>BQXV01000005.1:0-1202243 GCA_022836555.1 Colletotrichum tofieldiae | reverse complement strand
CCGGTTTTTGGGTCTCAAGACTGCCTCCGACCCATGTCACCCACCACCTAGAGCCTTACACCCTCGTCCGCCATCCCGGTCTTACCATCCGGCGCAGTCTCGTCAGCAGCTTGTCGAGTGGCTGCTACTCAATGCGTCTCGCTGGCTGGCCTTTCTCTTCACCATGTCGTCAGTCCCCTGGCCGTGCGGTCTGGACCACGATTGTCTAGACATGCAACATGCGGGTTGGCATCATCGCCAGGCCTCCCGGGAGCCAGAGCAGCCTCTCTGTTCCCATCGTATCCGGGAGACCAGGGCACCTCCACCAGCTTGGCTAGGGTCCGTCTAGCTTTGAGCTTGCAAAGCCATCCCAACTGCCAGGACCCCAGTCTTTATTTTCCGACTCGTCGGTCGGCCGCATGGTCGGACTCGGGCGCCGTGGGGTTCATCAGATGAACCAACGGTTCATTGGATCAACGCTTCCCAGGACCTCCTGCGTCTCTATGGGGCTCCCCTACCTGTTGGGACCGTCCGGGACGGCTCTGCGGTTCGTGACGGAGCAAACAAGGGCTTGACCTTGGTTTGCCTTTCGGAAGATGGTCCGTAACTTTCGTGATTAACTTTTTCTTGCGTCTTTCGGAGGCCGTCGACGATGTACAAAAGGAGAAGCTCACGGCACCGGTAGTATGCTCATCATCTTGCTTGAACCAGCGTGTGTATCTGTCTCGACAACAGCAGGCTCCTCCGTCTTTCTTACACCGAGACTAATACTAATTCTTGTACACCATACTTTGTTTCTCATTCAACTATCTCTCCTTCTCATTGAGCTTACTCTAATTCTTAACACTGTCACTCCCACACAGTCCACACAACAATAATGGACGGATGTACGTTATCAGACAGACTCCTTGGGACATAGCGGCCTGATACCTAAGGACCTTGTGGTGTGGACGGACCTAACATTAGCTCCAGTGAACGAATACCGAACAATAAGAGTCGCCGAGATCCTCTCTGACTTCCGGACCTTGCAGTATTACATTGCGGCGGCGCCTACGGACCCAGACAACATGGAAGACTACTACACAGAAGGTTGGGCGGCCCTGCGGCAATGTTCTCTCGACGGGCAGCATATCCTCAACTGCGCGGCCGACACGAGTGTTCCGCAGGCGAGTGGCGGGCCTCTTGAACAGGAAAAGGCCGAGTTGAAACAGTCAGTAATCTACTCTCTGAATAAAATAGCGCTGTAAGACTCATTGTTGCTGCTGTAGGTGCTTGCTCGATTCCTTCGCGAGAAGGCACGAGTGTCAAAAGATCTACCTGCGCCAGGCTGCTGCGCAGCGATGGATCAGCAACCGGGACAGTGTTCTGCAGGGCGGAAGACCAAACTCGAGGAATGGATCTCATCTGAGAGCGTGTGATCAACAGTTGAGAGCTGTGAGTTACCATCCATCAATATGTGACTACAGTTGGGACGTGGCTGACATAATAATTGAAGGAGCTCTCGATGATCACCGACGACGCAATCTACAATGAGCTTCAGGCATCTGACCGCTCAATGGGCCGCTGGACGGCCGAGGACCCCAGCTCACGAAGTGTGCAGCGCTGGCTCCGTGCACGACGACCTTCGGCGTGATGGCCACCAACTAGTGAGGTGTGATGAATGACATGGCATGTTTCGACGCGATACGAAAGTGAAACGATTTCAGTCTACAAGCATCCGGACGGAGGTTTTTGCATACACGGCGCATGGAGGATACCAACAACCACGGCAGCGAGCATACCGGCCACCTCAATCTCTTTTTTTTCCCGCTCTCTTTTTTCAATTTTCAATTCATAGTATTTAGTAGACCCCTCAGGCGGACTGGATGCGCTTGATTTGGATAAGTCCTGGCCCAGGTAGGCCGGCGGCTGGTGGAGTCCTCATGCGAAGAAGACGAAAGAAAACACAGACGGTAGAGGCATTGCAGGACTGGAGCTGCCCGGCGCAGCGACGTTGTTCGCTTCAACTGTCTATACCCATATCTCAATATATTTTGAATGGCCCCCATTGCCATTTCCCCAACTCATGTACCTTGCATTATATGAGACATGCGGTAGTCCAAGTCTCATGCATCTAAATGTGCCGTCCCTGGCTAAATCTATCTCGCCAGCCAAAGAAACTCAAAGTGATTACCTGGTCTTGCTGTGGACACATAACGCTATCCCAGAAAGAGATAAAACCATACCAACCAGGGTTTCTGCAATAAGTCAGTCGTGCGACCAATCCTGGAAGCAAACTCGGAGAATTGCGACCTACCTCGACTAATCACCTTGCTCTCAACCCACCAGTCGCCAATGACGGTGAAGAGGAACGCGAGAGTATTAACAATGGGCACGGTCAAACTCAATTCTAAGACCAGGCGTTAGCACTCTTTCATGTTTCCACATCAATCAGAAAAGCTGCTTACCGGCTTGTCCAATAAGCAGGAAGAACCACACGCTACCCGTCAGGTTGATCAGCAGCGGCACGGCGTACCGGGGGTTGCGCAACAGGTCGACGACGCCGAAGAAGGCGCCATAGACCCGGCTCCGGAACCAGCTCCGCTTCACGGCATCGGTTTCGAGGGTCGGGTGTGGCGGCGGGTTGTGGTCCTTCGCGGCGCGGCGGATGAAGGGGGTAGTGAAGCCCCACGCGAGGCCAACGAGGAGGAAGCCTGCGACGTAGTTGATGGCCGCAGGCTGGTGTTCAGGGGCGTCTGGTGATGTCATGTTGCTGATGATGAGGTTGTGTGTGTGTACTGTAGGGGTTGTGCAGGTGTGCTTCAGCCTTAGAACGACGGTCGTGAGGTGTGGTTACATCAGCTGAGACCCTTGCATGACAGACTTCACGATGCTTGTGTGAATTGGTGACAGAGGGCGACGATACCGGATCTCCGGGATGATTGAGGTGACGGGGACGAGATGGAGTGAAGTCGGATCGAGTGGGTGGTCTGGGCCCCGAGCGAAGCCTCAGCACAGCCACGCGGCAGGGCGGGTACTGCCCCAGATAGCCGCTATGGAGGATTTTATTGGCCAAAATCAATCCCCTTGACAGGGGACCCCACGACGGTACCAGCCGAGCAGCCGACTTCACCGACTCTGTTTAGCACTTTCGGCGCGGACGCTTTTTTTGCACTTTACCACCCACCTGAATGATGCATCATTCATGCCAAGAATAGACAACAACAAATCTCTTATCGCAAGAGGCCTCTCATGATATTGCAAGGAGGCATATCTAGTCCCACACTCTTGAGGCCGGTCGACAAGGCGACTACTGTACCCAAGACCGATGGACCCCTTGGTGCAATATGGTGCATCAAACCGGCGATTCTGAAGTCGTCAGCTCGAACCGGGACAGGGTAGCTTGCATAATTAGCTTTAGGTATTGGGCCAATGGTAGCCACGAAAGCGCCTGTCGCAGCAGAACAAGCGCGATATATCATCCGACAAGTGTTGGGGGCCGCTGCAAGCTTGCAGCTTGTGGGAAGTGTCGTCCGAGCATTTGAGCCGCCAAGCCGAACAGCAAGACGAACTCTCCTTCCCTATTCGACGCCGGGCCGCGCTTTATTCGAGTGCTTGTCTGAAGGGTTCCCTCCGCAGCTGATGCGCTACTTTTGTACGACGAGACCACTCGACGCGGCTGCATGCTCCGATGTACCTACTTACCTGCCGGCAGTTGGTATGTCTCTCGTTTTGTCAAGCGACACACCACAGCGGCTGGAGCGCTTGGTGCTGAATCAACCCGACAAATTGGCTTGCTTTGTTCCAGGCTGGCTGGAAACACTAGTGCCTCACAGCAAGCCACGATATGGGGGCCAACTGACCTTGGTGGTCGAACCACGCAGGCTTCGCTGAAGCATTTCCATCGATGTAGAAACGAGGAGGGTGTAAGTGGTGGGGCAGGGGGGCCTCCCAACGTCCTGGTTATATCAACCTATTCCAATCCCACTTTTACTTTCGTTTCCCTCCCATGTCGATCATTACGCAGAGATCGTTTTACATTTCCTCCATCTTGTCCGGCCGGACAAAAAGCTCCTGCCGTGGGGAGTCTGTGCTCTTGAACATGCATATATGCGTCTTGGCCAGGCCTAGCGGCTCTCGTCATTGACATCACCACCTCTGGTGCGATGAATCACCACCCACCCTTCCCTTTCAACCGCCGGTGGGGCGGAGGCCCAAATCAGCCGCATACCCAACGACATGCCGCAGCGGCGGCTGCCCGCTGTCTTTGATGGGATTGTCCAAAACGCACCATCGCAAACGCAGCACAAGCAAGATCGGCTGCCCGCGCAGGTCTGGAAGGGGCGTTTGCTCGAGACTAAGGTTTTAACGCGGTACCTTGCATTTCCTTCAAGATTCCCATGTCAGATTGCGATCTCAGACTGCCGGGTTTGGCTGCGGCGGGGATTTCATCCTATTCCCCAGCCAAGGTGTATATGTTGAGTGTTGTTGCAGCTGTTGTTTTCAAGATGGAAAGCAATCCAAAGCCAAGCCAATAACAGCTGAAAGTTGTCAGTGCCTGCCATAACCAGTACCTCGCCAATTGAGCGGATGCAGTTTGCCATCGGTCTTGTTGAAGCAGTATGATGCTAAGTGTACGACGTCAGACATGGGCATTTGCTTTCTTATTCCCCCGAAAGGTGCTCATCACCCCTCGCCATGACGGCACCAACTTCACCAGGCAGACACAATGGACAAACAATGACAAACGGCCTAGCGACCCAGCCCGAGGCCGGATCGATCCCCCCTTTTTGTGTCCGGATGCAGCATATCATTGAGGCGAGGCGAGTGGTATATTGGTACGTTTGGAGCTCTGCGCACCTGCGCACGCCCACACCCAGCCTCCAACCCCCGGGATTTGTCTGGCCATTCATCGCATCGTGCCCTTTCCCCACCGACATTATCGGTCGATCTGACTTCATCTCGCCTCATCGATCTGGAAAGGGGGAACGGGGGGACGGACGGGCATGGACCGGATTCCCCTAGCGTCCTTGTCATCCTTGTCTATACCTTCTTTTAGGCCCTCCATCGTTAATCGACAGGTGCAACATCGTAAGAACTTGTAGGGCTGGCACAGCTGTTCCTTAACTAAAGCCACGCTCCCCTTAACCCACGCGAGCTTCTCACTCTAGCATCAGATTAGCTCGATCTATCACTTTCCCCCTTGTCACATCCACTCAGGTCTTTCTTTGCACCCCTCATGGTGATGATCTGACTGTCCTCCCACACTTCCCCAGGCACGCAAGCACTACCGCTTGGGCGTAAGCGGAATAAGAAACAACAAGCAGCAAAAGAGCCACGGAACGCACCGACACTACTAGATCTCATCTCGATCCTCTGCTGGTCTTCCGGTATTGGAACGGCTCCTCGCAGCACAATGGACGTCATGACTTTACACAGCTTATCCGTCTTCGTGGTCAATGATCGAAAGGAAAGGGGGCAGCATAGTTGGGACCCTTGGGACCATTTGGACGTTGGCCCGGCAGCGCTGCCACAGCGTTGGTGAGTTCATCCAGGGGCGGGGTTAATGTATCTTTTACTAGCCTTTTCAACATGCCTGCCAGTGTATAATGAGCCATTAGTGTCAAGCAAACCGTGAGAACGTCATGTACAGGATACTCGCGAGATCGATGATGCCATCAATTACGTCGGAGCTGTAGCTCTTCCACTTGGTTGTTTGTTGCTGTAGAGCTGATGTAAACATTGGGGAAGAGGCGGCGAGCCGAGAGCGGTCCTCTGGCTTGTCTTGAGTGACTGACAGCTCAAGCTCCAACAGCACTTACTCAAAATCCCAAAATATCTATAAAAAGAGGCTGTCCAACACCTCTAGGACTTCTCTTTTCTTCTCATCATCACAACAACAAACAATCAAGCAATTACCTCTTCGCCTCATCAGCTCCAATAACTACCTTTTCCCCAAACCATCAACATCCAACCAACCTTCAACATGCCTACCGAAGCTCAGATCGCCGGCGGACACAAGGCCAACATCAACAACCCCAACACCTCTGAGGAGTCCAAGCAAAACTCCAAGAAGATTCTCGAGAACGAGTTCAACGGCGGCGACGTCTCCAAGGCTGGCGATGACGAGCAGAAGAACCCTGGCAACGTTGCCGGAGGCCTCAAGGCGTGAGTCTTTTATTCCTTTCCACTATCGACTTTCGAATATCGGATGTGTTTGGCGCAATGTGACTGACATGCCATTCTCAGCACCTTGAAGAACCCTAACGTCTCCGACGAGGCTAAGGAGTCCGCCAAGGAGCGTCTCGACAACATGTAAAGCGGCGACGTTATGTGATATTGATACCCTCCCTGGTGACTGGGATTGGAAAGCAGGAATGGAGTTTCTGGCCGAGTTTTACCCTGTATCCTAGTCAATTTCACTTGATCTATTCAAGTGCAATGAGAATATTGTGCAGCTCTACCCTTCCATCATCATTACGTGTCATGTTATATTGTTCGACTTAAAAATGCTCACCACAACACGAACCATTCAATTATTAAATTGATTTATTTGCGTCATTAAAGTTTACGAAATATACTATACATATGAATTCTCAATATTTCAAAATAATTAGTAGGATTAGTGACAGTTACAGCAGTTTGTGTTTGTCGTACTTTAGTTGCATGACTTTTACTCCAGCCATTGTCGTAGCATACTATGCGTTTTACATTACGTTCACTGCCAATTGGGTTTAACGAGCCAGAGGAACAGGAGGGACCACAAGCTCAGAGTCTGCCGGTCTCTCATGCAATCTCCTTTATCCACAATTGCCCCCCTCTGCCTGCTTCGGGTGAAACCCGGATGGTGTACTTCATCCCAAGAATTTATCGCGTACTGTCCATGTGAAGCTGTGTATTTGCTACTGCCACTATATTTGAGAAAAAAAACCTGTCTAAACATATGATGCGGGGTCAATATGTGGATGTTTATTAGGTTGGTCGACTGCAACACGCCATGAGGGAGATGGAACTTATCACACTCGGAATGTTGAGAGACATAAGAGGAAATTGAGTACTTTGGGAATAAGTACATTCTACACAAACAAGGTTCAAATTACAAGTAGTCTATATGTCTATATTCCAGGTATCACATACATCACATTCCCGGAGCAGGAAACTCAACGCCCTTTAGCCCAAGCATCCTTTTGACGCTCAAAAACAACTCAAAGGCACCGAGCTTGACTTCGACCCTCAAGAAGCCGATCCATGCCGAGACGAGGCGGATAGTGTTTGGTGGCCATAGCAACGAGCCGCGGCGCTTCAGATCTTCAAGTTGCTCCTCAAACACTGTACGGGTGCAGTATCGCGCGAGAATCATGAAAGACCGGATAGGACCCTGGCGGGTGTGCAGGTTCTCGTCGAGGCTGCGGGTAAGGTCGTTGGTCTTGAGAATGAGAAGGATGATGCGCGGGACCTGGCCGAGCAGCTGTACAAGGTCGACGATCAAACCCTCCTGCAGCGCGTCGCCCATCTCCTTCTTCTCATCGGCCGTGCGCGTCTGCAGGACAGAGCCCTCGCTGTTGAGGACGCTCCAGTCTCGGCCCGTGATGGCCGAGGCGAACAGGGGGAACTGCTCGTCGTTGATGTTGGCGACCTCCTTGGCGTACTTGCGCATGCGCTTCATATCACCGTCGATGACAGCGAGCCACATCTTGGCGTAGGAGCGCTGGAGGTCGCGCGGGATGTCGCGGTAGAGGCCGTGGTCGTAGAGGATGATATCGAAGTTGTGTCCACCGCGGAGGCCGCGCCGGGACTCATTCTTGCGGATCGCCAGGTTTCCGCCGTGGGGATCGCAGTGCAGAGGGGCGTCATGGCCAAAGATCATTTCGTTGAAGATGCGGGCGAGACAAGCAGAGACCTCATCCCGGTCGATGCCGTTGGCGTCGAGGTAATAAAGGTCGTCCAGTCGGTGTCCTGACTCCCGCTCCATGACCAAGATGCGCTCCTTCGCCCAGAGGACCTCCGGGACGACGAGCGGATGCTCCGGCAGCTTGGCGAAGTGATCTCTTGTGCGGTTGGCATTGTGGGCCTCCTCCCTAAAATCCAGTTCCTTTGGCAACGAAACATCCATCTCCGCGGACAGCCATTCGAGGTCGTACTCGGGGAAGAAGCGCTTCAGAGTCGAGAAGGTGAATCGGGTCAGAGCCAGGTCCAGTTGGGACCACTGACCGAGGCCAGGGTGTTGCACTTTGACAGCCACCGGCATGCCTGTTTCCTTCACGGTTGCAGTGTGTACCTGTGCCAGAGACGCAGCGCCAATCGGTTCGTTCGAGAATTCGGAGAAGTAGTCCCACAGCTCTTTGCCAATATCCTTCCGGAACATGTCCTCAATCGATTCAAAGGACGACACGGGGCACTTGTCCTGTAGGGGGATGAATGTGTTCGTCCATTCTTGCGGGAGGAGGTAGTTCATCGCACTCTACACTTCAATGAGTCTCTCGGTCTTGAGGCGATTATGAATAGGGGCTCTTACAAGGTGTTGGCCCAGCTTGATGAAAATGCCGCCGTTCTTCTCCAAGACCTTTAATGTTCGGTCGGCGCATCGCTGGTGACAGTCTTTCAGGATCCTGGACTGCAATTCGGGGTCCTCGATCTTTTCTTTCTGGTTGAGGGTCGTTCGGTAACTGTAATTGCATCAGCAAGGACTGGAGCGTAATAGCATCTCTCTGACAGGGGAAAGCCGTACTCGTTGATGCACACTGCAAGCGCGGCAGCGACCCGACCAGCGCGTTCCGCCGCTTCGTAGCCGTGCTTGATGTCGTCGGTGAAGGCGAGCGCACCCGCTGCCGCAGCGCCGCCACCCGAAGCAAGAAGCCACACGCGACCACCCTTCCGACCTCCGCTGTTCTTCGACGCCGCCCTGGCAGCCGCGGCCTTCGTGCCCGTCGACGAGAACCCACGGGCGGTGGTGTTACCGAATCGTTGCTGCTGCGCCGATGTCCGGCTAGACTGCTGCACCAGCGGGCCGGCGCGACATTCGGAGCAGGTCCATGGTCGACGGGTGGTAACCCGGCGCAGCGGGAGCGAGAAAACGGAAAAAACTTTCATCTGGACACTGGCCAGCTGCCGCCAATGAATAGACAAACGCAAGGGGAGTCTGTGCCGATGCTCATTCTACGGAGTTGTGTTGAGCTTGGGTTTTGCAATTGCATGCAGAGGCGGCCGGTCTTCGATATCGACGTTTCCCAACAGTCGCTACAGATAGTGGAGTCTTCCCGTGGGATTGAGTTGGCTTTGGGGGCGATCTAGAACCAATTAGTCGAATGTCATGTCGTCAGTCGACTTTCCCAGATGCTCTTTTTTTTTTTTTTTTTTTTTGGCCCTGCGCATCCACCTGTCGCATCGCTGGGGAACGGTGGCACCGCCGCTTCCATTCGCCGACGCCCTTGCCTCGGGTTCCGTTCGGGAACCGCCGGGATAAAGGGACAGTCCAGGCCGCAAATCAGTTTGCGCTGCAAACACTGTGAGTGAATCTGAAGGACCCTTGAAAGTGGATTCACGTGCCATTCCCTGCGTCGCCAACACAAGCCACACTTGTGGCGTTCAGCGCCTCTAATCGCGTCTCGGTCGCGTTCCATGACACCCACCGCGGTTCTCCAATTAAGCTTGGAGGCAACAGCTTCAGCGTGCGCCTTACACCACCGTCACCATATTGACAAGGTTCGCATCTAAATCAACATCTACAACCCGGCCCATGTTGCGATTGCCACCAGCTTGATGCAAGACGACAAAACACCAGAAACCAAGAGAGCCACAAACATGTTCTCCGTTGCTGGGCCTGTACCCATCTTCAGCGAGCGGACTTCGTGGGATTTCAGGCCCGCGGTCTCGTCGCCTCTCTCGTCGTCGCCCGCCCGCGCGGAATCGCCCCTGTCACCCATTGACGATAACACCGTCCGGCAAACACAGTCTTCGCCTATCCCTCAGCCGAAGTTCAAGTACGCATCACGGCCTGCGAGGCCGAACCCAGTCGTCCGCAAACGCGAAGAGGCGCAGGAGAGCAGGCGGAAGCTGTTCCTCCAGAACGTGCGGCAGCGTGCGGATGACCGGTCCTACCAACGGCGAGACATGGAAGGCACTGTACGTGACAATCGTACCACATTGCCCAAGATGCATGATGCTGACTTGTCCCCAAGCTCCTCAAGTCAGACTGGGACCGCGACATGCGATACCGATACTACGCCAAACAATTAGAGGGAGATGCCATGTTCTCCGAAGCAGACATTGATGATGCGGCAGCCATTGCCCAAGAGCGCGTACAGAAGACACCCGATGATGTCGACATGATGGTTGATGCTATTGCACAGGAAGAACAGGACGAGCTTGACGCGTTGCTATTGTCTTACGACCAATCCTCCGAACCACCACATCCGGCATACTCATCACAAACAACGCAGTCTGATCCCTTTAGCCTCTCGGACGATGAGGATTATGACGCATTATTCATGAATTTGGTTTCACAAGAAGGCAGTGAACCTGACGCGTCTTCACAACAGATGGACATGTCTTGAGTGATAAGAAAAAGCTGGACCGAACTGGAGTAGGCCAACTGTGGTCGTTTTATTTGCATTGCGGCGTTGCTTTGGGAATCTGGTTTGCTTATGGCGTTGGGCCTTGAAAGGCGGACGGGATACGGTATGGACAGCTGCTCTGCATGTTCTAACCATGGAAAGCCATGGCCTTTGTGGGAATATTTATATAACAGACGTCCGTTGCGGATGTCCAATTATTGCGGATTACAGCTCTCATCTGCGTTAAACGCTTCCTGTGCCGATGGCATGTCGCCAACCAAATCTGACGGAGGTGACCCGGCAGCTTGCATCTGTCGCCTGTCAGTTTTGCGAATAACATTTCTTTTATACAAAAACATAGCGTCCCACTTACCTTTTGCATCCTGTCCACAATGTATTCTCTGTCCGCTGCGTTCGAGTCTGCGTATGTCTTCTCCTCAAACTTGGCCACAATCTCCTTGACCAACGCCTGCTGCTCCTCATACCGCTTGAGGTCCTCCGCGGGCGTCTTCTCGCGGTTCTTTTCGAACCACTCGGGGAACTTGTCGTTGAGCTCCTTCATCGGCTCGTACAAGATCTCCTTGTTAGTAAGCTGCTCCATCATGCCCATGAGCATCTTGGAGAATTCCTCCTCGTTGCCGCCGCCGCCTTCCATGTTGCCCTCTCCGAGCTGCTTCATCATCTCGGCAAGGAAGTCCTCGGTCGAAGATTCTGCCGCCGCCGCCGTCGCCTGCTGACCCGACGCTTGCATTCGCTCCATGGTCTTCTTGATGGTTTCCTGGAAGGAACCGTCGGCGATCGGGTCTGAAGCCGGGGCTTTGCTGGATGAAGAAGCTGGCCGCGGGGGCGCGGGTGTCGCGGCAGGCCCCTGAGAAGGATCGGCTTCCCCCGCAGCGGCGCTGATCTGCTTAAAGACATTGTCAAACTGCGCCTGCATTTCCGGCTGTAAACTCAGGTCAGTTGGTGGAGATAAGGAAAGGCCATGAAGGGATCATCTACGTTTTTCTCGAACTCGCCAATCAAGTCAGCCATGCCAGCCTGGAGCTGCTTCGCAAAGTCGTCAGAAGAGAGCATGTCTTCCAACATCTTGTCGTCGGGCCCATCTTCGGTAGCTGTCGCGAGGGGCTTTCCGGAGCCAGTCGCAAAAGGCGCAGCTGGTTGTTCGGGTTTCTTGGTGTCTACATTCACTGCGGCGAAGTCGTCGAGCATGTCTGGAAGAGTCAGCGCATCCGGCTGCTGTTGTCATTGACCCTGATTGACAAACGCACCATCCAAATCGTCCAGATCATCTTCGTCTGGATCAGGCACATCGTCGACCACATCTGCGAGCCTTTTCTCTTCGACTGCTGGCGCTACAGGCTTCGCCTCGCCCGTCTTTCCAGCACCGGCTGCGCTACTATCCTTCTCCATTGTTGCGGGTGACCTCTGAAGCGTTATCCAAAGATTTGCGCGTTGTGTGTTCTCAAAGCTCTCAGGCGGACGGCGCCTCAGTATATGTAGATTAAGCGACCGGAACAAAGCACGCTAGATGCAGTCAGGACAAAGGAGTCAGTCGTACAGCACGCAATCGCGATGCGGCGACAACGACAACCAGAACCTCGGGATGCTGCAGGTAATGGACAATCGCTCGCGCAAGAGCTGGGGGGGTAGGATATCCAGTCGTACGGGGCTGGGATTATGGCCTTTGTACGTGCCGAAAGATGGACTGTCAGATGAAAGCCGAGGAATCAATCGGGCCTGAAGCTCCTTGTCTTGCATCTGGGCAGGTCCATTAAGCCCCACGTCAGGTTTCCCAGCACCCAGCACCCCGCGCCCGGCGCACCAACACCGAGCGTGGCCTAGGGCGGGGTCCTATTCCCATTCGTCCATTGGATAAGTGACGTTCCGTTTCGTGCCCCTGCCGCCCCTCCTCGGTGCCCTGAGCCTTGTGCGGAAGGTACCGCGGCATCTTACCTTTACCATCCATCACCCAGAGACACACGCGCCTCCCGTTGGTAATTAGGACCATCCGTACACACGACCACACCCTAGAAGGTACGTACTCCTACCCCGAAAATCTTCCACCGCCTTCCAACTCAGCTGGCGCATTCAGTGAGGCAACTGCAAGGCGACCGACCTCGTTACTCGTGGGCGCCTTCTCTCGACGCGGACTTAACACAAAGTTCGCCGAACAACTATCATCACGCTCCCAGCCTCGCCTTACCGTTGATTCCTCCTCGACAGGCAGACCGATCCATCAAACCAGCGTGGTCCGAATCTCCAGGCTCTTGCACCCAAACCCCCACGCGACCCCGTTGTCCCGACTTTGCACATCAGCCGCAATCTACCGCAGCGACACGCGAGCGAGACGCCGCACACAGCTTCGGACGCCAACGGACCGTCGTCCATACCGCAGCCACCACAACCGTCGCCACGATGTCGCTGTGCCAGAACAGACTCCAGGAGGAGCGGTATGATGCCTATTTGCACCCCTTCTTCGTGGAGTGTGTCTGACTGGTTGTAGGAAGCAATGGCGCAAAGACCACCCCTTTGGCTTCTTCGCCAAGCCCCAGCGTAATGCCACGACGGGAACGCTCGATCTGAAGGTTTGGGAGTGCGGAATCCCGGGAAAGGAGAAGACCATCTGGGAGGGCGGCTTGTTCAAGCTGACAATCACATTTCCCGAGGGTGGGTGAACTTTCGTATCGGCATCGCAGATTCTCGTGTTTGCTGACCTCTCTTCCTGACTAACAGAGTACCCGACGAAGCCGCCCAAGTGTGAGTTAACAATTGCCTGTAGGATCAAGTTCTCAGGACTGACAAACGTTGCACAGGCAAATTCGTCCCTCCCCTGTTCCACCCCAACGTCTACCCCTCCGGCACCGTTTGCCTGTCGATCTTGAACGAGGAAGAGGCGTGGAAGCCCGCGATCACGGTGAAGCAGATTCTGCTCGGTATCCAGAACCTGCTCGACGATCCCAACCCGGAGTCGCCGGCCCAGGCCGAGGCGTATAGTCTGTTCAAGAAGGACAAGGCGGAATATGAAAAGCGCATCAAGCGCGTTGTGAGGGAGAACCCGGCACCCTAGACGGCGTGGCAGCCATGGGGTGAATAGATGTATGAGATCACAATGGCATGCCCACAGGCATGGCTTCGGAGTTACAGGAATACCATACGGTCTGCTTCTCTGCTTTCGGACTGGTCGATGATGCTGCTGCCATGAAGGGTTCAGGGCGGACGAGGCCAAACAGACAGATACAGAAACAAGTCTAGATGCCAAAATGCTACGAATGAATTCTTTGCGCAAGATGCTTGCCGTTCATGACGGAAATAGTCGGACAAAAAGTCGACTACTGGGTGATGACTCTTCTGGTGGTGGACCACGCTTTGCCTGTGCGTGGTGGGAGGCGCAACTTATTAACCGTGGCCAGCCGTCGAGGTGGATTTTCCATCGGAACTAGTGATGCCGGACACTTGACTCTGGAGTAGGATGCCTCCACCATAGCTTGCTTGGCATGGGACCTGGAACCCTGACGCCGGTGACGAGTAAGTTCGTCAGGAGTCAGGACCCAGGACTCAATGGGAGCGGGCGCATTACCAAACGGCAAAGACACAGTTTCCCGTCGCTGTTCTGTCCTCCCCTTGCAAACGCGTTGGTAGTTGTCTCGGAGTGGGAAAGAGTTGGCCGCCGCCGCCGTTGTCGCTACAGAGTCATATTTACAGTGGTTGTCGTCTCCGTGGCACGATGCGGTGGGCTGTCGAGGAAATAACAGCACCACACCGACTCGACGCTCCCGTTGGTGGCTGGGCGTGCTCGGGTTTCTTATCTGTTGGCGAGGTTAGGTAATTGCCAGGCCTGTGAACTCTGACTGGTCGCACCACCCAATGGCTGCAAGAGCCGAGATCGGCCCAGGGAGACAGCTATGTTACACTAGCGCAACAACAGCAGATTAGCGTATCGTGCAGTTTTCTGTGGTTCCGTGGCGGCGGCGGACTTGCAATTTTGGCACTCTCTCGCAACCCTCTCAGATAATTCGCACCAAGTGCCTGACAGTCCTGACCTTATCGACGCACCGGCCACGGCCTCCCGCATCCGAGGTTGGCAAAGTACCGGGTGTCAGGGCTTGTCGGAATGCTGGGTGGTAGGGGCCATGCCATTGTATCAGGAGGACTTAGGGGCCGTTGCGAACAGAAAATAACGATAAAAAAATGGGTGAACCGCAAGAAGAGTCATAACTGTTCACTCCCACCCCTTCATCCGCTGCTCCCACCTCCCGCTCCGTATTTATTCTCTCGAGACACAACTTTCGCTTTTCTACCTTTGAAGCTGCAATTCATCCCCTACACCTACCACATACACAATCGCAGTTTGAGACCGCAATCATGTGTGGCATCTTCGCCTGTCATCGGTAAGCCCAACTCCTGCGAGACGGTCCCTATTTCGGCAGCGGGATGGAGGGGCAGTCGAGCTCCCCTCCAAAAAAAATTGACCCCGCCATGCGTTCACATGGACGATGCGACTGACTCTATGCGCGCCCAGTCACCCCGACGTCCAGAAATTCAAGCCCACGGCTTTGAAGCTTGCAAAAGCGTAAGTGGTAACGTGTCCGAGTTCTGAGCGCATCAATTGACTGGCAACCTGCAGCATCCGTCACCGTGGCCCCGATTGGAGTGAGTTCTGAGTCACCGCGACACGCGACCTCGACAACGCAAAGCAGTCAACTAACCAACCTCTCGTACAGGCGGCAGCTTCATTTCCAACAAGACGAGTAAGTCGAGCTTGTTTATACCTGTGTGCTGTCAGACAATTGACCGTCAATCGTAGTTTTGTGCCATGAGCGTCTCAGCATCGTCGGCGTCGGTAAGTCAATCTCCTCCTCAGCCACGACATCAACGGCTAACCGTTGCCGCAGAGTCCGGTGCCCAGCCCCTTACCAACGAGGATGAGAGCATCATCCTCGCCGTCAACGGTGAAATCTACAACCACCGTTTGATCCGCAGGTCCCTGAAGCACACCTACCACTTCAAGACCGGCTCCGACTGTGAGGTCGTCATTCCCTTGGTGAGTCAACAACGCGCGCATACCATTCCATCCCCACGATGGGACATACGGAGGTCTAACAATGTTTACTGCAGTATATGGAGTATGGCCTCGACGCCCCGAAGCACCTCGATGGCATGTTCTCATTTGTTTTGTACGACAAGAAGAACGACCGCACCATCGCCGCCCGCGACCCTATTGGCATCACCACCCTCTACTACGGCTGGTCGTCAAAAGAACCCGATGCGGTTTACTTCGCTTCTGAGCTGAAGTGCCTGCACAGCGTGTGCGACAAGATCGAGGCCTTCCCCCCCGGCCACGTCTACGACTCTTCCACTGGCAAGACCACAAGATACTTCGAGCCCTCTTGGTGGGACCCTGCCAGAGTCCCCGAGACACCCCTCGACCTGAAGTTGATCCGCGAGAAGTTAGAGAAGTCTGTCAGAAAGAGACTCATGGCCGAGGTGCCGTACGGTGTCCTCCTTTCCGGTGGCCTGGACTCCAGTCTGGTTGCGTCCATCGCCCAAAGAGAGACTCTGCGGTTGAAGAAGGCGGCCCTCGAAGCTAACGGCGGCGCACTCCCCATGACGGAGAACCCTGACACCGGTGATGGCATGGTCGGTATCGATGACGATAACAAGCTGTCGACGGTCACATATCTGCCCCAACTCAACTCCTTCTCCATCGGTCTCCCTGGATCACCCGACAACAAGGCTGCCCTTGAGGTCGCCAAGTTCCTCGGCACCAAGCACCACGTCATGACTTTCACGATTGAGGACGGCCTTAACGCCCTGTCCGACGTCATCTACCACCTCGAGACCTACGATGTCACGACCATTCGTGCGTCGACGCCGATGTACCTCCTTTCCCGTAAGATCAAGGCCATGGGCATTAAGATGGTGCTCAGTGGTGAGGGAAGTGACGAGATCTTTGGTGGTTACCTGTACTTCCACGCCGCCCCTGATAAGAAGGCTTTCCACGAGGAGACTGTCCGCCGTGTGAAGAACCTTCACCTTGCCGATTGCCTGCGCGCCAACAAGTCAACATCTGCCTGGGGTCTCGAGGCCCGCGTGCCGTTCCTGGACAAGGAGGTAAGTTTTGGTTTTTATTTATATTTATAACGCTGATGGTAGAGTGACCTCGCTGACAATCACCACAGTTCCTCGAGGCGACGATGAACATCGATCCTCAGGAGAAGATGATCACCAAGGATAAGATGGAGAAGTACATTCTCCGCAAGGCCTTCGACACTTCGGACGAACCCGGCGCGGAGCCGTACCTCCCGGACAACATCCTGTGGAGACAGAAGGAGCAGTTCTCGGACGGTGTTGGATACGGATGGATCGACGCGCTCAAGGACAACGCCGAGATCCAGGTCACCGACGAGATGATGAAGAACCCCAAGCCGGAGTGGGGCAACGACATTCCGGACACCAAGGAGGCGTATGCATCGTCCAATTTCCCCGTTTGATGTGAGTGATGCGCTGACAGGATTTGGCAGGTACTGGTACCGTCTTATGTTCGACGAGCACTTCCCGCCGCATTGCGCCTCGACCGTCATGCGCTGGACCCCCACATGGTCCAAGCAGACGGACCCTAGTGGCAGGTGAGTCACAAGATGTCCCGTCTCCAGTGAAAACGAAGAGCCAAGTCAGTTGCTGACCCGTTGCATGACAGAGCCATTGCCATCCACGAGAAGAAGTACGACGATGCCGCATAAAGTGGTAATTTGGGGGAAAATACCTGTATCCTAGCAACTTACGTCAATGCGGGCGGGTAAAAGGTCGAGAGGCGTCCTGGATTGTTGGCTTAAGTAGACCTCAACAAGTTTAGAGTCTCGAAAAAGGGATATGGATGGATGTTGCGATTCTATACTGTTGCTGCCGTACCAAGTAAATTCTGATGCTATTGGTGCAATTGAAGACCATGGAATTGCGCGAGTGTCCCTGGATCTTTGCCATTATCCCCCTCCCCCACTCCCTTGCTCTGACTTGTCAGGGGTTACTTTCTAGGAATAGGCAAAAAACATTCATCCTAGCCTAGAGTCTTCCCCAACTCCCCTCCCCCATCCTGGAGCCCGCTTCGTGTGCAACAATGATCGAGTGTGATTGCCCGGGAGTGACAGGTGAAAGTGGATGATTGGCCGAAGGCGCATCCACAGTGACTCAGTTATTCCATGTAAGAGAAAGGAGGGAGGTGGTGAGGTGAGACCATCGAAGCAAAGGTCAAAGGAAAGTGCAGAGCCATCTTCGTGTATCTTTTGAAGAATGTCACATCTCGCTCTTGTGTCTTTTCGAGACGGCAATGCAACTTTCCATTCTCCCAATAACGCCCATCAACGTAAACCCAGTCACACAAAGCCAGGCAACAAAACTGCACGCATTGAACAACCAGCTCCCACTCAGCGCAGCAGCATTCAGTGTCCACTTCTTCAGTGCATTGTAGTGTGCCTTATTACGGATCCCCTGTTCACCAGCAGCTGGCCACAGTCCCAACAAACCAATAACAGATCCCCCACGTGCATCCAAAAGCGTCCTAGTGCGGCCCGTCACCACAAAGCTCCTCCGGACCGAATTGTGCCGGGAATCCCCGTCAACCAATTGATGCAACCAAAACATTTTCTCGAACAGCTTCCGCCCCAGCAGAACATCTCCTGAAAGGACACCTGCAACCCGCCTTCTCACTTGTCGCATCTTGTCAAACGCTTCCCATTCTCAACTCAATTCTCCCCCAAACGTCCTTCGTCAAAATCAGCAAACATGTCTGTTCCTAACTTCGGAGACATCTCCAAGTCGGCCAACGACGTATGCGCTTTTCCTCCCACTCTCCATTTCGGGTATTCGCGGACGGGGGGGAATAAAGAGCTCTTGGCTCTTGCCCTGACCGAGGCCATCCGCGACGAGAAACCACTCAGCTGACAATTGATTCTCGACAGCTCCTCAACAAGGACTTCTACCACCTCTCTGCCACCACCTTCGAGCTTAAGAGCAACACCCCCAACAACGTTGCCTTCAAGGTCACCGGCAAGACCTCCCACGAGAAGACCACCGCTGGAGCTGTAAGTCGCGCCATTTCTCACCCCAAAGGCGCATCGGATGTAGTCGGTGTCGCGTAAACAACCATGAGCCTGAGCTGACCTGTGCTTCCGAATTCAGATCGAGGGCAAATACTCCGACAAGGCTACCGGTACAGCAACCACCGCCCATCGTTTAGACCGCTTGCATCTCAGCCTCGGCCAAATAAACGGAGTGTTTCACGGCATTCCGGTCCATTTCGCCGCAGGCTGGACGCCTGGACGTGCATATTTGCTAACATTCTACCGTCGCGCAGGCCTGACCCTCACCCAGACATGGAACACCGCTGCCGCCCTTGACACCAAGGTCGAGCTCGCCGACAGCCTCGCCAAGGGCCTGAAGGCTGAGGGTGTCTTCTCCTTCCTTCCTTCCGCCGGCGAGAAGGCCGCCTCCAAGAAGGGTGCCAAGTTCAACCTTACCTTCAAGCAGAGCAACTTCCACAGCCGCGCTTTCTTCGACCTTCTGAAGGGCCCCACCGCCAACATCGATGCCGTTGTTGGCCACGAGGGTTTCCTCGCCGGTGCCTCCGCTGGCTACGATGTCCAGAAGGCCTCCGTCACTGGCTACGCCGCTGCCGTCGGCTACCAGGCCCCCACCTACAGCGCTGCCATCACCGCCAGCGACAACCTCAGCGTCTTCGCTGCTTCTTACTACCACAAGGTGAACAGCCAGGTTGAGGCCGGTGCCAAGGCTACCTGGAACTCCAAGGCCGGCAACAACGTTGGCCTCGAGGTCGCCAGCAAGTACCGCATCGACCCCGTCTCTTTCGCCAAGGTGCGTGACATTCCGTCTCCAAACCAAACTGACGAACGTTTACTGATCAACATGCGCGCCTACAGTTCAAGGTCAACAACAACGGTGTTGCCGCCCTTGGCTACAACGTCCTCCTCCGCGAGGGTGTTACCCTGGGTCTTGGTGCCTCCTTTGATACCCAGAAGCTCGACCAGGCTACCCACAAGCTTGGCGCCAGCTTCACCTTCGAGGGCTAAGCTCTTTTCACCACCTGTATTCTTGACGAGGACAATCCATTCAGCCTTCTCCGGCCGGGTAGCGGACCCAATGCTCTTCACATTTCATTTGGAGGCTCCTGTCTAGTGTAGATTAGTCCGGGGAGTAATTGAGTTTGATCGACCGGGACCAGTATGCTCCTGTACCACGTGCCACTCCGCGGGATGTTGATGTCCATCGTGAGATTCATATCTATCCTGATAGATGTCTATCGTTTAATCGCCTCTATGCCCCTTGTTTTGTCATTAGGCATCCTTCTTCTTGCGGCGCAATCCGCCGACAGCAACATATGGTATGAAAAAGGAAAAGAAAAGGATGCCGCTGACAACCATGAAAGCTCCCACCGACGTCTCCTGCGGCCCGATTGGCACTTCGGTGCCCGCGATCCTGTGCGCTCGTCGCGAATCCTGCTTCGACTGCGTCTTGGTATGCGTCTGCGAATCAAAATGGTGCACTTCGCCAGACCTCGTGTGCGCGTACGGATCCTGCCCAGGCCCCATGCCGGGCCGCGCCCTGGCCGTCCCTGTCCCGTCGCCGGTGCTGCCCTCGTGCGCCTCCTTGCGCTTCGCCGACTGATTGCCCCATCCGCCGGACCTGTAGAAGCTCGGCGGCGGGCCGCGGAAAGTCGTCCTACGCCGCGAGAGGCCCGAGGCGGGGCGACCTCCCGCGGGACCGGTGCTGTGGTAGGAGCCGCGGCGGTGACCGTGCGAGGAGGCGGAGGAGGAGGAGGAGGAGGGGAGGGATCGGTCGTAGGCGGCGCGTTTTGCGGGCGTGCCGAGAACGGAGTAGGCCTCTGCTATTGCGTGGAATTTTCGGGAGGCGTTGGGGTCGTTGCGGTTGTGGTCTGGGTGGTGGGTTTTGGAGAGCGCGTAGAAGGACCTTGTGCATGAGTGTTAGCTTTGAAGAGGATCGCGGTGGGGGGTAAGCGTCAGGAGACTGAGGTGGGAGAGCCATGGACAAGGTAGTATCAAGGGCAGAGCATATACGAGGTTCTGGTTGTTTTGCCTCGTGGGTAACGGGAAAGTAACTGGAGAGAAAAGGGAGGGAGGGAGAGGTAGCAACGCACTTCTTAATGTCAGAGGGTGAGGCATCGTGTGAGACTTTCAGGGTCTCATAGTGGTTCGCGGAAGCGACGTCATCTCGCAGTGCGCGCGAGGTCGTGAACGGCGCCGCCGCCGTGGGACTGCGAGCTTGGAGGAGCTGCTGCTGCGCTAGGCACAGGACCGAAGTTGGAAATGCGCCGGAGCGGAGGGGACGGGCCGCTGCGGGTTGAAGCCGGCGGAGGAGCATGCCTCATACTCTGTTCTTACCGAGAAACTCAATTGAATGGTAATAGGAACATTTGAGGAGTTGGGGAGGAGCACACGGCGGATTGGTGAGGTAAGGAGGGAAGAAAGCGGTTCAGGTTGGGAGCGATGGGAATGAGTGGCCGGAGAGTGTCGCTCGCGTGCGCCCCAGACGGAGTAGTGACGAAATCGATGGTTCGGTTGGTCGGTCGGTGGATCGGAGCTTGCTGGACCCCTGGTTCTTTGGGGTGTTCGGTTATGTAATCAAGGGGGCCGTTTCTCGGCCAGTCGAGGCATCTGGGTGGTTTTGAGACCACAACCAGCGATGACTTTGACCAAGATCCGTTAAGACTGGACTATACATCTGACTTTAAGATTTCAGTTACACAGAAACAGAAGTGATGGCTGCCAAAAAAAACTGCTGTTGGTTTTATATTTCGGTGTATCCCTCACCCCATGAATGCAGCCATGCAATCAATGTACCTCCAATGCTGGTCTCCTATGCCTCTCTTAATTAGCTTTTTGCAGCTGTCTATTAGTGAGACGCATTGCTCTAATATATGGAAATACATGTTTTACTTCTTTCTTAAACGGACCTTTCAATTAGGGCCAGTCATGAGCGTGTCTGAAGGCCACCAACCCACTGAGAGCAATTGTCGCATTGTAGCATGGCGATACCAATGTTCTTTCGTCTGACGACACCCATATTGTAATCGAATTCCATTAGATCCGCCGAAGGATCTTTTATGGAGTTTATAAAACGACTTCATCGTGAGTACGACCATTCACAGACTAAACTCTTAGACTCTTCTATTGAGAAACCAAGCAAATTCGCAAACACTGAAGATGCAACAGCTGGCTCTATATCTATGGTTTTAAATTACTGATGTGTCTCCTCGACACATTTGCACAAGATTCAAACGGGTCATTCCAAGCCGATTGTCGGTTGTTTATCCTTTCAAACAACTTGTATAAAAGCTAAGCCCGGAACGAGGCTGAGCTGACCTGGACCTCAGTCTTCCGCATTATGCCTTTTCGGCTGGAGGTATCGTCGTCTTCTGCCTCAAAATCTATCGCGCCAGTAGGAGTATAGTTGGCGGACGCATGGTACGGCTTTTCTCGACTGTTGAGTGAGCCAAGCTTGATGCCTGGGCCAGCGCTTTCAAGGGCGCCTGTGTTCTGCCAAAGGATGTCAGCACATCTTCAAGGAAATCGTCTGGGATATAAAAGTTGGCTAACATCGTCCGTGATTTTGTATTTCCCTTCATGGGAGGAACCGTAGTAGAATTTGAATAATTTGCGGAGAGGAGGTAAGGAGGATCCGATGATTCCCAAACTGCACTCAACGTTTGAAGTGATGCTGATGACGCCAAGGTGGTCTACAGAGGAGGAAACATCAGCACACCCATCTGGAGCAATCGAAATGACGGCACAAATTACTTACAGGCTACCTCGGTAGGGTACTTTGCGGTGTCGTAGTATTTTAGATAAGGCATTCGTACGCAGGTCGCGATGCTGGCGAAGATACCGAGACCGAGGATACAGATAACGGATATCTTCTTACGGCGAGACATCTGTAGTCCTGCTACAATGAAGCAGGGGACAATGGCACAGGTCCAATCTGTCACCATCTGAATAACTGACACGATGTAGCTGACAGTTTGCAGGCTGATGATCTTCTGGCACGTTCCTCTGAGAAATGGGGTCAGTCAGGCGAAGCTCTTGACCATACAAGTTTCAGGATCTGTTAGAGATGGCGAGGAAGATACTGCGGAAAGACTTACAGCGCCGGGTTCCATGTTGCTGCAAACGGGGTGCAATTGGCGAAGACGAAGGCTAAAGCGAGGATGGCAACGACTACCATAACGGACATGTTGACGCTCATGCAAACGACGACTCGCTTGCGCTGGTCCAGGCGTATGCAAGTAAACCCAATGGCACACTTGATGATGGTTGACGAAATGAAGTAAAGAACCTCCCAGTATGTTTGATACTCGGAGGCGCGTATTAGATAGAGCTGCGAAGGAATGTCGGCATCGTGGAAGCCGACTCCGTAGCGGGATGCGTATACCGCGAAGACGACCGCTGGTATGAAGGGAAGCTGCGGTAATACCGGCTGTCAGCTGGGCTGGCGAGTGGAGGGGCTGCATTCAACAGCTTCAGAGAAGCAAGAAGCGCGATTCGAACCCTGCCATATAAATGACTTACAAGCCCTACTACTGCAAGGTAGTCCTCAATACCCCATAACGCTGTTGATGCCCCCGATAAGCCCGCGCGAACGTATATTCGGAGCGATACGATGATGACGCTGATGATGCCCAAGACGATGGCGACGAACTCGACACCAGCTGCTAGACCCTTGGGATCTAAAGGCGGAAGCTCGTAGGCAATGGCTTGAATCTGCTCTCCCGTCATGGAGGCAGCCATTTTTCTCGGATGTCCAGCCTCCTGAGAATGGGTCTGCCTCCTGCGAATGGTCCTGTCCGATCGTGTTGGTAGTCTCCGATGCGGCCAAAAATGGCAAGAAGAGCAACTCACGTCGTCTTAGTCTTTGATCAAAGGTAGAAGTGAGAATGCAAAAAGAAGATCACATCTTGGGGCCGCAGCGATTCTCGTTGCATACTGGATCCCGGCACTTGAACCTGGGCGTTGAGCTCCCTAGACAAGGCTTTTGAGATCGACAGGACCCTCTCGCTCGTGTCATTCACGGTCCCTTGTCTAGACTTCACCTCTTTGAGAACCTGGTAGCGGAACCTCTTCCATTGCCGAAACCTACTCAGGAGTAGCCCGCCAAGCTCCCGCTCTTAGTCACTTCTGAGAACCAGTCTTTGCCGTCAGACTTGGCTGCAATCGCTGAGACGATTGGTTTGCAATTCTCTAGCCCAGGTTCCCCCTGCTATGAGCTTTATTGGGGCTGCTGATCCGGACTCGGGGTCTTTACTTTTACGGACGTTGCCTGCGAACAAGTAATGGAGAGGCTTGCAAATGGCTCTTGCATGGGTGTGGTTGGTTGTCCAACCTGCTCCTGGAACAGAGCTTGGGTTCCATCGCCGCAGATTTCTAGACTGCGACCCTTGGAAACTGGTTGGTAAGCCACGCACAATTCTGAACATGTAGTTCTATTCAGTGCATAGACAAAAAAACGGCTTGGGGTGTAAATCCTAGCCCAGCAGTTGCGGAACAGCCAATAATCATTTGTGGGGATTATACCGTTGACAGAACCAGAAGAGGTCCGCGAAAAGGTCCAAACACCCACCACCCTTGAACCTAGTGCTCCACAATCAACCGAAGTGGTCTTAGGATACAGACCGTTAGATGAGTCTGGGTATCTCATAGGTCAACTTTTTGACAGACGGACATGGTCGTATATCATCAGGTAGCACCAATTCCCAACACGAATCACCCAGACTCAGTTGGCCCGCTTTCATTGACCCTTGTTAGTAGCATTCCCGCAGAGAGCAGTTATGTAAGTCTGTCGAGGCACATGGATCGCTTGATCTTTTTCCTTCCTTCTCGGCCTCTCCTGTGACATTGAGAACGAACTCACTCAATCTTGTGCAGATTGAGCCAACTGGAAGTTAGAAAGCCCTTGCTGTTTTACACATCGACTCTAGCTGAATTATATGCAATGCAGGACGCCACCACCTCTAGGACCTGGCTTCCAAAGGTCAAAGCTCTCATGGGAGTTCGAAATGCCAGGGCCCTGGCCACAATTGACTCGCACAACTCGAACGGTTACATCGCAATAAAGCCACACGGAAATCAACATTGTCCCAGATGCCGCTGTTGGTCTAGACGCTTGGGCACAGCCCAAAATCAGTACATATGGTACGCTTCGCGTTGGAACGTCTGTGGAGAAGAGCAAAATGAGGGGTCTTCCCAACGGGCCAGTAAGAAATTTGCGATATTTCATCAGTTATGCGAGGTGAAATGTAATTCTCCCTCATGTTGTTGATGAACGTTCGTCAGACACTTCTTTGATCACATTGGGTTTCAACTGTTCCTCACCAGGTTCGCCTTGCCCCTGAAGACTTCCCGATATCTCACCACCATGTTGGGGTATGTCTTTGCCTTCGTGGGTCTGCTAGTCATTTACCTTCTAGGCAACGCCGTCTACAACGTTACACTCCATCCGCTAGCCAATGTACCGGGCCCCAAGTTATGCGCAATCACACGCGTTCCCTACTGGCTTGTCTCGCTCAGAGGCGATGATGTACAGTGGATGAAGAGTTTGCACGACCGCTATGGCCCCGTCGTCCGGTTCGGCCCTACGGACCTGAGCTACACGGCTGGTGAGGCGTGGAACGATATTCACGGACCCAAGGTGACCGAGAAGGCCCAAGAATTCTCTGTTCAACCTGTTAATGGTAAGTTGAGCGGGTTGTCTTTTCAACATTTGATGGGATATTGTGATTCAACTCAATACTGACCCTTCCCAGGCGTTCCCAGTATGCTCACGGCGAACACGGAGGATCATTCCCGAGTGCGCCGCCTGTTCTCGCCAGCGTTCTCCGAGCGTGCATTGAGGCAGCAAGAGCCCCTCTTCCGGAAATATGCAGATCTTCTCACATACAAGGTTTCTGATGTTGGCGAGAATGGGAGTAAGCCCGTGGAGATGACCCAGCTGCTCAACTTTGCTACTTTCGACGTCATGGCCGAACTTTGCTTCGGGCATCCCCTGGGCCTGCTGGCGAAGAATGAGTACAGCCCTTGGGTCAGGTCCATCTTTGAGTCCCTCAAGATGCTGCCCATTGCATCCATGATAAACTACTACCCTATCCTGAACGCCATCTTCACCCGCTTCGAGCCGAAGGCGGTCACCGAGCAACGTGTCACGCACTGCAAGCACTCGGAGGAGCGTGTAAACCAGCGCCTACAAGACGGTTCTGATCAACCCGATGTATGGAACCTGGTGTTGACGGCGAAGGAGGGGAAGGGACTTACACTCAAGGAGATGCATTCTAATGCCGAGCTCTTTATGCTTGCTGGCTCCGAAACAACAGGTGAGTCTTATTACCCTTGGCTGACTCTTGATGATAGTAGCTGCCATATTGAGCATCAAACAAACTGAAACTGATTGAAACCCTCTCCTAGCTACACTCTTGAGCGGCTGTATTTACAACTTGCTCACGTACCCCGAAAAGATGAAGACGTTGCTCGAAGAGATCCGAGGAGACTTCAACAAGCTCGACGATCTCACTTTTGAACGACTCGCCGAGCTAAAGTACATGAACGCCTGCCTGAAAGAAGCATTGCGCATCTACCCACCGGTGCCCATCGGCAGTCCCAGAGTAGTCCTCCCCGGCGGACAACAGATTCTGGGCAAGTGGGTGCCGCCCGAGACACGCGTGTCTGTCCACCACTGGTCGACATACAAGTCCGAAGCTAACTTTAAGAACGCCGACACTTTCGCGCCTGAAAGGTGGCTCAAGACAGACCCGACGTACGCCGGGGACGCACTCGACGCTCATCAGCCGTTTGGATTCGGGCCTCGCAACTGCCTTGGACAGAACATGGCTATGCATGAAATGAGACTCATCCTGGCTACGCTGCTGTTCCAATATGACTTTGAGCTTTGCGATGAGAGCCGGGACTGGGCAGTGCAGAAGTCCTTTGCACTGTGGATCAAGAAGCCGTTGATGGTTCGTGCGAAGCCGGTAGTCCGGTAGGAAGGATTGGATACTTGAGAGCATGCTAGGTCCATGTCTACTCCTATAACCCAATGATAGAGTAGACCGAAGTAGACATTATCATACTCCAAAAACGTGGGTTTGCTCATGAGGTATATCCTATTGCTTGCGTAAGCTTTCTGAGACCCAACTTGATCCGGATGGGTTTGCAATTTATGTGCTGTAGCTTGTTGCTCTTTCAGGCTCTGCTGTTATTTTTATTCGGCTCTCTATGACTTTGGGTATTAAGATAACAGGGCGATAGAAAGCTTCAATGTCATCGTATTGTGTATATTGAAGTCTTAACGACATAGATATTCATGTTGGCCTGCAATCTTGTCAGCTGCTTGCCTTTTGGTCACATGAGTACCTGTTCCAGACTCCAGACTATTTACCACCTAAACCTTCCACTCCGGCTTTCAAGTGCGCCTCTGCCACAAAAAAATCCCAACTACACCCAACGCGCCTCGAAGACCCTTCGTGATACGATCCATTCGCCAATAGCCGCCCTATCGGTTCCGTTTGAACACTGTTGTTCGGCGCCGAGCTTCTTCAGTAAGTGAAGTGGTCTTTGGGAAAGGGATGGGTCGACTTGCAGCAGCGAAAACAGCCCTTTGTGGCGTTGCCGCAGACCTTTGTGGATGAAACCAGCTCCAGTGAGTCCGACCTTCGTAGAATATGCTAAACCCATGGTACCATGTATGTCAACACAATATTACTGAGTGACTAGCACGTGACAGATGCTTATTACCGTTACTTTGAAACTCCGTGCTGTGTGTTACTGCATCTTTTGAAGGAGCTGTTGACTCGCAAGTTTTGTGATCCTCAGCAGCTCCACGGCAGGACCATGTTACTTGAAACTTCGAGGTACCAGGCATTCCCAGATCCGCCTTCCTCGTAGGTTCATGGTAATCAAAGAATCATCTTGGAGTACAAGTATAAACAATATAAACAAAGTAGAGCATGATACAGAGCGGCATTCGTTTCTATTCTGCGTAACAGTGATACTGTATCCAAGGAAATGAGCAAAAGCCAAACCAACCTATAGCTGGAAGTCCTAGGTCTTGGGTTATTAGGTGTACACCCCACCGATGAACGGGTCATTTTCCCAAGATTCACTACCAAAGACACTTAGGCGCAACGGTTGAGACTGAAACCACTTTGAGCTTTCCAGAATACCACAGCGAGCAAACTCACGTCCTTTAACCGCATCACTTTACTGCACTGATAAACAGGGTATGGTACAACAAGACAACCCATTTTTGAGAGGCAGCTTCGTGGTTAGGTCTGAGAAGTCCAAGAGGACGGTTTGTCGCGAAACTCATCAACCTTACGAAGACTTTCCTTTCAAGGTCATGGAAGCCGCACATGAGGGTTCAGGGCATGTCTTCCGGTAGTCGCAGCCGACACCACACAGTGTTCCACAAGTGCAACATAGAAGAACACTGAAAGCGCCGTGAACCCTCCCAATGAAGGGAGAAAGTTATTCGTTACATTCCGTAATCTGTCTGACACCATAGCTAGACGTGCCTATGCCGACCCGACCAAAACCTCAACACCTTTGTCCATACCTGATCGAACCAGACTCCAAAGCTCCCGGCTAAAGCACAATCTTCCAGCCACACTCGTATACCGGAGAAGCAATCATGCCATCTTTTGGCGTTTGGGATCAACTCCCTGTCCACCAGGGGTATTGCCCGCCGCCCCATTATTCGACACATCTACCAGTGCTGGCCTTCCGGCACCGTCTTGCTGCAGCGGGCGCTTCATGGTCGGTGGTCGATAGGATCCTCGGTTGGCCAAAGGACTACCAGCACCCGCTGGAGCCCCGATCCGTCGACTCTGGCTGAGCTGCAGGTGCTGCGCCCCCGCACCTCCTGCGGGGCCTCCGTTGCCCGGCCTTACTGGCGTGAATCCCGATGTCGATGGCTGCTGCGACGCAGTCGGCGGGACGTGCTGACCAGACCTGGCGAGGGGCTTCGAGACCGAGTGGTCTATACCGGGGGTCTTTCGTATGGATGGGCTCTCTGCCTTTGGATTGAAGGCTTGTTGCCCGGCTGGCAGCAGAAGAGGCGCGTCAGTGTTGTTCCCCTGCAAAGCAGATTCTGGGATTTGCTGTACAGCACGTGCGGAGAAAAAGCCAACGGGCTCGGCGGCGTTGCCGGCCTGCCCTAGCGTGGTCATGTTCCCATTGACTATGGGGGCGGACGGGGCGGACGGAGCGGATGGGTTCGTGGGTGCGCGAGGTTGGTTTGGTGCTTGGGGCCGGTTGCCGTAGCCTGTTGGAGGGCCCTGCCGTGATTGTGCTTGGTTTGGCGTTTGTGGTGCTCGTAGGTTTCCTGTCGATGTGCTCCTGCCCATTTGTCGAGACGGAGCTTGCATGTGCTGAGGGACGGGTGCTGGCGCAACGCTCGCGGTTCTATCGTTCGAAGCGCCGTTCACCGCCGGGGGGAGCACCACTTCATCCGGATGATCGCTCTCGACAACAGCAAAGTCTGCTTCGTCAAAGTCTGGGCATGTCAGTCAGAGGTTCGTCCTGTACACCAACCAAAATGACCTACCTTCAAGCAGGTCCTCGATCGATTCCGCCGTCTCCAACTTGACCGGCGGTGGCAGCGGCGCCTTTTCCTCCTCCTTCTTGATAGCAAAATCAGAGTGCCTATGCAGCTCAGTCTCGTTAAACTTTGTCGGAGCAACCTTCATCTTGGTCACCTTGGAGAGGTAGTCTTTGTCGTAGATGCAGTTACCGAGCACGTTGCCAAAATTCCTCAGCGCTCTCTTCAGCGCATCTGTGGTGCCCTCCTTCTTCGCCTTCTCGAAGGCCGCCGCCTTGCCCTTACAATTCTCAATGTGGCCGTATCCAATGTCCTCATGGAACGTGCCGTCGCGCAGCGTCACGCGGACGATGACGGACAAGCCCAGGCTGATCTTCATGGTCTGCGGGTGCTCGTCGACGAAGTCGACCTGGATGTTCTGGATGGACGAGGACCATCCATTGAAGCCAAACACCTCGTTCGCGAGGGCGATGCACTTCTCAGCGGCGATGTAGTGGACCTTCTGGCCTGAGGGGCCGGCGCGTGCGGATATGTACTCGGGGCCGAGCTGTTTCTCGAGGCGGCTTTGCAGAGTAGCGATTTCTTGGGCTGTGTATTCGCTCATTCGCTTCTGGGGCTCCTCGAAAGGGTTCGCCACGGTGCCGTGTTGATCGCCCGGGCTGTAGGGAACCTTGTCAGTGGGCGAGACGCGTGTGGACGACAGTCAACATACGCGGGCATCTTGTCGGATAGACCGTCTCTTGTTTCTCTACGTCGGGATATATAGCGCTCGAGGAGAGCTTCAGAAAGCGGGCAAAGCTCTCGAAGGTGGACTTGGTGCGGGTCGTCTGCCTCGATGAGCAGCGAGTTGGTGTGGCGCGTTCACGCAGGCGTTCATCGCTCACGCGTCGAGGACGGAGGCAACAATGACGGGTAGTCATGTGACTCGGCCAAAAAGGATGATGTAAGCCCCCACCAGCCTTAGTTGAGCCTCCAACCGCCTGTGCCGTACCTGAAGCTTAGAGGTTTCAGCAGGTACTCTCAGCGCCAAAAGTACCTGTAGGAAAGCTGGAAGGGGACATCAGAGTTCACTGCCGCTGTCGTCCGAACGGCGAAAGGTTGGAGAAGCACCTCCACAAACCTACCCCGCCAAATGAAGCTTTTCCTCGAGGCACCCTGGACCGGGCGGCCAGAGAGTGCGCATCTCTCGTAACCAGCAGGATCCAATCTCAGCACCGCAAGCGGGAGATGTGCAGTTTCTCGGGTTTCAGCCCTTTAACAGCATCGATACACCTCTTCACTCAGCGCAACACGCGACCCGTACCGTAGCGAATGCACCCGCAAGGAGCTAGACCGGGACGCGGCAGTGAACTACATGGGTTAAAGTGTTGGCGTAACATGAACCACGCGCACGAGCTGGAAGGTAGATTAGCCAGGTGTTTGCTGGCTTGGCCCCATGTTCGGCAGAGTAAGAGATACAAGGGACGGTGATCATGAGGTGCTGCGGCTGACCCGGCTTCGGTTACGGGTTGATGATGATCAGGCACGCACAGAGGGAAGGGTTACATCAGGTCACTAACACCATCTAACATGTTCTCACTCATCCGATTGCAGTCTCTTTGGATGCTGTTGCAGCAAACAACTCTACACACATACTACCATGGTACATCTGCATGTATCTATGGTTGCCTGAAGTCGCCTTACCTAAACTCACTCACAACAGCTTGCATGCGTGTCACCGACTCAGTGGGCAGTTGAAACAGATCTGCCGTCTTGGATGCACAAATGGGCGGCTCACAACGACGATGCGCAGGGACACGTACGCTTTTTGCATGGGTTCAATGTGCTGATGACTTTTAAAGTCCATGCCCCTTAACACTTTCTGCCCTGCCACGACTCACATCCCCCCCGCACGCCACGGTCCTATTAATCGATGCGATGTCCAAATGCAACTCTCATTTCGTCTCAGGCGGGCCTCAAACTACTACTAGGGGCCATAATTATGTGCGTGTTAAGACGTGAACTCTCCCAAGTGGGTAGGATCACGGATTGCTTGCTGTTCCCCCAGATGCTTTCCTTGGACCTGCAAAAATCAGACTACCTAACATGCGAAAGTGTATGACTCGATTTCCTCGTCAACCGTGGGGAGAAAGAGGTGCAGTAACGAAAAGCACCTCTCACCACTCCCTTGGGAAGACTCGCAACATGCGACAGGAAAGGGATATCATCGATCAGAAAATTGACAAAAACGCCGCCCAAGCCCTCCCGGTCCTGACATGAAAATTGTCCGCGGAACCCAAAAGTCTATGCCCTTTGCCGCCCCATGCTGAATGAAGTAATGAAGGAAAATTAAAGGAAAAGAAAGCCGTCGTTATAGTCGTCGTGATATGTCCAGTGGGTGATGCGATCGACCGTGGCCGATGTCTCACGCTGCGGTGGGTGCCGGGGGCTTTTTCGACCCGGTTTATTGACATGCGTATTGATTCCTCCCTTTTCCTGCCTCTACCAAGGCCCGACACGCACGGGCGCACCGTAGGTGCCAGACATGAGCTGGTTGAGAATCGAGTTCGGATCCGAGGATGGGTTTCCGGGCTGCTGTCCGTTTGAGGAGCCGCCGTGTGCCATCCAGCTGACGCTTGTGGCCATCGCGTTCATCGCCGTGCCCATGCGTCCGCCCGAGATCTCGTGGTGTTTCGCCAGGATCTGGTCCCACCCTCCCGTGTGCAGACTCAGACCGCCCCCGCGCTTGGCCGCCTCGTTGATGACCAGGGCCCAGGCCTTGGCGATCTCGTCGTATGCATTCTCCTTGTGGTGTCGGTACTGCTGGGGCTCCCAGTCGGGGAGAGCGTGAATAATCTTGGTGGCGCCGTCCAGATATTGTAGCGAGACGGTGGTTTGAGTCTCGTTTGGCGGGAGGTACTGAGGGGTAAAGTCGAGGAGAGCGTCAATGAGGGCGGTCAGAGGCGCCTTAACACGGTAGTAAGTGTAGTCGGGACTGGTCTCGCCGTAGGGGATGGCGGCTTTCATCTTCTCCTGGTACTCCTGCAAGACGCCGTGTGCAGCGGCGACGGTCGGGCGAGGGGCGCTGCTGACCACTTCCTGGCCGATATCCGGGTGTCGCTCGCAGATTCGCTCTAGGACAGTCCGCAGAGCTGTCGGGTCCAGGGTTTCCAATAGTCGGGGGAGGGTGAGCGGTCGGCCGACCAGCTCGTTCGAGCGAACCTTTTTCGAGGGTCGCTGGAGTTGTCTTGATGAGGCGGATGGGGAGCTTCGGGGAGACAGGGACATTTCGTCACCGTCCTCGTCGGCCTTGCGCTTGCGGCTGGTGGCCATGTTGTGAAATGGGCTCACTGGTTAAGGGTTAGCGTCGGGATGCACGAGTCGCTGGGTTTCGGACGTGCAAGAAATCTGCTTGCACTGGGGCGGGAAAAAAAAGGTATGCAAATGGGAAAGGAGAGGAGTACTCACAAGAACGAGAAGGGGAAATGCGGTTGGCTTCGTGGGGATGTTGGAAGAGAGGCGGTTGTGGCGATAGCAACACATTCATGTTTGAATTGATTCTGAAGAGAAGATCGGGGGTCGGAGCCGGGCGGGAGGTTTCCTCCTTGTTGACTCTGGATGACGACGACGCTTGCGACCAACGGCGACGACGACAACGGTCTAGGTGCGACCAGAATGTCGAATCCTTTGATTGACCTGAAGTTTCGGATGGGGTGGTCGGGAAGGCAGTGGAAGTTCGGGGGAGAGTTGCTTGATTGTGTGTGTGTGTTGTGTGTAGGTGAGAGTGTGTGAATGTGAGGGGAAAAGAGAAGCAGGATTTGGGCAAAGGGGAAGGAGAAACGATGGAGGCGACCGCTGGGCTGGAGTGAGGGAGCGGGAATGTGAAGGGGAGCGAAGAAAAAAAGAGGAGCGTTTCCCTCTTTGGCGGCGCTCTTCAGGCCTTGAACCTGCTGGACCTTGCACCCTTTCCCACCCTGCTCTGGGGTCTGAGGCGCCGGGTTTGTTGCTGCAACAGGATCACTGGACCACTGTGACCCAGCTAAGCAACGTGCGTTGGCCGGATTGCGCTCCACCTATCCACTCTCATTGCAGAGCACCCTACCCTTTAGTGTTTGGATGGCGAATGCGTAGGGAGAGGAGCGGGAGAAGTGGGTTGGGGCGGCTTGGGAGGTGTTCGGGAGGGACGCAACACTGCAGAGCAACCGCTGTCATTGGACTGAGCTAGACCCGGAAGACCTCAGAGAGGGGTGCAGTGCCGCTGGGTCGGGCTGCTGCACGCCGCCTGTAATATTACACAGAAGCGGTCAAGGGCCCGATGGATGCCCTATGCCGAAACAGCAGCCTTGCGAGAGGACGCAGTATCCAGACGGGTAGAGGTACATGCGCTCCAGTGCCATCCAGGAACTTCGCAAAGTTGTTGTGACCAGGGGTGGGAGAGTCTGGATGGCGGCCATTGGCGGTTTCGCCTGGGCCACTGTGGGTCCCCATTCGTCAGGAATAACCCGCACGTGAGTGGATGACGGGGGCCACCAAGCCGCCGGCGTTGGCGCCTCTGGCTGTTGTGGCTGTTGTGGTGGTAGTGGTGGGGCTTGTCTCTGCTTGGAGCGAGGCACACTTTCTTCTCCGTCTCTCCCTCTCAAACCCACAAGCTGACTTGCAGTGCTTCTTCTCCCGCCTCCTTTTCAGCTACTCGCACTGCTCAGGTCTGTTCCGGTCAAGAAGCTGCAGCTTGTCCTCGGGACGTGGCTGACCATGGCTGACCATGGCTTGGCCGAGCCGAACAGGCGTTGGTGGGCCGCTCAATCTTCAACTCAAAGTGGGCCGCGGGTCGCCCCCATTTGCATCATCATCCATGAACATCGTCAACCCCTCTAACTCGTTAAAGTGCTAATGTCCCCTGAGAAGAGAGCCTGGAACTCCCCGGCTGCGGGTGGATGCCCCTCATCGTCCTTGACGACAACTGCTTAGTTTGCATTTTATCCCATCATTTGCGTTGCATTGAGCTGCCCACGCTGCGTTATGCTTGTCCTTTCCCGAATCAAAACAAGACAATCTCACTGTACACACGCCAAGCCGAAGGGAGAGACAGAGAAGAGAGACGTTCTCGAGGAGGGTCTCGGTCACCGCATTTTCTTCTCCATCTTGGCAACTCGGCCGTTATCCGCACCTTACACTAGTCATATATCTGCTGAAAACGCAGCGAACAAATGCAGGGCGCGATTTTGGTCGGAATACCAACCACCTCAGACACCCGGCAGAGTCAGCTCTTTGCAGCCCAAAGATGCTGCCAGGTACTGGTACATGGGAAAGTACTTTCCGTCTGGCCTGAGCTCAGTCTGTAAGGTCAACCTCGGTGAGTAAAGTCTCCACACTTGGTGAAGTGGGGTATGAGACCCGCTGCCTCTCTTATCGCCTTATCGATGTCGATTCCAATCCGAGAGCAAGAAAAAAAAATTCGGGGCGAAGGGTGCAAGCGACAAAGGGTCCCGACGCGAGCGAGATTCTCACAGTCGCTTCCACCAAATATTCCGATCCTAGATTGACCGATTCTGGAACATCCCATAAGCCCCAATCCGCTCCTCACAATGGCCACCACCGCAGCGGAGAAGCCGTCCAAGACGCCAAAGACCGAAGATGCGACGTCACAATCCCCCGAGTCCAAGAAGCGCAAGTCGGTCGCCGTCGACGAGATCGAGGTCGACCTCGAGGCCCCCGAGCCCCCCTCGAAGCGCGCCAAGCGTCTCCTGAAGAAGGGCAAGAAGCTGCCACCCAAGGTTGACAGCGACGACGAGAGGGAGGCCAAGAAGAAGGAGAAGGAGGAGAAGGAGCAGGCCGCCAAGGCTCGCTCCGAGCACGGCGTGTGGATCGGCAACCTGCCCTTCTTCGTCACCGCAGACGAGCTGCGCAAGTGGCTGATCGCCAACTCTGGTGAGATGATCACCGAGGAGTCCATCACGAGACTGCATCTGCCGTCTACCAAGCAGGCCGGCCGCGACAAGCCCTCGAACAAGGGCTTCGCCTACGTTGACTTCAACGACGTTGCGCCCAAGGTCGCCGCCATTGCCCTGACCGAGGCCGAGTTAGGCCACCGTAAGCTCCTGATCAAGGACTCCAAGTCTTTCGAGGGCCGGCCGAAGAAGGAGGAAGAGACTGCCGCCGCTGCTGCCGCCGCCGCCAAGGAGGAGGTGCCCAAGAGCAGCAAGATCTTCATCGGCAACTTGAGCTTCAAGACAACCGACGACGACGTGTGGCAGCATTTCGAAAAGTGCGGGCAGATCGATTGGGTCAAGGTCGCGACCTTCGAGGACACGGGCAAGTGCAAGGGCTACGGCTGGGTCAAGTTCCGCGAGCCCGAGTCTGCCGGTTGGGCCGTCAAGGGCTTCGTCAAGATCAAGGAGGAGATTGAGACCGAGGACGACTTTGTTGAGTCTTCCAAGGACAAAGACGGTGACGACGACATGGAGGATGAGGAGGGAGACGAGGCGAAAGAGAAGAACACGGCAGAGGAGCCGCGGTTCAAGATGAGGAAGTGGTGGGTCAACAAGCTCCTCGGCCGCATGCTCAAGATCGAGCTCGCCGAGGACGACCAGACGCGGTACAAGAAGCGCTTCGGCAAGGACGCGCCCAAGAGGCAGCAACAGCAGAACGGCGAGGGCGCCGACGGCGCCGAGGGTGCGCCGGCAGAAGAAAGGAAGCCGAGGGCCCCCCGGCCCCCGAGGACGGAGAAGCCGAAGCCTGCGGCGGGCGAGCTCAAGGCGCAGGACGATATCATGGTTGCGAGGTTGACGGGTGCGGCGGCGAAGCATACGGGTACCAAGATTACGTTTGACTAGCGAATAATACTCATGCATCGATTTTGAGCAACAAGACTAGAACACGGTATGAGAACATGATGCCATCCTTCCTTTTCAGTGTAATCACTGCCCATCAAACCGACAGCCTTCCTCAACAAGGCAGACCTTTCCAATTAAACAGCTCGTCAACACTTTCCTCGCCTGAGCCGCGAGCGCGGTGGCAAGACGATATCCATCGATGAATTCCACACTTTCGAAGTTTTCAGGACCAATAGGCTGACACTTCCAAGGAAACACCCTAGGTCCTCTTTCTGACTGTTACAATAATACATATAACAAGGCCATTATCCCCCGATACTGTAGTACTGCTACTGGCATGTCGGTCGAATGAGGGCAATAAAGCATTAAGTGGGAAAGCTAGTAGCCTAGGGCTGTTTCTTTGTCCGAGCATAGTAGATACGGGGGACCTTATCAAAAGAGTTTCCGTCGACTATAGAAAATGAGAACAATAGAGAGGACCGCTAGATGCCCGCTCGCTGCGTGGTTCCGGATCGAATACTCTGGAAAAGCCCAAGTCATAACAACTGGCCACAAATAAGCATACAACCGTCAGCGATGCTTAACAGTCTTTTTCTGACCGAGCACTCGAATATCTAGAGTGAATTTGGCCGTAAGGCGTCTAGGATCCAGGGCGAGCAGGGCGTCTCAATGTATCACTGATTGGGCCACTGAGAAGACAGTACGCTGCAGATTGTGTCACCAAATTACATTGATGAAAGCCTGCCAAGCTGCTCTTACACGTCGACGACGCCAATTCGTCAGCCTGATTACGATGCAAGAGGGGTCATAAATACCATTCCTCGCTCACGCATCCCGCGGCACAATCCCGACTTTTTCTTACCCACTCGACTTTCGATCGCTAACCAGCGTATCTTATTACTCATTTCACACGGGAACCAAGGCCGCGCGACACCTGGCGAGTATAAACGGCCGTGCTGCCCCTTCATTATAGTTTCTGTCCTTACGTTTCTGCCATTGAGAACACAAGATGGCCGAGTTAGCGGGGACGATCGTTGGCGTGGTGTCGCTGGGGTTGCAGGTATGCTCCGGCATCAATGCTTATCTTGATGGAATCCAGAGCCGGAAAGAAGACATTGCATCCACCACTAGGCACTGCAAAACCACGGAGATCCTTCTCAAAGAGACTGAATCGCTTCGTGGGCGACTTGCAGGGTTGGCCAGCACGAACAGTACAGCACTACAGGAGCATATAACAGCGGCGAAAGCCGAACTATTGCTTTTAGAAAACTACTTGGCCAAGATCTGCACAGAAAGCTCCTCGAAGAAGATACTGTACCCCTTTCGCAGGGATCATTTGAATCTCCTCGACAGCCGACTGGAGAGGGCGAGTAAGGCGCTACAAGGCGCCCTGCAACTTGCCGGACTGTACAGAACCCCCTAAATCATTCTGTCTACATAGATACTTGCTAATACTTGCCGTAGAGAGGTTTCATTGAACAGCAGTGAATCCTTACGTGGAATGCGGACGAGCTTCGAAACACTAGCCCAAGATTTCTCTGAAACGAGCTCAGAGATGCAAACTTCCATCATAGAAATCAGGGAATCAACCTCGCTTTCCCGGCAAGAGAACATGGCCATCATGGAGAGCGTGGCCCAGTTGAATACCATGATGAGCGCCTTGGTTTCTTCCGGACCGGTAGCCCTTGTACCGAGATTGGTGTCAAAACCAGACACATTGAGAAGGGTCTGTGACGAGATGGAAGTTCGTCAGACGCTGAGACCGGGACATCAAGCATCGTCTCCTAGACCCGACTCCAGTTTGGTCATGAAGTCTTCAGAACAACCAATCAACACATATCCCGAATTACATTGCCGTTGTAACTGTCGTCGAATTTCACACCGAAGAAAACGAGAATTCGGTCCGGCTTTTGTACTATCGAAGAATGTTATCGAAAGAGTACACCTTGCGGGGTGCCCACTAGCAGGGTTCGACGTTGAGATGACGAGAAGCTGGTCGGCTGGAATATCAATCCGCGCCTTTCGAAAATTGGTGTCGACAGCTGTCACACTCACAATGTTTTCCACCTTAGGGGCGGGAGGGTTCGGACTGGCGCCATCCATCAGTTACCACAACATCCGCGACCAAAGTCCAGCATTTAAGGTTATCGACTTATTGATCAAGGCATTTGAAGCACGGGTTTGGAATGAATATGAATCCACTGAACTGGTTCAGCGAGGCATACGATCCCTACAGGCGAGTTTCATGGCAAAGACATCGTCGCCTTCTGATCTTGATAGCAAAGGTGAAACGTTGCTAAGCCATCTCGCTTTTTTCTCCTACTCTCCATCTTTCGTTCGGCATAGAAACGTTATACTGGATTTCCTCGCGAAAGCCAGGGTGTCTCGGGACCGGCCGGACCAGTTTGGAATGTGTGTAACCTACTTTTCTCGGGTTATACTTCGTCTGCTAATTTATGTCACAGCTTACCTCTCCAGAGAGTACTTAGTGCATTCATCGTTCAGTCTAAGCATAGCACGCAGAGTCTTCAAACAATCGACAATCTTTGTCCAGATGAATTAGTATTTGACTTTGACATTGGAGAAATGAACGAGATTGGATTTATACTTAACAGGATGTCACTATATCGGACGGTTATCAAAAATTCGTCGAGAATAAAAAAGCGTGAGACACCCTGGATATGGATGGCTTAAGAGCCAAATCATCAAAGAAGAAAACTAAAATGCCATAATTAGTGTATGAAGATCATCCTCTGGAGTCAATTTTTCGAGAAGACAAGAAAGCCCTACTTGAGATGTTGAACAGAGACTCCAGTACTCCCGATCTGTCCTCAGTAGGCGCATTCAAAGAGACTGCACTGCATCATCTTGTGGGGTGGACGGAAGGTTTGCGCATTATTCTGCGCCGATTCGGAAAGTCCATTATCCAGAAGCACGACCTCAGGACCACGACAGTGCTCCGTTCTGCTCTTTTCTGGAGTGGTCAAATCTGCGCCAGTCCAAAAACAGTGAGGTGTTCAAAAACCTGCTGTTGTGCAGATTCAGTCAAGGTCCTACTCGAAGTTGATAGCGACTGTGTCAGTAGAACGGTAACGCGGTCAGGTCATGGATGGACAACAGCACTGGCTGAAGCATCCTGGAGGGCAAGAGATCTGGCAATCGAAGAACTCAAACATCGAAGACAACAATTGAAGGAGCTTGCCCTATCAAGGCTTAAGCCCGTGGATATCGACCGTCTAGCGCTTTGTGAACCACAAGTTCTCGACCAACACACAGGCGAAGTACTAAAAGCACTTCAGGCCGCCGGGGAGAACTTGCCGGCTCAGCTTACGACGAACACGGTAGACCGATGGTCAAGGACGAACTCGATGTACCACCAAATTGGCCACACCCATATCAACAGTGTACTTTTGGCGGGAGCACTCTATTCCAAAGGTTTCCACGACGTCGACCTTCTTGACGACCGCGGTCTTACTCCTTTATGCATTTCAAAGTGTTCGAGGTTTTCGGCTTGGCTCATCGATCATGGCGCTAATTTAGGAAAGGAAATCCCAGGCAACGTTGGAAGCACTGCCGCACACTATCTTTTTTCCCAATTGGGCAACTATCTGATCTATAAAATGGAGGGAATCTCTAATATCTTGGAGACTGTAAGAATATTACCACATTACGACTCATATTTGGACGAATGTAGATGTGGCTGTTCCAGCGATGGCTGCCATCCGTACACGGTAATGTGGAATGTAGTCATGTGTCCGTGGCCGACATACTGCACAACACGAACGTCACTTACAGAGATCATGAAACGGATATACAGGCAATGTGTTATTCTGGAAGATGGATGGGAAGTCCCGCGCAGGATCAAATCAATCTGTCTCCGGGCATGCACCTTTGGCGCGCTTCCGCTTCGCCACACCTGCTGTAGTTGTTGGGCTTATGATGAGTATAATAACTGGGTCAGGACCGAAACCTTTAGCAAACTTGAGGAAAGTGAGATACAGGAAATCCGCGAAGAGGAGGTGGTTGAACTTGCGCTCCTGGAGGCTTTGATTCTTGAGTTCGAAAGGAAACTTGACGAGGTAAACTGTTCTCTAGCGGAGTTCTTCCAGACGCACTGGGTAACTAGAATGGACGAAGTGATAGGTGAGATGGAAGACCGAGCGCTGAGAGAGGAGGACATTAAAGGAGCTAGGGAGCTTGGTATAGTTTTGCAGGTCAAAGACACGGAGGAGAGAGAAGAGATTGAGGGGGATAAATCTCAGTTGGCGTATTGGTATAAGCGCTTGGATGCTTTGATTGAATGATGGAAACATGTCTTGATTCTCCGTTAAATTGCTCATAAGACCGCAGCATGTTTTAGTACTGTAACACAGTTGCAATAACGCAGCATTTTCAAGACTACTGCCAGCCTTCGTAGACACTCGGCTACTAGTCCGTGGATTGCAGCTGGAAAAATAAGATTTTTCTCAAGCGCTGTGAAAATGTGCTTCGTTCCCAGAAAGATTGCTTGTCGTCAAATTCGGAGATCTGGCATTAAGTCAAATTACCTACTTCTGGGCCACCCCTGCATCTGGGCCCCCGTTTTACACCAAAACTGCTCTTTTTTACATACACTATAACTAAGTAACCTTGGGTAGAATAATTCTATAAAAATTAGTATAATACTAAATTAGCTATAGTGTAACGGGCTGGGCCCATATGAGGCCTTGCTGAACATCGCGGCCAGGATCACATCTGCGATACCCACAAGCCAACCCTGATCAGGCCCACCACGGAATCCACGATGCCGACAGTCCGATGGCCAGTGCGGCATGGCCCTGATCAGGCCAGCAGCAGGGTGGAGATTCATAGTTTTCCTTTCTATTCCTCATCTGAGGATACTCGTAGTAGTCGCCATAGCCTGTTGCAAATATACACGCCTTGGACCGTTACATTATCCTCAGATCAAAAACCAAAAACTTGCCTCCTAGACGGAACGTGACCGTTTAACGAGGAAGAGGAAAAGAGGAATCGATAGGAAGGGGTCTAGCCCCTTTGAGAGGAATCTTGAGTTGGCTGTGGAAGAGCCTTGTAGCTCAGCTGGCGAGACTTGCCAGCGGAAGATAGCTGCAGAACCACCCCAGGTTGTAAAGACGTCAATCGCGACAGACGCCAGCAAACCCGCGGACCTGATCAGGCGCAATTGATCAGGTATACCCCGTCTAGCCTGAGGAAAACCACGCTGTGGTTGATAGGCAGAGGAGAGACCGGAAGAGCCCTGAAAGAACACAGTGTGTTGAAGGCGCTATCAATATGGAAGGCAACGTCAACGCCGATCCATCTGGAAACCCGCAGCAGTTGGTGCAGCTGATCGGACAGCTGGCGGCCCAATTGCAAGAAATGCGGGCAACCCAAGCCGCCGAACGAGAGACCCAGGCGGCCGAACGAGACGCCCAACGAGAGCAGATACGACTACTGCAGCAAGCCCTTGTAGACACAAGGCACCTAGCAACAACGCCGAGTGAACCGCTGACGCCGTCAGCGACCCCGATCCCCCCCGATCAGACCCGACCACCAGCTGAACCCCAAAGGAAACACCAGATCCCTAACCCACCGAAGTTCAATGGAACACGCAAGAAGTTTCAACAGTGGCATCTCGAGATGATGGGAAAACTACGTAAAGACAGAGAGGCATTCGGCTCAGATTCAGTAGTATTCACCTACATCTACTCTCGACTAGAGAATACAGCGCAAGCTATGGCGAGTGCCTACTATGCCCAAGGAGGATCTAATAGGATGTATAACCCTGATCAGTTCATAAGGTACTTAAGGAACTGTTACAGAGACCCGAACGCGGAAGCCCGAGCGCTCGATCGATTACAAACAATAAGACAAAAAGAGAACGAGAGCTTCTCTTACTTCCTCCCTAAGTTCGAGAAGGAATTAGCTAAAGGAGGAGGAGGTCAATGGATAGATAGCGTAAAGATTAACTACCTAAAGGGAGCCTTAAATAGCGTAATAAGGAACTCCCTAGTCAGTGTGATCAACAAGCCGACCACTTATTTAGAATACACCCAGATGCTCCTAACGATAAGCTCGGAGTTAGACAGTCAATCCCACCAAGCTCGCCAAGAACGGAGACACAGAAGGCCGTCCACGCCTAATCAGACCAAGGCCAAGCCCCCTGTTAGCAAGAATGCCGACAGAATGGAATAAGAACCTACCAAAGTCAACAGATCAACAATGCCAGGGAGGCCTAAGAAGAAAAAGAGAGAAGACAATCAGAAGGAGAACAGGAGGTGCTACAAATGCAAAGAAGTGGGGCACCTCATCAAGGACTGCCCGCGCTGGGGAAAAGCAAAGATCAAGAAGGCAGCCCCCAAGCCTGCAGTTAACGACAGCTCGACAGAATCGAGCGAGCCCGAGTCTGATCAGACCTCAGAAGACTCGGGAAAAGAGTAACTCCTAGCGAAAAGCGCCGCCAGGAGATTAAGGCAAAGAAGGAGTGGCAGACTGTAAAGAAAAGCATAGATAGCGAACCCTTTTACGTTAACGTAGGAATCAACAACACCCATTACACCTACGCCTTAGTTGACAACGCATGCTGCACCTACGGTACTGTTAGCAAAGCACTTGCTAAGAAACTCTAATTGCCGCGTATCCTGATACCCCTACAAGCACTTAAACAAGTTAACATTATAATACCTGGCGCTATCAATAGCATTACCTATGCTAGTATCAACATAGACAGGTATAAGCGACGTAGATTATTCTTCTATATTATCCCCAATTAGGAGGAAGACGTAATCTTAGGCCAGTCGTGGATGATTAACGACAACGTAGTAATTCGGCCAGCAATTAACTTACTATACATAGGAGTTGCAAATCACACGGTGCGCGGTCGAACACCTGGGCAAGAAAACACCACTTACCCCTTAGAGAGACAATTGGGATCAGTGTTTGCAGCCCTGATCAGACGCAAAAGAAAGAGAAGAACGACCGATGATCGCAGCCTACGGGTATTCGCAGCTAGTCTTGCGGACATCGAGAAGGCCCTGGCACCTAAGAAGAAGTCAGACCCAAAAGATAAGCTACCACAACACTATTACCAGTTTTTAGCTGTTTTTGACCGTGATCAGGCCGAGAAGCTCCCACCCCATCGGAAAGGAATCAACCATGAGATCCCTTTGGAGAAAGATAATGACGGGAGGGAACACCCCGTCCCATGGGGACCACTATACAGAATGTCGAGGGAAGAACTAATCGTCCTACGGAAGACCTTAACGGAGCTGTTAGGCAAAGGGTTTATTAAAGCAAGCAGCTCTTCAGCATCTGCCTCTGTACTATTCGTCAAGAAGCCTGGGGGAGGGTTGAGGTTCTGCGTGGACTATAGAGCGCTAAATGCGATCACTAAGAAAGATCGATACCTGCTACCTCTGATCAGCGAGACCTTAAGAGCTGTTGCCTAAGCCAAGTGGCTGACGAAGTTAGACGTTATCGCAGCGTTCCACAAGATTAGGGTAAAAGCAGGAGAAGAATGGAAGACAGCGTTTAGAACACGATACGGACTGTACGAATGGATAGTCACGCCCTTCGGGCTGACAGGAGCGCCCGCCACCTTCCAACGATATATCAACCACACCTTGAGAGAGTTTCTCGACGAGTTCTGTTCTGCCTACATCGACGATATATTAATCTATTCGAATGGATCCCTCGCAGACCACCGAAATAAAGTTAAGAAGGTCCTGATCAGACTACAAGAAGCAGGACTGCAGATCGACATTGACAAATGCGACTTTAAGGCGAAGAGTGTGAAGTACCTTGGGTTTATTGTCGAAGTGGGGAGAGGCATTAAGGTTGATCTAGAGAAGGTTAAGGCTATCTAACTGTGGGAGATCTCTTATTTAGTGAAAGGGGTAAGGTCTTTTGTGGGATTCGCAAACTACTATAGACAGTTCATTCCCTAATTCTCTACAATAGCACGCCCGCTTACAGCCTTAACGAAGAAGGACACTCCGTTCGTATGGAGTAAGGAATGCCAGGACGCCTTTGAAGACCTGAAGGTACGCCTGATTAGCGCACCAGTATTGGCACACTGGGACCCGGACAGAAGAACAGTACTTAAAACCGATTCTTCTGGTTACGTAGTGGGAGGCTCCCTATCCCAGTTCGACAACGAAGGCCTACTCCGACCTGTAGCATTCTTCTCAAAGAAGAACCTTCCTGCGGAATGCAACTACCTAATACACGACAAGGAATTACTTACTATCGTGCGTTGCCTAGAGCATTGGGACGCTAAGCTAAGAAGCGTTAAGGAGTTCACTATAGTAACGGATCACCTTAACCTGAAGTATTTTAATACAAAACAACAATTAAATAAACGACAGATCCAATAGGCAGAGACACTATTGCGGTATAACTTCACAATACAGTACAGGCCTGGGAAGTTAGCTACAGTGCCTGACACCCTGTTAAGAAGAGAACAAGACATGCCCTATGGGGTTGAAGACGACAGACTGAAGGGACGCAAGATATGCCTGCTACAAGGAAACCAGAAAGCCCTGCGCGTGAACAAGACCATAGTTTTTAAGGACTTACTGCACCAGGCGAGCCCTAATTAGGCAAGGAAGACTAGCGTCAGAGCGGGTTTTGTTACAGGAGGAGACGCAGATAGGGTTAACGACGAAAGCCCGGACCAGGCTGAACCGCCTGGCAATCCGTTTAAGGAAGACCCCCTATGAAGCCTATGGGACGCTGGGTTAAAGAAGAACACCCGTTATTACCTGATCAGAGACGCTGTAAGACAAGGCGCTAGGCAGCTACCCTTAGCGTGGGGAATACCTATTATGCTAGCGGAATGCACCATAGACAAGGACCAGCGCCTGCGCTGGCGGGACAGGATATGGGTCCCGCATTACGAACCCCTAAGGACACGGTTAATACAGAGGATGCACAACTCAGTATTATTAGGACACCCAGGAAGAGACACGCTGAAAGCCCTGATCAGCCGTACCTTTTATTGGCCAGGGTTGTCCCAGGATATACGCTGTTTCGTTCGGAACTGCGATATCTGTGGTCAGAGTAACGTTTAGAGAGAGAAGCGATGAGGACTGCTTAAACCCTTACCGATACCTGAACGAATATAGGCCGAAATCTCGATCGACTTCGTTACCAACCTTCCCCGAACCAAGTCAAGGGACATAACGAACCTCTTGGTCATTACTGATAGGCTATTGAAGACTGTAATTCTGGAGCCAATGAAAGACATATCGTCAGAATCTACAGCTTCCGTGTTAGTAACAGCCCTGATCAGACATCACGGCATTCCTAGAGCCATAGTTTTGGATCGTGGCACGCAGTTCGTCAGCCGGACATGGAGGCGCCTATGCCAACTGACGGGAATCAAGCAGAGGCTTTCTACAGCCTACCACCCCGAGACAGATAGTGCTACAGAGAGAGCAAACCAGGTAGTAGAGACCTACCTCCGAGCGTTCTGCGCTTACGCTCAAGACGATTGGGACGAGTTGACCCCAGTTGCAATGATGGCTATTAACAACCGACCGGCCACCTCAACGGGGATTAGCCCGTTCTTCTTCACCCACGGATACGACATAGACCTGATCAGAGTAAAAGAAACGCTGAGAACGGAAGAAGACACCCCAATTGCAAGGGCTGAGGGATTAGTCCAGAAGCTTAGAGACGCAACCGAATGGGCACAGGCAGCTATAGCTGCAGCCCAGGAGAGACAAGAACAGTACGCCAACGCCAAACGACAGCCGTCTGATTAGTTTAAGCCGGGTGATAAAGTCTGGCTTCGATTAGCAAACGTTAGATCAGACAGACCCTCGAAGAAGTTAGATTGGATCAACGCCAAATACACGATCCAGGAGCTGGTGGGCACGCACGCGTGCCGGTTAGACACACCGCCAGGGATACACAACGTCTTCCATGTATCCCTACTGAGGCATGCTGGGAACGATCCCTTCCCATCTCAACAACAGGACGACGCACAGCCTGCTGCACTTATCCCGGGGCCTGATCAGGAGTACGAGGTCCAAGAGATATTAGACAAGAAGAGATACGGTAGAGGATGGAAGGTGCTTGTAAAATGGACGGGTTAGGCGAAGCCAACGTGGGAGCCTCTAAGTCAATTGGAAGATACAGTGGCATTCGCCGAGTATGAGCAGAAACATAACCCCCGCTAAAGAGGGGAGGGAGGGGGGTATTGTAACGGGCTGGGCCCATATGAGGCCTTGCTGAACATCGCGGCCAGGATCACATCTGCGATACCCACAAGCCAACCCTGATCAGGCCCACCACGGAATCCACGATGCCGACAGTCCGATGGCCAGTGCGGCATGGCCCTGATCAGGCCAGCAGCAGGGTGGAGATTCATAGTTTTCCTTTCTATTCCTCATCTGAGGATACTCGTAGTAGTCGCCATAGCCTGTTGCAAATATACACGCCTTGGACCGTTACATATAGTTATTATATAATACTTATAAAGAGTTTAGTATATAGTATATATAGTAAGTCTTCTCTTTAAAGTTAAAAGACCTAAAGTGTTAGAGTTTTAGTACGTTTTACTAGTATTTCTTAATAGTTAGTAACACTAGTATAAAGCTATATAGAAAGCTAAATTAAATATATAAAAAATGTTAATATACCTAAGAAATAGTAAACTTTCTATTTTATAAGTCTAAATATATACTTTTTATATATATAGTTTTATAGTAAAACTTAACTTTTCTTAAGAAAACTTTCTTAGTATCTTAATAAACTTTAGTATTTTATATAAATTAATTAAAATTATATATATGTCAAGTAGTATATAGTTAGAATATAATATAAAGAAGCTATACAAAAGGTTTTATAGTTTTTTAAATAGTAAATAAAAAGTTATAAAAGCTTTTCCTACTATTAAGAAATACTAGTAAAGCTAGTATAAGTACTAACATTTTAGTACTTCTCTATATTTAGTCTAGTAACTAACTATAAAGTTACGTATATATAATAAGAATTATTCTATAGTATATTTATTTAATTATATAGACTATGTAATCTTTATAGAATTATTATAGATTAGGTTGCTTAGTTATAGTGTATGTGAAAAAGAGCAGTTTTGGTGTAAAACGGGGGCCCAGATGCAGGGGTGGCCCAGAAGTAGGTAATTTGACTTAGTGGGTTAGTGTTTTGGCAACTTTCCGCGAGCTACCCCAAGCCAAATTCAAAGAGTTCGATAACGACATGGCCTAGACTGGCATTTTAGGAGCTACTTACCAAAACGGGAGCTTCGGACACCGAGATATCAGATGAATGGCTCGATAGTACTGTCCAATAGCTCAGTGTATACGTATGTCGCGGCATCTCTTGGTAAAATAGCGTCGGACCCCGAATTCGCACGAGATGTGGAGCAGTCCGAGGCAGGAAGGTCAGTGACAGCCTGGGTTTAGGCTGCAAGCATCAAATTTGATGGATTTATTGAAAGCTCTTTTTCCTTTTCTTGTGAATTCATTAACGTGTAGCCTCTAAAGCCTCTGGTTCTTCAACCCATACCTAACGATCTTGCGACGTAATATTGTATCACAAGCAACGAGTTATATACAAGTCACACACGATCATGGCTAATCGCGGCGCAACGTGGGACCTCAAGGTTCACACTATTCGTGATTTGATGGAGTTGGGAAGCAGGAAGCTCCCAAAGATGTACAGGGACTACTACAACGAGGGTGCCATGGATCTTGTCTCGTAAGTTTTCAGAAAATGACCTCCTTCCCACAGACCAGGTCCTAAGCATTAACGAAACGAAGATTACGCGATAATGAAGATGCATACAACCGTTACAAGATCATGCCGCGGATTCTCGTCAACGTCGATAACATTGATATGTCTACTACAATCTTGGGGACGAAGGTAGGCTATAAGCAACATTATAAGCAACATCACCGACCATGATGCGATGCTCTTTTGGTTATTGATTAACAGCTACTCAAAAGGTCTCCTTCCCCCTCGGCTTCAGCCCTGCAGCAATGCATAAGCTGGCGCATTCCGACGGCGAGCTTGGAACGTCCCGTGCGGCCGCGAAGATGAATATTTGCATGGCCTTGTCATCCTACGCGACGGAGTCTATGGAGAATGTGGCAGCACAAGGAACCGGCAATCCATACGTGATGCAGCTTTGTGTGCTCAGAGATCGAGAGGCGACGCTGCAGATCCTAAGACGAGCTGAAGGCACGTGGAACCACTATATACCCTTGGTTTAGGGAAGCAGAAAGACGTGAAAGCTAATGTTTAGGCATAGCGTCCGGATACAAGGCCATCTTCCTTTCGGTCGACACACCGCTGTTGGGCCGTCGATTGAACGAGTACAGAAACAACTTTCATCTCCCCGACGGCGTTGAGTGGCCGAATCTGTTGTCTGATGGAAAGAGTGAGCTGAGCGGCGAGACAAGAGACGGACAAGCTGTCAGCAGGCATGACTTTGGTAAACAACTAGCCAAGAGCGAGATTTTACAGACAGAACTGACTCAACTTGATAATTAGACCCATCGCTGGATTGGGACTCAGCGATTCCTTGGCTGAAGCAGCACACAAAGCTTCAGCTCTGGCTCAAGGGTGGTAAGCACATGGTCTACATCTGACAGAGTTTTGACACGATGGACTTCTTACTGACGCGGTTTTGGTATTAAGTATACACCCCCGATGATGTTGCTCTCGCTATCCGTCATGGCCTTGACGGTGTAATCATCTCGAACCATGGTGGCCGACAACTAGACGGCGTGCCGGCAACACTCGACGTCCTGCGACTCTGCGCACCAGTTGCGGCGGGAAAGATACCCATCGCTGTCGATGGCGGGATCCGTCGGGGCACTGACATCTTCAAAGCACTTGCCCTCGGGGCATCGCACTGTTTCGTGGGAAGAATTCCCATTTGGGGTCTGGCTGTGAGTGGTAACGGACGTAGATTTGGGGTTGGAAAAGAACATTAACGTGGAACACAGTACAACGGGCAAGAGGGTGTTGAGCTTGCTCTCAAGATTCTTCAGTATGAACTTAAGATCACCATGGCACTTGCAGGGTGAGTCGACAGGACAAGTCTTTAAAGCCATGGGCTCAACGACTCACATACATGGAATAGCTGCCGAACTATCCAAGAGATCTCGAGGGGACACGTGGCTTATCTAAATGGCAATGGTGTACTAGCGAAGCTCTAAGGAGCTTACACCGCAGACTTATACGAAGCATCATTTGCACAGCGATATCATTTTCAGATTGACTAAATGAAGTTTTGATATCTCTGGGATTCACTTTGGCTACATCTCTCTCCAAGTATTGTATTACTACGAAAAGGATACAGGGTTGCCATAACCTACCATAAGGCTGGGAATTTGGCTTCACGAGAGCAGAAAGACACCAGAAACCGGTGATGAACAGAATCAGGCGGAGGTTCTTTTGGTATTGGATGAGACATCTAGAAAGCCCAAAAACTTCATGAATAGGCCGAGAGCACACAGATCATGTACAATTCAGCCACAATCATTAGAAAACGCTTGGTTAAAACATGAATCCTCGCATGAACGTTGCCCGATGTCTATTGTCACGCTGTCTTGTGATGACTGAAGTTGGATGCATGTCGAGCCTTGGATCTTCCAACAAGAGCATCACATGAATCTTCGAGATGACCCGATTCTTCTGACCTACTGACCTGCCAGAGGGGAATATAGCATCAACTCCCAGAGACCGAAAGTGCCATCATTTTCATCTTCGATACGACGCGGGGTACTGACGTATTAGCCGGGCTGTTCTTGAGGAAGGTTTCCGCGATGGAGACACACTTCTCCGCCGGGCCAACCCCACGCTATCACTGCAAAGATAACAACTTTCCCAGATGTCAACCGCGGGGTCATCTCCGATCCCGGGGATCCGCAATGCTCGGCGCCTCCGTCTCCTTTCCTTCTTGTCTCTCTTTTACCCCGCCTCCATCAACAGCCCCTTTCATACATGAGCTGCGGGGCAATGATGACAGAACAGGCAGGCCAGCTCGAACAAGACCGTGATATGAGAGCGGGTACGCTCCCGGTGTAATTGTTTAGAAGGTTTGCGCGTGTGATTTGCATGTAATGGGAAGCAGGAGAAGCCAGATAATTTGGTCATCAAATGGCATTTGTGTATAGGTAGCCCCGTCGAAGCTCTTTATATGACGTTCAAGCCTGGGCCTGAATGGAATATGGCCGACCTTGAGAGACCAGCTTTCTACCCATACCTATCTTGTGCTTATTTCAAGATCTACCAACAAATAACTCTTACGTTTCTTGGCTACAGACTACTCGATTTTCGGCTCCCAACAGAATCTTTCCAGATTCCTTCTCAGTTACGTTTTTACAATGGCACCTAGCGAGCTCAAGGGCGTGCTTGTCGCCCTCATCACCCCTTTCACCTCCGACAAAAAAGCAATTGACACAGCCGCTCTCGATGCCCACATTCAGCGCCTCATCGAAGCAGGCGTTCACGGCCTAGTCCCTGGCGGCAGCACCGGCGAGTTCACAACTCTTACCCCGGAGGAGCGCAAACTCCTTGTCGAGCAGAGCGTAAAGTCTGCCGCAGGCCGTGTGCCCGTTGTCGCAGGCATTGGCGACCTCTCTACTGCCCGAGCAGTCGAACACGCAGTTCACGCTGCCTCCGTCGGCGCCAGCGCGCTCATGGTCGTACCCCCGTTCTACGACCCTCCCAACTTGACCCAGCTTCGCGAACTACTGAAAGAGATTCACGACGAGTCCAAGCTGCCCATCGTGTACTATAATATCCCCTCCGCTAGTGGTGTCAGCCTATCTCCTGCGGAGATTGGTGCGCTCTCCGAGGTAGGAGTTACCCATCTGAAGGATACGTCAGGCAACGCGCCTGCGTTGACGGAGTTGCTGTTTAGTGCGGCGAGCACGTCGCGCATCACGGCTTTCAACGGCTGGGACACTTTGACTTTCTACGGTCTGGCTGCTGGTGCGAAGGGCTCCGTGTGGGGAGCGACCAATATCATTCCAGAGTTGTCTTCAGAGCTGTGGACTACGGTGGCCGAGAAGGGCGATTTGAAAAAGGGCAGGGCGCTGTGGACCAAAATCTTCCCGATTTGCAAATTTCTCGAGTCTCATAACTATGCCTCGGCGGTCAAGACGGGAATGGAGCTGCGGGGTTGGAAGACCGGGGGTCTGCGCAAGCCGTTTGCCCTGCTAGAGGACGAGCCGCGGAAGGAGCTTGCCCAGTTGCTGAAGGATGCAGGAGTCGAGGTTGTGGCGTAGGTTCTTCGCGATGTTGTTGCGCGGGATTACAGATTAAGAACAGGGTTTGCGATTCTTGTCACATTTGCAGGCATTGGGTGTAGCTAGCTGTATCCACCAGACTGAGAGCGAAGAGTCAAGTACAACATCCAGGCCGCACAAGATGCAGTTGAAGAGGCCCCAGAATATCTTCAAGTTAGGATTCTCGTTTGAACCGTTAAATCGGAAGCCATGACTGTCATCTGGAGATGTTTCGCATGATATCTGGCCAGCTCAATGTCCAGTCCCCAGTCTCTTTCCTCCTATCCCAGACACTTTGAGCCAATGTGCTGGGTTTGTCGGTCCCGAAGATCACACCGTTGTTGTCAATCGCCTCGAGGACCTTGCGTCCACGCTCTTGAAGATCAGGCGTTGTGGCTTCACACGCGGCAACGAAGCCCGCCCACCCAATACTCGCGGCAAAGTCGTGGTCGTCCGACGTCTCTTCCAGGCAGGGCTGGATATAGTCGAGTGTCTTTCGCACTGAGTCTTGTATTACCATTGCGCTCATGTTATAAACACGTCGGTAGAAGTAAATGATTAGAGCTTGGTGCATGGCCAGAGTCAACGATTTGATGATAGGATGGTCGACAAGCTGCGTGTCCTTGGTGACCAGTTCTCGAGGTCTACTTGGCCCGTTTTTCATGTCCATCGATTCCAACGACCAGGACCAAATGTTCTGTTCCAGCTGCTTTATATGGCGAGTCATTGAGATAGAAACCCTAGGATCATACATAGCAATGGCCTCGAGCTTGAGCTTCTCGTTGGCAAAGCTAATGGTTTGAGAGAGTAGCGTCATCAGTGACTCTGGGACGCCATAGATGTCCGGGTACATTGTGGCCGGCCAGTGACCGGAGATATCCAAGTGAATGTCAGAATAGCCAATATCGGCCGGTTTCTCCCGTGAGAGATCGAGGTCCGCACCGAGAGCGTCTTCGGCGATGCGAAACTTACGCAGCGACACCGCCATCTCCGTCGCCGCTTGGACCTGGTTTTTTGGAGAATCGATAGCGATGTCAGTGCTCTCTGCGATTACGCGCAAATGCGTGTATACGTGATGCAGTACGCGGACATGAAAGGATTTGGGCATGGCGAGGCCACGGAGTCGGATGAGTCGTTCGGCATCAAGGAGGAATATCTTGACTGCGCGGGAGCCATTGTACATAACCTTTGAGAATGTCAGCATGAGATGAGACTAGTAGTATAAATGTTATGGGCTTACCGAAACCATGGCCGTGGCGAGTATGGCCATGAGTATCTCGTTGTACCTCGCCTGGCTAGCTTCGTCGGACTCGCTTTGAAGTGCTAGCTTAAGGTGAGACTGGGCGCTTCTTTGATATTTTTGCCCAACATCAAACCATTGTGATGTCCCCCTTTGGCCTCCTTTGTTGAGTGACTGATGTAAATGGAAGGCACTTTTGGCCAGTAGTGTACAAAGAATGCTATGCCGAGTATAGGATGTAGTGTTCCAGAGTGATAGCTCGGCAAAAGTTTCCAACGCGCAAGGGAGCAGCCAGAGTTTCCAAGGTGATATCCTCACGCCTTTGACAGATGATGACGACTCCACCGACTTGTAGTATCGTAGCAGGGTGGCTGCATGCATTGGTAGACATGGTTCGACGCCCGGCATGGTGTTAGTAAAAGGGTTAGGAGACCTGCGCTGGATGGGCAGGTCTTGCCCAGAGGTGAGAGAACTCGTAGATTTTTGTGCATGGTCTTGCTTATCCGCATCCATGTGTTCTAAGTCAAGTTACCCACTTTCGGGCCACCCCCACTTTCGGGCCACCCAAAAATGCCGCATCCCAACCTCCTATCTCCAACTTCAAACTATCACATCTTTTACCATACTTATCCAATTGGCCTCATCTTTTGAGGATACGTTATTTGCATTATTATGAGCCAGTATACTGAGTATGAGATCAACCAGGCACTTGAAGCTATCAGCCGCGGCCATACTATCCGGAAGGCAGCTTATGAGTATGGGATCCCAAGGACTACCCTTCAGCGACGGCTTCATGGTGCCCAGTCGAGGCCTGCTGCTTTTGAAGACCTCCAGAGGCTCTCTATTAGTCAGGAGGCTAAGCTGGCCAGCTGGGTGCAGATCCAGGCTGATCTTGGGCTTGCGCCAACGCATCAGCAGCTGAAGGAGTTTGCCCAGCGCATCCTCCATGCCATGGGAGATACCCAGCCTCTAGGAAAGAGATGGGTGAATGCCTTCATACGAAGGAACCCATCTATCAAGGTCCAGAGAAGTCGATCTATTGATTCCAGACGCGTCAATGGGGCATCTACTGAGGTTATCAGGGACTGGTTCAAGTACCTCGCTATCCCAGCGATCATGGCCATCAAACCAGCCAACCGATACAACATGGATGAGACTGGTATCCTTGAGGGCAAGGGATCTAATGGGCTAGTGCTGGGCAGGGCTGAGACGAAGTCTGTACGGAAAAAGCAGCCTGGATCGCGAGCCTGGGTGTCTATCATTGAGTGTATCTCAGCTGAAGGGCGGGCACTGCTGCCGCTGGTCATATATAAGGGCAAGTCAGTCCAGCAGCAGTGGTTTCCTCTAGATCTTAGCCCTTATGATGGATGGGAGTTTACAGCAACAGAGAATGGATGGACTACTGATGAGACTGCTGTTGAGTGGTTACATAAAGTCTTTCTTCTTCAGACTGACCCTGGCCAGCCTGGCCAGGCCAGACTGCTTATCCTGGATGGGCATGGGAGTCATACAACGACAGAATTTATGTGGCAGTGCTATATTAACAACGTCCATCTGTTATTCCTGCCGCCACACACCTCCCATGTCCTCCAGCCACTTGATCAGTCAGTCTTTAGCCCAGTCAAGTCAGCCTATAGAAAGGAGCTTGGATACCTCAGCCAGTGGAATGATTCAACTATCATAGGTAAAAGGAACTTTATTTCCTGCTATCAGAAAGCGCGCCTGGCTGGGCTGACAGTCCAGAATATCAAAAGTGGCTGGAAATACACTGGACTATGGCCTGTTGCTGTAGCCAAGCCTCTCATGAGCTCCCTACTGTTGCCCAAGGCATCTAACCCACCATCAACACCACTCAATAAGGCTGCCCAGGCTGCCCAGGGTATCCAGGGTATCCAGGGTATCCAGGATACAGATGGATGGGTATCTGCTGTATCTGCAGTTGCATGGTCAACGCCTAGAAAAGCTAGAGAGCTGGATAGTCAACTGCACTTATTCAGCCAGCTAGATCAAAGCATTGCCACACAACGCCAGCTATTCAGAAAGGTCAAAAAAGGCTTCCAAGAGCAGTCCCTCCAACTGGCTACTGCCCAGCAACAAATCCAGCATCTCCAGGCCCAAGTCAACAACAGCACAGCCAGAAAGAAAAGGGCTGTCAAAGTTGACCCTAATACTAAGTTTGCCACTATCAGCGATGTACGGCAATCCCAGATTGAGGCTGGCGAAGTTGAAATTGATACAGCTGAATCCAGCGCATCTGATTGCCCTAGTGAGGCAGAAAGCTGTATTGTAGTGGCAAGTAGGGTTGGTAGATAGTTAATTGAAATAGGTGGTTGTGTTGCGATGGCCTCATTTTTGGGTGGCCCGAATGTGGGGGTGGCCCGAAAGTGGGTAACTTGACTTACTGCCTCAAGTTCGGTATGGGTCATGGCCGGTGTGCGCGGCGACATAGGGGTGAAGAGAAGATCAAGGGCGGGACTGTCTGTGGTCATCACCTGCGTAAGGCTTCCCGTGCCTTCGCAATGAATCCATGGCTGGCTGGTATTGTCGATCATGCCATCGGTGTTGAAGTTGTCGAAAGGGCCAGGAAGGAAGTACGGCTCCATTGCCAACGAGTTGTCATCGACAGACCAAGGCTCTATTGCAACTTCTTCTATGTCTTCGCCAAAATCACCGCCAACTGCCTGGGACAATGCTCCAGCCGGCGGGCTGTTGGGCGAACTCGCCGAAGCGGGTAGGTGTAACGGCGAAGACCCGGACTCTGTCGAGTCTTCGAAGGCTCTGAATACGCCGAACGGACCGACGAAGTGGGCGTCATCAGCATGCTCGCGCTTCTCATCAAGGTCCAAGACGATATCGGCTGCGGACCGATCTCCCATACTCTCTATAATCTCGACGCTCATTGAGCTTCTCTCGTCCTCGGTGAAAAGTGGGTACCGGTACGAAGTACCGCGATGGCTATGCTTTTGCTCGGCCGAGCACAGGGGGTCTGGAACCCACAGGAGTTGGCCATCGTAGCCCTCGCAGGCAAGATTGAGGCGCCGACAGGACGAGCATATCGGACGGGCCTCGTCGCACTTCAGATGACGACTTCGGCAGGTACGACAGCCTGTAAAAGTCCTGGAGCGCGGCACTCTCTTTGCGTTGGCTCTGCCTTTGGCCGTTGGCTTTACTTTGGGGACCGGCCTTGCCCCCGATTTGGATGACCTCGTTACCGGCTGGGCAGGCATTGTCGATGGGAAACAAGGAAGGCGACAACGACAGCGAGAGTTTTGGAGTTTGTGCGAATACAGCAACTGGTTAGAAGAGGAAAATGGAATGGATGAGATGCATTTCAGGCTTGTCTTCCCGACCAACGTGATTACTATGCACTCTTGCGTAACCTAAGACGTGGCTAGCGGGGAATAAGAACACGGCCCTCGTCTTTGCGTTGCAGAAATCGATATCGACACAGGGGCTCTTGCGGTTTGGTAAGAACAGATGCAAATCATCATAGAAAGGGCAGCTCGAGGCTGGCAGACCCAAGATGTGGTCAATCTTTGATGGCCCCTGCTTTTGCCATGTGGGAAGGTTTCCGCGAGTTAAGTATGTATGCTTCGGCGCTAACGGTGTGGAGACTAGACCGAACACCGATTTATATCGGTCTCGTCCGGGCCAGGATGATGCCGGGTCGGACTGGCTGACCAGCCGACCCAACAATGTCACCAAGGTTCAGTCCTGCACTTGCAACTAATTTGAAAACTTGGCGAATACAACTGTGCTATTCAAGAGATTGACGATACGGAGCACTTATTGAACATACTGCAAATTCGAGTTGATTGCATTCCTTGATGAGTAGAGTGTATCGTTGCAAGGACCTTTTTTGTGCGGGGATTTCAGCGTTTAAGTCAGTATTCGAATACTCGTCTAGCTTCAATACCAAGCTCCAAAGTGATTTTCGGAAACAGTGCCTTTTGAAACGGTTTATTGTGCAATGTATGGAGAACGAATGGAATGAGAGACGCACGATCTCTTGCTTCAGCCTACTACCACGAAGGGTATATGGCCTAGCAGAGGTGTTCATAATGGAGAATTGTCAATACTAGCTTAAAATAACCGAGAACCATTGCGGGCTGGACTCACGGACATGAGATTGCCAAAGCTTTCGGACAAGGCCGTCTTCTCATTGAAAGTCCGTGTCTTTGATTTCACTTTGAGAAAGCTACTCTCGGATCGGGATGTTGGTTTTGGCACCTCGACCATGCGTGATGACTGATTAGCAAATACCTCGTATGTACTCGCTTAACGAAGTTGATTGATAGAATGAATGAAAAAAGGCAGGTTCGTTAGTAGTATAAGAGTTTGCCGCTTGTATAAAATCTTGGAGTATGTTGCCATCAACATGCAAGGAGTCTACAGATGATTTACGCCGTGGAACCCTCACGACCTGGCATATTTACAACACAGAGGCATTGGCTCTCACGGCGGTCAAGGGTATCCATGTTGGTAGCGGTGGGACGCCATAGGACAGTTCCGAATGATGTTGTCACAACAGAAACATGTCAATTACACACCGTCGTGCCGTTGGGGTTCAGCTGGTGTGAGGTGACTTTTTCCTGAGAGAGCGTCATGAAGCGGTTATCGTAGGCTCAACAATCCAGGGTCGCACGTAAGCAGGTGAGGAACAGGCATTCTAGTTAGTAAGCAGAAGGACGAAAATACATTTCGCGAAGACTGAATCATATTGGCATCCCTTCAAGTGGATCGGCTGAAGTAAAAATGCCACCGCCAATTGGTGCGGTATCACGATAGTTGGAGTGACGCGATGGAGGAGCGCATTGTGTAATTCGCGGGGCACCTTTAAAGCTCAGTAGCAGTGTCCCGCACGCAGATTGGTAATCGACCCAGAGCTTCGACCCCCGTTTGGAAGGCGAGCCCGAGCTGTCTATATACAGTCAGAAGCCTACGTCAGGCTTGGAAATACGCGCGCGACCTGGCAGCTCAAAATTCCAAGCCCTCTGGTTGTTGTTCTTCCCTCAGCCATCAAGTCAGTGGCCGCACATCCAGATTTACAGTTGCACACATAAAGAAGCCGACACAATGGTAAAGATTTTCTTGTAAGCTCACCACATCTCCGTGTTCGCTGGGGCCCGCAGAGCCAAGCGTGTAAGTGCTGTGCTCACAGAGGATCTAGGACCGGCGCCACGGGCTACATCGGGGGCAGTGTCCTCTCGCTGCTTGCCAAATCACATCCCGAATACGCTGTCCGGGCACTGGTGCGCGACAGCTCCAAGGGGAAGCTCGTCACCGATGTCTTTAGCAAGGTCGAAATAGTCGAGGGAGAACTGGATGATGTCGACACAATTGCTCACGAAGCTTCCAATGCCGATGTCGTTGTTCGTATGTTTTCTCCAGCTGCTAATCAGCACCACCAGCGTTACTGATGATATAATATGTCTGCAGACTTGGCTGCGGCAGGCCACCTGAAGAGCGTGGAAACCATTCACAAGGCCCTTTCATCCAAGGCAGCACAGAAGCCAGGTAAGTAAAACCGGCTTTAGGGACCTAGCTCCACTGCAGCACCATCGTGTTGACTGCCAAACACAGCACATTGGATCCAAATCTCCGGCGCCAGCGTCGTCGCCGCCGCCGAACTCGCCGACAACACCCGCAGCCCGGGCGAAGCAAGCGACCTCGTTTTTAACGACCTGACCGGAATCCAAGAGCTGCGCTCGTTCATCCAGAAACACCCAAGTCGCGCCGTCGACAACTACATCATCAAGGTTGGCGCCGACGAGCCAAGGGTTAACACGGCGCTGGTGTTCCCTCCCATCATCTACGGCCGAGGAACCGGCCCTGTCAACCGGCGCAGCGTCCAGATCCCTTCCCTAGCCAAGGCGACATTGGTCCGCAAGCGAGGCGTGCAAGTCGGTAGGGGACTCAGCCGATGGGGCAATGTGCACGTTGAGGACGTCAGCCAGTTGGTCTTCCGTCTGGTTGAGAAGGCGGTTGAAGCCAAGAGCGAGGAGCAGGTCTGGAATTTGAACGGATTGTACCTGACTGGCGTGGGGGAAATCGTGAGTGCTCAGCCAGCCCGCATTGATCAGACAACGCCCGCTAACAGGATGGTTTTCAGTCTTTTGGAGAAATCTCCAAGCTGATTGCGACTGCGGCGGCCAAGGAGGGACTGATTCCCACAGACGAGGTCGAGGTGGTTGGTCCCGAGGAGGCAAACAGCCTGCTGCCGCACGGAGCGGTGCTCTACGGAACAAATGCTCGCAGTGAGGCACTCAGGGGCAAGGAGGTGCTGGGCTGGGCACCAGCGGGGGAGAGCCTGGAGGATGAGATTCCCAAAGCTGTGGCACAGGAGGCGTCGGCCAGCCAGCGAAGCGGTCTGTGAGCAGTCACAAATTAAATGGGGAGTATTCAATGGAAAGCAGTGTCTGTTTTGAGCCTTGCGGCAGAAAAAAAGAAAAGAAAAAAGAAAGAGACAAAAACCAAAAGCGAAATGCAGTGTGAGGCCTTGCACCTTTCACACATTATGATCTGTGACCGCCTCATCGGTGTGGCAGACTGCCCACAACGTCGCGCTAAGACCCCGAAACTTTGAGGAGAAGGGCATTGTAGTTATCGACGAAGAGGTCCTGTAGTGGAGATTCTGCCCCTCAGTTCATTCATTTTTCCAATACTCTCAGTTGCCCCCTCACAACGTCAGGGGCTTCATGAGAGGAAGGTCTCCCCGACAACTCCGATTGAACTTGTCACACTCCATGATTCAAGCCAACTAGAATCAAAATCCTACATCGGGAAACCCAACGAGGCAAGAGGGTTCGTGTTCTTTTCCAAACTTGAAGAACATGGCCTACTACTGCCACATAGACGCCTCCGGAAGGCCAGCCGACGCCCTGATGACGGAGACTTTGTCCCATCTCAGCTTTCACCCCGCTGCCACTGCGGGGGAGGGGTAGCTTCAGCAACTCCGGCAGGCCATGCCGATACTGAGCGATAATGCGTTACAAGCGGGATGAAGCTCCTCGTCTCGAGACCAAACTCGCAAGCTTTGTCAGACGTGGATACTGTGAGATAAGACCATTCCCGGAAGTGTGCTTCTGTTCATCAATCGCTTTCCGCCAGGCGTCAGCCATCGTAGAGGAAACCAGATCCGCCTTGTCCAACACACACCACGTATTCTGAAGTTCCCTCGTTGTCTCTCGCCCAAGGCTTCTGGGTTTTAAAGTTGCAAAACGCAAGTCCATTGATAACTTTCCAACTTCCTACTTTGCAGATAGAATGGGGGACCTTACCGTCGAGCTCACTGCGCCCAACGGGCAGAAGTGGACGCAGCCAACAGGCCTCTTCATCAACAACGAATTTGTGCCCTCATCCACGGGACAAACCATCTCCGCCATTGACCCAGCGTAAGTTCAGTATAGTAGCGAATTCGGCTTCTGATATACGCCACGTACTTAAGATGAATATTCTCCAGGACAGAAGAAGAAATCGCGTCAGTTCACGCAGCCAACGCAGACGATGTCGACAAGGCAGTGAAAGCTGCAGCAGCAGCATTGAAGAACCCCGCGTGGAAAGATTTACCGGCTTCAGAAAGGGGCATCCTCATGGCCCGCCTCGCCGACCTGATGGAATCGAACAAGGAGCTGCTCGCAACCATCGACGCCTGGGACAATGGTGAGGAGACAAAATACTGATGAAACCTCCCTCCGATTTCATGCCATCGGATGAGTCGGCTTACTGACCGCATTCCGACCCAGGTAAGACTTACACCGAGGCATTGACGAACGACCTCGTCGAGGCAGTCGGCGTGATCCGCTACTACAGCGGTTGGTGCGACAAGATCTTCGGCCAGACCATCGCCCTGCCAAACAAGTTTGCCTACACTGTTCGGCAACCGGTCGGCGTCGTGGGTCAGATCATCCCATGGAACTACCCTCTTGCCATGGCAACGTAAGTCTGAGCCGATCTCCGCAAGACGGATCATCCAACTGACAAATGTGCCGCCCCAGATGGAAGCTTGGCCCAGCTCTAGCTTGCGGAAACACAGTAGTCCTCAAGGCGGCCGAGCAGACCCCATTGAGTATCCTCGTTTTCGGCCGTCTCTTCAAGGAAGCCGGCTTTCCTCCAGGCGTCGTGAACTTCATCAACGGCCTTGGTAAGGATGCCGGTGCCGCTCTCGTTCAGCACCCGTTGGTGGATAAAGTCGCCTTCACGGGATCAACGGGCACCGCGACCAATATTATGAAGATGGCGTCGGCAACGCTGAAGAACATCACACTCGAGACGGGCGGAAAGTCGCCTCTGTTGGTTTTCAGCGACGCAGACCTCGAGCAGGCTGTCAAGTGGTCGCACCTGGGCATCATGTCCAACCAGGGCCAAATCTGCACAGCCACGTCCCGGATCCTTGTCCAACAGGACATCTACGATACCTTCGTCTCCCAATTCGTTGAAGAGGTCCACAAGACAAGCAAGGTAGGCACTCAATGGGACCCCGAGACCTATCAAGGCCCGCAGGTCTCGAAGCAGCAATATGAACGCATCCTTTCCTACATTCAAATCGGCCGCGACGAGGGCGCAACGATCAGGACGGGGGGTGAAAGGCCGGCGCATCTTAGGAAGGGGTACTACGTCTCCCCGACGGTCTTCACGGACGTCAAAAGTGACATGAGAATCTGGCGCGAAGAAATCTTTGGGCCCGTTGTCGTTATCCAGAAGTTTGACCAGGAGGCCGAGGCGGTCGAGATCGCCAACGACAGCGTCTATGGTCTGGGTGCGGCCGTCTTCACAACGAACCTGGAGAGGGCACATCGCGTCGCTTCCGAGATCGAGTCTGGCATGGTGTGGGTAAACAGTAGTCAGGACTGTGATCCCAGGGTTCCCTTCGGCGGTGTGAAGCAGAGCGGCATCGGACGGGAGCTCGGCGAGGCTGGTCTCGAGGCGTATAGCCAAATCAAGGCGATCCATGTAAACATGGGCAACAAACTGTGATGGGACTGTTCATGGCGTCACCGTTGATGGGGATGGGATTAGTCCATCCGGCAGCCAAGGTTTCTCTGATAGGAATCGCGGCTGAAAAGTAGGGATCAACCAGCTCTCAGAAAACAATGCGCCTCTAATCACTGCGCTGGATTGCTATTCAATGACCAAAATGCAAATACGCCTTCAGAAACCAATTTACAAGGGAAGATGACGCGATGTCAAGCGTCCTGTGCCTAATCCCGGAGATCTTTCCGCTTTGCTCAATTATTATTAAACCCCGCAAGCTCCCTCATTGCTGAGCTTACATAACAATCTCACTGATCTCCGAGCGCGCTCGTCGGTCCTCCGTATGCACCTCCATTTCGAGTTAAGCCCAGCTGTGACTGAATCGCGGGGCTCAAGCACTGCCCCTCATTGCTAGAATACTGTGACAAGCATCCGTCGCCGTTGAGAAGCAGGATGTTCAGCAGCAGAAGCCGCACCATTACATTATCAGTACTCGCTAAGAGACCCGCGACGGCCGCATCAGCTCCATTGTCCTCTTGTGTTAGGAGGTTCAGCCAGAGCCCATCATCAATGGCTCAAGAAGCTGAGCGTGTTGCCGGCGGTGAGTGCCGCGATGATAGTTAGCAAAGCCACGCCCTTAACGGCATACATCACAATTGGTCGCAATCTCAGAGAAAGCTTCTGACCGCGTTCCAGGAAAACCCCTCAACTTCGGCGTGGTGCTTTTCCCGGCATTCCAGGCGCTCGATGTCTTCGGGCCTCTGGACGCCCTCAACCTGTTGGCTCGGTCCTACAACATGAACCTGTACACCATCGCAGACACTCTCGACCCCGTGTCAACTAAGCAAAACACCACGCATAAGCCCGCGACCACAACCTCCGACTTCGGCCAGCGCATCGTGCCAACCCATACATTCCAAACGGCCCCGCCTCTCGACGTGCTCATCGTCCCTGGCGGACAGGGCACGCGCTACCCAGGCATCAACACCGCCATCGACTTCGTCAAGGAAAGGTTCGACTCGCTGCAGTACCTCCTCACCGTGTGCACCGGGTCGGGCGTGGCGGCGCGGGCTGGGGTCTTGGACGGGAAGCGGGCGACCACGAACAAGCTGTCGTGGAAGGAGACGATTGCGCTGCGGCCCGAGGTGGACTGGGTTCACAAGGCGCGGTGGGTGCAGGATGGGCATGTTTGGACATCCTCGGGTATCAGTGCTGGCATCGACTTGACGTTTGCGTGGATAGCGGCCGTGTATGGGAAAGATGTTGCCAAGAACATTGCCGACAGAATGGAGTACACACCGGTCGATGACCCGAGCTGGGACCCCTTTGCCGACCTCTGGGGTTCGAAGAAGTAGCTGAACGAACCAGACTCGAAGGTCTTGCTCGCTAGTGGTTCCCGAAATGCCAACGACGAACTGTCAAATTAGCTACTGACCGAGTGAGCGTCGGGCTGCCATTTGGTTTAAATACGTGATTCCATCCCACATGTGCAGGCTCAAGCATCTTGCTTCATGAGGTTGAAGTGCATGCTTGAACTTAATTTGCTTGGTGACTCTTCAAACCCCCCTTTCCACGTTTGCCTCATTCCGCAAGACAGCGGGATTGGATACTCATGTGTTTTGAAATCAGGAAGATCAGGCGGTGCTGCGAAGTATTAAAGTAAATAGGGCATTGCATGCAAGTTCAACGACGCTTGTAATAGTCTAGTGATGGTTTATGTTGATTTTGTGTGATGTGGTTGTCTTGGACCCTTGGTCACTTTGGGCTTCCCCAGACTTTCCGTCCACCAAACCAGGTCTCTTTCACGTCCGCCTGCAAGAGAGTATTTGCATCCCACTGCATGTCCACGTAAATGAAGTCTGCAAGCTTGCCTGGTTCCAGACTTCCTACTCGTCCTTCTGCAAACACACTGCAAGCTGCACCATAGGTTGCCGCCGTGACGGATTCGCAAAGGCCCAGCCGGTAATGTTCGTTGACGACACCCTTGTAATCAGGATCCCGCGCCGAGCGTCTCGTAGTCGCAATGTACAGGTTGCGCAACGGCGCCCAAGGCGAAGTTGGACTATCGCTGCCAATTGCCATCAGGGCCCCAGAGTCAGCGAACTCGCGATAGGCAAAGGCTCTCTGGCAACGCTCCTCCCCCAAAAGCCGAGGCCACTCCGTGAGAATCGCTGGATCGGCATGCACGGGCTGAATGGACGCCGTGAGCCCGAGCTTTCCGAGTCGTTTGGCGTCTTCAGGTGCCGCGAGTTCCAGGTGCTCGATGCGGTGCCGTCGTCCAGGGGTGGTGTTCTTTTCGATGGCGTCGATGGCCATCTTGATGGCAGCGTCCCCGATCGCGTGGAGTGCAACTTGGAGACCACCAGAGTCTGCTTCTTCGACGACAGGGTCCAAATACCTGGCTTCCCAGATCGGTGGTGGGCTGCCCGCAGGTGCATATGGCTGGGAGAGGAACGCAGTGCAGGCGTCGATAATGCCGTCACAAATGACTTTGATACCGACGATTCGCAGATCTGGGCTCGTGCTAGCATTGTACTTCCAGCTCAGCTCAATAGCTCTTCGGACTTGCGCTGAGTTGGCCTCGAAGTCCGTGGTTGGTTTTATCAACCAATGTGCGGCTACCCGGATCGGAAGATCTGGTTGCCTTTCTCGAAGAGTGACAAGGGCGTCCCAGGCCTCCTCGTCCATGGCCATCTCTACCACTCCTGTGTAGCCTGCAGCATTGTACTCCCCAATAGCCGCGCGTATCGCCTTTATGCGCTCTTCCTTGGGAGACGAGGATGCCTGGTACGGCCAGATGATGGACATCATCGCGCCTTCGTCCAAGACGCCCGAGGGTTTTCCATTGGCATCGCGGTAGATACGGCCACCCGCAGGGTCGGGCATATCGGCAACCCCAAGCTGTTCCAAAGCTGCCGAGTTACACCAACACGAATGCAGGGAACTTGCGTCGATAAAAATAGGCCGTAGATCAATATCATCCAGCAAAGCTGCCGTCACTCCATCCGGTGTCATGGAGTGCATCCAGCCTTTGCAGAGAATAGTCGGCAGATGAGGATTTGCCTTTGCATAGGATTGAATAGTTGACCGTATATCTTCCAAGTCTTTGCATTGAACCAGATCCAGTTTGCGAAGAGACTGGCCTAGAAGCAAGAGGTGCATGTGTCCGTCGACGAAGCCCGGGAGAACAGTGCGCTGCTGCAGATCATGGATTTCGACACCGTCCAGGTCCTTGGGTGTCACATCGCTCGCTTGTCCAATGGCGGCAACCTTCCCATTCGTTACCAGCATGCTGTCAGCGAAGGTTGGTTCCGCATCGAAGCCGGTCCCAGCTTTGGCCAAGATCTTTCCATTCCGGAAAAGAGCCACCGGAGCTATCATCTCAGAGTGCTGAGTTCAAACTGCTAAAACTTGAGTATTGCAAACCTTTAACATAATGTGAGACATTTGGTTGATTTCCAGGAACTAGGCGGACTTACAAATAGGCAATGATATCGTAAAAGAACAACTTTCGCCCTTTGAGCTTGCTTTCAAGCCTGAAGATAATGGTAATTCAGACGCTTGAAAACTATCGAGGCTTTATCAGTGTTGTGCTTCATTTATACCTCAGTTTGTGCGCCTTTATCAGAACTTCTTACATCCAAACGTTCGTAATAGAACTCGCTAGTACATAGAGAGTGGACTTGTCGCCATCTCGCCTTCGGCACGACCTTCTTTCCCAGTCATGACATGACATCTCAGTTGAGGTTCGAAGCGTTAAAAGCGGGTCTGGCTTCTCTTCGACCTTCCTTCCCAGTTTGCTGAGCGCTGGGGCCAAACTTGGTCTTGGTAGTGCAGACACCGGGTTTTGTTGCCTTGCTCAATCGGGGTTTGTCTGCCTCCTCTTATCTATCTATGCAACCCATCTCATGAAGAAATAAAGGTCGAAAGCTCCCGAAGACATCCAACTTACGTTATTTTCCAGCTCCAGGTACACTCATCCTTTTGCACCTGCGGTGGTAAGCTCGAAATGCTGGTAGCATGAGCATGGGGAGCATTTAAGTACAGACCCATGTTAAACGCCTCGGCAGACATTGACAAAGCAAAGAGAAATCACTTGGGTTAAGTTGTCGTACGGCGCCCAAATTATCAGCATTGGTTTTAGAACATGTCAACAGAACAAGTGTCTAATATCTATGTTCACTCGCGATCCCTACTTGCTAGCCTACAACATTGTAGGTTTGACACAAATATCCCACTGAATAATGTCTGCAGGTATTCTCTGAGGTGTGCTTCAAAACTTTGTCAGATTCCTTCCTAAGGAGATGTTCTAATCAAGATATTATGGAAAATTTCCGTCCAGCGTAAGTAGAAACTCACCAGAGTCATACAAGCGTCTTTGTGGCGAGGCGCATACCATTTACTACCCAAAAAGAGCCAATTGTTTATGCGATCCCTCTTGAGGAACACCCTTAATTTAGCTGTCAACCGTCTGCATGTAAGACTCGGGAGCAAGAAGTCTCCTGCAAACTCAGCCTCGTTGTCTGACTCGAACAGGCGAAACTCACATCATGAGAAGAGATCAAAACTTAGCCTCTGCCTTCAACTAACGTGGCAGGCTGGTATAACCCTAAAGTAAACTGTCTTTCTTCTGCCTTCTCAAGAACATCATTTTCTATAATGAGGAGTTGAAAGATCGTTGCGCCATTGTAGGGACAGTGGGAATGCACTCCTTGCAATAGCCAAACAAGCCATAATCATCAAGACTTTGTGTTCTTATTAGTTTTTTTGACTTCCTGTGGCTTGGTAGGTTTAATAATAAGTCAAGTTACCCACTTTCGGGCCACCCCCACTTTCGGGCCACCCAAAAATGCCGCATCCCAACCTCCTATCTCCAACTTCAAACTATCACATCTTTTACCATACTTATCCAATTGGCCTCATCTTTTGAGGATACGTTATTTGCATTATTATGAGCCAGTATACTGAGTATGAGATCAACCAGGCACTTGAAGCTATCAGCCGCGGCCATACTATCCGGAAGGCAGCTTATGAGTATGGGATCCCAAGGACTACCCTTCAGCGACGGCTTCATGGTGCCCAGTCGAGGCCTGCTGCTTTTGAAGACCTCCAGAGGCTCTCTATTAGTCAGGAGGCTAAGCTGGCCAGCTGGGTGCAGATCCAGGCTGATCTTGGGCTTGCGCCAACGCATCAGCAGCTGAAGGAGTTTGCCCAGCGCATCCTCCATGCCATGGGAGATACCCAGCCTCTAGGAAAGAGATGGGTGAATGCCTTCATACGAAGGAACCCATCTATCAAGGTCCAGAGAAGTCGATCTATTGATTCCAGACGCGTCAATGGGGCATCTACTGAGGTTATCAGGGACTGGTTCAAGTACCTCGCTATCCCAGCGATCATGGCCATCAAACCAGCCAACCGATACAACATGGATGAGACTGGTATCCTTGAGGGCAAGGGATCTAATGGGCTAGTGCTGGGCAGGGCTGAGACGAAGTCTGTACGGAAAAAGCAGCCTGGATCGCGAGCCTGGGTGTCTATCATTGAGTGTATCTCAGCTGAAGGGCGGGCACTGCTGCCGCTGGTCATATATAAGGGCAAGTCAGTCCAGCAGCAGTGGTTTCCTCTAGATCTTAGCCCTTATGATGGATGGGAGTTTACAGCAACAGAGAATGGATGGACTACTGATGAGACTGCTGTTGAGTGGTTACATAAAGTCTTTCTTCTTCAGACTGACCCTGGCCAGCCTGGCCAGGCCAGACTGCTTATCCTGGATGGGCATGGGAGTCATACAACGACAGAATTTATGTGGCAGTGCTATATTAACAACGTCCATCTGTTATTCCTGCCGCCACACACCTCCCATGTCCTCCAGCCACTTGATCAGTCAGTCTTTAGCCCAGTCAAGTCAGCCTATAGAAAGGAGCTTGGATACCTCAGCCAGTGGAATGATTCAACTATCATAGGTAAAAGGAACTTTATTTCCTGCTATCAGAAAGCGCGCCTGGCTGGGCTGACAGTCCAGAATATCAAAAGTGGCTGGAAATACACTGGACTATGGCCTGTTGCTGTAGCCAAGCCTCTCATGAGCTCCCTACTGTTGCCCAAGGCATCTAACCCACCATCAACACCACTCAATAAGGCTGCCCAGGCTGCCCAGGGTATCCAGGGTATCCAGGGTATCCAGGATACAGATGGATGGGTATCTGCTGTATCTGCAGTTGCATGGTCAACGCCTAGAAAAGCTAGAGAGCTGGATAGTCAACTGCACTTATTCAGCCAGCTAGATCAAAGCATTGCCACACAACGCCAGCTATTCAGAAAGGTCAAAAAAGGCTTCCAAGAGCAGTCCCTCCAACTGGCTACTGCCCAGCAACAAATCCAGCATCTCCAGGCCCAAGTCAACAACAGCACAGCCAGAAAGAAAAGGGCTGTCAAAGTTGACCCTAATACTAAGTTTGCCACTATCAGCGATGTACGGCAATCCCAGATTGAGGCTGGCGAAGTTGAAATTGATACAGCTGAATCCAGCGCATCTGATTGCCCTAGTGAGGCAGAAAGCTGTATTGTAGTGGCAAGTAGGGTTGGTAGATAGTTAATTGAAATAGGTGGTTGTGTTGCGATGGCCTCATTTTTGGGTGGCCCGAATGTGGGGGTGGCCCGAAAGTGGGTAACTTGACTTACCAAGGTTTAGTGTCAGTTGGCCGACTAGTTTTTGTCAAACCCTACTTCCGAGCTATGTCAAGCAGGCCGAGGGCATCGGAACCAGTTGCCCCCAGTCTTCTTTAGCTCCTTGCATCAAGGCCGCGTAATGCGCACACATTTGACAACGAATAACGCCTGGCATTGCGGGCGGCTGTTGTCTCCTTTCTGGAGAAACACGCGGCCTACAGGCCATCTGGCATTCAATATTACTCCTCTGCGGCAACTTACGGAGTTCCCCTTGTTGTCACTGATTTAAGCCTCCGCTGTATATTGGACTAGCCCAGGGTGCTGGCTGCCGAGAATGCGCTACTTGAACCATAAACCTCACGATACTGCCCAGAGTTTCCTCCAAGTCCCAACGTTCCAGCCTTCCAAGCTCTCGTCATTACTCGCTAAAGTGGAATTCAATTAACTCTCATGGTGGTCCGCATTGTGAACTTCATACAATGACCGGTTTCAATGCCACTGGCCATCTTTTGATAGCGTCTCAATCTACGAGGGCTTAATGCTTCTGCTATTGTCTTAATTTTCTGGCCCCTGCTTTATAGATCGAAGCCATTGAAGACACCAGGTTGGCGTGAGAATGAGATCTGCTTGGTCAAACTTTCATTCTATAGAGCCAACAAAAGTGTTGGCTATGCGGACACGGAAATAGAGACATTAAGAGGTCAATATTGTACAGGGTTGCAAAAAGAGTTTCCATGCCTGCCTGGGCTGTTCGCTGATGGGCATAAGCTATGCCACCAATTCTACAGGTTTGTTCCAGAAGGTTACCATAACAATGAAAAATTATACGGACAATCATCTAAGGTCAAACATAGTTTCCGTTCAAAAGTAGCAAGTTCAGAAAAGTTTATGCTCTTGGTATGAGCAAGAAAAAGATGCATGTAAGTCCTAGACACTATCACTGATTTCAGATATAAATAAGGGCGATGTCTCTCGTGCAATGTCATCCAAAACCAGCCTCTTCATAGCAACAACAGCAACAAGAACACCTCTTAGAACCAACAACTATTATCATGCAATTATTTACTCTTACTCTTGCTCTTGTTGCTGTGCCATTTGCCGTGGCTGAGCCCATTCCGGCGGATATGGGCGCAAATGCCGAACCACTTGTAGTTCGCAGCATTCTCATGCACCCACGACAGAAACTCCCATCATGCTGCTCAGTTGGATTCAAAGGGAATTGCGATTGCGGCAGTTGCCCGATCCTTACATGTGCTGTAGGTTTGAATTTGATTTGCCCTTTGTGGTCACTTTTACCTGGCCTACCTCAACTACAGTGCAATTCAAGGCTTTTTTTTTTCTTTTCTTTTTTTTTTTGGGTTTTTTTTTTTTGAAATTGCTACTAACGCGAATTGCTGAAAAGTACGGCGGAAAGGGCTGTCAGTGTTGAAAAAGTGGCCCGGACAAGAAATGGCAGGGGAACTGGCGGCACCAGAAGAGGTGCCAAGGACACCGGATTTTGATCCGGGCAGTTGCATTCGCAATGAAAGGATTCCGGTACTTTGGCCCCAGAAATAGTTGAATACGAAAAACATGGCATTCGCTCAAAACTGTACGAGCATTGAAGGGTTTCCAAAGTTTACTATTTTGACAGTACCTAAAAAGAACAGAAAAGGAAATGCCCTTCTGGAACATTGCGGCTAGAATGCGTTTGCTATGAACATGGGGAAATCGTCTCTCAGTAATTTGGTTCCTTGATCAACTTTACTTTTTCAACTCTGCCGTGTAGCCGCTATATTGGGAGCTAGCAAAGTTAAACTTTGAGAGAACTGCTGGCAGGAAATATGCGATGAGGCCGAAAATTGCCGAGTCTCTGGCCGGGATCACGAAGTCAAAAGTCAAGGAGGTGGTCGAGGATGAGGATGTGAGGATAATTCAAGTGCGGGGCACCGCCCATTCAGATACTTTAATTATTTGAATCCAGTGCTGTTTGTCATTGCATGATTGTGTGAATTTGATCGTGTGGTTCTCAATGGGCCGATAGAGATCGACGTGTGTCCAAGGCCATATGGGCCATCAAAGGCGGCGAGCACTACATGGCATTGTTCAATCTTTCCCACCGCCCGAAGCTTGAAGAACATACGATTCCATAGTGCAGAGACTCTTCAAGTAGAAGAACGATCTGCGGCTCACAACCCTTAGTATCTTTCCATTATCCACTGCCGTCGATCGTCACTGCTGATGGCGTCCAGATTCTTCATCTCTTCTCCTTTGACCGTGATGTATCTCTCGATCAAGTCTTCCCCTAGCACCTCGTTCATGACGTCGTCCGCCCGCAAATCTTTGAGAGCTTCGGGTAGTCCTGATGGCAGCATCTGCTCCACCCCCAACTCCTTCCTGTCGTTGGGCGTTAGGGATGCAGGGTCAACTTCGCAGTCGCCCCAGGTTAACTTCTCCCCCTGTCCAAATCCGTGTGTGCCAGCGCCGAGCAGGGCAGCTATAGCTAGGTAAGGGTTGGCAAGGCCATCCATGCACTTGATCTCCCAATGGCTGTCCTCGATCTTGCGTAGAGGGGTCTCCCGGTTCTGCGTACCCCAAGTGACCCACCGGCCGCCAGCCCAGGCCCCGTCTTGAACCCTCTCATAGCTGACCGGGTTGCTGTAGGTGAGAGCGGTAATGGCTCGAAGATGCTTGAGGATACCGGCATAGAAGGGATTGTATGTTTCAGGTTTAGACCCACCGGCCGACGTGATTGACATGTGTACATGAGCTGCCGTACCGCAGGACGTCGGGAACGGCTTGGGGTGGAGGGTCATCCTATATCCTTCGGCGATGGCGATACTAGAGATGACCTCTCGGACGTACAAAAGGGTATCTACCGCTTCCAGCGGCGGAGCGTGCGGGAGAATGACCTCGAATTGACCAGCTGCGCTTTCGGGATGTATTTGCTCAATGTAGATGCCTTTCGCATCCAACTCAGCAACAGCCCTCTCAATGACCTTGGCGAAGACTGGATGATCCATCATGCGGGACGTGGACCAAGCATGCCCGTCGTTACTGAGAGTTCTATACTTCTCAAAAGAATTGTTTGTACGCTCGAGAAGGACGAGCTCGATTTCGAATCCAAGGTGGAATGTCAACCCATGTCGAGCAGCAATTTCAACAACTCGCTGAAGCAGAGATCGCGGGCAAAAAGGGACTGAGGATCCATCTTGCTCTCTAAAGTCGCCGAAGACGCTGATGTGACCGTCTCTCGGCCCTTCTTGTAGAGAGGTGAAGTCTGGATGAAGTCGGTATTCTCCTGTGCCGGATGCTCCTGGGACAACCTGATCATTCTGCAGGAGACCAAGACTCGCCTTGGTAATGCTAAGTGAGAAGTCTCCATCTTCGTTTAAGACGGAAAGAACCTTCCGCATCGGCACAGCACGGACTCGTGGCGTGGCGGTCATGTCATTCCAATAGATACGGAGATACTGTGGCGGCTTCTTTCCGTCCAAGAAAGCTTCGAGAATGTCGAGGTCACTTCGTCCAGACAGCCTTCTCGGGTTGATGATTGACTCGTCAAAGCTAAACTCAAACCCTAAATGATAAATATGGTTCGAGTTGTTGAAGAGAATATCTTTCACAAGTTGAGTGCCTTCTCGCCAAGTCATATGGCCTTTGCGAGCATATTCGCACAGAACCTGGAGCAGCTCAGCTTGTGTAACAAAGGTATCAAGTAGAAGGAATGGTGCCCACCTTTTCCAAGACTTCCCTTACTTGCAGTACGGCGAGTAGGTAAGTTTCTGGGAACCAATGCCCATCAGTACTCCAAAGGATTTTGGACCAGGGACACAGCTCGAGAATCTGCCTCAAGGCAGTTTCCTGACCATCTCGACTCAAGAAAGGGAAGATCTCCCCAATATCGGCGTATACGTTAGAGTAGACGCTGGCCAGGTATCCGGCCTCTCTCATAAAGGGGTAGCTGGCGTGGAGGAGGACGATAGGTACAGTAGGATATTGACGGATAAATTCCTGAAGATGCGATGGGGATGCAGAAGTGAGAGTGATATCGTTGTCACCCAAGCCAGTATGAAATTGGATCGGTTTCTTGCCAGTGCCCGTGGCATTTCTGATCAGACATGCGAGTCTGTGAACCAAGTACTCGTTCAAACCTTGGTGATTGACACGTGTGAATGCATTTTCGGTTCCTTGCGTGTAACTTTCGTGGATGGTTTCGAAGGCTTTCCTAGCTGCTGTGGCATCGGGTCGTCTAGGGATTGCTAAGCCAGTTCTGTAGCAGATGACAGACTTGAAGCCAACGACCTCCGGATCGGCGATAGCTTCTGCGATACTGTGATCAAACGCTTTCAGTGCCTTCTCGAACAGAACACCAGCATCTTTGGAGTTTCTTGCGGCTGATTCATCCTTTGGTAGGTGGTTGTCGATGATCTCAGCAGCAATCTTCTCAATACGGACAATTCTTTTGGCCGGGCTTCGTGTAACGTCGCTGAAGTACGAGTAGGGGTAGACCGCGTCCTCGCCATCTAGTCCATCATCGACAAGAACAGACTCAATACCATTCAAACATTCAGCGACCCAGGAATCGTAGTCCTCAATGCGCTTTGCTTCAATGGCGTTGACAACGGCTTCCCAACTAGGCTCGCATCTGAGCACCTTGGCTAGCTGCTTGACAGCACGCAAATGAGCCAGGCTAGTCAATGAAGCGTGGATCGCATCTCCGTGGGCCTCGGTGGTGATGGAAAGAAGTGGATAACGGCCGATGGCATCGAGGTCCAGCAGAGGATGAGCATGATTATCGATGATGGGTGTCGTTTGGATAGTGTGGCTAAGGAGAGCCTGGCCAGTGAGCTTTGCGGGATCCATCTTCGCGGGGAAAGACCACCAGAGTAGTCAAATGCAGCTAAGGTCGAGAGGTTCCTGATAGCCTTTCAACCGCAAGTAGATGGACGAGCCCCGTTGGCAGTCGATTCCTAGCTTGGAGGTTTGGTTGCGTAGGTGTGAAGATGCAGCTGTTCGGAAGGGAGGGAGGGGTAGGTGATTAACGACCGGAATGACGTGAGACCTTCTTATCGCTATTTTGCCGTCCCGTGCCGATAGGCGACTAATTACAGTCAATGTCTCACAACCATCGGTTTTCCATGACTCCTTGTGGACAATTCAGGAGGGGAAATTGACCCCAAACATGCATGCGGAACAGGCAGCGGGCAACGTCACGACCAAGTAGCAGTGCTCAATAGTTCGATAAACTTCATACCCCGCAATCGAAGGGTGTCGAACGTGCCAATTCAAGGAGTGCATTGGAGAGGTGCAGGTGGAACCCTGGGCCAGTCATTCGCATTCGCACGCCATTGCTAATCTTCCAAAATTTATTTCTCAACCTTAGTCTCGGAAAGCCGTCAAGGCGGCGTTATATCAGGCGCGGAGAACTTCGAAAAGCCATCGTCCACAAGAGCATATCTGCCAGCGCGCGCCGCAAGTCGACCAGCCGGCCGCGCCAGCCGCTCTTGATCACATTTGGTGGACAGGAGCTAGGGGTAGTCGATGACACGAAAATGACGGAGGCGGTGACCTTACTACAACCCCCTTGCACCGCTAGTTTTGCCCGATGACAGCTCGGCGCCTGGCTGGACAGCGGTGGATGCGGCCCCGGACCGGCTCCGGAGTCATTGTGTTAGACACATATACGTTAGTCGAAAGCGGCTCTTGTGCCCTTTTAGCTTACAAGTACCATGTATGCTTAACGTAGGAGACTTATATCCTAGCACTGGGAATAGCACGTCTCTGACGGTTGCCTTGCGTGGATAGGCAGGAGCCACTTCGATGGTAAAGTTGGCTGGGAGTGTGGTGCGGTAACAACCTAATAACCAGTACCGTCTCGGTTTCTGAACCAAATTCGACATTGTGTAACGACTATGCTGGCGATCTGTGTCACGGCCGTGGAGCATCAAGCAGGCTACTCTCCAGCAAAGAGCTGGAGGGGCCGTCAATGAAATTTTGGTATGAGCCTGGCTTCACAGAGCTAAACGAGAGGGTGTAAGAACTCTGAACGGTTATTTGCGTGGTTATATTCTTATTGAAACTTATCTTTTATCTAATCGGCGTGACTTTTTTCCTCCGTTCACAGCGGTCATTGGGGATAAGGGCGTGACGGTTGGGCGGTGATCAGTCCCACCTATTTGAGCGACCTATCGATCATCAGCTCTAGCTTTGGTCATTATTGGTAGAGATTTTATACCATCGTACAAATTTAATACATTTTTGCAGAGCTGATGCGTGGCGGAAGAAACCGACCAACTTCAAGCGTGCAAAGCACCGCAGTGAAGTGGCCATTTACATTATTTGCACCCCCTGCGAGGCCAGCCTAATAACGAATAATGTAACACAAGGACACCGAATGAGGATATGATGAGATTAATCGTCTTATCCCAATGTACTCTCAATAAGTGAGTTAAGGGAAATGCGAGAATCATCTTGGCTGCATCCACACACAAAACTCGGATGACAATCCACGGAAACCATTGGAAGGTCGCCGTGGATATCAAACTCCCCAACCTATTATCAAGCTTTCAAACTAAACATCAAATGATCGCTTCCGCACAAAACTGACCAAAGGTAGATATGTATGCAGCAATCTTTTCCTACACATAAACACATTGTACTATGCCAGGGGCTATCAACATGATCTCTCAAAGTCGTTCGCATCCCAACCGCCGTCTCCGGCTCGCGTGCCCCTCGCTCTATGAACTGCGGTCTCGAAGGAAGAATGAGGCGAGGTTTTTACAACGAATGTTTCAGCATAGGCAATGACAGCGCATGGGAGTGCTGGCATTACCGTACCGCCATGCGCAGGCCGGCATGGAAGGGACGCTGCCGAACATCTTCCTACAGGCCGGCCGAGAAACATTATAAACTTTGCGATGCAACTATGAATGAGGTCTTCAAGCCAAACGGCGCCAGTGTTTATTTATATACCCAGTATTGTTTTGGTGGAGCGATTAATTTGGAGGCGTTGGACTATCGCTAGATTTGCGTGGATGCACTCCAAGCAAAGTTTATCTGAGCCTTCAAAGATCCAGAGTAGTGGGAGTGTCGTCGCCAATCATTGGTAATGCACTGGTTAATGCATCCGGATTCCAATTGATAACACCGCCCTCACCAAATGCAAAGTCGTTCTCAATTTGTGTGAACAAGAACTGATTCGCTTCTTCGGTAGACCACGACCATGGCGTTTCCGAAGCCAGCAGAGTGTCAAGTCCATATGGTGCGTTAGCCTCGAGCGATCCTTCCAAAGGAACGCTGACAGCTATTTCTTGATTTGATGACGTGCGGTTTCCTTCCTGATATCTTTCCATGCCTGATATGGTACCGGCATCGTCCTGCATCCGAAGGCGCGCTGCAGTGGTTCGATCGAGATATTGGAAGAAAAGTTGAAGCACCCACATCCTGACCTCCCACGTCTTCTGGAGCTCCTGCAGACCTAACAAACATATCTTAGCTCTGTGTTCTATTATGGATCGTCCAGCCCCTTTTGATGCACGAAGATTGACTGTGTGAATGCAAAGCGTGTTGAATAGATTCGTGATGACGTGGATCTGACCATGGCGTAGAGTTCCTTCTAAAAGCATATCCTCAATGATCCTTGAGTTCCTAGCAGCTGCCTGAAGAGCGACCTGTCCGTCAACTTCTCTGCTTTCCTCAGCAGTACCTATACAACCGGATCTGTATAGAAGGATGAGGAGATTATTGTAGGCCAAGTGTAGCATGTTGGCGTAAAGGCTGGGGACGTCTTCATAATCATCGCCACCAAGTTGCATCGCTGGCGGCAGGCTTTGGCGCCATCGGACTAAATCATTCTTCATCTGTGAGCGATCACTTGCAGAGAGTGATTTACTTGGCAGAAAGCCGCCATGAACGACTCGGCCTAGTACTCTGGAGAGCTGAGCTATTCCGATGAAGTACAAGGTGTACTCCTGAATCTTGTTTGTCGGCAAAGTTGGACTGAAGGCGTGTTCAAAGTCTTCAAATTCCAATGGTTCGATGTCGCAATCCTCGTCTCGAATCCTGTTGGGCAAGCCTAAAGCCGCCGCACATTGTCTCTCTCGTATGTAAATCGACCACCAAAGGCGCTTGCGAAGCCTTTCCATCTTTTTGACCGTAGTGGTCGCACGGGATGCACGGTGTAGTGCTTTTGTTTGAGCCAAGCTGATGGATGCACCCAGCCAGTGTCGAGCATCCTTTTCCAAAAGCAGACCTGCCCTCCAGAAGCTCATGAGAAACAGAGCCTGAATAACCGTGAGCTTCTTGGGCTCAAACTCGACATCGTATATGTCCTTTGCCCGGTTATAGAAGACCCATTTAGCCATGTGGCGGCCACCGAAGCCAAGTGCTGGTAACGTGTCCTCATCACAGTGTATAACCGCTATGAAGAGAATTGCCTGCAACAATAGAGGAGAAAGATTTCCTTCTCTGTACTTGTTCCAAGTATCAAGTTCATCTACCACAGGGAAACACGGATGAAACCACTGGAAGTATGCACTGAGCAAATTCTCGGTAGCTGACTTGGGTGGAAAGGAGAAGACGCCTTCTTCTTTAAGAAGTCTCAACCTTGCTCGCCGTCGCTCGAGCTCCCATTCGGGTATGAGGTTCTCCGCTCTCACTGCATGAGGAACGGAATGGAGGAATCTCAAATTCTCCGGTGGCGATACACCTGCTTCTGGCGCTGTCGGGTTGCCATTTGTGACATATCGAATTGAAGAAGACTCGCCCAAGAACACAGAGCTCTCATCCTCTTGTCGAGAATCCGTTACCAGAGTAGGTGACCGAGGGCGTGCAACGGTAGTCTCAGCTTCGTAATCCCGACTTCTCGCCAGGTCAGCTAGCACCTGAGAAGCAACAACATGGTCATCCGTCTGAAGGTCTATCGACCCATCTAGTAGAGTGGTTTCGATATAGGCGGGCGATGAGGTGCTTTCCGGGACGGCAGAGTTCTTCGTCAACTCATGTCTTCGCGATGGGCGAGGATGTTTGCCCCGTCGAGATTCGCGCACCTCACAATGTACATCTGCTGTCGCACAGTTTCGGCATGGTTGCTGCTCGGTTACATTGCACTTCACGCGCCGCGCATTGCAAGACTGGCAGGCCTGGCGCGCTCGTCTCCGAAGTTTTGTCATGGCCGCGAGCGGATTTTCCGCAGATCCTCCAGACCCGGCACTTTATATTGGTTTCTTGCCAGAAAAAGTCGCCGAGAGACACCTCTGAAGCTGCAATAATTGAGCTTTCGGGACTTAGACTTGATTCCTTTCGGGTGGGCACGTACTTCAGGCCTTGGATTGTTCAACCCAAACCTTGATCGCTCTCTCGATCGGTATGATGTAGCCGAAGTGGGAGAGGCCCGTATTTCAATTGCCGATGTGGAGACAGTCCATCTGACTTACACCAATCACATCACCTCTCGGTTACATCGCCAATATCATATAACCGAAGGCCCCAGCAACACGCCAGAATCATTCATGCAGCTCTGTCTGAGAAGTGTCAAAAGAATACTTCCCGAACTGTAACGTCTTGATGCTACGCATTCCGTGTACATTAAAATCCGCTCAAGAAACATCACCTAATATGGCAATCCGCCATTTGCCCGGGCTCTTATATTTACCTCGGGGATCCAGCACAACTAGGCTTGTCACGAGAAGGTTCTCGTCTACGCCCAGCAGTTGCTCCTCTTATTCAGACACAATTGGGAGTTTGAGAATTGACAAAAATACGAGGGTGATATATCAGGGTACTTGAACTCAAAACTATGGTCAATTGAACTGCTACTGACACTGTCTAGGTTTTACTGGTAGAGCGGTACGCCCATGAGCCCCTTTTATTACTTTTCATACCATTCTGAGACTGACTTGAAATAGGCTACAAAGAATTCAATAGACACGATTGAGTACGGAACGAACATTGTGGGCGGAGTCTCACCTGGGAAAGGAGGCCAGAATCACCTTGGTCTTCCAGTATTCGATACAGTAGAAGAGGTATGGAACTTTCAACTTTCAAACGCCTAATTGTTTGGCTGACAATGTTTGCTCTTGCTTCAAGGCTATGAAGATTGTCAAGCCGCATGCAAGTGCTGTATTTGTACCTGCACAATTCGCAGCCCGTGCTATTATTGAGGCCATCGAGGCTGAGGTCCCACTGGTTGTGTCAGTGGCTGAGCATGTCCCACTTCACGACATGGCCAGGGTGCAAGAAATATTGAGAACGCAGAGCAAAACCCGGCTTGTCGGGCCCAACTGCCCCGGTATCATTGCACCTGATCAATGCCGCATCGGAATCATGCCATACAAGCAATATTCCAAGGGCGTCGTTGGGATTGTCTCGAAGAGTGGAACGCTTAGTTACGAAGCTGTTGGAGCAACGACTAAAGTAGGACTCGGGCAGAGTGTTGTTGTGGGGATGGGAGGTGATATGATGCCTGGTAACCGTTGATGGCCCAACTCCCTGAGTCAAATGTCTAACCATGTAAAAAATAGGCACTACTCTGCTTGATGGCCTCAAACTGTTCTTCGAGGATAATGAGACCAAGGGCATCATCGTAATCGGAGAGATCGGTGGTGAGGCCGAGCTCAGAGCTGCCGAGGCCATTAAATTGTACAGAAAGTCGACTTTAAACCCGAAACCGATCATCGCAATGGTTGCTGGACGAACAGCACCGCCCGGAAAGACCATGGGCCATGCCGGTGCCATCCTCTCGCCAAGAGATGTGCCCGCCGATACCAAGGCAAAGGCGCTTAGGGCAGCGGGTGCAGTTGTTGTGCCCCATCCAGGAGTGATGGGCACGGAAATGAAGAGACTACTAAGCCTATAGAGGAGCTAGGTATACTCATAAGACCCGTTTCACCATTTCTCACCGAATGGTGGGTTTGTTTGATTTAAGCCGAACTCACTGGAGTCCAGATCTAATGGCAATCATGAACAATCAACTGACCATTCCACCCCATCATCATGTTAGTAAACATCAAACCGTACGCTACTTACATAATTGTGGACAACAAAAGAGCGATAAGTTGATCACTTCTCGTAAAGTCAATCAAACATGTCACGATGCACGACACCGGAAACTATTTCTAGTTCAGATGGCGAATGATCCATGGATGGGACCATACGCCCACTGCGCCCGCTCATTCGCCATTTGGACAACCTATTGGCCGATGATAATGGAAATACACATGCGACACTCCCGAGTGCCCACTGAGATGTACCCTTTTGGCATACTATCAGTACGACGTGTGGCTAAGAACGATATGGAGGAAATATAAAGAAGCAGATCGTCGCCGCGGCTGAGAAGGCTTGACTTGATGGCATCCTTCCTCCAAAACCTAAACTCATCTAGGTCTCAAGAACAAAAGGGATTCGCCAGACATGAACCTGACCCGTGTTACAATTGGCAGTGTGTCCGGCTGCGTCCAGCCTCTCTGAAGGCACATATCCTTCCTCAGAATGAGTGTACTTCCAAACCGAGCTTTATGCCTTCGCTTGGCAGATGGCGGCGAGGAGAATAGAAGACGAGAATAGGTTCTTCAATGGGCGGATTGGGCTGACACAATTGCTCTCATAGTTAAATTCATATTCTTTTTAAAAGGGGACATCACGAGATCGTTGACTACCCACCAGGTCCTAGAGAGTTCAAAGAGCTTAGGTGGGAGGAATAACTTCACTATCCCCGCCTACAGCAATCACTGTGTTAAGTTTACTGCCGGCTTCGGAGCCTTCACAGTTTCTGGGATCCGATAAAAGCCTCAAAAATGGTCAATCAAATTGCCAAGTTTGGCAATAGAGCTGCTGCAGGAAACCATGCACTTCGGCGTAACCTCCCAGCCATCAGCTTTGGGACCATTCAGGCGTCGACAACGTCAGACCGCCTGACGTGGGGGCCCCGCGACAATCTTCGGGCCTCCTCCAGACTAGTAAGATAGCGACGGCTTTTGCTTAGCCAGGGATAAAGTCCAACGGAACTTCCATGGTAATTACAGCTGACTTTTGCACGTTTGTTATTTACCTATCAGTTGTGGGTAGGCTTATCAATGGCCTGGCACGGAAAGTGGGAAGTGGGGATTGCTTCTTAGAGCTCTGGACCTCGCCCGCTCTCCACGACAGTTGGTCACTCATTGCAGACAAGCTCCAGAGTACAATACTCAGGTTCGTATCGACCCAATATTTTCGGATAGAATACGGTCTTATCTTGTCAGCAGGTGGACTGGTAAACCTGTTTCTTTGCGACTTCACAGCTGCAAGCACCGGGTGTTCCGCTTGGCTCACCATGCTGCACTCAAGATAAGACCAAGAGATAAGCAAACGGCATCAACGCACCGGGTTCTTGCGATTTGTTCGCGATGTTAGCTTCGTTTTACCAAGGTAGAGGAAGCGGATGTCCGGCTGCACCGGAAACCATGTTCGAGCCCTACCACGTGCGGACAGAAACAAAGATTGTTCCTTGGAAGCCATCGGTATAGCCTTTAAAATGAGTTCGCGAATCTGTTTGGATCCCCACACGAAGCTCACGGACATCTGCCAGACCCCACGCGCCCAGCCCTCCGCATCTTTAACAACCATCGGGTCATCCCTGGATCCGTTTGGACAAGGTCTGCCCGGCTGGCCACTCCACATGATTGCGCTTCAAGATAAGAAGTCTCCAGTCAGTCGCCGACGTGGAAGCGAATTGAGCACGCGATTCGGCTTTTATCTGTTGGCGTATCAGTACGATACGGGACACAGCTAGCCGAACCATGTCGCTCCTTATCAAAATACTAAACCCTTGGGTCTCAAATCAGCTAATCCAAACTGTTGGAAATCGAGTCACCGGAACTAACAACTCAGAGACCGAGTGGAGGGTCATTGCAGCTTCCCCCACACATACTGTGTTCATCATGATAGGAGTCGCTGGTACTCTACGCAGGCCGCGGCCCGCGATATCGATGATCTCCGGCTTGCTTGCCATGAAGCGAATGTTACATCTCTGCAACAGGCTGTAGCTTTCAGCAACCACAATTCTTTCCTGCGACTCAGTGATGCGTAACAAACTGCTAGTGGCAGGCTAGTTAGATAGCCCTGCCCTCTTGCCCTGCAGGTTCCGAAAATCGAGTAACCCCTCGGATCGCTCGCCAATACCCCGGGTGCGGATGAGGCTCTCGCTCCTGGTTTCCTTTCCCATTATTAGTGGCGCGTCCGCCTACTGAGATAGGCTAGCCTTCATTTAAAGGCGGAATATCGTTGTCAATTGGTATTGTCATGGAGATACTCATGATTGCTCATACCGATGTGACTCTATCACCGGTGTCGGGGTGAGTTAGCTTGACAATACCTGATTCCATCACCATGATCCTAGCTCTGGGAGAGCTATATAAGATCGAAAGCTCTTGGTATCGTTCGCTGTCAACATGATGAGTGTTGGAGAGCTATCTCGACCTGTTGAGTCCTTGAATACCCGGTGAGACATTTGATCCTGCCTTCAGATACCATGGGCTGCTCTACAATAACTCGAGCTTTGGGATGGGGGGCCTTGCTACTTCTCGGCTTCGATTATATGCCACAAGCCAACGGGCTCCCCAAAACCCCGTGGGCTCAACAGCGCGCCAAGGGGCATGGCAGGAAGGCACTCAGTCATGCCATCAATAAACGGCAATTCGCCAACACATCCGAGCCCGGCGACTGCGTCCCTCACAGTCCTCTCGACATTGAAGCGCCCAAGGAGAACATTTGGAGTGGCTTGACTGGCCCAGAAGCCGCGGGTGTTACCGAATGGCTTTTCGCTCAGAAGGAGCTCAACCTTACTCTGAGCGAGAACGCCACATCGTGGGACAACACAGTGCAAGTGACCACGAGATATTGAGCAGACTTTTGCCAATTTGCTGACCGATCCAATAGTGTCTTGGTGGAGCTTATGCAACCGAATAAGTCCGATGCGTTGGCCTATATTGATGGAGGCGGCCCTGCACCACCTCGCTATGCCCACGTATTGCTTGATTTCCGCGCCACTGAAGACCCAGAGTATCAAGACATCCTCGTCGGTCCTTTACCAGTCACCAACGGCACCACAAAATGGGAGCGTCTTGAGTACCCTTACACCCGCAAGACAAGCGGAAGAGTGCGCAACCTCGACGCTGATGATGAAGCCATGCAAGAGTGGCTTTACAAGGCCGGTAGAAGTGTCGCCGATATCACCAAGGACCTCTGGAATGCTACCGCCCTAGGACTCGAGAATGACACCCTGTCAATCTGGGGTATCGACCCGTACTACCAGGATGGTGGCCGCGTTCAGCGCTGGGACACGTTCTGGAGTATCCCCAATTCCATATTCGACGTTGGGTCCATGATGCCCATGGGACTATTCTTCATGTCTGATGTCACAGGCCGTGACCCCTCCAAATGGATCATTGAGGGATGGTATTACAACGGTATATTCTACGAGACTACGGAAGAGTTCCGTAACGCTTACTGGAGTGGCAATGTTGAGAAGCTTGGCGGCAATTTCGCCGGTGACTGGTCGGCAACCGATCAGCAGGGCGAGATCCTTCCAAGGGACACCATGGCTCCTCCGACGTCAGTTGCCCCCCAAGGTGCTAGATACTCTGTTGATCCTGAGAGGAAGTATGTCGAGTGGATGGGCTGGACCTTTTATGTCGGCTTTAACCGCGACACGGGCATGGCTCTTTACGATATTAGCTACAAGGGCCAGAGAATTCTTTACGAACTTGGCCTTCAAGAAGCCTTAGCTCACTATGCTGGCAAGTCTTTCCCCCCAATCGTGAAAGAGTTTGATATCTGACAAATCCATAGGTAGCGATCCTACGCAATCTCACGTGGCCTACCTCGACACTTACTACGGCTTCGGTCCATTCGCATTCGAACTGCTGAAAGGCTATGACTGCCCGTCGTACGCGACATACTTAAACAGCTCTTTCTACGTAGACGAGAGCACGCATACACATTTGAACAGTATCTGCATGTTCGAGTTTGACGCTGACTACCCGATGGCCCGACACAGTTCAGCTGAGTACGTGACAGCCACGAAGAATGTGTACTTCACTATTCGTTCCGTTTCAACTGTCGGTAACTACGATTACATGTTCAGTTACAGCTTCTTCCTCGACGGCAGCGTTGCTGTTGAGGTTCGCGCCTCCGGGTACATTCAGGCTGCGTTCTACGCCAAGAACGATGGTTACGGCTTCAAAATCCATGACCAGCTGTCAGGAAGCATGCACGACCATGTGATCAACTTCAAGGCTGATTTTGACATCTTTGGCACCGAGAACTCCGTGCAGCGCATGCACCAGGTACCCACAACCCAGGTTTACCCATGGTCCAAGGGCAAGGCCTTCAATACCATGAAGGTAGAGAGGGAGTTCGTCGAGAACGAAGACCAGGGCCGCTTCGACTGGAGCTACAACAACCAAGACCAGCTCTTTGTTCTGAACCAAGACGTGAAGAACAGGCACGGGGAGTATCGCGCCTATCGAATACTCCCTTACACTGGTGCCGCACACTTGACAGTCAAGGACTCAAACATCCTGAAGAACTCGGCCAAGTGGGCTGGCTACGACATCATGGTTTCGAAGCGCAAAGACACGGAACCTCGCAGCAGTCATCCGTACAATAATCAGGATACTGAAAACCCTCCTGTCAACTTCGACGCATTCTTTGACGGCGAGAGTCTAAATCAGACTGACCTTGTCCTGTGGCTCAACCTTGGCATGCATCATGTTCCTCATACCGTAAGTTTCCAGTCCTTGAGAGATAATGATTCGCCAAAGTCTATAACTTCGCATTACACATCTCATTCCCATTCTTGTTGAATTTGCATCGAATAACTACTGACTCGGCCAATAGGGTGATTTGCCTACCACGGTCTTCACCACGGCACACTCTGGAATTCAGTTCATGCCCGCCAACTATTTTGAGGTTGGTCCTAATGTCGAAACGGTCAACATGGTCCGCATCAATTACTCCAACGGAAATACCACGGACGTTGTCACTTTTGGCGCTGAGACGGACACTTGTTCGCTGGACTACGAGCCTACTCAGGTTGATTTGTGGGACTACAAGGGAGATGTCGTCGTTCGCAAGTTCCCTTACTTGCCGGATGACCCATACTACGAAACGGACAGTATCTAAGTGGTTTAATTCTTGGCTCAGCTATAGGCTATGATTTCAATTATATTTGACAAGGACTTACGAAGCTATGATTTATCTAACTACAACATGATACACGATAATAATTAGCTTAACTCAGGCCACAGTTAGATCAATGTCTGGTCGATCTCTAAGATGGCTTCAGTGCAGAAGCGACAATTGAATGAGTTATCGAGAAGCCTTAGCCCCTTTTTGCTTACTGAAAATAGCTGTTGATTACACGTGTATGTTTGGCCCTGGCACAGAGGTAGTTGGTCCGGTTGTACAGAAAAGAAGTCGTCAGGTGTTGCAATACCGCGCCAGCAAGCTTCTTAAAAGATGTTACGCAGATCTATCGTAATCTAGCAATGAACACAATCTGACAGTTGGTCCACAATAAGAATTGCACTTTTCGTGAAAAGTATGTTTGCAAGGAGCAGCGGGCCGTTGACGGCGGAGTTCTTAGTAAATACTTTATTTATATTTCTACCAGCAGCTATATTGCATTAAGATTTGCTCTTCAAAGGCAGAACGGGCCACTTGTAGTCTCTTCTGAAATTCGTGTGAAATTCCCAGTCTCCACAGCCCACAACTTCCTTCTCCTCTCCATCCTCGCAAGGAAGCACGACTTCCATAGTGACACCATACGGCACCGAAACTTTAACATGCAGTGCCTCAATATCTCCGCCAGTCCGAGATGTCTCCCATGAGCAGGAGATAGTCCCATGGCGACTAAGGTGAGTTGCTGAAGCATGGGAGAATTCAGCGCCCATGACGGGAGCAACTCGACACCTTGTCCAGCCCGGTTCGAGCCGTTGAAGCCCGGCAATCCTCTCGTAGAGGAATTTCGCTATGGTTCCGAAGGCATAGTGATTGAATGAAGTCATCTCACCGGGATTAATGCTTCCATCAGGCAACATCGAGTCCCATCTCTCCCAGACAGTAGTGGCGCCCATGGTTATCGGATACAGCCAAGAAGGGCACTCCTTTTCCAGTAACATGCGGTATGCGACTTGAGCATTCCCTGTGGCAAAAAGTGCTTCACACAAGAATGGTGTACCGGCAAATCCAGTGGCGATCATGAAGTTGTTTTTTCGTACAAGTTCGACAAGTCTGGCGCCAGCACGGACTCTTTGCGAGTCGTTCAAAACGTCCAGGCAGATTGCCAGAGCATACGACGCTTGCGTATCTGACACGATCCGGCCATTCTGTGTGACATACTCCTGGTGAAACTCGGTTTTCGCAGCCCCCCACTCTTGTTCAAACTCGGACTTTTTCTTCTGGTGCCCTAGAATTCCGGAGATGCAGGCCATGAGTTTCAGGCTCTGTATAAGGAACATATTGGCAACCATCTTGGAGTCCGTGGGAGATTTCCAAGGTGCCTCTGGAGGTGCAGCGGGATCAAGCCAGTCCTGATGATTCAGTATTAGTGTCGGCACAAAACATTGTTTCGGACTGTATGCTCGCACTTACACCAAGTTGGAAGATGGAGGTATCCCATAAATGCGTTGCCCCTGATTTATTTCGCGGCAGTTTGGACATCCAGGTCAGCATGCTATTATACTGCTGGGATAGAACGCTCGCATCTCCAGTCTCCTGATATAATGCCCAAGGAGCCAGGATGGTCACATCATGCCAGATCGCGCACGGTACCCTCCTGCACCATATTGGATCCGGAAGTGTCGCGTTCGGGCTGACCATGGGCGGTACACCACCAAGAACACCTTGATCGTACTCGACGTCGATGAGCCAGTTTTTGAGCATGCCAAAACAGTCAAATATCAGAGATGCTGTCGGGGCGAAAAGAGCCAAATCCCCAGACCAGCCCATTCTCTCGTCTCTCTGAGGACAATCCGTTGGTACAGAAAGAAAGTTTCCTCGCATACCCCAAACGATGTTCTTGTAAAGTTTGTTGAGCAAAGGATCCGAGCAGGAGAATGACCCCACTGGCTTCATATCAGTATGGGTTACGACAGCTTCGATGGAAGACATTAAGTCAACCTCGCTAGACCATCCGTCGATCTGAGCATATCTGAAGCCATGGAAAGTGAAACGTGGCTCGTACTCTTCTGCCTCATCGCCACCTCTGAGTGTATACTCGTCGACAGCTTTGCAAATACGCAATGGCCGCGTGCCAAGTTCACCGTGTTCAAGCACTTCTGCATGTGAGAGTGTGATCTTGTGGCCGCGTAAGCCTTTGATGTTTCTCAGCCGGATATAGCCGACCAAGTTCTGACCGAAATCCATAATTGTCTTGCCGGATGGTGTTGTGATTCTTTCGATAGGACTGATGACCTCTATTCTTCGGACTGGCTCACCATACCCAGCTGTGAGATTGGTAAACTTTGGCAGAAACTCGAGAGGGAGGACTGGTTCCCAGTGAGAATTCTCCAAGATGTTGTCGCTCACTGGAACCGACCAGTCTCGAACTTCCAACGTGGCATCGTATTTCTCTCCATCGTATATCTCAGCGAGCCTTATAGGACCTTTGGTCACATGCCAAGACCCATCCGTAGAAATTGTTTCGGTTTTTCCGTCAGTATACATGATTTCCAGCTGAGCAATGAGGCTAGTGTGAGGACCCCAGATGTTGCGGTGGCCACCCTCGAACCCTATCCTCCCAGAAAACCAACCTTCAGCTACTCGAACTCCGATGCAGCTCTGAGATCCCATGCCATTCAAGAGAGAAGTAACATCGTATGTCTGGTACTGGAGACGCCCATCGTATGAAGTCCAGCCAGGAGCCAAGAAATGGTTTCCAACACGCTGCCCATTAAGCTCGGCTTCATAAACACCTTGGGCTGTGATGTACAGCCGAGCTTGTGACACAAGTCCCTTGACTGAGAAGCTTTTGCGAAACAGTTGCTCAGGGTCAGGAGCTGAGGTGCCAGGTCCCCAGGGGGCAGCAATGCGTTCGCAGTGCCAGTCTTGTCGCGTGAGAAGGCCGATCTCTAGAACAGATGCCTCGCTCCACACAGTCGCCCGATCAGTCTCATCAAAGATCCTGACTCTGACTGAGATTTTCTCGCGAGATTGAAGTGGTTGTTTAAAAGGCCATGGCACCAGGGTTGAGAGTGACGAGGCGCACTTGACAGTTGCTGCGTGTCTCGGAAGTGCGCCACGGGCATGTTCAAAGAGCTCAATCTCGTAAGCACTTTGCTCATATCCTCTCGAGACGTTCTGTACATTCCATGATAGCCTTGGTGTGGTTTCGTGAACTCCAATGACGTTAGGGACGCGATAGTGTTCAAATCGGACGTCTGTGACAGTAGTCATTATGGCACTGCAATACAGGCGCTAAAGGTGAAAAGAAGTATTAGATACCAGAAAAAGTTCGAAGTTGTTTTGTGGCCCTCACTGATACCTAAAAAGACTCTGTTGAATAGTTAATGATTACCTGGATGCCCAATAACTTGACGTCGGTATGAAGCGGGTTTCGTTGTGGTACACCCCGATCGGTCAGTAATCTCGGAACAAATCACGACGAAAAGGGAGGAAGTTTAGCGTCCATTTAAAGTAATATTCGCCTTCGAAAGCGTTGGCCAGAACAGGAAACCACTAGTTGAACGGATTAGGATCCACCCGTACTCGTACGTATATCGTATTGATGCGGAGTCCCGATCCAAGCAATGTGAAGCGGGGGATACAATTCCTGCCATGTCATGTTAGCCAAGTTTCCCCTCTGTGATAATTCTGCAACCCTGTTCAACACGCAAGGAAATTATTTTTGGTTAGCTGCCCGAGTTCGAAAAGAGTGAGAGCATTTTCGGCACATGTTCGGCCACGGTTGACGCGAAAGGCCAAATTGTTGATTGATGTTTCAAGCTCCCAGGGGTAGATGAGTGATATTGTAAGAATAGAACCCAGCACAAATTGATAGCTTCAGCCCGAGCAAAGACCACCTCACCCGAATCATTCATCTCTATTATTGCTACCAAGATGTCCAACGAAGCTGCCATGTTCCAGGCTGGCGACCTGGTCGCATATAGCCAGGCAACCGGGCACGACCTCCCTGTAGAGGAACTTCGACTGCCCTCAGAGTTCTCTTGGGGTACAGCCACTGCTGCTGTCCAAGTCGAGGGCGCCGTATCACAAGATGGAAAAGGAATGTCAATTTGGGACACATACACTCATCTAGAACCATCAAGAACGAATGGTGAGAATGCCGACACTACATGCGACCACTACAACCGTGTTGCTGAAGATGTCATACTTATGTCCTCTCTCGGCGTGGATGTCTACCGTTTCTCTTTGGCCTGGACACGCATCATCCCACTCGGTGGACGGAACGATCCAGTCAACGAAAAGGGGATCGCTTTCTACAACAATCTTATCGATCAACTCCTGGCGCATGGCATCGAGCCAGTAGTGACCCTTTACCACTGGGACCTGCCTCAGGAGCTTTACAACCGTTACGAAGGGTTCCTAAACACATCTGAATTCAAGGCTGACTTTCAGCATTATGCGCGGCTGTGTTTCTCCCGCTTTGGAGACCGGGTCAAAAAATGGGTGACATTCAACGAGCCTTACATCATCTCCATATTCGCTCATCACAACGGCGTTCTCGCGCCTGGCCGTTGTGTGGCAACTGGGGCCGACACCAAAACAGAGCCCTGGCGAGTTGGCCATACCATTATCCTATCACACGCCTCGGTGGTCCAGATCTACGCGACAGAGTTTCAGCCTTCACAAAAAGGAGTTATCTCAATTGTGTTGAACGGTCATTTTTATGAGCCTTTTGACGAGAATAACCAAGCTGATGTAGACGCCGCTCAACGGAGAATGGAATTCTACATCGGGTGGTTTGGAGACCCGGTGTTCTTGGGCAAAGACTACCCACCTGCAATGCGAGATTACCTGGGAGCTCGTCTGCCGGATTTCAGCTCAGATGAGCGGGAGCTGCTTCGTCAAACAGCCTCTTCCAATGCGTTTTACGGCATGAACCATTATTCCACGAAGTATGCACGCGCCCTGACAGATGCCCCGGCCGACGACGACTGGACTGGAAACATTGAAGAGACATCTGTCAACAGCCAGGGCGTGGAGGTCGGGCCAGTGTCCGGTGTTCAATGGCTGCGATTAGCACCAGTGGGTTTCCGCAAGCTGCTCAACTGGGTCTGGGATCGGTACCATCTCTCAATCATTGTGACTGAAAATGGCTGCCCTTGCCCTGGAGAGATTGACGTTCAGGTTGCAGTCAAAGACAAGTTTCGCGAGAGATATTTTGGCCTCTACCTTGATGCCATCTCTCGGGCCATCTACCAAGATGGAGTCCAAGTCGAGGGTTACTATGTTTGGAGTCTGATGGACAACTTTGGTGAGTGATAATACGTTACACGGAGCTGGCCACGTGTCACGCATGTGCCTTCGGCAGTTGAAGCTGACAGTGAGTGATGCTCAGAGTGGTCTGCCGGTTATGGCCCCCGCTTCGGAATAGTTCACGTGGACTTCGAGACGTTGAAAAGAACACCGAAGAATTCGGCCTTCTACTTGAGAGACTCGTTCCGGCAACGAAGGCAAGCGTCGGCGTAGGTACATAAATTCTCGACTAAACGGGTACTCGAGCACTTTCATCGTGTACCGCACTGCACACCGAAAAGCGCTCGCTGCAACAGCAACAGCAAGCCCAAGGCCCGCTGTACAGGCATGGCAAATCAAGGAGTTGCAGACTACCTCAACCAAGCCACATAGAACCGTAGAATAAAATACATGGAATGGCATCATCAGGCAAGTAGAGACAGGAACTCGAAGACCTCCTTGGCTGTCAACTTCGTTTCATGTCTTGTGACTTTAACATCACAATGTAATCACAATTTCGCCCCTTTAACAGTGGACCATTACAGAACTGTGATGCCAACTAGACTGCTCATTTGCTCTCTGATTAACAATAAGGTATGATTTGGAGGATTTTCCATACGAGCATTCTAGGCCAGGAACTTGGCATGCGGGGTTCCCGGCAAAAGGCCCCGCGAACGTCGGCAGTTTTGGAATGGGTTGTTACAATGTCAACGGGTCTACGAGGCACTCCGCGCTGTGCTTGTCAAAATCCTGCCCCTTTCCAGCCGTCGTCAACTTAAGTTCCAGGACAAACAAATTTCGCCTTACAAAACTGCCGAAGGGCAATCAAAGACCTAATGCGATTTTGTACCTTATGTTATGTGCCTCAACTTCATTTGAACCCAGCTGCAGCCAAGAAATAGACGATCTGACACCATGGTTGCACACCCACTCCAAGTCTGTCCAGAGAAAGCCAAACAACTTGACAGTATTCACGATCTACATCTCCCAAAGAGAAAAAAGAAAAGCACCCACAAACTGTTCAAGGCTAGACCTGGGCACCCCGCATTTCATTTTACTTGAGCTTGGACCGTACCGAGCGAGCCGTATTCCGTATCCCGTATCTCCAGTTTTTACTCCCCACAGCTGAACAGCAACCCAAAGCCCGACGAGAGAATAACGTTTTGGTCTTCAGCGAGGAATACATGAAAGAACTCAACATGGTTTTTGATACCGCCTTAAATACGATGTTGTCCCTCGAGATGGCGATGCGTCCGTCCTTATAGGCCACTTTCAGACTTTTACTTCTCAAGTCGTTGTGCGTCCCACTGATTGCAAACTGTCTGGACCTGACATCTCCATGATGTTGTCCACCGCCCTTCTTCTGGCACTCAGTGCTGCCACAGGAACAGCACAGTCCATTCCGCCACCTCCTGCGCCAGAGGCCTTCCAGATTATCGAGCTCCCTCTGCCACCCATCGCCCCTTCCACGGATGAGGGCGCCTGCTCGGCTGCTGTCAACCCCCATGGAACTGGCTGCATTGCTCAGGCCGTAGGCGAATTTCAGGCGGGAGACTTCACCCCAGACGGCAACAATGTCATCGTTAACGTCGTCTTCGTCGGTGCCCCAGCTGCGCCTGACCCTGCAAGCACCTACACTGGCGAACATGCCATCCTCATCAAGGCTGACGGCACGAACTTCACCAACGGCGATCCGTGGAAATGCCTGAGTTGCGGCGTCCCTGCTGCCAATGCCGTCTCCCTTGATCCCCAGAGAGACTACCCTCACGTCTTTCGAAGTGGCGACAAGGCACTCTGGGGCCACAACATTCTCGACTGCGGCGGGGAGCTCCTCGAGAGCGATGCATGCACGCCGAACAAGACGCACATTTACCCTATTCACTGGAGCACCGCGGCTGATGGGTCTGGAAGAGGCGGGAGCCCTCGTGAACTCCGTCTTCATCCTGACGACGTGCACATGGGCTGGAGCTCCTTCACCAATGATGGCGGTCAGTTTGCCTATTTTGGCCGCCTCGAGTTCAACGCTCAGCCCACCGTGGGTGAGCCCCTCGCACCCCGATACGATCTGGTCGATGTGAACCTGCTTGTGGACCCCACGCGCAAGAACCCAATCACTGTCAACGGCACTGAACTGAAGCTCCACGACGACGCCATTACCGTCGGCGAGTTGCGCGGCTTCAGCGGCAACGGCGATGAAATCACTTACATTGGCAACCCTGTCGAGTCAACCAATATCGACCTCTTCGCCGTTCACCTCGAGACGGGTGCTGTCCGCCGGATCACTAGCCACCCAGAATATGCTGACCCCATGGCCTTCTCCGCCGACAATGACTGGTTCATCGCCATGGACACGCGGGGTACGGATCGCCAAATGTTCATGTCCGGCATGCGCGGGATACCACCCCTGATTGACCTCGTCGCGGTGACTGTCGCCTCCTCCACGCGCAACAACGGCCCCCGCCGATTTTTCCAGCCGATTTTGATCGACCGTCACGGCGATCGGGGTAATTACTTTGGTCAGCAGATCAACGCCGCAGGCAATGGCGGCAACGGGGCTGTCAACGATCCCAATTGGAACGGCAGAGCGGACCCGGCCTTCTCTTTGGATGGAACCAAGGTCACATACTGGCAAGCCCTCGTCGTCTCCCCATCCTGCGGTGGCGAGAATCCACTCACTTGCCCTAAATCTACGGCGCAGGGTGGACGAGAGTACCGCGTGATGCTGGCGCACCGAACCAGCCGTAAGCCTACGAGACCTGCGGAGGTCTACAAGGTTCCAGACGCGATCAGCTGGGCGACCCCATTCCCCCCGGGTGCCATTGTACCGGCACAGTTCACGGTCAAGCCCGGCAACTACACCCTCCGCGGCAGGGTCTCCGGCGTCGCTGATGTGAGCATCACCCCTGACCCGATCAGCGTGAGCGGGTTGGGCAGCGTCGCTGTGAGTTACAGCGACTACTCCGATGACGGGGAGCTCTTCCTGAACGGGCACGAGGATGTCACTGTCAAGATTCTGTTGCCGAGTTTCTGGACGAACCAAGTCGACTGGGTCTCTGACATTGTCCAAACTGGTGCGGTGAATGCTACGAAGAAGACAGGTCCTGGTGGGTTTCACCTGATTATCGATGCGGAGCTCAACGTCTTCGATGCCAATGGGACACTGACTACGACAATCGACGGCGTGGAGTATACGCAGCCGGCCAATGGCACTTGATGGGCTACGTGATGGATAGTCAACGACATGTTCAGCTCTCTTCATAGTTCAAATAAATAAGGGTCAATGTTGAATCGCTCTACGCAGTTCGTTGCCAATAGCTACTTTCGTAAATGCTCGTACAAAATAAGACGTTAGAATGCTTAACAAGATTCGGGTTGTCTCCAGTCATATTGGACGCTGCTCCGGCTGGAGTTCTTTCGTTGAACCCCTGAACACAACTCTTGGATGTCCATACATAGGGCCAGAGTGGCTGCACTTGCAAGCTTCCCAGGACGGTAATCTATCAGTACTTTTTATCAGAAAAGTGCCCAAATGGAAATCTTGGCAACCTTGGCAATCATTCCTCTTCATGTTACGCGGCCAATCATTCATATTCGGGAGTCATTGGGCCCCTGGCTGCGATGTCTCTCCGCCAAAGAACTTCCTGGTCTAAGCATGAGCCGGCGTTGAACAGGCATGGTGTCATTCTCGGAGAATGATCACTACAACTTGCCGAATATTCGTATGAATATTCGTAATTATGCCCAATCAAAGGATGTCGACGAGATCAGCGCCAGCCGCGAGGTAGCATCGCATCGGGTCCCAACAGCTTTATTGAGCGCGAACCAATTGGGGTCGTCTGTATACGCAATACGCGGCTCATGTAACCCTGCGCTGTAGGTGTTTTCCTAGACTAATACCATGGCGGGCTGAACAACGATCCAGTCTGAAAAGCATCCCAACTCGGTCGGTGCTAAACCCCAGGAAACTGGAACTTCCAGCGAGCCGGCAAACCCTGCAATCAAGGGTTGTTGAAAACCGGCTTTGCCCCATTTCGACTCCCCCCCCAGTTGATCAGCCCACATCACCTCCATGGGCGCATTTGCGGGGTCCCCATACCCCAGATAACCCATTGTCAACATGCTCGGGGTATGAGAAAGCTCCGAACACGAATGCGAGAGTGATAGTCTGTCCGGAACTTGGTTAGACATGTTTCTAGACAGGACCTTTGCCCTTGAAGCACGTCCCGTCAGAATTCAGACTCTCGGGACCAACGTGTGAAGAGATGAACCCATGACACGACAGGAAGGTCTAGATCGACGCCACTTCGGTAGACCTCGGCACATTCGTCACATTGTAGGCCGATCGAAGGTTGATGCGATGCAAGACGAATTCAATATGAAGACTGGCGTGAAGGCATCATTTTGCGGCGAATGGAGGCTGGCCACGGCGTTCTTTGATGCTATCATAGTCTCACCAATCCTTCAAGTTTCCAATCTATGTGCAATGACGTCCTCACGACCAAATAACGAGAAGCCTGCGAAAGACGCGAACTACGTCGAAGACACGGCGGAGGACGGTCTCAAGTCCAGCGAAGCCGTCGTCGATGCAGCTCTCAGAGGCCAGGTCATCTCAGGCTACGAGACGCTGTCCATATGGGAAACGGTCAAGCTCTTCAAAGTAGCTACGGCATCATGCTTCGCTGCCGCTTTTAGTGCTGCCACCGATGGATATCAGATCGGGTACGTTGACCAAGACCCCTAACCAGTCCCCCAATCACCTCCAGGCGTCTTGACGAACGGTCGTCGGTGAAAGACCTATGATAACAATGGCCCAAACAGCATGAACGCCAGCATCGTCGCAAACAAAGGCTTCGTTCGCCAATTCGCAACCCTCGCCGACGCCTCCGGGAAACCCTACCTCGACTCCCCGATCCTCTCGGGCTGGTCGTCCATCATGTCGGTGGGCCAAATCATCGGCATGACGACCATCCCCTTCATCTCCTCCCGCTTCGGCCGCAAGGCCGCCATGTACACTTTCTGGCTCGTCCTCGCCATCAGCGTCATGGTCGAGTCCCTCGCACGCACCTGGCCCGTGTGGCTCGTCGGCAAGCTCCTCGCTGGCGTCGGCGTCGGCTGTCTCCAGTCGACCCTGCCCATCTACATCGCCGAGGTGGCCCCCGTCCGGATCAGAGGCGGCCTCCTCATGTGCTACTCCTTCTGGTGGACCGTCGGCACCTTCTTCGCGCATGTTGCGCTGCAGAACCTCAACCGGAACGACCCGTACAACTACCTGAACCCGATCTACACGCAGTGGGCGCAGATTGGGCTGATGCTGCTCATCTACATCTTCCTCCCGGAGTCGCCGGCGTGGTGCGTCAATCGCGGCTACGAGGCGCGCGCGAAGAAGTGCCTCCTGCTGCTGAACCGCGGCGTCCCCGGGTTCGACCTCGACCAACAGTACACGGCGCTGCTGATGACGGTCGAGCACGAGCGTGCCGTGGCCGTGGAGCAGAAGCGGGAGAAGTGGTACGCCATATTCCAGGGCACCGACGGGTTGAGGACGCTGGTGTCCCTGTGGACGAACCTCTCGCAGCAGTTTATCGGCCTGACGCTGTTTGCGACCTTTGGCACGTACTTCTTCCAGCAGGCGGGTCTCCAGGACCCGTTCCTCATCAAGTGCATCACGTCGTCGATCAACATTGCCACCATCATCGTCACCATATTCTCGGCTGACCGCCTGGGTAGGAGGTGGATCGCATGCGGTGGGATCACGATGTGCTGGGTTTCTTGCGTGGTCATCGGCATCGTGGGCGTCACCAAGTCCGTTGATGCGTCGATTTATGTCTTTGTCCTGTTTGCCTGCTTCTGGAGTAAGTCCGCAGCAGCTCACCTGAGCCGTCATGGTTCTGCGTTCTCCTGGAGAGTGAATCTGACGAACACGACCACTAGATATTGGTATGACCGCCAGCGGGGCTGCTGGTTGGGGCTTCATCGGCGAGATCTCGTCTCAGCGACTTCGTCCCTACACTGCCGGCTTCGGCGCCGCCTGCACTTGCGTAATTGGTGTGGTCATGAATGTGCTCGTCCCCTATAGTCAGTGTTTCCATCGTTCATCTCGTCCCGAAGAGCTCCAGTTTTGTTCTTACACGCCACAATTCGCAAGTCGCAACTAACTCGAATGCAGTGGTGAATGCCAACAAATGGGGATGGGGTCTGAGAACCGGCTGGTTCTACGCTGGCGTCGGCCTGCCGTTCACTCTCGGCATCTGGTTTCTCATTCCCGACACTGCTGGGTACGTCTCCTATTCCCCGTCCTCGCTCCTTCACCCGAAGCAAGTTGCAAGGAGTCTGTACTCATACCATTGGGGACGTAGACGCTCCGCTGCGGAGCTGGACGAGCTTTTCGAGAGAAAAATCAGGCCGTGGCGGTTCCACAAGACAGAGACTGCCACCCAGGCCCTGGTCAACCAGCAAAGGTCGGGGAGACAATGAGCCGGTCGTCTCACCGCGTTTCTCAGTACTGGGATGCACTTAGACCGAGTGCTGCGATGGATCACCGCAACCATGTGATTACGGCGCTATTTGTTTCCGTGCCCAATCTTGTCTGTTTAGCTTAACATGACGACGCCTTGTGAATGCGATGTCTCGTACTGTTACTTTCTGTCCCGCGGGTTCCCGAAAATGTCCAACGACTTCAAGCTTCAAGTTTATTGGCTGGACACCCAAAACTGCATGGTGACCTGAGGGCTCCCGTGGTACATGTAGTCTCGGCTAAAGTATTTTGACGAATCTAGTCTACTGATCCGATGTGCAACAGGAAGTTGCGTTCAGGACTGCCGTCTCACCGTCCTGACTTGCTGAAGGAGCGAGGCACATGGGTGATCAGAAGTTTTCCCTTTCGTCACAACCGCTGCCCTGGTAGTGTTCGCCCTTCAATCCTCGTGAAACGCAACCCCGCGCCCTGAAGCTAGCGGCCTGCTTTTGATTGACAGAGCCGACGCGCATCGGTTCCGTGCTTGCCGTGGTCCGTGGAAGCAGTCTACCAGGACTTACGGCCATGGACCCAGGGAGACGCGCAACTCACCCATTGCTCCAGTGTCTGGAGGGTTGTTTCCCGTTTTGCTCGAACGACTGGGAGCGAGGTCGACGATCATCGTGGCCCGGTGGGGGCCAGGGGCAGATGCGGAGGCCAAGGTTTTATGTCAAGCAGCGGGCAGAGTGGCCAGAGTGAGCGCCCCATCGTTGTCCCGAAGAGGTCGTTTGTGCAGGGCCTCGGGGGAAGCGGTGGTTCGAGCTGACTCGCCCGTGCGGCCGTGCCGATGCTCCGGCATCCTTGCTCCGCTCCCGTCGCAGATATATCGGTTGAAGTGGTTGCCAACCTTCCGTTGAGGTCCCCTTCTTGCCCCGAGTCATATTGTTGGGTCCATGGACTCTACGGTCGAGAATCTGGATGGTGCATCAGAGGTTGAGTCCCAGTAATCCTTTTCGTATTGCTCCATGCGAACCAGCACACACGGACACGACACGAGTTTGGTTGTCAGATATCAATGAAACTTGGTCAGAATCCACACGCTAAACAAATCGCAAGCCAGACTAGCTACACCACACACGAAACCCCCTCGAGAAATGGAAACCCGAGCAGACCGCACAGCGCAAACATTCAACCTCGAATGGCGCCTCGCGGGCCGAGAATGACAGTCTTGCCATATTTGTCCATTCCAACCGTCTCACTCACATGCACAAGCACCGGCCCGCCCAACTGCTCCTTGGTCTCGAAGCCGTGAGGCCACTCGCTCTCCATCTCCTCCCTCTTCCTCCCCTTGGGCTTCTTGTTCCTGATGCGCAGCTTCTCGAAGAAGACGTAGGCGGCGTAGAAGACGCTGCTCGTGTTCCCGGCCGCCGGGCCCTTCTTGTTCATAAAGTTGGTCAGCAGGTTCGGCGCAATCTTGTGCGTCGAGTCGGCGCCGTAGGCGGCTTTCACGAGGGCGCGCAGGAAGGCGGCCTTGGTGACGCCGTCCTTCTTGAGAAAGGCGCGGATCTTGGTGCGCACGGTATCGCAGGTGTCATAGACGGGGACACTCATGCTCTCGTCACCATCGAGGTGGATGCCGGAGAGGTCCGGGAGGGGATCATCCTTTTTCGTGGGCGCCTGCTTCTTGGGGGCCGGTCCCGCGGCGTCGGCATCGGCGTCGCCGTTGGCAGCGTCCGACTTACGCTTGCGGGACTTGGGAGCTGGTTTCTCGGCGGGCTGGAGGTATCACGATGTCAGTCCCGATGGTCATCACGGGTGTCGGCACGGGTCTCAGGCATAACGATGAAAATAAAATAAAAAGAGCCATGCCGGCATGCCACCGTCACTAGCTGAATGCACGACGTATCGAATGCGGAAGGTCGTAGGCGTGCTTGCGTACCTTTGCGGTGGTGTTGTTTTGGGCCCTGACGCGGTTCGCGTCGACCTCGCCAAGCGGCGCGGGCGGCTCGGGGGCAGCGGCAGTAGCAGCAGCAGCAGCTTTCTTGGGCGGCATTTTACGACGTGATTAATACTGGAACGGGTGCACTGGACTACGGACACGGGTCCGGCGATATGGGCCGAAGGTGGTCTCTTCCGGGTCGGACAATGTCCGTGGCAAGGTAGGACGTTCTGGCAATCTCAGTGTGAGTGTTGGGAAGAAGGGATTCTACCACAAGAAGCTCGATCGCACAACGGATAGCGGTACGTCAAAGGGCGACATGAGGCGGAGCGCGGTGGGTGGGAAAGATTAATCGAGCCATGTCGTCATCGGAGCATCAGACACGGGCCAGGGGTTGCAGACCGACATTGGACACAGGGGGGCGTCGTTTTCCTCGCGATGGCAATCGATAATTCAATCAATATTGTCCCAGGGCACCGGAACACGTCAGAAGAACGGAGAAAGGGCAAGAAGCACAGGCCTGGGCGAATCGACGAGGGTTCAAGCGAGGCATTCGGGAGGAAATGTGGGAAGAAGGGCGAGAAAAGGGGGTGTGGCATGGCTGGCATGTCGATGCCGTGCAGGCGGCCGTTGGAAGACTTCATCTAAATATATTGCACCGGGGCAGGGGATTCGAGAGGGAAAGAGGATTCCTGACCGCGGTTGCCAAGAATTGAGGATGGACGGATCCTCGATGAGAGCGAGCCTTCCCAAGTGAGCGTCAACCAAGGCACAGGAAGGCAGGGAGCAAGGGAACAAGACTGAAGGAAGGCACGGTGTACGTACTCCGTTCCCCCGACCACAAAAGGCGTGGAGAAGCAGGAGGTGGGAAGGTGGAGGTGTCGGTTTCAGGCGGCGCAAATTTGGGCCAAGGGGCTGTTGACCTGCGCCAAACGATTGTTGCTGGCAGGCACGGCAGGCAGGCGCCGGCTGCCGACCGGGACGCTGCACACAAAGGACGCGCAGCTTCCTCAGCGGTTCTTGTCCAAGGATGGAAGCGGGCTGGGCGAGCTCTGGTTGGGTCATCCGAACTGTTCTCCCAACGGCAAGGGGCACCTGCCTGCCTGCAGGGCCGCTTTCCCCCCCTGGCGATCTGGGCAGCCCGGGCAAATGGCCCCTGAAGGCGACCACGGGCATTGTAGCCTAAACGGGAACGCCTTCTGCTTTCTTCATTGGCCGGAGGACGCCATCGGCATCGGCGAAACGGATTATCCCGATGACTCAGCCATGCTCCGAGAAAAAGAAGTGGTGGTCCAGGCACAGAGTTGCGGCTGCACCCTGCGGGAAGCAAGAGGCGACGATCCCCAAAGAATCGAAAAATCTTTTCGGGCCAAGCTGCAAAAGCTGCACCACCACCTTGTCCCCTGCCTGGCAAGCTACTCTACTAGTGTACTTACATGGCTACCTATCCATTAACCAGCAATGCCCCTCGGCGACACCACCACATGGCACACACAATATTTTACCCACCCTGGACCCCGTCGAGCACAGATCGAGGCCTCTGCTCAAAGTCCCAGATTGATTGCTTATCCCGACGCCCAACGGACATGCCCATGTCGTCCGCACGCGATTGACCAACTAGTGTTTTGTCCCGTCCACTGACTTGTCGTGATCAATGCCAACATTGTGCTTGCATTGGCGGCAGTTGATCCATCTCCGCCCATCATTTACACTACCCTCCGACCCGTTTCCCATGCCCGTCGTTCTGGTAGTCATGGCTCGGACAAGTGTCCACCGGTATTTGCCCAGTCTGTCCATCGCCGGGATCAACGACATGTCCTTCCGTGGCGTGCGGAACCATGCGAGTCCGTATCGAGGGTCATCGATAGCCAAATCGAGCCTTGCCCAAGATACTCCAACGACCAGGACCCGCTGCTTCGAGAATGCTAGGCACCATCACCCGAGGGTTCCAGCTCGGACGCCCCAACGTCGAGATGACCTCCAAGTCTTGCCAAGCCTGCCATGCTTCCTTTTCGTCGACAGTCGAATCGGCCAGCCGACAGGCAAGGCGGCAAGCCCTGACTGAGACTTGCCGGCTGCATCCCTCCCCCGTTTACCGCAGACATGCCAACCCGCCTCCTCCACCCTTATCCACCCAGTTTGCTTCTTTACCCGCCTCGACTCGTCATCCCTCCCGGACTTCAATCTCCAGGTCTCCAGTCAATCGGGTATTGGCTGCCGTTCGAGCATGTCCAGCCCTTGCCTGTCACCGTCAGCCAGTGCCTGCTGCTGCTGCTGCTGCGGCCAACCGAGCATCGCCCTGTCATCTGCACTCGAACAGAAGCAAACGTGTGCGCACAAGGCCTGCTCCCTACGCTCAGACGAAAAGCCATCTCGCCGTTTCCTTAGTCGCCATCCTCTACCCATAGCCGCTTATGCTAACAGCAGGCTTGACTCTACGTTTATCGTTGTTGTCCCCATGCCCCGCGTTGCTTGGTTCCCCGTAACAGCCAGTGCACCTTCTACCGGTCTCGAGTCCGGCGAGCCCCAAAGGCCGACCTTGGGCTGATCTTCAACAGATCTTCACAGCAAATGCTACCACGAATTTCCCCGTCTCTCCTATGCATCGAGACCAACACATCTTACCGCCCAAACGGGCTGCTGACTGCCCACTGGCTTTGCGCCTCTGGCGTCTCTGCCGCGGCGCTACTTTGCACGGGGGCCTTGCCCCCAACCCTGCAATGCGGGATGCAACCAGTCACCACCTTCATTTATGCTGAAACGGCTTGTTCTCGCCATGAGTGCTCGGCATGGCCACGATCCCCGCTTGTTTCCCTTCCTCCCACCTATGGGCACGTTTCCAGTCGCAATGGTCTCGCTTCGGCTTCTGCTTTGCGGTTCTAGATCCCGGGTCGTTGACGGGGCACACGGCGGCCCCACGGCCCCCTTCTTTCTCGATGCAGGGTGGGCGCCTCCTGCTTCAACGTCGAACCCCGCCCAAGACCTCCATCCACAATCTCAACCCGTCCACAACTCGTACATACCTCCCCATCGGCTTTGGCAACCAACCTTGTGCTTGGCGGCCTAGCAAGCCTGGACACCGCCTGGCCAATGATTTACACAAGGGCTCCGTGGACATGGCCCCTTGCTCTTATCCGTGATGGGCGGAGATGGGGCCGCAGCGGTTCTAGTATCAACATGGGATGATGGCCGTTGGCGCCATCTCCTGATGGGCGTGATCGAAATTGCCCTGCATCCACGTACGCTTACGCAGGTACACGCCACGACCCACGAGGGCGACCACCACTCACTCCAGCCCATCTCGAGATATAAGGCTCCCTCCTCTTCATCCTCATTGCCGACTCTTCTTCCCTTTCTCTTCAACCAACAGGCTCTTTCCGCAGCTTTCCATTCCCACACTCTTTTCCGCTTTTCAGCACGTTTCTTTCATTTGATCCATTCACTCACTTCATTGATTGAAGTTGACAATCTTTACGACTTGAAGTCATTCCCTTGTTCTACGAACCGAACCCAATCCCGACTACACCAACCAACTACCAACTTTTGGAAAGTCTATCTGCAAAAATGCCTTCCTTCAAGAACTCCGCTGTCCTTTCCGCCCTTGCTGGCGCTGCCTCGGTCATGGCCCACGGCCACGTCAACTACTTCACCGACGGCTCCGAGCAGTTCACGGGCTACGACGTCACCAAGCTCCCCTACCAGAACCCTGCCCCCGATGTCTACGGCTGGGCCAACGGTGCCACCGACAACGGTTTCGTCGCCCCCACCGCCTACACCGGCGCCGACATCATCTGCCACCGCGACTCCAAGAACGCTGCCTTGACCGCCAAGGTTGCCGCCGGCGACAAGCTCCAGGTCTTCTGGGACACCTGGCCCGAGTCCCACAAGGGTCCCGTCATCGACTACCTCGCCTCTTGCGGTGATGACTGCTCCACTGTCGACAAGACCACCCTCGAGTTCTTCAAGATCCAGGAGGCCGGCCTCAAGGGCAGCTCCTGGGCTTCTGACGAGCTCATCGCCAACAACAACTCGTGGGCGGTCACCATCCCCACCTCTCTGAAGCCTGGCAAGTACGTCTGGCGCCACGAGATCATTGCCCTCCACTCCGCCGGCCAGGAGGACGGTGCCCAGAACTACCCCCAGTGCCTCAACATCGAGGTTACCGGCTCCGGCTCCGACCTGCCCGCTGGTACCAAGGGTACTTCCCTCTACACCCCCACCGACGCCGGTATCCTCGTCTCCATCTACAACAACCTGGCCTCTTACGAGATCCCCGGCCCTAAGCTCCCCGCTGCCTTCGGCGGCTCCGGCTCCGACTCTGGCTCCGGCTCCGGCTCTTCTGCTGCCCCCGTTGCCACCTCCACCGCCGCTCCTGTTGCCACCTCTGCCGCTGCCACTTCTGCTCCCGCTGCCACCACCACCGCTGCCGCTGAGGCTGTCACCACCTCCGCTGCTGCCTCTGCCCAGCAGCCCGCCCCTACCGGCGGTGCCACCAACCCCGGCTGCGAGGAGAAGCGCCGCCGCCGCCTGGCTCGCCGCATGGCCCGCCAGCACGCCCGCGACGTTGTCCGCCGTGTTTAAATCACCCATCTCAGTGGAGAGGGCGAGGACTCACTTCGAGTGAACCCAGCGCCAATTTTTCAGGCAATGGAGTAGCTCATCCCTAGCGCAAGGCACATGAAGACATGATTGCTTTGGACTTTTTTCAACTGTATATATAACGACACTTGTTGGTTTTCGTGTACAACACCGACGTGGACTTTGGACAAAAGACTTCACCTTCACTAGCTAGCTACGTACGGCCGTGCCGGAAGTATACTAGATAAATGGAAAGGGCGGGCCAAAAAGGTCCTGCTGATCACTTTAAACATTCTCCGCAGTCGCATCCTTGTGATTTTATGGTTTTGTTCCTGTGTGTTATCTGAACTAAGTTTCGGTGATCACTGATCATCCCGAGCACCGACGGTCCTCAGACGACCGGATCGGCAGTGACTCCGCGTATCGAAACAATGGCCAGTCCTTGTCCCCCCGTAGCTCCTATAGTATATCCAAAGCTGCCCCTGACGAGTTGAGAAAAAGGGGTAAGTGTCGTCGGCCGGTCGCCTCGGGAGGCGGTGCCTCGGCACCAGCGAGCACGGCGTCCGTTTCGATCCGTGCGTGGGTGTCGGAAACGGCAGCCGTCGAGTGGCTTCCCCTCGTCTGATCTTTTCACAATTGCTTGTTACCCCTGACTTGATCCGTCCAGCATTGCCGAATATCGAAGTGGCTTCGTTAGCGGCTTGTGGTGGGCCCAGCCCTTTTCTTGGAGGAGACGGTTTTCTGAATGCCACCAACGCTGGAACAGCGATGGTCTTGTTGAGTAACACACCGCGGCACGAAATCGAGCTATCATACAGATAGTTGCCGATGTGCCTGGTATTTACGCTACGTAACGGCGCTGGTAGGGGATCCCGTGGCTAAAAGAATGTTAGTTTAGTTACTTTGAGATTCCGTTGATTTCCTGTCAACCGCCGCCGCTGGAGCTGGGTTTGTCATGTGCACAGCATCCTGCCTTAACGACCACTTACCGATGCAAGTTGTGATAAGCGGTAAAATCCATTGGTAAATTTTAACTCGCGGGGATGCAACCTAATTTACATTAATGTTAAAATTGAAAAAGCGTAGCTTTCGGACGTTCAGCGTAAACACGCTGCATCTCTTACACGTACCTCTACGACCTCAACGGCTTCAAGCGGACTCTTTTCTGAAAATACCAAGAAGGTAACTGCTCTTTGGCTCGAAATTCCTCATCGTTGAGCAATGAGTCAAGAAGCAACATGTGTAGCTGTACACGGTATAGCTATGAATAATAAAAAATTGCACAAATGGCTGAAATTCTTTCCTCTGGCGTAATAATAACTTGTTCATACTTGATGTACTGTTTGTTCCTTGAAAGGATCCAATACATAGGGCAGCGTGAAATCTTTCAGCAGCTAGCCACTTCATTTTCACATTTGCTGTTAGCTTGATGTAGGCCCCAAAGGAGAGGTACCTCCGCTGGTGGAAGAGGTCCGTCAGAGTGCCACGCATCCCGAGGAGGCTCCTACTCCGGATCAGCACGTGCATGCGTTGGTAGACCCTACACCATGGCCCAATTCAAAGTCTAGACAAGCAGGCAATGCTCTGGAGCGGACTCACAGCTGGGCCAGGTGCCGGCGAGTTCATTTCCAAATTCACATGGACTTTGGTAAAGCCACGCGGCTTGGTAATTAGCGACTCAATCGTAAGGAAGATATCAGATATTAGGGGGTTTGAACAAGAGAAAAGATACCAGCTTACGTCTTGTCTGGGCTGAGCTGTTTGCCAGACTAAGCTCTTCCCGTACGCAGGCAGCAACGCAGGAGCTGGGCCGCTCGCGGCTCTTCGACGGCAAATACAACGCCTAGTTCCATTTCGTGCTTCTCTATTTGAGTTTTCTGACACTCGGGTAAACCTGTTGGCAGCGCCGCAATCCCTCAGCTTTTACACCAAACTGATGCGTATAGCTCAGATATCAGCATCTAGCAGCTACTAGACACCATCGAACGGCAGTCACTTTTACCCCTTATAGATACAGTACAGCTACTACCTCTAAGATGCGCCGCAACTGCGACCAAAGGTCACTGGAACGGCCGAGTGAGCTCAACAAGACACCAACAGACACTTTCGACCCCATCTGACTAGCGATTGGGATAAGCTTCTACGCATGGCTGCGAAGACTATTCGTTAACTTCACATGTTACTCTCGAACCCAGCAGCCGATCTATTCTTGTTTCTCGACAGATGCAGGTAAGCGGCTTCTGGGATAAATGGTTACTGACCTTATCGACTCAAAAGATGTGCTGATAATCTCATAGGATACTTGTGTCCATTATCAAGAAGACACGGTAATATTCGGCATGCCTCCCTAGAACCTCTAGCCAAAACACGATAATTAACGCCGACGTAAAATATTAGCTGGTGACTGGCACATTTGATGAAAGGGGGCTAGAATTCAAGATAACGCTTTCTCGTCGACGTCGAGCTGCCCAACAATAGACTTCGTTCCGGACACGAAAAGAAATCCTCAACTTCAACGTTGATGGGGACAAGTCTTCCTCACTGACTACCAATATCGAAGAGAGGGCTAGCGGCCGTCGTCCCCGCAAATGTAATAATAATCGATACTTGGTTCATCCAAACCCATTGCCAAGCCCGCCAGCGGAGGAGCCCGGTTTAGGCAATTAAAGGTGAAGGGTACTGCGGTAGTGCGGGGAAGAGAAGGATGAGGAGGGGCGAGAGTTCCATAGCCAAAAACATCATAACCGACACCAACACCAGCACCGATATCGATGTCGATGCCAGAACCCCAACCTGTCCGAGGGGTGGGATGTAAGGACAGAGACTCAGGTGTTGCTGCTGCTGCTGCGTGTAAGAGCCCTGATTCGCTGTGTAACTGCGAACATTCCCCTGAGCAACACCAACACCCACCCGATCGCCCCATTAACCTTTGAACCTCCCTCTCCTTCTCCCTCTCCCCTCCCTGCGACAGTACATACTCGTCCCCATAGCCTCTGGGCACCGGAAACCTGACCCCCGCAGACATCCTAACCTTCCCCGTAACTACCAAAGCCGGCCCCGGATGCCCCATCCCCACGGATGCCCTCACCTTCCCCATAGGTGCATGAGCCGTCGACCTCGCGACAAGCTCATCGAGTCATTCGGCAACTTCCCTACCTTGACATCCGGACTCCCAGCCACCGGAAATTCAAGCGCGCAGTCCATAGATCAGATTATGCAGCCCGAAATCAACTCGAATGGCGGACTCGGATTTCGATGGGGTTTATCCATACATTCAACAAGACGGACGCAAGTGCCGGCAGAGCGGGTAGGAGACATGTGGATACCCGGTAGCGCGCGGGGCTTCCAGCAAGATTTTGGTGCAGTTATCCGAGGCTGAGGCTAGTCAGATACAAAGTTCAACAGCGTGCGACAACGCAGAGCGGGGAAATGTATAGCCAGATACTACGTAAAGGGGTTTTCGGTTAAACTTGTGTTTGCGCCATGCCTCGGAAATTCGTTATATAGTCATGTGTTGCAAGTCTCCAACAGTATCCATACCATTAGGGTCGGTGAAGCTGTCAAACTTTGTGCATACTGTCCTCCCACTTCAATTCGGGATTTCAGCTAGAGCTACGGGTGAATTGCACGAACGCGGACGAACAGGTGCTGCATCGACTCAGTGGGGAAGATCGCAAGAGGAAATGTACAACATCCAGGGAATAACGACAAAATGACCAGAAGTCCTCGGAGAAACCCCGCATGCAAGGTACTGTTCTGACTCAATTCCTTCGGGTTGGTAGAGGGGAAGGGTCCGATCTTCATATCGGGACAACGAACCGGCAAATACCAGGTGCATTCAATTGAAGTACAAAAAGCGATATCGTGTCGCAGTTGGAACTGCATGCCCAAAACGCAACCCACTTGGTGGACATCACAACATGATTCTTTCTTGGATTCTCACAACTGCGCTCGGTGCTTGTGCCGCCGCCGCGCAAGATACCACGGAGCCTCAGGCTCCCAAGCTGACTTACCTCTACACTCTCACCGCGTTGCTCAACTCGTCAATTGAGATTGGTACAGGAATATACAGCGATCGCAAGGCAATTCCCATTATAGGCGGCAGTTTCAGTGGTCCTCGGCTTAGCGGTGAGTCCTTCCGATGCATTGTGCATCTCATCTTGTGTTGACTCTAATTCCTAACAACAGGCACCGTCCTTGATCTTGGCGCCGATTGGGGTCTCACGGATTCAAAGGGTGTATTTCACCCCGATACGCGGTACAACCTGAGGACGGATGACGGTGCAAACATCTACATCCAGACGAGTGGATCGAAACAGTCGAACGGAAAGATTTACCTCAGACAGGTATTTGAGACGGGAAGCGAGGATTACTATTGGCTCAACAATGTCGTCTCAGTGGGTGTGTTGACATCTGGGAATGGGAGCGTGACTATTGAAGGGTGGGTGTTGGACCTGTAATGGTTGACTGACAAAGACCACGCAACTACGGGTTGAAGAGTCAACTTGAAAGGTGCAATACAAAAAGCCGTCTTCATGTTGTTGTGCCATTGAGCGTGACTGCGAGCCGGCAAATAATGATCTGGCACATACCTCATCGTCCCAAGCTACTCCTTCCCAAAAGTAACTACACCATAAACCGATACAAAGGGTAAGGGTTTGCAAAGTGTGCTTCCCCCTAGGCCATGATACTTGTCTTCGAACAAAAACATGACATCCGGCAGGCTCTGTAGTATAGTAAGAGCTGCAAGCAACTAGACTTTTGCTTGTAATCTGGTAGGGTACATTGGCCGTGTTTTAAAGAAGAACCAGCATAACGAAGCCTTGGTAAGTTTCGATTGACAGAAAAAGCCCGCGTGCAATATGGGTCACAGCGCTGATGGATATTTCCATCTCTTGTTTGCAATGAAGAATGAAGCTCAACATGGCGTGATGCGTCGCAATGCCTACCTCAATGCTTACTCGATTGTTTAGCAAAGAGCTCCAAGATCACATCGCGCAGAAACAATGAAACTTGCCTCCATACTTCGCTTGGGCCGAGACCATCGGGAAAACACAGGTTCAATGGGTAATAATTGAGTCCATCTGTAAGTCAACTCGAACATTTGCGCCACAAGCCTGCACACTGCAGCCACAGAAGACCGGGGCATTCACCAGCCACTTTCAGGCTTTTGCAGTGCCACCCCCATCTTGCGCCCCCCCTCCTTTTGCGGCTGGTGTGGCGGGCGTTGCGGCAATGCGTTGACGGTCCTGCAGCCGCGATTGGCTCGCTCGCAGCGATTTCGCTTATCTCCCGGCATAAGGCATGAGAAGGGTTGCATGTCTTTTAATCATTGGTATTGATCAGGCTTGCAGCACAGCAAACCAATCGGGGGGAAGCGATTGATCGATTCTACGATCGTCCGGAGGAGGTGCAAGATCCATTCTTGTTGTGTGACCTGCCAGACATGTCCAATTTGCCTGTATAAGCCCGATGGGGTGAGTTTGCGTATGTGCACTTGAACAGGCACATGGCTGAACAATGTGAGTCCTTCATGAGGAAAATTGAGTACTCAATGTCAATCAACAGCCGATTGCCCATTCTGGATTTACGAAGAGTCGCAGTCGCTTAGACTACATTTGACCAAGGGCCGGCCTGCGTTTCCAAGTCGAGGGAACGGCACCCGCGCGCTCGAGCCACGAGGGCGAGACCTGCCAGGCCCAAAACCTTCCACCCGCGCCAAGATAAGCCCTAAGGCGCCTCGAAATGAGATGTGTAAATTCGTCAATGAATCGTGCAGGCGTCTCGTGGCTCAACTTCCAAGTCAGCGTCTGTGAAGTGTATCGCTGAGAGGAAAGGCAACAATGAAGCCATTTTCAAGATCGTTGGTTACTGAGGGAGTGGCCGACACGTGAGATGGGGCGGGTTTTGAAGATTCCCCGCAAAAACCAGCTGCACGACGTGCGACAGTCTTTCTGCATCTAGTTAAAGAATGGCAATTCCAGCATCTTGGAACCGCTATCTTATCAGTCAGCGGCACACAGACTGAAAATAGGCGTCATCTCGAGCGGTAATGCCGGGTTGGAGTGAGGCCGAAGAGCCAACGCAGTTGGGATGAGGAGGGAGAGATAAGAGTCTGATGGGCTGCCGTTGCATCTTTCTTATCTCTTGGCGGGTCCCCCGGCACACTCCCGTCCCTTCACTCCTCCCCCCTTTCCCCTCCCCCGGTCTTATCTTTGACGGCCTGGGACCACTTACCACGCGGAGCAGAGCCAGAGATGGCCAGTAAGGTGTGAGAACGAAATTATTCAATGGCATTGCCTAACAGAACTTGGGGGTGAGAGCAGGGGGTTTTGGTGGTCGATGCTAGCACTGGTTGCTGTGTGTCTCTTGCCATCAGAAAGCTTGTCTTGCAGACTCCTGGTCTATCTGGTCAGGTTTCAGACAATGGTTTGGTGGTTGGATGTGCGGTGCTTCAAGGGTTGGAGGGTAGTCCTTGCATTGCAGATGGTTATCGATGAATTTTGTTAGATAGGGGTGAGAACGAACGAGATTGATATATGGTAGCCCTCCTCGTCCCATCAGCGTTCGCTGAACCTGCGTTTCCTTGTCGTGGCGAACTTTCTGACTTTTGTGATACCCTTATTTATTTTTCGTATTTTCTTCCTCTCAGTTTTACTCACCTCATCATCGAAGCACACTACGGAGGAGCCTTCGAATACGATGGCAGGGTCAACTACCGAAAAAGAGAAAATAGTCTCTCCGGTGACACCCGGCGAGGACGATGGCATTGGAAGGTCAACACAGGAAGTCAGCCTTACGAAAGATGGCTTCAGCGTTCACCCTCAGCCCGTCCCTGGCGACGCCATGGATCCCCTCAATTGGTCGTCCTTTCAGAAGCATACGATCCTAGCCATCGTTATGGCATTGTATGTTGGCCTTGACAAGAGGTGATTGGCCAAGAATTGGTACTAACCGCCGTCGATGACACAGATACTTCATGTTCACCTACATCACAACGACTACGGTGCCCTCGTTTCCCGAGCTTCAGGAGCAATACTCCCTCACCCTTGAAATGGTGAACTGGACCGTCGCCATCCCAGCCCTCGGGCTTGCCATTGGACCTCTACTCTGGTCTTCTCTAGCCGACATCATCGGCCGCCGCACAATCTTCATTGCCGGCACCATTGTTGCCTTCGCCGCTACCATCGGCGCCGCCAAGGCCTCCTCGTACGGCGGATACATGGCTGCCCGCCTCTTCCAGGGCCTTGGCGTAAGCCCCGCTGCCACCGTCGGACTGGCCATCATCAACGACATGTTCTTCGAGCACGAGCGCGGGCAAAAGGTTGGGTTGTGGGTTTTGGCCATCGATCTGGGTCTGCTTACGGGACCGTTGATTGGAGGGTTTGTGGACTTGATCGACCACTTCTGGATCCAATGGTTGACAGCCATCCTTTTCGCCGTGATTCTGGCGGCCGAGGTGGCGTTCCTGCCCGAGACGCTGTATCCGCGGGATTACATGCTGTCCAAGACGACTGGTGTTATCCCAGCCACGGGGGTTGTGGACGAGAAGACTATAGGAACAGGCACGACGACGCCGGAGGCTGTGGGGGTTTCAAGGACGAAGAACTTGCCGTTCGTGAACATTAAGCCTGTGCCGGCGATGAAACACCCCAAGGCGTGGGCTTCGATCGTCCGGTTTGGAAAGTTGTTCAAGTACCCCGTAGTCCCCATTGCGACGGGGGTTTATTGTTTTGGATGGTATTGGTGGGTTTTGTCGGTCATCACGATGATCCCTGTGGCGTATATAGAATACTCGCCGCAGACTCAGGGGTAAGTCGACTCTCGCTGTTCCAAATACTCTAACGAGAAGGAAAACTTACGACTTGGTAGTCTCTTCTTCATCGGCCTGATCGTAGGAACACTGGTGTCCGAAATCTTCTTTTCTGGAAAGTTGAGCGATTGGCTCGTCATCAAGCTTGCGAAGCGCAATGACGGTGTGAAGACTGCCGAGATGCGTCTGTGGCTGACGTATCCCGCGGCCCTCTTGACGTCCATAGGCCTCATTATCTGGGGTGTCAGCATTGACAAGGCGTACCACTGGATGGTCGGTCAGGTCGCCTTTGCGTTGTGTAAGTACCCCTAAAGGCACTTCTCTCTTGGTATATTCAGCTTCGCTAACTGGAGTTCTTGATAGTCGGTGCTGGTATCCAGATGGGCAACACAGCAATTTGTTCTTACATCGTCGATGCCTACCCTCTTCAGAGCATGGCCGTCATCACCTTCTATGCTGTGCTGCTCAACTTTAGCGCCTTTGTCGATCCATTTTTTATCGCACCCTGGGTCACGAACGTGGGTTACACGTGGACGTTTGCAGGACATGGCATTATTACACTCTTCTTCTGCATTCCTGCGTTGGGGCTACTGCATCGCTACGGTGGTGCGATGAGGCAAAAGGCCGGAGAACCAGACTGGGTGAACCCAGAGTATGATCACGATATTGTGAGAGAGTCTTAAAAATGGAGATAGTTACCATGCTAGTTGTCGCTGTAACAAAACATGATAAAATCGAGCTTGATGTGTTGACTTTGTGCGTGCGAACTGGCAAGCCGATAAAACAGCCGCGGCCTACAACCGAGGAGACAGAAACGATAAGTTAGTTGAATTCAGTCATACGTCGCGGCTGGAACTATCTGTCTACTTCGATATATACGGCAATATCAAGGTTTTTCCGACAAGAAAGTGAGTCTATTGTTTGATTGAGTTTTTCCTTCTTAGAATTTTCTTCAGCAAGTAATTAAGTAGAGCGTCATCAAACAACTCCGTGAGGGTCAAAGTCGCAATCGCCATTGACTTATACCAGCCCTGCCTGTCTCGCTGCAGGACCTCGACAAGCTGCAGTTTAGTTTATAGGAGCCTGGGTGACGGGGGATGTGAGCGTGATCAGAGTGGTTCAGACCAGTAACATTGGGGACTAATTTCAAGATATCCACAACTCCAACAGTCTAAGCAGGTAATCAAGTTGATCCGGAGGTCCTCTTTCATGACACTCATAGCCTTCAACATGCATTCCGACTCCACTTATGCACGTCCCTCGCCAGACTCCTCTCTCGCCATGCCGTCCATGCCGTCAACCGTCCGCACAGCCCTCCGAAACCGGCTTTTGAGCAGCTCGTACACACCCAAGTTTGACACATCATCCTCCATGGCCAAATCTTCGATCAGCAGCGTACTGCTCATCCGTTCGCGCGGGTGAGATGCACTATGGGATAACGTGCCTTCAGACAGCGTCCTCCAAAAACTATCGACCGACCAATCGATCAGTGCACATAACATCACTATGAGATGAGTTGAGCAAGATCAACAATCTTGCCAATTTTTGATGGTTTCTTCAGTGTGGCCGATTGTTTCTTCGAACTATAAAAAAAGGTCGAAGGAAATTAGTGAAGTTTGACCATGAGTTTGAGTGTAATAATACACCGACTCTTGTGCTTGAGAGATGGAAGAGAGGCTTTGGCAGTGATCATTTTGCGGAATTACCGAAAAGTTCTCTGGATCACCGCTGGAGGTGGAATAGTCTTGGCCGTCTCGGCTCTTGCAGGATGATGTTCCCGAGCTATGATAATCTTTTCCGTTTTCAAAGAGCTCCATATGAGCCATGATTCCGGATTCGCAGTATGGGTACGAAATTGCTGGCCTTGGTAGTGCTTCTGGCGTAGTCATGTTGATAGGCTGAACAAGTCGGTGCTCCAGGAGGCTTTGAATTGATTGGTCCATTATGACAGGTTGCAAACCAAGATCAGAAACAGGCTCAGGACCGGCCTCATCGATATCCAGTAGGTCCTCGATGCCGGTGTTCATTTCATTCAGAACGTGTGTATCGTATATGAGTGGCCAACCCCATTTTTGATCTGGAGGAAAATTCAAGTAAGAGCCCCACTCCCATGTCCAACTACCAAAAAATCCCATCAGACTTTCTTCCATTGTATCGCTGGTCGAAGGAGACGGTGTTCGTGGTTCGGAAGACATAGATGCGGTCATGTCCACCGAGCAGGGGATACTGCCAAGGGTTGAGTCGTGTGGGCTGGCAATGAAGAGCAAAGTGTTGATTCTCCGTTGGTCTGAGAGTATCTCCGATCTTGAACGCCGGTGTTTACTTAGTCTTTTTGGAGGTCTCCCAGCCTTTCGAACCTGACTGTAGACACACTCCTGGCTGCGTCGTACACAGCGGTTGCATGATGGTTTCTTTTGATCGCATTTCAACTTTGACCGAGTACAACAGTCACAGGAGTTTCTTAGTCTCCTGTTTTTAGTGTCGGTGCCTTGAGGAGAGATTGGGGCTGAGTCCATGGCTGGGTTGCGTCGCTGACGCGTTTCCGAGTTCAAGTGAGATCATGGCAGATTAATATATGAAGGACCAGTGTTAAACCACCAAGCCACCTGAGGGCTTGTGCTTTTGAAAATCCACCAAGTATGCTGACTCAAGTCAAATAACTAATGTCTCCCAACTATACTCCCCGGTAACTCAAAAGCCTCTCAGACAAACTCAAAGCAAGTCAACGGAACTAAAACTTTGAACGGCACTTGGAAATGGTAAAATATTCCGGCTGCACGGAGTCAACTTTGTTGATTTTGAATCCATGAATAAAACTGCGTAATATTCCCGAATAACGGAACTCTGCCAAAGACAGCCGCCGAAGATTACTAGTATAAATTACTCACGATTGGTCAACCCAAGTCGAGTTTTGGTCTTCGGAGGCCTGCTCTAAGTAAAAGATTGATTGCCCAGTTCACAAGCATCCAAACGCTTCGATCAGCTGTGGGTATTACCGTCGGTAAAACGAAGACCAACGAAATCAATTACCGGAGCTGGGCAGATCATCGGGGACCACGGGAGGGGCTGACGAAGGCGCTCGGTCAACGACCGTTCGTTGCGCTCTCCGGAACCCTTCCTGCGATTCGATCCCCAGCAATTTCAGCCCACAACGCATGCCTCCGGCAAAAGATCTTAGGTCTGATGAATGATCATCAGCGAATGCCCTCCAAAACCTACGATCACCCATAGCACAATACAGTAGTTTTGGATTACCGAGGTTTTTGACGATCAACGACGCAAGGTTTCTACTTCTACACATAGTTTCGATAAGGTTTGCGTGGGCTTCTTCCGCAGGCACGCTAGTTCATAACCGCAGTGAAAAGATCCAAGACTTCACATCTAACTTTGCTTTTGGACCCTGGCATGGGATATAGGGCCGCGGACTTACTCGTTTGAAAGCTTCTGCCCATAGCTCCTCTTGACCGTTTCAGAGCATAGACTAGGGGGTCTAACTAATTTGAACATGCTGTCACGTTATGAGATAGGCAGTGCAGTAAGGCCTACGTGGCTGATGCGGCATATTGTCATTGCTTGACTTGGATGTTTAATCCGAAACATCCTGGTGCAACGCAATCGAGTCCCGCACATGATACAAGAAGAAGCTCTTGGGGCCATCCACTTCAGACCCTGAGCAGCAAATTTAACGGCCAAGTCCAAACTCCGATGTTGTGTCTATACGGGAATCAGCTCGAGGCTTCATAGCTCGTCAGGCTTCAATTTTATAGCCTCGTCTCCAAAGTTTACAACTCCCAAGTACCTTAATCAAGATTCTTTAAGACTTAGCCAGCTCAAAGTTGACCTTTCTTAAAGTCGTTTCTTAGCAAGGCAAGGCAGAGTAACTTCCTTCGCCATTCCAACGACTCAGATAACACCAAACTTATGCTGCTTGTTTGTCAATTTACTATTTCCTGCATTCTTGTCACTGGATAGAATAGTTCTCACGAGGGAGGAAAGTAGTCTTATGACGTGGAGCTAGATGCTTTACAATTATGGTACCATTACTTCACCACGAGCCGGCCTACAGTCAGGAAGACAACGAATTTATCTTAGACAATACCCAAATATCTTCATGGAACGCGTTGATACTTCCATCATGACCAACGAGATAACTAGATAACCGCTAAACCCTTGGATAGGAACCGTGAATACTTGGGCCCATATCGGAGCGGCAAACCCCCTCAATGCATGCAACCTCTCACTATTGAAGAGTTTATGGTTCAACATGAACGAGCATGCACGTATACCTGAGAGTTAGTAGAAATCTATTGCATTTGCGAAATCACAATGTTGGGGCCATCCCAGCAGCGTCCGCAACACCTTTTTGGGAGCGAGTTGCTTACCCACGAACATAGAAGGGAGAGTTCTCTGGCAAAGAACCCGAGACCCACAGGTAGATCATACTCCTAATAGAGGTGCTCCTACCTCTCTAAAACTTGACCACCGTGTGGGAGGCGTGTTGGAGATCTCAAGGTTGCGAACTTCGCTATGAAAGAGGTGGCTGTGTCTTGAACCGAGGAAACAAGTCAGCAATGATTGTAGACAAAATCAAACTCAAGGTCATCAATTCTGAATATCGGATGGCATGCTCTGGGGCATATTCACGTTCTTGACGGGAGTCATTGTGGAGAAATGTGCATATTACTCGTGTTCGTCTCCTATGAGCCGAACATGCTGATCAATGTGTGGAGATTAGGTTTCTTTTACATTAGTCGCATACTGAATTGCCCTTATCATGCGCAATGTGATTAAAATCATCCCGCCGCCTTAAATGCCTTTTGGTGAGACAAAATTAACTCGGTAAATGATATTGCTGCATGCAATCGTCGATTCGATCTCTTTCTCTACGTCAATCGATTAGCATTCACGTAACCTCGTACTAGTCTATTCGTCCATAACCGGAAAACCTATCCAGGTTTTGAGTACGAATAACAGTAGTCTACAGCCAGGTTCAGAAGCACCTTCCTCGAAGCTATAGCTTCTGTTCATATGCCTATCGGACATCCTGTCAAACATCACATCATTCAAGTCTCACCTTCAAACGAAAATAGGAGCGTTTCTTAGACCCTTCAAAGTCAACAAGTGTGAGCCAGACTCATTGTATCGGGGAAAAGAGCAATGCTTTTTGCGAAATGAAAAACTCGAAGTTCGAGATCGTCATCGTTGCAACGCCTGCCGACGACTTTTTGCAAAGTCAGTAGAAGCTATACGAACTCATCCAGATCTACTCATGATGTAAGAAACTGAATAGAATGTTGATGTAGTTGTAGGAAACCAAAGTTATCTACAAATCAATAAATTTCATCACTTTTCACTACCAATCCACCATTTCTTTCTGATCTTAGGGCCAGCACTCTTTCCTAATTACACAAATCTTGTCCAATGACTCAATAGCTTAGATTTCTCAAAACAAACCAACTTTATTATAGGGCCATTTGTATTGTCAACTAGGTGTGATATCGAATCACGCCTTTTACCCCCTGCATGGATGGACGTGTGTGGATTCGCACCGATAACACCAGCCAAATGCAATGGGCCGTTTCATTCCCGCAGATCTCCCCGCATTCTCCACGCCAGTCCCGCAAGCTGGTATCCCGCCACTAGCGGGTTTGCCTGGTCGGGACTGGCGGACTTTGTCCACTCGCCGGCTCCACGTTGGCGGAATTCGGGATTGAGCTGATTTACATAACACTGCCTCGTGGGCCTTTTTCTTCTTCATTCGAATGGCTTGAACAAAATTTCTGCCCACTGCACTGGTTTTTTGACATATTGATTTTGAACGGCTTCGGTTGGCGTCTCTGGAAAATTTGGCCGTTGCTTGGCCAGTCGGTCCGAATTTCTCACTGCCTTACTTCAACTACAATGTGTTGTGCACCCTTTTTTGGTCGAGCGCTGGCTTTTGCAACACGAGAAAAGGACTTCGTCTTCACGTCGAGGGCATCACTCAGCCGTCATTGACCAAGGCACTCAACCATCGTCGAAATTTGCTTGGTACGCACGCTCATTCAACGGGCAATATTTCTCGTCGTCATGCAGTGCCCATGGTTACTATTAGCTCTCACAGGTTCATAACTCTTCTAGCCCCCCCCCCCTGCTGAAGAAGCACAGGATGACAACGCCTCGGAAGGTGCGACAATGGCATTCTCTAGAAGCATGGTGCCGAGAAACAGTTGATCTGGGGTTCCCCGAGGATATCCAGATGACGAACAAGGCCCTAGAGGGGATGCCAACGACATGAAGTGGGAGAGACAACAGTCTTCCGATATAACGCGGAGTCACAAATGACTTGGGACCGTATCGACCATTATACCGTGAAGGCTTCCGCTGCGAACATGAGCGGGATACGAGAGTTCATGGTCAACCATCGTACCGAAGCATCTGACTTCATGTCCCCAGCCTCTCATACGACAGCTGAATGATGCTCGTCTCATTGAGTATCGTGATCGCTACTACTGATGCATCAGTGCGTATCCAAAATACATCTCTGGAGGTGAATACAACATCTCTGCTTTTTCGAGGGAAGGGTGGATCGATGTAGCTAATCTGTTCTTGTAGCCCCGGAACATATATCGACAACTCGATCAAAGTCTTTGAAGAATACTGAAAAGCGATCACAAAGCTGAGCTCCGAGCCAACATGGAAAGGCGCCTTTGACTTGGTATTGAGAGGAAAGGGGCTTCGTGGGAAGGTCACCTCGCACACTCCCTAACGACTGCTACGACGTAACGAGAGAGCTCGTCGAAAAGAGTAGTCTGGTGTGGAACGGCTACATAATAACCAAAAGGACATGGCCGAGAAGATTGGAGGTCTGAAGAGGCTATCGTTAGTCTGCACGCTCGCGTCTAAAGCCGTCTCGGACCTGATGGTCAGGCACCGTGGCCACAAGAGGGAAAGCAAGACCGTCACTTCAGGTGGATCGGCTCCATGCAATGTCCTCGCTATCGGTACGAACTTAGGGTCGCACTGGCGAAACTTACTAGGCGGCTTCTTCTGGATTCTTCCGCGAGGCAAACAAGACTGGAAAGTTGCGGGAGCTCCCGTCTGGGGCAGAGGAACTCGGCCCTTCGGAGACGACGGAGGCAGATCACCCAATGTATCTCTTTCACAAAGAGTCTAACCCCTCAAGCAGCTCACCTGATTTGGATGGACCTTCAGTCGCACTATAGCTTGCTCGTACATTGTATGCAGCCGACTTGCGATAGAGTGCTGGAAGACAGGAACGATCGACGGACATTTCGGACGGACATGGGTGTTTCAGTCGCACGGCGCAACCCTCCAATACCGAAATGAGGTCAAACTCGAGGAGGACCTCCTCATTTCGACCCTGGGCTGAGTGGACTGAGGTTACCAGCGGGGTTGATTGGACGAGAGACACATCCACTTTTGGAGGCGTCGCACTCACTACTACCGTTTCCATCAACATGAACCAACAAATCACGGGCCCTCGACCCGGAGAGTTATGCAGGTGCGGTATTGGAGGTATGGAGAACGTCGCATCGGACCAGAGAATTCTCCCTCCAGGGCCAGAAGGGGGAAAATGAGAAGTAGGAGAGACGAAGCCGGGGAAGGTTGACAGCGGCCAGAGAACCATCGGCTCGTCGCTCCGCAAACCCATCCTCGACCCACCCGGTGACTAGCCGACTATGGCTAGTCCGAATGTCGAGACGGCCCAGACATGCGGAGAAGACCCACATATGAGGGGCATCCACTCTAGCCGAGCCACTGAGGGCCCCGGAAGCCGTGTTGGGAAAGCGGGGGAGAAGCGCGGTCCCGGCTAGTTGCTGCAGCTGTGGCTTGAGGCAGGCATGGAGGGGAACGGAGGCACTTGGGAAGGAAGCAGGTGGCAGGTGACTTGCTTTTTTTTTGTTTTGGGATTTGATCGCCTCATCCAGAACATCGACGTCTCTTCGCGCGCGCACTGCATTCTCGTCGGACCAGGCCAGACGAGGCCACTTGAGACAGTCTCGACGAGACACACGTCAAATACCGACTCCCGTCCAGTCAGTTTACGAGTTCCCACCCAGCCTCGGACAATAGCGATACCCAACGATGAGGTATTCAACAGCCTGCTCGGCGTGTCGGTAAGTCGATCAAACGAACCTCCCTAGAGTCTTCGGCTCCCAACCTCGACCGACTAGCACCATGAACCCATTGCTCACTGGCGGCATCACAGCGCGCGACGGCGGAAGTGCGAGGTGCCCATCGGCGGCGGCCAGTGCACTTACTGCGCGACGCAAAACATCGCCTGCTCGCGAGCCGGTTCCATCATTCAGCCCAAGGCTGCGCCCATCAGTCCAATCTCTGTGACAACACCAAAGACGCCTACCGTCACCGAGATCATGATCGCCAGCCCACCCGGAATCACGCCCTCGGCTGCCGTCGCCGACAAGGCGTTGTGCTTCGAGCTTGTAGAGCTGTATTTCAAGTACATCCATGACCAGCTCCACTCTCTCTTCCACAGGCCCAGCTTCATGTTGGATCTCCACGAAGGGACTGCGCCGCTGGTGCTGGTGTACGGCATGATGGCACTATCAGCAAGGTCGGCGATATTAGTTGAGCGTCTCTGACTTTGGCTAACACGCTCAAGATTTTCCTCCAATCTCATATTCAATGGTATCTCCCCTATTTCAAGAGGGGAGCTGTTCGCCAACGAGGGAAATTTGTTGCTCAATCTGCGCGACGTGTCCCTCACCAGTGTTCAAGCATGCGTCCTTCTTGGCGCATACTCTATCGTCGAAGGCGAAGCTGGCGCAGAGACCGTCTTCTACTCTGCGGCGTGCAGGATAGCCAACTATCTTGACTTGCCCAACTTGCCCACCCCTGACCCGCTCCAACGGGAAATTCACATCAGAGGTAGATCTATCCGCCGTAGTTCACCACACAGACACAGCAACTGACACTCGCAGTGTATTGGTCGCTTTGCATGATTGACGTTTGGTCGTCCACCGGTGTCAACCTTCCACGTCTCATGAACCGTCGAATGGACGTTCCGTTACCCATGAACGAATCGACGTTCCTCAACATGACCCGCGCGAATAACAACCACTTTGACTTCATCCTCTCTCCCAACCGGGAAGATTCACTTATCGCCCAAATGATCAAGCTGAATAGTATCCTGATGAGAGTCAACGACGCCATCAAGAGCCTCACGTCTGATGTTGACGTGACTAATATCGACGAGACCGTATCTCAGTTGTCCCAGGAGCTGGAGGCATGGGAAGTGGAGCTGCCCCCAAGCCTCCGCGACACTCCCAGCAACCTCCACTCTTTCGCTGCTCAGGGTCTGGGCCGTATCTTCATCGCAGTGCACACGGGTCATTACCACTACAGCCAGCTACTCTACTACCAGTATCTCGATGAGGTTCAGCGCTTTCCTGCATCACCTACCGCCCAAATGTTCGCCCGAAAATGCAAAGAGAATGCCATTTCCATGTCACGCATCATCGACCTCGCCAACACCACGCCCGGCTGCGACGCCAAGTTCAACATGCTTGGACACATTATCGTTATTACCTCATCAATCTTCATCCACACCCTGCTCTTCGAAACAGATGAAGCTGAGATTGCCAACGCCCGCGCAACCCTTGAGCGTCATTTCAACACACTTGTTGCCTTGCGTGTCTACTGGCCCGCCCTAGAAGTTTGCTTTGCCCGGCTAAAAACCTTTCACGAACTATGCCGCAAGAGCATGAACACCAGCTACCGTATGGACCGTTGGATGCTCAGGTTCCTGACCGAATTTGCAAGGCCAATTGACGAGAAGGAGCGGGACGAAGATGGTCACATGGATCTCGACCGGTGGAGCGTGGGTAATATTGGGATCAGTCCAGAGAACTGGGCATGATGATGGGAGCGACTTCGACCACGTGAAACCACTAGATGACGGAATCGGTCAGTCTCTTCTTGAACATCGCTTGACCAACCTCTTGGTGGCCGTAAAGGAGTTTGCAGTATTGCCGAGCCCAACTGACAAACAACGGCCGCAAAAGAGGACGCAATACTAGGCGCTTCGCATCTCGCAGGTGTGCCGGGGAAGTCTCCGGATGCACTCATTCCTGAGATGTCTTTGCGGCTAACACTTCCCCCCCGAGCTGAGATCCGTGCGAATCTGGAAGTGGAGCTTCAGGGGCCAACCGGCTCGAAGGTCCAGGCAGCAAGCAGGATTCGTCCTGGTAAATCATTAATTGACGCTGCTAAGTTCGGTTTGCAATCAATGTTCGACTTTAGGTTGTATTTTAAAGCCTGGCGCATGCAGGACGTGGGGATTGTAAGCGGAGAGGTCATATTTGCTGCGAGCGGGTTTGGGAGCATCGGAAAACACGAGGGTCGTGAATCACGGATTCCGTTCATGGCAAACACATCAAAAGATGGCTGCTTGTTATTTCCTGTTTCTGTCATAAGCTATTGCGCTACGGGAGCCATAACGGAGCGGGCCAACACTCGGCTTCTGCTCTCCGGGAATTGACCTGGGGTTTTAGCATCGGTGGCGGCTACTGTGGACAGCACCCATATCCAACCCGCAGTCACTACAACAATAGAAGTAGTCACGTAAATCATGAGGCACAGAAGTCAAGTTTATGTATTATTTTTCATAGAATTCCACCCAAATTAGCTCGGCCTTCTGCTGCTGGGCCTGATTTCTGATGGGTGGGTTAGGGAACCAGGATTATCACCTTGACTAGGGTAATCATATTGAAATAGAAAGTCCCTCCAAGTAGCTGGACTGTTTTACCAATCAATACTTCACTTAACTTCCTTCGCCACATACTGTTCAATGCCCTCCTCTTCATCCGTTTCTTTTCCTGCGTCGGCCTCAACCCCAGCTCTTGGATGGTCTCCAAAGTGCCTCACCGGCACACCCTCGTGAAACATCCGGTCAATATCCTCCAGACTACGCCCCTTGCACTCCGGGACGCAGAAGAAAACAAACACGGCCGAGCATGCGGCGATACTTCCAAAAATGAAGCCGACTTTACTCTGCAACGCTGCGTAAGGGGCATTAAGAAGATACGGGAGGGTGAAATTGACGAGGAAGTTCATGAATATGTTAACGAGAGACGAAACGCGCTGAGAGCGGTCACGTAAACGAAGAGCTGGTACTAATAACGAGTCAGTACCATGCACACATAGCTCCGGCTCTAGCAGCTGAACTTGCCTTCGGTAACTACGACGAACGTCATAGGCCCCCAACCTAAGCCGAAGCCTGCTCCGAACAGGAGAAGCATGCCGACCATGCCTGATTTGTTGGCGTGAGGGACTGGGCTCGGGACACCGAGGCCAGCCATCGTGTATAGGGCGATCGCCTGGATTGCAGAACCCATCAGGAGAATTTTTCTTTGCACATCGTCAAACTCACATTTCCGTCAACCCGATCATTGTGCACAAAAAGACTTACCGGCGCCCGACGCGATCGGCCAAAAATAAACACAGAATGATCATCCCACTCGTAAGAGCAGATGACCCTAAGGTCACATCAAACGGGTTCAGCGTGCCGAGAGACTTGACCCAAACGGCGCCGTACTGGCTCGCAAAAGCCTGGCCTGTGGCCTGCTGGAAAAAGGACATGCCGACGGCAATGGCGGTGCGCTTCAGGTTCACGCCCTGAAAGAGCTCCTTGGTGCGCCCTTGCTCGGGCTCCTCGAGGAGAGAATTTTGGATCTCGGAGAACTCGTGCTCGATGTCGGTGTCGGACATTGTTCCTTCGCGGAGGAGGTAGTGGGCCTTTTTGGCTTCTTCGACGCGGTCTCGTAGGAGGAGCCAGCGGGGGGACTACCGTTCAAACCAAAGTGAGCGAGAGGAATTCCAAGGGGGAGAGAGATTCAAAAAGGGCTATTGTATTACCTCTGGGATGAGCCAGATGAGACAAATTACAATCGTCGGAACGACGTAGAAAAGGCCAAAGGGAATTCTGTAGGCGCGGCTATCCTGAAAGCTCGAGGTTCCACGACAGATAGAGTTGATTACGAGCCCACCGAGCTACATGCTTCGAGTCAGTGTCTTGTAGGTTGACAACACAATATTCTGGATTATACGCACGCCAATGGCAAGTTGGTAAGTGCCAACAATCATTCCCCGAACGGGAGCTGGGACAATTTCGGACTGGTACACTGGAACCACAGATAACTCGAAGCCGATGTACACATCTATCAAATTTTAGCAACTGCGCCTCGTGGTCGATCAAGAGAGTTTGTGGTACAGTTGAGGATTCTACCCATAAGAATCTGTTCTTTCTTCGTCGATGTCACCACGATTGTAGCACTGATTAGGGCGTAAACGCTCATGACAAACATGGTCATGCGACGGCCAAACCGCGCACTGGTGAGACTTCCAATAACGAGGCCTAACAACAAATGCAGATTAGTAGCTATGCTTCCTCTCATTACGGTATGCATATCACTTCGCTATTCAGGAGTATCATTACATACCAGCAGCGAAGCCGATGTAATTGAGGCTGTTTAGCAATGACAGGAAGTACGTCGGGATCTTCCACTGCTGCGTAGCCCTGTCATACTCGCCAAATTGCCGCTCAAAAGCGTCCATAGCCTGCGTCGACGTAAAAGCCTGGTTGTCGAAGCCATAGTTGAACTGTGAGACAGCGATGAGGAAGACGGAGGCGAATAGCCGCTTGTTGAAGTGCTGTGTGACCGAATGTAATCGAGCCATAGTGTCTTTCGTGCAAGTGAGATAGGTCAAGTGTCTATATACTCTGCAGCGAAGCCTAGCATCGTGGGCACAAGGTTGGGACAGTGAGAGATATATATCCTGTTACGATGTCCAACTTTGCAGTGGTCTGTAGCCCTTTCGGCTTTTCGCCATGTTTCGATGGCGGCATCAGGCCTTGAACCAAAGGAAGATTGTTAGTGGCAAGCTGTGGGGACTTGAACAACATCGGCTTGGGGATGCTGGGTTGCTAAGCTGTAATAAGGTTGCAGAGAATCTCAAATCCCGGATCTCGCCGGATGAGCTAACTTTCGAGAGCGATTGTTTGGAATGAGGGCAAGAGCGACACCCGGCGAGATCCGGTATCACTCCACCTTTCCTTCGCAACACCATTTCAACCCTGTCTTGCGTGCTTCGACTCAAATTGTACACGACTATAATGCCAACAACATCTAGAGTTCCCAAAAAGCCTGAGGTTTTCCATTCAGTGATGGTAGCCCTGAGATTCTCTCCCGTAGCTTCAGCGTAAATAAAATTATATAAGAGTCGACAAAAGAAGCAGCTTGATACGTTACAATCAGCCTATAAACATTGTGTAGCAGACAACCAGGAAAGAATCCAGGAGGAACCAAACATACCGAGATTGAGTTGGCGGGCGGTCCTTTAATTTCTATAATACTATTCGACTAGAAGCCAACAAAAAGTTCAACTGTCGCCAAAAGTTGCCATACAGAATCGAATAGAATGCATCTCCTGCGAGGATTCAGGCTACAAACTGCCAAAGTGCACAAAGAAATAAATTAATGGAATCCCATGTATGTGCATCTTCCCAGTTGCAATTGAATACAAAAATTGCAATAACTGGAACTGTAACACTGAGCTCTAGACCCCGCCTCATTTTGTCGTTTCCAATGCGCTGTACTGTGGTTCACTGTAATTAGTGTGTTTGGGAAGAATAAATGGATACATGTGAATGGAGTGGGCCATTCGATGATGTTTAGGGAATGAAACAATCAAGTAACTGGTAAATTAAGAAAGTAGGAGAAAGAAAACCAGGCTTTTTGTGGCCTCTCCCCTTGCCCTCGCCCTCACCCCAGCTGCCTGCCCCCCTGCACTATAACTATCTTTCCATGTATGCGAGCTACATATGGAGATATATAGTCCCCCAACTGTCTCAGTATTGGTATTTTCAAGGTCACAGGGCTGCTGGTGTGCTTTCCACATCCTCATCGACCGCCGCCTCTGGCTTTCGTGCGTAGGTAACTTGCCTGCGAAGTTTCAGAATCAAGTCTCCATAAATTACAGAGAAAAGAGGAGACCTACACATTCCAGTACGCATGGATGTTCTTATTCTTTAGGTCTCCTCGCACTCCTGCGCAAAGAGCTAGAACCTCCTCCTGTGTCCACTCTAGAGCACGCGTGAAAAGAGCCAATGACAGTGCCTCGAGGCCCAGATTGAGATTAACATTATGCCATTTCCCAATCTCTTTGAGCTTCTTGTCCTTGGGCCACGAATTCAGGGGCCAGATGTACTTCTTGACAGTGATATCAACGAAGCCAGCATCATCCATAGCTTTGGTGTACTTTGCGGGACTCTCAATGGAGCGGCCGATCTTGTCACCGGCCTCTACCATGAGCTCCTGCCATTGGCGCAGGGGTGAGCCCTCGACGAGAGTACCGTCATCGCAGCCCAATGGCAGCACAAAGCCTCCAGCCTCAAACCAGCCACCAGGTTCCAGTGCCCTAAGGATTTCTGTCAACGCATATCGTTCAAGGACATTTTTCTGAAATTCCTCACTTATAGGCCTTGCGGATGACCGCCGCTGGGTCCGTGAAGGAGCCCTCCATTGTTCGGCAGAAAATGTAATCAAAAGGCGTCGACCAAGTCCAGTCCTTTTCCAAGTCGTCAATTTCGAAAACACAGTTAGGAGGAGCCCTATAGACCGAAGTTCGTTAGCAGTCCTCGTCAGCATAAGTAAACCTTTTCATACCATTCAGGCTGGGTAGGACTCAAGTCAACACCGATAACCTGACAGCAAATTAGCTGGGGGTACTCTCCCCGCGTGACTTGATTTATGACGGACTTCTGCAGATGGGAATGCATCCGCTGTTATTAACCTGTTAGTAGATTTACGTAATGGAGGCGAATGCCTCTGGACCGAGTGCGAAAGAACAATGGATTGTCGTACCAAAATCTATGGCCCACACGCCGGTGCCTGTGCCCATATCTAGGACACGTTTGGCCGTATTGTAGGCTGGGGCAACAGCGAGCTTGCCGTCGAGAGTAATGTTCCAAATTTGATGTTGAAAATCTGGAGTTGTCATCGACGTTAGAATTCGTGCTGAGAAGCAGAAGTCGCCTATACCAGTTCCAACCGGAACGACTGAATGGCATACCAAGTCGATCGTTCTCCCGCTACTCCTTACAGTTAGGTCTTGCCTTCGTTCGCTACACTAACGGGATGGGATGGAAAGGCTGACCTTGTCATTTGGGTAGTTGTACTCTTTCAGTCATTAGTATGTGGTATGAACACCAATCGCTAGACTTATTCGCATACTTCCAGCACTCATCGAGTGATAAGTTCGGCCATTTTCAATTCGATTCTCTCGAATACTGGCTGTTAAAGACGCTACTGATGATTCTTCATAATGCTGGAGAATAGTAGAATTGTCAACTGAGACACTCTCGCCAAGCACCCATCTCACTTGATAGCAAAGGAGGATCAAGAAGACCAACATCACCGGTATCCTCAAAATCGTCGGCTTCAGCCACCTGGATTGAGATCGTTAGTCACGACACACTGGGCATTTAAACACCAGGATTTGGGCCTTACGATGTGTAGTTCCTGCATATCTGAGTCGAAACAACAGTCCTAGGAGCTTGCTATGTTTAGCGTACACGCGTAATCAACGAGGGGTCTCAGAAGGCGGAACTAGTTCCATTCAACGAGGGAGATGAGATTCTAGGAGAAACAGGAACCACCAGTCGATCAGGGCAGACCGGCATTCTAAATACCCAAAAGCATCGGTAGCAAGGCCCCACGCCTCCGACCACTATTGTGACCATAGTTCTCCGCTTCCCAGCCATTGGCCACATCCTTCTTGGGATGATGAAGAACACTATGCCCAGAGTTGGACGAGTCTCTTAATTTGAATATGCGCTGATTTTCGTAGAAAACGTAGCTGGCCGATTTGATACTGAGCCATTATTGGCTAACCATGCAGCGCCCAGGACTGCTCCAAACTAGGATCGCGGGAGGCGCCGGGATCAACGGGTACATGATAGGTTGGAAGCTTAGAACATGGGGCTGTGCCCGCGCCGGAACTAGTTGACTTGCAGCCGGGGGAAGGTCTCATGCAACGGCGGGGTTTCTCTCACCGAAGCCCACTCCCTCCATCGAAATGTTTGTCCATCTCTGTCTATCTAAAACCGCACGTGGTGTTCGCTAAATGCGCATGGGCTCAACTCAACACGTGACCAGAAAGACGGCTTGGGAAATCGATATAATTAATCACTGTTTTCGCTCTATGTGCTGACCGTGTCCGAGTCCATGTACCCTGATAAGAACCAGCTTAGCTCGCCACTCATGTCAAATTGTGAAGGTGCCACAAAGTATCCAGGGGCAAGTTGGTTTTCTGCAAACCCAGTCCATGTGAGGGGTCCGTCAAAACTTGAGCTGATGTCATGCAATCCAGCAGCGCTTGCCAGAGATACAGGATAAATGTCCCCTGGAGTCTGGACCTGGTAGGGGGGCTCTGCCGGTCCAGTCGTATCAGAAATTTTGTCACCAGTAGAGTCAACCATCCTTGTGTCTGGTGGACTCATGGCCAACATCTGATAAGTAGATGGTTGTGGCGGGTCCGAATGCTGGAGTGCGACCTCGTCGGCCGTTTCGGCGTTGCTATCAAAGCTCTGCGATAGGGGGTGGTATCTACTGAGGAGATTGCTTCGTTGTACTTCGCTGCTAACAGGCGCGTGTTCCTGGGTCTCTGCATCGTTCTGCCGTCTGTCCTTGTCCACTTCGACCATCTTCTTGACATCTTGCTGCAGCACCGCGACGACGGGTGCAATCTTGGCCATTTCATCCAGGAGGGCAATGTTACTTTGACAAAGAGCTTGTACGGCCTCGTCATCAAGCTCGACTGCCTCGTCGGTAATGGGATCAATTAAGCCGAGATAGAGCCTGTATCGGCGCGCCGTGAGGAGTGATTTGGTACATTGGTGCACCATGCTTCCGTAACCGAGACGAAGTGGGATGCGCGTCTGCTTAGACTGAAGAGCGCCTTTGGCTCTGAGACTCTGTAGATGTTCCCAAAGTCTTGCCTGTCTCAGTGCGTGAGATACCGCCAGAACACGCCACTTGGATACAAAATCCGGTGGAGCATTGGCGATAAAGCTTGGAGCAGCGCTCTCTCGGTATGGGGCTGGCAGGGCGACACGATATAAATCGCAGCAGCATTGGAGATACCACGAATTAAGAGTGAGATAGGACGAGAACTCGGACGTGGTCGAATGAGAGAACATGTTTAGTTCGCTAAGCTGGAGGTGCTTGGGCATGTTTTTGAGGAAGTCACTAAGTTGCTGCTGCAAAGATGTCAGGATTTTGACGGCTTTTACTACTGCAGCTGGAGAAGCGTCAGAATGACTGTCCAAGACGATCCTTTTAGTTGACCTGCTCAGTGTTAGTTCTCCTTCTTGATTCAGAACTAGAAGGTTGATGCGACGAAGAAACGTACTTCAGTATCTCACACCTAATTGGCAGAAGCATAATGAGATAGGAGTTTGGTCCAGCTTCATGAGACGCTAGAGCTTCAACACCATCATCAAGCTTGCTGGTTGGCTTCATCAAACCATGACAGAACGCATGCTCTGAATTCGGTAGTGAGGTTCTCATCCAACGGTTTGGCAACGCGGTGAACTCGTCAAGGCCTGCAGACAGCATCTTGTCCATACTCCACACATGCCAAACCAGTCGCCGCTCACATTCACGCTTGATGAGGGTAGCGGTGTCATTGTCGGGGGGCGGTCTTTCGTCATTCAGCTGAAAAGACACGGCTAACCTCGCGGCCATGCTAATTAGCAGCCACATCTTACCGAACTGCCTATAAGCAAAATTCTGGAACATGGACAGGATCATGAGCTGTATGTTCAGGACTTTGAAGACATTCAGGTTCCCGAAGATGTACGCGTCTACTTCCTTGGCCCATTGAACGGATAGGACCCGTGATTCTCGGGATCGGGAGACAAACATTGCTGCTGTAGCGCAAATGGAAGTGCATAAAACCGGCGGCAGCTTGCCTGCATAGAACTCCTCCATCATCGACGGTCGATGGAAGAAGTCATGGCCAATTGGGTAGACGTGGTCAAAGTACGCCTCGAGATGTTGGCGAATGACGTCTGTGCTGAGCAGCGAGTGATCTAGCGCTGTGTTCAACGATATTCTTTTCCGTTGCAGAATCGACTCGGCTTCACAAGAGGCACCTTGACTAATAGTACTTGTTGACTCTGGGGAGTTTGACTGTTGCGGTTGACCCGTCTGTTTGCCCTTACGTTTCGACGGCGATGACGGGTACACGCATGAAAGGTTTCGTCGACTACAGTGATAGCACTGCGGGCGGTGACCGGAGCATTTGGCTTTCTGATTGCGACACTCTATGCATGCGGCAGCTATGCGCCGGCGCTTGGTCCCGGCTTCTGTGAGAGTTTCCGTCGGGGGAACAAGGCCTTGTAGATCGCCGACTTCGCAAGTCACAGCAGTCTCTGAGTATGTGAACGTGCAGCCGAGTCTCAGCCGGCGACAGTTCTCACACGGTTCGGGCCCCCCGTGCATTTGACCTGATCTTTGTCAATTCCGATATCACAAAGTTTGCGGGGACTGTTGCGGAAGCTGAGGGCATACCTTCCGGCGTTTACACGTTAAGCAGCGGGGTTTTGTCGGCCACAGCGTTTCAGTGACCGGACTGGGGTTCGGCATCGTGTCTCTTGGGCTGCCGGGGGCTGGTGAGTTGCATGGAATTGACTCTTCAGCGACCTTTGACGCGGCGAGGCTGTACAAACATGGACTTGACGAACGAACGGCAATAGGGGATGCGGAACCCGGAACAGATTGAAGATAATTATGCCCCGAAATCCACAGTTTTCCACGGAAAGGAACTGACGTGCTCAGCAAGCGGGGTCGTTCTAAACTCGTTTAAACCAAGCGCTGCCCACAGCTTATCTAGCGCAGCGAATCTGAGCACGCGACGAAGCCCGAAAGGGCAGAGCACATCATTGCGACGAGAGATGATGGAAGAGTCGCTCGGTGCAATTGGATGACTGGAAAGCAGATGGAAGACTGGAGATAAGACTGGGAACACGTACCAGGAGACCTTACCTAAGCTCGTTGCTTTACAACGACTTCTTCGTTTTGTTCACACTTATAATAATAGCAAGCTGTACTCTCTAAATGCTTTCCTAAATCAGCTCACACTGTGATGCAGTCAGGTTCGGCACCATGTGGGCCATAGATCGCATGATGACGACGGTTCTTGTCGGGCGTTGAAAATGATCCTGTGTTAACACACTCCAGTGCCACATTTTGCTAGGAACAATCGCGTCTCCAAGATCATACAGGCAAACGGCCATCCAATCTTGCCACTAAGGTATCGCGAACTCTTAACGTCAAGCGTGTGCGAACATGATTGCCTGGGCTCGGCGAATTGGGCGCTGTTCTATTCCTTCGGTTGCCAATGGACTACATTTTCGCCAAAAGCGCGGTAGATTAATCAAATTCATTGACTAGAGTTTGCAACTCAAGAAGAAAAACTCTGAAATCAACTGTTTAAGAGGGAAATTGGTCTTTGGCAAAAACGCGGTCTCTTGGCATCCGAAGGGATACTTTTATTCAGGGAGCATCTTGTCAAAAATACTCGACCTCAAAATTTCATAATTCCCTTGCTGAAATGTGTCTCGAGCTTTACATCACTGAAAACCTTCCGATCGAGCCAAGTAGTGAGGCTGACTTGTCGTGTTCATGTCTTGCTATAGTGTTAAAACTTTTATGACATAGACTTGCAATACTTTAGCTATCAGGACGTCAGACAGTCATTTCTGTATGAGGCGTCTTGAAATAATGAAAGGCACTATCAGTTTTTGGCCAGGAAAGACCTAGAGCCCAGAAACTAAATTAATTTTGGAAGCATTAAATTGCTCATCTTGCCACGCCACGAAACGAGCCACAGTTGGTATACCATATCTTCAGCGCAGGAGGCTTGGCGTAGCCACCATCTCTGATACCCAGAAAACTCCGCTGATAACCCAGGAATCACTTATATCGGGGGCTCTGCTTCGTTTTCGTACGAGACATCCACGTCAATAGTGTTGTATGAGGTAGTATAATGCTTTGTCCGAGATGCTGATACCAAGCCCTGGAGATTGATGATCATATCTGGAATATATTTGATAAAAAAAGAAAGAAAAAACCTTATTGTTGGGAAGGCGCACGCTGTAGGCTGTGCAATGGAGCTACGGAAAGGAGTATGGTATAAGCCTACCCAGATCTGGAAATTGAGAGCCTGAATCCCGTGTGGTCCACCAGACGGGACGACACGTACTTTCTCACGGAAGCTTCGGTGATTCTGTACAAGGATTACAGGGGGGTAACTCTTGAATAATGTGTGGGTATCCACGTTTACTTTTGACGACGTCATTGATCTCCGCAATAAATCTTCACCGAAAAGGATTACTATGTTGCCAAGCATAGCGTTGGAGCACGTATGATTAAAAGAACGCCGACAATGGCAAACAAGACGAACAGTATGACCGGATTTCTTGAAAAGAGCATTCATCTTCTTCCCCAGCGTGAGGAGTTCTTTAAATGACCGTCATGGAAAAGAATCGTACGAATATAATGGGCTTTGTCATTCATTGCTTGAATACCCTTCTACAATAACCATGCAGCGCTTTGAGACCCAGGAATAAGTTATTACCTAGACTTGTGACGATACGTATCATATTCTTAAGAATGACCTTGAGGATTTGCCCCTGAGCTCGAAATATTTGGGCCATCAGCTACGCTCTGGCAATCCAGATTGTTCCTCCACATGATCGCTTCGTTTCAGTCAAGAGTCTTCTCATTACAAACCAATGGATCACGCAATCGGGGCTTTGAGGCTCGGCAGAGAACATTTAAGTGTATTAATATAGAATTGATGGCTGTGCATCAGTGATCGTCTCCAGAGTTTGTTAGTGTTACCTTTCCCTAGCATTGGCCATGCTTCTATGAGGTCTCAAGAAACAGAAGTCGCCATCACTTGGACAAGGGTCCCACGAATCATCAAATTCCAAAACACCGAGGAACTACTCGAAAGAAGTGGAGTTCGAATCCAGGATCCCAGCCGCTATTTCACCATGATTAATTCAGCATGCTGCCGGTCGTCCGGTAGCGAAGGTCCAAAAGCCGAGATACCCGCAACCCCTGGGACTGCAAGAGCCCGTATCTGCATATGAAGACTCTAGTTCTTCAAGCAAATGGTGACCAGGAACTGAGCACTTCTATCAAAGGTTAGGACTTTCGTCACTGAAAGAGTCACAATAGCAAGTGATTTTGTTACTCCTCCACTGGCTACTTGTGTGCTGTCATGATGAATAAATTCATTTTGTGCATATGCGGTGCGAAAATGTGCCCGATACTACCCTGAGCCTTGGTACTAGCTGACAAGGCCACCGTACATCCACTAATTTGAATCCTTATCTCATTAGGGAATAGATAGATGGGAAAGCCAAGTTAAGGATCACGATGTCACCATTTTGCAGGTACATGAACGTATACTTTTAAGCACATGAGCTTGAAGTGGTTGCGTTCTTATGCTCATGATTGGTGGAAGAAGCTGCAAATAACTGGTTCTTAGGCGCACTTGACACACAACAGGGCTACAACTGTACTTGTGACTCGCTGTGTGAGAAGGTTAGCAGTCGAGTTGCCAAAGCTCGAATTTAACCATAAGCGCCGAAATTACGACAAGAAGATCAACAAAGATACCAATAGGAAACCGGCTTATATCAAACGACCTCTCTGCAACTTGCACAGTAAGTCGTTAGCTGAGTTAAAGCTGATACTTCCAAGGGTGTTGTTGATATTTGTCATTGGCCCTGCAAAGGCCGAGTCTGCGCGGGAAGTGCAGGGCTGAAAGTAGGGCGGCGAAGTGGAAACTTTTTTTGAAGCCACTTCCAAACTCTTTTCTGTCCCAATGTAGTAAATTTGTCTGATGCGGCCGCCACGGGTCGGTTGCAATTCCGAACAGTAGAAGAGAACCTGGATTTGCTGGAGGAGATTTTAGTGAACTCGTAACTTGAATGCCAAGTTTTCCTGGTCTAGAGTTTATTAATTACGACAGGAGATCGGATGTTTCGACAACCTCCGTTCAGACGACCCACACGCCCCTCTTCGACATGAAAATGCTACGGCGTTTTGGCAAGCTTCTCCTGTCTGACTCGTCGACCCCTTCGCCCTGATGAGATGCACTATTCTAGAAACAATACCAAGGAGAATTGCTTCTGTGTTACTAAGGATGAGCAATTGACTGCTGCGCTGTCCTCCCCGCAATTTCATTTAGCTTCACTGCACGCTTTCAAGTAGCCTCCGCAACGTATTGAATGGGGATTTCGGCGAATTTAATCCGCCAACAGGATGTGGCCGGTCTAGAAGGCTCGGTTCCGGCATTGCCAGCCCCTGGCTTACGCGGATTGCCACATTAGGCCGCATCCCAGCTAGCACTCTATCCCAGTTAGAGTTCAAGAGCTCGGGATTGGTTGTTTAATCGGGTTTAATCTACGAAATGCCTCCTGTCTGCCGACGCCCGGGCTCCACCAATCAAGACCAGACAGCACAAGGAGTCCAGGGTCACCAGAACACACGGAGGAAGGACCTCGGACGAAGACTTCGTAACTCTCGCAATTAACCCCTCAACGCCTGAAGCCTCATGGGCCTCTTATGTAAAGTACATAAGAGAGCCAAGTCGCTCAGTTGAAGCCGTCCGAATGATCTTCTCTCGGGCTAACCTTGGGACGAACCAATATCACTTTTCTTTCTCTAGCGCCACAAAATGAAGTCTCTCCTTACTACCCTGGCCTTTGTCACAGCAGCGCTGGCAGCCAGCCGCACTTCCGCGCCCTCCGGATGCTTGACTGTCAAGAAGTCACCTGGCAGCGGCCAGTACGGCACCATCCAGAAGGCTGTTGACGCTCTTTCTACCTCTGCCTCTGGCACGCAATGCATCTTCATCGACCAGGGCACCTACAGCGAACAGGTCCTTGTTCCTGCGCGGACTGCCCAGCTGTCTATCTACGGCTACACGGCAGACACAAGCAGCTATGCTGGTAACAAGGTGACCATCACTGCTAAGAAGAGCCAGGCCGACGGCCTTAACAACGACGAGAGCGCTACCCTCCGCGTAAAGGCCAAGAACTTCAAGCTCTACAATGTAAATGTCGCCAACACCTACGGCAAAGGTAGCCAGGCCGTGGCCTTGAGCGCGTATGCCGACAGCGGATACTACGGCAGCCAGTTCACTGGTTTCCAGGACACCGTTCTTAGCCAGCAGGGCAACCAGGTGTACTCCAAATGCCTCATCCAGGGTGCTACCGACTTCATTTTCGGCCAGAAGGCCATGAGCTGGTTCGAGAAGTGTGACCTTCGCGTTGTTACCAGTTCCATTGGCTATATCACTGGTGAGACTACTTTCATCATCCTATTTACCTACTACCTGGCGAGGCTAACAATGCGAACAGCCAATGGCCGCCAAAGCGCATCTGATAAGTCGTACTACGTGTTTAACAGCTGCACCATCGCGGCCGCTTCCGGGAACACCGTTGCTGATGGAGCCTACTATCTCGGTCGCCCTTGGAGGGAGTTCGCCCAGGTTGTATTCCAGAAGACAAGCATGACAGGCGTCATCAACTCTGCTGGCTGGAAGAACTGGAACACTGGTGACGATCGTACCAGCAACGTTCTCTTTGGCGAGTACCAGAATACTGGCATTGGATCACAGGGCACTCGCGCCAGCTTCTCCAAGAAGTTAAGCTCAGCTGTCTCCATCTCGAGCATTCTGGGCAGCAGCTACAGCAATGCTGGTTATTATGACGCTGCTTACATGTAAGAGCGTTATCGAAAGTGGTTTCTCGGCCCCAGCACACATAGTTTTGATGGGCGTGGTCACGATATTTTTTTCGTATATACTTTTTTCTCTCAAACTGAATATATGGTCAAGTTACTGTCCAACTTCATGTGCATCTTGGCGGGCTTCGTTGCGTGTCCCTGGCGTGACCCTTGCTTTTTTCTTCTTTTTATTCTTTTCAGATGTAGCTCATGATCCATCTCCCTTCATGCGTGTCACGGTCACGAATCCTTGCTGGATGGAACCAGCGATCTTCGCAGCACATTCTGGTCGGGTAAATCTGCTCAACTCAAAAAGCGAGTTGCGCGTCCATGGATGGTTTCTTATCCCGTATTGAAGTATATTAGGTTTCTTTGTTTTCCTTGGACCACCCTTGTTGGCTTGGGCCCGTGGTGAGACGGTGGATACTCTGGCTTCGTTTCAGGTACACAGCACAGAGCAATCAAGGACCCAGGCCACGAAATAATGAGCTTGAATGCCACCCAACCCCGGAGTACAAAGAGCTAGGATTAGTAGGTGGTACGTGATTTGGAAGCGTTACCCACTGAGCTTACGCACTTCTTCGGTGGTTCGAGTCACACCAGGTTCAAAGCTTGTTGACTTTTAACAAAGTATCGCGAGGTTGCGAATAAGACTAAATCTCTAGCGCGGACGATACATGAGATACAACCAGCATTTATGGAAAATCCCGGTCCGCATGTGAAGGTTCAAACCCATATGGCACCATTTGTTCTCGGGGTTATGTAAACCAACCTTGACTGTTGGGTTAACTCCTCTACTAATATTAGTGGCAGCTACCTGGTCAACTAGCTACTCTCCGAGAATAAGCTGGAATCCTTAGCTTCGTTGCCAATCTTCTTCGCTTCTCAGTCCATGCTTGGGAACTGATGCACCAGTCCATGATGGATCATACTAATGCGTAAGGCCTTTAGCCCCAGTGTGCTGCGAAGGGGCTAGAACGGAGTGAGGTGATCTCGGAAATCTGTGAGGATGGGGGGATGTCCTACTTTGAAAGAAAGCGACGAAGCGTTCTCTATGTTGGCATGATCACAAATTATGGCGTGGCTGGAGCCATCTCGCCAAAATTTGTTCACCTTGAATAATCCTAACCACTACTTCATAAGCTGCAAATGCGGCGTCACTCGTCCTGGGATTCCCGATTGGGTTCAATATTGACCTCAACAGCACCGATAGAATAATGAAACGTCAGTATTTTGAACGGTAACATTTTATGCTCACGCGGGGAAAGGCCGCAGATCGAACGATGCCGAGAAGCCAATAAAGCAGATGTGAACCTTCCAAAACGAAAGTAAACATCCTTGCGAAAGGTCGATCATTGTTGGTCGTGCCCAAGGAGTGCAACAGAACGTTTGGTATCTTTTGCCTGCCGGGATAGAAGGTGACGAAGGTTGAAGGGAGTTGGTTAAGGTATGCAGTCAGTCTCTTGCGACTTGCAGCTGGGACAGCAGGTAGTTCACCTTCGGCGTTGGGAAGTAGGACTGCTGTACAGTTCGCGCCGGATAAGGGCGGTGGATTCGAGGCGCTGGAGGCACCGTCTCTTGCCCAGACTCCGAACTAGGAAGGGGGGGATCCTGGTGCGGGCAGCGGCAGGGTTCATAACTCAATAATTTAGCAGATGAGTAGGGTTGGGATACTTGAGATTGATATAAGAGCAATAGTGAGTGTCCAATTTCCCCACTGATGGTAACAAAAGTGATTACGCCACGTAGCGCAGTATGGCAACGAACTTTCAAGGCCGTAGCCCATTTGATGCTAATCAAGATACCAAGGTTCTGGGAATGAGGCGCATCCCAAGCCTAGGGTGTCAAGACCCAACAGAGCCTCACCTCAACCACCCTATATTATGACAAGAATCCCTCGTTGCGGTGCAGACGTCCAAGAGTCTAGGCCCTCTCCGCTGCATCTTAGTCCGAACGGAAAAGAGCTATGCACATGTGCGCCTCCACATCTGCTACTCAACAGTGTGTGGGTGGCAACGCTCAGCGGAGAACAATGGTTCATTTCCGGAGGTGTTGTACCTAGCCCCGTAGCACAGAGAACGCAGAAGGCGGTAGCGCAGTCCGACGAGATCTAGATCATTTGCGATTGGTGGCTTGGGCTGGAGCTGCTGCTGCCAGAGCGACTAGGCCGAATACGTCACATGTTTGACTCGTATGCTTCGCAACCAGCGATTTCCGTGTCTGTGGGCATGGTTTTCTTGGGAGCGGCAAGGCGCACCTGTCAGTTTGGAGCGGTTGGAAGCTTGATTTTCTTGCGTTTACAAATGCGGAAATGCCTCGCCCGCCCACCAGAGCATTCAACAAAGACAGAATGACAGCTTTGAGATCATCGCATTTCAGTATGCCACTAAGCATTGTCGGAGGATTCCTTCCTAGCCTGATACTAAAACTTGACTGGCCCTTTGCGTCCCACTCTGTTATTATCCCTTACACTTCCGTCCCCCATCAGAGCCAAGATCTTTTTTTCTTTCTTTGCACCTTTTTTCGCGGGTGATTTCATCCAATACCGGACCCTTTTATCGAAACTTTAGGGTTCTTCTTAATAAATTTGAACACGATCCTCATCGCTCACCAATCTCAAATCATCTTGGTCTGGGAAAGCATACCTCGAGTGTGACAGCCAGCGTTAAACGGTTTTGCCTTCAGAGCTATCACACCTATCCATCTGGCAATATGGGCATCAATCACAGAGAATTCTTAGTACGCTATCTTCAAGCATGCTTACACCAACGACTATTAACCTTGCCTTAGATTACAGAGTGGATTCTTCTCGCTCTTTGCTCCATAGTTGCCATCGCCCGACTAGCAGTCCGCACCTGGCATAGGATATGGTCCTTTTGGCTATCCGAGATCTTTCTTGTGCTCTCTCTCTTGTTCTTCCTTGCATTAGTCGTTGGAGACACCTATACAATATCTATAGGTTTAAACGCCTTTGCCGAAGAGTATTTCAATGAAGGCTTTGCCGGAGTATACATGCACTTGTCCAATCTGCGACATTGGGTACACACTAACTCATTAAATAGTGGAAATTTGCCAGTTCAGTTATCTTCGATTTAGGCTTTTACTTTCCAAGGTTTAGTCTCCTAGCCTTTTATTACCAGCTCTTTCCGGGAGCCGAAAAGAAGCTGCGATTAAACCTCCATCTTGTTACAGCCTATACCACTTGTGCTTTTTTTACAACCGGATTCGTGGATATATTCTGGTGTGGCGCTGATGTGTCAAAAAACTGGTAGATTGTCCCATGTGGTTTTTGTGGTAGTGCTATGGCACTCATGGTTTTGAATTGCTTCTGATTCCTTTCTAGGGCGGATAGTAATACCAGTTGTACGCTGGCTAATTGTCCGGAGCCTATGTACATCAACTGGTCGATTGGCATAACGTCAGAGTTACTTGGTAAGTGACATACTCAGCAAATCCATATAATACTAACAGGAGGACTACCACAAGTCTTTGCACTGCCATTCGGAATCCTTAGGCTGAAGGCATTGCAAACGAAAGATAGGAGAGCATTGTTATGCATATTCCTTCTGGGAATAGCCACATTAGTCATCAGCGTCGTACGGTTCTACCTAACCGTGCAATCTATATGGGATTTCTCGACTTGTAACTATTTTCCCGACATGGCTCCTACCCTTTGAGAAAAAGCTAACTCTTTGTAGATCTCGTTGGCTCAGCAGAAATAGCCACCCAGATCATTGTCATCGCACTACCGGCCCTTCGCCCATTGCTTGGTGCTGTATCGCGTGGTTGGAGCAGATATTCGGACTCCAGGATACAGTCCCGCAGCAGGCCAACGCTCCATGACATGAAACAAACTCAACAAGCGTCTGGCACGATTGGTAGCGTCCAAGGCCACGAAAGAGGCACAACATTTGTTGATGCCACCTACATTACTAAAGGCGCAACTTCTGCTGAACCGTAGACATATTTTTGGCAACCTGTGGCAGAAGAAGCAATACTGTTCTCAGCACCGGAAAGTACATTTGGTAAATAGGCGCGCCGGCAATTAATCACAAGTATATTTGTAGCATACTGCCATCTATTAACGTACATAAGATATGACAAATACCACTCAATAGGAATTCAATTGGCCTAAAAATGCCTTCGACATGTAATCGATGTCTTCGCTCATCATGCTAGACATCACCGAAGGCATCATTTGGGGCAGTCCAGCCCCAGAACGGTGTGCTACGGTCAATCTCGGTATAGTTGACTGTTGTGGGGCGATAGATTTAATTTCGGATGCCGCGGTGACGCGGTGGCCCAAGCAAGCGGGGAATGGTGTCGTTGTGGAGGAGAGCTGGGGAATATCGTCGGGGACGGATCCCATTACAAGTAAGACCTATTTGCAAATATGTGGCAGCAGAGACGAAGAATAACCAGGTTTTTTCTGGATACTGTTCGATTAGAAAAGATTGCGGGAGTTTGTTTTAGTACCCTTGTATTCCGACTTCGAAGTGCCTTTGCAGAATGTCGATCGCTGTTATCGCCAAGACGTTAATAATTTATAGTTAATGATCCCGGAGATTAACCCTGGGCTACTGAGTCCGTTTGTCTTAACCATGAGTCTGATCCAGCTGTTCCATCTCTATGATTACTATAAAAGGAATGAAGCTGAAGTTTCCCACCCGAAGAGTTTATCTTTCCTTGATCGTCCCCTCTCAATCCATTGCTTCGAACCAAGTGAACAGGAGCGAATCTATGATGCGGATAAGCGGCCCGCTAACAGCGACTTTTTTGTTCTGTTTTTTGCAACTGAGATCTTCAAGCGGCATACTTTGCTGGCCCCTAAACCCATTGACGGCAAGACCGGGAGTCAGTGCTCAGGGCGAGGAGCCCGCAGTGATAGTGATGGCCTTAATCTCGCAATCGGGTTTGCTCTCTGGGCTGTGCCACACTTTCTCACGCACCTTCTGACTTAATTGGCTGAATTAACTGGTACGTCACGCCGCAGAAGTGCCAGACTGCAAGGCTGCATAGGGAAGCAAACAGTCGTAGTTAGCCTACTGCTGCTTTTGAAGACCGTTTCATTGGAATTACCACGATAGCTGAAGATTTCTACGATTCAGTTCTGGTCGCTATGCTTAACGGTCACCGCGCCCAAAAGGCGGTGCTGATACCAAAGAGGGGCACAACCCGAATAGCCAACTGACACAGCCCAGCTAGCAGAACTCTTTGCATCAACTGGGTAGCTGCGCTTATGGGTCCTGTGAAACAGCGCCAATAAGTTATACATCACTATGACATATTTTCTAGAGCAGTTGACGTTCACGGTTAAATGTCAAGCACAAAGGCATGGCCATGCCAGATGGTACAGGTCTCAACCAGCTGGACATCCGTCGGGGCGGAGGCTAAATGCCCGTTCCCTGTTGGTTGATTACGGCGGTAATTAGCAGCACTATATCTAAGTTACGGCTTTTGCCAAGCACCCAGTCCAGAAGTTCGGTATGGGCTCCACCGAAAGTAACGTCGCAAATCAATAAATATTGAGCAGCGCCAGATGAAACGCTATTGTTCAACATCACTCTCATTTTCAGACAACCAACTGATTTCTCATAAGGGGTGTTTTTTTTTTTTTTTTTTTCAAAATTTTAATTTTAAGCTTCTACAGTCTCTCCTTAAATCATGAAGGTTTCTCTTGTGATTATCCTCGCGCCGCTGGCCGCCCTCGCCACGCCTCTGGGCATCGCCCCCACAAGATCTCTTCAATCGCGTTCAAATCGCCTAGTGGAACGTCAGGCACCTGTCAGTATCGACGAGCTCTTCAAGAAGAGGGGAAAGCTCTACTTTGGCGTCTCCGGCGACAACGGAATCATGCAGCAAGGGAAAACCGAAGACATTATCAAGGCAAACTTTGGTCAGGTGACACCGGAGTACTCGATGAAATGGGATGCTACTGAGCCCACCCAAGGCAATTTCACTTGGGGCAATTCCGATTTTCTTGTCAACTGGGCGCAAACGAACGGCAAGTCTATCCACGGACACACATTGTTGTGGCACACGGCATTGCCCACATGGGTATCAGACATCAGGGATAAGAAAGTTCTTTCCAGTGTTATTCAGACACATATTCGAACAGTTGTTGGGCGATACAGGGGTAAAATCAGGGCTTGGGTGAGTCTTGCCCTTGAGAGAACCTTACAGTAAGGGCATTAACCAAGATTGAATGTGGAAGGATGTTGTCAATGAGATCTTCAACGACAACGGTACCCTACGAAACAACACTTTCTTTAATGTTATGGGCGAGGCATACGTCGGCGTCGCCTTCCGCGCGGCCCGGGCTGCCGACCCAGCTGCTAAACTATACATCAATGACTACAACTTGGACAACAAAGGATGGGGAAAGGTCTCCGCGTTAGTCAACAAGGTCAACCAGTGGATTGACCAGGGCATTCCTATCGACGGGATCGGTGTGTTTATGTGTCGTCCAGAAAGAACTAAACCACTCGCTAACATTTGGAACAGGTTCTCAGAGCCATCTTGTGCCGAACATGTCGAGCAACGTCGAAGGAGCGCTTCAGTCGCTCGCGACCGCCCGAGTTTCCGAGATTGCCATTACCGAGCTGGACATCGACAGTGCCCCGCCGGCCGATTATGCAGCCGTTGTGAGCGCATGCCTCAATGTGCCGAAATGCCGGGGTATCACTACCTGGGGAGTGAGCGACAAGGTACAGAACAGGGTAATTCTTGATGCCGTAAGATGTTTACTAACATTTGGTAGCAATCTTGGAAGAGTACTGCGAGACCGCTTCTCTTCGATGACAATTACGATCCCAAGCCGGCGTACAATGCCATAGTCAACAGACTTAAGCGACATTAAAAAGATGACGCGGCTGCTTTTCTGGGTTGGATGATGCCACGAGTGAAGGCCTCTTAGAACTTCCTAAATGTGACAAACATGCGTGCAAGAAGCGGTCAAAGACATAGGATAGCAGTTTTCTTGTCCTCAATTTGTATTTTGATCCATGGTATATGCTCAACTGTTCTATTACCTCCATGGATAGCCTCTCGTTCTTCTTCTGACATAAGCTGCTTGAAACCTGGGGAAGACTGAGCCGTCCTATTGGTGGCGGCTCGTCTGGCAGCGATTTGGCCGTCACGTTATGTCGTTTGGTTAGTGATGCAAGTGCTGGGCCAGCTTGGATGAGAGTGATGGCCAGTTGCCTAATCAAGTCGACGATGTGGCAAAGGTTTGTTCTCAGACTGAGCCCGCTTCCAAATCTCAACCTCACAGCCACCACGCAAGACAGCCACCCGGTAGGTGGAGAGCAGGTTATGCGCTGCATTTGAGTGATGATAAACACCACCATTAAAACAGAAGTGGCGTCTTTACCGATGGCAGAACTGATAAGAGCCTTGCCGCCGGGGTGGTCGTTGATGAATTCATGAACATCGTAGATGATACCAGCAATGGCGACGAGAGCTTTTCCGTTTTTCCTGCACTCAATAACGAAATCGTCCCAGATAACGACTGGTAAATTTTCGAGAGGAACACCCCAGTCCAGCTTAGACCTGGCAAGGTCGAGCTGTTTTTGACCCATTTGAACGCGTCCCTTTTCGATTTCGTTGGCGCCGAATTGCTTGAGATTGGAGGCGAGGCCAACCTACTTCCATAACCAAATCATCCACTTGCTAGGGTCATATTGATACCACTCAATAGCGTTTCGGTAATCCGAGGGGAACTCGTGGTGGAAGTTGTGGTAACCCTCACCGAGGGTAATGAGTGCAGTGACAACGTGGTCACGAGGCGAGTTGCGGTCATTAAAGGGCTGGTCACCGAGCCAATGCGCAACTGAGTTGATGCAAAACGTTGCCTGCTGAACAAAAGAGTATCGCAAGACACCACTGTAAATGAAACCGCCCATCCAGTCTCCCCAGCCGATCCCACAGACCATGGTTGGGAAAATGATGGCCATGACGATGAGGCACTTCAGGTAATGGACATGCTGCCACATGACAACCGTATCCCCATCCAGGTCACTGACGTCGGTACGTTCGGTACGCTTTGGGTCTTGATTCATGATCATCCAGCCGAGGTGGCTGTAGAGAAAGCCTTTTTGGATAGAGTGAGGATCCTTGACAGTATCGGTGTAGCGGTGATGAGCCCGGTGTTTACGAGACCACCAGCGTATGGAGCCCTGTACAGCACCAGCACCAACAGCAGCCAGGTAGATTCTGAGAGTGAGACTGGCTCTGTAGGAGGAGTGAGACCAGAGCCGATGATAGCCTGGGTATAAGTATTAGTAAGCCCGCCTTGAGAAAAGAGTATTACAATACAGTAACAGTATTGCAGGCCGCCATTGAGTATTTCTCGAACTCACCTGCTGTGATACCAAGACCCGACATAAAGTAGTAGATGACAGTAAATACAGCTGTTTGCCATCGGAGAGGAATCCAGTAAGAGTAGATCAGACCACCAACGGGGATTATGAGAACCAAGAGAGCGTTGAGCCAGTTGATATGCCGATGCCAATTTCCCCAGTTGATTGGTTGGGTGTTGATGTGAGGTTTACCGAAGTTGGCATTATTTCTAGAACGGGTAGGAACATAGTCGGTCGTTCCATCGTTCGGCTTCTCTATTGCAGGTCCAAAATTGCTATCGGACGCCATTATGGACAATGTATTGCTTTGGGGTTTACCTGCAACGGGTGACGATGTTGAAAGCGAATGTTTTTTTTTTTTTTTTGGAGAAGTTCAAACACCTGAATAATTCGATGTTGTTGTGTTGTTGACCACAGTTAGAATGACGTAGAAGAAAGTAACGGATCCGAGAAGCCAAATCTATGATTCAGGTTGTCGCTGTCGTCTCTGCTGGCCAGGATATTTCGAATGTTCAAACGTTGGTAGGGGCAGCAAAGGCTTCATATGACTATCTTCAGATTCCCTTAAAACATACAGGCCGGCATGGACACCTAGCCTCAGTATTATACAATTGAACTATAATTTACTTCCTCCCCACTTCACGTGTCGGCAATGCAGATCAGGGCGGAAATCCAAGTATACCAATTCGGCATGCACCGTCATCGTATCTGTTGTTGGGATATAGACCCGCATGTTCTGGACCAGAAACTCAATCGCTCCCCAACGCCCGCTACCCCAGTGCGCGGCTTTTGGAAGCCGCAAATGGAGCATGCGTGCTCTTTGTTGAGCTGAGGGTTATGGATCCGCTTGCGTGTGTTGCACTGAAGATAAGCCTCCCCTTAACCTCAACAATACAAGGAATGAATAAGACTGGTGGCTCTAAATTTCCACACACACTCGATGGCTCATCCATAACTACCTCACGGACTTAAAGTTGGCAGTTCCGCACACGCAACCGATTCTCTTGCCCCTACACTCATGGGTCCCTGGTCAACAGCGTGCCTCCATCCTCAACAACAAGATCTTGTTTACAAGATGCCCAGTGTCGTTTTGTCTTTACTAGATGTTGCTTTCTGACTATTTATTCTGAAGAATTCGTACGCTGGTCTACATCCAGCGTCTGCTGAGTCATTAAACTAGTTAGGGAAGTGTTCCCGACAACTTTCTAGTTCCTGTTTTAAGTGACATTTATCAAATATTAGCATAAAGACACATTCGTGCTACCTAAAGTGCTATTTGCGAGAGTAAGGGATACACAAGTGAGCCACATAGATAACTGCTCTGTTGCCGTATGTTCACGATCCCTCGATTTACATGCTAACAGATCAAAATTGTGATCATTTACTTCTATACACTACGAAAGAAACGCCTGTATGTGTCATTTGTTCGTTCCCATAATTCGCTTGTGATACAAACTATCTTTCCATCCCCATTGATTCCTAACTTAGCCTCCTGGATTGTCCTACACCAAGAGCTAAGTTTCTCGAAGGGTCAGTTCAGAAACACCCCCGGCGCTTGACACCAGTCCAATCTGATGCTACCTCTTGGCCTCCCTGTAATTGTGTAGCTACATTAGGACTATTCCAAAGTCAGTCATGCAACCTAAGTTGCCAGCCTAATGTTATGCAGGTCTCTCAGGCTTTCTTTCCACATTGAGGTATTTCCAATATCGAGCAAGAAACCCTTGGGGTTCGTGAACAGCTACCTCTACCCCTATTGCTCAAAATAGACTGGAATAATGCAATGTGATGAAAAATAATTTAAATGGGGCCTATACCTTGGTAAAAAGGAGTGATTATAAGTTTAGTAATCTGGCGCTGGTATCCTTGAATATCCAGATCTGACTTCATATCGAGCCTTTGCCATCAAAAGCCAGCAGTTGCACCAGTGGAAGAAAACTAACCACCAGCCAGGCGTTTGTTTCCAAAACCACTTACACATAAGTGTCTTGCACTAGCAGCAGGGGGGGGGGGCATATTTTAACCGTAAAGCTTTTTCCCATTTGCATTTGGCTCGCTGGCTTATAGTTAATGGCTTTGATGAATATGGCAAGAATATATGCGCCAAATACCTGCTTAGGTGTGAGCACCTTAACGGACGACTGCGAGCCTTTACGGGTGGCAGATGGGTTTCAGGTTTGCTTCTTGTAGTATAAGTCTGGGAGCATCGTCATGAATCCAGATCGACTTAACTTACGCTCATGCTAGATCTGACGAAAAGGTCATTGGATTCACATCGGATTAGATAGCATCATTGACGTATGCAGCACAAACATTATTTCCACAAATTGAGGCCACCAACCTGCAACTGTGTCTCATTCCCATTAATTAGGAAGTGGAATGTGTAAATTACTAGTTATTATCAAGTCGCCAATTTGCTCGTAGAAGGCATGAGTCTAACGCGGTTGCTCTGAATTACGGCCCTTACGGGGCTTGTTCACAGGGGTTGGAGCCTCGTAAGAAGCATTGGGGTATCGGTATCCCGCCGCATAAAGACCTTGAAAACAAAAGATGAGGAGATCAGAGATGAACCAAGTCTTTCACTTACGTCTGCTTTCAGTTGACCTTCTCACTCTGTACCAACTAGCGCTGACACATAGATGCTGACCCGTTCTATCCTGACGATTGCCAATCGACAACATTTTGCCCAAGCCTAGAGTATCCACTTTGACTCCACACATCATTCAGTACTTGTGGATTGTGAGCCGCCTCCTTGTGATGATGGAGAAAGCTGGTACCTCTGAGATGGCTAATGCAAGGTGAAAATAAAGGTGCTTTTACTACTAGCGTGTGATTAGATAAATCTGATGGGTTCGTACATCCTTATTGGCTTTACCCTGCCCTTGGAATAATGTTGTCGATTGGCAGTCGATGGATAGAGGCGAAGTAGATGAACAATGGAAACGTGACGAACGTAGAAGGGGTTACATGTGGTACTTATCGTTGCTGTGATTAGTTAGGTAACTGGCAAGCGCTGAGTTTTACTTGTAAATCTGGTAATGAAAAGCGTTCTGTCTTAATATCTATTTCTAAGCGGACACATACCCATGTCACGTTTGTTCTTGTCATCTGGCTGCAGGAAGATCCTCAGATGTGCCTACCATTGTCCAGCGATCGGAGCTTACGCAGTCCCGGATTTGCGGTCGGGGCGGGGCTTGCAGGGACGTTGAGAAGCGGATTGCTCCGAATCTTGGCATGGCCCAGCGATCGAGCTGGAAGAACAAGTGCGCAGAAGAGGCGCGTACAAGGCGAGGGAGCTTGTGGTCCAATAAGGAGACATCGTCGAGGTTCGGATACTTTGAGACAAAGTGATGATTGGTAGCACTCATGAAGGACAAGTAAAAAGTCCGTCGTCGCCGTGAGGCTTGACGGGCTATCGATTGATGCGTCGGTCGGAACCCAAGTCACTAAACCCGAGTTAAACACTACTGCATTCCACGTTCCAGACTTCGACAGGGTTTGGCCTGGCCCAGGTCTGTCAGTTGGGACCGTAGAAGCATTTCGCGACCCGAGCCCGACTGCAAACGCGTGCGCCACAATAGCAACCCCTCATGCTGATCAGCAAGACTGGCGGCATTCTTCAGCGTTGTGCGTAGCGGAGCGCCCTCCTCCGCAGGGCGCTCCTTAGCTTTCCCCTTGGGCATCCAAATTGTTTTGTTACCGCGTGTCTCGAGCTTCATGCGCAAATGAGCCTTTTGGGTGCTCGCGGGCGTCAAGGGTGCCGCAAGACCTGTGATGGTGACAGCTGTCCGTGCAACAGCTGCTCGACTTTGGAGTGTTTGGTTTAAACGGCAGCTGGTCAGAGTTGGGATGGCACCACCAGCCGCGTTGGTCTTCAGCATGCGATCCACGCCGAAACAGTTCTGGTGGGGGGGACATTGGGTCTCTTGCATACCAACAGAGGGAGCGGCTGATTGATAAACGGGAGGGAACGGGGCCGAGTCGGGCCACGGCGAATCGCTGGTTGGAAATTGTCCGCCAGCTCGGCGAACATAAGCGCCGATGCGCCGTCTGACGCCGGGTCCGTGTTGGTCTCTGAGCTGATTTGAACTAGGGGACACCCCTAGCGCCCACACCAAACCCAGCCAGCCCACCTGCATCGCGAATTCTTTCACATAAGGGGCCACGAGGCGCCTTCGGCCTTCGCAGCTTGGGCTTATCACCGAGACGGGCTCTAGAATCCGCGAAGAACCGCAAGGCAATCATGCCAGGAAGAGTCACAACGGCGGATGATGACGAAGCATACACTCGGATGATTCCCGAGGCCGGCGGGATGGCTGTTCCTGTTGGCCGTCTATCTCGGCTGGTCTCCATGTTCTTGAACAGATGAATCCTCTTTTATCTAGGTCCAGCCTTAGGCAACGGGGGGAAATGAGATCTGGAATTTGGAGAGGTCCTCTATAACAATTCAAGTCACCCCATCAACCAGTCCATCCATACAACGTGGCATATATCGTCATCTGTTCAGTTTTGCTCTATTTTCCGAAAAGAAGCAATCGTCGATCGAACTTCCGTCGCAGATCCCCGGCAGCTGCAACCTCAACCGTTCTTCAACGATTCCGAATCGGCACCGTTCCAAAAAAACGCAAGCCGCGATGTCGACTTCAGGCTTCCGAACACGAACGCCCCTATCGCAATGGGGCGGTGGACAGCGAAAAGCCCTTTTCATACCCATCGTCGTTTCTTCCATAATGATCCTTCTTCTTGTGCTGTCCAACATGTCGTATCTCTTCGGAGCAACATTTGAACAAGGAAAGCGCACTCATGCCCTTAAGATTCTCGCCGTGGACCTCGATGGAGGTGCCATCGGTTCGGCCATAGCAGGTGCATCTCAGAGTTTCCAAGCAGCCAACTTCCCTACGATCGAGTTCGGTTCTGCTTCGAGATACTCGACACCAGCGGCGGTGAAGAACGCCGTCTGTAAGGGAGATTATTGGGGAGCGATCTACATCCACAAAGGTGCATCAGAGAAGCTCGCCAGCGCCATTAGCGGGAACTCGAACGCGGCCTACAATGCTGCCGACTCCGTCACCTACACATACAACCAAGCTCGATACCCCGCCATCGGCGACTCCGTGCTCGCAAGCAATATGCAAAAGGTCGTGGCCGCATCGAGAGGCTTCTATTATCAATCACCAAACGGCACGGCCGCCCTCCAGTCCTTGAACACAACCAACCCGGCCGCCGTCGCCGCATACTTGAACCCAATCTCGTCCACCCCCGATCTCATCGGCGCTCAGACACAGGCCAGCCGTGTTTTCTTCAACACAGTCAACATCATCGTCCCGACTTTGGCTCAGTTCTTTTACATTCTGGCACTGAATGGTATCGGCATGAGCTCCGGTCTCCTCGCCAAGGCGAGGGTCCGTGACGTCTGGCTGCTCCGTTTCGGGATCGGCAAGCTTTACGGCTTTCTCACTGCCCTTACTGTCACTGGTTACCTCTGGGCTTTCAGGGAGAGCTGGTCTGTCGGCGGCTCGGAGTTTGGCAAGACGCTGCTGGTGTTCTGGCTCTACATGGACGTGCAGTGGCAGGTTTTGGAAGCCCTAATCGGGTCTTTCCTACCCATGCAATTTGTTCCTTTCTTTTTCCTAACCTGGATGCTCACCAACGTGGCAAGCAGCGTCTTCCCGTTCGAGATCATGGCCGGCTTCTACAGGATCGGATATGCTCTGCCGGCGCACGAGGTCTACTCCCTCTTGGTGCAGGCATGGACTGGCTGCGCTGACCAGACACGCATTGCGTTGCCTGTCCTCTTCTCTTGGTGGCTTGTGGGCCATGTAGGATCTGTCTTCTCTATCCGCAAACGGTGTGCCGATGCTGAGAAGATAGTTGCTGTGGCCGCCAAGGCTCCCGCACAAGACGACACGTTCTCTATCCCCCCCGGTTCAGCCAGCACGGAAATGACTCTACAATCAGACGAAGAGCAGGTCAGGAACGAGAAATGAGGACAGGACTCTATGATTTTGCGAGGGAGGTGATGTAGGGAGAAAGGACTGAAGAGCTGATCTTTGACGGAGCGACTTGATGATACCCGGCATATGGATTTTGTACTGTTTTACTCTATGTTTTCTCGGATGAATGCGGTGTGGCTTTTCGAGGTCACGAGATTGTTTTGGACGGCATGATGCGTCGCATTTACTCAAGGATAGACTCAACTTAATTAGACAGGCAGGATGTTTTCACAAGGAACACCTGCCACTCAGAAACACCAATACTACTCTTCTCAACATCATTTATCCACGCATTTCGGTATTGGCAATACTTTTGCACATGATGGGCGAAAGTCTGGGTGTCTGCCAACTTGAGTAATATGGTCATGAGGAGACTGAGCTGGCAAACGTGAACTCAAACAATGCGAGTGAATTTGGGGAGTACCGGTTTTAAGGCCTAAACAATAATCTTCCAGCGTCTAGATTTCTTTCTCTCTCGCCCCCAAACTATCTACCATGTGTACCCTATTCATTCCACATCAGAGCTTATTCATCGATCAATGACAGTATGGCAGAGCTCCCTCCACCTCAACAGCGTGCCGCTAGTTCCATGATCAAACGTAGCCGAAAAGGATACTATGTATCTTTTCACGATTAACTATGGATAATCTACTCGTAGATACAATAAGAAATTGCCATCGTGGCTCTTCATTGAAGTCTTAGAGGAGCCGCCATGGCTTGTAAAGCCGTGAAAAGGTCGTTATCTTGGTACTTTCGTCCCACGATCTGGATGCCTACTGGGGCACCTTCGAAATCGCCTTCGGCCCAGAACTTCCTGACCAACTCGTCTTGTTCACTCAGTGGCACGGCATCCGCAGTAGCATAGCTTTCAGTACCCTTCTCGAGGGCCTTGATCGGTGTTGGGATGACGACGCCTGGGTAATCGACATAGTTCCAGAAGGCAGTGTAATTCCAGAAGAAGCCGGTCTCGTGCATGCATGCAGGACCAACATAAGCAGGACAGATGACTACATCAACGTCCAGCTTGTTCCAGTGAGCCGCAAAGTCGCATCTGAAGTTGTCTCGGGCGACTCGTTGCCGGAGAACGCCGGCTGCATCCAGATTTTGCCCAGTTGATTCGGCATGTTTGATGATCGATTTGGTGAGTGGGAGCATGGGCTCTCCAGTCGCTGCCAAGGCTTCCTTGACTTGTTTGCCTCCATCGGGGAAGAACGCCAGCTGGATGTTACGCAGTGCCTCTTCGACGCGGTACGGCGTAACATGCTTGACTTCAAAACTGGAGGAGTTGCTCAATTGTGCACGGGCCCAGTTGAGAGCCCTAGTCACCGGCGGCTGAGGTACAATGACCCCATCATTCATCATGAAGCCGATCTTCAGGGGTGCTTTCGTTGGCTGTAGGTCCAGACCTCTCCAGGGGATCGGAACAAGGCGCGGATCCTCCAAATGCGGTTGGCCTGCTTTCAATACAGACACAAAGAAGTCCAAGTCTCTCAAGGAAACGCCAAGGGGGCCAGTCGATCCAAGAATATTGAGCTCCGCGGAGAACCCGCCAGGTCCGACAAAGTTCTTCATCGGGAGTGTATACGACGTAGGTTTGAAGCCGTAAAGGCCGCAAAAGCTTGCTGGTGCCCTGATACTGCCGCCGATATCTGTGCCGATGCTGAGAGGAGAGCCACGTAGGGCAAGCAGCGCAGCTGCGCCGCCGGTCGACCCGCCAGCTGTCAGGTTGATGTTGAATGGGTTGAGGACACGGCCGTAGAGGGAGACGGTCTCCAAGTGCATCACACCCTGAGGCTGGGCTGTCTTGCAGTAAAACACTGCACCGGCTCTGCGCAAGATAGCTATCATATGGCTGTCGGTGTCATCTTTGTGGCGAGTGATCAGGAAGCCCAGAGAAGAATGATGGCCAGCTATAGGAATCATCTCCTTGACGCTGATCGGCACACCGTGCAGGGGACCGACCGTCTTTCCCGTTTTTGCAAGGTGCTCATCAAGGGCTTTGGCCTGTTTAATGGCTTCGTCCATAAACCATTCTGTCAGGCAACATGTGAGCTGATGGGCAATGATGGCTCTCTTAGCGAATGCTATAGCAACAACGACAGCAGTGAATCTCTTCGCTGCAATGGCGGCAGCTAATCCGACGGCGTCAAAGTTTTCCGTGATGTCGATTTCCTCTTCAGATAGGATGCCGGACTCTCGCGGGACACTAATGACATTTCGAGGCGGCTGGTCAATGATGGAAGAGGAAACGTGATATTCTTGTGGCACCTTGGCTGAAAACTCCTCGATGAGCGTTCGGCGTGTGGCCTCGAATTCTGGAGTGCCTACAGACGATGGTAGCAGCTTGATAACGGGCAGAGAGTCTGGTGCCATATTGAAGAAAATGTGGGAGATAGCAAAAGGAACCGGAATTCAAGGTGCAGGATTGAAGGAAGAGGGCCTTGGAAGAATAAGTAGACAGTTTCTTAAATGCGCATGCGCCTTTTATGCCCATCACCTCTGGAAAGATGCAAGCCTAATGATCCATACTCCCAGGAATGCTGACCAAGGGTGTTGTTCCCGCCAGTTCTCGTTGAACAAATGATTTCTCATTTTGGGTCGAGTTTCAGATCGATCCTCCGCTTTGCAGTGCAGTTGAAGAATTGAGTGATGAGCCAACTCCGTGGAGTTAAACCCTGGTTCCATTTGTCAGAGCCGGTAAAGTGGAGCCGGGCGATTGAAATCTTTCCCACCGGGCAGATGTTAAATAACTCCATGGCAGAGAATGATGCACATCGAATGACTGATTGAATTGGGCATTCTTCGAGCGATCCATTTAGTTAACGGAATTGGGCTGGTCGACTTTCATCGGGCCCGAAGGTGCGGGACTGGGCAAGAGGCCTGCTGAGGAATCACCAGCTACAGTGAACTCCGCGGCTCCGGATCTTGCGCCACCCCATCCCATCACCACCCCGAACCGTGCTGACGAATTTGTTGATTCATTTTGTTTTTAGACTTGTCAGTAGGTGTGGTGGTGACTCGGTCGTCTTCAGATCTATAATGAAGCCATTATGGTCCCACCGGAATCACAAGTGCGCAACCACGACCAACCGGGCGGTTGGCTGATCATACAGCAAGGTTCAAAAGTGCAACATAGAAGATGTCAGCCACCGCCAAAATGTCGACCCAGACGACCTGATTCAATCAAAAGGTTATGCACAACAGACAAAAGAATCTCCTCGACGGGGAATTGAACCCCGGTCCCCTGCGAATCGTTTTGAATGACAAGCAGATATCCTCACCACTAGACTATCGGGGATTTGCTAATGACTACGACTGGACGCAACGAAGTTAAGAGGTGCACATTGAGCGAACTCTGATGGCTTCAGACTTTACTACTGTGATTTACTCTGTTTATATTATTGTCAATGATTGTGACCCAATCTAGTATGAGCCCAGCTGAATCCAGTAGTCCTGCAGACGCTGTGTTCTATAATACTCAAGCCTATCTCTCTGGACCACACTAGCATAGGCATATGACCGAATACAGACAGTTGAAACGATAAAGGAAGCAGAGAGGGAATCAAATTGCAGAAGAAAAGAGGCTGTGATCTTTCGAATCGAATTCCTATTCTGCCTCGCACTGACACTCACGCAGCGTAAGGCATACATGGGCATTGTACGAGTACGAGTCAATAGACGCTCGGCGTTCCACTTTACCAGCCTGGGCGGGCGCATCATGTGGTCATAGGCACTGCCCACTGGGTCTATCATATTGCTTTGTGGGACGTTGTATACATAATTCGCTCTGTTCGCCCCGACCGTCCTCCGGTCCAAGCAGAACAGAGAGCAATGAGGCAATTGGAGAAGAATGCCATTTCATCCACTGTAACAAAGGGTCAAACATGCATCACGGTGAGTAAAAAATGCTTATGCCAGAAGGAAACTTTGCTGCACAGCTCTAATGAGAGACACGAATATGGTACCGCGCGCGTTGTTACTTAGTATACCATAATGCCACGCTATTGCTCATTTTAACTCGTATCAATGCACATGGATACAGTCTTTATACGCTGATTCATGGCTAACTAAAACTAGCCTCGATGTGCTACATATATTCTTCAGCAACAGGGATGCCAATATCCTTACCAATTCTGTCTGATTTGCGTCCTGGTTCTCGGCTCAATCCGCATTTTCTCTCCAAAGGTTATCTTCTAGGCTGTAAGTCGGTATGCTGTACTGCCGAGACCAGAAAGATTACTGGCTTGGAATGTTGATCGCTTCGTAGTGTCCGTTCCCTCAACGGTTTGGTCCGACGTACCTGCACGTTCGGATTTAAGGATTGGCTTCAATCTTTATCGTTCATTCTGGACAAAAAGTCGGATGCATGCCCATTGACCAAGAGAAACCGAGTTCGTTATTTGTCCGACTTGATCATTGCACGCTTTCAGCCTGCAATGGTGCTCCCCCGTCTCCCAAATTACAAATGAGGAGAAAATCTGCAACTTGGCGATGAAAGTTGGATTGGTTTTATCAACTATACAGTATAGTTTCTGTAGGTACGTGTCACGAAGTATGATATCTTAGGGTGCTATCAAGCGCTGATCTTTAAGAGTGTTCATGCATGCCGCCGATTAGGTTTGTAGTCCCGAGCCTTACTCGTGGGACCAGCTACAATCCACTGATCGTCTACATTTCATCCATCTGAGGCGTTTGGCTGACTCGCAACACCTGAAGTTTCGTCTGAAATTGTAGCCTACTAGCGGGCCCTTGTCCCTTGAAACTACACGAAGGCGGCCTTGGCAATGAAGTCAAACTCCTAGGCCATAAATGCAGTGCTATCACTTGAGCAACCCGTGGTGTAGATCTTCATCTCTCTACTACCAGACCCAAGAAATGATGCAATCAAACTACAGCAGCCAAGACCTCCCCATAGCATACACAGCCTCGTGGCTGACCAGTCCATGATCTACAAATAGCATTTGTCACTGTCTACTGGTTTAAAACATCAAACCACACATAATATCCCATCGGGTGCTGCTTGACGCCATTTTTGCCAAGACCTCCAAGTACCCACTATTTACCCACTATTACCCCGCATTCAAAGGGGTACTTAACGATACGTCATGTACCCCTATGCTCTTTTACCTATTATCACCACTCTAATTACCATTTTGATTGATGCTGAAATGTCTTCTAGTGATTCTGATACCTCTGTTACTTCTGATGATTCTATTACTTCTACACGTAGTTGTATAGTAGTTGAGGTCCTTCCAGAAGACCTTACCGCTGCCTGTAATACAGACTGTACGCCCGAGCGCTGTGACGCAGCAACAGTTCGGCCCCACGAACCTCCGGCTACCGAGCATGGTCCTCCGGGCTCCTTCCGACCCTTTGACGTGCCGGCCCGGGCCCAAGAGGTGCGGGGGCTGCCGGCAAGCCCGCTTGACCTGTTCATGCAATACGTTCCGCAGGGCCTCGTGGAGCAGTGGGCCCAGTGGACGAATGCGGCGCCGTTGTCGAAGGAGGGCCCGCGTGCTAGAACGTCTAGAGTATATAAATGGAGGAAGACTTCAGTAGATGAGATCTACCTCTTCTTAGGGATCCTATTATATATAGGGATCCATAGGGAATCTAGATTATCAACCTACTGGTCAACCCAGCAGCAAAAGGAGGATCCTATCCACCTATTCACGCGGTTTATATCCCGGGACCGTTTCCAACTACTACTCCAGCGACTGCGGATATTCGACACTGCTGAATTCCAGCCCGGCCAGCCCAGCCAGGGCCAGGGTCGGGGCCAGGGCCGGGCCCCAGATCAAATGCCGGATGTATACCGGAAGGTTAATCAGTGGTCAGCCCATATCCAAGAGACTGGGGATTCCCTTTACACAGCTGGTTCAGATCTTACAGTTGATGAGGCTATGGTCCGATTTACAGGTCGATCTCTAGAAACAACAACGATTCCAACGAAACCTATCCCAACTGGCTATAAGATCTGGATCCTTGCCCAGTCTGGCTACTGTATACGGTGGCTGTGGCACGTACATGGAAAGGGCCCATACGCATTAGTCCCCCAGGCCCAGCCAGGCCAGCCCGCCCGGACAGTCCGGACAGCCCGGTCGGCTGGGCCGGCTGGGCCAGCTGGGCCAGCTGGTGGAAAGCTGGCTCTGTTGACACCAACGCAGCAGGTAGTAACTACCCTTATCTCCCTACTTCCAGCTGCAACCTACCACGTCTTTCTTGACAACCTCTTCGCCTCTATACGGCTCTTCCGTACCCTACGGAAGCAACAGGTTGGAGCTTCTGGTACCTGCCGGAAAGATAGTGGGATAGATGGGATCCTAGTTGTTGAGAAAGAGACAGAAGGACGGGGTATCCCCTGGGGCGAAATACACTGCATCCCTACTTTAGATGGGGAGGTGAGCAACCTAATGCCCTCCTACCTACTTGCTTGCCTACTTAACTAACTGATGAATAGGTCAACCAATTCGCCTGGAAGGATAATGCCCTAGTACTCTTCCTGTCAACTGTCTTCCGGAACGGCCAGGAAGTTATCCGCAGCCGCCGCCGCCCAGCTGGGGATTCTGCTGCCAAGAGGGCTGCCCGGCAAGTGTTTGGCCCAGACGTCCGCAAGGACCTTCCAGTCCCTAGGGCAATCGATGAATACAACCACAAGATGAATGGGGTTGATGTGAGTGACCAGATGAGGTCCTATTATCAATACAGCCATCCTATTCGGCGAGGGGGCTGGCAGTCAATTGCCTGGAATTTCCTGCTGGAAGTGGTAGTTGTAAATAGCTTCCTGCTACAGCTCTGGGGCAGTCCTAGGTGGCAGAAGGTGAAAACCCACTACCACTGGCGGCAGCTGCTTGCATCCCAGCTTATTCAACAGTTTGGACCATTAGCAAAAGGACGGCAGAGGTCACGGCCGAAACGGGCTATAGATAAAAGGAATACCTCAATCCCATGGGAACACCATACAAAGGGATCAAGGAAGGTTAATTCGCCTTGCTCTTATTGTAGTAATCTAAGGGCAGTAAGAGCCCGCCAGACCCTAGGCGAGATGTCTGGGAATAGCATCACGCAGCGACGTAAATATACGAGGAAGGGCTGCTTAGACTGCAACGTACCTTTATGTATCCAAGAGGATTGTTGGTACCTCTGGCATACCCAAAATCTATAGGCAACAGAGGTACTGTAACCCTATTGGTTAACTTAATAGATTCACAGCCCCTTATTGGCTCTACCCCACCCTTGGCAGAAATGGCGTCAAGCAGCACCCGATGGGATAGGAACGGACTGTGTACCAATGAGCACTGTCATGTATATAAACTGGCTGCCTCATTTCAATCTCAAAAATCAAAATACCTTTCTTGAATAACCTTCATCGCATACCATTTTACTCAAAGCCACAGAACTATAACTCTATCCTATCAGCCAATATGCGTTTCTCTTTGATCGCTGTCCTGACTCTGGCTACTGCCACGCAAGAAGCAATCGCATCATCGGTAATAAACGCTGCTTGGTCAGGCACCACATAACTGGCTGATAAAAAAAAAATCAGTGCAGGATCGCTGATGTTAAGAATAACTGTTGCTGGGGTGGCTCAAACGGGCGGGATGCCTGCTTGAGACAGAGAGGCGGGGCAAATGTGTGCAGAGCTCCTGGAATGGCTTCGAACTTCTGCCAGAATGTGAACAAACAGGGAACACAAACACCCGTCAGCGAGACCTGCGTAAGTCCTTGCTTTCTCCAGACTATACGAGTTCTTGCTAATGTTCCACCAGAATGCAGATTGTTGTGATACTGTCACTGGGTGGGGCATTGGGTGCCCGAAATAGACTGAAGGGTTCGATGGTACCTGACTTGAGTTGAAAGAACCTTTTCTTATTTTGATTTTTGTCCGCTTGAGCGACTTTTAAACTTGTCTTGTGAGTCTTTCCTGTAGACATCAGATAGACATCAGGGGAACTATCGAATTGAACAGGATCTGCCTGCGCTGACTCTTCAATGCAAAATAACATTTGTTGACAGATATGATCCAGAAAGCTGGAAGCTTTATGAAAAGGAGAGTTTTCCACGTACCGGGAAAACGCGGCCTCTGGCTCTGTGGTCTGATGCGATCGTCCTCCAGTAAAAGATAGCCCCGGTGTTTTGCGGTTTCCTGGCCGATATACGCACGCGATGCTAAACAACTGTCACGATAGGGGTCAGGATAAGTAGTCAGAATAGCCCATCTCATAGAAAAGGGGGTATGGGACGAATAGGGTATATATACCCTCTGAGACCTACGGTCCCACACGGTCCATGAGGCCCACGATAGGGACCCTATCGTGCGACAACAACCAATGACTAATGCACCATAGTCAAGGCATGTTAATCGACTCCAGATCGTGAGATTAGGTGACCGAACGTTTCCAGAAGGGTTGCGGTAACGTGATGATTATTTATGTCTCATGAGCCGTCATCGTCAGACTGGGTACGTGGCCAACGTGCCTGATCACCGGGACACCGAATGGCGGGGCCATATTGAAGCCCGAGCCCGACCTGCATCATGCCCTGCATTAGTCGTTTTGGGAAGGTCTATGTGTCCGGCGGAGCAGCCTGTCATGCATTCTGCCTCGTGGTAGTGTCGATACAGCCCTACTCATCTCGACTAAGCCTGTCAATCCAAGTTCGTGCCTGATCATGATCCGTCAGACCGGTTGTTTCGCCCCCACGCTTGAGAGCTTGGCGAATGAGTAAGACGCTTATATTAGCCTCGACAGTTGCGTTGGCGCCAGAGGACAAATCACATCGCCCAATTACCTCTTGGCAGCTCTCAAGAACGTACACTTTCCTTTTTGGGAGACTAGCCATCGGCTTTTGGCTGAGGCCCACGGTTCAACGTACAACTTCCGAAAACGGTAATCAGCAAACAACCTTTCAACCTCATCATTTAGTTGATTCTCTCGAGATAGTCTACTCTTCCTCGGCCTTCTGTCTGTCTCTAGCAAGAAGGCCATACGCTGAGCCGACCAATAGGTCGGGGCATGTCCAATTTTGCCACCGCGCCAGCTTGGTAAATGGGATTGAATTCGTCAGAGCAAAACCCTTTAGCGATGTCAAATAACGAGGTCGCCAGGCACACGCGGCTAGTTCGTCATCATAAGGATAACATGATATCCTAGAACAGCTGAGTTTAGGTCTAACGAGCTGACTGAAACCATAACTGCTCGCTGGTCAGTTGTTCGACGTCTCCTCCTTGCCGAGGTCATTTCTCCACCAACCTCTAGTGAGACTAGAACGTAAGCCACTTGCAACTTCTTACCATGAGATTTGACGAATTAAATCTCTTATATGGATCTCATGTCTTGGCTAAAATTACTGATTTAATTATCTATAGAGATACACCGGGTCTTTGGGCTGTGAGGATGAGTGCCCTTGCCCACCGACATTTCCCAAAAAGCGAAAGTCTAGGTTCTTGGGCTACGAACCGCTCGGTAAGCAGGAATCTGGTCATGATGAACATTTTCAGTCTGACGCTCTGGCAGCATCTTGGCACCGATAGGCAGATCAGGACCGTAGAACTACAAGTGAGCAGGTGTATTTAAGATGCGCTGGACTGCCAGAGAATAGACCAACAGACAACCAGACATAAAGCTTCGTTCTATCCATCAACCATTCGTTACAAACCTCCCCAGCCTATTCGACCAACCCTCACCATATCAAGATGCCTGGCCCTATCATTCCTGCCACGGTCATTGCCGCACTGGCTGATCCGACGAAAATCTGCCAATGTCCGGCGACTTCAACACCACCTTCTTCGAGTTCGACTTGCTCGAAGTGCTCTCTTCCAAAGGCGGCGGCGTCAGCGATGTCGTCCTCTTAGGTTTACAGCACCTTCAGTCAGATGCCGAAGCGAAGAGGTATGGCATGGCCATGATTCTCCTTGCCATAGATTCCACACTAACGTATCATCAAGGCCTCTTGATAGAGACGAATGAAAATCAGGGTTATTGTGTGATGGGCAGATGAGTCGCACCCAGTCACCCAAGCGCCTTGCCATCCAACTATCGCCAATACAGCGAACCTTCTTTTGCGGTCCACTGGGCGCTTCTTATCCTGTTGGAGTGGGCTCAAGCATTTGTCAATTGTTCATCTGATTGTTTTTTTCAATCATTCACATTCCGTTGTTGCCACATAGCACATATACACTTTGGTGCTGCAGCCCAGAATAATAGTCATTCATTCAACTTTTAGGCTACATATTACACAATGCTAGAACAATACACACAAGTTCAACATAGGCTCGATTATTGACTTTGACCATTAAACTTCGATCCGTATATTTCCAAGGTTTAAAAAAGTTTTCTAAGAATGTACTGGAGCATGCTTCTTGCCCTTTTCTATTCAAACAGAATATACTTGCCAACGAGAAGTTCTGTTTGCTAATAGAACCATAATGGAATAATTGACATTACATACAGAAACGAGCCTATGCGTCATGGCATGCTGGGGAATTTTCGCAGCATTTGTGAACTGCCATGATCATATAGTCTTGCATGCCCGCCTTTTATCATCAGAACTCAAAGCTTGGCCACGGATTTGTGAGTTCTACGCATCATCTTCTTCCCCTTAGATCTATGTGCTATTTTGGACTGGATGGGACTAGTTTACTTGGGGGTGACTTTAAAAAATCAAATTAGCAGAGCATTTGCACATGGTTCACTATTTAAGTTTCATGATTGTCTAGCTACATGCACTTGTCACATTTCACAGGAAGGCACAGCGTCTACTTTATGCCTTAAAGTTCTAGGATATTGTTGTACTGTAGAATCAACCCGAGTTCGGTGGCCCCACCACGTTGCAAAACCCTTGCCCCTCGTACCGTCCCCATCTCGAATCGAGTGGGCGGGTGGGACACACGAACACATGGTCTTCCCAGACTTTGGCAAACTTGCGAAATGAGCTCGCTCGTGAGGTCGCCAGCCAGCAAGCACTAGGAATGATGTGTCACATACAGCCTCATTGGCTCAGTGGTAAAGCGTCTCACTAGTAATGAGAAGATCGGCGGTTCGATTCCGCCACGAGGCAGTTACGAGATCTCAGTATGGCTTCAAGGCATTGCTGAGTTCTCCATCTCGCCTTGTTGGCTCAGTGGTAAAGCGTCTCACTAGTAATGAGAAGATCGCCTGTTCGATTCAGGCATGAGGCAAGTTGCTTGCTTTTTGGTTCTTGGAGAGATCTAACCCTCCATCCTGTGCCTCGACCTCTTGCACGTGCTTACATGCAGGAGAATCGTGGTGTGTGGGCTGCTCGGCAGTCTTCTAGGCACCAACAACGCTTGTGATGTGATTTCGATTAGATTTGTTGGACTGCATATTAGCAGTAGCAATACTGCTCATACGGTGGCCGCGTAAAGACAGGGCCGATATCACCGGAGGCTATGTCACGATCGGTGAGGCTGATGGATGGATTGAATTGAAAGGATAAAATCCGAAAGTCTAAATGGGTGAGGTATAGAAGTGAACAAAAAGTAGTTATGTAAATAGGAAAGAAATAAAGCAATCTGATATCATAAACACCCTGCAGTATTGACATAATGAACTTAAGTCGCCCGACTCATCATCCTTCGTGTTCCATACATACGCATTACAAATAAGAAAGATATTTTTGCCGCCCAGAGCATGTAGGGGTAAGAACACATGAAAGAGCAATGAAAGACTTTAAAAGGTATCCTGAGGAAATCAGGCCTTATTCTTGCCATCCCAGAGGATGATGCCAACCGACTCCTCCCAACCGCGACCAGCAGCGATTTCCATGACAGTGCGTCCGGCGTCGTCTCTGGCTTCGAGGTCCACACCGCCAGCCTCGACAAGAAGCTTGAGGACCTTGGCATCGCCGTTCTCGACGGCCTGCATGATGGCGTTCCACCCACGATACATCTTGTTGACGTTGGCACCCTTGCGAATGAGCATTTCGATGATATCGGTGTCATCACCGCGGCACCGACGCACAGCCTTAACGATAGGTAAGTGCTCACCGGGGGCGTTGATGTCAGCGCCGCCCTCGTTGATGAGGAACTTGGTGATCTCTTTGTTATCTTCGCGAATGGCCGAAGTAAGTGGCGAGAAGACGCCGCCGTTCTTGTCCTCGACCGACACGCCGGCCTTGAGAAGGAGCTTAACGCTCTCGATCTGGTTTGCGACGACAGCGCGCTCCATCAGACCCTTGAATGAGCGAGGGTCCGCAACAGCGGGGAGAAGTTTCTTCAGAACCTCCGGGTGCTGGACCGACATGACGATGGGCCAGTCGGTACCGCGGACGTTGGGGTCTGCGCCGTGAGCAATGAGCTCGTCGAGCATCTCCATGCGGTTCTCCTTGATGGCTGTGGTCAGAGGAGTGTTGCCATCATCGCCCTTGTCGTTGGGGTTGACGCCCTGGTCGAGAAGCCACATAAGAGCTTCCATGTTATTGACCTTGACGGCCATTTCGATAATACCTTTAGGGTTGTGAAGGTCGTTGCCAGCGGCAACAAGCCGGGGGAGGAAGTGCGTGCGGAAATGTGTCACGCACTTGAAGGCAGGGTATTCGGCAGAGTTCAGGTTGGGATCGGCGCCGTTTTCCAAGAGAAGCTCGAGGATGTCTGCACGGTTGTCGCGGATGGATGTGCACAGCGGCGTGTAGATGCCGTCCTTTTTGATGTTGGGAGAGACACCGGCAGAGAGCAGCACACAGACAGACTCGATGTTGTTGATACTGACAGCAAGCTCCATGTTGCCCGGAGCCTTCTTGCTGTCTGCGCCACGGGAAAGAAGGACTTTCAAGCAGGGAGCCTGGTAGGTGGCGGGCCAGAGCATATGTTTCGGACCAGGCAGATTGGGGTTGGCGCCGTGGTCTAGGAGAGCAGTGAGGAGGTCTACTCTCGCAGCCATGATTGTCTCGAACAGAGCAGTCTTGCCTTCCCTGTTCTTGACGTTGGGGTCGGAGCCATAGTCGAGCATGAGATCGACCAACTTTTTGGGGGTTGCCTTGTTCATGGAGGCGATCAGAACTGTGTTGCCGTTCGCCATGATATGGTTCGGATCACCACCGTATGTGAGCAACAGGTGGACGAATTCGATCTTGACATCGATGACGGAGATGGCAAGAGGGGACTCTTGTGAAGAGCCTGCAGACATGTTGGGATCCGCGCCGTACTTAAGAAGCATCTTGGCGATCTCGATTGAGTTCATTTCCACTGCAGCGAAAAGAGGGGTGATGCCGTCCTTGTCTGCCGAGTTAGGGTCAGCACCGAACAGCAGGAGCAAGCGGACGCTCTCATGGTCCTGGCACAGGACCGAGTCAACGAGAACGTGCTGATCCGGGCCGGTGTCAGGCGAGACGCCTCGATCTAGCAGCTGCTCTACGAGCTTGTGGTTCTTGCCCTGCACAGCGGCAATGAGAGATGTCTTGAGGGACGGGTTGCCATTGGCATTGTGGCGTGGGGTCCAGCGCGGCATCGTCATTGGGTCGGCCTTCAAGCGGACGACCTTGGTCGGGATGCTGTCGGCAATACTTTGCAGTTCGCCAATAAGCGTCTCTGTGCCTGAAGATGAGGGCGAGATGGTGTGGTCTGAATCACGGAGGTTTCTTCGGTCTGAGATGCGGCTAGGCGCATCATAGGTGTCCCTGTCCGAGAAAGTAGCGTCGTCACGCCCTGGCCTCCTTTCCGTGTGGACTTTTGTGCTTATGGGGTGGAGGTCGTACTGGCCGTGCTCTGAGATGGTAATGTCGTCGCGGCCAGCTCGGCGGTCAGGGATCCTGGAAGAATGTCCGTTCTCTGAGGAGCTGTGATGACTCCTGTTCGAGATGGACGTGCGGCGACGCGGGTCTGGAGATAGCCTCACTTCTTGGAGGACGAAGTCTGCCGACATCTTCTCTACCAAGGAAGGAGGAGGGATATGGGGAGGTTGCGAGGAGACTTGTGGAAGAGGAGGAAGGGGAGGAGAGGTTTCGTCTGATCGATCGGGTGGCGGTGCAGGCTGGACTTCAAACGACTTGGACTTGGATATCCGCACCGTTGAGTTGTTATTGCCGATGCGGTCCAGTGCAGCCGCAAGACCAGCATAGCCGTTGCCAACAGCATCGTCAGTCTTGGAGTTTCCTAGAGACCACTGAAAAACTAGGGCGCTCATCCTCAGTGCGTCCCTGGCTTTGCGAATCGACTCCCTCATCCTAAGTATCTCCTTGTCGGCAAACATCATACGCCAGCCGCGTTGGATCTTGCCCATAGCACCCTTTTTCTCGTACTCGAGGAACTCGAACATCATGTGGTCAAGGACCTGGAAATCGGAGTTGGTCTGGCGGAACTTGAGGTCGAGCTCCTTGATCATATCGGCAGGGAACTCTTGGTGTGTGCGGGACGCCTCCGAGAGGCCAGCCTCGATAGACCATAGTATCCGGCAGATGTCGAGGAAGTCGTTGGCGAGCTCCCGGAAACCATGTGGTTGGTGCTTAACGTTGGTGAGGAACTCAAGCATACGCACCGAAATGTTGTTGCCAAGGAGGGTAGCCCTCGTGCAAAGGTCCAGGACAGACTCCTTTGGCTTCGGTTTGCCATACATAGCGGCAGTCATAGTGCCTCTTCTTGCTGCCGGAATCGGCTGAACAGACATGAGGGGTTGTTGACAGACGAGAGTGGTGGTAGAAGGTAGCGGGGGTGAGAAGGGGATGTATCAGACTCTGGAACTGTTGTCGAGGTAGCCGTGTATGTTGTTCGTACAACACCCAATGGCGGAGTAACAATTTTTGAGCAAGTGCAGAAGGAGAGGGTGAAGAGGTTTCTGCCAGCTCAGGGGGCAATGTGGGAGAACTCGGGTTTATCTGTTTCGTTCTGCCACCGAAGTCGAGGTCTGGATCCAACGGCGACCCAGGTCCCTCACTCTCCGAAGAGATAGCTCGAGGCCAGGTCGAGGCCCCGTCGGTGCTCATTGATAGAGACAAGAGTCTGACAGCAAGCCACCAACCACGCCAAATGGGGCGTATTGGTAAGAGCAGGCATTGTCCCAGCTCGGAGCCTGAATCGTGATTGCACTCAACACAGAGAACCAGGGCGACTACATCGGAGGATGAGAAACCTGTAGTGCCAGGTACAAGGGAGGTTCCAAGAACCAAGTCAACGCTAGACCAGTTAACCCCAGAGATGAGCTACGCTAGGTCGTCCGCTTTGACACAAAAGACCGGAGCTCAGACAGATAAGCCAGTGCGGCCCCATTCAAGACAAGGGGATTGACATCTGCCATCCACCATCCGACAACGGGCCCGGCCTTGCGTCCTAGCGCAAGCCTCAGACTCTTCAGGAGAAAAGAATGGATTCTTGTCTTGGGATGAAGACAGGACGGAAATGAGATGGGAAAGAAAAAGAAGAATCAATAAGCAATTTTGACAATGTCGTTCGGGATATAATCGAGGCCCATGCGCTCCTGTGTTCCGACGAGGCGCAATGTTGGCTCATATCCATGTCCATCTTAGCGCTGGTGGCGCGGGGAGCTGAGAACGGTCTCGCCACGTGAGGGACAGCGTTGGCCGGATCCCGACATTCTGATGCCTCACGCAGAATGTTCTCCGTGTCTCTGTGTTTCCCACCCCTCCAGCCCTCGTCCTACCGGACGAACCCCCCACCAGCAAGCAAACCTGCCTAGCAGAGTTTTTTCTTCTTCTTGCCCTATGTCTGTGTTTTCCCCGAGTTGTGATTTATGACCGATCCAAGTTTACACATCTATCCCGGGAAGCAGGCAAAAGCGGACCATAGCCGTTCGGTGGTTGTCGATCAAGCCTCCACCGCCATTGTCTTTGTGCTAAACAACTTGAGGAGGGGGCGCAGACAACGGGCTTTCGACAGCGCAGGCCTGGACGTCACGTTATTGCAGTTCTTTGGGCTTGGCAGTGGCCATGTATTCGGCAGATATGCACATCAGAAATCTCCCACATTGTTCTTTGTTCGGCCGGCAATGTAACGCTGCTGGGTCTCTGCTTTTCGACTCGGGGCGAACTTTGTGTGTGCGGGGCATCGGCAACGGAGCGGTCCATTCGCCCTTGGTACGTGGATGGCTTCATCTGTACATTGTACGCACACTATCAGGGAACCTGTCGTGGCCAGTCCAGACTAACAGCAGTTGAAGCCATTGGACATTGATTAACGAAATGCGGGCCCAAACGTCGTGATGGAGGGACTGGCACCGGGGCAGGAAGCCAGAAGCCGTCAAACTGTTCGTGTCGCCCATGTGTATAGCGTGCTCACGATGGCACGGCATTGCCCATCAACACCCTGCACGGCTTGGATTGGCTGCGTTAGCTGGGGCCGCGTACCTGGGTGTCGTTTCTAGGTACCGGCCAAGGGGGGCAGCAGTCCAAAAAAGCCAACAGGCGGAAGCCCAAGCAGCTAGCCATCGCGTCTTCGACCGTGTGTCACGGGGAACAGGCTGACATGCCCCGTTCCAATGGGGCATGAGGGGCCGAGCTGAGCTAGCTGGCAGGGGCAGTTAACCGTGCGTCTTGATCGACGAGACGAAAAGCCATGTTGCCATGGTCCACATTGGCTGGGTCGGTCGTCTTTGCCTCTGCGTGGCTACCTTCGAGATTGTCGCCTTCATTGTGGTGGGCCGATGGCCGTGGTGGTGAGCCACGCTACGGCGGGACGAGGAGTGATGCCGGCCGCCTAAGATGCAAGACATGGGCCCAAGACATCGTTGCTCCTCGCACAGGCCCTCGTGTCGTCAAGATTTCTCATTCTGCAGTGCAACTTCCCGCTTTGCCAGAGGAGGGGCACAAGATGTAGGCTATTCTCTGCCTCGAACCATGGCCAGGCCTGGTCCACGTCGTCTCCTCATTTGGCTTGGTGGCTAGGGCTTGATCTGGAATGAGAGCGGGTTTCCTTGCGTTGGAGGAGCTGGTGGTCGGTGCGGGCAGAAGCTATTGCACCCCTCCTCCCCAAAGCTACGTTAAATTCCTAGGTTGCATTTGCATTTCCACATAAACAAACTCGAGAGATGAGGGACCCGACTCGAGGACTCGAGCCTCGAGATTGGAGAATCCGACGGTGGAGGGCTGAATGGCATGCGAGGACGACGGATGCTGCTCAAAACGAGCAAACTCAAAGCCAAGCAAGCGCACGCAAAGCCACCAAAAGCCTCGTTCCCGTCCTAGGGGCCGCCGAACGCCTCTTGATCCTGGCGATGAGTCGGGTACCACACCAGCGGTTTGGACGCCAACGCCAAAAAGGCCACACTAGAAATCCCCTCCTAGACTCTCTGCTCTTTATCTCCGTCGATTCTTGACTGGTCCATCGTCGACTGTCACTTTGCCTGAACAAATAGCGCCGAGTTTAAACTTCGGTCGTGCCGAATCCACGCGTCGAAATGGCCTACTACCTCGGTTTGCCATGCCATTTTGTCACTTACTCCGCGAGAAAAGAGGAGGGCGTGGCTGCTCGGAAGCGCCTGGGCTTGTCCCAAACCCATATTGCATTCGTCTCTCCATCTGGGAGCTACTTCCAGTAAACCAGTTGCAGGCTTTTTCTAGCGTCTTCCTTCACCACTGCCGATAATGCATCCCTCCAACTATGCCGGCCTGGGCATCCGTATGCGCGCCCCAACGCCCCCCAATGCGTCCCGCCCCATTTCCTCGTGCAAGTCACATTCTGGGTCTTTGCATGATAGCCGGACGCTGCAATCTCACTGCCATTACTGATACGGCCGCTTGATGCTTTTTGCCATCTTCTATCGATTAGTCGCGTAGGGCAACTTCTACCCCTTTTCCTTGCATTGTCGAATCCCCAGCTGGTTTGTGTGCCACAAGCCCATGTTTGACGGTATGTAGTACGTGTTGGGCCTCTTCGGGGCTCATCCCCGTATTCCAGGGCCCATCACTCGGGAGATGGGCGTTGGATAATCTATACACAAAGAAACATGGCCAATTGCTCAGCCGCATTAGGGGCCCTTCCCCACGCCCCTCACTGCCATTTCGAAAGACAGGAATAACGATATCTTTGTTCTCGCGCGGAGTGTCTCTCAGGTTGCGCCCCTAAATGCATTGCGCCCAAAGCAAGCTGTTCACCGAGGATGTGATCGATCTCAAAGGATCCACAGGCCAGCGGGAAGACAGGCATCTTCGGCAGACGCCTCACTGTCTCAGTTTCTCGGTAACTGCCTTTTTTTTTTTGCATTGATCCTAGTCCACAGATCTACTGGGGAACGAGGGATTTGGGACTTGCCTTCGCTGCCTCACTGTTCTATCATCCTCCCCCTCTCTAAAACATCGCCTTCACCAACGTCGCGAGGAGTGTATCACACGCCGCCACAATCATCTACAGGTACTGAGGTATCTGCCTGGTTGTAATCCTGCAAAGACACACTTAAAGGCCAGTTGAGGTGAATGACGAGGCGCCCAGCCTGCGCGACCATGACGGTGTCTGGTACAGAACTCCCGTGCTTCGCCGGCATAAAATTGCCTTTTTTCTTCAATACTTAATGTGGTTAGCTTCGTTCTGGCAACGTGCCGCCCAAGTTGTTGCAAAAATACCATCACAAGCTTGGCAGAAAACTGAGACAGGGCGAAGGCCATACACTCCCATTTCATCATCGTCCATTCCGCCCTTGCCCAGTTTCATCACTTCTTGCAGTTCATCAACATTTTAATTAGTCCCAGGCATCCGCTTTGCTGCTATTCATCCCCCTTCTCCACCTGAAGTGCTTAAAGGGCGCAGTTTGGGCTGGCGGAGGTGACACAGCTCATCGCCATGACGCTTGGTGTTAGACTACGAAACACGAACTCTAAGACAGCTACAACCCGAGAATAACGTCGGCCGCCTTCTCGCTTACCATATATACAGGAACAGCAATGTAGTAGCCAGGGATCTGAGGAAAGACGCTGGCATCAACCACACGTAGACCCTCGGTTCCTCGCACCTTGAACTTGGAGTCCAATACAGCCATGGCGTCGCCGTCTTTGCCAATGGGGCAGGTGCAGCTCGCATGATGTCCCCAGGCCTCATTCTTGACAAACTCGGGCAGCATTTCGTCGGTTACGTTCTTTCCGGGCCACACCTCGGTGAACCCTCCGGTCAATGGAACGACGCTCTCGAACATCTTCCGAGAGAGCTTCATCCCTTCCACCACAGCCTGGATGTCTTTGGCCCCCGCTCCGTCGTCTTGGAACGAGTTGAAGTCGATCTGCGGCACGTCCCGAGGGTCAGCCGAGCGCAACTTAATGGTCCCGGCGCGGTTGCGAGTGTGAGCTTTCAGGGTTATCCAACTCCAATGGCGGGCGTCGGCTGTGCCGGCGGCGGCATATCCGGGTGAATATCCGGGAAAGTTGACGGGTGCTCCAGCAATAAAAAGGTCCGGGTCCCCCTCAGCGACTGATGACTTCTTGACGATACCAAGGCTGATACCATTGGAGCCGTAGATGCCGCGCTTCCCATTTGCAGCCCCTTCCCGCCACTTCTTCAAGCAGGGATCGTCCGTACCGGGACGGATAAAAGTACAGCCTTGGATAATCTGGAAGTCTGTAGGTGTCTCACCAATGACACTAGTTTCGTAGCCTAGGCTGTTGATCAGCACACAGTTTTCAACGAAGAAGGTGCGATCCACTTACGGTCTTGGAGGTTGGTGCCGACGCCAGGCAGGTCGACGATGACAGGAATATCAAAAGAGGCAAGCTCCTCACTGGGCCCTACGCCGCTAAGCTTGAGCAGTTGAGGGGTGTTGAAGGAGCCGGCCGAGATGATGACTTCGGCGGTGGCGTTGACGGATCCGGCAGTTCCTTCTCCGGCATTGCCGGATCGGGGATCCGCGCGGTAGAGGCTTTGTCCCGCGATGAAGTCCACGCCTACGGCACGAGGCTTCGGGCCGCTCTGGTCGAAGCGGACTTTGGTCACGAGCGTGTTGAGCTTGAGGTCGAGATGATACTTCCTCGAACCATCCGCGTTCTTGGCGTTGGCGGTCTCTAGGACAAAGTCTCGGGGGCCCACACGGATGCCGCTGTCGACGGAAATGGGGACCTGGTAGAGCCCCTCGGCGGCGTCTCGACCGGGCAAGTCGACGTTGAGATCGCGAAAGAGGACTTCACCGAGGCCTTGGATTGTGGAGAAGATCAGCCCGATCAGGTTCTTGCCCATGGCCGAGGCAGCTGATAGGATGACAGTGAGAAGCTTGATATCCTGGATCACAAGTCCCAGGTCTGTCACGCTCGTCGTGAGCCATCCACTGAATCCGTGCCCGATGACACCGTTGGGGAGGTATTCGGCGTTCTCTAAGCGTTGAAAATACTTGCGCATGTTGGAAGCACTCCAAGTGCTGTCGCCGGTTAGGCTCGCAATGCCGTCCCAGTCCGATTTGTGAGGATAGACCGTGATGAGCGCATTGTGACTTCCGCAGCCGCCGAGCGTTCCTGCGCGAGGATACAGGACTCCGAGCGGCTCAGCCCCAGTTGGCGGGCTGAGGCCAACATACAGCTCGCCGGATGGCAGGCGGTATGTCATCTTCGAGTCTTTCTTCTGCTCCTCGGGGTCGCTCAAGTGCTGGACAAAATAATCCCATTTCATGGGTTCGTACTCTGTCGATTGCAAGCTGAGAGCAGGTACTTGATAGGGCACGGAGTCACCCTGGTCGTCGCCGGCCTCGATTAGCAGGACCTTTTTACCGGCAATAGCGAGCCGGGCCGCGAGCGGACCTCCGCCCGGCCCCGACCCGACAATAACATAGTCATAGCTCGCGAGGATGCCCGTAGACTGCCGTGCGGCAAACTTCTGGCTTGGACTATGACATCCATGTCAGATAACCATGTTCACACGGAAGTGCATCTTGCTTGCAACGTCGGGGGTTTGGTCTGAACTTACACAGCAGAGGCCGTGGCCGCGATGTAGCCGAGCAACACGTTCGTGACATGGAAACACCAACGCATCTTGTAGGGTAGCTTTTCAACTGGCTTTGAGGGGTCGCAGCACCGAGCAACTTAAAAGGCGGCCATCGAATTGTGTGTCGGCCGGCGCGTATCTTCCTTAAGAACCTCTTGAAGAGATCCCTTTTCTCAGCATGTGTCTGAACACAAGTTTGTCGCATTGCCCCTTGCATTTAATTAGACACGCCGTTCCCTGTGGGTGTTGTTTTCCCCATATTCGATGCGACCTGCTTGTTCGCCTTGTGACCGACCAATATGGACGACGTTAGGAATGGTAACCTTTTCCACCCGGAGCCACACCCTTTCGCTTTTTGCGGCCTACCATCGTCGGCCAAGTGAACGATTGGGGAAGCTGCCCTGGGCGGCGCACGGGGAAGACGATGGTGATTTTGTGGGAACATGAGCGGGAAGCCTATTCAAGCGAAAACAGGGGCAGCGTTGCAGGCGCGGCGGGCGCGAACTTGGCATTCACTGCATTGATTATGGCAAGCAAGGGTCGACCTTAATCGAAATTACGATGTAAAATGTCTTGAATCGGGAAACCTGGCCGATGCATCTCGGCGCGCCGAACACGAGGGCGGTCTTAGTCTGCGGGGGATAGCTCAGCCTTGGGGAGACATCGGCTCAAATTGAATGAGCAAATGGCCAGCTATTTGATGGCAGCTGACGACCTAGGCTCATGGGCTCATTTCTACTACCGGTACAATATACGCTGCGCTGTCAAAGCTCCATAGAAACCTCTTCGATATCAAGCAATCGGGCTTTCCACAAGTTTGTCTGAAGCTCGAGGGATACAACCGGATGAACCAGTCCAGTTGCGCCCCTGGAATTGACCATACTGCAAGGTAAAACACGGTCAGAGAGACATGGGTCATGACCCCTGAGCCAATCTTTTGTTATTTTCAGCTGACAGGCACATCAGGCCTCTCATCCATCCCGCGTTCTCCATTCCCACCCATATCCATGTTGCTAGATCTAGCTAGCGCTGCTTGCGCTGTCAAAGAAAAAGTGACCTAATCCCATTCCTCTTGCGGCACCATGAGTATTTCGCGAGCGCAACGAACGTGGTGCTGAATAACGACTAGACGGTAGGATGACCATCGAAGCCTCCTGAAACGTCTGGGCGATACGTCCACTATCTAGGCATAAATATTTAAACTTACAAATGAATCTCTCAACTAGCGAATTTACGACTTGTCAGAGTCTCACGGATAATTTACGCAACAATACTTTGTACCTGGCGAAAGGATGATAAAACCCACCAAACCTTTCTTTGTTAGTTCACCGACGGAAGAGACATTGGGGGTCGCCATTTGCTTTCTGACCTTCTCTGCCATTCAAAGTCGATTGAGACCTCCAGTCCGCACATGGTAGTAAGACAATCGACTCATGGCGCTCTTCCAGAGCACCAGACAAATGACGATGGTCCTATTTTCCGGATAAAGCGGGCACCTACTTAGTATAAGCATCTCAAGCTCCATTTGGCCGCTTTCGTCCACAGAAAAGCCATCGTTTGTCAATGGCGCTGAGTGGCAATCCGGATTGAACTCCTGCCAGCATACCAACTGGCGCTGGAGGTCTGATTCATATGTAAAGGGGGTTTGCTCCACCAAGAGTCTATACTCCATTAGAAAACCCCATTGCGTTCCCGTCGTTTTGATGCGGTTTCTGAGTAGCACGATCTGGTTTTTGGCACATTTCCTGTAAACGTGAAGCACACGATGCAGGTCGGCGTCCTGCTGCTAATTGCCGCCACGGCCCGAGCGGCCGCCAACCCTGACTCCGACTCGACATCGCCGATAATCCTACTGTCAGCAACACCGGCTTGCGCAGTGAGTGATGGCCTGTGGCGTGGTTTCCTCCGCGGCGCACATTTCGATGTAGTCGACTGCCACTGATTCCCAACTCGACAGATGCAGTGCTTCCTTGATGGATTTCACTCGAAAAACTGCACCATGGCAGGGGTGGCGGATTGCGTGTGCACCGACGTCCCTCTCCAAGCACGAGTCTCGGAATGTGTACAGAGAGCCTGCGAATTCGGAGATCAAGTTGGTATGTGGTGAAGGCGCTTTTTCCTCTCATTCGCATTGCAGCCACTAACTAAAATCCCCTCAAGCCACGGCACAGATTTCACAACAGCTCTGCCGCAAATACCCTAAACAAGAACGCCGACGATTTTCCAAGATTTTCACCATTGGTTTACCCGCCCTTACAACCATAACAGTAGCCCTGCGATGCGTGGCCAGGCTGCAGGTCACGACTCAGCTGTGGTGGGATGACTGGGCCGCGTTGGTAGCTTTGGTAGGATTAATTTGGAGGCCGCCGCAACTTTGGCTGGCTTGACTACGATATGCTGACGATCAAAGGGATTTATAATTGTCATGTCTGGCCTTGGTTTGGCTAGTAAGCCTTCCAACCCATCATTTTAATACGAGTTCTTGCTAACCTGGTCTTCTTTTAAGGTGCCAACCTGGGCTTTGGTTTCCATTACTGGGATATTGAGCCGCGAAACGGGATGGCAATTCTCAAGGTGCGAAGCCATCTCGAGTGCTAATGATTTTACGGAACTCTTTGCTAACGTCTATTGACTTGCAGATTATGTACGCACAGCAGATGTTCTACATCTTCGTACAGTATGTATTGGGTTATCTTGGCAACGGAACGAGTCGGATGCTAACTACATGTCAGAGTTTTCGCAAAAGCATCCATATGCTGCTTTTATTCCCGCGTATTCATAAGCAAACGATTTCAGTTAGCGACCAAATCTTTCATGATCTTTCTATTCGTACACGGATTGATGTTTCTATTGTTGCTCGTCTTTCAATGCTCGCCTATCCAGTCCATTTGGGACCGTTCTATTGAAGGTCGTTGTCTCAATATCACAGCTATCGTCTACGGAGGAGCCGCTTGCAGCATCTTGGAGGATATTGTCCTCATTATAATGCCCATACCAGAGCTCTTGAAACTGCAACTTGGGAAGAAGAAGAAGTTGGCTTTAGTGTTCATGTTTGGTTTAGGCTCATTGTGAGTGGTGGTTGTTTCGTTCACCTAGATCCGGAAACTGACAGCACAACACAGTGCATGCGTCGCCAGCATGGTCCGCCTCCAGTATCTGGTCTCCTTCGCTGATTCGGTCGATCCCACCTGGGAAAACATCATGGCGATTATTTGGTCCGCCGTGGAGCTCAGTAGGACCTGCCCAATTCGTTGTTCATTGCACCAATGCTCACAGGACACCAGATCTCGCGATTATTTGCGGTAGTCTCCCTGCATTACGGCCACTACTCAAGCAGATCCCGGTTTTTCTTATAACAGCCAAGTCAGCGGCGAGAAAGAGTGGATCCGGCAGACGATCACACGGGCAATCAGCGACAGCGAATATAAAGTCTCACGCTTTGCATGATTTCAGTACGCAGTCGTCCCCACGAAACACACCTCCAAAGTCGGATCTGCCTAGACACTTTGGCAGCAGCTCAACCGCATACAACAAAGACTCGCATTTAACAAGGGAAATGGGTATTGATCCAGGAAGCACAGAAGATTTTGACCTTGAGGAGTTGGAAATGGGGCGAGAGGACTGGGCTGTGCAAAAGCAGACATCGTGAGGAAATAAGTCAACCTACCCACTTTTCGCCCACCCCCTGTTATCGCCCACCCAAAAACCCAGCTATCGCAACACAACCACCCTTTTCAATTAACTATCGACTAGGCATAGATGCCACTACAATACAGCTTTCTGCCTCACTAGGGTAATCAGATGCGCTGGATCCATCTGTATCAACCTCAACGTCGCCAGCGTTAATCTGGCCTTGCCGTATGTTGCTAATGTCAGCAAACTTGGAATTAGGGTTTACTGGGACAGCCTTTTTCTTCCTGGCTGTACTGTTGTTGACTTGGGCCTGGAGATGCTGGATTTGCTGCTGGGCAGTAGCCAGTTGGAAGGACTGCTCTTGGAAGCCTTTTTTGACCTTTCTGAATAGCTGGCGTTGTGTGGCAATGCTTTGATCCAGCTGGCTGAATAAGTGCAGTTGACTATCCAGCTCCCTAGCTTTTCTAGGCGTTGACCATGCAACCGCAGATACAGCAGATACCCATCCATCTGTATTCTGGATATCCTGGATACCCTGGATACGCTGGATAGGTGTTGCTGGTGGATTGGATGCCTTGGGCAGCAGCAGGGAGCTCATAAGAGGCTTGGCTACAGCAACAGGCCATAGTCCAGTGTATTTCCAGCCACTTTTAATATTCTGGACTGTTAGCCCAGCCAGGCGTGCTTCCTGATAGCAGGAAATAAAGTTCCTTTTGCCTATAATGGTTGAATCATTCCACTGGCTGAGGTATCCAAGCTCCTTTCTATAGGCTGACTTGACTGGGCTAAAGACTGACTGATTAAGTGGCTGGAGGACATGGGAGGTATGTGGCGGCAGGAATAACAGATGGACGTTATTAATATAGCACTGCCACATAAATTCTGTCGTTGTATGACTCCCATGCCCATCCAGGATAAGCAGTCTGGCCTGGCCAGCCTGGCCAGGGTCAGTCTGAGGAAGGAAGACTCTATGCAGCCACTCAACAGCAGTCTCATCAGTAGTCCATCCATTCTCTGTTGCTGTAAACTCCCATCCATCCAGAGGGTTGAGATCTAGAGGAAACCACTGCTGCTGGACTGACTTGCCCTTATATATAACCAGCGGCAGTAGTGCCCGCCCTTCAGCTGAGATACACTCGATGATAGACACCCAGGCTCGCGATCCAGGCTGCTTTTTCCGTATAGACTTTGTCTCAGCCCTGCCTAGCACCAGCCCATTAGATCCCTTGCCCTCAAGGATTCCAGTCTCATCCATGTTGTATCTATTGGCTGGTTTGATGGCCATGATCGCTGGGATCGCGAGGTACTTGAACCAGTCCCTGATAACCTCAGTAGATGCCCCATTGACGCGTCTAGAATCAATAGATCGACTTCTCTGGACCTTGATAGATGGGTTCCTTCGTATGAAGGCATTCACCCATCTCTTTCCTAGAGGTTGGGTATCTCCCATGGCATGGAGGATGCGCTGGGCAAACCCCTTAAGTTGCTGATGCGTTGGCGCAAGCCCAAGATCAGCCTGGATCTGCACCCAGCTGGCCAGCTTAGCCTCCTGACTAATAGAGAGCCTCTGGAGGTCTTCAAATGCTGCTGCCCTAGGTTGGGTACCTTTTATCCGACTTCGAAGTGTTGATCGTGGGATACCCCATTCGCAGGATGCCTGACGGACAGACTGGCCATTGGTTATAGCAGCCAGGGCCTGGTTAATCTCGTATTCAGTATATTGGACCATTAGGCCATAAACAAGCAACATAGAAAAAAAGAGGTTATTTGGATAAGGGTTGGAAATGTTGCGATAGTTGGAAGTGGGAGGTTGGTGTTGAGGATGAGGGATTTTTGGGTGGGCGATAACAGGGGGTGGGCGAAAAGTGGGTAGGTTGACTTAGCAAGCGAATAACGAGATGAAGAATAGACTTTGAAATTTTAAATATTAACTATGAAGCGTGAGTGAAGTTAGAGATTATATACGCCAAGAGTTATTGCAAGCCAAAGCTCTAGAAAATCGATGTTTTATTCACGTCCTGCGGGTAAAGTGACAATAGTGGCAACTTGGAGTAAGCCACTATGGTAAGGCAAGCACCATCTGACCGGTTGCCCGCATGCAGCAACCAGAAAGGAAGTTGTCTTACTCTGCTGTGCTGGTACAGGTCTTCACAAAGACATGTCGCTGATGTCTTTTTCGAAATAAATTGTACTGGGTAAAACTGTTCTTTATGGCTTTGTTTGTGTCACTTTGGCTAACACAATATCTCTCTGGTCAAGTCCAGCGGAAAGAATTGCGACCAATTTCACATGTAGTACCTTTTTAGCTGGCTTGTCTTACAAACATCATTCAATCCAGCCCTCCCGTTTTCAGCTTACCAGGTCAGATAAGGCATCAGGATGAGTCCTTCATGGCGACCCTGATCATCATTTCACTCCTGAAGTATCTTTATTTGTACTTTTTTCTCTTTTTTATGGATCAGAAGGATTCAAAATCCACACCCCCTCATTTTGGGCTTTATCATACACATGGGGACCTCCGGATTTTGATGGGGGCTCTGACAATCTCACAGAGTCCGAGATGCGATATCTTGATATCGGATGTGACGGCCCGGTCTTCGAAGTTGGCGGGAATCTTTTTGACTACCTCAGTCAAGTTACAAGAGAAATTACCAGTCCCCTGAGGGCGGAAAAACTTCAACCGGATTCTTATGCAGCGAGCCCCTCACACCGATCACTATTTCCTGACAAAACCTTGAGTCTGTGGGTTGATGCTATGTGTATAGACCAGCACAGCAGCCGAGAAAAGTCCCACCAGGTCCAGCTGATGGGTCGGACCTACGAAGCTGCCCACAATGTCATTGTCTGGCTTGGGAAGGCGGAGCCCAATAACAATGCATGCTGGATTCTGAGACACTTCATCCCGACAATACCGAGCTTAGCTCGATCAAGCGGAACAGCCACGCTTTTGCAAGAGACTGGGCCCGAGTTGGACCACCCACAAGTCATCAAGATGCTGGGGAAGGAGTTGTGCGATCGATGGCGCAGCTCATACACGGACTATTTTGCTTTCTTCCTCCAAAAGCGGTGGCTTACGCGCGGATGGGTCGTCGAAGAAGCCGCGTCACCCGAGCCCGAGGACATCATTTCGCAATGCGGCAGAGAACAATTCTCCTGGTCCCTCGTCAACCAATTTTCGGCCTTTGTTCTTAAGGTTCGCTGGGATGAGGAGCTTAACAATCGCCTAAGTGAACAGCTGCCAGACTGGAAGAAGCGACCCGGCACAATTGATCGCCTGTGGAATCCAGTACAGAGTTCCTTGCTATCGTTCAACCGCAACAGAGTCAGCAAGCGAACGGCTGATTGGCAGAAGTACCGCGGCTGCTATGACTGGGGATGAGATTTGGCTCATCAAAGGAAGCCGGATGCCGCTATTGCTGAGGAATACCCAAGCCATGACTGGACCTACTGGAAACGCGGCAAAGCTCAAAGGACGAACGTATGTTCTTGTGGGGGAGACCTACCTCCACGGCGTTATGTACGGGGAGATGCTGGGTGGAGAGTTCACTGGAGAGTTTCAGCCAGTTGTGCTTGCTTGAATAACAGCTGTTATTATCAATTCCTCCTCTGGCTCGATTCATTTTGGCCCGTTATTGTATCTCAAGCTGAACAGCTTACACGGCCAATCGAATCCCTGTGATTACATTAACTACTTTTGTCTGTCTGGTTTAAGGAGTCGCTAATTCAGCCAAGTAATCAATTTGGCACTGCAAGTATAGACGGCAAACTCATTATATTTTCAAAGATGTGACCAATAAAGGGGAATACAACCTATAAATAGTTTTGCAACGTAAAAATTTGTAGTTTCACTTCTGGCTCACCAGCCAGCCACTCACATGCAGGAAACATCACGTTACGAAGTAGCCATTCTGAAGCGCTTTGCAAGTACGCGTACGTTAAGATACCGCAGACAAATTAGATACACTTACTTCAGTCGTGGACGAGACTGTTAAATTCATCTAGAAAGAGCTCTTAAAGTAATGTCCCATCGATGGAAGATATTTGTATGGTTTGATGACGAGGGAAATGAACCCACTCAACACATGCATTACAGGCGCTCTCTAGAGTAAGGTGCTGAATTGTCTTGTGCTGACAGAAATTTCAGCTTATCTAATTAAGATGTCTCGTTAAACCAGCACCTGTATTTGATCCGCAGCAAGGAACACGATAGTGTGGGACAGGTTTCTTCGTACATCGATAGGGACGAAGCCTCGAAGCTGAAAGGAGTTGGCGGACACAAGCGTTGGAATGATGATTGCAAGGCTTACCATCTGCCGTGTAGAAGCGGCACTGACGTTGCAGATCGTTTTTGGTTGCTAACCCAGTCCGTGGCATCCGGGGTTTCGCATGTGAACAACCTCGTGCAGCAATCGACGTCATACCGTCATCCTGCACTCGGTGGGGGACTAAACGATCGAAACCCAAGTTAAACTACTAGGGATGGTCTTGAAACTTACACTCTATTCCGCACTCAGCAACAATCACATTGATATTTATCGAAACCTGTTGATGTGGAGATGAACCCATGGATCCCATGCAGCCACGGGCTTCGGACGAGGCGGGCCCCGGTCCACATGGAGAGGCGTCGACAATCCCTCTCGTCGACCTAAGAGGTTTGAGAGAGGATGCCGATGCACAAGATGCGTCACAGGCCGGCAAAGATCTCGTGGACGCTTTCAGAAAGGCAGGTTTTGCATACGTCAAAAACCATGGAATACCGGAGGAGGTTTTAAAGGCAGCGTTTCAGTGGGCAAGTTTTCCCCCAGACCCTCCGTTTCCTTGTAGGAATCGGCAGAACCCAATACTCACATCTCACATAGAGCGAAAGGTTCTTCTCGCTCCCACAGGCGGAGAAGGATAAGGCGCCGCATCCTCCCGAGGGGTGGTGGCACCGGGGGTATTCCGGCATCGGCCGAGAGAAGGTGTCCCAAATGGTCTTCGACGCCAAACAAATCAGCGAGCTGCGAAAGGTCCCCGACTTCAAGGAATCATACGAGATCGGCCGCGAGGACGACGATCACCTACCAAATATCTGGATCCCCGAAGGTTCGCTACCGGGTTTTCGATCATTCTTCAACCACTTCTACGAGGTCTGCTACCAGCTCGAGCTCCACCTGCTCCGCGCCATGGCGCTCGGTATGGGCTTGAATGGGGACTTCTTCCAGAGGTACCACGTGCAGAAGGACAACCAGATCCGCCTCCTCCACTACCCGCCGGTAGATGAGAAGCTGCTGCGCGTTGGTCAAGTCGAACGACTGGGCGCGCACACAGATTTTGGCTCCATGACGCTCCTCTTTCAGGACGATGTCGGCGGCCTCGAGGTGGAGGACCCCAACGAGGAGGGGAAATTCGTGTCAGTACCGCATATCCCGGGGACGATCGTAGTCAATATCGGCGACTTTATGCAGCGGTGGAGCAACGATACGCTGCGGTCGACCATGCATCGTGTGCGAGCGCCGCCGTTGGATACGAACGAGAGCGGTGGGCGAGTCACCCGGGCTCGGTACTCGATTCCTTACTTCATCGGCGCCGATCAGGAGAAGACGGTGGACTGCGTCCCAGGCTGCTTTGGCCCCGGCAGGCCGAAGAAGTACCGCCCGATCAACAGCCGCGAATACATCGAGATGCGCCTGAATGCGACATACTGAGGGGAGGGGAACGGTTGAAGAGGAACCCCATGTTTTTGGGTGCTAATTTTGAGAAACTGGCCGTCTCTCTGAGAGAGCTCAGACCTCGTTGGCAAGGTTCCAGCTTGTGGGAATTAAAGCCTTGAAGAACACTACCGTTTCCCTTGCAGATTCGCCGTGCATGGCAGGTTCCACTGACAAATGCCGTATTGCTTGTGTGGTTGGCCCAATCCGCCGATGATCTCCGACCCCTCGAACGTTCGTTTTTGGCCATGAGGGCCGAAGATGGTAGCATCAGAAGTTCTTGGTCGGCGTACTTGGCGCTCCATGACACGTACGTCGACAGCTTGCAGAGGCCGGTTGCTGACATGGAGCTGACCACGGCAAATGGTCCCTCCCTCCAACGGCTCATCGCAACGCTGTTAACGCTGTTGGGGAACCGAAGGAGAAACCCCTCGCCCGGGATGGTGGGATGCGGTGAGGAAATGCTGTTCAACTGGAGAATTCCCGCGGCCAACGAGGGTGCACGTCCACAACCACGCGCGTTACCCGCTGTGGAGACCGAGCCGGGCTCTTATATTAGAAGACGACAGGGACCGGGGATTGCTATCGTTGACTCGTGGCGAAGTTTCCACCCTTTCCCATCTGTTTCAGCAGCCCAGTTTGTCCCTTCTTACTCCGTAGGTTCTCGAGATCCGGAGGCGCGATAGGAAATCCCGAGTGAATCGAGACGAGACGAGCTATCACAGCACGCGAAACCCAATATCATGGCCTCCGAGCAGCCCGAGGAACCACCAGCGGCAACGGTACCGGCTGCGGCACCCTCTACGGCATCGGCTACGGCACCAGCTACGGCACCGGCACCGGCCACCGCCGCGGCATCATCGCCGCCGGCTGCATCCGCTGAACAGGAGACCACTACAGCTAGTGACGTAGCCGGAATCCTCCCCGCTGAGCATTGGGTGCAGGCGGCACGAGTCAGTCGACGCCATTCCCGGGCTGTTCCCAATGCTGGTGCAGGACACGATTATTGACGGGCCACTAGGACGCCGCCAATGACGGCGATACCGATTCGGCTCTGGGGGATGACACTGCCAGCTCTACGGCGTCGATCACCTCGACTATCCTGCAGTACCGAAAGATCCACGGAAGGACATTTCATGGGGAGGTTGGCGACGCACAGTACTGGTGAGAGCTCACGTTTTCGTTGTCGTGGCCTGGCGTGGAGCTGACGCGTCGCGAAGGGGGAGCAACGATGAGCAGCAGAATGAGGCTTGGGACATCAAGTAAGATAAGAAACATGACGAAGTCAACGTGACCAGAGGTGAAACTGATGTTGGGCAGCCATCACCTTCTCACACTGTCGATGGGCGACAGGCTTCACTTGGCACCGCTTGACAAAAGCAAGGTGAGTCAATAGCCGACTGGCAAGTCATACCAATAACCTGATCTCGTCCGGCTAACTCGTAATCAGCTGACCAAAGCTCTTGACGTCGGAACGGGAACAGGTGAGATATCAACGCCATTGCGATGATCGATTCTGGAGCTGACTGGAGACTCTAAATGCAGGTATCTGGGCCATGTAAGTACAAACAGTCGTGAAGGCGGTTGCAAAGACTAACCACAGCTAGCGATTTCGCCGATGAGAACCCCGATTGCGAAGTCATCGGAACCGACATCTCGCCCATTCAACCCAGTTGGGTTCCCCCGAACTTGAAGTTGTCAGTAGCTCCTTTCGCGGCACTGCAATCTTGATGCTGACAGCCTACAGCGAGATCGATGACTGCACCCGCGATTGGACATTTGAGCCCGAAAGTTTCGATTACGTGCACGTTCGTTTCCTAGTGGGAAGCATTGCGGACTGGCCGGCGTTGTTCAGGCAAGCTTACAGGGCTCTCAAGCCTGGCGGTTACCTCGAGAGCTTTGAGGTCTCACCCGCTATTCTGAGTGACGACGGGACCGTGCCGGAGACCAGTGCCCTGGGTCAGTGGGGCAAGTTCTTCGAAGAGGGCGGCCGTAAGATGGGCCGGACTTTCCGGGTTCTCGACGAGGAGCTGCAGAGGACGTCAATGGAGCAGGCTGGCTTCGAGCACATCACTGAATGGAACAACAAGGTATGTGTTACACACAGCATTAAGCTCAGATTAGTTTGAGCGGTACTAATCAGTTGTGGTATAGGCCCCTATTGGCAACTGGCCCAAGGACCCGGTCAAGAAGGAGATTGGCGAGTGGGCACAGCTGACTCTTCTCTCCGACATTGAGGGCTACGTTCTTTTCATGGCAAACGTCATGTCCACTTGGTCCCGGGAGGAGATTCACATCTATGCGGCACAGCTTCGCCGCGAGATTCGGTCCGGTAAACTTCATGGCTACTACCGCCAAAGAGTGGTTTGGGGACAGAAGCCTTTCAGGGCTGATGCGTAGAATTTGTTCGATACCTTGAGTTTGATCAGAGCTAGCGAGCCCAAGTACTGCGATGCCTCATTTCTAGTGATTGAATTGGTCGGCCGTAGCCGAGTCGTATCAAAACGTACTCAGTATGAGGACTCGGTTGACACTTGTATTCCACTGCAGCAGCCTAGGTATATATCTGGGCACCCTCATACCATTGAATGCGCGTCAATATTGTCGTGAGTCAACAATAGCCAGCTATGAGCATACTCCAGGTCAAGGATTTATTTCAGATACAATTCAACAGCACGAATAGTTTGCAATCAATGAAATCAGGTCAGGACTCACGGTACAAAAAACGGATGATGTCTTCTCGATTAGAAGCCTTGAGGGCATGGAGTCGAGTGGTCGTCATCCACTTCACTATTTTCGGTGCAGTTGCTACACGCCCTCACCGTTGTTGTCGTCTAGTTGGAAGTCCTCATTGACTCGATTTACAACGGGGTGGCCCGGCAATAGCAAAGCTGCTTAGAACAGATGAACACCTCCATCGATGAGTTGACCAGGACATCCTCATCCAAGTCAATTTTCCTTGCCTTTCATGGTCGCGTCATCACATCCTGCTGCTCCGCCTAGTAAAGCGGTGTTTCAGTAACATCATGTTGCTAGATCGGCCAATGACCGCGAGTGTTAATGCAAGACCATACAGTTGCAAGCTTAATGGATGGCTTTGGTGCCCACTTACCACATGGGAAAAGGAGGCTAACCGGGTGAAGGTAGGTTGCATGCCGGTGAATTGGCTTTGTGGGGTGTCGATCGTCAGATCCGGAGCAATCTCTCCAAGGCCAAGACATGGCCGTGGCTGGACTCCAGATGGAAATATCGATTCTTGGAGCATGATACTGCTTGAATAGGAAGGAAACCGGGTAAAATATCCTTTGGCACGGATAAACGACGAGGTCGTGACTGCTAGAGGCGCCGACCAAAGAAATATCATGACGAAACAGGACTTGATGACCGCCTGATGACTTCACCCTCGTGTCACCTCCCAACAACAAACGCCAATCAGCGAGAGGATAAAACAAATAGCACACGTCGTCCAATATGTGACATGCTCTCTGGAGCTCTTTCTTAATTAACTAATCTACCAAGCTGCTCTTACCTAGAGCTTGAGTAGATGAACTCTCTCCGCCAGCAGTCAATCAAGGCTCGGTGTCGTTTTCTATCTTCTCTCACGCACCGAGCATCCGTCTCTTCGATTTCACACAAACCATCAAGATTAATCGATTCTTCTTGCACAAAATCGTTCCAATTTCGGGTACATATCAGAAAAATGTCCGCCATTACTGCTTCGAGGCAGCAGTTCGAGGCCACCTCTGGTGCCACCGATGCCGTCTGGGTGCACAACGACAAATACGCCAATCGTACCGGACCCGAGTCCAAACCTCTGACTCGAGACACCGAAGCCGACGTATGCATCGTCGGATCGGGAATCGCTGGTGTTTCGGTCGCGTACGAGCTGGTCACACGCGGCAAGCAGGTCATTCTCCTTGAGGCTCGCGAGCTTCTCTCCGGTGAGACCGGCCGAACGAGCGGCCACTTGTCCAACGCCCTCGACGACGGATACCTCGAGATTAGGAAGAAACACGGGCATGGTGGTGCCAAAGCAGCTGCCGAGAGTCACACATGGGCTCTGAACTACGTCGGCGAGATTGCGAAGAAGTTGGGCATCGCTTGCGAGTATCGAAAGCTGCCCGGATACATGGTCTCGCAATTTCCCCGGGGTGATCCCAAGCATCCCAAAGACACACAGAGTATTCGTGAGGAGGTTGACTACGCCAAAGAGCTTGGGATTGAAGCCGAATTCAAGGAAAGCTTAACCATCAAGGGATGGTCCTCCGAGCCAGGTAGCCCCGACCAGCGCGACGGAGCCATCTGGCACGGCCAGGCAACGTTTCACCCAACCAAGTACGTTAACGGCGTCTTGAAGTTCCTACTCCAGCAGCCCAACTTCAAGTGCCACGCGCAGACGAGAGTCGTATCCGTCGAGGAACCCGGAATCGAGATCCTGGGCATGGGCAACAAGCACGTTGAAGTAAAGACACAAAATGGTAACACCGTCACGTGTAGCCACGCCGTTCAGGCGACCAATGTCCCACTTCAGAAACTTAGTGTCGTCGCTGAGATGGAGTTCTATCGCACATACTGTATTGCCATTCGCATCCCTAAGGGCTCCGTGGAAGACTGTCTCATTTACGACACTGCAGAGGAGTACAAGTACGTGAAATTGACGGAGTGCGATGAGGCGGATGACTTCATGATTGTGGGGGGTATGGACCACAAGGTGGGACAGGAGCAAACAACTGGTCGATTCGAGGAGCTCGAGGCTTGGGCCCGAGAGCGGTTCCCTCAGGCGGGCGCCGTCGATTACAAGTGGAGCGGGCAAGTCTTCGAGCCCGTCGACTACATGGCGTTTATCGGACTCAACCAGGGACAGAAGCGCACTTTTATCGTCACTGGTGACTCCGGTAATGGTCTTACGCATGGAGTTATCGCAGGAAAGCTCATTGCCGATGAGATCGACGACCAGCCCAACACCTGGGCGAAGCTCTACTCGCCGAAGCGGCTGGCATCTATTCTTGGCTCGGCTCCATCCATGATCGCGCATGATCTCCAGATCAACAGCCAGTACAAGCGGCTTCTGCAGACCGATATCACTGACATTGAGGACTTGGGTCGCGGTTGCGGTGGTGTTCTGAACCCGAAGTTGTCGAAGCCAATTGCAGTCTATAAAGATGAGAACGGCAAGGTTACGAAGGTCAGTGCTATTTGTCCGCATATGAAGGGTGTTGTTTGCTGGAACTCGGTGGAGAAGTCGTGGGACTGCCCGGTTCATGGAAGTCGGTTCTCGACCGAGGGTGTGTGTGTTGAGGGTCCGTCGAAGGGCAACCTGGAGCCTGTCCCATAGTTTAATTAGTTCATTGGTTGCTTGGAAAAGATAACATTGTGTTTAATGCTTGGCTTCCGAACATGCTGGCATAATAAAAGCCATCAGAGGCCCGAATCCATCGACAACGACGCAAGCCAGTACCCATGTCCCATGTCCGTTATCCTGGCTTGAAGACTCCAACTTGTGTTACATTTTTGATTGCTAATTTATTGATCTCATTACTACAAACTACTGCCACTGATGATAATCTTGTTGTGGTTCCAAATTTTAACAAACGTCTAACTCTTTGAAAGAACCCATGCTGATGAAGTCGGGATCATTACTCAAGTTCATACTGCTTGCATGGATGATCCCTGTTACCTATTTGAACGCCGTGATACTGTATTCGTTGTACAACCGCAACACCGTTGGTGGCAACAAGAAAGACAGCGAGAGTCAAGAAAAGGGATAAAGGGGCCAATGTTGCAGGAACACTGTCATCGGTTACTCAGCCATCAGCACGGGAGACAAGATAAGTCAAGAATCATACTCACACAGTACCAAACCTCCCTACGAACGGAAGCTTTTCCACGTTCTGCCTTTAAAGACACATGGCTATTCTCTTTCTTGTGACTCTTCACTCGGCCGTTCTGATGGCCGCCTTCATTACTTTTTTTAAAGCTTTGTTTGTCGTTCTTCCTCTTCTTCTTCTTTTCTCCTTGATTAGGCGATTGCTTTGAACCTTTACCGCTTTTTGTAGATTGACTCCCCGTTGCTGCCGGAGGAGCAATGGGCTTTTTCATCTCGATCTTATTTTTGAAAGACGTTTTTGCGCTCTCCATCGAGCTATCCTGTTCTGTATCAAACGTAAGCATAGTAGAATTTGGCGTGTGTGGACTAGCATATTATTTACCTCGATGCATTTCAGTGTCTTTCCCTAGGATACTTTGAGAGCGTCCCGGGCTGGCGTCTCGAGACGTAGCTGGGGGATTCGGGGCAATGGGGAACGAAACCTTGATATCTTCAAGGATGTCCTCTGCCGTCATTAACAAAGCCAGCGGCTGACCAGGATAGGCCGCGACTATCATCCCGCAGAATGAAGAGCCCCTTGTTACCCATGTGCCGGACGTGCCAGCAGCTGTAAATTAGTGTTAGTTTACGGTAATGTTGTCGATGCAAAGTGGAAGACTGAATTACCCATAGTGTTCGAAAGTTGTATCCTTCTCAGTTCCAAAGTCTTAGATCCGGGGAGGAGAGGCATTTTTGCGGTGCCTGACAAGAGAAATGCTTTCGATATATCGTCTTGTCCAAAAAGCAGAGTAACCGGTCCGCTTACAAGCTCCTGGTTTGGCATGAAATCAGTGACTTCAGTCATTGGCCACGACAAGGAGATATTTCGCAAAACTGCTGAGGTTTGCAACCTTAGCAGGGCGTAGTCGCTTGGTTTCAATGTGCAACTTTGTTCTTGTTTTGCTGGCAAGCAGGTTTCGAACAGTTTGACTCCCACTACATCCTGCAAAGGAGTCCAGCTCTCCACTAAGGCAGGGTCTCTTTCTCCAAGGAGTCTATGTACCTCCTGTTTCTTGGCTTTTTCTTTCCCCTGGTGCATAGGACTGTCGAAGTCTGAATCCGAATCCGAGGCTGAGTCTGAGCTTGAGGTGTACTCGCCATCGTCAGTTTCATCGTCTATCTGCATCGATTCAGTTTCCATTGACACAGTTCCATTTTTTCTTGATATGTCTTGGAGTGAGAAAAGGTCATAGAGACCATGAGCCGTTGTCATGGCGATAGGCGGAATACTTTGATGGTAGTTGCCGATTTTGCTAGTCAACAAGCCGCCAACACGTGAAAAACGCTGTTTGACAACCTTGCCGCCTCTAGTGAGTGTGGCACAGCAGATTAAGCCACACGCTGACGTTTGCTTAACGTTTCTAGAGGGTGATTCGACATGATAGAGAATAGTGCCTCCCTGGTGCTCGAGTCCCTGGTTGCTTTGGGCGTTGAATTTTAGTTGTGTTAAAGGAATCGACAGGTGGCCGGCATAGAAGTCGGGGGCGCCATCATGGACTTCAATCGGCTGGCTGACGAAGTCGATAGGTAGGCAAAGCTTTCCAGTCATACGTCGCACTTTGTTTCGGCATGATTTGCTGCCACAAAGAATCCAGACGCAGGGAGAGATGACCACTGATTTTGAGAAAATGTGCTCCTGATTCCCGGACATTCTCAGTTCTGGAACAATGCGCCTTCTCTTCTCATGCTGTTTGCGTCGTGACTTTTTTTTCGCTTGCTCTGCCAGCATCTCCAGATCAATTTCTTTTAGTTCGATCAGCAAATCATCCCTGATTTCGGGCCACCTAGTGAGCAAGTGGGTTGGAACCGGAATGTCTGTCTCTCGAGCAACCCAAACTTTAGTATTGGGCAAGTTCCACACTTTTGACGATCTGGTCGACACTGTATGTCTGTCTTCGCTTCTAGGCGGGCGAGATTTCGAGGTTTTCAGCAAGTTTGTATCCGCAGAACTAGCCGACAAAACAACCTGCAGCGCGGTTGCAAGCCCAGGCGGGGTGAGATGCGTTTTGGCTGGCGAAATGCTGCCTTTTTCGATGTCTGTGCAATGGTCGCGTTCCGAGATTTCCATTTCAAATGACGGATACCCCCCCGACAGCTCAACCTCTGTTAGGGACGCCATTATCAATGTTCTCGCGGCTCAGCTCTTCTCGTAGCAACATGGATTTGATGCCGAAAATCGAGAGGCGCGGGGTGGTAATTTGGAAAATTGATCATGATGGAGAGATCAGGGGGGTTCGCCCAACGATAAGGACTACAGGCTGGTCTGCCTGAGCAGGCTACGGAAACCTGCAGGCAGCAGTCATGTTTACCAATGAAGCCTTTGCAGTGCGCCCAGCTCCTCGTATGACAGTTCGGGCACCAAACGAGGCGGTAATATTAGCCAATGAGGGCCTTGCAGCATGCCCAGCTTCTAATGCGGAAGATCGGGCATCGAAGAGGTAGCATTCAGCTTGGAAGTCTATGTTCTAGGCCGCTGGACAGATTTGGAGAGATGGCGAGCTATAAGTATGCAACCGTGTCACAACCTTCCCTTTTGGCAGGTCGCGTTCACAATCATATGGCAAAATACACTACTTCGGCCGTATTTGTATATGAAAACATCCTTACCATGAACAATGTACCTGGAGACACTCAATACACCACATATTGTATCGCGGCATGGCCCATTATGGCGGACAAACTATTTCCGGCTGACCAATACGACACGCTGGCTGCATTTGTAAAGGAAGAGATGGGCGGGTCCAGATTGGCATTGAAAGTCGACGGTATTGAAGAATTGAAGAGAATCACGGATTGCCTTCGAGCGTCAGCGTACAAGCGTCTCGAAGACGTGTTAAGTGAGCCTGCTATCATAAGCCTGAAGTCACGGGGTCAGGAGCAATACACTACAGACGTCATTTGCCACGCAGCATCCCTCAGTATAATGGCCAAAGTTCGAGCGACTGGTTCAACGTATTTACCTGGCGACTCGAGTAGAGCTTGGGAGAAAGGCATGTCACTGGTTCGATTGGCCAGAGAGTTGTACACGAGTCCTGAAGCAAGTCCACACCCGGGGGCCCATCCCATCGATTCAAAACTCACTGTTCACTATCTCGCTCTCTACCATAAATGCAGAGTTATATGGACAGATTATCTGGATCAACACCTTACCATCCGCAGGAGTGGGAGCACAAAGGTCATCTTGGTTTACCAACACAAGATCTGGCTTGCGTCTCATGCCAATCAAGCAGAACGATGTCTCGTACCCCAGGAGGTCATCCGTGAGGCTCTCGACACACTTAACCTGCTGTTTCCCCACAACGACCGAGAAACCGAATCCTTCCTAGAGAAACGGGGACAGAAGTTCTCTGGTCTGGGCTATTGCGGTCGGGAGCGCAAACTGAACCTGAGCAGTTATCCTCACTGGGGTCATAGGATCAAAGAGCTGGTGGACATTTTCGAGGGGCACAGAAGTGGTGTCTGGCAGTTTCTCCCCAGAAAAGACAGAATGAACCTCTTAGAATCAGCCAACTTCTGGATTGCGACGGCCGCGCTTCTCCTCGCCATCGTCAGCTTTTTACTCGGTCTCATGTCTATCATCTACGCGAAGTGGTCGTACGATATCGGGAAAGAATCGCTGGTGGTATCTCTTGATTCTCTTGAGCTAACGAGACTTCAATATCAATTATCGTTGGCTCAGGCATGCTCAGATGCCGAGGAAGCGCGGTTGTTGCCGGACTTTTGCTCTGCCGAGGTGTGAGCGTTTGCGACGTGGACACATGGATTCTGCCCTGGGCTCCTGCACACAAAGCGGGCCGAAATGGCAGTTTGAAACCGCCCGGGTCGTCTAGTGGGAGACATCTTGGCATGGCTTTCAACCTAAACAACAGTTGAAATTGGCACTTAGAACAGGCAGGCGATGGGTGAGATGTTCGATTGCAGAAGAGGTGGAACGACATGGAGCATTCATGGCTCCCTGTGAATAGCAGCCAGCAGATCGAAGGAACGGCAGTCTGCGGATTAGAGCAAGCGGGTAGGGTATGCTGATTGTGATTTCCGGGTGTGACAAGACCAGGCAGAGTGGAAAGAAAGCATGCATGTTGTGATAACCGTAAAAATAGAACGAGGGAAGGTGGTGCGGTGTCACTGAGGTGGTGGACGAACAAACGTCACGGGTCAAGCGTCCAATGGGCGGATGCAAAAGGACAGCCTGGGTGGGACCAGCGGGGTGGTTGGGTGGGAGCACGGGCCACATGACGGCCGGTCGTCTTGGCGCGTCTGCCGGTTGGAGCAGCCCACAGCCTTACACTTCTCTCCCTGTTCATCTCCTCCCCTCCTCCGCTTGCTCTTCGTCTTTGTCCCGTCGACTCCCTCGAACCATTGAAGGAGACATGGAGCAATGCGAATCGAAGACGGTGGCTTTCGACACAAGTCTCGGGACTGCTAAGAACGTGATTGGCGGTGCCACTCGATTGGAACGGGCCCACTGCCAGCGGGCTTGGAGCAGCATGGCCGCCCACACCACCTTGACCCGACGGCTTGGATGACGGTGGTTGGTTATTTGTTGGCGATGGTGTCGTTGTGTCGTTGGGCCTCCCCCCTCGGCCTCTGATTGTCCATTGCCAGGGTGGTCGATCCTTCGCCAGGCGCAGCCCAGGGCTGCTCGTTCTTTCCACCGCACAAGGTTCTCCTCGACAGCACAATCGTGTATTTCTGCCTATCCCATGTCCTGCCGCACTCTGCCTCCGTTGTCCACCGTCGGACCTTGCGCCCACCACTTCGACTGCTGCCTCTGAGGCTGAGATGGCCCCGGTCTCCCCCAAAATTCACGCTCCTCTCGCCCATTCTTCTGCACGCATTCGAAAGATCCAACGCGAGGAGCCGGCTCAGAGGCGCAGCTAGCGAGATTGGACAAGACATTTGCTGATCCCACGGACGTTGGCACAGTGTCTTTTCTTGCAAGTACAACAACGGCCATTCAATTGTTGTACACCCTACAGGGTCTCTATTCTGGCGTGTTGCTATTCGTCGCCAGCTACACAGCAGCTGCTTCTGAGCCTCTCGCCCTTCAACCTGCTTTCATATTTCATCTTGCTCAGCCCCGTCTCTGTCCGCGCGCGAGGCCTTTGGTCCGGTTTGCCGCCTTCAAATCCGGCTTCGCAAGGTTATTTTCCCCGATATCCTAATACTCCTTCCGCTCGTTTCCATTATCTCGCAAATTCGCGGCCGCATCCAATAATCTGTTGCCGACCTGGGTCTGTTCCTCATTGTGCCATCTCAGCCATTGGCTCAACTTGATCCATTCTGAATTCTCCCACCGCCGCCGCCGCCGCCGCCGCTGTCATGGTCGCGATAGTAGAAGCCCTGGTGCTTACAGGTCTGGTTCTCCCAGCCGCAGCTGTCAAAATCGGCCGCCACGACCTTCCATGGCCATCTCAACACTCAAGGCCCGAGATGAAGTCGGGGATTGGTCCATTGAGCCAACGCCGCCTCCCAACCCGCGCTTCGCGGCGATAGCTCTGAAGAGACAAGATGGCGGTCCGACGTGCGGATACTATGAGTACAGTATGCCGCTCTCTTTTTTGACCACCTTCGATTTAACATACTGACATCCCGTCCACAGACAGCGAAGCGTTCGATTGCTATACCAACCAGGCGTGCGTCACAAAAGGCAGCTATTTCGGCTGTACAGCAGGTTCACAGCCGTACACGGCTTGCCTCGATGGCTTCAATTCAATATGCAGCCAAAGCAGCCAGGGTCTCGGCACGCTCTGCTGGTTCGTCTCAACTTTTCGTTCTTACTTCTTACTCCCTTTTGACAAGCTTGCCTCTCGTCTTTATACGTGTGCTGACGTGCCACAACAACAGCAACTTCAACACCGATTTCCCCCTCTGCGTCACGGCAATCAAGCCCATAACCAGCAACTCAGTTGCCTCCATCACTGGCTTCCGTTGCGGCAATAACCGCGCCAAGGGCAGTAGGCTTCTCCTCGAGAGCAAGGGTCAATCGACGACTACGCGAACTACCACATCACCCTCGGCCTCGGCCTCAGACTCATCAGCCACAACAGCACCAGCCTCCACTGTTGAAAACATCCCCGCCGAGACCACGACGACGAACCCCTCTCCTGCCCCTTCGCCGGCTACGCCAGTCGGCGCCATTGTTGGCGGCGTCATCGGTGGCCTGGCCGTCGTAGGTCTCACCGTGCTCGGGATTGTCTGGATCTGGTTGCGCAACCGTCGGGGAAAGGGCGGCGCTTCTACTGCTGCTCCTAGCGTCATGAACCAGTCATACACCTATTCCCCAATGCCTCCCACCGGCGCTCCCTCAGAACCTCGGTCACCCCCGGTGCAGTCCGCGTATGACGTGAATTCCTCCTACAAGGGTTACTATCACCAGTCAGCCGTTGGCTCTCCTGGCCCCGAGAGCTATTATCACTCGGCTCCCACGGTTTCAATCTTCACCCCGACAGCCTCCGAAGCCCCTTACCAGCCCGTGGCAGCGTCGCACAGCTCTGTGCCCAACGACAGGCGGCGCTTATCGGAAGTCCCCGCCATCAACCCAGCGGGGACCGGCAATAACGCCACGGAACTCCCATCGGAGAGGTATGATCGATACTAGGGCGTGAGATGGACACTGGTCACAGGATAATTACCCACGAGCCGCATGTCCTTAGAACCAACCCGGGATTGCGACATTGCAGACGACGGTGTCCACTCCATCGAATTCCTATACAACGCCGGAGCTCAAGCCAAGGCTCATGTCATACTGGCCATTATTCCTTGCCCACTGCCTGCTCACCACTCGCAATTTGGCCATCACCAGAGACTGCGAAAAACAACGCGACGGTTTTAGCTTTTCAAACCACCAGGAGACGGGGCGACGGGAACCACGACCACAATGAACGGAAGAGAGCGAAGATACCCGGGCGACCAAGATTGGGTCGCCCAGAATTTCCATGAACATGTTTGCATATACACTTGGCCCACATGGGGATTATTTACATGAATACTATTACTTTAATCACTTCAACCCCAGCGTCTCCCCAAGGCATCGTACACCGTCTGATTAATCGGCAGCACACTGCCGTGTCTCAGCCCACTGGGGAACCCGGTCCGCGAGCTGGCCGTCCACCCTGCGTTGCTGGCCACGTTGGTCGTCTCATACGGACGGTATCCGTCGGCGCCGTAAAAGTCGAGCAGAACGTGAGCCTTGCCGGCGACCTGGTTGTCCCAGTAGGCGGCGGGGCCCTCGACGCCGCTGGCGATGATGGCGGAGCTCCCGCCGGGACGCGTCCAGGTGCCGAACAGACCGGTGGTGGTGACCTCGACGAAGACGGTCTTGAGGCTCTCGTCCTTGAGGAAGCGCACGAAGGAGCGGCCGTCGGACGACGTCGGCAGGATGTTGAGGTCAATGATGTTGGTGGGCGACTTGTCGATGTAAGTCTGCGGGGCCGAAAAGGTGCGGAAGTCGGAGGTGTAGGCGTAGCGGATCACGATGGGGCCGGGGGCGCCGGTGTGGTTGGGGTCCGAGGCGGCGTACTGCGGCGATGGTCAGTCCCGGGTGTCTCCATCGAAAGCGGTCAAATCCACAGGAGAACTTACAAACTTGGACGCCCAGTGAACGAGGTACTGCCCCTTGGTCGGATCCCAGATGGCCTCGGGAGCCCAGACCATGCCAGCGTCGGCGTTCTCCACGACGACGAGCCTCTCGTTGCTCCAGTTCACGAGATCCGTGCTCTCCCAGACGAAAATGCCCTTGGACCCCTGTCTCTGGGCGGCATCCCAAGTCGTCTAACAAGACCGTGATCAGCACGGGTCCTCATTTTCGAATGCCAGGTTCATGACTCTCACGACACGAACACATCACAGGCGGCAGAAACATACCTTTCCGATGTCCAGGTCCGTGCCGACAATATACCACTTCTTCCCCTTTTGCGCACCGCCACCCTCGACGATGGCCGGATCGCGCACGCCGCCCGTGCCCTTTGTCGGGCGGATCACGGGCGCGCCGCCATTGAGCGCGCGGAATGAGGTCGGGTTGTTGCCGTTGGAGAGGTGTAGGTAGACGTACGGCTCCGCGCCGAGGAAGAAGGCGCCGAGGTAGCCCATCAGGCTGGGGTCGGCGCGGGGCGCAAGCGAGGAGCCGGCGAAGTCGAGGGACTGGATGGGGTTGGCGAGGGTCGAGGTCGCGGCTAGGCCAGCGCCGAGGAGGGCTTTGATGGAGACCATGTTTGGGCTGTGTGTGCGGCGTCCGGGTGGTATCGTGAGGACGTCGAGGAAGAGGCACGGGAGAGGGCGAAGTCGAGACGGGGAGATGCAGGCTTTATCATGTCTGCCGAAGCTGTCAGCCCCCGCAATCTGGGGGAACCGCAACGTTGGCCCATGAACATCGTCATAGGCACGGAGGGGTGCCCTCGTTTCGTTTAGGCAAAGAGTCAGGACGGGGGCGGGTATCGTCACATTGCAGCGGCGAAGCTTCTCAGCGAAACCCCGAGATGGGGGCACCGACGAGGGCGCCCAACCCCGCCATCGCCGGCTCCAAGGCTAAGCACTGGTCGACCGTCTGCACACCCGCAGACCGCAGTGCTGCCCAGACGCTATATTTTTCCCGTGCTGGAAGAATTTCCAAGTCTAATCTGGAGTTGGAAAGCGACTCTGGCACGAGGGACGCGCATGGCGGGGACCTCGGAGCCGTGGACGCGGACGGCACACGACCCGGAAGGTTGCACCGGATATTTGGGGTGTGCCAGGCACTTTACGGAAAACTTTGATCACGAGAACAAGCACGAAATAAAAAGGTGCAATATGACGGCCATTCGCAAAAGGAAGCTAGAGCGACTCGGTGCAGTCGCTCGAATCAGGGAGATTGCCACGTTTTCCGCCCCTCCCTCGCGGCACATGCCAGCTCGCCAGGCACGAACCACCTGAAGCTTCTTTGGGGCGTTCAACAGGGAAAGCTGGACAATGCTAACTGCAAACCCTTGGAAAGGAGGGGGGGGACTGGGGCCTCCGCGTGCCTGAGAGGGAAGAAACTGGGGATGATCCCAGGTGCCGGGAGATCGCGCATCCCCCCTTCAGATGCTACGTCAGTCTGGCATGTGGGGTAAGCGTGGTGCGGAGTGCAGCGTTCATTGGTGCGCATGGTTCGTGACGGGCCGAGGGACGTGATTCAAGGAACGGTCGGGGCCCATGTGGTGGTATATACGAGAACCAAGGAATATGTACTTGGAAGCTGAGGTTTAAAAAGCAAAGTATGTACATGCGAAGAGATGGGGAGGGGACCGCGCCACGTGCCCCTTCTGATGAGACGGTTCGAAATGCCCTGCCCTGAATTCCCGCTCAAAGACACTATTAACCACGTCAGTATCGTCATCCTCGTCTTCGTTCTCTCACCGAGCGCTTCTATAGAAAGAGAGAGAGAGGTAGAGAGAATTGCAGGCCGGGGCAAAGAACACACCTGAGAGTAGTACGAATCCTTGACGGTGCACTTCAGACCAGTGGCGCACTGGAAGCTGCCGTTCCACGTCGACCCGCCGCACTGCGCGTACAGAGGCTGGGCCGTGGCAGTCGCGAGGGCGAGGATCTTGGCGGCGGCGTGCTCGGCGGCGACGACGATGTACGAGGACGGGTTGGTCGTGACCATGCCGGGGAAGATGCTGGCGTCGACGACGAAGAGGTTGTCGGTTCCGTAGACCTTTGTGTTGACGTCGACGACCGCGTCGCCGCCGGAGCCGCGGCCGTCCTTGGTGCCGAGCTTGTTGGTTCCTGCGCACGTCAGCGGGGTTGTCCAAGTCCACGGTGCCGCGAAAAGAACGCGGGCGTGCGACTCGGCAAGGACGAGGGGATGGGACTCACCGATCCAGTGGTTCGCGCGACGGTTCGAGTACGACACGAGCATGTTGTTGACGTAGTCCCGGACCGTGGTGCCCGGCGGGGGGAAGTTCCAGATGAGGTTGGGCACGCTCTTGAGCGAGGCCTGCAGGTTCTCGAGGCCCTTGATGACGGCCTCGACGTCGTTCTTGTCACGCAGGTAAGGGGCCGTGGAGACGACGGTGCCGAGGTTGGCGCCGATGGTCATCCTGCCGCGGGAGGTGGCGCCGCGGCCAAGGTACTGGCTGATGGTGATGGCCTCTGCGGAGGCGTCAGCTGCCAGGGACCAGGAGGAAAGGGAAACAAACACACGGGAATCGAGGACAAAAGGGCGAACTTACTGCCGTCGGGGACGTCGAGGCTGCCTTCCATGCGCGCCGTGTACTGCAGCTGGCGAGTGATGCCGTCGGCACCCTTGATCTCCTCGAAGAACCTGGCATGGGGTAAGCAAAGACATTGCAGCCAAAGGTGAAGGGCGTCAACTCACAGGGGGCCGATGTTGGGCGCGGACTGCGCCAGGATACCGCTGCGCTTCTGGAGGTAGGCGTTCTTGTCGGTGACATTGGGGTCAATGTACGCCTCGTAGAAGTCGTAGAACTGCACGTCCGGGTGGGTGACGACGGAATCGGTCTGTTTCAGTCATCAGCATGAGCCTCGCACCTCAAGCAAGGTATTGGCTGGACCCACGTTGGTGTGATCCTCTAGGTTGTACCCGACAGGTAGGTTGATCCACGACGAGTTGGCAATCATCGTCGGCCCGTCGGCGGAGCCCTTGACGACCTCGAGCTGGTCCGTCGGCCCGATGCCGCTGCGCAGCAGAACCTTGGCGCTGCCGAAGGTGCCCGCGGACAGGATCACACGGCCCGACACGGGAGTCACGTTCACCGTTCCGGCGAACCCGCCGTCCTGGTACGGCTCGACCTCGATGCCGGTAATGTGGCCGCCGGTACGGACCACGCGCTTGACGGCCGTCTTGGTCCACAACTTGAAGTTGCCGCGCTTGCTCGCCGAGACGAGGTACGTCCCCATGGGGCCGCCACGCTCGCCGCCAGAGTACATGTAGGGCGTCTTGCCAAACGTTCGGTTCTTGGAGTTGGGGTTCGCGTTGAGGTCGAGCTCCTTCCAGCCTGCGGTACGCAGACCGCCGGCGATGGCGTTGAAGCCGTTTGTGAGGTAGACCTTGCCGTCCTGGGAGGGAGTGGTGGTGCCGGGGATGCGGGAGAAGACGCGGCTTGTCGCGGCGGCGACATCTGCTGACTTCCAGCCAGCAGGGAAGTTGTAGTCCCAGTCTTGGGCATACGGCTGCGGAGGGTCAGTGTGTGGACTCGCCGTGCATGGTTCGGACGACTTACCTTCCACCAAAGAGCAGCGTTGATGGCTGTGCCTCCACCAAGAACACACCCAGCCATCTGGTCGGTGTCCTGGCAGGAGATACCGGCCGAGTCGCGCCAGATCTGGTTGCACAAACCCGGGACATCGAACCTGGTCAGGTTGGTGCCCTCGAGCCAAGTAGGCTTCATGGTGCCGCCCCAGCGCCCGGAAGACGGCGGGCCCTTCTCGATCAGCAGCACGCTCTTGCCTGCCTCGCTTAGCTTGTCAGCCAGAGGGATACCGCCGGCACCCGCACCGACCACGATGTAATCGTATGTGCCGGAGGGAACGGGGACGCCAGTGGGTCCCGTGGGGGCACGGGTTGTCGTGGACGAGGGCGGCGCAGAGGTAGTCGTGGACCCGCCCCCGCAGTTGCCACTGACGGTCTTCGTTGCCAGGGCAGCCCAGGCCGAGTACGACGGGTTCGCGATGCTGGCGTCCAGACCGGCGCCGTGGATGCCCTGGTTCTCGTGCTGGACCAGGTGGACGTCGGCGGGGCAAGAGGGGCTGGTTGGGTTGCTGAAAGCCTGTGCCCAGCCGAGGATGAAGAAGCCACCGCTCGTCGCCACGCTGCCGGTGACGCCATCGTGGTTCCACTTGAAGCAGTTCTGGCAGCGGTAGATGAGAGTGTAATGGGTCGCGTTGATCGTCGACGAGATCTGGGTGAGCTTGGCATCGCCCGAGTATACCGGGGGCATGTCGTACGAGGCTGCCCAGCGGAAGGAAGTGAGGATCTCTCCGGCGTTGGGCCAGGCCAGGAGGAGGAGCTTGTTAGTCATGGAGCCCCCGAGGGAGAGACCGCACCAGCCGGTGCCCTGGCCGTTCTTGGAGGCGCATTGCTGGACGGCGAGTGTTAGTCGGGGATGGTGCAAGTCAGGACAACAACGTACGTACCAGGTAGCCGATGTATTCGTTGGCGTCCGTCGTCAAGGCGTTCTCGGGCAAGGCAAAACCATAGGTCATGCCTCCTGCCGTTTGAGCAGTGCTGGCCGACCAGGTGTTGAAGACTATACCGGTTCCCGGATCGGTATAGATAGTCGGGGTGGGCGATTGGGCAGCAACTCCATCAAAAACTTACGCACCGACATTAGCAGTTGGGACGACAGAAACAAAATAACAAAAGAAACAACCTACATTGCGTGGCTGCCAAGAGGGCTGCTGCCAGAGCACCGGTGCGACTGAGGAGCTTCATGGTGCCGGACTTCAACGTGAACAAAGGTCTAGCAACCAGAACCACAGCTCGAAGTCTCTGTCAACTTGAAGGGCTCATGATCATTTAAAGGGGCAACGACGACTTCCGGAGACCTCCTGAATTCCTCTCCCTCGCCGCCATCCTGGCATCTATTACTTTCCCCTTTGAGACATCAATCCTTCAAATCACCACAGATGGCACATGACCACAGGCCTCCTCCGTCCGGGTCGACCAGTCACGGATCCTGTGATTGTGGATGGATGCAAGGTTTGCAAATGCGCCGATAGGAGGAAATGTGTGGCCCAGGCCCTTCACAGCATGGCAGAGTGTGGACGAGTATGCGACAAGTGGTGGGACCGGACCTCTTTCTTACGGAATGTAACTGTGCTGATTGCCTTTGTTGGTCAAGCCTCATGACCGGGGTTGATCCAGGCAGCTTAATCTACCAGACGCAGCGGGAGAAAGCAGCAGTCAGATGAAGGGGCGAATCACAGCATGGTGAGGCGGGCGGGGAGCCGCGGGTGTTTGCTCGTGAGACGAACCAGGCACGAGGAATATGAATAAGAAACAAGACAAGGTGAGAATAAGAAACTTTCAGGTCGAGGGCGGCGCCCTCGGCGTCTTCCAGCATCATCGTCTCCACGACTTTGGATGCCACGTTTGAGATGCAATGTCTCGCAACGCTTGAACGGCGAAGTGAGGTCGAAACAGGCGCGCAGCGCGCTGCCAGGAACGGGAATGCGGAGGCAACATGGCGCTTCCCCACGTTGCGGTGCGGCATTTCGATCCGGGTTTCCCCATTGACGGGGGGGTTTCTGGCCGGGCGTCGTCAAGGTTCGTTAGCTGGCACCTCTTGGGCGCTTGCCAGGAGCAGATCATCAGGATGCGACCTTCGAGACACATCAGCCATGTGCCTTATGCTGGCGTGTGCTGCGTGTCTTTCAATCCCCTGTACCGAGACAACGCCACAGAGCTTCTCATAGATTGCGGGGATGCCTCAGAAGCAAACAATGCCTGCCATCCTATCAACACACAGGCGTCTGGGTAGGCGACGTGCAGTGTCTTGCTTGTTGGATAGGGCGCGTCGAGGCCTGGACATTCCGACTTGAACGCAAGAAAGAGCAAGCCCCCGCCGCTTTGGCGAGGAATTGTTCAGCCAAGATATGGGTGCACGGGTTCACGCATCCATTACTCGCCCGTCGACGCGTGTAGCCGTCGATGGCAATTGGAAGAGGGAGGGGGCAAAACAAGGCGGAGCCCGGCTAATGTGAGAAAGGCTGCCCGCCGTTGTCATGGCTCATTTCGGCTCGCCGCGATGCGACGGTACGGTATTGCGTCGCCCGGAGCCAAGGGCGGCGAGAAGTCGGCAACGGTGTCGATTGGTGAAGCCAAGCAATTGACATGGAGGCTTGTTGGAAGAGGGAGGTCACACTTGCGCCCAACTCGATGCGTGGCGGGGATGGTACTATAAGACATTGGGGTGCTGGCGAGCCGCAATGAGCAGGCGGGATAGAGCTCCGAGTCCGGATCCGTCGTCTCGACGAGGGTCATTCGTCCTTTTATCAGGGCGGCGATTTGTTCTCGGTGGAATCGCGGGCGGGCGGGAGACAATCTCGAGATTCAAGCCAGACTGAGATGGATGCAACGGAGGCCTTCTCGACGTTGCTTAGTCGGGCATGCGTAATCGTGGCAAGGAGCCGAGTCCCGATGGCCAATGTCGTGGCAGCCTGATGAAATATCGACATCTCCGTAAGGTATGGTGTTTGTTGATGAAATAGAGAGAAATGGCGGTGATTGGAGATGGCGCAGAGGAAGAACGAACAGACGTGCATCCCCCAGGGTGATGAAGCAAGAGCGACAAGCCCTTTCTCAGACCGCTACGCTTGCTGTGTGTGCCTTGGGCAAGTGACCTGTTGGTCAATAAGACGAGTGGACGTCCTACAGAATGCGTAGACAGTGCGAGAAATGGTGTCGACCGTGAAGACGAACTGGCTGATTTACCTTGCAAAAAGAAAATGTTTTTGTCCAAACCCCCCCGTAAAAAAGGGCCTTTCGCGCAACGCCAGTGATCAGGGACTGACCCCCACGACGGAGTCTGCTCATGGAATAGCTAGTGGCCCCAAGTTGCAAAAGATTTGATCAGTGGGAGGCTTGAACTCCCGGCCTTGGCATTACTCAACATTTCTGGTGAAATATTAGTACCACGCTCTAACCAACTGAGCTAACCGACCAGTTGGAATGCCTTGATTGGCTGATGACTGCTGGTCACCCAGCACAGATTATATCCCCTTTCCAAACGATGTGATCTCGCAGTGATTGTGTGTGCAACAACTCACGCCAATGCCGCTTTTTGGGCGTGAAAAGCAAAGAGACAATCCAAGGAGTCACTTGGAACGACACGGTTGAAGATGAATGTATTGGTGACTGCCGCCGAGCGGGAGCAAAAACGTGAAGCAAAGAAGAAAGAAGCCAAGCCAAGTCTATAACCTGCCAAACACCTGCTATGCCGCAATGCCCGCTATGCAATTTTACAGTGTATGCATCTAAGAAAATCCACAATGGTGAGGTGCAAAAGCAAGAATTCACAAGACCACAAAAGAAACGACGTCGGCCCGTGCTGGGCCTACGAGTCGAAGATGGCGCCGTAGGCAGGAATGCCCCTGCTCTCAAGACCATACACCACTTTCCTCGTCACCTTTTGGTTGGAAATGATGACAACCGCCTCGCAAGGGCCCATCTTTTTCGTCGTGGCGACACCCTCGTTCTGCGCGAGCCCCAGAGCCTGGCGGCGGCTGGCCTCCCAGATGCGATAGGTGATGGCGACAAGGTCAGGGCGGCCCGTCTTCTTGGTGTCGATGATGACGGCGTTGGGGTCGGCCTTGTAGAGGGTGTCGATGACGGCCTGGCCGTACGTCTCGGCGGGGCGCTGCGTTGACCAGATGATGCGCACCGGGTGGTCCGGCTTCTGCACGAAGAGGCTCAGGCAAGGGCCGATGCCGGATCCCGTAGCGATCACGATGCAGGGCTCGAACAGGCCGGCCACGCGCAGAACGCCGTACTGCGGGACGCCGCGGGTCCAGATCTTCTTGGGCGGGTTCTTGATGATCTTATCGGTCCAGTCGCCGGCGTTGGAGACCAGCACAGAGAACCCCTTCTTGCCGGCGTTTGAAAGACCCTGCTGAGCCTTCTCGGCGTCATCGGCGGTTGAAGGGGCCGCGGGGTTGGGGATCACGGCAAAGGCGTGGGTCTCGCGGAGGGGCGCGTCGGTGAGGCGGACGGCTTGGCCGTAGTGAACATCGGCGTAGTTGAAGTTGAGCTTGACTACGTGGCTGGACATGGCCTCGGCCTCGACGTCGCGCAGACGGAGACGCGTCCAGGGGTAGGCGACGAGGAGGGTTATGACGATGAGCATCCAGAAGGATGGGGTCATGACGAGGGAGGCAGCGTAGGGGATTTTAGCAGTGCTGCTGCTATCCTCGGCCAGCATCATGACGAGGGCCCAGAAAAGGAGGATGACGGACCAGCCCAGGAAGCGGTGGGTGCCCTCGAACCAGTTATGCAGGAGGACGCGGGCTCTCGGGTGGGCGAAGCCGATGATGGCGCCGAGAAGGGCGCAGATGAGGTAGCTGTCGAGGAGGATGTAGGCGCGGATGGCGTTGGGGTTCCCAAAGTCGCCGGTGAGGACGACGAGGAAGGCCACGAACCAGAAGAAGGAGGCGACGCCGCAACCGCTGTGGATGCCGCCATACGAGTAAACCTTTGCGAAGGCACGGCGGACGGAGAGCGGCGTCTTGGCGGGGAAGAGGACGAAGACCTTGAACATTGCGTTGACGGTGTGCTCGTTGCGGATGAAGAGCGCGGCGAGGATGTTGGCCGAGACGGCGGTGGCGCAGGTTTCGGGGGTGAGGCGCGAGGAAGGGCCTCCGATGAGGGACCGGATGATGACAAAGACGAGGGCCGCGATGTTACCGAGGAAGGCGAGTGTAAAAATGCGCCTGTAGACGGAGCCAAAGTTCCAGCGGATGTAGCGGTAGGCGCGGGTGCCCTTCTTTGATGGGACAGTGATTCCGTCTTCGTCCTCGTCGTCATCGTCACCGTCGGTCGAGCTGGCGGTGGCCGAGGAAGCCTGGTGGCCCTGGTTGGCGGGCTCGGGTACCACGAGCGTGCGGGAAGACGAGTTGTGGTTCGAGAGAAACGCTCTCGTGGGAGGGGTCAGGCTGAGTTGGGAGCTACACTCGTTGCTTGTCGTACTTGTCTGGTCATGTTCGACATCTTCGCCTACGGGAAGGGTGACGGAGGAAGATGTTGTGAAAGACATCATGATAAGTGATATAAAAGCAACTAAGACCATGGGTCAGTGTCACCATTTAATAACGTCCCACATCATCGGGTGGACTTACAAAAGAGATGGAGGAGGGTGGATAGAAGAGAGTGGCGACCTCGCCCAAGGTATACGAAAGACGACGATGGAGATATAGGAGAGTGAGGCGATGGGAGACCTGCAAAAGGAAATCTAATCGAGAAGATGGGGTACGAATGGAAAAAGGAAATAAGAAAAACGAAAAAGAAAAGAGAATAGGAAAGATGATGAAAAAGCTAGTAGACGGTGTGCTTTGGTTTCTTGCGTGACTAAAGAAGATACCATCATGAGTTGAGGGGCGCCTTGATGGTCTGATATATACTCCCTTCATGATCCTGAGGGAATGTCTTCACCAACCCTTCACATGTCTAGCATCCCGGAGGCCACGTGCAGCACGACGAGCGGTAGCGGCCACAGTGCAGCGAAAATAGAATCCACCGACGTTGGACCTAATCCTCCCCTCCCCCCCAAAAAAATCCGACTAAGACCATCGATGGCGGCATTCACAATCATGGTAGTCTCTGACACAGTCACGTGGCGTAGGGGAAGCCTTCGAGACAGGAGAGAATTCGACGCCGCGTGGTTGCGTCGAAGGCTGTGGTTGCCGTCGCAGTGGAGGCGGCCAAGCCGGTGGCCGCGTCTCAAAATAGAGGTGTCGATGAGCGGGTTCGGAAAAGCGCGCGGAGGGATTGGTCGTCAGATCTGGGACTACCAGTCTTTCTTCCTCAGCAAACAGCCTTGGCCGTGGAACGTGGCTGGCGCGCGAAGGGGGATATCTTAGTAACAAGCTGCATCGTGGATGCAGACGTAGCTCGCAGTAGCGAACCGAGAGGCTTGACTGTTGAATGAAGCGGGCTCTGGAGCTAGCGCAGCCTCTTCTCCAATCTCGTTCCCTGCCACTTGGCGGCTTACTCCGAGCGACCGGATGTTTGGTCGGAGAGATATCGAGCAATGATGGCGTCGACTAGGAAATGGCAGAATGGCACTATGGGAAAGAGAAATGGGATGGAAAGAGCTCGACAAAACCGGTTTGCTCCCAAGGCCCCGTGAGACAGAAACGTCCCCTCGCGCTTAGCCAGTCTCAAGAAGGCTACAGAGAGCCATGTGTCTTGGGCAAAGAGAATGAACGGGCGAGCTGGGGTGGACACCTGGGCTGAATGCCAACTGAAGTCTTGAGACAGCTCTATCGCATTCGGAGCCCCGGATACGTTGCCGCTATCTTGTGGGCGGGAATCGCACACACTGTGGGCGGTCGAAAGAGGCTCAATGACCGAGAGTCAACTTGCCAAAAGATGAGTGTGTGTCTCGCTCACAACGATGTCACCGCGGGAGCTAAACTTGACTTTGCCATATGCTTGGTTGTCAAAAGCTGGGTTGAGGAATGCGAAGCTGCGTGCTGATTTCCCTCCCTCGCCCGGGGAACCTTCGCCGGCACGGGGGGGGGGCGATGCCGGACGCGTGAGGATCCGCGCTAGGCCCCTTCTCGAAGTTGTGGCTGGTTGGCTGGAATGCGGATATCGCTGTGCGGTGGGTGGCATATCTCTCCGGTGGTGAGCGCTTTGGTCCATGGCGCGATTAGAGCCGCGAGAGTGCCAGATGCGATGCTTAGGAATTCTCAACATCCCATCGCTGATCGGATGCGGCCACGCAACCCGGCGGAGCCAGATCTTAAACTCAGGCCGCAAGGCGTACTAGCAGATGCCTCAAGCGCCGCAATGCATGGGGGAAGAAGACCTTTCCGAAAGAGGCCGAGTCTCTCGCGCTTGAGCAGCCCTCTTTACCTCCCTTCCCCGTCCTTCTCACTGGCTCTCTCCATCTTGGTTCCCTGATCTTGGGATCCTGGCTTTGCTTTTCTGGTTACCCTCGCGCGTCCGGCGAGACACGATCCACGCCGGGGCTATCAGCTGGCGTCCGAGCGCTGCCGAGTGACGTGACATCGGTCGGTAAACGCTAAAGTCCTTTGTCTTGTGCAAAAGTAGCCGGCGCCGGCGCGGTACCAATCGATGTGAGATGTTCTCATGTTGACAGCCCCCATGTCTCCAACACTAACGGATCGTAGCGTAGGGAGTTGAAGTAAGGACGACAGAGACACCGCAGAGAACTTTGCTTTCTTTCGCCTCGTCTGCCAGGTTTTTGGGTGCCAAGGGATTGCCCAAAAGCCCGCCACAGCTGCAAACCCGTCACTTGGCGATAAGGCAAGGGACGGGGCTCAGAGAGTCCCGTCCATCCCAATACAGCATGGCTGCGGCAATATCGACATCTCGTATCGTCATTGACTATATACCGTGCGACATGAACTCCGCTCCGGGGAAGATGGTGAATGGGGGCTAAGATGTGATTATCGCGGTGACTTGGCTGGATCAACATCCACAACCGAGGATTCCTCGCGGAAGCCCCTCCGGACGATCGGTTTGATCCAAAGCCCATTATCGCCAGGTTCAGGGGCCGCGCGACTCAAGCGCTTGCCGAGTCGAACGTGTCCTGTTCTGAACACCACCTGGCGCGTTTCCCGCATCATCCCGCCCTTGGGTTGATCTGTCGATCGGATTGACAGGATGGCCGTTGCTGAGGAAGTATTCGGGTCCGAACGAATTGATGGGGTAAGGGGAAGAAACGAAAACCACCCCAAAAGAAAACAGACCCAGCAGATTAGCCTCCACGACAAGGAAGATGCTATTTTTGGGGCGAACTCCCCACTCCATCTTATCCTGCTTTGAAGACGTCATTGGCCCAGCCCATTAGGGGCTGCACTTCTGTCCGTCTATGTTTACTCACCCCTCTCATCGCCGAAAATCCTTCCCGCCTCTTTTCTTGAATACGTTCGCGCTGACTGCAACTATGGGTAGGGTTATGAACACTCTACATTGGATTCATCGGCCAATTATGCTTGGAATAGTTCTCTCTGCACCAGTGGCTGGTCGACCGTCCCGGACCTACATGGGTGATGTGATGCCACTTCCCGTGCCTCCTACCTACTTACATGCTACTTTATATTTCTGTTCAGCGGCAAGGACTCTGTCAGATTGTCCCCTGCAGAAGCCGCGAATGGCTTATTTCGAGAAGGACCCATGAACTTCTGTGGCCCGTCCAGCGGCAGCTTCAGCGTCAATCATCGTCTTTGGAACCAATCCGAACGCCGTCAGGGACACATCGACAGAGCGGACAACTAAGATATTTAGTGATGCAATGAGATGCGACCAGCCCGTTTGCAAAGTGTTTCTTCTGTTGGTCAAATATGTCCTCTGGGCATGATGACAGAAAGCTGGTAAGCAATAACTGGCCCGAGTCCATGTTTTGCATGAGGGAGCCAAAGAGCGTTTACTCGGGCCATTTCAGTCCTTAATTGGACAAAAATGGAGTAGTAGTGAAACATAAAAAAAGATTTAAGAGTTTGGTTTTATAAAGAAAAACATCAAGACTACCAAACTTATCCCCTTGGGACAATTTGCACCAATACTGTCGTCGCAATCGAACAAGTGCTTGGCTGCTCAATCAGCCAGCCTCTGGACGAGTTTCTCATGGCATCAACTGCTTTAAGTACTTTCAATGGGCCTGAGCTCATTAAAAGACGCAAGAGACCAACTTGGTTCTACTTGGGTAGTCGTATGCGGACAAGACTGAATCTAACAGTGCATCAGACGACGTTGAAGGAACGTCGACTATGGCCAGCAAATTTCTGATCGACGCACATGAGCTTTCAATCCCAGCCGACACAATTGCTGTACAACTATGGAAATTTCAGGCTGAACAATCGATACTGTTATTTTTGTACGTTTGAACCGCGGACAAACTCTTTGCTTGCGCCGGGAATTGAAACCACAGGCATACACCACGGGGTTTGACGAACCTCCTGCAGCTCCAAGGCCGCACGTCACTTGAGTCGTTCATTGGTACTTCTATTCACACGGTGTTTGTAGTGATTCGGCATAATTTCTCACGTTGCAAAGCTTCGGCCCCTCCTATATTTCGTCGTTGCGGTCTGATTCGTTTCGGGGTCCCGCCTTGCAATAGCTTGGTCTCTCAAGTTTGGATGGCGTGGGACATGCAGACATCGACCCGTAACAGCTGGCCATTTCAACGCTTTTATCACCAGACTCCAAGTAGACTATGTCCGACTTCAACAGAGCCACAGATCTTGTTTAGGCCTCCTAGTTGCCATGCAGTGGATCAAAGAGCGTATTGTATTTTTTGACTTGTTCGAGTTGAAGGTTTTTATGTTGCGCAAAGAAGACACCTGGTCTCCCGGTTTTCGTTGCAAGCCCACTGCTATGAAAAGATAAACATACTGGGCGCCTTTCCCTGGGGAATCAATGAAAAATGCAAAACAAGTCGGCAACCTCCCCGTTGCTAAAAAAGAAAATAAAAAAAATGTGGTATCGCGCGGATTTTTCTTCAAGGGCCAAGTAACCAAGGCCATTCTCATCTGTACGTTCCGGTGTAACAACTTGTCCAACAGTGCATCCTTCAGAAGTAGCACAACCTGCTTTCTTCCCAGTGTTAATAGCAGTAAAAAAAATGTGTAGTGATCCCCGTATAAGTTGAGTCAAGAAACTTGCCCATGAGGGTCACCGCGGTCTCCGTGATCTGGATCATCTGCCTGGAGCCCGTTATGCTTGACTTTTCGATATTTCCACTTGCTGATGGCGCGTTTTGGACTCATCGCCTTCTTGAATTTGGTCCAAGTTCCCTCTCTCTTCGCTGCCGCTGGCGGCAACTCGTACTCGCAGTCCTCGAACGGGTTATCTCCATGATCATGGTCGTGGTCCCAATCCCTCTCAGCGCGTTCATTCTGCTCCCTGAAGTCTTCTCCAAACGGATTGTTCTCAGAGTAGGAATAGTCATCGTCATCGAACGGGCTTGCCGCTCGCCGGAGGAATGTGGGGCTGCGCAGGGAGGGGGTGGCGGAACGCGGCATCCAGGAGAATCGGCGCTGAGGGTCGACAGCTGGCGGCGTGGGTTCTGGAATGATGGTGGTCATCATCGCGGTGTTGATCGTGTGCCTCCTTGTTGCCCTCGGCTAGACAGCAAAAAACGGTCAGTCTGAGCGTGCAGATCTTGGCGGAAGCTTGGTGCTTACGGGTGTTGATATTTGTGCTTGGGAGAAAGCAGTGCTTTTTTCGTCAATGTCCATAGATGGGCCCCTCATTTTCTCGCCTTGGTTGCATTCGTATCCATCCAGCATGGTGTAAACCTTCTAATGATGAGCGAAAGACCTGAACTTTTTGATTCAGAACCTGCAGTGTAAGAGAGTGTTGTTGAAGAACTCTTTTTCAGTGCACCCGGCACTCTATTGAATGTCTCCTTTCAACGGTAGAACGGAAGCTGGGGGGGCGGGGGAACGGGGCGCGAGCGGGTATGGCCAGCCACCTATATGTATGCGCGGAAAAGCTATGTTTCAAGGGATGACGAGTCATTGACCTCATGTTCTGGGTTTCGTTTGTCTTTTCATTCGATCTTGATGCATGGAACAGCATATTCGATGGGGGTCTTCTCTTCTCTCGAGGGAGGGGTAAAACCCAGTGTTTCCCCTCCAGCATGACACGCAGGAGGGCTGCTCGTTAGGGCTCCTGGGCCGTGGACGGCGTTCCGCTGCCATGCACTGTGTGAACGACTGGCAGGCGGAACTAGATGGAGTCAAGGCCGGGGGAGATCCATGCTGACGGGATGCTGGCACCCAGCGATGGCCTTAAAGGATGTCTATTTCAGCCGATGGCCCCATCCGCACTGGAGTTCATCGGTCACATCTATGCGGGGCCGCGCGCCGACTTACATGGGCAACCCGTCTTTACGGTTGGTCCCGCTAGCCGGTCGATCATGAAGTAACAGTGGTATGTTTGCGCTCGCGGCACGGCATTCCCCCTTCTTCCCTACCTCCCCTGGTTAGCATGAAGCACACTGTTCACAGATACACATGTTGCCCATGTCGCACAGCCACATTTGTCTCCAACTCAAGCTTGGATATTGTCTGCCCATAACCTTCCTTTACATGCTGCCGAAAGACGAAGACGATTCGACAGGATATTCATGCACGAAAATGCTTGCAGGGCCAGTGATCCAAGTTGATACGTCCAGCTGCCGCCTTGCATGAAATCCCGGTGAGCAATCCAGATGGGAATCTACGAAGTACCAATCCAGGCAATCCTTATCAACCCCGGCTCTTCCGCTCTAGTCTGTGCGCTGACTGCTCTCGCTACGGGACGGGTGGCGACGATCACAGACCTTGTTTCTTCTGTGCGACAGCATTTGGCGAGTTAAACAGTTCACCTCACAATCCACTGACCAAAGCGCCTAAGCGACAAATATTCGACGACTCCCCCGGTCATTCCGGAGATGAGTGGCAATCGGAAAGCGGCCTTCTTGAGGGTCCCCCTTTTCAAGAGAAAAAACCTGTCGGCTCTTGAATGTTCTCTTCACACCCTCTTCTAACAATAAAATTGCCTCCAAAACAAAGACAGGAAGCATAGTTTGCCAGAATACGTGTTCTGGTTCGAGAATTACTACACATTCCCTCCCTGAAATAGGTTTGGGCCCATGTCCAAACTTCACACATCATGCCATTCTGGAAACATGAACAAATAGTAGACAAGTCCTTCGAAGGCAGAACAACACCACCGGGACATATCAGCAGCGCCAATGGAGGCGACCTTGAAACCGGCGAACCCGAATTCCCTAATAGGCGCCACGAGAAGCAACCAACAGATAGAGTTACTGCCCATCAGATCTTTTACATCTTTGGACTTGATGGAGTGGGTGCGGCAATTCTTTCCGGGGGGATCAACTTTGCCCTCGCCTATGGTAAAGCTTCTTAGCACCCGGGATAGCGTCTCGGTGACTGGAATGGAAAGTTAGAACCCGCTGACACGAGCTGGACAGGCATGTACTCAACCCAAAACGTGGAACTGCACCCCATACGTTTGTTCCAGCTGCCCAACACATTAGCTGGGGATGCGGTAGTGACCATGCTCATCCAAACCATGGTGACATGGTTTATCGAGCTTATCATGGTCGAGCACGACATGAAGAACGGCGCTATTCGGCCAATAGGCTTCATCAGAGAGCCCTCACGCCCGCTAGTACGATGGCTGATGCTGTTGGATCGAAAACAAACAACGCACTCAAAAAGTCAGCTTGTTTCCATTACCGACCATGCCATTCGAATCGGGTTGGTTTTCGTTGTCTCTTTCCTCCTCTTCTGGCCTGCGTCGATTGGCATCTTGACCACTATTGGGGAGCGAAGAGGGAACGGTGACTGGGACTGGTACTTTCAACGGGAATGGGCGCCTCAAGCGTTCAAAGCAGTTCTTGGAGGGCTCTTGTCTCTTATAACAACCCCGGCTATGGCTTCCTTCTGGCTTGTCAGAGAGGGGTGGCAGTTGAGGAAGGGAGGAACATATTTGAGCTGATGAGAATGTATACCCTGGACGACATGATGTCGCAGGGATAATCCTATGGCCAAGCGGGCATGAATCGCCTTCCAGACCCCTCTTTACACGACTACACACCGCCATTCTTTGCCTTTTTACCACAGTGCTCACAGTGCAAAGCCTCGGCAGACTGTGTTGTGGGCGAATCAGCTTAGACTAATATACTGTTCAATACTTTTTCCTAAGTTACCTCGTCACAACTTTAACTTGAGCTTGCCCTCATTTCACGAGAAGAGGCGGGCTTGGTGTCTCGTTATTTGCTCGCATCGTCGTTAAATACAACAACGGGCACTTTCTGGCGCTTAAATCACTTTTTGAATATTGACAGTCCAAGACCTCCTAGAGTATTTCAAGCTGTATGTCTATCGGATGGTCACTACCCTTTGAATGAGTGAGTAGTGAGTTCATTGCACTTGGCTGAGAACATGTGCATTGAGGATGTCATCAAGCATTCCGCCAAACAGAAAGTTGCTTCCGATACTTGCTGGCATGTTATCTGGTCCTGTACCAACCCTTGATTTTGAGGAATAAAATTAAAACCAAACATGCTGTTCTCGTTATAGTCTTGAACTTTTTCTAATGAGTAACGTTTAAAATGAAAGTGCTGCATGTTTGCTGCCGGAACGAGCATGCATCCAGGAACTGCACTCCTCGCCAAGAGGATTATGGCAGTTGTCTTTTTAGGTCGCAATCAACCGACACTTGGCAAAGTGCATCTTTCATGATCTGGCTTTTCACTCTTGGAGTGCGTCAGTGTCGTTCGGACATAAATAGACTATTTCCCTGCGGGAATTTGTGTCGCAGGCTCGTAAACTTGTGTGTCTCAGTAAGTCGCATACATCAGCATCTGGAAAGCGGCTATGCTGAGTGAGCCCATTGATATCTGACAGGACAGCGGAACTCCACCAACTCGCAATCAGGAAAGAAGATGATGAAAATTCCGAAGAAGAAGGCGGACAGGGTAAGGATCACCGCCGCGCGCGTTATTACCCCCCCTACACACATGTAATCTCACGATCTTGCAAGGTTGGTGCTGAACACTCACCAACCGCCTCTCCCAACCAACCCAGTCAGTAGCATCATCTAATCTCTACCTTAGTCCAACAAAACCCAGCTTTGGAGTTCAATATACTTGTTCTCCGCGCTGATAGTCTGTCTGAACGTGACTGTATTGGTGAGTAGTTTAAAGGCTCATACATCTTCCTTTCTCAACTAAATGCTTTCAATGACTCATGGGCCTTAACACTAGACGTTTTGATGGAAGAAATGGGTAATAAACCAGGTGACATCAGTTACCCCAGTTACAAGTAGTTAGTTTAAGAGAACAGCCCGGGTATGATCGATTACCCTGGATGAGAAAGAGACGCCCGGTTTCAATGTCCAGTAAGCGGACCTATCAAGGCTACAAGCACATGAAAACCGGTATGAGTGCGGTCAATCTCATTTGTGACATCATTAATTGTCGGGGTTCAGTGCAACATCTACGCGGCAATCGTGAAATAACAAGACTTGGGCGACCTCGACATTGTTCGAGGCTCTTCAGGTAAGAGCCAACCTTCAAGCCACAGCGAGTTTTATGGCAATATTTTTGGCGCTAATTTCAGAAAGGGGAATGCATTCTTCACGTCTGAACCTCCCACACGTTGAGAATTCCCGAGTCGGCTCGGGCGTGGTGGCCATTCATACACCTGCCGACAACAAGGTATTTGCCGTTGCCCGAGAACGCTGCTGAAACCGCGAAACCAGACTCCAGTCTTGCCGAGTAAACAACCTTGCCCGTTGCCAGTTCGGTGACATCCGCCCCATCATCGGATCGATACGCAACCCACCGCAAATCAGGCGAGATAGCTAACGGGATACCCTCACTACCTCGGGCGATTTCGAGATTGTAGCTGTTCATGGCGCTAGTCTCGTAGTCCCAGATTGTAACCGTTCTGCCCCAAATCGAGGCAATCACGCCCGTCGGGGACACTGCTAGCTGGAGAGGATTCCTCCAATGTTCGATTTCGATTTTGGCGATATTGCGCCCCGACTCAACACTTGATACTCTCAGAGTCCCGTCTCTTGACATGGTCACAAGTCTGGCACCGTCCGCTGTGAACTCCGCATGTGTCACCTCGTCGGTGTGACTGCGAAGGACGCTGTACCCCTGGCCCTTGGCGCTGGTGACGATCTCAACGCGGTTTCGCACGCCCTTGATCGCCAGGAGTTGGCCATCGGGGCTGAAAGAGTACGGGCGGATGCCGTGCCATTGCAACATAAACCGCCTCGGATTCGGGCCGTTATCATTGACCCAGTCGACGACATACAATGCTGGTCTTTCAAAATTAACCATGTCATGCGATGTAAGAATCGGCTTTGGGTTGCGGTGTAATCCATCTTCCAAATGTTCCGTTGTAACAGCTACCAAGTCCTTCATCGGCGAAAATACCATGTGGGCGCCCTTGACTTTGATCGACCTCCTCCGTTGGGCCGTCGAGGCGTCAAAAAGGCTGATGTCCTTGAAGAAACTGGACACGGCGAAAGAAGTCGGGTCATTGTCTGAGGTGAATCTGATGTTGACGGGCTCCTTTTCTAGGTTCATGACGACCTTTCCCACGTGCCGGAAAGTGACGGGTGACGGTGCCGCCGGGAGAAGGGCCGGGGCTGGGTACAGGTCCCCGCTCACGCTCGGTGAGCCGGACATGGAATATGTTGATGCGCCGGCGTTGCTGGCAGTAACGGCCAGTCTCGCCATATCTGACACCGGAACCGTGGTCGACTGGTTGTCGATGTAGGTCTTGAGAAAGTCGAGAAACACGGCGACTTTGCGTAACGATGTGCTCTGCTCTGACGGAGACTGTCGATTGGACTCCTCTTTGATTGCGTTGATCTCCTGCAAGATGGCGCTAGTGGCATATGGAGGGGATTCCCCAGCTTCCTCTGCCCTTCGTAGGTGTTTGGCTCTGAGGCCGAGTTAGTTTCCGTTGGTTGGCCTATGGTATCCATGCAGCTGCCCAAGTCAACTCACAGATCGAAAGTATCTATAGCCAGACTCATTGTTCTTCTACCCGTAGCGAGGCACGAGCCCAGCGCGGCTGCTCGATCGGCCGTGTTCCTCCACGCATCATCCCCTCTCCGTGGCCATCCACTCCTCTCATGGAACGCGCCCTCAATTTGCCGGGCAATGTCGTTACAGAATGCTGGCACCTGCCGAGTTTCTAGCAAAAGCTGCTCCTCTCCTTCACAACTCGCTGCATCGCGCAGGAGTGCGATCACGACGTCGGGGAGGCGAAGCAACTCTTCCAGCAACGGAGATAGCTGGACTTGGGTGTCGGGATGCGCGGAAATGAAACCTCGCACTGCTGCACTGGCCGGTGCCAAGCTTGATTGCAGCTTTTGGCATTCTGGCCCGAAGCCGTTGGTGTGAGACCCGTCCATCGAGTGAAATGTTCTCGTTGCTGTTGGATATGTGAAGCGATTGGCCGAAAAGGAGGCCCTGGCTTGCTGCAGCTGTCGCACATGTGATGAGCGAAGTTCTCAAAGCTTGTGCTTGCAGACCCTGGGTTAGGCAGCCGGATTCCCAGTGCGGCTATGCTCAGGATGCCAAATGATGTCAGATTCAATTCTACGTCGCTGATCTGCCGCAGGGCGATAGCGCAATTCAGTGGTCGGCGATTGGTAGTCGGGTCTCGTGTCCTTTGGAAAAAGCTCAGTAGTGCCAAGATCTTGTCGCTGTCTGCTTACTGGCAAATGCTGCTGTCCAGTACAGCCCGAGAGACCCGCTAACTGGACGAACCCCATACTTGAATGCCCTGGCCTCTCGTTCATTTGATTCAGCTTGTTCATATTTACACAGGATGAACATTGCAAGGCATGGATTCTTTAGCATGCGTATAGCTGATTTCCCCCCAGAGAAAGACTGCCCAGGGGTGTTCGTCACTCCGAGAAAATTCAATGGCTCTGATGTGTACTGATACCTGAGACGAACACGGACATGTGCTCGGCAGGCACTAAGCCTTGATGCAATGGACTGAGAGGTATATAGCCACCACAGAAGCTGTCACTGTCAACCAACCAACTATCACTGGGTGTCCACACCCACCAATCCCCGATAGTCTAGTGGTGAGGATATCTGCTTGTCATTCAAAACGATTCGCAGGGGACCGGGGTTCAATTCCCCGTCGAGGAGATTCTTTTTTTCGTTTTCTTTTTGCGCAATCATTGCCTTTTGATACCTCCTATGGGGTTATTTATCCCTGATGAGCGCCTCGGCAGCATTTTATCTTGCGATCCTCATTTCACGTTATGAGTTGGGCATCTCCCTCTTGTCGGCCTTGTCACTGGTCGTTGCAGTAGCGCACCGCAATTTTTGAGGTCTCAATTGCGTGAGGCTCGTTCCATTTGATTGACAACGTCAATGTCGACTCCGAATACCTTTGATCGACCCTACCCCCGGTTCTGATCTGCCGTTACACAGCCTTCCATGGTTTCTCGAAGAGGATGAACGATCCTTCGACCATTTCAGGAAGGTAAGCTCGCGCACTGATCACCGACGCCAGGGGTGCATTCCATCATCCGTCGCCGACTCCGCACCGGCAAACACCCATCGGCCATGCTTATCGGCCTCACAGAGATCGACTCCTCAATCCTCAACAAACACCTTCTACGAACAGCACTTCTGTCAATTCACTTGTCTATCAGCCTTTTCTAACCACCTGCACTATCTCAAAGGTCGAGCAAGTGGCTAGTCAATTGACTCGAGGCCATGACAGTCCGCAGAGCTCCCACCTTCGAGGGCCCCTCCACCAAGCTTCCGCAGCGCGGTTCGCCGCGGCGATGGGCCGATTCCGCGGATGCGATCCCGGAGAAGCTTATCAAGCCATGGAAGCTGCCCAAACAGAATACCTATCTCTTCGTCAACGCCAACGTCGTGGACACCGTCGAGGGCGTCATCATTGAGAACACAACCGTCAGGATCTCGACCGGGTTGATTGAGAATGTCGGGGGAGAATCCGCAAACGCTCCAGGCGATGCCATTGTTGTCGACTTGCAGGGCAGATATGTCTCACCGGGTCTCATCGATTGCCACGTCCACGTCAGCTCTGTCCCTGGCGAGGCCGGCCTCAACGGCGGCTTCAATATGGATGCTACTGTTTCCCATTTGAGACAGTCATTCGTATGCGGCCGCATCCTGAGCAAAGGTTTCACGACGGTACGCGATACTGGCGGTGCCACTTTGGCCCTGAAAGAAGCAGTTCAAGATGGCGTCTTCCCCGGCCCACGCCTGTTCATCGCCAACCAGGCTTTATCACAGACAGGTGGTCACGGCGATCGGAGAGGTGCACACGACCATTCGGGGCTCTGCTGCGGAGGCAATACCGGGCTGTCAAGCGTCGTAGACGGTGTTCCGGAGTGCATCAGGGCGACCAGAGAGCAACTCAGAACAGGGGCAGACTTCATCAAGATCATGGTTGGTGGGGGTGTCGCATCCCCGACTGATAGAATTGAGAATACGCAATTCACTGCGGATGAAATCAGGGCCATCAGCGAGGTCGCGCGAAGCTATGGTACTTGGGTCACCGCCCACGCCTACACGCCTCGGGCCATCCGCCATGCCGTCGAGAACGGCGTCACTGGTATCGAGCACGGCAATTTTATCGACAAAGAGACCGCAGAGTTCATGGCCGAGAAAGGCGTTTGGTTGACTCCGACCCTGGTTACGTACGCCGCGATGGGCTCTGACAAGTACGCCGGGTTCCTGCCCCCTGAAAACCAGCGAAAGAACCAGGAAGTACTAGAAAGAGGCCTTCAGTCGCTACGAATTGCCGCCGACGCTGGGGTTGATATCTGTCACGGTTCAGACTTGCTCGGTCCTCTGCAGGCGGAGCAGAGCAGAGAGTTTGGGATTCGTCAACAAGCCCTCAGCAGCAAGCACGTGCTGCAATCCGCGACGGTGAACGCTGCCAAAATGCTTCGCCAGGATGGTTTTCTTGGGCAAGTGAAGGAAGGGTTTGCGGCTGACCTGATCATCTTGAACGAAAACCCCTTGGAAAACGTATCCATCTTGGACGAGCCGGAAAAGAATGTCCTGGTGGTGATCAAAGATGGAAGAGTCTACACCAGTCGATGGAGCAAACTCCCAGAGGACGTGACGGAACCGCCCGCACTCATTGAGTAAGCACCTCGGCCACTATTCGCCTTGGCATAGCCACGCAAACCTTCTGTAAAGCCGGATGGATCTCTGCATCCTGTGAAGACCTTCCACGCGCATCGCTTTGCCATGCTCACGTTTACGTTAGTGCGTCTTGTACCATTGGCCCACTGTGCAGCACTGCGAAGAAGTAGGTAGCGAATCGAATATAAACTCGTAACGTCATAACTATGTGTGTTCTAACAGCTGTCTCGCGCGCTGCCATCCTTGCTATACAGAACTTTGCCGGGAAGCTTCGGCATCGAGCTCTTTTGGTCGTATTCTTGGAGCTGGTACTGAGACGAATTCTCATTGACGAGAACAAACCCGGTGCTTTCTCGCCCACTCCGCACCAGTCTTGCAGAATGCCCATTTGAGCTGTAGTAGTTGGCGGTGCCTTTCGGTGAATACTGCGAACGGCCCAGCAGAGGCCGCAGAAATGGAATGCAGGCAAGCGTGATGCCGACGCCGGGCTCGAGGGCGCTGAAGATGAGGGCGTTGGGGATGTTGAATGTCACGTCGTAATACTCGAGGTTTGCGAGGTAGTACAGTCGCAATGCTGATACGATGCACGTACTGTGATCAAAATCCCATTGTCAGTTGTGGTCACGAGAGACCGGTTCGCCAAGGACGACTTACAAAACTCCCAACGAAAACGTCACAATCAGAGCGATTTTCTTGTACATCTCGAGACGCAGCTTCCACAGGTGGGATATAGGCATGACGAGAACAGCAATGTCGGTAATCATGTTCAAGACACCCATCGTCCCGTCTGCCGCTGGCTGGTTCCCGCAGTTGCGGTTCTTGAGGTCAAGCAGCCAGTTGTCCGAAAGAGGGCGGCAGATGAAGAATGCTATCAGAACGGTGACTACGGTCCACATCATGGTGAAACCAGCCAGGGTTCTTGCTGCCAAGATCATCATGCGCGTTGTGAATATCTTTGAATAGAGGAGGAGGATGGCGATCTTGCAGAGACTGAGACTGATCGCCCAAAGGATCTGTTGTGCAACGAGGACCTAGTTGTTGATATTGGACAGGTCAGTCACGATGGCCCGGGAATCTTGGCGGCTGCATATAGATAATATCACCAACCTTGAGAAATTTGATGATCGGCCCAAAGCCGTACTTGGGGATGATCTCGGCGTTGTGGAAGCCAACGCCGCATTGCATCACAGAGACAATCGAGACGGCCTGGAGAGCGTTGGAGAAGACCTGAGCCGAAGCATAGCGTCAGTAATTATACTGTGCCTGGTCGCAAATGCCTCGAGCGTTGTTCTAGACAGCTTGGCCCGCACGGAACTCACACATGCTGCAATGATGCACCAATCACTCCCATCCATGGCCCTATGCGCGATGCGCCTCGCAATGAGGCGCATCGCGACCATGATGGTCGGTACGATGATGAAAACGATGGAGACCGCCACCACCGAGACCTGAACCTGCCTTTCCAGCGGGAAGATCACAACCCTGTCCCCCGTCGTGGGCATCGTAGGAGGTCGTGCCGCCATGTTGCTGTCCCGATATTGGCGATGGAAGGATGGCAGTCCTGGTCGTCCGCAAGGTGGGTTTTGCGGGAGGTGGAGGGACAAGCTTCAATAAAGTCCAAGCACGCACATGGAAGATGGAGCAAGGGCGCTCCATTTTGAATCTCGCGAGGGTTCCCATGAACCCCGTCGAGCAAACATGTTTTCTTTTCTTGCGGGACACCACCTCAGGTCACCCACTAGCCCAAGTCAGTGGTTTTGTTTGCTTTTTCGATGCACCTTGGTCTGCATATCGAGCTCAGCTTGCAGACGCAGTGCAGGGGGAGCAGGGGTCTCGCAACCGAGCAAAGCTTCCAGAAATGGAGAGGCAAGGGGTTTCTCGCCGCACAAACAGTCAAGAAATGGATGCCCAGCCTCAGACTAGGAAGGTTGGAGGTGCGATGGCTGGGCTGGGCCGTATGTAGTCAAGAAGGACAAGCGGAACGCCAGCAGTTCAACGGTGCGACATCACTAGTCAGTTCAAGTAGATTTATCAGAGATTGCACGATGTGCACATTGGATAGCACTTATCGCTTGATTGAATTGACGACGCCATCAAAAATAACCTGAACAATTGGACGAATCAAGGCGGTCACGAGGATGTCCGTCTTGGCTTGCCTGAAGAAGCTGTTGTGTTACAGAGACTCGATACCTATTGCCCGGGGGCACGGATATTGGTCGCGTTTCTTTGGTTCGTGGGGAACATCAGACGATACGACCAAAAGGTCATCATTGGCATGGGGGTCGACAACTCAATGTGGCGAGCCCTCGATAGCCAAACGCACAGGGAGATGCCGACAGGGGTCGTACTTCTCGGCCTACCGTGGACCCTTCTTTTCTTTTTGTTCTTTCTCTACTTTGGTCACGCATGTTCCCCGTTTTCCATGTGCCTGTGTGGTATTCCAAGCCAATCACAGCCACCGCTCTTCCGCATCGCCTGAAGCTTTGCATATCTAGTTGCTTTAGATCGATGCTGTCATCAGCCGTTTCGAACGATTTTCCAAGGTCTGCCCCTCAGCCAACCCCTCTTGCGAACCCAGACCGTAAACTAGACAACATGGGAACGCGCGGATAGCTTCCCCACTGCGCGGCACCACCCGCTGAGCCCTTGCCCCCGTTGAATCGCGTGTGGTGCACCACCACGAACCATCCGAAAAGGGCTCATCGTCCGGGCGCTGGACAACCTAATTCTGACATCTGGCTCAAATGCGGGAGAGCCAGCATTAGTCTCGTCAGAGTTTTCCACGCCACTTGCCTATCAGTCACTCTTTGAGCAGCACGCGGCATGGCGCCTGGGCTAGAGCATGCATCGCGGGACTGGAGGTCGAAGCCGGCCGGCCGCTCAAGGTGGTGACGGGTATCACGAACTTGGAGTGTGGTAACACATTTCCACTTTGGAGCACAAACATGTCATTCTGCCTTGACCAAGGGCTCCGGGACTTACCCGCCTGTGGCAACCCTGGATGTGGCTGGTCTGTCAGCAGCCACCTGAATAATGGGAGATCTTTACCTACCATGTCTGACCTAATTGGACAAAATTATCAAACAAGTCCTTGTCACGATCCTAGTTGGATGGACTCCTTTCGGTGATTTTGTTGTCGCCCAGGAATCGTTTATCATTCGAGGCTCATATTCGAACCGAGACAGAACACAGAGGTCCGGACTGGTAAAGGCACAGCCTCCCTGGCAGTAAATTCAAAATCATCTGAAAGACGCGTGGGTATGTTCCGTACATACCCAGCTTGAAGCTAGGAAATATGGGAGCTGATGAGCTTAAGAGAAAACGCCTATTGATCATTCACAAGCGGGTCAGTAGCTGTTGGTTCACTGGTGGAAAAGGGGATACTTGAGTATCTGGCGATAGCTGTTGAAGTGGGCAATGCGACAGCCCAACCCACATGAGAGTGGGACAGCCTGGAACGAGTCCTTGAAGTTCCCTCCCACAACCAAGGCTGAAACTCAACAATCGAGTGGCGCGTCGAATGGCAATGAGTCTAAGAACTGAGGGTACCGAAATTTATTGGAGGGAATGGAAGAGCTTGGGAGAGCGTTTCGAGTTTCCCTACAAGATAGAGAGGATATATCATGGTATCATTTTCCGCCTTGTATTTCCAGTGACACGTTTATATCGTGCTGAGCGAACGTTTCAGACTAATTCGGTCAGGTAACCACAAGCCACTGTATTCATGCCCACATCGCAAGGTTTACATGCTGTTTCCAGCCAATTTCACTGCCTTCTCCGCTGCCTTCCCGAAATCAGCCTCCGTATGCAATCCCAAATTGGCCTCTTCCAGCTATGTGATCTTCTTAGCACGTAGTCGACTGACACCAACAAGATGACCTACGATTTTGAGGCCCAACTCGGAGTTGGTGCCTTGGAGTCGAACTACCATAGGCACCTTAAGCGGGCCCAGTTCCTTTGCTGCGGCAAGAATGGACTCCGCAATCATGTCTCCTCTAGTGATGCCTGTCGGGTACACTGTTAGTGGCTAGAGATGCCTCCTGGGACAGTGTTATCTGACTCACCGCCATAAATGTTGACAAGAACCGTCTTCACCCTCTCATCCCTTAGGATGATATCAAAGGCCTTCACCATGGTATCTTTTGTCGCTTGGCCACCCGCATCAAGGAAGTTGGCACTAGTACCTCCATGAAGTGCAATGGCATCGTTAGTAGCCATCGCAAGCCCAGCACCATTCACTACGTTGCCGATGTTGCCGTCCATTTTGACATACACCAGTCCGTACTTCTCTGCTTCGATCTCCTCAGAGGCCTCGTACATTGCATCTCTCGCTGAGAAAATATTTGCCTGGCGCTTGTTTGCAGCATCATCGATGGTAAATCTGACATCCAAACACGTCAACGTTCCGTCGGACGACCTTCCGAGAGACTTGATCTCGAGAAGGGTTGCGTCTTTGGTCGTAAAGATTTTGTACAGGCGAGGAAGTATGCTCTGTAAATTTTTGGCCTCTTTTATAGAGGCATCCAAGCACTTCGAGACCTTCTCAACGACCTCTGGTGTAATTCCTTCGGTAAAACCGAAGTTGAAGGTGTGGATATGCTCTGGATGTTTCTTTATAGTCGTTTCGATATTGACTCCGCCTCTTTTGGATGCAATAATTGTTGGGCAATAATTTTCGCGATCAAAAGTGATGGCTAGATACCATTCGGCTTCGGACTTGATCTTCTCAGTGACGTGCACCTTATTGGTGGCTACTGCGCCTTCTAAGCTTCTGCTTGCCTTCAGGCGGCGACCGAGCAGCTCTCCGGCAACCTCCCCGGCCGCTTCAGCATCAGTGACCTGGCTGGTACGGTCTTCAAAATTCTCATTGACCGTGCCCGTTCCTCTACTGCTTATCAAAGTCTGCGGTTTGATTATGCATGTCCTGTCTGTTAAAATCAGCATTGACTCTCCGTATCGTGCTGAAGTACACACTGAAATCTTTGACGATTGTCGCTGCTTCAGCCGGTGTTTTAGCAAGCTTTCCTGGGGGCACCGGGATTCCAAACTGAAAGCGCACTGTTAGGTATTCATTTTGTGTTCCATCAATCTTAGGCTCTGTAAATCACCTCTTTTAAGATACTGTAAGACTGGAACTCGTGCAACGTAAGTCGCCTTATCTGTCGACGGGGTGCTAACTGAGACTGGTCAGCGATAATTAGTGTTAAAGTAGTCGAAATCCTGGCGCTTGCCTGATTTTTTCCCCTCCAGAATTTCGTCAAAATGCTTCGAGGCGGCATATTGAATAACGATAGCGGATTGACGCCAATGCAAAGTTAACGGTGAGACAGAAAGGCAATAGCTGGTATGAATAGTAATGCTCATTCAACAGCCGCAAGTAACTTCTTGAAGATGTAGCCGACGAAAACACGGTCAAGTACGTCACCACGGCACCCAAGGGCAAGTGGTGTCTGGGTCGGCTTTCTTGGGGTCGACACAGCCGAACCTTGAACGCGGGGAATACATCCGGCTATATCATCGGCTATATCGCTCACGGTCAAGACAACCTAAGTAACAGTTCATACTTCATTGCAATAAAATAGTTCAAGGTAAGCCAGGAGGCATATAGTAGAAATATAGATATTTCATGAGAGCGAGAATGGTTTTAGCGATGTCAAGGGGATGGTTCTATATTATCAATGTTTGGCAGCCACTGGCAAGGTTCAAGGACAAAAACAGAGCACGCTGGGGCGAGCACAAACACCCCGCCCAAGTGCCGGGGGCAGGTTCAACAACATCCTGCTATAAATTTTCAAACTCCTGAGAATATACTTGCATGAGACAATAACTAAAATACGTCAGGAAGCGGTCAAATGGCTCTGCCACCATCGACTTCCAGATTAATACCGGTGATGAATTTGCTTTCATCAGAGGCCAAGAATAGGCAGGTATCTGCCACATCGGATACCTCGCAGAGCCGCTTGAGGGGAACATTGTCAATGAACTTCAGTCTGTTTTCTGGTGTGTCGGCCTGGCCAGCAAAGGATTCAAACCTGCGACTCTGTAAGATGACGAGAGTCGGCTTGATGAAAGGGGTTACTTACAGCCCAGTGCCGCTTAAGAGAGGGCATACAGAGTTTACGCGGATTTGGTGAGCACCGTACTCGGCCGCGAGGCCCTTCGTTGCCTATGACATTTTCAGCCAAATGCTATCACTTCCATTCAATTTGAGAAAGCATACCGTGCACACAGCCCCCTTGGAGGCATTATACCATACGAGACCTGGTCTGGGGCGCACTGCTCCAATCGAAGCGATGTTCAGCATAACACCGCCCTCGCCCTGCTTGATGACTCTAGGCATGAAAGCTGCAGTCCCCAGGAAGATTCCTTTGACATTGACATTGAAGACCCTGTCAAATTCAGCCTCCGTTACCTCCAGTGTGGGCTACGAATACGGTCAGTGTCGCTTGTTCCCAGTTCCCATCTAAGAGGGTCAGCGGATCGAACCTTGTTCCTGTAAGTTGTACCAGCGTTGTTGATCAGGCAGTCTATCCGCCCATATCGGGATTGCGCCGCGTCCATCAATTTCTTCCAGTCCTCTGCCCTCGTTGCATCTGCCTTGAAGAAGGAGATGGAGCCGGGCACGTCATGGGCGACTCTCTGTCCGTCGTTCTCGTTGATGTCGGTAATCAGAACTTTGGCGCCCTCTTGGGCAAACTTCCGAGCAATGCCTTCACCGAAACCATGACCGCCCCCTGGTTCGTTTCAGAAAAAGAATATAAACTCGAATATAGTAGTACTTACCAGTGATTATGACGACCTTGCCAGCAAGTCTTGATCCTGTCTTGGGGTCGCTCATATTCCTTGATCTTGGTGGTATGAACGGTTCTTAGGTCAGAAATGGGTTCAAGGCTTGTAATTGGGATTTTGGTTTGGCTGAGAACTAAATAGCATTGAACTAAGCTAGCTTCTCAACCCCTCATTTAAATAATCACAAGGCCGCACGTCGCACAGCTACGGTGCGTTGACTTTGGCAAAGCCCATTGCATCATAAAGAGGCGGGGGAGTGCGGGGGTTAGCAAGCCGGGCAACGACTTCCGTCTGGCGTCGTCGGACGGTGCAGATGCAGGCCAAGATAATGTTCTAATTATTCTGTTAAGGCTAATAATTCAACGCTAGTCGGGCTCTCGTCAACTTGGCCGGTTCGCGGGGTGCCAACTTGGCGGCCACAAACGTTGGGCGGTCGTTCTGCATCTTGTACTCAATAGGGCTTGATATCTCAGAAGTAGTCATGGGACTGGATGAAATCCATAACAAATCTTGAAATAATGTTCTGCAGAAATCCACGCTCCAAAATTCCGTAATGTTGTTCAGTACCAGTCTGTGTTGCGGTGGTTCTAAACGACAAGAGCCGAACTCGTTTTGAGGGTTGTACCAAGCCTGCCATCAAAATTACGCAAAGTGACAATGGTTAATTTCAGCCTCGTGTGTATGTAGAGATTTAACTGCAGCAAATCTCACATACAGTATGTCCTGTAGGAAATCGGCTCTACACTTTTTGCTTACGTTTCAGTCACTATATCTCAAAGCATTAACATCTAAGATCATGGACGGGTGCTAGGTCTTACATGGTAATTTGATTGAGGCCTCGGTACTCTACCCCAGCTCCCGGTGTTGGAAGAAACGGACAGAGACTTTTGAACAACTACAAGGGAATCTGGGATCAGCGAGGGATGCTGTGTCAGACCTGTCGACTCATTACAAGATGGACATTCTGATATGCTGTTTTTGTTCCGAACTTTTGGTTCCGAGCGGAATACCGGGTAGGCATTACGATTCTAAGCGGGGGTCTCGTCCCATGATCACCGGTTAGTTTCATGTCTATCTTCCAGCGCTCTCAAACTTCTATATTAAACATCACCTGCAAAGCTACCTCAATCCACTGTACCCCGCACTCTGCTGGATTGGCCAGTCCGAAAATCTTGACAACACTCGTTTTGCCAAGATACCCGGCCTGAACTGCCGCGTTGCGGGGTGCTGGCCAGTCAGACTATTCTAGCTCAGTGTCAGGCATCTGGGTCAGCGTAAGACGGTGTCGAATCAATTCCTGGTTGCGGGAATAATGTTTCCGCAAACACAATTACGAGCCCCTTACCCGAAAAGTTTGTTTGTCGCCGTCTTGATACATAAAGGCCCTAATGATTGACGTCCCCGCTCAGCAACTGTTGGACTGCTGGTCAAACAAGAAAAATGGCAACTTTTCTATCTGATTCTTTAAACATCACTTCTAGCACCAAGGCATCACTTTCACAGTGTCGCAAGCCAGCGAGTAAGCAGGTGGAACATGTTGAGCACGTCGAACACAATGCCACTGGGGTTCAGAAGATAAGGTCCACAAGCTTTGCCGACATAAAAAACATCGAAACTGAAGCATTTATGGTGGAGCACGTCAAGGCCGATTTCAAGCTGCTCCCAGTTGTCCTTGACGAGGTTCGACCGGATGAAGTGCTGGTTGAGATGAAATACAGCGGAGTTTGTAGGTAAACCCTGGCAAATAGCTCACCGTGACTATTTCTTGGACAACTCACAATTCAGCTGTAGGTCATACGGACATTGTCACACAGCAAGGTGGCCTCCCGTTCATCGAGTTTCCAGCCATATTTGGTCATGAGGGAGCAGGTATCGTTCATGACATTGGTAGAGATGTCAAAATCAAGGACCTTCAGATCGGTGATGCTGTTCTCCTATCATTCAACAGCTGTGGAGCGTGCAAGACCTGCAAAACTGGGCACTACGCATTATGTCCAGACTCATCAATGATCAATATCAATTCGGTACGCACAAGCGACCGCAGCACCCCAGCGCGGCTAGCATCCGACGGCCGTGCTGTCCGGAGTCAGTTCTTTGGGCAATCGTCCTTCTGTAAGATGTCTGTTGTCAACGAGAGGTCGGTCATCAAATGCCCCCGTTCAGCTGTCGACCACATAGGTGTATACGCCCCACTCGGGTGCGGACTCCAAACCGGAGCCGGAACCGTCTTGAATGTCATACAGCCGGGAAGGGAAGATTCCATCGTCATTTTCGGACTCGGAAGTGTGGGTCTTGCAGCACTGATGGCGGCCCGCTACCTCGAGACCGGCCAGATCGTTGCTATCGATATCATGCCAGAACGTCTTGAGCTGGCGAAGGAGTTGGGAGCTACGCATACCATCAACTCCAGAGATAGTGGCAATGTGGTTCAAGACGTCAAAGATCTTACCGGTGGAGGCCCAACATTTGCTATGGACTGCACTGGAATCCTCAAGGTCATCGAAGATATGATTGAGTGTGTTGGCCCGTCAGGTACTGCCGTCCAGGTCGGCGTCCCGCCGCCCGGCGCCAAGATCAAGCTTGACCCGCAAGCGTTCATGTTGGGCAACAAAAAATACATCGGCGTGATCGAGGGAGATTCAAATCCCCCCGACTTCATCCCCCGACTAATTGCCATGCATCAAGACGGCCGGTTCCCTATCGATAGATTAACTCAGTTTTATCCGGCATCCCAGCTGAACCAAGCCATGCAAGACATGGCTTCTGGCAAGGTGAGCGCAGTGCATGACTTCCCCCACTGATGTCACTCTTGAGGCTGACTTACATGAAAAGGTCATCAAGCCCGTGATTCAATGGGGCTAGGCTATGAGTCGTCTCATAGTTGATGAGTGCAGTTTGGGCTCTTGAAGGGCCGTCCTAAAATGACCTCGAAAAATTGATCGTCAGAACTATGGAAAGAAACAAAGCAACCCCATCAGTATGAAAGATCTTGGGGCTGTACTCCATTCTTTCAGTGGAGGAGCTGCCAAAATCATCCTGGCTGACTCAATCAGCTTCATCTCGGTGATCTTTACATTGACTGAAAGCATTGAGTCCGTTGGCCCTGGGCTGGCTTCGTCCGATATACCAGGGTTGCTAATATTACCAGAAGTGGCCTCCAAACCTATTCTCAACATGAGAAAAAGCTGTCAAGCAAGGGTGATTCCGTGTCTCAGCCGAGCCTTCAGCCCATGGGCGGTCAGCATGTTCGATAGGAATGCGTTTCAGTTCAGCTCGTCAACCGAAGGATAACAGGATCATGGCAGTTTCCGCAAACGTCTTCAGGTAGCTTGAAAGCAACCCGTAGAACACCGTTAGAGTATACTCCATCCGGACGGTATTCCAACGAGCAGGTAATTAGCGTCCCTGGGCCGTGAGCGCCACGGTGGGCCGTAGGACCGGGCCGGTCGGTCTTTCGGTGTGAAGCTTGGAACAGTTCAGTTAAGCATCTGTCATGTCTAGAAGAAAAGAATTCATATATTTTTGTAGTTAAAATGTTCGTGCAATGAATTATAATTGCTATCAAGTGTTAATGTTATATATCTTGTTCGGCTCGTATTCGTTCAAGTGGTCATGAACTTGACGGGCAATGGTCGACTAACTCCCTCATCATCCGACCCCCAGAAATTCAGCTTTGCGATCGCCATGTTTGTCTTTTCCTCCATGTCGTCACCATAGATCCATAAACGTTTCAGCTGCTTCGCGCACTGCTTGATATGTTCCTCTGCCTTTTTCTGGAGGATGGGCGCAGTCTGCAAGGGAGGAATCCAAGTAGTGTCGCTCTTGGGGTCGTAGTTCAACGAAGCCGCCAAGATGATCGACTTGAGGGAGTTTTGGCTGCTGAAGTCATCCACAATTTCGCTCCATCTCTGCGTAGCGAGCTCGGTGGCCTTGGTAAATGATGAAGATCCATTCGCGGACTCCCATACAGGCAACCGACAATCCAAAGCCCATCCATCTTCGTCGGAATCCAGGCCCCACCCACGAAAAATAACGGCTTGACCGCGTACATCCCCCAGGCGGGGCCACTCCGTCCCTGTGTACAGAAGCTTGTCATTCTGCATATCTCTCTTGATTTCTCTATTGAAGTGCCCCGGCACATCGTCGATCTTGATCGAGTAACCTTCGGACCACGGCTTGGCGGCGTCGTACTCGGCGGTTGCAGACGAAAAGCTTAACATCACTATGACCGTCTCCGACTTGTTGGCCTCCAGGAATGTTTTGACGTGATCGAGCGCGTTGTCCAACTGCTTTTCGAGAGTCAATGGCCCTTGTCGCAGTGTGCGCGAACCGTCGCAGCGTAGGTCTAGGAGGCGGACACCGCTATTCAACTGGGCGGAAATACTACTTTTGTGGTATTTGTGCATTTCGAGTATTCTGGATTTCAATTTCATGTCGTCGATTACAGGCTCAACGTCGAGATCTCCTGCATCATTGATCCAAGAGGCCGAAGCACTGCTACAGCGAGTCCCGGGCAAAGTCAAGTCCTTCAGATTCAGGTCATCGTCCAAGTGGCTCATCCAACAAGATGCAGAGAACTCGGGCCTACGAAGAGTGTTAACAACAGAGATCGTATTTGACCAACCTTTGAGATATTCTCACTTGGGGGGCATGGCACACTGCTTCTTATCGAAGTCGAAATCGGCCGTAGCAACCACGTAGGTCGAGTAGCTGCAAATATTTTAGCAACTGACGGATCGTTACGTCTGTATAGATGTTCACTAACTCTTTTTGGGTCATCTTCTTATGATCATACTCGAAGGCTCCCTCGATTATGATATAACATTCGTAATGATGGGTGCCTTTCCTGAATTTCGTCAAGAGGTTGCCAGTGGATATCGCTTCGCTCTGTTGTCGAATCCATCGAGTGCCAGGCAAAAGATTGAAGCATGATCCTGCATCCGAGTACCAAAGTACGATGTGATATTGAGGATATTTTGCCTGCAAGACTTGAAGCCTTGCTAGAACAGGGTTCTTCGAAGCGAATCCTACAGCCATGGTCGGAATGCTGGAATGTATCAATAGATAATTATTACACTCCCAAAATGCGCCATGCTCTGAGCTCTAGGAAAGGGTTATATAGACGGTTGCTACTTTCTGCCGACCGCTTTGAGCCTCAAGCTGCACGGAACTAGTTAAGAGCTCCGGGATGAGACACGCTGCATTCGTGCAGCTGAACGAGAACGCCGAGACATCGGGCCATCCCACACACTGGCTGAACAGGAACGTTGAGACACCCCATCATTGAAATTTCCCTTGTTCGCTTTCAGAATGCTCTGGTTCACTTCACCTGTAACCTTGGAAAATTATTCCGTGACCTTTGGACCGCCGGAAAAGGATGTCCCATGCCTGTGTTAAGTTTTGGTACATAACCAATGCCATGCCTGTCCCACGTGCGACCCGACGGCGTCTGTAAGCTGCGTCTCAATCCATTGTTTATCACACACCTCAAATCCCTCACGTTCGATCGGCATGGCAAGCTTTCCACCAAGTCCCCCGCCGTCGGGAGGTAATAAGATATTTAGCGATGTGACAAGACATTTGCCCGACGGGGGCGCGATTGTCACATTTCAGCGAATCGACAAACCGGGGCCCGCATCGAAGGGTAACGCAACGACAAGCTCAGCCCTCAGCAACAAAGTAGGCACCATTGGCCTTTCCGTCTTGATGCAAAAGTGTGGCATTAGTAGCGACACTGGAATAAAAGATGTTTCCATGGCTAAGATCAAGGAGGGTATCTACAATATCGGTCTAGCCAAGGAGTTTGACATCTGGAGTTCTCCTCACTCTAAGCTTCTTGACTACGACCTTTCGTTTTTGGAGTATTTGGACCAGGTTTCCCACCTTGCAAGAGCACCGGAACTTTCCATGCAAGTCTATTACGGCCTGAGGAAAGACCACGACCAGCAGACAGTCCAAGATGTATACAAGTCTGGGAACTTTGTCATCAAGCTAATCCAGATCAAGAGCGGAACATCTCAAGGTGTTGGATCCATTCGGGTCATGAAAACTCTTCCTGATGGAACGAACAGTGGCGATCTTGATGTGGAAAGACTTCGATCCCAAACTCTCGCCGGGTTCCGAGAGAGAATCCCGACCATGTATGTTTCGCAGTCTGCTGTATGCAATCATGCTTCGATCTCTAACTTAGTCTGTGTTCAGGTCACAACTCATCTCAAAACATCAATTTTGTTTGCCTGATGAAACGCCTGTTCAGGACACGATGTTGTTCAAGGACTACGTAGACCTTCTTGTAAGGCCATAATCCATGCATTGCTGCCTCTTTGAAACCATGCTTACTCTCTGTCGTAGGATGAGACATGTCCCTATGAGAGCAACGTTCCCGCCATCAGTCTCAGGTTCAGAGAGATCATCTCACCTTTCGTCGGCGGAGACAAGGCGAAAGCAGCACTTTCGGCTTCGGGAATCAACCCCAAGATTCAGAAAGATGAGGTGCGTGGATCGATAAGTGTGACTTGGACAACTGTTTACTATTATCAAAGGTCCCGGCCGTTTTATCAAGTCCAGCCTTGGGTGCTTATTCTGATAAGCCTCAAGCATCACTCGTCGCACAGGAAATGTTGAAGATTGAGATGTCCCAAAACGCCAGGTAATTCATTTTCTCCCCTACATCTTCATATTAATCGGCCTAAGATCCAATGTTTTGCCTGAAGGCCAACTGACAAAATCTCAAAAAGTTCTCCGTCATCACTAGACGAGTTACAGTGGAATCTTGTGATGAAGAACTGTCAAGTCATGCACGGCTGGTACACCGATACGACAAACAATCAGATTAAGATGGCGCCAAAGCCAGGTATTTCACGGGCCCTTCTTTGTTCTCTCCTGTGATTCTGACGACATTCCATCCAGCGTTTACTCTACGACCAGGTCTAAACCTGGATTACACGCCTAGCCGAGGAGGCAACGGGGTCTCTGGGTCCATCGCTGACGCTATCCCCAACTACGGTGTCACAGACGGGTCCAAGATTGACGTTGTAGTTGTCGAGAGCGATATGCGCAACTCGCTTGTTCGTAACAATTTTGAGAAATCGTCGATGGATAGCAAGATTTCGATGGGCTATTCTGGACTGGGTACTTCACTGGGTACTGGGACAAACTCTGAAGCTCAGAACAGCCAGTCACTCGAGCGGAAAAAGTCTGCGAAGAGAATGATTGGTAAATACATGGTATTGTATCACACAAAAGTCTGATGTCCTGTCAGGATGCTCATAAGCTCTTAGTTACCACGAGTCACTCTTTTCCTCAACGCAGACGACCTAGTTCCGACTCGAGAGTTCGCGGACAATTTTGATCGAATCAGAAATGTCAAGGATATTGCAGAGATTCGAAAGTTTCAAAGGAAGTTTGGTAAGACTTCTTGCGAAAAAGAATTTCAAGTTGTTAAGCGTCTAACCGCTTGTAGGACAATTCTTCTGCCATGAAGTCACGCTTGGAGGCATGTTGGTATCGACAAAGGCTTTGACTGATGACGAACTGGTCGAACAAGATAAGAATCGAGACACTTTCAAACAGGCGATCGGACTGAAAGTTTCGTCAGTGAGTTACTCCGGTACTTGTATTCGGCTTTACCCTGATGTTAACGTTGCGCACCATAGCCTGTGGAAGTTGGAGCAGATTCGAAAATGGAAACCACCCGGGGTAGCGATCAGAACATAGACCGTAGCTACAAAGACAGTAGCAACTGTGTGGTTTTCGAAGCTGTTGGCGGAAACACAATCTTGGCTTCGAAGTAAGAAGACCTCGAATCTCACGATGCTAGTGACAGCGCCTAACCTCGCTATAGTCCAAGTCAGTGGTGTCCTACTGTTGGCAACCACGTCAACTGGAGGGTCATTGAGGTATGAGCACCTCCGTTTCTTTCGAAGAAAAGTCAACAGCTTCTAATACTTTGTAGCGAGCCGAGTCGAGGTTGATCATCGACTCTCTGGACGAGTGCGGGGATCTTCGGTTCAGAGACGCTGCCGATGTGTTTTCTGGCGCAACTCAAGGTCCCATCATGAAGGGTATTAGCATCCCCAAATCGTCAAAGATAGTTGCACAATTCCGCTTCAAGACAAAAATCACCAACGAGTGCAAGACACACTATCTTTATCACGACATACACAAGCCTATTGTCGTCCAAACAATGAGTGAGAGAGAGGTTGTACCTCCGAGGTAAGATACCCCGTCCTTGACTTCTATCAGTAGGGGTAGTTCTGACACCGTCTATTGCAGATTTCAGGGACCGAGAGCCGCACCTTACGACCCAAAATGGGAGGATCAAGATGGTATCTGGACTATCACTCCAACCTCGGATACCAGAGTATGCCCCCTGCTAGCTTGGCAATGCGTGGTATCGATGACGCTGACTCTGGAATGGTACCCGACAGAACGATATTCTCCGGCAATCACAGTTGGTGGATGGCTCCACGGTGACCATTCGTTCGGGACGCGATCCCCAAACCCCGTGGTTTCTTTCCGTCCTTCGCACATCCGCAGGGCTTTTCGTTCCCTGTATCACCACTTCGGAGCAGTTTGTGTGGAGAATCCGCGAGGTTCTGGGGCCTACGCCTTCTAAGAGCACCATCAGCGTCAATCCCTCCCTTAGTCCGCTCAAGCATGATGCTTCGCTGTGCTTGACATTCGATTTCGAAGACAACCCTCGTGGCTACCGGGACTTCAAGGACGACTATCGTGGTTTCCGCAATGTAGACTTTCCGCCGAGTGACAGCAAACGGCTAGTTCTTGTTGAGTCGCCCAACAAATCAGATGTCTGGCAGGACCGTGGAGTACTTCTCCTGGCTAATGGAGATGACTTGAAGGCCGACTCTTCTACAAGGGTCATGACTATGGATGATATAGAGATCTCGGTGAGAATTGCACAGTTCAGGATTGACGTTCGCGGTAAGCCGAGATAACAACCATTCCCATTGATGATCTGATGACTTACTTACCACTTCCACGGTTTTAGATGGTATAGATGATGATTATGACATTCTGCAGAAGGATGGCAATGATATCGAGTCACAGTACCAGGAGCAGAAAAAGAAGATGAAGACTAAGGATCATGGGGGTTTGAAATGACCGATCAGGAGTTTGTTCACGGAGGCAGATGGACGGTGATCACGGCGACTAGTTCACTTTGAAAGCTTTATCATAGATTATGAACATCTACTGGTAACTAGTTTGTAAAATCACGGATGTGCAAGATCAAACGAGGACCTCTCAATTTGATTCGAACCCACAGGTTTGTAGGCTTCGAAAAAGCCCAATCATCCCGTGAACAACTGAGTCCAGAGTTATGTTTACTTCATACAATAGAAACACCCCACGCCGAGTTCGCCCATGTCTTCTGTCTTGAAGTTGCCTCCAGGATATACCATATTCTGACTCTTGTACCTGGTTCGGCATTGAGACCCGCTGAGAAACATGCGCATTAGAAAAGGTACCTGATTACTGATCGGTAACAAATGACATACAAGAAAAATTTGCATTTCGCGCCTTCGTCAGGCCTGGCAGACTTGACCTTGGGACCCCATTCCCAGTACGGGTACGTCTCCAGGCCCTTCAGAAAGCAGGCCCAATAGCAGTCGCCCCCCCAATTCGTTTCGGTGCAGAGGTGGATTCCGATACAATTCTTGTCGTCCCGTCTCTGCGATGCGTGACTCTCGGGGATCTGAATGACGGAGAGCGGGCCAGCAAAGGCGTTGGAAGGAGCCCCGTCTCGCGCAGAAAGACGCTGCGGCTCTGCCCACTTCTGGTGCCCGGGCTTGATCCTTTCATCAACCACACGCAAAACGGAGGTTGTAACAGATGTAGCCGTGGTTACCGGCGAGGAAGGAATACAAATGGTCGTGGAGAGGTTGATAGTAAGCAGTTGAAGGTCAGGGATCTTCATCTTGGGCGGCTTTCGAGGTTCAAGACGTTGTGAAACTGTTGATGCTGCGGAAAGAGAGTAAAAGAGTTTTAGATTGTAAGCTCACAGCCACCCAGCACCTTGCTTATAACCTTTGAATTTAAATATGGGTGGTGCGCCACGACTCACCTGAGGTCCCAGCACATCGCGTGGTTTGATGGCAACCGCTATGAAGTCGACAGCTTGTCGCAGTCTTGGAGGAGCACAAAGAAGTTTTTGCATTCCAGGACACTCCACAGTGGAATAAAAAAGAGGATCTTATGACTTCATGTTTGCCTCTTGTCTTTGTTATCTTTCATCAGGCGTATGGCGCACAAGACTGGAAACCTGCAAGGGGACAGCATCACTTTCGTGTTTGAGGGGCACACATCCTCGGGTTGGTAACCATCTGTCTTTGGCACAGTGGGAAAAGGGCTCCCTTCCAAATTCAAGACACATCTCCTTGAGGAAGAATCAAAATGACGGTGGTGAAATGCATCATACTTCTGAACAGGTTGTAGGCGGATAACGGGCTCCGTCAAACTGTTTATGGGGAGGGCATGCGGTTCTGTGATTCAGGCACAAGCACTTTCAGGAAAACCCCGCTGGATCTTCAGCCTTGGTATGATTTCTGGCATGAGAAATTCATTTTAGTCGCTTGGGTGGACTTTTATCACTTGGGATGCTAACATTTCATGACAAACTAACCTCGGTGTAGCCGGCCATTGATTTCACATATATACTGCTGGTGGAATCTGGAGCCAGAGATGAAGAAATCTGAAATCGGTGCGTCACTGTATAATGTTGTTGCAAGTTTTAATTCAAAGAGAGGACACGTGAAAGATCCTGTGTGCCTTGTGAAGTAAAGTAAAGTAGCTCCATACAACGTGATGGGTTTCCTCTTCCCTAAGAAAATAAGGGGATCGCAGGAGTCCATTTTCTCTCATCGTGAAATACTATAATCAGTACAAGCGATAGGAACAAACCCCAACGGTCATCCTCCAAAGACGAGGTATTGAGTGAGGCTGACAACTGCGCTGTCAAGACATCTCAGCTCGGCTTACACAGCCCCCAGCGCCAACCAGCCTAGCATCGCCAACTTCAAAAGGTGCACTTCGAAATAGGCCGTGGCTTACACCTCGAAATAGATTAATCCAAGTCCAAGGATCTACCGGGATTGTCATATGCTTAACCTGATGACCCTCCACGATGAACACCTCCCGCGTCCATGTCTCAAGCAAAACTTGCATATACGATGTGTGCGCCATTCCCGAGCACTCTTGACCTCCCGCTAGGTCATACCAATGCACGTGAAGCAAGCTATGCCACCACCGCGCACCAAAGTTCGTCAAGCCACACGACGCAGCCCACGATACTCCGATAGGGTGCAGCCGGTCACCCCGCTCGCGCTCATTGGTCCGAGGCGTTCAGCTCCCGGGGAAGCTCAAAGGGCTGAGCCTCCTCCACGCGAGCTCGTCATCCCTAACCCACATCAGGTGACAACGCCCCGGAGACATATGTTGCATTGTGGTGTGATGGGGCAGGCCTTCGGACTCTGCTCTCATCATTCGCTGGTCTGCGTGCGCTATTTGCCAGTCTAAACTCACGTAAGTTAGCTTCCGCCAGGACAGTTGGCAGGCCCCGTGGCGGGGAAGAGAGAAAAGAAGGCCGCAGGGCTGATCGGATCGGATCCAACGGCTGGAAGCGAGAGGCCTGATCGGGCTGTGTCAGTTTACGAGGTGCGGGTTCGGTGAGGTGGTTGCGGTGTGGGTGTTGCTATTTTGAGAAATCGCAGTGACGAGCTTTCGAGGTGCGTCAAGAACGCCTGGGCTAGGAAAGCCTCGACAGCCAGGCCATGACACCTTGATAGCCGATGAGACTCACGATACCGGAGAGGTCCTTCTGGACCTACACGTTGGAGGTGAATATAAGTACTCCATGAAAGTCTCTGTCAATCACAATCTCTCATCATCCTCAGCTCCTCGCTTTACAACTCAAATACCAACCCCTTCCGGACAAACAGCCAGTACCTCAAGTCCCCATCCACCCCCTAAAAATCAATCAAAATGTTCCCCAAGACTCTCCTCACCCTCGTCCTCGCCGCGACCTCCACCCTTGCAACCCCCCTCTCAACCCGCCAATCCGCCCCGCCGTCAACCTCCTTCTCACCCTCCGCAATCTTCACCTACAACACCCGCAACGGCGCCATAACCCCCTCGTACGGCGGCCTCGTCTGCAAGTCCACCTCCAACGCCGGCAACGACCTCACCGCCCTCCTGACCTTCACCTACCCGCAGGCCGTCGCCGGCAAGAAGTGCCAGCTGTGGTTCTACCTCGACGGGCCCACCTCGAGCGTCTCGGGCAGCCGCAAGCTCGACGTCTTCACCTCGACGAAGCCGGCGCCGGCGGGAGGCTCGCCCGGTTGGGGCGCCGGCGGGCCGGGCAACCAGCGGAACGTGAACCTCGGGCGGTGGTCGGTCGTCACGGACGGGTGGGCGACGTGGGATGCGACGTACGGGGCCTACCTGACTACGCCGACGGACTGCAAGGCACCCGGGACGATCGAGGGGTTCGAGCTTGTGGGCGTTTACGACAATGATTATGTTTCGTGGAACGCCCAGGTCTCGGGCGCGAGGATCGCGTACTTTTAGGATTGCCTTGCATGTTTGCCGGGGTGGACTCTTCGGGATGGGGCACGGCTTCGATTCTTTTTTCGCTCCTTTGGACATGTTTGTGAGATTTTTGTGATTCACGAGAGGGACTGGATTGGATATTGGGTTGGCGTTGGGTGACGGGGTTCGGGTTTTGGCTCATGGTCACGGTCCTTTCACAGCGGAAGCGTACTGGTTAGATGTTTCACTCCTTAGTATTTGTTCTTATACTTGAATGCTATGCTACGGCATCTTTCAATGAATGCTCCATGAATTAGCGCAACCAAAGTAATCCATGAACCACCGTCTACTCGGACACGACGTAGAACCCAAGACCCTGACGGGCTGACTTGACCTGTTTTCGACCTCGAAGGCTCGAACATCTTTCTTCCGTAGGCAGCCCAGTTGTGTTCTAAACTGGTTACAAGAGGCGGCCCACCGACCCGTTGGCAGTCGGAGCCTCGAATACTCAGTCGGACGGCATCAGCCGACGCACCGTCACCTCCAGCGTCTACCGACCACCCTTTTGCCATGATCCGAGCCTCATCCATCATATGCCCCAGGCGTTCACCATGCCCTTCAGCACCTTACAATCGTTCTTATGCGTCTTCCAATCCTCCTTTTGGCATTCCTATACCGGTCACGTCAGCATGCTCATCCACACCAGCTACCCCCTTGCCGGCGCAGATCCGGACGGGCAACACCACCAACAGAATCAGGGAAACTCACCTTGCCACAATACCGCGCAACACCACACGCAGTGCAACTCTTCAAGGCTCCTCCATCCTCCCCTTCCCCTGTCCCACAACCCGCACATCTCCCTCTAAAGCTCTTTCCCCCATCCTCGCCCTCCTCGCCACCCCCTCGAACCCTCGCCCCGAGCTCCCCAATCTTCTCCAGCCCACCGGGAACATACTTTACCCCCGTGCCCCTCCCCTCCGGCACCCTCACAAACCCCCTCTTTCCCCCCTTTGGCGCCGTTCTCACCGCCCTCGGCACTACAATTGTCCACCCCTGCCTCACCGGCCTCAAGTCGATCCCGCGATCCTCAAAAGTCACCGCAAACTCGGTCCCGCCGCGGTCCACCACCACCAGCGTCGGCTTCGTGATGGTCATGTTCTGCTTCACCTCGGCGACGAGGAACCACTCCTCCCGCGCGTCGTGTGACGACGGCTTGGGCGTGACGGCGGACCCGGCCGCCGCAGCGGAGGTTGCGGACGTGTCGGATAGGGTAAGGGACGTCGCGGCGGCGGCGGCGGATGCGGACCCAGAGCCGGACTGCGAGTCCGAGTATGACGGCGGGTCCGGCGGCGGCGGCGGCACGTAGGAGGGGGCTCGGAGGATGCGGCGTACGAGGGCGGGTCAGCCGCGCCGGCATCTTCGATGGGGAGGCCCTCGAAGGCCGGGAAGATGGCCTCGTTGGCGAAGTCCGGGATCGGCATTGTTGCGTCCGAATACCTCCGGAAGCAATCTTACGATGAACAAGAGTTGGGCTGTGGATAGCCAATCAAAGTGAGGCTGGATGGCGGGCTAAACTTGGACGACAAGGTTGTGGTGCTTTGGGCCGGACGTGGTGTGGTAAGCTTCAATCGCACCTTTTAGATGAATGAGTGAGTGAATGAGAGTGCTGCGGTGTGAGATTGATTATGAGAGAGGGATCGCCCATGAGACTTTCCGGCGCTTTGATTGGCAGGGGGGGCGTCATAGGTGGAGTTGTCGTCTTGAAGAGAAGGCAACATGTTGCAGCGGAGAACTTCAAACAAAAAAACGACAGTGGTGATGAGCGCGCCGAGAAATGAGCGGAGAAAAGTCGGCCAGAAAAGAAAGACTTGGCATCCTTTTCCAAAACATTCTCTCACACGGGCTCCCCTCGATCGTCAAGGCCATGGTCTTGTCTGCTGAAACGACTGCCGCCACACGATAAGACGACAGGGACGAGATGACGCACACTGCAACAGCCGGGAAATAGTCCGATATGCCTGCAGCTTTGGGTTTCTGTGCGAAAACACCCAATGACTTTGCGACTGCAGATGACAGGTCCAGCATCTGTGCCCTTTCCCAGCCAGTCGTGACATCGGATGAGATGGCGTCATGGCGTCGCCAACTTTCCATGCATCCCGTTTCACGATATGCCAAAGACGGCTGCCTCTCGGATCTAAAAGCAAAGCAAGGCATCATCGTCGCGATGACAAACTGTCTATTCTAGGAGACTATGTGTGTGGTAGCATAGCTACATTATAGACTATATTGGATCCCTCACAACCATGGCTTATCCAATATCCACGACCGCCGTAGAGGGAGAGAAGAAGTGAGCAAGACCCAAAGACTGCATTGCCCAGCGTCGTTTTGGGTGCATACATAAGAAAAGCCAACGCTATAGTAACCAATCAACAAGCCTGGACCTTCCATGGCCTCGACGCCTATACATCCCTATTGCGAGGACAACTCGCTAGCAGAACCGTGGCACTGCTGTTTAAATAAATGGAAAAAAATACAAGTCGTTATATGCTGCTCATCCGGGGTTTTACGCTCCGAAACTCATCCAGCCAAAGGTGCCGGCAGCGGATGCCAGCACCAAAAAGGTTAGGATGCCGGCACCAGCCTTGTCCGCCGTTGTTATCGGGGTCTGCTCTCCAAGTAGGTTGTCCGAGTGACTTCCTGCGTTTGGGTCTCCCTTGGAGATACCGCCGGTGGTATTTGTCACTGGCACCTTGGCTTCGCCGATGAGAAGAGACGACACGGCAGCCAGTACGTTCATCTGCTGGCCGGCTCCTTTGGTGCCGTCGTAGGTGCCGGAACTCCATTTGAATCCACACGTCCGCTGGTTGTCCTGCCCCGTACACTGCTTAACAGCAGCTTCTGCTGATGTCTTGAGAACCGGTAGCACCGTTTCGGCAGTGTAGGGTGCGACCTGGGTCACAACCGACATCCACCGAGCAACGTAACCCTTGAAGCTCAACATATCAGTGGTGCAAGTGTTGTGCTCCTCGCAAGCAATCTCAAAAGCGATGTTGTTGGGGAAGAACATGGTGAAGGTGCCGTTGATGAGGCCGTCGAGGCGTGTCTTCCACTTCGCATCACCGTCCGTCTAATACAAAGTCAGAACAAACCCGTTAAAGTTCAAACACACAAAGACAGCCACTTACGTAATTGTACATCATGGCGGCGCCAAGGAGAAAGACGCCATTGTTGTAAGAGAATTGGGCTTTGTTGATGTCGGTACAGTTTTGTTCGACATGGCCACCGTCGTAGATGTTGTAGTTGGCGTCAATAAAACCCACGCCCGTCATCCAGTCCCATGTCTTCTCGGCCCAATCGGCATATGTCTGGTTCTTGGTGTAGCGAGCTAGTCGGGCGCCAATGTTAAAAAAGCAGCCATTTGCAATGCCTGAGTTTCAGTCAGCATCATGTTCGCAGGTGAGAGTCAGCGTCAGCCTTACTGTTCTTGTAGTTGTATCCGTTGTTGGAAAAGGGAATCTGCCAACGAAGGCCCCCTCCGCATGTGTCGTCATGTCTTTCCGGGCTGGCCATGGTGTTAAAGACGGCTTGGGCCAGGGCAAGCCATTGAGCTTGGTCTTCGGGCGGGTTCGGGAAGCCGTTCTCGGCGGCAGTCATGGCGGACATGCCCCAGAAACCTTGGTCGTCGTTACCCAGCGAGGCCGTGTAGTTGGGAGGCATGTAATCGCGGTTGGGTCCGACCTGGTGCAGCATGGCTTGCATGACGACGTCGTTGTAGGTGGAATCGCCGGTCAAGTGCCAGTAATCAATCATGGTTCCCCACATGGCACCAGCCTCCCACCAGTAGTAATCACCCGCTGGCGGAGGACCGGGCAGGATGCCGGGCGTGTGGCCTGTCAGGTTGCCATCGTAGAAGCTCATGAGATCGTACGCAAGGTCCTTGGTTGTCGTCCTGATGTCACCTGGACGCAGTGTTAGTCAAGTCGGGGTCAGGGAGCCATGTACGGTGTCGGGGTGTGGGAGGAAGTACTGTCGGAGGCGATGGAGTAGACGGCGTTGGCGAAGCCGCTGGAAAGGAGAAGCGCTGTCGCAGCGCGGGCGATAAAGGAGTGCTTCATGATTGTGGTCTTGAGTGACGATGTATGTAAAGCGAGCGACTGGGGAAAACGGGGGAAAAGAAAGGGCCCGGGAAGGCAGGTTGATTCCCTCGAAGATGCGGCGCGATCGTGCTACGGTCGTATCATGCAAATATTTCGGTTCGGTTGAGCGAGGAGAATAGACGAGAGTCAGAGGTACCAGCCGTCGAGTGTCGCTGGATACTGTGTTTTGTGGGTTCGGGAACAGACAAACGAGTGGGTGAAGGAGAGAGAGGAAAGAGATGAACAGGGACGTTGAGGGAAAACGAAGAGGAAGAAGAGGGTCGGGGGAAGAATGAGTGACAGCGAAGGGGCGTGCTAATGTCAGATAGTTGGACATCGGGCGAGTGCAAGTGCGAGTTCGAGGAGAAGGATCCCGGGATGGTACCGGTACGGGAATTACTGGCAGGGCATGGGCTGAGCAAGGGTGGGAAAGGGCCAGGAAGAGCGGCCCAAGATGCCCATGTCGGGTAACGGTACCTATGTTTTCTTCTCACACAGGCCAGCAGCTAATGTCAGGTAACGGAACAACAATACGAATAATGCGCGCCCTCCCAGCCGGTCCCTTCGGCGGGAATAAGACCAGGCCGGGCCCTCTTGTATCCTCTGCACCTCTGCCACGGGGAATGCGGATGGAAACAATAGCTCACGCAGCCATGCCTCGGTGGGCGTTGGATCCTTAGGCGAGTGGCTTATTGGTGGGAGCGGCGCCCTTTTCCTGTTCCTGTTGCTTCCTGCGTTTCCGCGGCGGCGACTGGTTGCATGGCACGCAGCGCCCAGGCGCGCCAAGTCGCCAGCGTGGAAAACAAGCAAATTCCAAGTTTTCCAGCGTCTTGTCCCGTGGTCTTGGCGATCCAGGACAGGGTCCGAGATGCCAAGTGACGGGGGTGAAAAGGACTAAAATCGGCGCACAGCTGTCGTAATGCCGAGTCTTTTGTCTTGGCATTTTTCGACGTTGATCGCGTCGTTTTCTTGTCGATTATCCAATGTCGAAAGCAATTTGATTCTGGCCTCGCGTGAATACGATGAAAGTATCGGTACCTCCTGAGACGCAGGCGAGGGAGCGATGGCGCGCCGCCATCAGTCATCCGTGGCACGACAACAGGACCAAGGGGGGAAAACCCCTGAATAACAGTCACGAGCTTGATCACATGACTTGCATTTCGACCAGTGAGATTCGTGCTTCGATCCTCCATTGCGCGGCCGTCCCTGACCCAGTCCCGCTTTTTCCAGATGATGAAATGCGGGCCTCGGTTGGTCAGAGACGGGCTGGAAATAGAGTGACTTTTTGCACTCCTCTCTCTTCGTCATGCAGTCGCATCGGTTGCGCCGTCAGGCAGTCAGTTGCCTATGGACTGATCTGCTCGCGATCGGCAGTCACTTGTTTTGACCAGCTCTCCAACGAGTGGCTGCGAACGATTCGCCCTCTCCAAACCCATCAAACACCGCTCAGCGGGTTGTGCCAACCAGAAGACATGAATATCAGAACAAGCTTTTCCTCGTCAACGCGATCGCTGCTCTCCTTGGGCCCTTGGCATTGCTAGCTCCCTTGCTCGTCTCGCCCATGTCCCAAATTTCGCCCTCCCGCGATCTACGCGCCTGGGCATTCCCTTGGCGCTGGGGCCATCCAATGTGAGCTGCCTGGTGGCGCTGCAGATGTCAGTTCTGTCTTGTCGGTGAGTTCTTGGAGGAAAGTTTGCCCATCGGCTGCTGTCATTACAAGCTCCCGGTTCGCGTTTCGGCCTGGTTCTGGAATGCTTGAGCCTGAATTGCATGCTTCTGAGCATACTGCGAACTATCAGGTGGCTGATGGGTTGGGTTGTCCTCGCTGCGCATCGACAGCGTGGCTTTGCAGCAGCGCCTCTTCATCCAAGGATGGAAAGGGGGTTGCCGGCCTGCCGACATGCTTGACGGACTATTCCATCTCACCCGTCCACGATGGACGATCGTAACAATCAGCATGCACCGTTTCTTGCCAAGCCAAACTGTCTATGGTAATGCCCGATAAGGCTGGACTTGTTTCCTCCGACTCGAGCACTCCCGCCATGCCAAGAGTGAGCATGTACCTACTTGTCTTCCCCCAGAGTTTTGACTCCTCCAGTCATCCCATACCTCCTAAATGAAGAACCAGACACGGGCCTCTCGAGGGTTCAACGTGCATCATTCTTTCCAATTTCGACCTACCGTAAATGGTCTTGCACTGCCCCAGGTGTTTCTCCACCAACTCCGGCGGCAATGATCCGCCCCCAAGGGACCCTGAGCTGAGCTCCGCATGGAGTCTGGCTAGATCGGCACAAGATTCTGGAGAATCGCTTGCTGTGAATGCGATTCCGGGATGCCCGCCTGCCGCGCGCGTGTGAGGCATGACCGCAGCCAATCAGCTTAAGAAACAGCAACAGAGCACAGTGTTTCCAACGACTCCTCAGACGACGCAGACATCACCAGACCGTTTCGGGGGATCGTGAATGTTCAAGGGCAATGACAGATACAGTGACAGAGAACCAAAAGTGGACCCAACCCCAGGTAGTCTCCGGAAGTTCCCAATAATTACACTGATTGTGCTATATTTATCATCCAATCAGGAAGCCTTGTTGGCTAAGTGGTATAGCGTCTCACTAGTACTCTAGTGTCATGAGAAGATCGGCGGTTCGATTCCGCCACGAGGCATTTCTTTTACAAGTTTACTTTTTGCTCGATTGACATATTTAATGAATGAGCTGGCGTCTGTCGTCTTGATTTGAACCGGAACTTATATCCTACTGTGATGTGCTTTTCCCCCTCTTTCCTCTGTGCCTTTGACGTTTTGTGCCTGAACAGGCATAGAACTAATTGATCTTGTCGGCACATTCTCCCTGATTGACGATACTCAGGACGGACGGACGCTCTTGACTAACACATCACGCCGATCGAGTCGATGCAACATGACAAACAGATTTCGGGCCATACAAAAAGGGCCTTGGATGTACCAAAAGTCCTCCCTACTCCCCAGTCAAACTTAAGCACTCTCGCGCTGACCCTCACCATCCACATCCCCCTCCGCCTCAATCTTGGTCCTCACAAGCCGGTATAGAATATCCGTCCTCATGGTATACTTGGTTCCCTTGACGACGTCGTCGCCACAGTGATACAGCCTCTTATGCTGGAAGATGAGTACCCTGCCTGCCTTCGGGTCGACGTCAACCCGCCTCTTCTCGTCGGCCGACAAGAACGTCGTCGCGCCGCCCACGAGGTCCGCCTTGTCCTCGCCCACCTCGGCCACCGAGTCGTTGAGGTACAGGTGGACGGTGTGGTGCGTCCGGTAGACGGTCCCGTCCTCGCCCTCTTCGCCGTAGGGTCCGTCGCAGTGAGCTATTGCATTCCGCGTCAGCCATCACCCTTTCTCGGGATGCGAAGCTACCCCGTTGGGTAGGAAGCAGAGAGAGAGGGAAAGAAGAACTCACGTCTGAAAAACTGCCCCTTTTGGTACTTCAAGAATCTCATCCGCTTGTTGAACCTGTCAAACACCCACCTCGTCTCCTCCCCCTTCTCCGGCTTGCTCGACCCCTCCACCTCCCTCAACTGCTCCTCCAGCCCGGGCGCAAGCCGACATCGCTCCCACAGCCGATCGACGACCTCCTGCTGGTCCCAGATGACCCGGTCACTGTTCCGGTACTCCGGCTCCAGGATCTCCCACCCCGGCCCGATGTTCACCATCGCCGGCTGCCACGGCTCGTCGCCATTGTCGCCGCGGTCGGTCGCGCTGTCCTCCGCCATGTGGATCAGCTGCGCGCACTCCTGGGGCGTAAGAACGTTGTCGAGGACCACGGCGTAGAGGGGCCCGTTCTCGGGGAGCGCGGACGTGGACCAGTCGACTGTCTTGAGGGTCACGGGAGGCGCGTCCTCGGGCAAGGGGACAGAGAGGAAGTCTGCGGGGATGGGGACGTCGTTGGAGGTGTAAGAGGTCTGCTGGGGGGTTTTCTTAAGCTGTTTGCGCGGCTTGGGCTTGAGTGCCGCGGGGATGAGGTTGGAAAGGGACATTGTGAGTCTTAGGTGCGTGCGTCGCCGGGCACACCGGTGTTGGAGATGGTGCTGTGTTATTCTGCAACGCCGTTGGTGCTCCTGGGGGTTGCCAAATTGGAGTTGAAGAAGGCAGAGAGATCTCGTTCTTGAGAAATGGCATGAGTATTTACAGGAAAAACAATGTCACTGCCTGGGCACCAAAGGAAAGGCGCAGCCTGCTTGGCTGGGCTTGTCGGTTCATGGCCGTGCCCGCTTGAAGTGGCGGTGTTGGTTTGGCCTCAGGCGGAACTGTCAGACACTTGTCCTCTCGGATGAAGATGTCACTACTTCCATTACTTCTCGTCATTAATGCATTAAACGTGTCACCAACCGACAGAAAAGAAGCATTGTGGCCTCTTGTTGTGAGTCTTAACATCGGGTGAGGACGAACGCTAAGGGCTGACATGTGGCTGCCTGCTGGGATGCCTGATGCGAGTTGCGGGGTGAGGATGCTTTACAGTGTGCCCGTGGTCAAGTGGATACTATGCAATTAATCGGTTCGTGTCGCTCGCTGCCGCAAGCATGTGCCTGTCTGTGGGCATGGCTCACTTCACGCCGGACTTGGCCTTCTTCAACTCGATCGATGATGTGAAATGAATAAATCAGTAATTAAAAATTCTAACGGGTGTTCAGCTTGCAATCATTGACACCAGGTGGAAGACGCCAGTTCGTCATGCAGTTCAATCAACAATGGCGGCAGCTCCTCTTCACTCAATAGTTACATCCAGACAGGTAGAAGAAATCGTCAAGTATGGGGTCCTTCATTGCGAGTACTTGTTTCCCTTGCCCAATATCGTGAGGGCCAGTCTGGCCTGGACCAAAGCAGCCATGTTACAGTACCTATGTTCATGGTCTTGACGTCTATACAAACCATTATACAATCACAGAAACCGCCGAATCTGTTTCCATCAACCCCTCTTCGGTCTCAGACCTCACCATCCCTCTCACTCTCCCTTGCCCTCCGGTCCTCGACAACCCTTGCCTCCTCCGCCTCCAGCCCTGTCTTCGTCTCCATATGCACTCGACTCAACTCAACTTGTCTGATGAAAAACGTCGATACCAAGCCAACCCCCGACGCAACGCAAAAGAAGATCCACAGCTTGCTGATTCCGTCCGTCACCACCGCCCTCGCCACCTCCCTCTGCTCCACGCTCAACCCCTCCATCATCTCGTGCGCCGCAATCGTCGAACCGCTCCCAAAGCTCTCTGCAATGTCCTCCGGAATCCCAGCGTCTAGCAAGACCCTCTCGTGCCGCCCCATGACACTCTGGAAGATGACCTGCCCGACAACTACGCCGACCCCGAGTCCGACGTGCCTCACAAATGCAAACGTCGCCGTCGCCGCCGCCACATCCATCGGCCTCACCAGCGCCTGCAGCGCAATCAGCAGTGCCTGCAGATTCGGCGCGATGCCCAGCGCCCCCAAAATTTGGAAGAGGACCAGCCGCGGCCAATCGCGTCGCGGCGGCAGCGTGACGAGCAGCCCGAACGCGATGGATGTGAGTGCCGTTGACACGCGGATGATTTCGTTGTACCGCCCCGTTTTTTTGATCATCACGCCGACGCCGATGGTGCATACCGCGAGCGGCAGCGCCGTGGCGAGCAGCCACACGCCTGACCGGATCGGGCTCGCACCAAGGACCGTCTGGAAGTAGAGCGGCAGGAAGAAGGCGATGGCTGCGAAGCCCAGGCCGTGGCAGAAGTTGGCGACGTAGCAGAAGACCACTGAGGTATCGTGGAAGAGCGAGCCCGGCATCAGGGGGTACTTAGCGAAGCGCTCGACGAGAGTGAAGACAATGTAGGTGATGCAGCCAAAGACGATGAGGCAGATGACCGTCGGAGAGTCCCATGGGTTTCGAAGCCCGCCAAATTGCAGCCCAAGGAGTAGCATCAACGTCGCGCCGGTGAATGTGAGTGTACCGAGCCAGTCGATCGCCATCAAACCCTTGAGCAGAGGGGTCTTTGGGGTATGGATACGAAGGGAGTAGACCAGAATGAGGAGGGACACGCCGGATATGGGAAGGTTGATCCAGAAGCACCATCTCCACGAGACGTTCTCCGTCAACCCGCCGCCGATGAGAGGCCCAATGCCACTTGCGAGCCCCCAGACCGCGCCAACCATGCCAAAGTACATGCCCCGTTCCCGCGGGCTGAAGAGGTCTCCAATAGTGATGTTGACAAGCGCCATCAGCCCACCGCCCCCGAGGCCTTGCACGACACGTCCGGCAACGAGCATCGTTAAGGTTCGTGCGAGGGCCGATATCAAGCTGCCGGCCATAAACACCACGTTGGTGATGACGAGAATCGGCTTCCGACCAAAGACGTCGCTGACTTTACCCCAGAACATCACTGAGGCGGCGTTAGCAAGCAGGTATGCGGCGCCGATCCAGGCGAAGCCCGAGTCTGAAGCGCCAACTTCCTGGGCAATGGTCGGAAGAGCGGTTGTGATGATGACGGCATCGAGGGCCGCAAGGAAGACGGCCATGCAGAGCGCCAGCATCAGAATGATGGTCTGGGCCCGGCTGCGGTCCGGTGGTATCTTGGTGTCTGTGGTTTCGATGCTGCTCTCCCCGTGGTCGGTACTCCTCTTCCCTTGGTCGCTTCCATCTTGGTCGTGCGGCCTGTCGTGAGGAGAACTTTGGACTTCATCCGCCATCGTGGGCAGTTAGATACCCTGATGGGGCGCACGACATGTTGCCATCAGCAAACTTCGCCCTATTCTGGATTCATATACTCTTCGCATAAACCAAAAGTCCCTCGTGGTATTTTTGGCGGTTCCATAACATGCGGCGCAGCCGCTCATCAACACCTCCTTCGCGGTATCGTGTCCGATATCAAGAAGCCCCCAACACGCCGGACCTTTGGCTGCTTCGGTACGACCCACTGTGCATGCAGGTGGCGTTGGCAGATGTGGCTTCACGGCACATGTGCGGGAGACACACATCCAACTCCAATCGCTACAAGCTGAGGTTCTAGAACTGTTTCCCGGTTGGTTGCTTTACGAGATTGTCTAGGGTGGCTCCTTCTCTCACTCGTCTCAGTCCGGCGACGTTGTTGAAATATCTCGACACTAGCGTGTATCGGGCAACCAACGGTTTCAGTACTAGACCCGGAAACTCCAAAGAGGAAGAAGCACGCAAGGCCCAGGGCCAACGGTGTAGAAAGTGCCATTTCGAGGAGACAATGGACAAGATCCGCCCCTGCCGTTTTGTCTCAGCTGCGCCCGCCGTTTTCGGGGGCTGATGCTGGGCGGACAGAAAAGGCTCAACCTCAGCTCCGAGTCAGCCTTTGACGTCCCCTGGTAATAGTGGTAATGAAGGGAACAATAGTCGCCTTCGTTGAGACCTCATCCAACGCAATGTCAAATGAGGCAAGGGAAGCGCCCAATCCGATTGTGTGACCGGACACGGCGTAAATATAAACTGCAAGGAACGGACTCGAAGAGAAACCAAAGCCAGCAGAGTCCGAGAAAGGAGTTCCGACGCTTCGCGGAAAGGCTGACAATTGCATTTTCATCAGGTACGATCATGCGGACGGCCGACATGAAGGCCGGAAGGCGTGACCAGTGGCAAGTCTCCGAATCTTCGTTGCAGATGATAACAGCGCCTTGCGTAACAGTTCGAGTTGGACATGCAGGTGCAGGCCATCCTGCCTCAACTCTGGAAGTGGATGGTCTGGGGATGGGTTCCTGGCGGCAATACTGTGGCGCGCGTGGACTCGTTTATTTTGTCTCCTTCAAGCGTGCTTCCCGGACTTCACTCTCCATGTAAGGTTACGGCTCATCTACATGAACCTTGTGTTCATATTTCAAGCTCGCTTGTTGCAACGTGCTAAGCGTTGGCATGCGTTATGTTGTGCCCGTGTTATGAGTGGCACGCATGACTAGGGACGTGTGAGCCTCGTGGAATTGTGTCCCACCGCTGTCGTTTCACACGGGATGGGCCTCGAATCTAGCCTTGCTTCGACGGCTGGGGAGCCGAATGAGGGGAATAGGACTCAAGATTTGTACTATGAAAGACTGGCCAGCCAAATCCCCCTTCAAGGTGCAGCCACCAAGCCGAAAACTCGGTGAGCTGAAAAGCAACATCATATACCAAAGTCGAATTCGCAAAGCGCGCCCACGAGGCAAGACTAACGATAGCGCAAGAGCATTGTCGCCGTCATTGCCTCGGTTCAACACGCAGTCCCAGCGATGGCGTAACAGCACTTTCGCGGTCGAGTGGCGAATATCTCGAACGACAGCGTATCTAAACACGTATGGGGTATCATCAAAATGCAAAACAGAAACACAAAACTCCTCCACCGTCAATCCCTCCGCTTGTTTCCAACCCCCCCTCCTTTTTTTTTTAAATGATTTTTTCCCACGGGGCAGACCAAACTGCGATAGCGTAAGAGCATTGTCGCTGGTCACCGCCTCCAGTCCAATACGCCGTTTCCCAGCGATGGCGTAGAAGCACTGTCGCCGTCGAGGAACCCAGCCTCGTTTGTCCGCCGCTCTTCGCCCTGCGGCGGCGTGAACTCGAGCCTTTCCTCGGATGAAAAGCATATCCAAACTTCAGATGGGTATCTGCAATAAGTACTGAATGAAAATGTCGAATTGAAGATGCCAGGAGATGGCATAGAGAAGAAATCGGCAGGTTGAATTGCTTATGAGCAGGACGTCGTATTGATTGTCGATGGGGGGCCACTGGCTGTTGAATCCCTCGAAGCTTATCCTGCTTCGATCGTCGGTCGGCCTAACGTCCGTTTGGAAGTCTTTTAGGCTTCCTGGCGCTGTTTGTTCCGAGGGAACAGCTTTCCGAAGCCTCGTTCCCGGGCCTCGCGTCTCGCGGCACCATCCTCGATCTCGTTGGAAGAGTCAAGGTTTGAGATCCTAATCGCAGGTTTGTTGCCGAATATTTTTAGCAGGAAGAACATGGCGAAGCTACTGAGAATGCTCAGGCAGAGGATGCCGATCATTGCGTAATTACTGCGACGGTACTGGTAACGGCCCTTGGCAGCGTCCTCTGGCCATCCCGTGTAGAGGGCGTAGGTAGTGACGATACTTCCGAGATTTCCAAGACCAGACACCAAGGCAGTAGCAGCCGCAACTCCGACCTCGCCGTGGCGGCGCTGGAAGATCTCATTTGTCCAAGTCATGCAGTTGGGGACAGTTGGGCCCAGGCCAAACCCGACCATCAAAAGTCCACCGTACCGAGCCCATCCATTGTCGAGGGCAAAAGTGACAACGAGCAGACCGGTGATCTGAATGCACACAGCGGCCGAGAAGATGAAAGGTCGGTGGCCGTGGAAACGATCGGAAATTGGCATCACCAGCAGAATTGCAATCAAGTCCATCTGGGTCCGGTTAGTCTGGTGCCAGAGGAATGGGTGCGGGACGGACTCACAATCCAGATGGGGGCGAAGAGCAAGCTGACTTCGATGCTCGTTGCCGTGGGAACAATGGAACGGATGATGACGGACCCATAGAGTTGGGTTCCGATACCGACGCCAACGACTCCGAAGTACATGAAAGTCAAAGGCCAAAGACGCCAGTCGATGAGAACCCTGACTAGATCTCTGAGGGTCCAGGGTCTCGGGTGGTAGACCCGACGAAGATCATGGTAGTGAATGACGGCGTCCTGGCCGGAAAGCGCTTCCGGAGTGGGTGGAAGCCACTTCAGCCAGTTCGACCGTTGACGCTTCTGGCCAGGAGGAAGGGGGCGGTCAGGAAGCCACCAAAGCAAGGAAAACCCAAGCACGACGGCAACAAGTCCGTAGATGAGGAACATCCAGCGGAAACCAACCAGGCCTCCAAGGCCATCCATGAGCTGGAAGCCAGCAGATACGAGACCGACGACAGCAGCCGAGAGCTGGGCAGCTGTAAAATACATGCCGATTCTCTTGCCCGTCCGGGACGGCGGGTAGAACAAGGTCAGGTAATAGGACATTCCCGGCCACATGCCTGCAATGACAACACCCAGCAAGAATCGGAGCAGCCTGAGATGGTTAGTTCTGGTCAATAGCTGGCTTCCAGGAGACATACTTGACACTCCAGGCACTATGAACGGCAGCAAAGCAAGTGCCAATGATACCAGTTGCGATGACAATACGAGCCATCCAGACTCGAGGGCTTAACTTGGCCATGACGAGGTTCGAGGGACAGTCGAAGATAACATATGCCACATAGAAGAGAGCCAATGCGGTTGAAGTGTCTCTGGCCGTCAGACCGAGAACCGTCATCAAGTCGTGACCTTGAGCCGCATTCATGGTCTGCGCGATGCCGATGTTGGACCTGATGGCCGAACAGACGAAGTAAAGAGCCCAAAAGGCTGCAGTAACGTTAGAATATGTGTATCACGGCAAGCTGATTGATGTAGTCACCTGGAATGATGCGAAGGTCAAGCTTCCTAAGGGTGTGTTAGCATTGTTGTGCATGACAGCAACAATGGGAGCGATAGAAGGCATAGAAGACATACCTGTAGACCTTCTCAACCATCTCAACATCATATTCTTCCTCTTCCTGGCGTGACGGCCCAGCTGGAGTGTCTGCGCCGGACGAAGCAGCTGCAGTGCTGAACTCATTGGGCTGCTTGTCGTCGGCGCCGTGCTGTCCATGTAGGTGAGCCATACTTTGACTGCGAAGCAATGGGAGTGCGTGCTACTAGTCTTTTCTGGCCACTCTTACAAAACGATGAACGAAAGGATACCAATGGATTGCGTTCCAGCCGGCTCGAGTGTGCGTGTCCAGGAACGCTGCAGTCGGCGTGAGGTGTGCGTTACGACGGGTGATCAAGTGTGATGCAAAGAGTCGATGTTCTGGGCGAGCGGGTATCACAGGCGATTTTTTAAAGGCGTCACTTGCCGAGAGAACCCCTTCGCTTTTTTTTTTTCTTTTCTTCTTTTCCTTGGGAGGCACATCGGAGCTGATAGTGGGCACCTCCAAAGCAGCAGCTAGAGCCCTCTTTTTCAGGCGGTTCTTGCCTAGCTGCACTAGCAGATCTGGGCATGCAGTCGCGCGACTACCAAGGGAGAGAGCGATGCCCTCCCGGGACCTTTGATCGGCCGTTCTCGCCCAACAGAAAATGGCGCTCCACCCTTCTGTCGCTGTCATTTGTCGGTGGCCTGCGGTGAAACCCACATTTCCGTCCATCAGTAACTCCGGACTCGGTCGCTAGAGCGAGCCCAATCGTCGCGCCGTCAGACCGGTGGAAGGTCAAGACCATGGCGACGCTTAGAGGAGGGGATAGATATGAAAGGCAGTGAGCCGAGTGTACACTAGGTATGTCAAGGCAGTTTCCGCGCATGAAGTGGAGCTTGTCGCTCTCAGTCGTAGGACGCGAAATATGTGGGGTATTTTAGATACGACCAAATCCTACTATGTAGATGCTTCGTCGTAGCACACGGCTGTGGTGGGAATTGGTGACTGAGAGACTGTTGGAGGTGGTGAGCAATGACGGAATCAAATGGTGTGGGAGTCGCCAAAAGCGAGCACACCGTTTGGGCCTTGTGGTGGTGGGGTAGCTTATCGACGTTGGACGTCGCTTCAACCTCACACGTCCTGCTTGTGCTGATTGCCCGGGAGCACATGATTATCATGGCCTCCTCCGTTGTGAGTAGCAGTGTGCTTTTATGTTCGTTTATGACCTGCATCCATCAGTGTTTTGAGTGCCTGGCGGATGCCCTTGGCCGTCACCGACTTAAGGCATCAAAAAGTCTGCCTCAGAAGTGAGGGCAGATGTTCATCTCCTTTCCCCTTCTCCTCACTACAACCCCACTTCCACAGTCTCATATCCCGTCACCAATCCGACCTTCTCTTCTTGTTTCTTGTTTACCGTGTACTGAATATCTGCTATCCAGGCTCCATTGCATCAGACCTGCCTGGCTCCGCGGCTGGCCTCTTGGTTCTTGCTCGCACCTTTCTTCACTTTGCACATTGTTGCCAGGGCAGTTCCCTGTTCAGTCCCCTCGAGTTGCCTGGTTATCACGCCGTCAGCCACAACTACAATGCGCAATTGCCTCAAAACGGATTTTCGCATTCGCAAAGTTGGTTCGGTAGCCAGCTGCTTCACCGAAAAGGCCAGAGACGGTCCACCTTGAAAGAGTCCAGACCTGATCCCGTCAGCGCGGGGTTGCCCTCCACACTACCCATCCTCGTCCCATCGCGATACCTGACCCAGTCGCCTTGACCGGTGACGAATAGGCATCCAACTTCTCGGCTAGTAGCCGACCAACAGCGGCGGCTCCTGGCGATCCAACCGAGTGGTACGCGAACTGCGAGGCGGCGTACAGCGTGACGACCCAAATCCCAAAGGGGGAGGTGGTGTGAACTGCTACCTGTTGATGTCTACGGCTCAAGCAGAGCCAAGACGCGCGAGTGCCAAAACAGATCATCATACAGCCGGTGAATTACTGTAGGCAAGCTCACGATGAGGCCCAATGAGCAAGTGCCAGCAGCCTGGCTGTGTAGCTCCTTACGAAACCGGCCTCTTGCGTGGATCATGCTACCACATGTAACACGCCTTATCGCGGAAGACCGGCCGGTGCCTACGAGGATTCACAAATCACTCTTGGAGACCCGAAAAGCAGTCACTTACACCAGTTGGAACGCCCGCCGCCCCCATGGCTGTCACCGAGAATCATCAGTTGGCCTGCTATCACTAGCCCAGCCAACAGTTGCTGGGGCCCCAAATAACCAATGCTGTCAGACGGCCTCATTGCGGCTATGAATATCTACTTTGGACCCGCGCCATGCTCTAATGCGGCTCAACCTCTCTGGAGATTACCAATCACAGATGTGCGGAATGCTTCTGGGATCGGAGGATCATCTATAAGAGTCCCGCGTCAGCAGGTGAGTCCTCTAACACCTTCCGGCAGACTTGTACTGACCGAGCAGCCATTCTCCCAGGAACCAGACACATCTTTGGCTACTGAGCTAGGCATAGTCACGGGATCGAACCAGCTTGAACAAGGCAAGCGCAGACCCCTGTAATGACATGGCAGCCTTGGGGCCAACCGAAAACGTGTTGCCGCTGTGACTCAGCGATGCGAGGCATCGTAGGCATAACAGCCATTACCATTGCTGAAGAATCGAGTCATCTGTAGTCTGCCGCCTAAAATCCGAAGGGGTCACAAACATATAACGATCCAAGTGTCGCTCAAGGTAAGAAGCTCCAAAGCGTTTTTTTTGCAGTGCATCCGAAGCTGATTATCAAGCAGCTGATAGTTGTTCTTGAATGGGTGAGTGGGTTCCCTCATCTGCTTTGAGCGTCTGCCTCCTGTTGTCCTGCGCCACAAAGAGTACGCAAGTGGGCCTCTGTGACTGGGTGGCGAGCAGGGGTCACGTGTAATCCTTCAGGCTGATTAATCGTTGTCCTTGTGGCTGAAGCAACCCGCAGCTTCCACGTCCTCCACCAGAATTTTCCAGCCATAATTTTCAGGCCAACGGACATCTCTGCCTTCGCAGCATTCGCGAAGCTCATCGTAACTTGTGCAAGCTTAACAAAATACGCGTTCTCGAGTACGAAAGTGCAACCGGAGTTGCAGCACCCCCAAACTACGACTTTTTCTCTTCCGTCTTTCCATCGACCATCATCTCTGGTCTTGATTGCGGATTCCCGCAAAGGACGTGGAGGTCGCGACTTCTACTTTCCCGCCGGTCACGACATCCTCCGGCCATTATTCATCATCCGCAGCCAGCTTCATCTAGCAACCGCCACATCGCATCCAAGATGAGCGTCGTCTACGAACCTCGGAATTTCATGCATGATGGGTCCTATCCTCCGATCGGTGACCCGGACCACGACCACAATGTCGACCCGACGGCACAGTACCAAGCAACCGACGTCCCGGACCTTGCATCCTACAACCCGACAGCTTCGATGCTCGGAGACGATCGGTCTCTGATGCCAGACGGTCTTGACGATGGTTCCGTAGGCGTCCCCGATGCTACGCGACTCGATCTCTCCGCCCCGCCGACCCTTGCGTCTCTTCCCTCGCAACTTCCACCCGCGCTACCCGAGTCCCTACCGTCAAATAACAAGGACGACGGCGAAGCCTCGACTCCTTCCTCGAGGGTCAAGTGCATACCCAAACCCGAACGCGAGGTCACGAAACAGCCTGACGGAAAGTTCTACTGCACCTTCCCGGGATGTACAGAAGAGACGCAGGTCTTCACACGGAAGTGCGAATGGAGGTAAGTTCTGCGCACCCGAAATTCTGCCAGTCCAGGACTATGCTAATAAATTTCCCTTACCAGCAAGCACATGGACAAGCACGAACGACCCTACCGATGCGCTGCTGAAGGCTGCGAAAAGCTCCCGGGCTTTACCTACTCTGGCGGTCTCCTCCGTCATGAGCGCGAGGTACACGGCAAGCACGGCGGTCCGAAGAATACAGTCAACTGTCCGCATCCGAACTGCAAACGCCATACAGGCAAGGGGTTTTCGCGCCAAGAGAATCTCAACGAGCATCTGCGACGAGTACACACGAGCGACGGCTCCAGCACCGTCCAAGAGGACATCCAGACAGGCAGCGACGGCGACAGTGAGAAGGCTGGCGGCTTCGGCGCTGGGAACAAGCGGAAGCGCTCCAGAAAGAGCTCCGACGCCGGGCTGGACGAGTTGCGCGAGGAGATCAAGCGCGTGCGCCAGGAGAACGAAGAGCTGCGCCAACAGCTCGACAGGCAGGGCCAGCACAGCTTCGCCATGATGACGCAGATTGCGGAGCTGCAGGACGCGTTGCGTACGAATCTCGACGGCACCGGCTTGGGCGCGCCCACCGCCACGATGTTGTGACAATCAGAATCAACGCCTGCGTCTCTGCCCGAAAGCGACAGCTTTCTACCGACTTATCCGTTACGGCGTTACGACAACATCTCACCCTAGACTTCCGGTGGCCGCGACAACTCGCTCCAGGCCGCCACATTTCCTCCATGCTCCTCCACACCCACACCCACACCACCCATCACACCACGTACACAACATCCTTACGAAACACGCATCGACGAGGCGTTCCGGGGGCCAGAAGTGCTTTTCATGATCCATACCTCCTCATTTTATTTCTCTTTTTTCGGGCGAGTGGCCGCGTGCCCGTGTATAGTCTGGCAACGTGGGTAATTCAACAAGAGAGGGAATAGGCGTTTTCAACGGCATCATTCGAGGTTCTTTCATTTGCACGGTGGCGAAGCAGAGAACGATGACGACTACTTTTTGATATCCCCCCCCTCCTGATACTCGTTTTTTCAATCCCCCTCTTCTTTTCGCAGAGCGTAAAGCACAAAACCGGGGGAAAAGAAAGAACAAAAAAGAGAAATACCACACTTTTCCAGGTTTCCCCCCTTCATGGCGGCAAATGGTAGATTGTACATTTTCCTCCCCCTCAACTCACGGATTCATTCCCGCAAACAAATTTGTAATTCTATTGCCATTGTACTCTGCCTGGCCTTTATTGTGTAGTAACATAGAACCGGGGACTGCTTTTTTATGACTAAAAGGATATCCCTCCCATAAATCAATGACACTCTTCTCTTCACTGGTTTGACAAATACCCTCTCGCTCTGCCCTGGATGGCATAACATCGTAACCCTACTTCTGGTCGCCCACGTGCATTTACGATGTTTGGTCAAAGAAAACGGTTGTGCTGCTTCAACTACTCGAGCGCCTCGGGCCCGTGATCTTTCTCGGACCGGATGACGTACCCCTGAGGTGCTTTACGCGTCCTCGTCGACGAGGAAACGCCCGAGTACGCGTCGTCACATGCGGCTTTTGCCTGAGGCAAGCCCTATTCCGCGCAGGGGGGATCGGATGCATGATGCACGACTGACGATCATCGTCAGCTGAGTAATGAAGCGAGCGGGCTGGCGACTTTCCGGGGGAGGGGGGACGTTGAAGAGGTGGCCTGAAGGCGCCCGGTAGACACGGCAGTGCAGCAGGTATCACACCGATTGTCTCGGAATCCCAACGGCGTTTATTTGGATATCGGCCTCGGTCTACCTGTATCGTACATGCTGTACTCGAAATCCGAGTCTGCAGAGATGCTTCACTCAAGTCCTGGTCTATCGGCCGCATCGCGTTGCTAGTTGCTAGAGCTAAAGCTAGACCTCGAATACCTCGCCGATGCCTTCAGAGCCACCCCGTCGGTTCTCGACGAGATCCAGCCTCCACCCCTCCCAGTTCTTCAGCGTGCGCTTGATCTCCTTGATGCGCTCGAGACGCTTCTTGGCGTCCTCCTCCTGTGCGCGACGGAACGCGTCCTCATCAAAGTCCATGTCGTCGTCCTCTAGCAACTCATCGTCGCCGGTGCCGGTAAGGGCGTTGATGCCGCTTTGGAAAAATTCACCGATGCCTCCGGGCTGCTTCCTCTGCGCGGACGGCGAGGTACCACGGCTGCCGCCGAGGTCGACGTTTTCGAAACTGGGGCTATTGAGCTCACGTCGCTTCTCCTGCCATTGTCCGTGGCGGAGCTCGTAGACCTCGGCCTCGAGATCGCGGACCTTCTTCTCGAGGCGCAGGCGCTCCTCGTTCTCGAGCTCATCGACACCGTCATCGTCCAGGCCTCCGCCTCCTTCCGTGGACTTGCGGCTGCGTAGTCTTGTGTTCTCGCTCTCCAGGCTCTCAACCCGCGCCTTGAGCTCGCTGACATCCTTCTCGGCGCGCTCCTTCTCCTTGCGCAGTGTCTGCGTCCGCGAGTCTTGCTCCTTGTGCAATGTCGTCAACGTCGTGACCTTCTTCTCCAGGCCATCCGCTTTCTTCTCAGCCTCAAGCCTAGCATCGATGGATTCTGCGAGTTCGTGCTCTAGACTGCGAAGCTTTGTCTCTGCACTTGTGCGCTCGCTGCCCTCGCGGACGGCCTTTTCCGCCGTACGGTCAAGGTTCTTGCGTAAGTCGGTGAGTTCTTGCTGTGCCTTAGTGGCGGCCTTCTCAGATCGCGCAAGCTTCTCTTCCAGAGCCGCGATCTGCTCGCGCTCAGAGGATGTGCCGCTGGCCTGGCGGCCGACCTGGGCGCGAAGCTTCGAGATCTCAATCTCCATCGACTCAATAGTCGCCGTCTTCGAGACCAGCTGGGCTTCAAGCTCGGCAGGGGGTGACGACATCGAGACCGATGGTGAGGAGCCGTGACGAGCGCCAGAGCGAGAAGCTTGTTGCTGGAGCTGAGAGTTCTGGCGCTGAAGAGCCTCGATTTCGGACCTCTGTTATCAACTTATTAGCCTTTTTTATCAGGCACTACCGAGCAGTCAGAAGTAGAGCAATGCTCACCAGTTTCTCAACTTGGCTGTCTGACCCGCCCTTGCTCTCGCCCTCTGTCTCGCGCAAATCGGCGAGCTCCTCTTCGGCCTTCTTCCATCTCTTCTCCGAGTCGGTGGACTCCTTGGCGAGGCGCTTGTTCTCCTTCTCGAGCTCTTCTATGCGAGCGACGTGCTTGCGGTAAATATCGGTGGCAGTCTCTCCCTCCGGCCCTTGGGCTCCGGGGGAAAGAGGTCCGCTGCCGGCGGATAAGGATCCTTGCCTGAAGGAGGCTGATCGAAGCTTGGACTGTTCGGCGAGAGAAGGCTGGGATGCGGTTGGCGATGCGGGCTGCTCTGCGACGGCTTCTGTCGCCTCTTTCTCGCCCTCCTTCGTCTCGTCGTTCGTTATTTCGGGCTCGGCAGGAGTTGTTGGCTCAGGTTCGGGTTCCTTTTCTTTGGGAGTGCTAGGTTCCGCGGCTGTCGCTTCGGCCTTCTCCTTCTTGGATGATCCGCCGGCTTTCTTCGTCTTCTTCTTCTTCATCTCTTCCACCTAATGGGCTATGAGCGATGGACAAGTAACCGCATGCCAGCAAACTCACCCTCTTCCTGGCTGCGGCCAGCTTCTCGGCTTTGGCTTTCTCCTCGGCGTCGGCCATTGTGGATGAGTGTAGTTGTTGATGACTTGCTAATGGATCAATGCAACGTCAGGAATTGTCACAGGGCTGCAAAAAAGGCGGCTGTCGTCGTTGTTGGAAGGGGTTCGTGATGGAATGTCCAAGGGTCGCAAATTGAATGCTTCAGAATTGGCTTGCAGGAGCTTGCTTCAGCTTAGCTGTCCACTCTCGTGTCAGGTCAGGAACAAGCCACATTCCACACTGCCTGTGAAAGTGTGGTGTCTGTGGTGGGCAAGGGGCCTTCCCCCAATGACGAACGCGGGCGCGCGCTTCACTCGGCATCGGGGACGCTAAGTTACAGGGAGCAGCCCTCTTGTCTGATGAACACCTTCACCACGCCTGCGACGTCGTCCATCAAAACATCAACAGACCACGCTCAACGGTACTATTTTTTGGCTCTCCGAAAACTTCGCCCTTGGCTTATATTCGGAACATTTCTGATGTGGTGGAATCGACAACCCAACGGTTTAGATAACTAGCCATACATTTATCGGTCTACCTGGGCTTCCGCCACCGTTCTCTGCATAGCTAATAATACCAAAGCAATGAATAGTTCAAGACGCTTGACGAACGAGACGACGTAATTTCTGTCCATGGCGATGCATGGGAAGCCCCCAATAACACAAGCGGGCTTGGTGACAGCTGAACGGCGCGTCAACCCCATCCCCTGCACTTCCTCCGGCCCACTCGACCATCTCATATGCGTTGGCGCCTTACATCCTCGCCGCAGTGTTCCAACCGCTCCAACCTTCTTCTCAAGCACGACGTGATTGGCGATTTCTGTATCGTTTCGTCTGTGCCGATGTCCAGTTGGCACCAGTCCCGCGCCCAAAGTGAACGCGGGACGCACCGGGCCTCCAGTGACGAGGGACTTGTCTGTCGGCCTGCCAGCGCGGGATGCAACAGACCAGGGGAGCGGGAGGGGGTGCTCTGTCGTTCGTCAGGACGCCCGCCCTGCCGCTCTCGAGGAACGACTTACCTCCTTTAGGATGATCGGGGGAGTTGCCGCAATAACAAAAACACTGGCACCTTTTATGCAGCTCGAGCATCAGACTGTACTAAGCTGACTTGCTCTTTGAGAAATGTTCTCCTCCAACACCATCCAACTTCCCAGCGCGCGCTGGAGGAGGAAACGAGGACGGTGGTAGGCGTCATGGGGCAGTGTGTCTCGAGCGGCACCGCCAGCGCCAACAGCAGCAGCAACTTCGACAAACCCAAACCTCGCTGCCAGGCTTCCGGCTGCCAAAAGGCTTGCGATCCGGGGTCCAGGTCGCGATACTGCGCTCAGCACGCTGTGTGTAGGCGGCAGGGATGTCCGAGGCCGCGATACCGCAAGGGTCCATACTGTCAAGACCATTTACGTGAGTGTCCCACCTGGCCCCTCCGAGAACGTACGGTTTCTCTGACTCCAGAACCAGATACGTGTCGGGTATCAAGGTGTTCCAACGACCAAGTCAGAGTTCACGATGCTCGCTTTGCCAATAATCTCTGCTGGGACCACCAGCCTGCCGAGGTCCGTGAAGCTTGGTTTAACGGGACCCTCTTTACAACTCATGAAGCTTCTGGAGCGGATGCGACCGATTATCAACAGCAACGCGCTCGGCGGCGTCGTTCGCGCCAGAAACACAATCCCACAGTGGCGGAGGTCGCTCCAGCACCAGTGCATGAGCCGCAGGGACACGTTTTGGAAGTCTCCGTGTCCGACTCAGATGACGATGAGGATGCCTCTGACATAGCCCGCCGACTGTCCACGATAGGAGAAGAGACCGACAAAGACGACGTTGTGCCCCCCTCGGCCAGGGGACCACGAGATTCTCACCTAGCAACAGCCCCAGGAACGCCGACCGCTCGTCGCAGTCAAAAAACAGTCCATTTCGCCGAGTCTCCTCCTCGGGCACCCTCTCCAGAGAGGCACCATGCCGTGGCGGCAGATGTTTGGGCCGCCGACCCCGTCCATTCGCCCTCAGCAACCCGTCTCCGTTCTTCTCGCCACCGGCGTAGCGTTGATGGCCGACACGGAACACGCTCGTCGCTCAAGACCTCGAGCAGCGCCGCCGCCCCAGTCGTACATAACCGCGAGAAGCGGAGGAGCACCGGCAGCACCGCCAAGTCAGCCGACGCCAAGCGAGCACCGAGATCAAGGTCCAACCCTTGAAGATGGCACCCCTTGCAGCAGAGGAGTAAGCCCTGACATTGCGTCACATGAGCCCCATGACCCGTCTACTGTCAGATTGCTCTGCTTTCATCTATCGTCAGACGACGTTGGCCCCCCATGCTATCGTGTTTTGTACAGAAAGCCCTGTATCTTTGGGGGCGGGTCTCGAATGCGGGAGCACGCACCAAAAGATAGTGTGCCAAAGATACAATGTAATATCTCTCTCAACAGCGGTAGAAGGGTTCCACCCTTTGGCGTCGGGCACGGCATTTGGCGGGGTAATGGCGGGGTACGGGCGCGAACAAAGCGCTACAATCTACCTCATGGCTGAACCACCACAGGTGCAGCCCGCACCAAACCGCACCTCTCTCACAAAGCCTCATCGTCTCTGTCTCTCTCTTCTCTTTCCTCTTTCCACGCTGATCTTCTACCAATTTGCTCGCAAATCTATACCCTCTTCGCCAATCTTCTCTCCTCTCGGCATTAAATACCTTTTCTACCCTCGCTCAGAACCTCAAGATCAGCAACTCCAATTGACAGACCCACCAACCAACGCGCGCAAAGTCACAGCGCCAGCCGTCGCAGCCCGCCCCGACGACAAAGATGGCCTCCCTCCCCTCTCAGCACCCGTCGCTGGCCCTCCACCTGACGGACCGCGCTCTCAACCCGATCCTGACATCGGCGCACTCCCAGCCTCAGCTCGAGGCACTCACCTCCCTGACTACGACCTCCCTGACCGCCCACGCCGCCGCGAACCGCTTTTCCCTCGGCCCCGCCCAGCGCATTATCGTCGAACACGGCCCTGGGAGCCCCGTCGTCCTGGCCTCCTTCCTGAACGGTGCCGACGCCCTGCCGAACGGTAGAGAAGGCTCCACCTTCGCTGCCGCGAACAATCATACCTCCTCTGCCTCCTCAAGACCTGTGTCGTCGAGCGTCACGGCTGCCACTGCCCCGATAGCGGAGTCATCCACGACAGCTGCGTCGTCGGCGAGGACGGGCGCGATACCAGACACGGGAAAAAAGGGCGAGGACTCGGAGAACGCGGCGCCCATGCTGATCGGCGTCGTGGTTGCGGCGACTGGCGAGGAAGCCATGGAAGCGCGTCGCGCTGCCGGCAGGCTTGAGAGGGTAGGCAGGGAATTCCAACGGGAATGGGCCGCCGAAGAAGGGACAGGCGACGTAGCCGGTGATGGCCAGTGATAGGGACACATGCATCGAGGCTCAGAATTCGCTATCTCGCTCTGCGGCTAGAAGGGTGTCTGTCGTTGGATAAAATAAAAAAGGGTACAACGCGTCCGTGAGTGGGCGGTTTGTGATGGGAGGATTTAGTAAGACCGTGACTTGGACGAGCAGATGACCAACGTTCGGCTTTCATGATATGAGCGATGAGATCATGGTCACAGGAGGATCCAGCACGAAAGTCGCCAGGTTGCAGGATAGGCGTACAGGAAAGGCGCATTCGCGTTAATCATAATCTTTGATTTTGACGGTCCTCTATATACCGAGTTCATTTTCCCCGTAAACGTCCATCATCGCGTTAAAAAAAAAACAAGAACAATCGCCAATTAACCAATTTCTACCCATGGATATAACCGCTTTAAATGATCTGCTGGAAAGCACGGTTGACAGGAGAGCGGACGTTGGGAACGTCCTTCCAGAAGTCGACAGTGGCAACCGCGCGTTTGGCAATGCCCTCGGGGGTGAACTCGAACTTCTGCAAAGGTTGTTAGTAATGGTTATTGCGTAGGATGCAGGAATGAGACTTGCCTTGTAGACGTCCTTGTAAGGGCCGGAAGCACCGAAACGGTTGATACCGAACTGCTCGTGGGAGTATCTCTCCCAGCCGAGAGTGCTCATGACCTCAACGGACATGATGGGCTTGCCGTCGGGAAGGACGGACAGCTTGTAGTCCTTGGGCTGAGAGTCAAAGACCTCCGTGCAGGGCATGGAGACAACACGGGCAGTGATGTTGTGCTTCTCCTTGAGGTACTGGACGGCATCAATGCAGATGCAGACCTCGGAACCGGTGGAGACGAGGGTGATGTCGGCGTTCTGAGCCTCGTGCAAGACGTAACCACCCTTGATGGCCTTCTCGATGATGGAACCCTCGAGCTGGGGCAGGTTCTGGCGAGAGAGGGCAATGATGCTGGGGGTGTGCTTGGAGGTCAAGGCAACGTAGTAGGCAGCGCTAGTCTCGTTACCGTCGGCAGGGCGCCAGACCATGTTGTTGGGGAGAGCACGGAAGTGGGCGAGAGTCTCGATAGGCTGGTGGGTAGGGCCGTCCTCACCAAGACCAATGGAGTCGTGGGTGGCAACCCAGATAGCGCGGACCTGGGACAGAGCGGTGAGACGGACGGCACCGGCAGCGTAGGAGACAAAGTTGAGGAAGGTACCGCCGTAGGGCAGGATGGTGCCGTAGGCAGCAAGACCGTTCATGATAGCACCCATACCGTGCTCACGGACACCGTAGCGGATGTAGCGGCCAGAGTAGTCACCGAGGCCAGTGGCAGGGGCCTGGAAGTCGACGGCCTCCTTCCAACGGGTCAGGTTGGAGCCAGTCAAGTCAGCCGAGCCACCGAGCAGCTCAGGGATGACCTGGTAGATCTTCTGGAGGACAGTCTCGGAAAGCTTGCGGGAAGCAATGGCGGGGTCGTTGGGGGTGTAGACGGGGAGGGACTTCTCCCAGCCCTCGGGGAGGTCGCCCTTGAGACGGCGGGAGAGGTCCTTGGCCTCGTTGGGGTACTTCTCTGAGTACTTGGCGAAGAGCTTGTTCCACTCCTCCTCAGCAGCGGCGCCTTCGGCGGCGTGCTTGTTGTACTGGTCGTAGACCTCCTGGGGAACGACGAAAGACTGCTCGGGGTTGAAGCCGAACTTCTGCTTAAGCTGCTTGATATCGTCGGCCTTGAGGGGAGAGCCGTGGACACCGTGGGTGCCCTGCTGGAGGGAGCCGAAACCGATGGTGGTTCTCAGCTTGATGAGGGTAGGCTTGTCCTTGGACTTCTGGGCCTGGGCGATGGCCTTCTCGATGCTGTCGAGGTCGTTATCACCGTCGTCGACGACGAGGACCTCCCAGCCGAAGGACTCGTATCTCTTGACGACATCCTCAGTGAAGGCAACGTTGGTGTCACCGTCAATTGAGATGTGGTTGTCGTCGTAGATGGCAATCAGGTTGCCGAGCTGGAGGTGACCAGCCAGGGAAGAGGCCTCGCCAGAGACACCCTCCATCAAGCAACCATCACCGAGGAAGGTGTAGGTGTAGTTGTCGGACAGGTTGAAGCCATCCTTGTTGAAGGTGGCAGCGGTGTGGGCCTGGGCAATGGCCAGACCGACAGCGTTAGAGATACCCTGACCAAGAGGGCCAGTAGTGACCTCAATGCCGGGGGTGTCGTGAGCCTCAGGGTGACCGGGGGTGATGCTGTCGACCGTCTTTGGGCGATGTCAGCCATTGGTGGTTTTCTCGCGTCATCCAGGGAAGCAGAACTTACGCGGAACTTCTTCAGGTCGTCGATGGAGACGCCGTAGCCGAAGAGGTGGAGGAGGGCATACTGAAGCATGCAGCCGTGGCCGTTGCTGAGGAGTAGTCAGCGTTTGGCTCAAGTACTTTGGCGCTCTTTGCGTCGGGGACAAAAACTTACGAGAGAACGAAGCGGTCACGGTTCACCCACTTGGGGTTCTTGGGGTTGAACTTCATGAACTTGTTGAAGAGAACGTGGGCGACCGGCGCCATACCCCTAGAAGACAGATTGATGAGTTTCATGATCCAAATCCCTCACAAAACACGCGCAGTGTAGGTGAATACATACATGGGCGCACCGGGGTGGCCGGAGTTGCTGTTGAAGGTGGCATCGACCTAGGAATCGCAGTCATCGTCAGCATGCTGCCGAGCTTGGGAATTGGATGCCCGCCTCGGTGGAAGCTCGTCGAGAGGGGGCCATGGCGAGGTGTGCTCGCCATGCCACGGTTGGCGGTGATGCCAATGGCGGGGTAGCCAGCGACGGTCTCAACGAGCGTAGGCGGGGTAAAAAAATTGGCGGGCGAGTGAAACTCACAGCGAGCAGGCGGATCGTGTTGATCGCCTTCCAGTCTTGTTCGGTGTAACCCATGATGTCTGATTTTCTTCCAAGAGTTTTGAGATGTGAAGAACTCGGTCAAGAGGAAGAAAGAGAAAGTGATGTGGGAGGAGGAGAGGTTTTAAAGAGCAGTCGGTTGGGAGGGAAAAGAGTCGATCAAATAGGAGGAGAGAGGGACGGGGAATGGTGGTGGTAATGTCTCTCTTCCCACTGCGTGTGCGTACCTATGTCGGCCAGGAAGGTAATTATTGAGCATCTGGTGGGGACCTGACGTGGGAGTGGACAAGGACCTGAGGGACATGGAGGGGACATGGAGGGGTGGAGGGGCAGCCAGCGCGCCCAGCAGCGACCAGCACCAGGCCAGGCCAGACCAGACCAGTGACGCCCGCCGCCGGATTCACTCACAAAACTCATCAACCACAAGACAGTTCACCATGTCACCACCCAGCCAGGCAAGGTACCTGTCACCACATGGTGGAATGCTTTGCCAGGGGGGCGTTGTCATGGAACTCGTGGTGAATTTGGATCAAGCAGCCCACCAACAAGGCTCGTCCTGTGGTAAGATTGGATTGGGAATAGCCGCGAGTTGTTGTCAATGGGAGTCTACCATGTACCCCGATGTAGCTCGGTGGTCTCTGCCTCAGCATTGTGAGAGGTGAGGTGAGCAAGTAGCTTTGCCCCTCCACTAGCGCGACGAGTTACATTTACCCAGCTTACCAACCTGGGAGCTATACCTACCTCTCCTGCGTACCTTACTCAGAGCGGGCAACAGCTTTTCAGCGGAACGCCCGGCTGAGAACCTCTTTCCTGCTACCGCCCATCTTGACAGAGAACCTATTCCACAGGAACAAGATGCTTCGAGACCAAGACAAAATAAACGAGAAAAAAAACCCCAAAAAGTCACGCAAAGTCACTCCTCCAAGCATTTCGCTGTCTTTTATCCTGGCCCATCTTCACATGGAGTGGGGGGTTTTCTTCCACGCCCTTTTTTTGGTCGTCGCATCTCCAGTTTTCGGCCTTGGGAATGGGACAAGAGGGGACCACGGTGACCTTCAGCTCGTCTCAACAACCTCGTCGTCCCGGCAGAAAAAACGCTGTGGACTGTTTTGCATCGACCTGTCCCCTTTCGCCCCTCCCGCTGCCCAGTCACCCGTCTTACTCGTCATAGCATTGGTGGCTTTGTCGGCACAAGAACCACAGGCTTCAGTCCGTAGCCCGAACCACCCAATTCACCCGGCGACCCCTGGGAGGCGAAAATGCCCGGGGCCTTCGACTCCCGTTGCTTTCGCTTTTGCTTCTCTCCCGCCCGCGTACCGACGTCGGGGCGACACCCTCTCCCAGGAAATCCCATCTCGACGAATCATACCGGACTCGGCGGCCAGGTTCAACCGGCAATCCATCCACCACCCACCACAATACCTCAGTCAGCACCCAGGTGGGATATCATAGATTCTGTCGGTGACGTATTCTTCACCATGAACTGACTCTCGACGTCTTCGAGAAGTCTTGTCGAGGTCGTTATTGACTCGTGCGAGCGACGGCATCGATGGAGACCGGAGACGGTCTGTCGTCATAATGCCCACAACGCTTCACCTGCGGCCCTGTGCTTCTTCTGGGTCTCCTTCGGTATCTTGCTGGCAACGTCGGCTTCTCCTTGACTAATCCGTGGAGATGGCTGCATCTTTTTTGGGTATCTCCGGCCCACCCTATCGCCCCTCCTCGTCCCCCACGGCCCAGTAGCCTCGCGCTATTTATTCACTCACGATGCGTGGATGGCTGCTGCTACGACCTGCGTCGGCCATAGGCCCAGAGCAGACCGGACTTTAAGCCTCGTCCAAGCAGAGCAAACCCACCTCAGTGTCTGAGAGAGAGCCAAGCGCCGAAAATATCCCGCTCTCATCAGTCTCACTCCTCGCTCGCGTCGTTTCAAGCCGGCGACGCGGATAAGCTCTGGGTCCTCATCTGCCACCTGGATCCCCTGGTCGAATCCCTTCGCGCCGTGCTCGCTGCTGAGGTCTCAGTCAGGTCCAGTCATGTCGGTGGACCCTGACTGCATAATGACACCCTTCCCGTCTGCTATGAAATTTTTTACTTCACCTTTCGGTCGCAGGGCCGACTCGCAGCCTTCTGTTCGGCGTCAGGTCAGGACGCCCCTCCGACCCCTCTATTGCGTCGTTGCCTTGCATCGAGATGCGCGACACCCGTTGATAATAAAACACGGCCAGCGCGGAAGCTCTAGCAAGGGCGATGAGCAAGGCCACCATCCACATGTACTCAGAGCAGCTATCCCATCCCAGATGGGCATGCAACGGACACGGCTGTACAGGTGTTTTCGGGGTTCTTTCGCCGGGCTTTCAAGAGGAAAAATTCTCAGCCTGTCTCGAAGCGCGGCCCTCGGGACCGGTAGAATGCACGCCGGTAGACCCTCGATGCCGCGAAGCCTTTTGGGCCTTTGCTACGCCTCAGTGTGCCGCTCTGCGCTCGTCTCACAGCGTCCTCTCCGGAGCCGGTGTGCACGGGCCATCCGCCTGGGATCCGGTCAGTTTCGTATTTATCCGCACAAATCAAGGCGGCCCCAGGCCCAAGCTCCCTCCTTCCCTGCGGATGACATCAAGCCACTCCACCCGCATATCCGCCACTTGTAGCGACTTGTATCCGTTGTTGGTTGGGATTGAGCGGAAGAAGGTGCGAAAGAGAAAAAAAAGTTATCTTGGTTCAGGGACAAGATATCGAGAGCCATGCTTTGCCTCATTTTGTAGAATTGGGATTAGCCTCACCGGTACAAGTTCGAAACCCGGCCGCTAATCGGGCCTCTTATGACGAGTTGATCAGGCTCTCGGAGGCGTGTCCGAAGCTATGCCATGAGCTGCCGATGCGGCTCTTGGCAGTGCAACTCATGCGGTCTGGGATCGGATGAGGCCGGCAACTTGACTTTCTCGATTTGCGTGATAACCGCTCAATTTTGAGTCGAGATGTGTAAAGGAGTGTTGAAATGAGACTCGAGCATGATGATAGCTCTCATGAGCCCGCTCTCAATGCCACTAATCTCAACCACGAGTGAAAGCGGGCGGTGTGGATCCTGCCCGATTGAGTTTTCGCCTCACCCAACATCAACCACAGCCATGGACGGACAACTCCATGAGAGCCTACAACGTGAAGACAACAACAGCATCGTTAGAGACAACCAATAAGTCCATCTGAGTCTCACGCAATAGACATCTCAGCCAGGCTTGGCCAACCCGAAATCGAAGCCTGCGCCGTCAACACAACACCCAGAGAAAAGAAAACAAAAATCTATCCCTCCATTACCCCTCCATCAAATTCTCACCTTGAACCTCGAATTCGTGAACACCAACAAACAAGTCTACACAAATCAACACGACCACAATACCGCAAAGATGGGCAAAAAAATGAAGGTCGAGCACAACATCCGCGACACAAGCCACCAGTCCGGAAGAAAATCCAAGAAACCCGCCACCAAGCCCAAGCCCTCGAAATCCCAGCAACCCAAGGAAGCCCCGTCCTCGACGGCAGAGTCCAACACCATCAGCGCCCTCCTCCCCATGCCCCTCCAGCAGCGCCTCCTCTCCACCTTCAACGCCGCCTACAACCCGGTCCTGACGTCGAACTCTCTCGGCGAGATCCTGCAGGAGGTGAAAGCCGCGCTGTACGCGCGCGACTTTGACGCCGCGTTCGCCAAGGCGAGGCCGGAAGCCCTGGATGCGTACGCGGCGAGATGGAGCCCCACCCGCGCGTTGGGGTACGCTGCCGTGTTTCTCGGGATCGAGGAGTACCTGGAGGAGCTGGAGGCCGAGGTGAAGGTTGAGGCGAAGGCTGAAGACGGGGATGAAGCTGGAGCGGAGGCCAGGGCGGAGGAGACGGGTGATGTTCACCGGGATGCCATAAACCCCTCTGAGGACCAAGCCGTCGTTGCAGCTGGATCCCCTGGGGACGATAGACCCCGAGGCGATGATGGGCCCTCTGCTGCTGCTGTTGCTGCTGCTACAGTTGCCGACGATCAGGCCGTTCCTGCTCCCGCGGCGGAGGGCGAGGACGTCACTCCTCCTCCACCCGCGGAGACGGAGACCACCACTTCTACCACCCCTACGGGACCTACTACCGACACGCCCAAGCCCAGAACGGAACTCACAAAGTCCATCAGGATGCTCTCCATCGGAGGCGGCGCCGCAGAGATCGCCGCCTTCGCGGCCTATCTCTCCCAGCAACCTTCCCGCTCCCTCGGAGGTACGATGGCCCTCCTTGACTCGGCGCCGTGGGACGACGCCGTCGCCAAACTGCACGACGCCCTCACGACCCCACCGCCGCTGTCAAAGTACGCCAACGCCGCGGCCAAGGCCGCCAACGTGGCCATCATTGAGGCCGACCGACTGACTTCCTCGTTCACGCAGCAGGATGTCCTCGCCATGACGCGGGACCAGCTCTCGCAGAAGCTTGGGGACGAGCCATTACTTGTTACATTACTATTCACGCTCAACGAGCTGTACACTACCGCCGGCATCGGCAAGACTACGGCCTTCCTCCTCGACCTAACCGCCACCGTGCCCCTAGGCTCTCTGCTCCTCGTCGTCGACAGTCCCGGCAGCTACTCGGAGGCGGCCGTCGGCAAGGACAGCAAAAAGTACCCCATGCAGTGGCTCATGGACCACACCCTCGTCACGAAGCCGGAGAAGGAGGGCGTCGCTGAGGGCTGCCGGTGGGAGAAGCTCGAGTCCCACGACTCCGTCTGGTTCCGCCTCGCCGACTCTCTAAAGTACCCGATCCCCCTCGAAAACATGCGCTACCAAATGCACCTGTACCGCGCCACCAAGCCCTAAACGCCAGAAAGATGATGGGCGGCCTCGGAGGGCGGAAATTCATTACGCCCAGACGAGTCTCTTCAGAGAGTAGCTGATGTGGTCCAGCAAGCCTGTGCTCTGCCTCGCCTCTTCCAGCGAGATGATGTCGCCCTTCTCTATGATGCTTTCGGTGTCTGGCTTTTCCTTGCCGGGCTGGCTCAGGAACGCCAATCGTTCTATTTCCGCGCAAATGCTGACAACCTGCTGGATCTCGCTGAGCTTCGGTCCCTCGCCCGTTACAGCGGCAGACGACTGCGAGTAAGGGGCTTTGAAGGCAATCTTGCGCATCGGCGAGCCCTTGGAGCGTCCGCCGCCCAGCAAGCTGCTCAGGGCAGATTGAGGCTGATGTTGTTGCTCCGATGAGTTTGAGCGGTCTGTCTTGGAGTTCGTTGTGCCTAGGTTCGAAAACGTTCTGGTGTTCGTTCTCGTGACGTCGTTCTTGCCTGGCTGGTATGAAACGACAAAGCCAACGTTCTTCATCTCGTCCGTCTGGCCGGGGGAGACCGTCGAGATGATGTATGTGCCAAACTTGATGCCGACGACGTGGGCGAGATCGATTCGCTCAAAGGATGAAACTTTGTCCATGTTCCAATCAAAGCGGCACAGGTAGAGGGCAGCATCGGTCAATAGCAGCACTACTTCTTCGAAGGGCATGGCTCGCAAGGTGTCTGTTTGATGGGGGCTGAATAAAACCCAGCCACCCATGAACTCCTCACTCTCGTCGGAGATGACGCGCTTCTGTGACAATTCGATAGCCTGCTCTCTCATCTTCAGCATGGAAACGGCAGGGTCTTTCGTCATCATCTCGGCCTCGAACTCTTGGAACACCATTGAGTTGACGTTGCCAAGGAGGAAGTCGATAGCAGCCTGACTGAAGTAGTCATTGACCATGCTGGGTCGTGCGTTAGCAAGATAGAGAAGAGAAAGAATCAGCAGAATGTCTCACCCGTTGTAGTATCGGGTCAAGGAAAGACCCAGGTCATTCAAAGTGCCGCCGAGATTCCGCTTCCTTGTCCTTGTGTAATCGCCTTTCATGGCCGCCGTCGACGCATATTGCTTCGACACAGCATCGCCATTGTCTGCCCATAGCGTATTGAACCATTGCGTTTGTTGATCCACTTGAGCAGCAAGGTCATAACCCTCCGCCTTTAGCTGAGCTTCAAGCATGAACTTGCCAAACGAGCTTTGGCATACATTGGTTCTGTCGAGGCAGTCCATGCAGTTGGTGCGCAGGACACCCTGTTGCTTTGTTTTGATTTGTCCGGCTTCTTCAACGGTGCTTCCGAATCCTTCTAACTTGTCGCGGAGAGTTTCGAGAAGTTGACTGACATTCTCAAACTTCATTCCTCGGCAGGCTGAGTGGAAATCGAACCACTCAAATGCTACAGCCTCATCTTTGTCCTTGAGGTCTTCCTCATTCAGTCGCTGAACAGTTTTCTCATACTGGTTGCCGACCGTTGCCTCCACGCCGTGCTTTTCGACAAGACTGACTATCTGTAAACCGCCATATTCGGTTTTCAAACGTTCTAGATGCTTCTTTGTTGCGTTGTAGTTTGCCTCTGGCGAGTGCTGGATCACCGGCGCGGGCTTCAAAGAGACGGGTGACTGTGTAAAGAACAACGGGATGCTGCCTCGAATCTGGAGGAAGGAGTAGATCTTTGACGACTTGTCCCAGGAGGTGCTCGAGAGAATCTGTTCCGTTTCGACAGCGTTCGCAACGTAACCTTGCTCATCGATGCCTCGTCTCAAATATCTCAGACCGGCTCTCTGCGTCGAACGACGGGAGATTATGGTCAAAAGAAATTTCTTCTCGGTGGAACGAAGATCAACCGAATCGCGGGCTTCCTCTGATGGTGGAGAAGGCAACTGGGTATCGGGATGCTTCATGGTGGACAGTTCCACAGAGTCTCCCAGCTCATCGTCGTGTTGGGGAGGGCTACTGTCCACCACGAAACTCTTCTGGCCTACGAAACCCTGCATTAACGGAAGTAGCAAGGCATCTTGTCCAGCTTCCATGAATGGCTTCAGGGTGTTTTTGTTCCAGAAGAAGATCGGATCTACACGCTCATGCAAGGGTACCTCATCGGATTGCGACGCCGAGCGACTCGCCCACCGCCTCGTGATGTCGAAGTCGTACGAGAAGAAGAAGCTCCGGGAAGAACCAAAAAGAATATGGGTTGTCCGGAGAAGCTTCGGGAGCAGTGTAGATGTTGGCACCGGTTCGTTCTTTTCATCCGCCACTGGCCGTGAAGTGGCGGCCTTGGTAGGGCTATGATCGATGGAGCGACGGACTTGATGCGCAGTGCCGCTCCAACCAGCAGACCTCTTTTGGTCTTGCGTCCATCCACTCTTACTGAACCATGTCTGCGCGAACCTGCCATAGCCACCTCTTCTGCCGATAACATCCTTGGCAACGGTGCTCTTCACGGCTTCGGGTCCCTTGTCATTATCCGCCTTGGCTTCTTGCGCTGGGTCCTCAACTTCATCACCGCTCGCGGGAAGCTCGACATAGTCGTCGCTGTCACTGTCGTCAGCGTCCTTGTCCGTGTTGCGGTCTTGCAGCTCCAGGGCCGTCTTCGCAATAGCTTCTCCGGCTTCTTGCTGAGAGGTGCATGGGGTCACGGCGACCTCGGTGACGACGTAGACCGGAAACCCGCATATTTGTGCGACTTGCTGTCGTCGAGTGATCGTAATCAGGTAACTGAGCCGCGAGACCGTAATTAGTCCTGTAGTGTGCGGTGGTCAGCATTGAATGCGCATCAGCTGGAAGCTCGGAGCCCACCAATAACACCGAAGGCCTCGAAAGAAGAGCTCGGTTGGGAAACGTCGGGGATCTGCTCGCGAGATGCAGGGGCTATTGATGCGTCGCCATATTTGATCCTGACCGGTTGCGCGGGGCGCTGTCCTTTGGTCACAAACGGTTGGATGATAAGGCCGTCAACCGCAGCACAGATGACGATCTTGCGAGCGATACCGGGCATCTTACGATCTGGTCCCACGCGATGCGCGGAGTACGATAAAGGAGGAAAAATAATCAGGACAATCTAAGAATTATTCTAATGAAGCCATGAATGGGAGTTTCAGTGATATTCAAAACCGCAAATGTTCACGATGGCGGTTTTGGTGAAGATGTGCAGGGGAGAATGGGACGTTGTACGCAGCACGAACTGCTGATGCGCCCAGCAGCGTCGGCCAAAAATCGTACATGTAGCTATGACATGGGTGGTGGGCCGCGGGGTAACGTCAGACTGCATTTCTCGGGCAGTGCGACATACTACGAGTCCAATCCAGATCACGCCTGAGACACGACATTGGACCATTGGTTCGGTCTAGGGCGCCCAGTCTTCATTCGCTCAGCGCGTCTCGTCTTGGCGACATTTTGAACATTAAGCTCTCGCCTTGCTCTTCAGCTATTGGACCCCGAGGTGCTGTGGAAAGACTCTTCTGCGCTACTGAAGTACCTCGTCCCAAGTCAGGCACCGCTACATGCACAATTTGTTGATATTGCATATTTGGCATTTCAAATTTTTTCGACGATCATCAATTGACGGTTTCCTAGGTAGGCGCTACCTCAAAGCAATCTACTGCGAGACTAGCAGCAAGGCCATTTTCATGACCACAGTGCTGTCTTGCGGAAACAGCCGTTAGGTAGCTTTAACTCAAGAATAACTAGTCGACACCTATCAACAATTCAGACTTTTCCATTCCAAACCGTTTTTATAGTACCCCTAAGCTACAGCATAAACGCCGGCCAATATCCTACATCATGGGTATCTTAGATGGCAAGTCTCTCGACCTTGTCACGGAGAGCGCGGATGGGTCCGGCAAGCTCACTACCCTCGTTGGAGGTGATGCTGGCAGCGATGACGGCGCGAGAAACACCACAGGCGCGGCCGAGGGCGGTCTTGGACTTGACGTAGACGTAAGGAACGTTCTTATCCTCGGAAAGGAGGGGCAGGTGAAGAACGATGCTGAGGGGGTTGGTGTCGGCAGCGAGGATGATGAGCTCGGAGACACCACGGTTGAGGGTCTTGGTGGCCTCGTTGGCTGAATCACAACAGTTAGGGGGGAAAATGCGGAATTTGGGGATGGAAGTGCAACATACCGCCCTTCTTCAGCTGACGGTAGTGCTGGCACTGCTGGACCAAGTCCAGGATCTCCTGCTGGAGAGCATCGTCGGCCAGGGGCCAGGCAGCGGATTGATCAGCCATTTTTGAGGTTGGGTCGAAGAGATGTCTGCAAGTAACCATTAGTTGGATCCTGTCAATGGGCAATCGGGAAAGAAGCGCGACTTACCGAAGTTATAAAATGCAGGGTTCCTTGCGTTGGCTCGCCCTGATGGTGAGATTGTAGGTCGGGGGATGTGGGTGGTGGACGTGAAGATCCAAAAGTCTCGGTCTGAAGCCAAAGAAAAAAAATATCCCACCTTCCCCAAATTTCAACGGTAGGTTCCGCTTGGAAGTGGGAATGCTCCGCACAAGCCAGCCACTCTCGGAACTGATCTTTGGCCGGCTTCCGCAGCACCGCCTCCTCCTTGTCTTACGTAAGGGCACGGAGCTGTCGACGCGCCGCAAAACCTTGCAACCAACCAGAAGGCCAACCTGGAAACGAGATCTTAACAAGCACACCTCATCTCGAGCAGTCGCCGACGCAGCATCGAACCTCGCCGCCCCAACAGTCATCACCGCCATCCTCCTCAGCCCAGCTGTCGCCGCATTCCCCTTCATTTCCGACTTCCTTCCGCCTTTTCTTCGAATTTATCTCGTCCGAACCCTCGCAAACCGCCAAAATGCCTTCCGAACTCTGGTACGTCAACGTCAACATTCGTGTTGCCCCCATCTACGAGCTCCCTATCCATCAGTCGAAGCTCCCAACCCCATCCATTTCGATGCCCAACGTGCTCAGCTAGCTTCCCATCACGTTTCTGAAGCTCATATACTAACGCGATAATGTCACAGCCCCGTCTACGCGGTTCGTCGTCCCTGTCCCTCCCGACTCATCGATCCATGACGTCGCCCCCCTTCCAACTACCCACAATGAGACATTTGGGCATCAGTTCGACATGGCTTCCACGACATCGCTAACATGCAATAGCCCTTTTTCGGTGCCATGGGCTGCACCGTGGCCATCGTCTTCACCTGCATGGGTGCCTCTTACGGTACCGCGAAGTCCGGTGTCGGTATCTCGGCTATGGGTGTTCTGCGCCCTGACCTGATCGTCAAGAGTACGAAAAACCCATGACCGTTCAAGACCCCGCATGGATGGGCGACCTACATCGGAATATGCTAACGAAGCACCTAGACATTGTCCCCGTCATTATGGCTGGTATCATTGCCATTTACGGTCTCGTCGTGTCCGTGCTTATCTCCGACGGCCTTGCTCAAGAGATGTCCCTCTACACTGGATTCATCCAGTTCGGTGCTGGCCTGTCTGTTGGCCTCGCTGGTCTCGCGGCTGGTTTCGCCATTGGTATCGTCGGTGACGCCGGTGTCCGTGGAACTGCTCAACAGCCCCGCCTCTTCGTCGGCATGATTCTGATTCTCATTTTCGCCGAAGTCTTGGGTACGTCTCCTTGACATTGTTGTGCATGTACGTCTGCTAACGTATTGCGTTCAGGTCTTTACGGATTGATTGTCGCCCTTCTCATGAACTCCAAGGCCACCCAGGACGTCGTCTGCCATTAAAGACACCTCAGCGACGAATGCTCGAATGAACGGTTGACAAGATGTACTTACGCCACAACTTGCACGGGCATCACTGCCACAGAGCAGACAAATATCATCAGCAGGCGCGTCGAAAATTCGATCAAGGGTTTAACGGCATAGGCGTGGAAACGGTCAAAGGTCACGAAATGCCAATGTTTGGGACGGTCGGGGATTGCTTCGGCCAGGAATCAAACGTATATGTACTATTGTGCCAACAAGGTATGCTATCCATTTAGGGGGCGGTTGCTCAGCATAGACAACGGTGATGGGGAACAGGATTGTAGTCTAGGTTGCGATAATGCTTTTTTGCGTCTACTACCGTTATGCTCCCTCTGCACGCGCGTGATTTTGGCGACCCAAAATTGCTTCATACGACGGATGATTCTTGGAGTCAACAGACGATGAAGTCCGCCATACAAATTCCTCTATCGAAAACCTGGAAAAGTATCGACTTCCTGGTTACTAGACTTCACATCTCCCGTCCAAGATTGACATATTAGGTCTTGCGCGTTTTCGGGAAGACCCTAAGATAGCCAGTGACATGCTCTTGTGGAGAAATGACAACTTTGCTTTGGAATCGCACCGTGACAGCTGTGGCCAAGAGCGGAGGCGCTTTGACAGCGAACAGGAGACATCCAGCTTTCTCCATGACAGGGTTTGGGCTACGAGAGTCAGCGGTTTCTCACTTCCACTAAGCCATGCACATTGGTGGACTTTGGCGATACAATCACGGGTTCCATTCAAGGCACAGAATTTTACTTATTTTTATGTAGGTATTTTTTTCAGTTTTTCATTAAACTCATTCTTCTCGGATCCTCAACTCACAGCGGACACGCTGTGATGATATGTACAAAGAAAGCCGCGGTGATGCCAGTGAAGAAAAACACCACTGATGATGCAAAATTACAAGGTTTGTATGCCGGCATCGTTCTTACATCATGTGCCGACAATTCTGTTTTCGTTTCCCGTACTTCCCAACCTGTCTCGATTACCTACAGCATTAGACCAGTTGCACTGGCTTCCAGGTGAATGAAGCGTATATGTACAGAAAAGAATGACCCAATCAATGGCCATGGCATAAGACGCCACATGATAGATGAGGATTCAGAGGAGTTTGCATCATTTAGATGACGTACTGCGACCATCATCAGTTGGAGAACGTTTTTCGCTCGGGGGATGTTGGGACTTACGGGGATGAAGAGGTAGGGAACCTCGCGCTCGTACTGGGTCCAGGCGTCACCGTACTTTTGACGGCAGCGGTGAATATCACGGGCGGCGCGGTGGGCAATCATGGCGCAGAAGAAGACGGGGTAGAACCAGGGGAAGGGGCTCTTGAAGCCCGTGATGAGGCCCCAGCAAATGGCAAAGAAGGCATCGCAGGTGTAATGGATCTTGCGGGCGTAGCCGTACCAGCCGTCGGCGAGGATGACGTCGCCCTTGGCCGAAGTGATTGTCTTTGGGTTCTTAACCGTCTGCCAGGGCAGCTGGGGGAAGGTGCGGCGCTTGACGAGCTGGCCGCGCTCCTGCGCGCGGAAACCGTTCTTCTGACTGTTGGTCGTGTCCCAGACCCAGTAGACGAAGAGATACGACGCGAAGAGGAAGGCAAGCGCGAAGGGGTTCCACTTGTACTCGGAAGGGTGGTGGTTGGCCAGGAAGATGGTGCAGTGACAGTACGAGAGGGGAACGCCGGCGAGGTTCCAGAAGATGAGCATAAAGCCCCACTTCTCGTAGTACATGTCCCTGAAGTGCTGTTAGTTGGTGTTTTGTTGCTGGAGGAATATACGGGGCTTACCAGGTAGGAACGATGAGCTGCTCGCCCTTAGCGCAAGCGTTGGCATACAGGTAGTGAGCCATGACCAGGAAGAGCACCTCGCCCGAGACGTAGCCGTACTTCTCATATTGACGGGCGGCCGCACCGCAGCTGAGGCCAAAGAGGATGAACCAGGGGATGCGGACCTCGAAGAACATCTTGAAGTCCAGGATGCCGAACATGCGGGGGTTCAGCTCGGCGCCGAGAAAGAAGTCGTAAATCGGGTAGCCGGTCATGCGGTGCTGAGCACCCCTCCACAGAGCAGAGAAGTAGGCGACGAAAGACACAAGGAAGCCGCTCAGGATAGCCACGGACATCAGAGGTCCAAATTCATCAATGAAGGTGTAGACAGGAAAGAGGCCGGTAAAGTGGAGGACGGCCATGACGGAGATGGTGAAGTAGAAGCTGACATAGGCGTTGCAGAAGTACTTGAGCTGCTTGCCGTTCTCGTGGGCGAGGGGCTTGCCCCAGGCCCAGACGCCAGGCAGAACGCAGTAGCAGATGCCCTCGAAGATGAAGAAGGTCCAGTAGATGCGCCAGGCGCGGAGGGTGGGGAACGCGCCGGTGTAGGCGAGGTCTACGAGGTGCCGACCGAAATCGCCCCAGCTCTGGCCCTCCTCACGCGTGGGCAGCTTGCCGTCGTAGTACGTGGCTCCGATCCACATGTACCACATGAGCAGAGGAAAACCGATCATCAGCGAGAGCGCGCCGATGCTGCCGCCGAACTCGAAATGACCCGAGGCGTCGATCTTGGGGTCCGTACCGACTTCCCAGCCGTCAATGACGTCGCCCTTCTTGTAGGCGGGCAGGACCTCGTTCGTCTCGGAGGGAATATGGCCGTTGGCTGCCGCGGTCTTCTCCGTCTTCGCCTCGAGGTGTCCATTAATGGCGTGACCGTTGCTGCTCACGGCATGCTCTTCCTCCTTTACGTGTCCGTTGGCATGTCCATTGGCGTGGCCGTTGACGTGACCGTTGCTGTGGCCGTTCATGAGGGGCTTTTCGACCTCGTCATCCGAGATTTCCTCCCGGAACTTGCCAGTGGTGCGTCGTCTCGGGGCGGCGCGGGACTGGGGTTTCGACTCGGTAACCTCTGCGCCAGTGGCAGCCTCGGGGGACTTGCGCCTGGAAGAAACGCGGCGAGGTGTCTCGACCATGCCCTCAAAGAGCTCCTTCTTCCTGTGCAATGGGTTAGCTATATTGACAGGACAGGTGGCGCGCAGGGTATTGACCCATTGGAGGGGTGAATGAGGGCGGCCATGGTGCTAGTTTCCAGCAACTATCGCTATGGGCAGAAAACAAATTTGGATATGGGTGGTTTGCAGTGCCCAAATGCTTCGAGCAAGAGCTCGGAAGGTCGCAGAAAGAAGACAGAAGAAACGCTGCTCGACTAACCTAGGAGTCTGGCGCAAAGAGTATCGACCCGACATGTTGGCGACTCTTTTTATACGGATATACAGATGACAAAAAACCTGAACGTGGGGTCATGCACCTTTCGTGTAACTGAATGCCAAGTCCGTGTGACGGTCGTGGATCTGGCAGCGCAGTCCGGCGGGGGTTCGGAGATGGGAATTGCTTAGCAGAGACCAAAGAGAAGGTTCATCTAAGGCATGGGGTGACGAGATGAGGCAAAAGGAGAGGCAGTCTGGCACAGGGAATCCGAGTACGACCAGACGAAGGCGTCGGGGTGGGCGTGCGGTGAGGAAAGGACGGGAAGACAAGAGACTCGGGACGGCGTCAAGTCAAAAAGTTCGCAGGGTGCCCTCGGATTTCGATTGGGCCCTCTCTCAGCTTGGCTTGTCTCTCTCTGGCTGCCACTCAAAATTTTGTTGACATTTGTGTTTGCCCCCTTTCTGCCGGTAGTCAAGGGTCACCACCAGACCAACAACAGCTGGAAATTGGAGGTACAAGAGAAACATAGGGCTTCCACACCAAAACTGGGGTACCCGTCTCTGGCCGTCTCGGGGAGCGTCCCTCGGCTGCAAGGGGGCGAGGGCCCGCATATGCACCTTTCGTCTGGACAAGCCGCCAATGAGAAGCTTGATTTTCCTTCGATTGGGATCGCAATTCGGACTTTTTGGGTGGTGTGGTGGTCCCGCAAGCTGCTGGACGAATGGAAGCTCACTGCAGAAGCTGCACCCTGCACTGGCACTAGGACCAGAAACGATGGCCACACAGCGCAGATGGCGATAGACTTTGGGTGCCCTGAGCTCCGAGACTGCGGGAACATGAACAGAGCTCCCCTTTTCCCGCTGCTAGACGAAAGCTGCATGACATGCATGGCTCGCCGAAATCTCTACCAGGATTTTCGAGGCTATGCTGAACCACCGGCCCCTTGAACCCCCCGGATTTCCGTCAAGCAAATGGAGCACAATGTCAACAGGGTTCGCCTCGAATTCGACCTGGAATCGCTATGCAAAGATGTGGTGTCACATGAGTATGTTTGGTGCTGCATTATGAGAAGTCGCCTTAGTAAGAGTGACCTGCTGCGTTGGACCAGCTCTCAACGAGGCTGCCCGCAGAAACGATGAATCATTACCGTTGTAGACACTCCGCTTATGGCACGTAAGAGAGGGTTGTGGTATGACATTGTCCTCTGTAAACACTAATCAGCTGCCCATCCTAGCAAAAGTCCTATCACCAGTTGATATTTTCCAACACATTCAATAAAGCTTTAACATAACCACAGTTCGAAATTGACAGTGACTTCGCCCCATTCACGCCACAATGCACATTTTGGATGACGTGATTATTCTTTTCTATGGCCGTACAGCAGAAGGTCGTACACAAGCGCAGCTTGAGATGCTCAACACTTGGGTGCCAACCTTGGAAATCCAACAATCACATGCATGGACTGCCCGAACGTCACGTTGCGAATGGCGGAAGAACCCACGAGAAACAATGTTAGTGGGTAACTAACACCTCAACCCTGTTGAACGAGCCTTTCTGTAATCACACACACAGGTAAAGGCTCGGGCTTTCATTGCTTGCAGGCAGAAGCCATCCTCGACATCGTTGGTCGAGGTAGTTGAGCCAGGCAGAGCGTGCCGGTACGTACCTCCTGCACATACTGCACTGCAAGACTTGGCCTCAATTTTCTCTGTGGTACGTACCCTGAGCTGATCGCGTGCGCTGCACAGACCACCGACTCAAGCTATATAATGCCTCCGTCCGCCCGCGTTACTTATCCAGTTCTCTTCTTTTCTCCTTAGCTCTTCTTTGCCTTTTGGCTTAGATCAAGTGTAGTATCTGTTCTTTTCAGTTTAATCTCTGAAAGATGCCTATTGGCATCAATCTTGATTATTCCTATTTTTGATCACCCGGAGACGGCCGCTGTGGCTTGCTGCATGTCGCCTCCAACGTGTCCCTGGTATTTCACTGCCTCCAGGCGATGCAAACGCATGATCTTCATTGCAATAGTTTGGCTTGTCCAGGCGTGCGAAGAAGGTTTCACCCATTGCCTGTCGATTTGCAATGTAAAAATTTGACCGCTAGTCAAGTTCACATTCTATGCCAAATGGACTTTTAATGTACGCTGTCAAGATGCTGCTCTCTCAATGGCCGATCCAATTCGACCCATGCTCTCTATTTGCCGACCGTGACCGCCTTCCCTTCGCATGATTTTCTTAAAGCCCTTGACCATCAAATGCATCGCAACGGTGCTGCAACTGGCAATATTTCGTCCATTTCCGCGTGGTTGTGACTGTTCTTCTCACTACCATTGAAGAGAATCGCTGTCGTAAGTAAAACTCTGATTTTCTGGTGCCTGCGTTCTCCAGTGACGTCGCCCTAAATCGCGGGGCTTCTTCGTCCACCAGGCTCGAATCTCCCTACCAAGGTCGATACCACCATCTGTCAAGGAACGACTCAGAACTGTTCAAAACACCTGCGGTATTCTCAGAGCAACGTTGTTGTTGTTGTTTTTCGTTCTGTTTTGCCCAAGAAGCACTCATCTCATCGGCTACGTGCTCACAAATTGCCCAGAAGCAATTCCCACCGTCGTTCGGTCGCAACACCACTAGGCATGGACAACGACACCAACATGGGCGAGGTCCCCGCCTCCCGTCTGCTGGACCCCCAGATCTTTGAGCACCTCAAGAACAAGATCGATGAGGATCAGCAGGTCCGTGACCAGATGAGCCAGACGGTCCAGAAGCTCGACAGGGCCATCTCCTACGTCCAGGGCCTGCTGTCCCGCATCCACGCCACCCCGCGTGAGCAGTGTGAGTCCTCACGCCGTCAGCGCCCGGCGTCGCCTCTGCTTCGCAACATCGCTCAATCCGGATTTGGGCGACGCTGACAGTATTATGTGTCTACAGATAGCCCCCTGCTTTCAGACGTGCAGGCGGGCATCCAGAAGGAGATCGAGGTCGTTGCAGAGCTCCAGGAAATCGCCTCCAAGCACCCTTACTACAAGTAGGCATCCATCACATGCCGCCAAACCAAAAAGCACACTCTGACTCACAACCCCTAGGTACAACCAGAAGTGGAATCGCCAAGTGCAGAACGCCATCTTCACCGTGCTCCTGTGCGGCTGGTTGGGCGGCCTCACTTCCGATGGCAAGCCTGGCCCCGTCGCCCGACTTCTTACCCTCGAGGAGGTCGGCGAGATCTTCAAGGGTACGTGGCTTCCTAGCCCATCTCCCAGACATCCAATGCCATCTCCGCTGGTTCGCCTTCTTTGGCGGCCTAGAGCTAACGATGGCGGCAGTCCCTGTTAACCTCAAGGACCGTGACGCCTTCCACCTCACTATCGAGGAGTACCTCCTCGCCCTGACGGACCTGACGCAAGAGCTCTCCCGCCTTGCCACCAACGCCGTGACTCTCAGCGACTTTGCCATGCCCGTCGAGATCAGCAGCTTCGTCAAGGATCTCTTCGCCGGTTTCCAGCTGCTCAACCTTAAGAACGACATCCTCCGAAAGCGCGTCGATGCGGTCAAGTATGACGTTAAGCGTGTCGAGGACGTTGTCTACGACCTATCGCTTCGCAATCTGATCCCTCAGAAGCAGAAGGAGGTTGCCACCGCCGAATCAACTTCTGCCCCGAAGGCGTAAATGAGCCCGGAGAGATATTCGCCTTCCCGGGGCTTAGTGTTTGGGGACTCTGTCGATTGGACCTAGCCTGTCCGCTTGATGTACGAACCACGGACGCGAGTGCTTAGGCAAATGATGGCTTATGTGATTCGGAGAGGGGATTTAAAAAGCGCTTTTTACGAATATATCGATGCCTTGAACCTTGGCCGTGCATCTTGTGTCGCTCTGCAACGCCGGGGCTTTATCTAACCCTGTTGTTATGGCCTGAAACATATCATCCGACAGTAGGACAAATGGTGTGTATATGAATTTGACCTTCTTTATTACCTGGTAGGTTGGCTGCCGAGAACGCATGCATTCGCACATTGGTCCTACTCTCAATCAGCACCTGTGGGTGAGGTTGGTCTGAGGCTGACTTGTGACTATGGGACAGCGACATGACAGCAGGTGGCATCTTGATTGAACTGAACCCCAAAAGACTGCAAAAAAACATTGCTGCTCTTCCAGCCTCCAGACAGCCTCATACAGAAGCCGTCACGGACGTGGCGCGCACTCGATGCTGCTGAAGCGGCCAGCCAGCCTGTGGGAAAGGGCATAGTGTCATGGTTCTGGCACCAAGGCAACTCTTTGATTGCGGCATCTTCATGGTGGGAACTCCCTGGTTTCGTTTGTCAAGTCTTTGGTTATCCGAATAGATTACCTACAGCCGTAATTAAGTCGCATTACCTATATGTTTAATGGCGTTCTCGGTCGTTCCGCCGTCATTGCTAGACCACCGTGATCGCAGCACAACGTGGAAAGAGAGGACCGGAGTAGTAAACTGACAAAGTAAGCATGGTGTAATATCACCCATCATCTTCACAAGGCTTCGAGACGTTTCCGCTTTTCATAGAGAGGTAGGAGGTGGCAAGGTTGCGGGGTGCGCACTGCTTTGATACTATATCTATTCTCCACCCGCGACTTTCCCCAACCAACTATCAATGGATGAACACATCCACTAATCCCCGATAGTCTAGTGGTGAGGATATCTGCTTGTCATTCAAACGATTCGCAGGGGACCGGGGTTCAATTCCCCGTCGAGGAGATTCTTTTGCAGTTCTTTTTAGCCATGGCCCCTTCTCTATGGCTTTTAAGTTTTTGTTCCTTTCCACTCGTGTTTTTTGTGTTGCGTCGTTGGTGGCGCGAAGGTTTGTTTGATGGGTTGGGTGCACACCTCGCTGGTTGCGCGACTTCAGAAGGACATGAGAAGTTTTGGCCTGGGCAATAGCTCAGAGCCACCAAATTTTGCATTCAAAACTCTTGCACTCAGTGAGCTCTTCTCTTCTTTTGGCTGTCACTTGAAAGAACGAGTTCCCAATGCGTCAGTAGACCGGACGAACGCAAAATCACCGGTGTGAGGTCGTCATTCAACAGGTCTAGTTGACGTATCTATCGCACGCTATGCTTAGAATCAAAACAACCTGGCCAACGCCCTTTCTGTCAACCGTCAAGAGTAATACAGAACATTGCCCTCGAAGAGCCGCCGGGCAGTCCTCGTAACGACGCACCGATCGACGGCTACCCCCTCTTCACCCTCATGAGTCCAGACTTCCACATCCATGATCCCACTGCCATGCTGGATCCGAACGGTCCGGCCTGCGTTGTGTTCGCCGACAAGCGAGCCATCGAGCATGTCTCCCGTCGGTAGCTTGACGCCTCCCTCCGCCGGACTCGGCGTTCTTCTCGGCGTCGGTATGCCCTCCGTCTGTGGACTCGGTTCGTTACATACGATGCGATGCGCCACCGTCTCCTCCGTAATTGCGGCACTCGCAAGAGTAACGCCGCCCGTGAGTTGTAAGCTGGGATGAGGCTTGCCCATGCTGTAAGCTTGTACTTGGATATCCGCAGCTTCTTTGGCTACTCGGGCGTTCGATGGGCGCGAAAGATATGCAAGCTTCGGCGTCCCCCTGACCAGGCCGGCGGCCTCGATGGTGCTGGCGAGGCCCATTCGAACAGCTCCCCGTCTCCTAATAGCCTCGGCGACCTCAAGAGCCAGCGGAGAATCGGCGGGTTGCGCTCTGAGCGGGCCGGGTAGACTTTGAGAATCAACAAAGACGAACGGGTTGGCCGAGTCGATCAGTGTAACCTCCACAGCAAAGTCTCCCAAGGCAACTACCTCCTCCACAACAATCCTCTCAGACCGCTCTCCGCTAGGGAACAACTTGCCGGTCATACTCCCCACGGGCTCAACAAACGCAACCTTGATCTCACTGCCAGAGCCCTTCACGCCAGGAATGAGGCAATCCCCGTCTTCCTCTACGTTCCCGTCCTCGTCGACATATACGGTCTCTACAATAAGCTTTGACGTGTTGGTATTAAAGATCTTCACGTCTACTGACCGGGCACCCGGCATCGGCGTCACCAATCGCTCTTGTACGGCAAAGGGGCCGACCCCTGAGCAGATGTTGCCGCAGTTGCCGCTGAGGTCGACGGTCTCGCTCCCAACGGCAACCTGGACGAAGGTGTATTCGACGTCAACACCGGGCCGACTCGACGGGGCGACGACGGCAACCTTGGAGGTTACGCTGCTGCCGCCTCCAACGCCGTCGATCTGGCGGGCGTCGTTGTATCTAGAGCCCATTGCGGCGAGGAGGGGAGTTGCCCACTCATCTTGAGATTGCGGTAGGTGGGACCGGTGAATGAAGAGACCTTTGGATGTGCCGGCTCGCATCAGGACCGCAGGAAGGGAGTGCCTCACACGGCGTTTCGAGGTTGATGGGCTTATAGCCATGATGGGTATGTGGAAAGATGGTATCGTGGTGTGTAAGACTTGATGAAGAAACCTGCGGGAACCAATGTGTGTGTTGAAGAGTTTAGTGTTGAGGTGCATTGGTGATGCTCATGTGAGAGGCCCAGAAGTCATTCGCTTGTTGTAGATAAGTACTTGAGGTCGAGGACGGGTGGTACGGAATGTAGACTTGATGAAGACAATGTCATTGTTTTTGCCGCATCATGCTTGTTGATAACAGTGGCGTTTGTCTTGTTCATAAACATGATGCGTGTTGTGAATGATGTTAGAGTGTTAGGGGGTGTATCCGCGGGAGTGAACTTGTCCCGCGGGGTCAGACGCTGCGCCACTCCCGTCCGACGCAGTGGAGCAGCGGCTTCACAAACCTGCTCTGCGGCCGGGAAGAACCCCGTCTATCGATCAGAGTATTAATCCAAGACAACCTGCGCCCGGCCGTGTCAGGAGAACATGCTGTCAAGTGCAGAGCCGTTGAAGCCAAAGAGAAGGTCGTCGAAGGAAGCTCCGCCGCCATCCCCATCTGGCATTCCCTGAAACCAAGTCTGATTACCCACTATGCTTGAAGAATCGAAGTTCGCGGGCTGCAACCCCGTTCCCGACGGTACTATCTGCGGATGGATTTCCGCCTGGCCTAGCTCCGGTGCGGCTGTGTTGTATTCTTGCGCTCGGACAAAGCTTTGAATGATTCCGTCGATATCTGACCATCCCAGAGAAGGCGATGCATTTTCTAGCACAGTCTGTGGAGGATGTATCCCATCGGTTCTTGGTAGGGGTTCTCTGCCTTCGGTGTTTCTTTGAGATTCAGATACAGAGCCAGTTGCTTCCATATTCGGAAATGCATTATTCCTGCGTCTCTCGTTGACGTCAACGCGGGAGAGGCTGACACCCAGTCGCGTCATCAAACCTTCCACAATAGTTTTCGCTCTCCTAACTGCCCAATTCGTTTCTTGGTTTTCACGAAAAACGGACATACAGGTTTCCAGGCGTTCTCGGGCTTCCGATTCTGTGCTGCGCTTTGCTGCGATCCGTACGTGAATTGTTGCGGCGACGTATGTGGCATAGGAGATCAGATAAGGCGCATGCCGTACCGAAAATACTCTGTCGTATGCTCGAAGAATGCCGACTATGCTGTCGGCTGCAGAGGCACAGGTGATGAACGAGTTGACCGATATCGAACGTGAAGTATTGTATAAATGACCATCGGCCACGAATGGGCGGTGGAGGAGGATGGTGAGAACATTGTACATGGCACTGGAGCCTATTAGATTATAATTCGTCATGCAAGTGAGTTACAGCGTTATCATCGTACTCACTGTAAGCTTAGTACATGCGGAGGGGGTACCCTGTCACTACTCTTTGAGTCGAAGACAAGATGTACAGGCAATGCGTCCTTCCAAGCAGCCAACTTAGAGCAAAGGTTTTCGAGCATGGTGGAAAGCTCTGTTGCGCTCTTGTCAAACGCTCGCTCTGTGTAGATGCAGCTCAAGATGTCGCTCATGACGACCGATAGGCGGCAGAGGCACGTGAATGTTGATACGCTGTATGCGGGCGAGCCAGGATACCTGGTGGCATCAGTGGAGTACGCAAACGGTTTCCAGTTCTCAAATTCTTCAAATGTGTCGAGAAACTTGATAGGAACCAGTGTATCAGATTCTTTCAGTGATGCTGGACGCCCTTGGTAGAGACTCTGGATCTTGTCGACGACTATCGATAGTCAGGAGCCTCTTCAGCTATTCAAGAAGGAAGTTTCTTACCGAATGCACCCCAAAAAACCCGCCGCCGTATTTCTAGATCCTCGTCAGAGAACTTCCGGGTGATACCAAGGCCTGGTGCATCAACATGCATGCCTAAGTCGATGATCATGCGAAATGCCAGCCCTGCGTACAGCCAAGCAGCACTCCTCTCATCACCTAAAGCAAAAAGGGAATTTGTCATCACTAGCAAGGCCTGGATGGTCGTGATATCACTACTGTCCAGCGCATCGCCAAGCAACTTCCGGACGCGCTCACGGAACGCCCATCCGGCGGTGCGCACGTCGTTAGGATCTCTCCGGACTTCCCGACGAGGGCTGAACTTGGAGGCCCCAAAGTAAATGGCGTTGAGCAGTATCTTGGAAAAGTATGGTCCGTTGCAGGCCATGTCTCTCATGAATGCGGGCCGGTATGTGAGCAGAAACGAATGATGCTGGCGATTCCAGTGGAGGGACAAAAGGTGCATGCCAAGTTCTGGGTCCACACCATCGAAGTCGAGTGTTCCCGCTCTGTAATTGAGCTCCTCAAGCTGGCCTGTTTCTTGTCAGCACGGTACCGTAGCAATGCAAGATGTAACCGAAGCTAAGCTCCAGTGAACAGAATGAGCCTACGCTGTCTAGCCGCCTCGGCAACCAACCCCTTCTCTATCCATTCATCTGGCATACGTGGACGCAAGTCGACCGCCGATGATCGTTCCTGTAAACTTTCCTCGAATAGAGCGCTCGTGCGGCCATGATAGCTCGACACTCCATTTGCGGATACTACAATACGGGAAACACCGGCTCGGTGAGAAGGGTTTGGTTCCGCTAGAGTTCTCGTCTGTCGCGTGCTGGTATGTGGGGGTGAGCGGATCGGAGGATTGGGGCCATCAGGGGTGTATGGCGTGTCACCATCACGCTCCACGGAAGAGTCGTTCCCGCCGCTCTCTTCCCGGGTCTGTAACGGGGTACCGAGGTCTGTTCTATGACCCTTCCGAGTGCCCTGCCGCCGCCTTTCTGCACGGCGTAATACCGGTGTTAACTCTGCCGATTTCTCGGTAAGATTTGCCAAAGGCTCGTAGATGCAATCCTTTCCATAAGTTTTGCAATTGGCGCACGTTGGCTGCTCATTGTTGCACTTGATCTAGTAGGAGAAGTTAGCCCCATCGAGTGCGGAACCGCATGGCCAAAAACGAACCTTGCGCCGTCTGCAGAAAGAACAGGCTTCAACGGCCCGCCTCCGAGGACGCCCAGACGCCGTGATACTGTCTCCCGATCTCGGTGCCATGAGAGGAATAAGTCAGGGCACCGGGTGTCTCAACCTCAATACCCATGGATGGTAAGCGGGTAGACGTGGGAATCTTCACATCCGGGGATTGAAGTTGTCAAGAGGAGAAAAGAGCCTACCCGCGGATGGAACATGACGTCGAGCCAATGCAGTTCAAGCCTGGCTGGACCTCGGAAGCGGGAAGCATTCTGATTGGCCAAGCTCACGTCCCTGAATTTCCATTGATACCCGTCCGATGTTCCCGCGGGTAACTGGAAGCGGGAGACCGGGCTACCTTATATCCAACTCACTGCAAAAACGGTAGTGTCGTGTCTATCTTAGGGGGGTATTGACAGGGAAAAGGGCTCGTTTCAGAATCCCCATAGCTTAGGTGATCCAATGAGTTGAATGTGTTGCCGAGGACGTCTCGAGGTTCGCGTCGAAAATCTCGTTCCCGCTTCGCGCCAACTGCGTTTCTACTATTGCCTTGAGCATTTTTACTTCAGCACATTTGAGAAAAGAAGCATAATCAAAAGTATCCAGTCATTTTCATAATCGACATGACGTCTGTGGCCTCAGCTGTGCCGAACTCAGGGCTTGCCAGCTCAACCACCCCAAAACGAAAGCCTGATTCAAGCGCGAAGCACAAGATCTTTCCGGGAATCTCACTGTTTGCGGGCGGAGTTGCTGGAGGTGTTGAAGCTGCAATCACAGTGAGTCTTTCTCAGTCAATTCAAAGATGTTTCTCCAATTCCTTGAGTCGCTGACCACCGGTATCCTTCGAAGTACCCCTTCGAGTTTGCAAAGACTAGAGCACAGCTCCACTCGACCGGCAGCAAGAATCCATTTGCGGTTCTCCTTCAGGTTGCCCGAAAAGATGGACCTAGAGCCATCTATACCGGATGCTCAACATTGATCATTGTATGGCGAGTTTCCTTTCCCTGATGACGCATTGAACTCATACTTTTTAGGGAACAACCTTCAAGGCTGGAGTTAGGTTTCTCTCTTTTGATTCGATCAGAAATTCTTTGATGGATGAAAAAGGACGTCTGACACCCACACGAGGCATCCTAGCCGGCATGATAGCCGGGTGTGTGGAAAGCGTTGTGGCAGTGACTCCTACAGAGCGAGTAAAGACGGCACTGTAGGTTCTTTCCACCTCAGCATCAGGAAAACTCTACATGCATGCAAAGTCGGTTCCTCGAAGTAACTAACCAGTGCTTGAATGCAGCATTGATGATGCTAAGTCCGGTACAAGGAGATATGCAGGCGGAACACATGCATTGGTTACGATGGTAAAGGAAAACGGAATCGCTGAAGCGTACCGTGGTATCGTTTCCACCACACTGAAACAATCCGCAACTTCTGCTGTGCGAATGGGTTCTTACAATGTGCTGAGAGAACTGTCCAAACAGCATGGACTCCCTAACAACTCCCTTGTGACATTTGGCTCTGGAGCAGTTGCTGGCATTATCACAGTCTATGCCACCCAGCCGTTTGACACGATCAAAACGAGAGCACAGTCTGCCCGTGGAGCCGGTACCCTGGAGGCATTTCGAATGATTCTGTCAGAAAGAGGTGTGAGGGGATTTTGGAGCGGTAGCACAATGAGACTTGGTCGTCTGATTCTGAGTGGAGGGATTGTCTTCACCGTTTATGAGAAGGTCTCAAGCCTTCTGGCTCATTAGGAAAGCTCTTCAGAGTCACTAGTTTCAAGTAGTATCACAGAGTTTTATCGTCGGAGCCTTATTATCTAAGACTATCAGTGATTCACTGGTACGCAATTAATAGGCACATGATTCCGTGAATGAGCGACCCCGAGCCATCTACCTCGTCTGGTACCACGAAGGGAAGAGTCATGTTGCAACCCAACCTTAGGGTCGAACACCAAAATCAAGGTCTTCATGGGGTGGCTGAAGGTCTATCTCGGGGTTCAAATTTAACACCGGCCCCAAGTCAGTGGTGTTTGCTGCTGTCCTAAGGTGCTTGCGGTTGGTGGCTGACGAGTGTTCTACAGTGAACTGACCAAAACCAACTAGCTTGTTTAGTGCATCCAATTCATCAGCCCCAGTACCTCCTCAAACCCAATGAAGCTCCGGTCACGCAACTCCATTATTGAGATTGCTTCCCGCGGGAACGGCTCACTAAGTTGTGTTCGTGGAGAGTCCGTCTCACATCAACGCTCCTGAACCCTGCTGGACGCTTTCGACGCGGGGTATTCTGGAGTCCCCGGATTGCCAAGAACGCCATGCAATTCTTGTAGCATGCAACTCGCGACTTGCTATTGAGACGGTGGGTTGCACAAGTATAAAGTCAGGCTCGAATCACAGGTTGTTAGCGATACCGGCAAGAGGTCTCATCGTGCTGTTTCCGTCGTCAGCTAGATCATCGCTGGTCTCTGATACTCAATTGCTCTTATTTGATCTGCAAAAATGACCCCAGAAATCAGTGACCGCGAGGTCAACAGCGTTACCAAGAACGCGATCGAATGCAGCCAGCTCGAAGACTCCGCCAAACCTGGTGATGATTTTCAATCCAAAGAGAAACTCGGCCAGCAGTATGAAATCTCTCCTAGGGAGATCCAAGGCCGCTTTGATCTCCTCCGAGACCTGAGCGACGTAGAGATGGACAAACTCAATAAAGGAGTTGTGCGGAAGATCGACTTAAGAATGATGCCTACGATTACATGCATGTTTCTCATGAGGCAAGTTCACGACGATGCGACTGTTAAGGAGTCATACAGCTAACATGAAGTGGCTCACCAGTTACCTCGATCGAATCAACGTATCCAACGCGAGACTCGGTGGTATGCAAGAGGATCTGCACATGTCAGATACCATGTGGAACCTGGGAATTTCAACCTTTTACATTGGCTATCTTGTTGGACAACTACCAGGCAACTTATGGTTGGCTAAGGCAAACCCAAGATGGTTTCTTCCTTCCACAATGATCGCTTGGGGTGCGGCAACGATTTGTACACCTGCTTTAAAAAAGTAAGCAAGAAATTCCTATGATCTCTCACAGGTTAACGATAGAAAACACTGACAACCGAGTACAGCGGTGCTGGTTTTGCGGCCCTGCGGTTCTTTACTGGTCTAGCCGAAGCACCTTTCTTTCCTGGTATCACTCTCAGTAAGTGAACACCTCCCTGTTTCCCAAAGTCACGCATCGACTCATATGAAATCCATCAGTGACATCATCTTGGTACAACAAGCGTGAGAACCCAACTCGTATGGCCATCTGGCACGCTGGAAATACCATCTCCAACATCATCTCCGGTTTCCTCGCTGCAGGTATTCTGACCACAATGGGCGGCGTGTCTGGGTTGTACTCCTGGCAATGGTTCTTCCTGATCGAGGGCATCGCTACCTTCTTGGTTGCTTTCGCTGCTTTCGCCCTTCTTCCAGACTGGCCACACAACACGCGATTCCTCACCCCGGCGGAGAGAGAGATGGCGCAGTATCGCATTCTGTGCTCCAACGGCGGAGTTGAAGAGGTTGTAGGTGGGACATGGGACGGTCTCAAAGATGCCGTTAGGGATCCCTTCACCTGGATCTTCTGTCTGATGCACTTTGCACTCGTTACGGCCCAAGCTTTTAAAGACTTCCTGCCTTCGGTAGGTTTCAAAGCATCAAAATCCTTTCTAGTAAGCAGGAGGACTGACGATAGCGACCAGATTGTGAATACCTTCGACTTTGGCGAGCTCACAACGTACCTTATCCAAGCACCTCCATACGCATTTGCCTTCGCATTTGCCTGTGTCGTCGCTTGGTCTTCTGGCCGCCGCCAAGAGTCTTTCTGGCACATCGTCTTGCCTATTATCGGTAGTGCCGTCGGTTGTGCAGTCCTAATCTCAACAACAAATGTCGGGGCTCGATACTTTGGCCTCTTCCTGCTCATCTCTGGCACATATAACGGCCTGAACCTTCAACTCTCATGGGAGACAACTGTAGTCCCGGCCCCTCGGAGTAAGAAGGCCGCACTAATCGCAATTGCCAACTGTATCAGCCAGATTAGCCATTGGTTCAGCCCCTACTTTTGGCCTCGTTCCCACGAGCCTTTCTACAGACTTGGTGGAGGCCTTGTCCTGGTTGGCTGTCTGTTAGTTGTCGCATCAGCCAGTCTTGCTAAATGGCGTGCGATCCGGCTGAACAAAAAGTTGGACGAGTCGGAGGGATACTCCGAGAATTCAGGTGTCGAGAGGGGCTGGAGATATGCTCATTGAATCGTGTTAACACAGAGAAAGCCCTGATCAGTGTTCTTTTTGTGGAAGAATCTTGTGAAACGACAGTCAACGCAGTCTGAAGATCCTAGCACAATGCTTCCACAAAGCATTACCATTAGAAGGACTGGTCTTTGGGTAGTAATTTACCATAGGAACAGCGGAAATCTGATAATACTGAATATTCAATTTTCTGCTGGCCCTTGTGTCAAACTTTTGTTCCTGATCTTGCTTGTATTAGAACGCAAAGTGATCCCACTTTCTGGTAGTGGGCTTGGGTGAACCCTTGTTGCATTGATAAATCCCCAAGTGCTGAACTTTCAGAGGAAATAAACTCCATGCTCGGACTGTATAGACTGTCGTCCGTCTGCTTTGTGTATCTTGCCGATATCCACGTCGAAAATCTCTCACTCTGGATGTTTGTTGAATCCGCATCGGGCATCTACAAGCGGTCCTGTCGCTGGTTTCAGCGCGGATGGACTCTTCAAGAGCTCATCGCACCCCAGAAGCTCGAGTTCTTCGACTGCGAATGGAAGTTACGCGGCTTCAAAACCGACGGTCTAGTGCTGCGGTAACTATCCATCATGACCGGCATACGTGGTAAGAAGGCTTGGGTATTGAATAATAGCGATGCAATTACCGAGAGTTCCATAGCTGAGGGAATGTCATAGGCTTCAAAACGACAGACTACCCGAACTAACAAGCTTTTTTTGAAGGTGACACCTGCGGAAGATCTTCTCCATTCTATGCCTCTTTCATTGTCGGTTCCTAGATCTATTGGCAATGGAGGAGAACTCGGTCATCGCCTTCAACGTGCAACAACCAAGACCCGCGGATATCAAGGAAATAGAACGCGAAAACACGGATTGAAGATTAAAAGCGTCATAGAGCTCGGTGGGAGTCTTTGTAAACACCGAAAACTGTGATAGATGCGTACAGAACTCTCTCGAAAATGTGTACATCTGTGTTGTTACCTCTCGTTCCGCCTCGAATGATTACACTATGATTCCAGCATGACAGCCATCCATACCATCATCCCAAGCTCGTCTAGACCCTCACACCACTTTGCAACTTGTGCTACAAGGCGCCCGTCCTCGCTCATATCCGTAGTTTCTACTCCTATAGCTCGTCTAGCTTGCCTAAGATCCTGTATACTCAAGACTCTCTCATTGCTATACTGAGCATGTAACCTGCTATATCGTGCTGCCCATTCGTCGTTCGACACGTTTTCCCACAGTTCCCTTCCTGAGGGAAGAGGTAAGTGACTATAACCTCCGCATTCCGTCCCTGCGACGTTGAAGTCCACATCTAATAGGAGCTCGACACCAAAAATTATACATATAGTTCTGCAGATACTTTTTGTTAATAATTTCAAATCCATATAAACTCTATCTTCCCGTAATTTACCTTCGAACGCTTTCGCGAATGACCCATTCTCGACGATCAATCTTGGTGCTGCTGGTTAAATTGATGGTATAGTTGCATGACACATGAAGGGCTCTTGCAATTGACTATGACGATTGGTACCTTCTAGTCAGCAAAAAGTCTAAAGAGGCTTTCTAGGTATCTTACATCAGGGGCTGACAACAGAGTCGTCACATCGTTATCGGGTATTGAATCCGGATCTCCCGCTTGAAGCAGGAGGTATATAAGTATGGCTTGCAGGGCTTGCAGAAGTCCCTCGCAGTCATAGGAAGTATACTTCATTTGAAAGTGGTGTTAGATAAATGAACAAGACACTGTGGCAACTAAACTGCGGTGAAAATTTACCTCTTGTTGAAGCCTTTCAACCTCTTTGTAAATACTTTTCCACACAAACGACGCGCTTCCAGTTGTTCTTGTCTCGAAACTCTGTACCAAATTGCAACATATGGCCAAAGTCTCAGGTAAGCACTTGTGGAATTCCTTGCCGCAGGAATCAGCTGGCAGGTTTTGGCCTTCTACGCCACAGGGGGGGAAGATAAATGGTGGTAGTCGGCCACCCTTGGCCATCATTTTGGGATAAGCCAACAACTGACCCAGAAGTACTTTAACAGTAAAACATGAAGCCACTCCCTTATTGCGCCGGGGCGTAAGAGGTCTGTCCTGGTAGAAAGGATGAGGAGGTCGAGGCTGGCATTCCTTGCGTTGTGCATGCAAGTGACTTGCTCTGGCACTAGGGAGAGAATCTGAACCACCCAAAGAAAGCAAGGCCCTTTGATCGTCCGGTACATCCGGTTGTTGACCATTCCGTAGCCATGGAAGCCCACTAGGTTCGGGTAATGCTTGGGAGCCTTGAAGCGTGTTCAAACGCATTGCGGAGGAAGGGCTTGGTAGGTTCGGTAAGTCAAGCTCACAACCTAGGGAGAAATGCAGAAATGAGGGTGATAGCAGTGCGTCCCAGTTCATCGGCGGCCCGCTAAAATGGTCGAGTTGGTCTTCCATCGATGAGCCGGCAGAAGTGCTTCCGTTGTGAGCCAATCGCCCGACATGAGGGCTGGGCTGTTCTAAGTCCTCCGGAATGTCCTCCCCAACGGCTGGCAGGGGGCGCAATGCTCGGTATGCTGCTGATCGCCTCGGTATATGGTCGTACTTGCAGTCCAGATTCCTCTCCTCGCACCGTCGGCACGGTGACTCAAGGGAACATCTCGCTTTACTGATCCGGCAAGGAGCACAGGACTTCTTGCGACTAACTGGTCTGCTCATGTTGATTGCCAAAGCAATGTCGTATGTTGTAGGTGGATGCAGAAAGATGACAAAGTGAAGCTCGACGCTCCGGACTTCATCTGGTCTGCGCGGAATCCCGACCAATTAGCAGCCACTGGATCGTCAAGGTTGGGAAACCGCTCCACACCTCCGCTCCGCAGGCCGGAGTTTCGCCCTATCGGGGTTCACATGCGATCTGTGATATTTCAGGTACCACTTGGTCATGTCATTTAGAACACAGGATCCTTTGGGGGCACTGTTATATTTTGATGGCATTACTTTTGATAAGTCATTGGAAACATAAATGACGACGCTATCATTACTTACATCAGGGAAAATCCCAAACCCCGGTATTGGACTGCCATTCTTGCCGTAAGATATATTAGAACCAAGAGTCTCCGGACGGTTCCTTGTACTTTCTCCTTCAACTCGCACGATATTTAAATCAACCAAAATGGCTCCCACACGCGTTGGTATCATCGGTTTGTCTGCCAAGGGGCCAGACATGGGCCCCGGAGCATGGGCAACAATAGCCATACTCCCATCATTCCAAAACTCCCAAGAGTACGAGATCGTCGCCCTCTGCAACTCGTCCGTCGAAGCCGCCCGTCGATCAATTGAGATGCACAAGCTTCCGAGCTCAACCAAGGCCTATGGAGACGTCGAAAAGCTCGCAAAAGATTCCGATGTCGATCTGGTTGTCGTTAGCGTTGTCGTGACCAAGCATCTCGAGTTGGCGCTTCCCGCACTTGCGGCGAAGAAGCAAGTCTTTGTCGAGTGGCCACTTGGTGCTTCAGTTGCGGAGGCCGAAGAGCTGACACAGCTAGCCAAGGCAAATGGACTGAAGACGATTGTTGGTCTTCAAGGCCGCGGTGATGTCCTCACTGTCAAGTTGGGGGAGCTCATTGAGAGCGGGGAGATCGGCGACATCCTTAACACTTCTGTCGTGGGAACGCTTCCGTACTTTCCGCCAAGCTTCTGGGTCGAAGGGGCGGAGTATTATCTCGATATCAAGAGCGGAGGCAACATGTTCCACATCGGGTTCGGACACTGTGAGTTGTACCATGGCTTTTGGTAGTGCTCGGTAACGAATGCTCGTGGACTAATTGCCGTAATATAATTACAGTCTTGGACTCCTTCACACATGTCGTCGGCGACTTCGACTTCGACACTTTATCGTCCGTTCTTAAAATTGATGTCACACAGGGACCCCTACACAACTCAGATAGAACAAAGGTTATCGATCCAGCCTACCCCAAGACCTCACCTGATCACATACTCGTCCAAGGAAAGCTGCAGAGTGGAGTCGCAGCTTCGCTTAACTTCAGGACAACCAGTGCCAGTGTCGACAACATTGGCGCCCGGTGGATCATCAGCGGCACTAAAGGAGAAATCGAGGCTAGTTGGGGACCTGGGTTGATGTGGCAGGCTCATGACCCCAGCAAGAAGATCAAAGTGAAGCTATGCACTGGAGAGGAACGGGAAGTCGAGCTGAAGAGGCCAGACGCTCCTGCCGTAGCTAACGTATCAGACTTGGGATTGAACACAGCTCTAATTCTGGATGCTTTTGCTAAGGGCAATAGCTCGAGGTTTGCCGACTTTGAGTCGGCCTTGAAGAACCATCGACTGTTGGAAGAAATCTTGCAAAGGTCGGGTTACAAGTTTTGAAACAGAGATCTGTTGATTGGTGCTGGCTTCTGTCGTCACACGGTTTAACAAAACTTCTATCTAGACCTCCTGAAGGGTAGTATAAAATTCGACCTACAGCATTTCTTGAACATTTGATCAGTCTCAATCTCAAAACATCACATTTCGATTCAACTTGCTTTTCAAGTTGTCAACGGGTTCTTACCACGTTGAAGTTTACAATCAGTTCTTCTCGAGTGAGTTGCCATAAGCCAATCACTGGTGGGTCTTGACTCGGCACAGAGACCGACGCCGGCGTTGATGCCCGAAATGCGGGAATCGTGACAAATCTACTCCGACTCGGAGCAGCTCCCGAGCTTTACAAACTCCGAATGAAAGCAAGAACCACTTGGAACGCTTCTGCTTTTTTTCACACACATCAACCTGTGACACAAAAGCTGTCAATCAGTATTCGTAAGTGTAGTTATATTTTACCAACAACAATGAAACAAGAAGACATGCAAGGTCAGTCAGCTTTGTGCTGTATGGGCTTTTCCTATACTAAGATTGCGATAATCAAGGAGCAGGAGGAGCGGTGATGCCAGGAACAGCATCCGAGACAATTGCGACGACAACCCTAACCGAGGGGCTGGAAGTGCAACACATTGCCATCTTGGACACGGACGTGATGGTCCCGGCTGTCCAGCCAACCTACGGCAAGTATTATAGCGCGCAGTACATCAAACTCCTCGGTGCCACTGCTAAACGACTCGATGTGTTGCACCGCATCAAGTTCACGGCCTGGGACGTCGTCTCTGGAAGCTATCCTGATCCCACCAAAGTCGACGCAATCTTGATTACCGGTTCCATTGCAGCGGCCTACGACACTGATCCCTGGGTCATCGCGCTCGGCGCCTTCGTCGAAAAAGTTTACACAGCTTACCCTAACATCCGCCTTTTCGGAACCTGCTTCGGCCATCAACTCATCGGACAAGTCCTTCTTGGCCCACACGGTGCCGTCGTAGAAAAAGACCCCAACGGCTATGAGTTTGGTGTCCAGACGATTTCCCTAAACCAGAAGCTTGTTGAAGACTTTCCGTGCCTAAGCGCACTTGGCCAAGCCAAATCCACAGCTGACTCGATTACACGCGGTCTGCGACTCCAGATGTGTCACGGTGATCACGTCGCTCTCCCGCTGCCTCCGTCAAAGCTCCCTGGAAGTTGGATGAGCATTGGAGGCACTGCACACTGCAAGGTCCAGGGCCTTTACGAGCCGTCGAGGGTCCTCACGATCCAGCCTCATTTCGAGTGCGATCAGGTCATCATGGAAGAGACGATCAAGTACTTTTACACGCCGGAGAAGGGGTTTTCTGAGGAGTTCTTGCAGCAGGCGTTTGCGAGTACCAGGGAAGAGGACAACGCCGCCATTGCGGCAGAATGGGTTCTGAGATTCCTGGCGAGGATTTGAGCTTTGCATTTCGAGCATTTGAAAGGGGAAAAGCTTGCACCTGAAGAAGCTGCCATTTCCTAAAATACGGGCAGTTGACGCAGGTGACCGTAAGCACGCCAGATAGAAGCATTTGAGCATTTGAAGATACTCCTGCACCTGCCTTGCGCGGAGTCTATATTTGAGGTTGCCATGCAAACACGAGACGAATTCTTCTGCTTTTTCCTAGTAACCCCCCTTATTTTCTCTTCTCCTTCCCGTATAGCGAAAAGCTAAGACAGCTAGAAGAGTCGGGGGTTCTCTTCGTATCCTGGTTCTGTGGATGAGCGGTGTGTTGCCTTCTCTGCCGCATTTGGCCATGCTTAAGAAGAATCGCCTCTCTGTGGATATCTCATTATCCATCGCCTAGTGATTGTTGCTCTTGTATTCGAGGCCAAGCATTATTGGGCCTTACAGTTGTATTGGGAAGAAGCATGGCCCTCACTAAAAGACAGGACGGCACCCAAAGACGTAAACGTCTCCATTGCAGTTTCCTATACTTGCAGATCTAACCTAAAAGTTTAATGCTCATTCATTCTTGAATGAACAGCGTTAAGCTGACTCTGAGAGACGTCTAGAAGTCTGGCATGTGATTTCACTTTATGTGTAGGAAAACATATGTGGCCACTTTAAAACCAGCGCAAAAAGGCCAAGGGTACATTTATTATTGTCATAAAGGATGTATATTTCAGGGACAAAACTATCCTCTACCTGGCCTAATATCGGAACCTACTTTGCATTTACGTGGAAAGATGAAAAAAGAAAGATTGGACACAGAAGTTCTTAAAACGTCAAAATCACGCAAGTTAACAGACAACTTTGGTGAACCAGGGGTCTTACTAGACCTCCTGACTTTCTTTGGCCCGTGAAGAAGTGAGCGAAAGTGCCGGTATAATTCTTGGCGAACTTCTAATCGTCCAACCAACTACTCGCACTCCGGGCAGATTGCGTTGACGTACTCAAGATAGTCCGTGGCGAACGCTTGGTTGCTCTTAGCCGGCGAGCATGCCCGCTTCTGCATGAAAAAGTCTCTTGCAGAGCGTTTGGGTGCGCAGGTGCTGTATTGAGACCAAGGAGCCTGGCTCCAAGCTACGTGGCCGGCAGGGAAAGCAGCAAGCTGGGGCTGAGCTCCACCGACACCCATGTTACTGTAGACGGAAGCCTGATAGAAGGGATTCAACTGTTCCTTTCCCTGAACGCCGTTTTTAACAAGCGTCCATCCGATGATCTGGTTTGTCTTAATGCCGCCGATAGCAGCGTACTCCTTCTCGTCGGGATAAGGGTTGTGGTCTCCAAGAGTCGCCTCGCAGTCGATCATATTCGGGCCAGAATGAATACGGTAGATGTAGCCGGTTCTGTCAGGGAACCCAGTAGTCCATTTAAGAGCCAGGTTTCGGTCCCAGGTTGTAGAAACATATCCATCGTTGTCTCTACTGTAGCCATCGGCGGCTCCTCGGCAGTGGTTCCACAGGCTGATGTCAGGCGAGACGACACCAACGGTAGACTGGCCCTTCGGTAGCATTCCCTTGGAGGCTTGAATGGTAGAAAAAGGCCTTGTATCGGCTCGATAAACATCGATAGCATGGCAAAAGAAAGACCATAGAGAAATAAGAAAGAGGCCAAACACCAGGGGGTATTGTCGAGCCATTTTGAAGAAGTAAAGAGAGACAAAGAGACAAAGATTGAACAGTAAGTGGAACTTGATTTCGTTTTAAAGAGTGTACAGATGTGATCAACTGGTTCATAAGGTGATTTCACTAATAAGAGAGTTGGGAAATTGTCAGATTTATAGTCTTCTTTTCCTTCGTTTTCAAGGAGTGTTCTGTGAACGATCAAACATCATACCGACAGACAAAGTTGTCTAAAACCATCTCGTCTAACCCTTCCATCGGGTCTACGGCAAAAGTCCATTTGACTTCTACATTATAACTTCATCTTCTGTCTTGAACCTAGACTACAATTAATTTAGCCGTATAAGTAAGTGGTTAGAGCCAATATCGGACTTGAACGCAAAAGTCCCGCTCGTGCCGAGGAAATGTTACTTAGTAGAGCTCCTCTATGTAGACCTGATTATCTATAGACTGTAAGTATAAGTCAAAATCACCTAGCTAGGATAGATAATTTGATTTCTTAAGCTAAACAACCCTATCAGACGCCGACGGACTTTCGCAATTATCAGACAAGTCCGTTTCGACCCCCCTCCCCCCTTTTTTCTTTTTCCTTTTACTTCTCAAACGACTACCAATAAACTACCTCACTGATCAATTGCTAATTAAGGCCTGGCGTAGGCTACTGATTATGGCTTAGACTGCCTACGACTCATTTATATAGTCCATCCGTAATATCTAGTATGGACGAAGGTAACTGTTTGTGGATGCGGAAGTTTAAAGACCTCTAAGCCACGGAAAACTTACGTAGGATGTTCAATTTGAGTTCTATCTAGTAAAGTAGTAAGTATGACGCTCACAAATCTTATCAAAGTGATGACCAGCCGAGGAATCTGTACCAACATTAGTTCTTGAATTTTCTGCTTATATTGCCGTAGATAGCACGTTTCAGTCGAGGTGGGGCATTCAACCGCTCTTGAAGATAATTCTGGCTTCTGACTTCTATATAGAATGTATGAGGCCGGCTGACTGCAGTAAAAATTTGCTCCCGGTGCATCCGCAAACATTTAACCTCCAGGCTTCAATCGACCAGGCTAGGTCGGCATTCATCCACATACCATACAGCCACTTCCACTTGTCTACATCCCCCCCCCCCCCCCCCCCCCCCCCAACAACAACAACAACAACAACAACAACAACAACAACAACAACAACAACAACAATGTTCAGATCTCTGCTCAATTCCATATTTTCCACAGCCATGAGGGAACCATCCGAATCCATGAATACTACCGCTTCTTCTGCTGGCGAATCAGCCCAGAAAGTGACTGACTCGGCTTGGGAAGTACATCCCATCGACCATCCTACATCCGCACCTTGGCGTTTCTGCCTTTCGAGCAAAGACACCGCTAAGCTTCTGAACGGATACCGGCCCGAGGCAATGGAAGATCGCTGGATGTGTCGTTCGGATGGACCGGACGAGAAGGGCTACATAGTGGTCCATGTTTATCGAAGTTGGACCGGCGATGAGCAATTTCAGATCAAAGCAACACTGTTGGGCTCTAACACTAACTTGGTGGAGACCATGGAGGGGCATAGAGCGGAAATTACGGAGATTACGTGGAATAGAGGCAGTGGTCCTGTCCAAGTTTCGGAGAAAGAGGCAAAGACCTTAGCGACTATGGTTTGCAGGCAAGTCTTAGGATGTAGCATGGACTTGGCACCTTAGAAGACACTCCGAATAAATGGCCTATGTTTATTGTTGAAAGTTCCAATGCATGATTATTTCTGCTTCTGCTAAATGCTGTCGGCGGCCGGGCTTATAGACCTAATGCTAAATCGGCTAGAACTTGCATTGAAATAAATGAAATGATACTGTGCTGCATTGTCTAAGCATCGGATTCCATAAATCCTGAGGACCACGATTGCACCAGAACTACCGAGTCCATCAATATCTTAAGGTTCGCCGCATTTAGAATTCCAGAACTGACACATGATCAGCAACATTGAATGTCCCTTTCACCATCAACGTGTCTCGCTATATAAGCAGGTACTACATCCCACTCACTACTGACATGAAACCAAATTATTGGCACATCATTCCCATTCGTTACCACTTTTAAAGGCCTGCTTTCTCTTTTCAATATTTAGCTCAAAACTAGCAAGGTACAATATCTTCCACCGATGAGACTGGACAGTGACTGATGTCTGGTATAATTAGATGCAGCTTCCTACTTTTCTCTCCATCATTGCCTTTGGCCTTTCTACCGCCGTTGCCGCCGACTACTGTACGCCAGTTACTGATCCCTACCCTCGTAAAGCAAACACTGGCTTCAAATTCTATGACGATGACCCAAAATCCTGGAAATGGGTATCTCGAGACGTCCAGGTTGCCACCACCCTGAGGCCAGTGTACGAAAACAACCAGAACAATTGCCAGCTCCATCAGGGCGGTGGCGGTGGCGATTATGCCCGGCTGGTTTGCATTGACTTTGACGGCAATTACGCCTGTTGGGCCACGCCTGCCGAGAACGAGGTCTGCAATATCGTTTTCGAGATAGACGATGTTCCGATCAATGTTTGCGACAACATCCACAACATGTGGGGCTGGGCCGCATAGGTGAGGAGTTGTCTTATTGTAGCACTACGCAACTACTAACGAACTTTCTTTTAGACAATTTAGTCTTTCCAGCAAAATCACTTTCAAGAGCACTGGGTTCTTCTGAGACATGGGGCTTGCTGAGGATGCTAGCTTGACTTGAAAACAGTTGTAGAGGATGTGCAGACATGTTGGACATCATGCTGTCTAGTGGAAAAGGGCGTGTGAACTAGAAAAGTGCGCACGGCAATTTAAATCTCTCGAAATCTGCAATCATCTTTGTCAATTCCATTGCGCGTGGGGCGACGGGTTTTTCTGCGTCAGTGAAGTGTTGTCGGCTCCTCAACGTATGCCAGACTCTAGCGATCCAACCCGTAGTACCAATCTCTGATTGCATAAGTGCGTTTCAAAACTATGCCTTTAGTTGATAAGTCGCTCATGAACCAAGCATAGGAGTCGTCGAAGGAGAATATCAGCTCCTGTGTCGACGAGTGGTCACTGTATAGCTGGGAAATGATAAACGAATCAGACTCATTGGCCATTTCCCATTAGTTTAGCAGAGTCTCTCAGTGAGGTCTGCCTTAGTATTACGTCTGAGTATGATTATCATGAAGAAGAATGATTCTCTATATTCTCTAATTAAACCCCGTAACGGGTCCCTAAACACAGGATAAACTCGGATATAATACTATGACTGCTGGGTATAGGGTTACTTTCTGAAAGACGAAAATTGAGAAAAGGTTACCTAAATGTGACTCTCCGGGTAAGTAAGTGGCAGGCAGGTGGTGTTACACCTCTGTCAAGGGTCGGTGTTAGAAATGGGTGACTTGTGCATGATATTTCCATGTGCTGTGCGGGTATATCTATAGTAATCAAAAGCCGCGCCTGAAGAATGTACTCAGCGGCCACGTCGCCAAAGTCTGGCTTTCTTCCTAAAGACTTTTCTTTGCTCATGTTTGTTCCCCGACAGGAAAACATAGCGATACCAATTGGCCCATTCAGGCCGTCCCTGCATTACATGTTGGATATGTTCCACATAAGTATTCTGCGATGCTCCCGTCTTCCGTACTGCCGCTCGCAATGCACGACGTCGGTGACCATAAAAAATGTGCTCGCCGGGGAACAAATCCTCGGTCCATATCCGATCGAGGGCAGTCTCAACGGCAGCCATGAACTCCGCATCTGGTCTGTAATCATTGTCAATGCCGCTTATCTCGTAGCATTAGGAAATAGGCAAGGTGAGAAGAGAGTGAGAGCGGGGGAGTGATACGGGGTGGGACTGGGATACTTACAGATTATGTGCTGCTGGGGCCCGGGGCAGCATGAGCTGACGCATGTCTTCTACCGAATGATGCTGTGCAAAGAACAGCCACGACTTGATTAGCGGCTCTGAGACAATCCGGTCAACTGAATGATATTTCAAGGCAAGTAGAGTGTTATGGAAAACATGGTGTAAGCCCATGTGGCATGGCTGGCAAAGCCACAGTATCCTGTTTCTCTGCTTCGCTGTAAACCGATGTGGAAGACGGCTTGTTACACCTTTCGGATATGCGTGATGCCTTGTAATCCCCGTTGTATGTCGTAAACAGAGGGAGCAGTCTCCTGGCCTGACTGATGGCGTGTCCGGTTTCGTGAGAAGCATTTCGATCCAAGAGGGCCAATCTCGGACGTAGTCGCCAGGCGTCCGTTGGCTCTGGTCGTTGGCTGAGTGCTCATCGGAAAACCGTCGGAACGTTGTAAACTTGGTCTTCCGAAAGTGCCTTTCAATCTCTTCATGTACGACGGGACTTCCGGTCGAGCCAACAGACTGTTGGTTTCGGTTGACAGCACCCGTGCTAAGCCACTTATCTGGTCTGTTATGTCTCGACTCGTTCCGGGGGCTGTGCTTTTCTTCATGTTGTCGTGTTCCGCTAAGTTTGGCCAACAGCGAGACCTCGGGCACTTGAAGATAGGAGAGGACCTCCGCTTTGGTTAGGAAGCCAGTGCCAGACGTGGCGAATGGCTTCTTTAAAGTCTCGTTTCCTTGAAAAAGGAAGGCAAACTCATCCTTGGTGAGTAGATTTGGGTCTCGCAGGCCTCTCCGCTCACCCTGAGTGGTGGCATGCGAGGCTGGATAAGCTGGGGGCTTATCTTGTTCAGGAATCTTTTCGAACTTTGCTTTTACTGGACCATTGGGGCGACCCCTCCGACTTCTGCCGCGCTGAGGAGCTTGAATTTCCGGTTTCTGTGACCCATGCATGACTGCCATGAATGCGTCCTTTGTAAGGACCGTACGACGGTCCTCTCTTTTGCCGGACCTTTCCTTAGACCTAAATGAAGTCGTGATGGGCCGCGTTTCTGTACCAACTCTCCTCGCCAGAGAAATGAATTCCTCCTTCGTTAATAGCAGTGATGTGTTTGCCGACTGTAGTTCAGTAGGCTCAACCATAGTTGGGGCCTTTTGCGTCTGTGCCTGGTCCCTTTGAATATGGGACATGACATCCCGCCTCGTGAAAAAGTCCGGTGCAAGACCGGACTTTCTTTGAGCCCGAATCTTGGTTTCAGCTTCCCTTACAAGAGAGCCACTGCTCGCACCGAGGGCGGATGTTGACTTTCTCTCCAGGAGGGCAAGCAATGATCTGTCCCGTGATGTGTCCTTGCATCGTTCGTCAGGCTTGATTCCGTCTGCGGCGCTCGAATCGTTGGTTTCTCGTTGTTCCAAGTGATGCCTGGCAGAGCCTTTTCCTCCACCGCGGGTAAGGGCAGAGGAGCGCCCTTGCCAATTGAAATCTCCCCATTTCCGAATTCCCGGCTCCTGCGCAGGCTTACTAGGATTCTCAGGCGCTGCTGTTTCGACAGATAAACCCTTTTCTTCACCCAACGTGTCATCTGCCAGAAGGGAGGGAGTTTCCAGCGCGTCAACTACCGCCGCCTCGTCACGCCCGGCGGTCCGCGTGATGGATGAATCCGCTCCTAGACGGCGGTCCTTGGAAGTTCCAAAGTTCTGAAGCACGTAGGAAACACCCCATCGCTCAGTTCTTTCTCCGCTTGGAAGGTCATTAGGACTCCAGCGCGGCGCGGGTGCATATTTTGGAGGAGCCTTCACGCTCCTTTGCCTCTGCCTTCTCCTAACCTTCGGGTCGAGAGCAGGGCCCTGAACCTGTCGGCTGTGATACGCTCCCCATTTTCCATTCTCTTGTTTTCTTGGAGCAGTCACAGACGTCGGTATGGCTTTCGTTTGTGATGTCGAACCATCCGGTCCGTTCCTTACCCCCGGGGCTCCCACAACAGGACGAGGACGGATCGGCTTGCCGGCAAAAGATCCCCAAGCCGTTGCTTCAGGGGTTTTCTGAGGTGTGTGGAATTCTTTCACTTTATCCCTTATGATTCCCGATCCCGAATCGTTGTCCTCTCTTGCGGTGGTTGGGGTATGCGACCTGACATGAGGCTCATCATTATCTGCGGCCTCAGCCCCACAAAGGCGGCGGCAACACGTCAACAGCCTGATTGAAAACGTACAACCCAGGGAAGCCTATTTGATGTCAGAAAACCTTCGTGGCATGGAACCTCCCGGTTAAGCCCAATGGCATGAAGGACGATGAGCTACCTACACGCTCGACGCGTATCCTTCCGTGTGACGTCGCCGATTTGGCCACCGTTGACAAGACGAGCATCTTGTCGGGGTCGCCTCCGGTTCAAAGGCACCAGTCAGCAGCGTCATCGAGTATTGAAGCAATTGAACAGGCTACGACGAAGTATCATTCCTGCACTGAAGGGGCTTTTGGAAGTAAGGTGAAGTTGCTGTGCATGCTCGCTTTGTTGCTACGCGTGCGATGGAGCAAACATGCACAGTTGGGTTACTGCAGGTGGTGGGACTGTCGCACTGTGCTGTATACCGAGACTTCCATGACGTCTCGCCCATCGAGCTGTATGTACAACATCTAGGATATCAAAGTGTCTTTTGATATCACAGGCATTATCAGATTTTTTGATTCCAGACCCTTTGATTTCATTTCGTCTACTCCGGGCGATTCATGGCGGCCAGGACTTGGAGGCGGCCATTACCGCTGTCCTGCTGCGTCTGCTGCGTCAATGTATGGCTGGTAGATGTGCTCTCCCGTCGCATTGCGCACATCTTGAAGAAGAGGGGAAGATACGATGCAGCGGGCTTAGCGGTATGTATGAGAGCGTCCGTGTAAGAGACGAGGAGTTGAGATGATGTTGGATTGCAGTTTTGACCCAGCTGGGCCATATCTGATTGGGTTGGGTCTGAAAGCAACGAGATGTTGCAAACAAAGCTTCTAACGACGGCACCATGGTAAGCGGTGCGGCACAACACGCGATCCAGCAACATGAGCAACCTTTGGCAAGAAAACAAACTTGCTTGGTGTGTGACCTCGAATGATCATCCGAGACAGCTACGACAAGTCAACACTCCCCCAGCGAACCATTGGTATTTTATACATCAGAAACTTTCTTTGAATGCCTTCCATTTACATCATTATCAAACTCCGTTCCGTCCCGTCAATACCGGCCCGTCTTCGCCTTGCAGCTAAGGAGCCACCGCTCTATCGTGATTGCGCTTGGCACCCGCGACCCGTCCGATGCGATCCTAGTACACGGGCGTGTTGTCCGCGTCGGCCAACCACAAAGTCGCCAGGTCCCTCGACAAACCCAGTCTGAGTATGCGAAGCACGTCCTCGGCCGGTGCGCCCGCCGTGAGTCCCGTTCTCCAGTCCCAGCCGCGCTTCGCCTTGGCGAGGGAGAGACCGCCACCGCCGCCGCTGATGGAGCGGTGGAGCTGGCTGGCCAGCATAGAGCTGCCGCTGAGCATGTAGCTGCTTCCGCTGAGAGAGTTGGTGCTCTTGCGCATCAGGTCTGCGGGCGTAGAACCCTTCAGTCCCGGTGTTGAGGCCAAGACGAGCTTGAAGAATTCATCCGCGGCGCTGAAAATGGTCGAGTTGACCGTTTCAATATCCTCGATGGCCTTGAGAAGCGTATCCATCTGGTCAAGAGTGATGACGGAAGGGTCCTGATTGACGAAGGGGAGAGCTTCGCCAAGTAGGGCGAGAATGAAGTCCTCGCTAACGACGGCGTCACGCGTCTCGTCATAAAGGCCGCCGCGGATGTTGTCGTCGGAGCTAGCGATGACGGCAACAAGGGCTGAAGCGGCTTGCTTGCGAAGCGAGGCAGACTTGTATGGAGACATGTTTGCAAGTCCGTCAGTGTCGCGGATTTCATAGAACTTTCGGAGGGTAGCGTATCCGCTGAGCATCCGGCCAAGAAGGTTTGCCGCTTCAAGGTCCTGTTTGGCGTACTTCTCAAGCGTCTGGCTACGCTCATTGAGAAGTCGGTAAAGGTGGTCGTCCAAGTCGTTGGCAGGGGGATAGACCGTGGAATGAAGAAGAGAGTAGGACATGAGAAGATTGAGCACTTCGCGGACCTTGCCTGGCCGGTGAGCCAGAGCGTAGTACCAAAGAGCTTCTCCGTATCTGTGGGAATCCTTTGCGAGAATCTCCGCATAGGTCTGCTATTGTTAGTCAACTTGTTAACATTGCCAACGGATGACGACATACCTCTGCTGTCTCTTCGGCATAGGTGATCATGCCGAGATCATTCAGGATCCTCCACACCTTGTCGACAGTGGCTCCAGAGTCGGAGTCGAGCTGTGCCAGGATGTCGCGGAGCAGTTCTCCAACCATTTCCTCGGACTTGGTAGCCGAATCCATACGTCCGAGAACTTGGATCGCCATCTCCCAGCCGCTTCGATCTTCGGAAAGCTGGTCGATGCCAGCCAATTCGCGTGCATAGTGTGTGAGTGTCGTGTCTTTGATGCCCTCCACCTCATCCGCAGTTTGAGGAGAAACCCCCAGAATGTCTAGATCCTCCATGTCCAAGCTTTCCATAGTGATTAAATTGGGCTGCTCAGGCTTGGGCAGCCATTGTCCGAGGGACGCAAGCTCAGCCACCGAAGAAGCGATGGGAAGAGACCAAGCTCGAAGAATTCCGATGACAGCTGCGAAGTCTGATTCGAAAGCAGAAGCAATGGCGACTTCCACAGGGTTCATCGAGTTGAAGTGGAATTCCGACTCGACTGCCGTATGGAAGGCAAGTGACAGACGCTCAAAGTAAGCCTCCGGGCCCGAAGAGCTACTAGGCATCCGCAGTCCTTGCGAGCGAGACATGCGCAAGCTCTTTTGCTGACCCCGGCCTTCTTCCCACCATCCAAACAAACCAATCGTGGCTTCACACCAGTCCTGTGCCGTCTCCAGGATAGCTTCCGGCGTTCCCAGAATGATCTGGTAGACGGTCTGGAGGTGCTCGTAAATATCCCAAGGAACCTGGCCCTCCGCCTTCCGTACCAGGCCAGCCAGAGACGCCCCGCCGTACCCGTTATCGTTACCGCCGGCGAACAGGTTCTTGTCTTTACCCTCTGCAAAACGCTGAAGCTTATCGAGAGAGCCCTTGGCCTGAATGCGGTACAGCGTCCAGTCGCTGCTGAAGATGTCCCAGTTGCCCTTGTTCGCCGGGCACATGTCGAGTGCCTCGCATGCAATACCAACCGCGCGTTGCAAATTTTCGAGGGCTTTGCCGGAGTAAGCGTAATCGGCTCGGGGCCCCTTCTTGACAGACTCCCATCCAGCATTTCTCAACAGCTTGGATGCAAGGTCGACACTGCCGCGAATCAAAGCACCTCGCAAAGTCGGCCAGAAGAGGCTGTGACACGCCGGGCTAGGCTTGTGGTTCAAGACGATGTCATACTGCTCGGGGTATAGGTTGTGGTTTTCTTCGATCCACTGGAAAAGGACATAAGGCAGTGGCGGCACCTCCGTTTCGGTGGAGTCCTGCTGTGCGAATCGGGTGTGATGCATCTGGAGAACTAGACGAGCGACGTAGGCAGCTTTCTGAAACGGCTCAGTATTGGGGCCGGGGCCAATCTCGGCAATATGTTCCCCCTCTGGCATGGGCAAGCTTTGGGCGAAGTTGTCCCAGAGCTCCACCAACGGGTAGACAATGGTCGAAAGCGAAATGTCGAGCTGTTCGGGGTCCTCCTGCGCGCCGATTCCTTCGTTGTAAAGCTGGTTGATCAAGTCCTCCGTCTTCAAAACGACCTCGGGTGACTCCGTGATCACAGCCATGCCCAGTCCCTTGTACAGATCCTTCGCGATGGCAGAGAATCTGAAGTCTTTCCGTCTTCCGGCCGACGAGCGGCGCATGGAAGATGCGCGGAAAATGTCTTCGGCCTCCCTGCGCATGCGCGCCGTTGCCGCGGGGGTGGCCAGAAGCAGGAGATCCGACTCCTCGGCGCCCATGCCGCCTTCGCCTTCGTCCGAGTAGCCGAGCTCTTCGTCGTCTCGATCGCTGTGTTGCATGTTCAGGAATATGTCGTCATCTTCGATATCGTCGACTCCTGGCTCTGCGACAATGTCATCCTGGTCGATGTCGGCTTCGAGGTATCGTTCCATTTCCGCATCAGCGGCGTCGCGCTCGTCGTATTCTTCCTCCTCGTCTTCCTCCTCGTCCTCCGAAGAGTCGGGGATCATGTACCTGCCCGTTCGATTATCGTAGCCGAGTTCGCTTTCGCCGGTGCCGTATTCTCTGCTTAGTGCCGACGGCTGCCTCGCGGTTGGCTTGGCACTCTGGAGGATCGACCGCCCCAAAGGTTGCTGAGAAGCCGAGTCGCTCCTTCCGAAAAGGTTCTGCCTTGTGCCATTGGAACTTGCGTCGCCAAACGCGAACGACTTCTGGGCAGTGGCTCCCTGCAGCAAGGAACTTCCAAGGTAGGATTCGGACGGCGCGCCTGCGGGTGTGAACGAGGCAGCAGACGATGGCGGGGGGCCGGCGGGTGTGGTTGATGGGTTGTCGCCAAAAGGGTAGTGGGAGTTCTTCTGGGGCGTCTGGCCTGGTGTCGACGGCGGCGAGCTGTCGAAAGCCGAGTCGTCGAAGGAGAATTTGTTAGGCATGACGACGTCGATGGAGTGGGCGACCTCAGGTCACCCAGTTGGACCTTGTGTCGTCGCGGTGATGCTGGTGGTCAGTGGGAGCAAGCGCAAGCGACTTCAACAGCGATGATAGGAAGCCAGGTCGCTCTCATTCGGTTTGCAGAGGTCGTCGAGGCTGATTGGTCTTGCAGGCGCGGCCAGTGACAAGGCTGAGTGGGTGGGTGTTATGTTTGGCGGTCGCGCTTTTGCTGGATAAATTTTGGAGGTTCGCGATGCTTGGCCAGTCAACGCGGAAGATGCCGCCGCCTTCGCCCCACTTCGAGCTTTCTTGCTTCCCTGCCACACTTTCCACTTTCCACCACCGGTGCGTCTGCTCGAAGTGGCCCGAGCTCCCAGTTGACCGCTGACACACACCACTCGGATCTTCTGGAGCCAAGACTCAAAAGCTTCCAGAGCGCATCCTGGCACACAGATGAGGATGGCACCCGAGGCAGCATCCAGACACCAAACTTTCTTGTCACATTGTTGAAGACTCCTGGATAAGGTTCACATGTTCCCTCCACAACTATGCAAGTGTGATGCCATTGTGATGGCTCTTTGTCCGGGGTAATGCACACACACACACACACACACACACATGATGGCTCCCCTCTTTGTGTTCTGTCTTTGTATCCCTCCATCCCGTTGACGTCCTCCCATTGTATCGCTCTAGTTCAGTTGATTGTTCATCTGTAGTTGGGACAGAGCCCTCCCTTTTGCTTCTTTCTTTTTTTCTTTTGGTAACATGTAATCGCAAGCATCCGCGGGGCAACTGAGCCTCCTATCTAGCCATCTAATCAAGGCCCCTCCGGGTCCTAGGAGGTTCCGGCCCGTAGATTAGATAGGGTAGAGCTGCCCAAGGCGGTAAAAAAAGAGAGAAGCTACCTACGGACATAAATCGGACAGTCAGACAGCTGCTTGCCCCTCCGACCCTTGGCATCACGGGAAAGCCATCGCAAATGAGCCTTGGCCTAGACAATCGCCGATGGGCCATGCCTGAACGGACTGCATCAGCGGGAACTCAAAAGCCTAACCCCGACGGCTTAAACGTTTGCGCATCCCCTCATAGGCTCATGCAGACAGGGCCGGCGGCAGAGAGGGAAAGGAAAAGCACTTGCGACCCGGCAGACCAAGCAAGGCCTGTCCCGATTGCCCCGGCTGGGTGGCCGTGGTTCGGCGGTCGAGATCGGCAAAGCGCCCTGCCTTCGTTCTCGGAAAGCCATCCGTGGGCTATCTTGGCTGACTGCGAGTCACGGCCGATTCGCAAATAGACCGGGCGCCGCTTGGCTAGCTAGACCGCAGTGAGATGTTGATAAAGCTTCACCCTCCAATGACGTACCACTTTTGCTCTCGTCCCGCCTCGCCCAAGAGTCCTGGCTGGCGTCAGCCGTGTTTTACCCCCTCCACTTCCTAACTCACTTGTCACTCTGGCGCCTCGATGACGGGCTGAGACCCCCGCTTTTTCAAAGTGTTTGGCAATTGGGGCTGGGCTGGCCGGCGCAAGGTGGGAAAGCAAGAGAGGGAAAAAAAGAAGACAGTCAGTTCAGCTCCCCGAACCCCCGAGACCTCACACTCACACGGACGCTTTCCCCTCCCGAGGGGAAAGCAAGGTGGGGTTTGGAGATGTGCGCCAAAAGACAACCGGGGCGGCGGCAGTTCTTATCCATCTGCATCTTGAAATCTGCCCCCTCCCCTTGGAATAAATACCCTACCCTACCCAGTAAGCTAAGCTTAGTGTGTGATTCCTTTCCCATCAAGGTTCTCATAACCCATCGTCAATCTTGAAGAATCAGCAATGTCTGCCACCGCAGGAAAGGTACGTCAATCTATATCAACACCTGTGTTCCCTGCTCTTGCTTCACATTGCGGGGTAGCTCTCGTCGAGCCGAGTCGAGTCGATTCGCGAGCAGCAACCAGATTTCCACGTCTCAACCTCCGCCCCCGCCCCCCGAACACTCCCGCTGATCCAATTGATCCCCCAAACAGACCATCACTTGCAAGGCTGCCGTCGCCTGGGAGGCCGGCAAGCCCTTGAGCATCGAGGACGTCGAAGTCGCCCCGCCCAAGGCCCACGAGGTCCGTATCGAAATCTACTACACTGGTGTCTGCCACACAGGTGAGGAAACCCGCCGTCTCCAATACCCCGCCCGCTGCTCGGAAGAGCTTCCGAAGCCATATCCGCAACAGAAGATGCTGATCCGGGGCCTCCTCCAGATGCCTACACTCTTTCCGGCAAGGACCCCGAGGGTGCCTTCCCCATCGTCCTGGGCCACGAGGGCGCCGGTATCGTCGAGTCCGTCGGCGAGGGCGTCACCAACGTGAAGCCCGGTGACCACGTCATCGCCCTCTACACCCCCGAGTGCCAGGAGTGCAAGTTCTGCAAGTCTGGCAAGACCAACCTCTGCGGCAAGATCCGCGCCACCCAGGGCAAGGGCGTCATGCCCGACGGCACCTCGCGCTTCAAGTGCAAGGGCAAGGACCTGCTGCACTTCATGGGCACCTCCACCTTCTCCCAGTACACCGTCGTTGCCGACATCTCCGTCGTCGCCGTTCAGCAGGACGCCCCCATGGACCGCACCTGCCTGCTCGGCTGCGGCATCACCACGGGCTACGGTGCCGCAAAGATCACCGCCAACGTCCAGGAGGGTGACAACATCGCCGTCTTCGGCGCCGGCTGTGTCGGTCTGTCCGTCGTCCAGGGCGCCGTCGTCAACAAGGCCGGCAAGATCATCGTCGTCGACGTCAACCCCAACAAGGAGGAGTGGTCGAGAAAGTTCGGCGCCACGGACTTTGTCAACCCCACTCAGCTCGGAGACCAGTCCGTTGTTGACAAGCTCATCGAGATGACGGACGGCGGCTGCGACTTCACATTCGATTGCACTGGCAATGTCAGCGTCATGCGTGCTGCTCTCGAGGCCTGCCACAAGGGTTGGGGTCAGAGCATCATCATCGGTGTCGCTGCTGCCGGCCAGGAGATCTCCACTCGGCGTGAGTCTCAACCCTTCAACCCATTGTCGGTGTTCCATCACATGCTAACCATGCTCCAACACAGCGTTCCAGCTCGTCACCGGCCGTGTCTGGAAGGGTTGCGCATTCGGCGGTGTCAAGGGCCGTTCCCAACTTCCCGGCCTTGTGTCGGACTACCTCAAGGGCGCCCTCAAGGTGGACGAGTTCATCACCCACAGGAAGACGCTGGGCGAGATGAACAACGCATTCGAGACCATGAAGCAGGGCGACTGCATCAGAGCCGTAGTCGACATGCGCAAGTAAGCAGCGGCTCTAGTTGCAACATGTCTGCGTCGTTTTTTACAAAAAGTACTGATAGTTTAATGCAAAAAAAAGTGAAATCGATATTCCAGCAAGATCGCGCGATTCCAAACTGTGAAGCCAGGCGGACGGGCGGGACGGTCAACGGCGACGAGTTGGTACCGCTCAGCCTGTCCATACACGCGATGTCGCGATACATGTCGATAGCAATGCAACACCATTTCGTCAACTGCCGTTGGCTTTTTTTCTTCTTCTTTTCTTTGTTTCTCTCTCTCTCTCTCTCAAAAACGTGTGTGCTACTATCGAGGTCCTGGACCGTCCCGTCGCCCACTTGGACGGATCCGGCAGCCGGCACTGGTCTAGTACGGCGGCACGCTGTCCCGACAATGGTCCCGGCCGGCCGGCTCTCCACCCAGAGTTATGCGCAGCGTGGCACGTCTGCAGGGGTCTCCTGCCTGAGGCCTGGCTAGACCCGAGGAGGTACTTCAGCTGGGGGGTTAGCGCTGTTCACCAGATGAGAGTGATCCTACCGGGAGCCAGCTGCTTGCTGGGGGCGGAGTTCAGGTGTGTGATGCGGCCCACGGTGAGTGCGTGATGAGGCTTCCAGCAACTCCTGCCAATGAGTGTCACTAGGTGCAAAAGGGTTGCTTGCCGAAACTGCTTTTCCCTTCAGCACGATTGGGGACTCCCGCCGGTGGTGCTTGGCTACGGAACTTGGCTGCATCGATTTCCCAGCCGGACCGATGAATCTGCAATGGGAATTCCAGCTCCAGCCTGAAATCAGGTTATCGGCGTCCAGCCCGCTTGCTATCCCGACGCCTCGAGCGGGTAGAGCTGATGCTAGCCCCTGGAAAAGAAAACATGCGCCGCCCCTCTGGCAAACGCTATCAGATGGGAATGCGTGTATCCGTAGGCCTTTGTCTCTCCTGCAAGTTCGGCTGAGACATGGCTGTCTTTTGGTCTGGTTGCTTCGTAGCCGCATCCTCAAAGAGCCAATGCCCATTGTCTAAAAGTGAGCGGACAACCTCGCAGCAATGTTTCGGAGGCCTGCGGACGCATATTGGGCCGATCGCAGGTAGGCGTGACTTGCTTGATGTGTCCTCCTGGGTCCCATCAATCGTTTGTCTGCTAGGTATCCTGTTTGGCTGTTCTCTGCCCCGGTCGGTTGCGGGTAACACGAATGGTAAGCCGCAAGTCTCACCGGGAGATATTGGCAAAGCGGGACTGGGGAATCGGACGATTTTGGGAACGGGAACAAGGATTGGAAATGGAATGAACCGTGGGGAACTAAGTACATGGGAAACAACAATACGGCTGTTCGGTTGACCGTTTGGCTCGTAATTCTAGAAAATAACTGACGGGGGGAGACCGAATGCTGGAGGGAATCCCCCCCGTCGGAAATCAAGATCCAGGTGCATTGATGGCTAATTTTGATAGGCAATCAAGGCTAGACTGGCAATTTCGACTCCGGCGTGGTATCGATGAACGCTGTCGAGGAACAACCCAGAAGGGAACGCAAAGCGAGGTGTCGTGTGGGAGAATCGCACAGGATGGATGCGCTCTGGTGGCTTCCCCCACAATCACAGAATCTCCTCGTCATCGGCTGCGGAGCGAAGGATGCTGTAGCTCATCTTTTGGCACACGTTCAAAGGGATTCGGTGTTTCGGAAGGGGGATTCGACGAAGGGACGCCGCCAGTGCAATCTTAACCATCATCCACTTCAACCAGCACCCCAAAGCAACGTGTTGCCAATGCACATGCTTGCCATCTTTTGGCGCTGGGTTAAGCGATTGCTCCGAACGTTGATCAGCCGGGTTGGACGGGCGTGTGCTGGCTCAATGCAAGGCGGCCTTGGGTCCCCAGTGAGGTATTAGTAGGTATCCATAGGCGATTATTACTCGACGATGCGAGGAGATTCAGTCTCGTGGACGGGCGAGGCTAACGATGCGCCTCTCTCCCCATCAGGGATGATAAGATAAGACGGCCAGTCATGCTGTGTTTGACAACAGGCAACGCAAGGATCGCTGCGTCGCAGTATTCGTATCCATCCATTCGTCTCGGCTCCGATGGACCGTGCCCACACGAAATACCCAACGGCAGTTATTTCGAGTGCAGTATCAGGTTACGAGGTGGATAAGGTCGGACTATGACGGACTATGGTCTCTTGACAGCCACTGTTTTCCGGTGCACGCCAGGTGTGACTCTTGTCTGTTCATCTCGACCATTTGACTGTAGCGCGGAGGCTCCTGCCGGAAACACATGCCATGGCCAATGGCGCCGCTCCCAATCACCTGCATGTAGTCGCTGCAGGAAGCCAGATCCAATACGGTAGGAGGTCAGGTTGGACGTCGCTAGACTGGGCGGCACCGCCTGAGTCCAGTTGCGATCACTATCTACCCCTTCACCTCGTTTCCTCTACACACCAGAGGTCAACATCTGGTTTGGTCAGATCAGGCCAGAGAAGGACATAATGTGGTTCATCGTAGTGAGAAAGGTACTTGTGGGCATCCGATCATACACTATCTCCGGAGCCGAGCCTGTGATGCTGGACAAACCAATGCTTGCTGCGGAGATGCCTGCCCATTGACAATCCCAACAAACCTGCTGCACCGCTCGGTCCTGCGGTGTCTTGCTTTTATTTTGCGATTCCACCGACTTCCGGGAGACTGCCTTCGCAGGCTCACCCGGGGAGTTGGGGATGTCGATGCAACGGATTGGTCCAATGAGAGTATCAGCATTGGTATTCGGTTGGTTCGAAAATCAGAAGATTACCCAGGTCGCGGCCACAGCGTGCGGAGGCCCCGAGGGGATGAGGCTGGAACCCCTCGAGCGTGTTTAGAGGGCGAGGATGTCCCTGGTCAACGAAGAGACCTGTAAGGGGTCCCAGGATTCGTATCCTTTCTTCACAGCAACTTTACCGTTATCTTGATCCTGCGAGCCCTCTCGATTGCACGTCATCATAGCAGCGTTTGGACAATTGTAAGAGCCGATGAGACGAGCGAGACCTGGAGTCATGGCAGGTTGCCACGGTTGTGTAGCGGCTGGTAGAAGACGGTCCATCGCAGCATCTGAAGTATAGGGGACTGAGAGGCTGCGGAGACTGCGATTGATTGCAGGCGGTGACGGGTCGATGGGGAGGGCGGGGAAGTGATGGTTGGATCATGGTTGAAAAGGCAAAAGGCGAGAGCGAAGAGAGGGAGGCGATTGCGGAGTAATTGAAGCACTACTGCGCACCGCAAGTCAGTCATCCGTCCATCGCCAGCCATCTTTGGGCTGGGTTACGAACCGTTACAAACGAAGCTGGGATGCCTCCTGCAGTTCGTGGTCCTACAGAACCCATGGACCACGGGGCGACGCGATTGCCGTTGCCAATGCCATGCGGCGCCATGTCGTTGCCAAAGCAGAGGAGTGTGAATCGGACCCTTGTTAGCGGGTGCCCACAACTGGGTGGTCTGCTAGCGTGAGAGTGCAAGCCGGGCATGGTGTCCGTTGGAGATGAGGAGGATTTCTCTGCCTTGACCTAAGCAGGTTAAATAGACGGACTGGGCGTGTTGGGCGATGCATGGCTTCCGTACCCGTCCGTCGACAGTCTGCGGTAGCCGGGGGTTCGATGGCGAGACGCGAACGTGGAATAGCCGGCGGCCGGGATTCATCAGACGCTACGGTGTGCATGTGGATGAAGGGCGTCGGCGATGTTCAGAAGGATGGCGGTGGTGATTAACGGCGGCTTTCAGCGGAAGCGGGAATGAACACATCACCAAAAAAAACCCATTGATAATATCTATCGGGAGGGAAGCATTTGTGACGCGGATGAGGCAGGTGCCGGTGCCAGTGTGTACCTTCCTCGGTACTGAATCAGCGGATGTTTCCTTCCTGTTGGTTTTCGTCCTCAGCAACCAGGCTCTCCGAACCAATACAAGAAGGCGCCATCAACTTGGACGGTCCAAATTCCTACCCCCGTTGACTCGGCAGGTGTACGACGTAGCTCGATCTGCAAGTCGAGGTCTGCATCGCTCAGCACTCTTTTCATCTTCACACGCATTGTTGCATCTGTCTGACTCAGGCCTGGGAATTTCCTCAATACACGCCCTCTTGGAGCCAATCCCTCTCAAAAGTCACCTCATTTCGTAACTCACCAACAAGCCATCGCTGACGTACATCACCTTACATTTCCTTGCTTGTCCTTTGGCTGCTCCCACGTTCCTCCATCCTATCCAGTCTCACCAGTGAACCATGATCCTCCGTCCAGCCAAATTACCTTTTCCATCAATCGTACGGCAACGGATATTGCAGCATTGATCAATAGGTTCAGCCGGCGATCATACGCTATTCCGGTACAGATCCGGCAGAAGCGACCCGTCGATTCGGTACAGAAACAGAGAAGGGAGAAACATTACACACAACGCAGAGAGAGAGACACGCGCGCGCGCGAGGCGCAAGGCCCAGTCCCATCCAGTGCAGTCCAGTCTGCTGTTTACTACAGTGGTACTGCAGTGCTCCGCGACGTCTTTCTGCCGCTTTCGGAGCCTCGCAAAACCGCCAACCCATGTCATCGGCATCGCCCAGGTGTCCATTCGACGCAAATCAGTCCAGCAAGCACAGCCAGTTACAGCACCAGCGCAGCGCCAGTCCCGGTCCCGAGCCATCAGCATCAGCATCAGCATCGGCACAAGCCCCGCCCCCTCCCCTGCCTTGCCCGCCTCTGTCTGGGATTGCAACCACTTCATCGCCCGTGGACCTCTGATCATCCCGAGGCTCAAAGCCACCGAGACGCGCGGGTAGCAGAACAAGCCCGATGTAAGTCGTCGTCTGCTGTCCTCATTCCCTCTCCTCTCTCGCCTTTGGCCTGGTGATGACCGGTGCCCGGACAGAAAGTCGAGGGACCAGTAAGGCCGGCGGAAAACGGAGATTAGAGAATACAAGCTATGGGAAAGACGGTATCCATGCAAATACCGCTTTCTCGTTCCGCCCGCCCTGGAACATGACCCTGACTCCATCGCGCCCGTCTCCGTCAGCGCTGTCTCGGCCGCCCCATCAGATCTCCCAACCTACCGCTGACTACCTACACCCACCATTCTACCAAGGCCATTTGGGAAATGCGGACGGTACCCAGGTACCTCGGACGCACACGTACGCCGCTCACTGCCTGCCTGCCCGTCCCATCGCAGCAGGGAAACACCCACTATTCCGGCTGAACAAAGGACAGGGAACCTCATGGTTGTGAGTACGGCCTCTCATTCTTCGTGTATCCATACTACTACTCTGTACTTAACCCCTACCCTGAATTCCCCATCTCTGTCTATCACTTGATCTCATGCCCACATGACTGCGCCAGTTTCCGCATCTTCAATCCGTGCTTGGAGCTTGGAGTTGAACCCCCCCAATCATCGCACCACGCTGGTCAGTTGTCGATTTTGGCCTGCCGGGCTACTGCCCAACATCGTGCCCAAGTCGCGAATACGGCCAGCATTGCGCCTCTGCTTCTTTCTATTGTACAGTTTCGTATCTCCTACAGCACTAGTTGCCTCCCCCGTTGTTCCATTGGATTCTGCATGCGGAAACGGAAACGACTACCTTAGCACGCTGCGTGGCATGGATGTCACTGGGGACACCGTGGACACCGTGGACCGCAGAATGATCTGGCCGTGCATTGCAGCGCAGTGCGCAACTCAGCAGACGTCCATCCAGCAGAAGTGAGTGCTCCCACTCTGGTGTGTGTGTGTGTGTGTGTGTGTGTGTGTGTGGGTGTTGTGTGTGTTGTGGTCACACCCACCGTCCCGGGGCAACTGGCTCGCTGTCTCTGGCTGTCTCTCTCCGCCTCTGCCACAAGCCTGGACGCCTCGCCTCGTTGCTCGGGTCTCCGTTTTAATCAATCCTGCATTGGCGCCTCCGATGAAGTGTGCCCTGCATGGCCAGTTTCCCAATAAATAACAACACAATCCACCCCCCTCCCCAGACCAGACCCAAGCTCCACCAGCCACCCTGTCCCCTGCCCCACGCCTGCTGTTCCTTGTCTTGTGTCTTGGTTGTCATTGTGAGCGCTTCTCCCGCCTTCGACCTGGCGCCTGGCTTGTCTGGCCTGGCTGGACCTGGACCTGGACCCGGACCTGGCTCTGCTTATTAGATCATCAATGACCGACTGACACAATTCGCCTCCAGCCAACTTCTATTACTTGTACTCTCACTCACCACCTCTTCTTCCTCCTTTTTTCCTTTCCCTTTGCTGCTTTCCCTCTTCATCATCCCCATCTCGACCACCCTCTCTACCCTTCCGCCTCGCATCTCCACCGTCGTTGTAACGAGTCACCTTCACGACCGACCAAGTTCGATCCCGACTCTCGACACCTCATCCTACATCACCTCACCCGGCATCTTCGCCGCTTTAACGAAGCCCCCTAAACATCACCACATCAACAACCGCGATCATGGCTCAGAAGAAGATCCGCTGCACCTTCAAGGAGTGCAAGGACGCTGCCCAGCGTATTGTCGGTGACTGCGGGTTCTGCAACGGCCACTTCTGTGGCAAGCACCGCCTCCTCGAGGACCACAAGTGCTCCGGCTTGGAAGACGTAAGTTGTGTCTCTGAATCTTCGTGCTCCTGGCTTCTCGGCCTGGGCACTGTCTTGCGAGACCAAGGCCTTCTTTGCTAACTTCTCCGCCATCAGTGCAAGAAGCAATCTCATGAGCGCAATGCCGCCCAGCTCGAGTCTGAGCGCACGCAAGTCATCCGTGGAGTATAGTTACATCTCGCCACCACGAGTTTATATCCCATCGCAAGCCCGACTGGCTTTCGCGCCATCACACACTCCCGTCGAGATGCGGCGAGCCGGCCTCCATAACCGGACACAGCTTGGATTCTACCCAAAGGCTGTGAAGCAGTCCTATGCGCGAGGCGGACATCACACTGCACGTTCCCTACCCACCCTGGGGCCTCTGCACGAAACGATGGATTCTCTTTTTCGACACAGTTCCCGCGAGACTCGATGAAGTTCGCTTAAAGTGCAGCAGCGGTAGCGGCGGCGGCGGCAGCAGCGCTCCTGTGTATTTCTCACGGTATTTTCACATGACCCGGAGCGGCATGTCGCCTCGAACTCTACACCACGATGTGTACCATATTTGAGCTTAGGATAGTTCGGCTTTCACACTTCCTCCGCGCGGCGTACCGGCGTATGGTTAATTCGAGTGGCCGCCAAGGAGAGGATTTGGCCGTCAATCAAATTTTGAACATCTTTTTTTTTCCAAATACATTTCTCATTTCGATACCCGTTCCCAATAGTATTGCCTCTCGTACATGACAATTGACTTTTTGACTGCTAACGCTACCCGATGACTTGTCGCTGTGGCAGATTCGGCAGCGGAGATGCAGCGGTAGGCCGGGGTCAGCTCGGAGGGTCCGCCATTTCAGCCGAAAGAAACCACAGACGAACATACACTCCAAGGTTGTCTCAGAACCTGGGGTCCTTTGATCCGTAACCTCCTTGTTCCACGGCTTTGAAAGGGGGTTTGTTCTCCGGAGGAGCCACGGCACGCCATGCTTCACCTGGCCGCTTTTGTCGTCCTCTGACCTCGCGAGTCAGGCCGCCGCCTCCGCCTGCGCCGTGTCCACGTCACACTGTGAGGTGGTGGACGACGATGACGGCAACAGCGGGCACGGATGCAGCAGCCGAACTCCGGCCTATCTCCGATATCGTACGCTGCTTGCAGTCGTTGGCCTGCGCTTTCGCCCCCTTCTCTCGCTGTCCGTCAACTTCTGCCCCCCGCGGAAGACCAAACTGACCACACAGTGTCGGCAACGCACGCCACGGCAATGAGTCTGTCCGTTCATTTCCTACAGAGTCGGAATTCCTCCGATTTATTCGGGCCCGCTCTCCACCGATACCCGTAGCGAGGCAGGCAAGCCCCGGACACGCTGTTGGTCGCACGGTCGGCATGCGGTGCCGGCGGACAGATGTACGTGTCGCAGCCCCTGTATTGCACTGGTGGTATTGCGCCCTCGGCTGTCGCACGATGATGATGGCGATGATGAAATGGTCTGTCTCCCGGACGGGTGCGCAAGTTTATCCAGGGCGACCTTACCCCTTTCCCCGGGTATCGCTCGTGCCCTCACAGCGCCTTTCCTCTTCGCGGTCTCCGCGGCGCAGCCGCACTCGCGGGTTTGCCCGCGGCATCTCCTGCAGGCCGTTGCTTGCTGTCTTCCACCTCCGACTCTGGAGCCGGTTCCGGCACTCCCACGGACTCGTTTACGACTCTATCCTCTACTACTTCTTCTTCCCTGACAACCTCCTCCTTCTTGATCACCACGCTGCCGTCGGCCTCCTCTTTCACTTCAACCTTGACCTCCCTCGCCCTGCGTCCCTCGTTGACCTTCTTCCTGTCCGCCGCCTTACACATGCCATTTAATCCGAGCTCGCATTCGCCGCACTTCCGCCCGACGGGGAGGCAGACCATCTGCCCGAACCCGACGAGCAGCCAGTTGATCTCGCGCCACTTGTCCTTGGGCAGCCAGCTCTGGAGCGCGAGCCGCGTCGCCTCGGGCTGCGTCGTCTTGTGCCAGCCCCAGAGGTTCGTGATGCGGTGGACGTGCACATCCACGCCGATGCCCTCGGTGCGGTTCCAGGCGGCCGAAAGGCAGAGGTAGGCCATCTTGGGCCCCACGCCAGGGAGGGAGGTGAGCCCCTCAATGGTGTCGGGGATGTCGCTGTCGAATTTATCGCGGAGGATTTCGGCTGTTGCTTTGATGTACCTGGTGAAGTCAGCTTCACGACCCGGGCATGTTTTCCGTCCGGCCGATCCGCGCAGCAACACGCTGCACCCGCCACTTACTTGGTCTTGTTGTTGTGAAAACCCACCGCCCAGATCAGCTCGTTCAAAAAGGCAGGCTCAACAGCGAGCACGTTCTCGAGATTCAAGCCGCCCGGCGCCCCCGGCTCGTGCGGCGGCAGCTGCGTCATCAGCCTCTTCATGGCCACCGCGTTGACCGTGTCCTTTGTCTGGCTCGAGAGCATCAGCGCGATGAGGATGTGGAACCGGCGGTCGCGCTCCGAGGCGTCGGGGTGGAAGAGGCGCTCGCAGCCCATGGTGTCGACGGCGGCGTTGCGCGCGGCGCCGTGCAGGCGCATCTGCTTGACGGCGTCGTAGATTGATTCCCAGTCGGAGGGGGGCTCGGTGCGCGGCCCGGCGGCGTCGGTGCCTTTGATCACGCGGGCCGGTTTACGGGCTTTCCGCGGCTTCGCGGGGGACGGTTGCGTCGCCGTTGCGGTCTCGGCCTCGACGTGTTCGATCTTGACGGCTGCGCCGCCGCCCGTGGGCTCCGCGTCATGGACGTCTTCCGTCTTGGTCACGCGTCTTCGTTTCCTGCCTCTCGTGTCCGCGACTGCATCTTCGATGTCGTTGATACCCAGGACGATGTCGTGAATCGCCTCCGCCGGCGCGGATTGCGTCGCGGCGTCCGCGTTCGTAGTGGAGGAGGGTGCGTTGTACGCGAAACGCGCGAGAGAGGAGCGTGTTGTCCTGCGCGCCTGTTGCGGCGGCGAGGACGGGCGGGCCATCTTGTTGAAGAGGGCCGAGGTGTCTTTGGATAGCTTCGATGTCCTCATCCCCGCTGTAAGCAGCCAAGACGCACTCCTCACGCTGGAGGACCGGATGCTGCTGGGTTCCCGTCTCCGTCTTCCAGGCTGTAGAGCAGGTAAAACAGCACACGCCGCGCCTGGTTGTGCGCGATGCCGCGATCAAAGACGCAATTGACTTTGCAACGCGAAGGAGGTCCCTGCCCATCGGCGTAATCGTAAACCCATTGGCCCTGAGCCCTTCCCGGGTTCTTAGGGGACCAAGGGTCGTGCGGATTGGGTGGATTTAGGGGGGGGCCTGCATGGGGCCGGATAGCCGGGATGCTCGGTCGGCATTGTCGTGGTGGGCTGCTAATTTAGCGAGGCGAGATATCCCTGTCCGATGACGCTACTCCGAGTGCGAGGGCGGGAGAGGCGGGAAATTGGGAGGTTCCACCGGTTTGGGGCTGGCTGGCTCGGTTTGGGTGCGATGCGGCTGACGGACATCGCAGGACGTAAATTAACTTCGGTTTCGGGGCTGGGCACAATGCGCCGATGGTTTATATTCCGTATTATGAACGCTGGTCAAAGAGCGGGCGGCATGGGCGACGCGGAAGAGAACCCCAGAAGGGCTCACGGATCGCATGCCGAGCAGGTGGGAGAAGGTGTGGGGGAGGTCGTTTTGGATTGGTTACGGTCGCCTTTATACGACCCGTACCGGAGAGTGGACTGATATCTTTTGAATACTATTATAAGCACATTCGATCTTGATCCCCTTGTGGCTTCTTTCCAAAAAGCCAATCTGGTGGAAAGTATCGAGTGACGGGTATAGTGTCAGCTGTTTCTTGAGCTAATCCCTCGCGGATAGCATCAAGCGACGGACAGACAATTGGGAGTCATCGTTTGCGATTATCTTCAAACACTCAAATGACTGCAATGGCAAATGAGAAAAAGAGTATAGTACATGAATAAAAACTTGAACAGATTCTAAAGTCCCCGAGGGGATTCGATATTTGCTAAATTGCAGACGCTTCGCCAACTCCAACACCAACTCCGACCCCAACGTGCAACCCTCCATGTTTAAACCGTGAACTCTTCGTTCAGCCAGTGCTTCAGCACGACACGCCCCTCGGTAAAGCTCTTCTTCTCCCAGCGCACGATGATGGCGGCGTGACTGTGGCGGTCCTTGTGAATCCACACCGGGTACTTGTGCCAGCCGACCGAGTCGAGGTTCTGGATCATCTGGAACTGGTAGGGCGCCAGCGCGAGCGTGGGCTGCGACGGCACCGACATGCGCCTCTCCCGGGCGAGGAGCTGGGTCGTGCTGCGGTCCATCTCGACCTCGTCCAGGTCTTCGTCCGTCTCGCTCGCCAAGTACTCCTGGTCTTGCGAGCTGTTGAGCGTCTCGTAGACGTGCTCCACTTCCTCGCGCATCTCCTTCATCCACAGCGGGCCGCGGTACTCATTGATCGCCACGCCCGCGAGGCCCTTCTCATGCAGCTGGATGCGCTTCGACGACCGGACTGTCTGGACGACGGAGCTGATGAGGAAGGCGATGATGCCGATGGGGACGAAGACGGTGAGGGCGAGTACGAAGGGCACGCGTTGAATCCACTTCCAGCCAGCGCCGGCAACTGATGAGAGGGTGGCTGGCCCGGAGACCTTTGGCTTTGACGCAACCGGGTGGTTTGGGTCGAGAATGACATCCTCGTAGCCGTCCACGAAGTTGCACTTAATCTTGTCGAGGTTTGTGTACGGGTCGGTCTTGGTGATGCCGGTGGTGTAGTGCACCGCGCTCCTGTCGTTGACGATGTTGGTGTAGAGCGTGCGGCGCTTGAAGCGTTTCAAGCCGGCAAGGAAAATGGAGTTCGGGTCGGCCAGAACGGCGAGCAGCGGCCGGCCCGTGTCCCGAAAGTCGTCGATGGTGAACAGCTGACGGCCAGACATGGACAGAGTGCGAGCGCCGAGCACATTCCACAGGTGGTTGTGCCATCCTCGCAGTGGCGTGCGAACGCCGAGGTGCGGAGTCGCAAATGTGACGAAGTTCTAGGCCAAGTCAGTAACCGTACGTCAACTCCGGGTGGGATTGCGCATTCGCACCATGCATTCCACATTGTCGAGAATGCCCTTGGAATGAAGCAGGCCCACGGCGTAGCGGGAGACGAGTCCGCCAAGCGAGTATCCCACGATGCTCAACTTCTTGATCTTGCCGCCCCTTTCCTCGATCAGGCGCAGCTCCTCTTCGATCTCGGCGCACACGCGCTCGCCACCGCGCTCAATACCATCGTAGGTAAAGGAGCCACTGTTGCGTTTCGCGAGCAACAAATAAAGCTTGTCGGCGGGGTACTTGACTCGTAAGCTTTTGGCGATCTGGGCCATGTGGTTAGGGTTACCCCAAAGCTACGGAGCCGCGGCGGCGTTTTGTTAGCCTAGAAACATTCATGACGTCGGTGCGAGAAACAATGCAGCAGCTGCAGGTTCAAGGAGCGAGGGGCATGGCAGGGTTGGGCTGATGAAATTGCGTGTACGAACCCCATGGACCAGGACGCAGAGATGATCGGCCTCCGCGGTGCCGCCGGTGTAATCCATGATGGAGTCGGATGAGATCAGGGACCGGTGAACAGATTGAACAGCAAAGGGCAACAACGTTGAGGAAAGTTGCAATGAAGAACGTCGAAGGGAAGCTCGTGTGGGACGCGCGCCGAGTTAAATTCTCGGGGCGACCACACAAGAGTCCCTCCAACGGACAGTCCGCGAAGCCCGACCGGGGGGAGCTCAAGTCCGCTCAGGTCCTGCTTCGCACCGCACAAGTCGTCGTCAAATTCGATGACACGACGAGAGTGCCTGCCTGGATTTCAGGGGAGATAAGGCGTCTTAGCACCCAAAGTAGTCTCTTTCTGCGCGTCCAGTGGTGTGTTTGCAGTGTCTGCAGGCGCTACTGGGTGCTGTGCGCCGCGTGGCTTCAGCTTGATTCGCCCGCTGTCTCCCGCCCAGGCTGCTGGCTAATTGGACGTTGTCCGTCCCTAGGCCGGAATGGAATACGCGCACGCGACGTCTCGATTAGGACCTTGCTGATAAGTGGAGGGGCTGCAGGAAAGGGTGGGGGAAGGGGTTGTCGGAGTCTTGATCCGCGACGACGGGCTGCAGGATTGGCTTGTGATCTTGGGTTGGGTAAGCTCGCACGATGTCGATTCTTCTTCTTGGGAGTAATTCGTCTCGAAAGGCTGCGAGCTGGCGAAGACCCTGAGCACGCAAAACGCTACGCGTTGCTAGTCGGTAGGACTGATGGCTGAGAGCCCAATTCCGAGTCGAGTTCGAGTTCGAGTTCGTCGACCGCGTTGGAGGTGTTGCGTCGGGTTTTCCCTGCGCGCGCTCAGGACATGCAACCACAGGTATTGCGGGAAGCGGTTCGTCTTGCACAACAGCTGCAAATCAAGATAGACTCAAGCTGTTGAAAATAAACCAGAAGAGTCGCAAGAACCCATTTCTGGGGGCGGTGGGCAACGAGGGCTTTCTTTATAGACCCTCAGGACGATGGAATCTCGCAGAAGCCTAGAACCCCCCGGAACGGTTTGTGGCTCCCGATCACCCTCATTGATAACGATTTTCTCGATAAACAACTGAGGGCATTTCCCCCGCCGTACACCGCCAGTGTGTTCTGTCCAACCGTTGCACCGAGATAGGCAAGTCCATCCTCGAGACCAGGGCTGCCCATGGTTTCGCCCCAAAGGCTTGGTGCCACTCGCGCCCGTCGGGGCTTAGATGCCGGCGACCCGTTATCAACAGCAGTGTAGGCAATAGCTAGATGACTTCGCTGTCGGTCCTTGTGTCGCTGCCCTCAGCGTCACCTTTGCTATGCGAGGAAGATCCAAAGACTGCATGTCTAGTCCAAAGCGAAGGGTGGACAGGGGAGCACAGATTGATCACCGCGCCCGTCACATGCAAGACCGTGTTCGGGTTGCCTCTCAGACGCTTGGTGCACTTCTCGGGCGCGGACCAGATAAGAGATGCGAAGACAAGCGCGTAGATATCCAGAAAGGATAGCATGGCTCGTTATGTTGTCGTCAGAAGAAGGTAAAGTCGCCGCCAAGAGTAGTCAAAATGGACGAGATGGTTAATGTGTGGAACAAGCACTTCCCATGGTCTCGAGTAGTTCCAAGCCGAGGAGTCCATGTCCGGTGTTGTCCAAAATGTCCGTGTGCTCTTGGTCACCATAAAAGATGAGACGGTTCGTAAAATAGAGTTCGCGTCCCTGGATGTGCCGCGATAAGGATCCTAAGGATATCTGACCCCTTGATCCTTCTGGCACAAGGGCCACGGCCTCGAGAGATGGTGAGGGGGTCGGCAAGGTACGGGGTTTGAGAGTATCGCCGCAGTTGAGGTTGGATGCTGGGGGAGAAGGCTGGTGAAAGGTAGAGGAAGACTGCCCATGACTCGGGGCTAGTAATGTGACGATGTCCAGACAACACACGATGGATGAGCGAGATGCCGGGCCACCCAACCCCGATGTTCATTTGGCATTTGTCAGTGGTCGGAATGAGATCGGTTTCTCTTCCCACGAGACGCCTTGGCGGCTTCCATTGCCGTGTGAGATGCGTGAGAGGAGGACAGAAAAAGACCGCCGCACAATGCAAGTGAAGCTGCGAGATCTGGGTTGATTCTCGACCAACCGGCGCACCTCCAGCAAGCGGCCCCACCACAGCTCCCAAACTGAGGTGAGATACACCCAACAGCCAGCCTTACCTAATCCATCCAGCGCTCGGAGCCTCCCTTCATCCCAACTCCGACAGCATGCGAGACACATCAACCATCTGTGACACTCTCCCAAACCAACCCATCTTTATGCCTTGAACGTTTCCGTTATCGCCGCCTTGATCAACGTCCAATCTCGCTTCATTCTTGTGTCAGCCTCGCCCTGGCTACGCGCCACGTCGGCCCACCGTCCATTCGCCCGGGACCCGCGAATTCTCCGACTGGAAACGGCACAACGTCACAAACGACCCGGCTGCGGTTTTGGCTATGAGATCTTCACATCAATCCCCCGGATCTTCGCAGCCTTAATTGGCGCGTTCACTCTCATTCCACCTCCATCCCCCTCGAAACGGCCAGGCGACCACGGCCAGACCCCTTTCGCCTGTTTAAATCGGGACATACGGCCATTCCTCGTGGAGAGAGGTAGCTTCCATCCCCCAGACGAGGCTCTGGCAGTTCCCGTCACATTCCGTTCTCGTCGTCGTCTTATCCTTCTTCCGCTGCGTAACAACGGCAGGAAAGGAAGAAGAAGAAGGAGCAGCAGCAGCAGCAGCAGCAGCAGCTCCTGCCGCTATTACCGTGGTTGGGCCAAATTTAGTGTATTCCTTCAGCTTGAGGAAAGTATTGTCACAATGTCTTTTGTCGACCTCAAACACATCCCCTGTCCGGCCGGGGACAGGTGCACCGCATTCCAATGCCTCTTCCAGCATAAAGATGACAGGGATAAGATGGCGGCACCTTCAGCACCGGGACTCAACACGTCAGCAACGTCGGCCAAGAGGTCGACGGATGCTACGACGGATGCAATCCAGGATGGCCCTCGAAAACGTCTGAAAGCTGCTCAAGACGTCAGGAACCCCGCCAATCCTGCAAGAACGCCGACTCCTGTCAAAACCACCTCAAAACAAGACACCACACCGAGACCAGATGACACTCTGTCAGCTGTCGCTCGGCCCATCTCACCTCCACTCTTAAACCGCCCGTCCTCCTCCTTGACGACCGTGAAGAAGCTTCCTCAGTCCAAACCACTCGCACCTTCCCTCGCTTCGTCCGACCTCAAGAAGTCGCTGAATCACTCTATTGCCACCAGGTCCTCTGCTTTACCTGCAACTAATCACCCATCCAAACGCAACACCACTTCAGTCACTACCCCATCTGCCACTACTCCAAACCACACTTCAGCCCAGCAAGGCGCTGCTTCTCCTCACACTCCTTCAACACCGACCATATCCAAGGCCGAGCCACCATCCAAGCCCAGAAAGCCAGAGGCTCTCACCCCTCGTTTACTAAAATCATCCCCGGCCAAGTTCGATATTCGACTCAAGCTCGTGCAAATGCTACACGGCGAATACGCTCGCCTCAACAACGAACTCAAAAAGACCGCCAAAGACGCCGACGAGAAACAACTCATTCTCACGGACCAGGAGCTCATCTGGAGAGTCCTTGACGAAGAGGAGACCACTGCCATCGAGAAAGGCGCCATCTATTCAAACGTAATCAAAAACAAAATCATGCAGTACAAGAAGATGACACTGCTGCAGTGGAAGGACGAGAGGGTCGTCCAACGCCACCAGCAGACCCAGAAAGGCCCTCACAAGAAGCCGCCTGTGTCTCCCAAGAAGATTGTGACTGGGCTGACGCCGGCGCAAGAGGTTCGTCTCGTTCGCCACCTCATCACCCCCATTGACGGCCTCGCTGCCCACGGCTATGTTTCGTCTGTCCCTACTGAGGCCGACATCAACAAGGCACGTGAAGGTCTTGAGGCCGCCAAGGGCTGGGAGAAGTGCGATCGCTGTGACAAGCGCTTTCAGATGTTCCCTGGCAGAAGAGAAGAAGACGGGGCTCTTGCCTCTGGCGGCACCTGCACCTTCCACTGGGGCAAGACCTACTTCCCCGAGCGCCAACTCGGCGACAGATCCAAGCAGCAGAAGCGCTACCGATGTTGTGGTCAGGCTGTCGGAGACTCCGCTGGCTGCTACACCAACCCTCATCATGTGTTCAAGGCATCAGACCCCAAGCGACTGGCCACCATCCTCAACTACGCTGAGACACCTACAAACCCTAATGCACCCTCCAACAGAGCTGTGTGCTTCGACTGCGAAATGTGCTACACTGTTCACGGCCTTGAACTGGTCCGTCTCACCGCCACGGCTTGGCCTACCGGAGAAGAGCTGTTGGACGTCCTCGTTCAACCAGTCGGCGAGATTCTGGATCTCAACTCACGGTACTCGGGTGTTTGGCCCGAAGACATGGCGTCCGCGGAGCCATGGTCCGCTAAGGAAGTAGACCCAACCCCCGCCCAAGCCAAGAAAATGTCCAGTCCCAAGAAGACCAAGAAGAAGATGAAGATTGTCTCGTCTCCCGAAGTGGCACGTGACCTGCTCTTCGCTCTCATCGCCCCCGACACCCCTCTCATCGGCCACGGTCTGGAAAATGACTTGAACGCCGTTCGTATTGTGCACCCTACCGTCATCGACACCGTACTCTTGTTCCCTCACAAGCACGGCCTCCCATACCGCCAAGGCCTGAAGATGCTTATGGACAACCTCCTCAACCGCAAGATCCAGGTTGAGACAGCCGGCAAAGTCCAAGGTCACGACAGTGCGGAGGACGCTAGGGCTGCGGGTGACCTAGTGCGCTTCAAGCTCTCGGAGGAATGGAAGAGCATGAAGCTCAAGGGCTGGAAGCTAGAGGGTAATGACTTCGTGCCACCTGGCGGAAAGATAGACGACTTCCAGGGTCATCTGACTGTGGAGTTCCTTGAGTCTGCTCTCTAGCGGCGGGTAGACTTCATCAATACTTGAGTGTCCGGAGATGCGTCTTGGCGTTTAGGAGGACTAGGGGTCCTGGGATGTATTGGGAGGCGTGGGACTGGCATAATGATACCTACCTCATGAAACGGGGTTCTTTAATAGTAATGGGCTTTTTCCATCATCTTTTCGTCCCTCAGTGATCCTTGCATATGTATAGCCAGAGACCAAGCCTTGAGTTTGAGGCAGCAGCTCATGTCGAATATTCAGCAAGCTAGCTTGGAGCTGTTCGGTAGTGGCTTCCGGCCACGAGGCAGATGATACGCACGGCAGTAAAGTCAGCTCACATCATGAGAGCATTTGACATGCTTACCCCCAGCATGGTGTCTGTTGCCGTTGTTCCAGGAATATACTTCCAAAGGGGAAGCTCCCCCGCGTATTCGGGATGAATAAATGAGCATTTCCCAAAAGCTTCTGTTGGCCAATATACTTGTTGATACATGTGCGGACGCATCAAAACCAAGGACCTTGGATGTTGATGTATAGCACCTCTACGTTACTCTCTCCTCTAATCCGGAGGAGACGCGATGTCCAGTTTCACTTCCTCTTCGCTTGGCTTACCTGACTGCCCTTGCGTTCTCGTGGTATCAGAATTATTCTTTGCGATAATCAGGCATATAGCAAACACCAACATAACACATGTCAGGCTTGTCCTCGCCTTCGTCTAGGAATTTGAGGGACTGAAATAAAGGTAGAGGCTTGGATTCAAAAAAGATGGACAGCAACTTGTGTTATAGAGAATTTGGCCAACAATGATTTTCCAGGCTGGTTTTAGCATGCAAATCATTGGCTATGCTATCAAGTCTAGCATTTCGATACTTCTTCACTATTTCCTGCTTGTCCAGGCACATTGATATCACGAGAGACACAGATAAAGGGACAGATATTCTGCTCCAGGCTACGAGGGCACAAGCTTACTATTATTCCAGCAAGTTAGTAACATGCATGTTTCCGCAGCCGTTCATGGGGAACCAGCGCGACGTTGGAAGGAGGTGGTGAATAGGCAATCTCGTAAATGCCCAAAAACGAAACAGACTTCTACAGACTGCCAAAGAACGGCTCGCTCTAAATTCTTTTGAATCTCATATGTTGAGTCTCAGGCATGGCCATGGGCATCATGCGTACACAAACGATATGTCGCAGCTGCAGGTTTGGCACCCCAAGAGCTTGAGGTCCTAGCGATTCTTGAATATCAAGGCCGTTACTGAACTCAGTCTTTTAGAGCACCATTCGAGCATAATATCTTGCTGACTGTCACTGCAACTTCACACATGCTCTGTTGGTTGATATCTTGGTATGATGACACTCATGTGGCCCGCAAGCGAACATGGCAGCATTAAGTTCCTACCACCTGTCTCGAAATCGCGTGCATTACCGAATTCATGAAGGAGTCTGAAGCGCTTGCGCAGATATAGTGCATGGTAACTGTCATCTGAATAACGCCTTTACTAAACCAATGTGAAACAGCGAATTTATTCATTTACCGTCTTCGTTCCCATGTGTGGCTCGAGGACGGTATTTCACTCTGACCTGACCCAGTTTGAAAAGGTAGAAATATGCAACTGAGCCCATGGATCACATATCAACGGCAGGGATTGTGATCCGTATCACGCTTTCAAGCTGTCTTAAGTCGACTGGTGGACAAAAATGTCACATATCGATCACGGCATATGGTTCGAAACGTGAGTTGGGATCGTGGAAAGGAGGCAGGATTCATTGCCCTATGATTACACTTATTGAAGCGGTGACTTGCCTTCAAAGTCTATAATACAGCATCGCCTTTTCTTCTCTCATTCAACACCTTACACCACCCCTCATACTTGTAACACTTTACGGCCGTCCGACGTTCAACAGCATCTGGCTGCCGTTCTTACCGCCGCTGGGCAGGTAAGCAACGTTGGGATTCGACGACAGCGTCGCAGCAATGTCCCTGCTGGCCTCGATCTTTCTGATCTGGACGAGGCCGTCGCCGTTCTTGGCAATGGCTTTGCTGATGGTCTCGGCGCTCTCGGCCTCACCCTCGGCGCGGATAACGTTGGCCTGACGCTCCTGCTCGGCCTTCTCGACAATGAAACGCGCACGCTCGGCGTCCTGCTGGGCGATCTGCTTCTGCTCAACAGCCTTGGTGAACTCCTTGCCGAAGGTCATGTGCGTGATGGAGACGTCTTCAAGGGCGATGTTGAACTCGGCGGCGCGCTTCCGCAGGTCAGAGCTGATGCGCTGCGAAACGGCCTCACGCTGAGTAATAAGCTCCGCGGCGTCGAACTGCGCGACGATGGACTTGAGGACTTCGTTGCCGATGGAGGGGAGGACTCTCTCGTCGTAGTCTTGGCCGAGGTTCTGGTGGGGCGGTTAGGGTCGCGTGGTCGTTTGTAAGCGTGTGGGAGTGCAAGACTTACCTGGTAGATCTTGGGGAGAGCCTGGACTTCAGGCCTGTGCAGCACACGGAGGGTCAAGCTGACCATCTGAAGATCCTTGCTGCCCGTCGTCGTGGCGATATTTCTGGGCTTCGTCCGCACGTCGAAGACGATGCTCCTCTGCAGCCACGGCACGAGGAAGTGCGTGCCCTCGTTGATGACGGTCTCCTTGACACCAGACAGTCTGTCGAAGATGACGGCTCTGGATCCACCCTTGACATCGTAGATTGACGACTGCAGCACCGCGACACCGATGGCCGCAGGGACGGCCATACGGTACGCAAAGCCCAGAGCTTGAGCCATGGTTTCGGAAGCGGGAAACGGGGGTATATTCGACGGGAGGTACAGTTAACGGAGTGGTACAGTCCGTTGGCGGAGATCGCGGGCTATCCGACTGGGCTTTTGGACGTTGGTGGTGGGCTGGTCGTGCAGTGGAAGGACGGATGAAGCTGTCGAAAGCTCCTCTCGCAGATGCGGCGGTAAGCTCCGTCATGGAATTTTGGGACTGTCGACCGGGGTGGTCGGATGGGTGGTGACGGTTCGAAGGTGCAAAGGCGCGCTAAGCCATTTTGGGCCGTGCGCCTCAGCATTCGGGTTCGGCAGGAAGGGGACAAGATTTGAACCTCGTCTGATTCGACCCATCCCGATCTCCAGCCTAACGACTTTCTACCCGGTTACACATCACCGTCCACCACAAGCCGTCACGATGAGACCTACGCAAGCTCTTATGGGAGGACCCAGCGTCCCTCACGGAAAGTACCAGCAGTAAGTGACGCTCTGTTCGAGGACAATTGAGGAAGGGAACTGGAAGGGCGTGCGGGCTTTTCAGATCGGGAGACCGAGATGGTTCCGCCTGTCCGCCGCGTCTCGCACCAGTTTCAATGGCGCTCTGAGTGCATGCCACTGACATTTCGATAGCTACCTCGGCTGGTGGGGACACATTGGTATGTTACCTCGCAACATTCTGGTTGTCAAAGCACGATGGCGATGCGGTTGAGCGACGCATTGATTTTTTGTGGCGGAATACAACGGCGTCGAGGAGGGAAACGGAAACGACAATCTGCTCACCGAACGAGACGATACGATCGGAAGCAACGATGGACGGAACAACGAGCTGATGAACTCACAGGTGGCGAGAAGCAGAGAGGTATCATCACCTACGGCATTTCCCCCAACCGTCAGAACCCCTTCGCCGGTGCCGCCCACGACGCCGTCTTCAACACCTGGCGCCGCTTCAGCCAGCAGGTCCTTTACGTCCTCCCCCCCCTGGTTGCCGGCTGGTACATCATGGACTGGGCCACCCACCGGTCAGTCACCTCTCCCGAACGACCTGAAGCGGGACTTCGTACTGACATGCGATGCAGCAACCACTACCTGAACTCCAAGCAGGGCCGCGCCGAGTTTGGCGACGAGGAGTAAGCGCACCTTTCGACAATGGTGGACGACAAGTGCTAGAGGCGGACAACGATTCCCTGTGTCAAAACACGTGTATATCAACTACGTAGAGGGGGAGATATGGAATAGAACCCCATTTTTTGACGATTCTCATGCATGACCTGTCGGTTTCTGCAAAAACGCAAGGATGCAAAGATACCAAGTAGTGAGCATCATGTGTCAACCAAATAGATTATGGGCTGTTGTGAGACAATGCTTCAATGAACCAGAAAAAGGTCTACCAATGTAGCACTACCACCTTTCGCAGCAGCAAAGGACTTAGTCTTCGATTTTCAGAAAGACACAGTTCTTGTAAACACACAAACTAAACCATTTATCTCTGGGCTTGCCATTGACCCGGGTTTGGCTTCAGAGCCGAACGGAAAGATTCAATGGCGACTCTGCGCTGACATTTGAGGAATGTCTAGAATATGATTGGTTGGATCAAGTCACGTGAGTTGTTCACCGAGAACTGGTGACCGCTGAGCCAAGGTCGAGCTCACGCGGCACGGATATACCCCTCTTCCGCGGCACCTCTGGCACACAAGCTTGGAAGGTGGGGCCCGCCGAAAAAAAGTTGCATGGGCTCTGCAGATAGAAAAAAATCGAGCCCATACAATTCGACCTCGTCCAGCCGAAAGCTTCAACCGCCCGCCGCCGTCAAACCACCGAGTCCCTCCTTCGTCGAATCGTCCACCTTCCCTTGCTCCTCGCATCTTGATTCCTTTTTCCACAAACGTACAAAACACAAACCGTCGCAATGGCCGCCGAGAAGCCCGACAGAAAGGAGAAGAAGGACAAGAAGCGATCCGTGTCCGACGGCGCTATCAAGAAGGACAAGAAGGATAAGAAGGATAAGAAGGACAAGAAGGAGAAGCTCGAGCGCGCCCTCGATGAGCACCTCCAGGCCGATGTCGCCGCCACCGCTGTCGCCAGCGGCGAGATCGCGTCCAACTCTGCCGTCGACGGCCTCCCCGTCGTTGGCGCCCTCGTGCCTTTCGCCGTGCCATTGGCCGACGAGAAGGCCATGAAGAAGGTCATGAAGTCCATCCGCAAGGGTACGTTTTCCCACCAAGTCTCCTACAGAGGGCTTCTTCTGTCCCCCTGCAACCCATCGCACGTAAAGCGGCGTAGGCTAACACATCAAACAGCCGCCAAGAACAACACCCTCAAGCGCGGTGTCAAGGAGGTCGTCAAGACCCTCCGCAAGTCCCCCGCCGCCGGCCCCGGCAACACCGCGTTCCCTGGTGTCGTCATCATCGCCGGCGACATCTCCCCCATGGACGTCATCTCCCACCTGCCCGTCCTGTGCGAGGACCACAACGTCCCCTACATCTTCGTCACCTCGCGCGCCGAGCTCGGCGCCGCTGCCAAGACGAAGCGCCCGACCTCCGTCGTCATGGTTTCGGAGAAGCGCTCCGCCGCCGATGCCAAGAAGGCCGAGAAGAAGTCCGACTCCAAGGACGACGAGGAGGACGATGGCGAGGACTACTCCGAGGTCTACGCCGCCCTCGTCAAGCTTGTGCAGAAGGAGACTGCTAAGCAGTCCTTCTGGGCATAAACGCTGACTTCCTGAAACATGGATGGGCATTGCTTTTTGTGTGTGTGTGTTTTTGCATACCCCCAAAGTGCAATGCATACGGACATTGCGAAGCATAGGAAAGAGGGCATTTGTGGGGCCAAGTACGAGGAAAACATCCCTTGACACGCAAACAACCAATATCAGCGGAGAGACGAATATGTCACGGTTACTCCCGTCACTTCAATGAACGGGGAGCGTGGTTCATGATGGCAAAACGGCTTTCGGGGGAGTTGTACTATATGCACGCTTCCTTTTTTTTGCCAATGCGGCGCGGACATACGGGAAACTGGCTGGAAAAAAGATCATCGGCGTTCTAGGACACATCTTTTCGCAGTGGGTAGTCTTGCTACTGCTCAAACCAAATAAATGATTTTTTATCATGACAACTTCCGTTGGAACCTTTAGGGTGCGGAGGTGTGGAGGAACTTTCATCTGCTGCTCAGACACGAGGTGTCGAGAGCACGCTTTCGTGATGCCGTGACCTGGTGTCATGCGTGCGTGAAGCCAAGCACTTCTTGAACCCCTCGTCTTGTTGACTTGCTAGATTGAGGTGGGTATCTTTTATGTTGCCTCACTTGCCACAATGATCATTGTCCAACGCCGTCCTGGCCGCCTGTCGAGAACAGATACTCTCTGATTTGTTTGTAGTTCCAGCCGAGGTTCACCCTCAACAAATCTCCCCTTCGATTGTGCTGTGGACATATCATACTGGTGCAAGACATCAATTCATCACAGCACCCCTTTTGTAAACCGCAGACACATGTGGAATGAAGGTAAAATATTTAAAATGATTTTGTCGATTAATGGAATCAAGGCTTGAGCAGACGTAAAAGTGTAGGTACATGGCAATGACCCTAGCCGCAATAATGGGCTCTCTTTAACTCCATGACCTCATCCCATCCGACCCAACGATAATAGCACACGAGCGATCCTTTTCCCAGGACGCTCAATTGAGTTTATAAAGCATTAAACCCTTTAGTCGAAGGGGTTGGTGCGGGTTCCCCACCAGGTGAGGAAGACCGACAGACCGACGGTCTCGATGACCTTGGCCAGGACACTGACGCCGACGGTGTCAACAGGACGCTTCTCGACGAAGACCTGGGAGATGTACTGTATTTTGTTAGTAACAGTCATGAAGTGAGGCAGAGGTCGACGTACACCGGGGGCAGAGGTAGCGAAGAAGATCAGGGAGCCGAGGTAGGCAGCGCCCTTGTAGGACAGAGTGCCAGTGGCGTTGATAAGAGCACCGACTCCGTACGACTGGAGGGCAGAGCCGACGAGGGAAGTACCCCAAGCGACGGCGGCACCCTGAGCCTCCTTGGAGCGAGCGAACTCCTCCTTGGTGTTCGCGGCCTTGGCGCGCTGGTAGGTTGCGCCGAACAGGGGGGTCAAGACTGTTGTTGGGGAAGCATGGGTCAGCTAATGCGCTCTGGGCTTTGGTGTGATTTTTGGGGTACCAAAGGATTCACATACCAGCGAGCTCAGCCGTGTGGTTGAAGATGGTGCCGAGGGCAATGGCCGAAGGCTTGACGGGGGGAGGTCTGATGAGATGGGTCAGCGGACTGGTCATATTGTTTCGACGACGCCTCGGTACTGAATCGAGCTTGTGATCCCGAGTCCAACAAAGGAGCATTGTCTCCCTCGACTGGCTACAGGTGGGACAAGTAAAGCCGTGGCTATTCGAAGCGAACCCGAAGCTGCCTCAGGTTGCTCATCACCGTCAGGAAGGGCGTCAACTTACAGTGCAGAGACATGTTTGCTGGTTTTTGAGTATCTTGTGGTGTGAAGTAATCAAGAATCGATTGGACTGTTGGAGTAATGTAAACAGAAGCTTGGGAGCAGAAGGGCGGGAGGGCAGGCTTTTATGTGCTAGGGAGGCGCCAGGTGGACGGGTGTGAGCTACTTGTGACCTCAGCCTCTGCATGCAAGCTTGGTTTGGTAACCGGAGCAAGGCAAGTGCGTCCTCCTGTCCGTCCTAGGCGAAACAGGAGCTAGCTACCTGGAGCTGGGAGGTGATTGGGAAGCAGGCCCAGCCGGCCAGATCGAGGTCTCATTCCATCATCGGTCGTCCCTGGGAGCCCGTCCTCTGCCACTTTGCCTTTTCCCTTTCCCCCCAGGCAAAAGGCGTGTGAGCTACGCGCAGGGGGTGGTTGGTAGCGAGAGACATGTCACAGCGCTCTCCCTCCTGCTTTTTGCTCCCGATTGTGCGGTGCTTCTGCTTGCCTCCTGCGTACGGTGGTATGGTTGGGTGTCCCAAGCTTGCGCTCCAACTCGCGCCATGCCGCTTTCTCCCCTTTCCAGCTGTCGATGTCGTGGTGTCGTCACCTGTGCCATGATGTCACCACCTTCCTCCCCCGCCGAACCCACCCGCGGCCCACTCCTGCTCCGGCAATTGGTCGAGACCGTCCACAAGCACCTTCTCCCTAGCCGCATACCCCCGGCCAAACCACCTACCCGCTTCTAGCCCGTTCACCTCCAGTATCCCGTGTTGGCCTGGATTAAGCACATCATTCTTTCTTTGCCTGCCAAGTGCCCGCTCTGTGACGGTCTCGGAGCGTGTCCTCCACGCCTCCCTGCACATACAGTCCACAGCACCCGCGCTTGCACTCAATCATGGTGGGGAATTTACGAAAATCTGGAGCAAAATGATCGAGGTGGTCGACGTAGAATCTCGTGGCCTGCCCCCTGGCCAAGGCAAATGTGCATCACCTTGCACCAGGCCATTTCGGGTTTTGTCCATATCAGTTCATACACTATGAGCTGCGCCTCTTTTGCCGCCAACCAGCTTCTGGGTGGAGGGAGCTCTGGTCGAGACTGAAAACGCCTCAACCAGGGTAGCTATGCTGTGCCTTACGTACACATTGTATCATCCCTGTTTGTTAGGTACCTATGTCGGCTATCAAGCTTGCCCTCGGCAGGAGTCGGCTTGGATAAGCCCAGGCACAAGGCAGCGAAAGAACCAACCCGTCGCCGGGCTGGCGGACGCTCAATGTCAACACCGACCAAGAACAACACTCACAATCACTGAGCATCAAATACTGCTTTTCAGGCACAAACTTCCGTTGGACTTCGGCAACCGATAAAAGGTTGGTGGCCTGGCATGTATTCCTGAAGCTCCACAGAACCATAACGGCATCGCGTCGTGCCGCCCAAGAACTCCTCTTCCCGTCCCTTTATCGAATATTAATACAGCCCTACACCGCGTAGTTGAAGCCGTCGGTGTTCGCCTCGCTAATTCCATGCCAGTACACCAAATGTTCCTTCTACAGACCCAAACTCTACGCCATATGCTGACCGTCCTCGCCTCCACGCAACGCAAGCAGCGCCCTTACGTCCGAAACGTACTGCAAGCCCTCGAGCAGTGGCACCAGGTGCAGGAGGTCGTTGTCCGTCGGATCGTTGATCCAACCTTGGATAGGGATTGCATTGTCTATTGCAGGACTCGCGTTAGATCGCGTCTTCGACGCCCAAACAGAACGCGCCGTTCCCACATACCTTGATGAAACATATAACTCAACGGACTATTGTCCAAAATCATGACCTTGCTCAGGTCCGGTTCAACCGAACTGAGGTCTTTGATAAAGGCTCCTTGCCGGAACGTGCAGTGTTGTCTGTAGTATCGCGCCGAGAAAAACTTCCTCTCGGCTTCCAACCAGTCAATGACCGGGTCCGCGTATTCTTGAACAGAGGCTGTGAAGACAACTAGGTTGTACCACTTGCAAACCTTGAAGAAACGTTAGCATCTCGGCAGCGATTGGACCGTTTGCGACAGCTTCTTACCCGGCGCAGGAAGTCGTCGCAGTGTGGACGCTTGTTGACCCAATAGAGAATCGGATGCTGCGGTCCGATAGACGTTTGTCCTCCAGCGCCTACGTAGGTCTGGTTCAGCCTGACTTCGACCATGTGCCCAGTGCTCATGCGCCCCCCTTGGACATGCTGTGAATCAGAGTTTCGTCGAGGTCCAAGATGAGAGTCTTTTGGTATTTGGGATCGGTTGAAGGCTCAAGGTTGAGGTACGAGGGCTGCCGGCGAGGAATTAAGGGGCGAGGCGGAGCCGGCGTCTTGGGATACCTAGTCAGCGCGCCTGCAGGAGACGTTGGCGACTTCAGCTGTGCGGATATGTCGGATGAGCCAGATTCACCGTTGCCCTTGGAGCGTACTGCAGCAGATTGTGTCTTCCTGTGCTTACGCTGAGGCAGAGCATCGTCGCTGTGTAGCTTTATGCGTATAGATCTCCGGGCAGGCGCAATCTCTTCGGAGGCAGACTTTGAACGGGAGTGTCGGCTAGAAGAACCTCGACGCTGACGATCTGCGTCCGATTCCGATTCCGAGGATATGCTTGAAGACGAAGACCCTGAAGATCCCATTGGCCTTGAGTAAGCGACTCCCCCGTATCCGGCACTCCCCTGGCGACCTGATTTTTCGTCCATGGTCTCAGGGTAGTCTGTCGCAAGCTTCTTGTTTCCGCCGTGAAATCCAAACAGCTTTTTGAGCGGAAACAAGGGCGAAAAGTTGCCCGTTTCGTCGTACAAGCATGCGATCAGATAGACACCTGGAGCGGCCAAAGTGGACAAGACCCAGCGAAGAGAATTGATGAAGCTCGCAGCGATGCGCCGAGGCAGGGAGTGCCATGTAGTTGACCTCAGGCCCGAATCTTTCGATTCCCCTATCAGCGGTGTTGCTTCGCTGGCGAGATCCATCCCATGGCCGTCATTGCGCTGCTCAAAAGCGGACTTCTCGAGTGGGAACGTATCGTCGTCTTGGTCGTCGTCGTGATTCTCTGCGCCTTCGCCGCCGCGCTGGTCGTCGGATTGTACAGTTAAGCCCAGGGAGCCGATGGAGTTGGATCGCGAAGCAACCGGGCTCGGCGGCGGAGAGACGCGAGAGGTGATGATGTTTAGGGAGTTCATCTTTGACAGCATGTACAATCCATGAGGCATGAAGGCTCGACGACAGATAGCGAATCAGGGGCAAAGAGTTGGGAGAGATCGGGGGTTCGGTAGTAAGGGGTGGTGCCGGTGGCCAGGAATGTTCCAGACGTTCCGCGCGATGAAGGATGCGATGGGCGAGCAGTCGCGTCAGGGGAAGCGGGCGTCGTGCAGCAGGCCGATGGACGCAGCAATCGAAGGGAACGAGTGTATGGGCGGCAATCGTGTGTTTACTCGTCGGTGAGGTTCGGGTCGAGGGCAGATTACGGATGGTCAAGAATCGAGTCTGTGATGGCCGAGAAGAGCCCAAGTCGTCGGTTGGCCGGATGGTTTCCCCCCCAAATCCAAGTCCAAGGAACGGCAACACTCAGTTCGCCATGAACGAACAACGAGGCTTCAGAAAAATCAAGCGCGAAGGGGTGGCGCTGGCGAAAAAGGTTCGTCCGTCTGGTGCTAACGAACGCTAAAAGGCGATATGTGGCCGTCAGCGCAAACCTGACGACTAGACCGTGTGTGAAGAGAAGAGATGTCCAGTGTAAAAGGGTCCGTCGGGCTCTCGGGAGTTGGAGGTATCGAGGCGGCCGAGATGCGGTAGCGTCCAAAGGCAGTGGTTGAGATTGACAGGGAAGCTGTTTCCTGATTGGAGGTGCCAATCGAGCGTCCAGAGAGCCTAGAGTGTCTAGAGGGCCCGATTTGTTTCGCACGACGTCCCAGTGGAAGCCACGGAAGGGAAGCGGGTGCGAGGGGGTGGGAGGGTTAACAGCAGCAAGCCGCTCAACACTCTGCAAGTCTGCTGGGTTTGGCCGGGTTGGACCGTGGTCGTACTTGGGACAGTTTGATGCTGGTGCAGCTATGTATCGACGGTATTGGTCCAGCGCAGGCCGTGCTGAGGGAGGGTGTTCTGTCCAGTACAGCGTTGCGTGGGTAGCAGCAGGACGGATGCTGGGGTTACACTGCCTGCTGACCCTTGTGGGGGATGTGGAATGAAGATAGGTTCACGTGTCGAATCTCGAACCGTCCAGTTCCCTTTTGGGCGTTGCTTCTTAATTTCTTCCTGTCACGTTGCGCTTCGTCTTCCCACTTGCCAGTCACTCACTGCAGTTTTTGGGGGGATGCAGAGAGACGAGAGCAAGGGGGGGAGGGACCAGCTGCTACCAAGCGGCGACGTAATCGATGTACCTCAGCCCACATTCTGAGGTATCTTCCCCAACACAAACTGGAGTGTACTATGTAGAGACACTTGGGTTCCGAAGCCACTTTGAGCCCGCAAGGTGGCTGCAACTTGTCTTCCGGCAGCCCTCCTCCTTTGAGCTGATTCCCCTCAACTGGGGTTGGAGAGAAGTTTTCATGGACTTCGGCCGTGACCTCTGATATGATTGAATGCGTCCATCAGCCGATTCCCGAGCCATCCTGGCTGACATGTGCTCTTTTCATGTGAAAGAGCAACTCCACTTTTGCCTTTGTTGTTGAGACTTTTGATTGAACGGAGCCGGGGCAGACAGGGCTCGAGTTGGGAACCTCAGAATCTCTGCGGGATACGGGGCCTATTGAGTGTCGCAACTCCGGCCCATATCTTCGTATCCGTGTTCTATTGCCGCTCAACCATTCGCTCTTAGGTGATAGTCACCCTGCTGTTCAACTCTGATAGCAGCCTCCCCTTCTTCCAACTCTACCCACTGCAGGAGTGGCTAAACTGCTTAGGGAGTGGCACTGTTCATTCTCCTCTCTGGCCGGTTTATTTCCCTGGGTTGGGCTTTACTCTATAGGTACGGGGGACGGCTTTGATCTCGCATGGCATAACTGGCTCTTGGCTGTGTTGCGTTGTTGGAGGTTCGAATTAATTCGGCCGTCTCAACTTTGCATTGTCAACAGCCGTTGCAGGCTGTTAACATAAACCACAATGCGAACCGATGGTCCCCAAAGCCGGTGAAAGCAAGGGTCCAGGATGAAACATGAAATGGCTAACATTCCGCAACATGAACTTTCAACCCTTGCCTAGAACGCCATGCAAGACATCAGATAATGGTCCCCGGCGAATCCCGTCTGCTGCTGAGAGTTTAGGATCCAATGCTGCCAAGAGACCAGGCAGGTATAGAATCACGGGTCACTAACGCTTGTTTTATAAAACATAAATGCATTCCCTCCCGGTTCTTAATGGCAAAGGGAGCACTTGGGCTAAAGCAGAGCATCAGAGAAGGCGGTTAGATTCTTGGAGAGGAGGGCTTGAGAAGGGTGAGTTCGGCTGAAGAATTCGGGCGGATTGGTTCTCAAGATATGTATAACTGCTGGCATTCCTCTCCGTTTCTGCACTGCCGTTCCGTCATGGAAGTAGACCTGGCTCGTCGAGATGACGGGCAGCGCGCAGGCCACTGGCCAAGCACCCAACGCCCTAACGCATTACTTACATAGTACAGCGGCGATTCGGTTGCCAACGTCATTTTGCAGCGATGGAGGGGCATTTTGTCCAGTGGAGTGGTTTTCTGAGGTGCCATTGGGGATCTTGCCATGTCCCAGCACACGGGCTGCTTCGGACCGAGCTTCGAGCGAGCTCCAGCGAAGCCGTTACCCCCTGACACCAGCTGTCTCCGAAGCGGGTGGTCATCCAATGCCCCTCGAAATTTTTAGTGTGACAGGGGGTGGTTGAGTGTCCCTCTACGAGCTTCATTGTTGAGTCACAACCGTTTGCGCACAATTTCCAATTCACCATCCGGGCCAGACCAAGCTACAAGAACAGCCATTGCATTGCGCATTCACGTGCAGCAGCATCCAAAGGCCATCGCGTCCATTTCGAGCAACCACTTGTGACTCCAGCGACCTACGAGCTGTCTTCAGAAATATTTGCGACGGCCCCGCGACACCCCTCCCAGCCCCGGACCTCGACAGCGGCACCCACCGAAAATGGCGACCCTGAAGCCCAGCGCGGGGGATCTCGAACGGTACCTGAAGACCCTCAAGGGTAAGCCCTTGGAAGCTTCCATCGACAGTCTCATCTCGTACGGACCCCAGCAACAACACTATGCAAGCGTCAACTAATAGATCAACCCTCTAGGCTCCTGAAGAGAAGACAGATTCAGGGATCCGAGCTCTGCGCTGTCGCGACCGCACACATCCTCCTCCAGGTCGTTGCCAAGGCGAAATGGTCCGACGTCGATTCGTTGTTGGAAAAGGTTCAGCAGATTGGCCTGCGCCTCATCGCTGCTCAGCCCAAGGAATTGGTGGTCGGCAACATCGTCCGGCGCGTATTGAGCCTGATCCGAGATGAGGCTGCCGAAGACCGAAACGAGGACATCAGCGAGACCGCCACAGAGGCGGGAGCGACACCGACAACAGCAGTGCCAGACCCCTCCAAGCTGGAGCACCAATGGCCTCCCTCTACGTACACGAAGCAGGATGCTGGTGCAGACTATATCTCGAGCGGTCCGAGACCAGTCCGCCCTGGCGCCCTCACATCCACGAGCTCTTTCCATGTTTCCAAGTCGCTCTTCTCGCTGCTCGAGGCCTCTCCTCCGATGGATGCCAGCGGCATCATGGCGGGCTCGCCGTTTGGCAAGGACTCTGGTGCATCGACTCCCCTTCGTGGACAGTCGACAAGGGTACACGCTCTGAGATCAGAGGTTATTGAGGGTATCGAGGAGCTCAAGGACGAGATCGGTCAGGTTGATGACCAGATTGCTGCGGGTGCCGATGTCCAGATTCACCCCGGCGACTACGTGCTTGTGCACCAGCCTTCGGCCACAGTCCAGAAATTCATCTTGCGTGCTGCGACGAGAAGGAAGTTTACCGTCTTTATTGCTGCCGGAACTACCCGCAGCTCGGCCAACGAGGCGCCCTTCGCACCGTTCAGGAAGAAGTTGGGAGCGGCCGGCATCAGCGCCATCAGCATCTTGAACGGTGGCTTGATGGCCTACATGCCACGTATCAACAAGGTCATTTTGAGCGCAAGAGCTGTGCTGGCCAACGGCGGCATTCTGACGGATGCAGGCGCCGGGGTTATTGCGCGTGCAGCCAAGGAGCAGGGCAACCCAGTCATCATCCTCAGCGGTGTTTACAAACTCTGCCCAGAGAGCTACTTTGACGAAGAGAGCCTTGTTGAATGGGGCAGCTCCATGGCCCACGTGAACTTCGCAGACGGAGCCATGGTTAACGGCGTTGACGTTCGGAGTGCTGTCAGCGAGTTCGTGCCTCCCGAATTACTCGACACCTACATCACGAATCTGTAAGTTTGATGCGCGCATGCATGGTATTGAGCCACAGCTAACAGGTCCACAGCGGCGCGCACTCTCGCAACCACCTGTCAACCATCATTGCGGATCACTACAAGCCAGAAGATGTCGACTTCCACCTCTGGAGCACTGAGGCTGACCGATGAGGTGTTGCCTACGCAAGTACGTCGCAAGAAACGCCTTGCGCTTTTAACCTTGTCGGGACGCGACAGCGGTGTCCGCGGCCCTGGGAATGATTCGCGGCCCCGACGGCGAGAGCGAAGTTTTGGCCATGACCAGTCATCGCTCTATCCAGGCGCATGCATAGCCTGGGCTGTACAGTTACACTAATCCGCGGTTCGGTCCCAAGCTCTTCCTGTTCTAGGGCTAGGGCCGGTTGATTCGGCAGCACGGCGTCAGTCGGAGTTGTACATAAGTTTTTTTTGAGGGTCCGGCGTTCCAGCGGCATGGGAGAACGCGACCCACTGGACTGGAGGGCCTCGGTGGCTGGTGTGGAGGGCCGCTGATGGCGTACTGCTGCCTACGGATGGGCCGCGTCAGCATGCTGCAGCGAGCCTTCCCGAACTATGACTGCGGAAAATCAATCGTTCAGGGTCGAATGGTCGGTGACGTTGGGTGATAAAGTTGGGTTGCAAACAAAAGAACGCGTTCCCATCACAAAGGTACTGCGCCGTCCGCAGGGGTACCCCCCAACCAAGCTTGATGCTTATCTTTACCTGCCTGGCGGCATGGGCTCGGCAGCAACGCTTAGGCTTCCGAAGGCGGGGTTCCCCTATGTTGAGTGATGAACTGTGGTTCGACGGTTGGACGGGGTTGGACTTGAACGTCGTAAGGCTACGCGAACGGGGAAACCATTAGAGAGAGGCAGAAGGCAGATTCGCTAGTGGAGGGGCAAGGGACATGCATGGGAGTCAAGGGGAGTTGTTGGAGTAGTTGGAGGGGGGAGATGATTGAGTCAACGGAGTTTAGCCCAGCCCAGCCCAGCCAGCCCAGCTCGTCAAAATGCCATATGATCCCACACTTTTCTCATCCGCCGCCCATGTGCCGTTGTGCCGTTCATAAGTCTTGTGTGTTTTCTTGACCTTGGCTTTTGTTCCCCTCAACCCGTCTCCTCCTAACCATCCGCCGAACATCTCGAAACGGCAAGGGTGTTGAATAATACAAACTGAGCCCAAGTTCCAGACCGCATTTCCGAGCACACAGAGCCCCGCAGCTTCGTAACTCCCATTTACACCAACCTCGCCGCGAATGGCCATGCGGGAGACCGACATGGACGACGTCCCGCCTCCGCCGTACTCCGAGACGGACATCTACTCGACCTCCGGCCAGCGCTCGAACCCGTCCTCGAACTCACCGCATGTTCCCTCTCACCACGGCGACGAGGCCGCCTCGCGCGGCTCATCGCACGCCTCATCTCACAGCGAAGTCATCTACACCCCGCCATTGACACCCCGCACCAGCGGCGCCGGCGGTCCTCACCACCACGACTCAAATCCGAGTCTGGCCAGCCGCCCACAAGCCGTCGCCGCCCCCTCCACCTCGGCAGCATACTCGGACTTCGCAGCCGCCTACTTCGAATCCAGACCCGCGCCGGCCTTCTCCCCGCGGGACCAGCTCGTCCACTCGCTCACCGTGACGCCGTCCTCGACGCCAGACGACGTACCGTGCCCCCCGACCTGGGCCGCCCGCGACGTCACACAGCAGGACTGGGCGACCTTCACAAATTGCCTGATCCCGCACCACACCGCCGCGCGAAATGAGGCCGTCATCAACCGGAAACTGCAGGCCGAGGAGGCGGCCATAGCCGCCGCCGCCGCTGCGTCGAATGGGGGAAGGGGTGACACCAGCTCCACCAGCGCGCGGAGTAACAGCAGCAGCCACGCCTCGGCGCAGTTGGATCAAATCCGCTCCGACCCGGACACCGACCCCGGCGCGGCCGCCGCCGCATCGGGACTGAGAAGGGAGGACGTGGAGGCCGTGGTCGCGCAGTGGAACGAGGGGTTCTTCCGTCCGAGGGCCGTAGCTGTCATGCTCAACCCCGAGGTCGAGGAGCTGCGTGTGCCGGGCGGCTGGGACCGGTCTTTTGACAGGAGCGTCGAGAGCCCGACTGTCCCGGGCGGGGGAGGAAGCGGTGGTCCGACGCCCGTGCCGTTCCCCGTGCACACGGGCCAGGGGCCGGCGATGCAGCCGGGTCCGAGCTCGAGTGAGGCCCGGAGTAGTTGGAGCTTTGGCGGCATCACGGTCACGACGGATGGGATCTCGATTGGGGACCGCATCGTTGCGGATAGCAATGGCATCAGGGTGGGGAACCTGATTGCGGATGAGAACGGTATAAGATTCGGAAGCAACACGACGCCGCGCGCGCAACCTCACTATGTCGGTCCGAATCCGAACTGGGCTCCTCCCCTTTCGCATGCACCGCCGGGCCCGTCACCTGTGCCGATGTTCGGACCCGGACCAGGGCCTGGCCCGTTCCCTCCCGGACCTCACCCGCAGCCTATGGCACATTCCGGACCCCACGAGCACCCCTTCTTCCCGGGCGGCCACAGCCACGCCCACGTCCGCCATGGAAGTGGAAGCGGAGGCCGCGGTCGCCCACCGGGCCGCTACCCCTCCGACCAACGCTCAGTCTCGGCATCCTCCTCGGCATCCTCCTCGTCCTCCTCTTCCTCCACGTCCTCCGCGTCCTCCGTCGGCTCTCTGCCCGACTACGAGGACCTCTACCCCGCCCAGCTCCCCATCTACAAGCAGCGCGTGGCGTCGTGGCTCTCGCACCCGGACCAGCCCGTCACGAAAGCCGATATTGCACAGCTGCGCAAAGAGATGCGCGCCGCGCACTCGGCGAGTGGTGCGTCGGAGCAAGCGAAGCAGCACGATCCGTCTGCCGCAGCTGCGCCGAGCAAGGCCGACGAAAAGGCGCTGAAGGCGGAGCTCAAGGCCCTGACGCAGGAATGGCGCAAGCTCAAGCGCCAGCAGCGCACGGTACGCAAGGAGAAGCGGCGGGAGCGCCGTGCGAGGCGGAGGGAAGAGAAGAGGGAGCGTAGGGAGCAGAGGAGGGAGCGCAGGGAGCAGAGGAGGGAAGGCAGACGAGAACAGAGGGCGACGAGGAGGGGCGGCGGTGGCGACAGCGACGGCGGACCGAGGGGGGATCACCAACACCACCACCAACACCACCAGCACCACCATCATCAACATCATCAACATCACGGTCCCGGGCCGATGCCTGCGCCATCGCTGTGGGGTACGCCTCAGCCGTTCGTACCACCACCGCCGCCACACGGCGTCCACGTACCGCCTCCGCCCGTGATACACACCCCGCCCGTACCGGTCGTCCCCGGAGTCTCGCCAAACGTCCCAAACAACTTCCAGTGGGCTTCCGGTCCGGGGAGGGGGTTCGCGCCACCGGGCGGGTTCCCGGGAGGCGGAGGGCCTTGGGGCGCGGGGTTCGGGAGGAGTTGGGGCCGCGGACACGGTCCCGGGGGCGAGCATGCGTTCCCGTTCAACGCCGGGCCCCCTCCTCCGCCCGGCGCGTGGCCCGTCGGTGGTGGTGGTGGCGGCGGCGACGGGAGCCCCGGGGCGTCGACGCCGCCTGTGCCGCCGTCGCAGGTGCTCTTCAAGGCTGTGGAGGAGATGGAGAAGGATATCGCCCGGAGGGTCGAGGAGCTGGATAAGGCAAGGAACGAGATGAGGGATAACAATCCCAGAAGGGGGAGGTGTGGTAATAGTCGTGGCAGGGGGCGGTGCGGTGGGGGTAGGGCCGGCAGAGGTGACGAGACTGCGCAGAGGATGGAGGAGGAGATTGACGAGCTGTCGAGGAACGTGGAGAAGCTCAAGATCGAGGCGGACGCCGAGTTTGCGAGGGAGCTGGCGGCCGAGGATGACAAGTCTAGCGGATGGTAAAACAGCACAGGAATAGACACAAAAAAGGGCCAAGGGCGGACACACACACACACACAGTATGCAGTATGTTGGAAATGATTGGCGGGAACTTTTGCTTCCATTTGATGCCATCATCGTTGCCTCGTCTATTTTGTTCTTTTTGGTAACCGTGCTATGATGCGTTGTACCCCATCGTTGTTCTCTTTTGGGGCTTTTTGAACTCCCCATATGATCCGTGTAGGCATACTAATCGTCTGCCAACGGAGCTCTATATCTCGTCTGTGCTCCGCGTCATGACTCCCCTGGCGACCCGCATAACCTCGAGGCTGAATCGATAGACACAACCCCGGGTTCCGAGGACTACGTCGTCAGTCTCTCGAAATACACCAGCTTCTCCCCCGCCAACATTGCTGGTCTGCATCTCCGCTGCTTTCTCAAGCAGAGGATCCGCCGCTCTCGGGGACATCGCCTCCGCCACCCTGCTGCAGCCAGCTCCTAGCCATTTGAATGTACGGAGAGTCGGATCCCTAGTTCTTGCTCTCGTTCTTCTCGACCAGCTCGCCGACGCCCAGGCCGCGGCCGACCTTGACCTTGCGCTTCTTGTCGGCGGCGGCGGCGGCAGCATTGGGGTCGCGGCCGACGTCGCCGACAGCCTCGCCTTCGTCCACAGCCTCACCGTCCTTCTCGTCCTCGCGGTCGCGCTCGTCCTGGATCTGCTCGCGGATGTAGCCCAGGTCGAGCTTCATGCAGAAGGCGTCCTCGCCGTCAGCGTAGTACTTGCTCTCCGTCTTTTCCGTCTTGAAGCCCAGGGTGTCGCGGTATAGGTGGATAGCAGCCTGGTTGGAGACACGGACGTGAAGGGAGACGTATTGGGCGCCGAAGGTCTCGACCATGGCGAGTTCTGTGCATGGTTAGCAGGGGTCCCGACAGGGCCAGAGGTAGAGGTAGTAACGCACGACTTTGGCGCATCAGCTTCTCGGCAATACCCAGGCGACGGTGGGTGCGCATAACGCTGAGACTGGTGATGTGGCCGTGGGGCACGCCGTCGGCGGGCTCCTCCTCCATCTTGGCCAGGACGTAGCCGACGATCTTGGGGTAGTCGTAGGGGGTGCGCTTCGGGCGCGAGACGTCGACGGCGACATAGCTGAGTTGGGGCCACGAGAGGGCGTGGTAGAGGTAGTACTTGAGGAAGTAGTTCTCGGGCAGGTTCTCGAGGTTGGCGTGCTGTATGAGGGGGAGGTCGGCGGGCTTGAGGAGGCGGATATCCATGGCGGGCAGGCTTCGGTCGCGGGGTTTCCCGGGGGTTCGATGGAAGACTCGGTTCGAGGGAGAAATAAGTCGGTCGGGACTGACGAGGTCGTCTGGTGCGGGTAGGCGCGCAAGGCTGAGAGGAGGGGTGTGTGTGGGTTGTGAATTGGGTGGTGAGAGACGCTGAAGAGGGGAGGTAGACTTTTAGAGGGACCCTGGTCGTTGCACCGTGAGGTGGCCGTGGGTGGCTGCCGCGGACCCCACCACCGCCGCACAAGGCTCCGAGGGTCGCTCAGAGGTGCCCCGCCAATTGCGATTCGGGAACTTTACAGTGAAGCTTCCACAGTGGGTGCATTCTTTGACTTTGCAACGTCCATTTCGCTGCCGAGCTTGGTAGCTTCGGATATGTTGGAAGTCGAAATAATCATGTGAAGAATCATCACCCCTTATTTGCTCCGTCGTTTTTCTAGGAGATGTTGGTATTCTCATATGCCGTTGCAGGCAAGCCATTCGCCCAACTGTATTTTCCGTCCTGGCAATTCGTAGCGCGTTGCCGGAGCTCTGACGGCGGCAGCTCAGACACGAAAACTATCACGGTAACTTTTATCCATGCTTAGCATGCAATATCACCATTCGCTTCCAATGTTCGTGTTAACAATATGAAACTACTTTGATGTGAAAGGTAGCTGCCTGAAAAGTCCATGTGACTATCGCTACCACTTCACAGAGCCTACGACAGTCTTCAGTGTTACCCAAGTTCAGTTTCTCTCCGGGCATTCAACTTGTATACGCAGAATCCTTGGTCGTATTGGAAAGTACCACGTCGAGCTAACCACCAACCCACCACCAAACTCTGCAAGTCCCAGCGCTCCTTGACAACGGTCCAGATGGCCCGGAAGGCCCAGAAGCAGGCCCCCGACCGCATCAAACCCTGGCCCAGGATTGGCGCGGGAGAATGACGTGGGGGGGCCATCTCAGCGCGGTTGCAAGTCCACCGCGGGGCAACTATCCTAGGGAGCTGTTGCGACAGCGGGGTAGCTTTCACCCAGAAACCCCGAATTTCCAGTCTCGAACAGCAACCCAAATTTCTCCCGGGATCTATGCGACGAGCTCGCCTTCCATTGGGTGAGATGCGTCCGTCTTTCGTCTCTCAACGGGTTTCTGACGGGTCACGAGAGCTGCTAGCATTGCCTGTTCGGGACAATCGCATCCTGGGGTTCCAGTTGCTCCTGGGTAGGGTGGTCCACGTTGCTATAAACCTCGGGGTCCCCAACCCCTCGCCCTGCTCTCATCGTGTTCTCCCATCGTCCTCTTCTTCATCTGTCCGTCTTGGCTTTTTTTTTGCTTCTCTTCTGCTGCAATCGTATCTCGTTCCTATCCATAGCCAACTTTGACCGATCTACCTTGTAACTTGGAGCTCACGTAGAAATCCCACACAATGTCTCGTTCCTTGGAAGGCAAGCTCGGAGTTGTGACCGGCGCCTCTCGAGGTAAGAGCAAACAGTACCAAACCACGTTATGGATGTGAAGCACTTCTGACAACTCCCGGACCCAGGCATCGGCGTCGCCATTGCTGAGAACCTCGCCGCAAAGGGCTGCAATCTCATCCTGGGCTACACATCCCCCTCCTCCAAGGCCCCCGCCGAGCAGCTCGCCGCGGACCTCCAGACCAAGCACAACATCCAGACCCTCGCTGTTCAGGCCGACATGGGCACCCCCGAGGGCCCCAAGTCCCTAGTCGCGACGGCCAAATCCCACTTCGAGAAGCTCAACAACGGCAAATTCCAAATCGACGTGCTCGTCAACAACGCCGGCGTCGCCCACAACAATCTGTTGCCGGCCGTCACGGTGGAGCAGTTTGACATATCTTACCGCGTAAACGTCCTCGGCCCGCTCCTCCTCGTCCAGGCCGTCCAGCCCTATCTCCCCACCGACCGCAGCGGCCGTATCGTCAACATGTCGTCCGTCAGCTCGTCGACCGGCTTCCCCGAGCAGAGCGTCTACGGCGGCACAAAGGCCGCGCTCGAGGCCATGACGCGCACCTGGGCCCGCGAGCTCAGCGAGAACGCCACCGTCAACGCCATCAACCCGGGCCCCGTGCTGACCGAGATGTACGCGGGTAACACGCCCGAGTTCAAGCGCTTCATCAAGGGCTTCATCGAGCACGCGCCGCTGATGAAGGCGCGCAAGGGCATCGACTCGGACGAGCTGGTCAAGGCGGCCGAGGAGGAGGGCGGCCGGCCGGCGTATGTCGGGGAGATTGCGGGGGTTGTGGGCATGCTTGTCTCGCCCGAGTCGGCGTGGTGTACGGGTCAGGTTGTTTGTGCTAACGGCGGTATGTTGTTCGGCATGCAGTAGTTAGTTGCCGGCGATGATTATGAACCGATGGGTATTTGGCTTGTTAGTTAAGAGATAGACCTAGAATTGATTCCCCCCATCCATTTGCATCAATGTTTGTGCAACTCGAGTTTTGCGAAGTTATGTCTGTTCATGAGAAAACCATTCACCCTATTCACATCGAATTCCGATACCGTGTGGCTCTTCGACGTGAAGTATGTAAGTCGAGGAGAGAGCTACGAAACGTCACTAGCAAAAACGAGCGCTGAGTCAAACTTTCAAATTTGCCCCGCCATCATTTCAAATCACCCCTCCATCAGCTTTACCCAGCAGCACTCATCACCACCGCGACTTATAACAGGAAGCAGTCGTCTCATACATCAAGAACCGCATAGACACAAAATTGACACTGTCCAACAACGCTTCACAAACGATGTCCCTGGACCCCTTCGACGACGTCCTCACCCTCGAGGACCAGTTCTTCGCCGAGGGCTACCGCCAGGGCACCGAGGACGGCATACAAGCCGGCAAGATCGAGGGCCGCTCCGTCGGCCTGGCAAAGGGCTACGAGAAGTTCCTCGAGAGCGGCAGGATACACGGCCGCTCCGTCGTGTGGGCGAACCGGCTGTCCCTGCCGCACAAGGGCGCCGCCGCTGCAAAGCCTTCAAACTCTTCTTCCCAACAGCTGCAAGAATCCACGGAAGCGCCACAGCGGAAGACCTGCTCCCTGCCGCCGCTGGCGCCCAACGCAAGGCTCGAGAAGAACGTCACAGCGGCATTTGCGCTCGTCGAGCCGGACACGCTGGCCAGGGAGAACAGCGACGAGGCCGTCAACGACTTTGACGACAGGCTCAAGAGGGCGCAGGGCAAGGTCAAGATCATTGAGCGGATGACGGGCGAGGTCGCGGCCGAGTCCAAGGCGGCGGAGGCGAAGGAGATGTAGAAGTGATTTAGACCACAAAAAAACATGGGCGGTGTTCTTGTCGAGGATCGTTGGGTTTTTACAACGAACGGGTGGGCTGGTGAAAAGGGTTGAGATACCTACCGGGTGAATAGCATAGAGACGGCAGGACAAGCTCTTGGACTCAAGACTCTTTAAGAAGTAAAACGTTTAATGGAATCTAGTGCCCTTCATATTTACATTCGCCCTTTCCCCCTGTACAGCAAAAACCCGCATTTCCTATGCTCACGCAAAAGTCCGGCAGGGGTAGCTGTTACTTATCATATTAGCAAAGACCGTTGTTGTCACCAAACCATAAACGAAACCGCCGCGACAGGAGAAACTCACTTCTCGCCGTAGGACTGCTCCTCGGTGATCTCGTACTTGTGCACGTCCCACGCTCCGCTCTTGAGGTCCTGGCCGCTCGGCGTCGGGGGCAGGCCGTTGGTGAAGAGGGCCTCCTTGCTCGCCTCGACGGCCTTGGCGGCGTTCTTCTCGAGGTACGGCGCCAGGCCCGTGGAGGCGGCCTCCTCGCGGGCGGCGACGAGCTGCTTCTCACCTGCCTCGCCGATGAGCTCGACGCGCGGGTTCGCAGCGGAGCCGACCGACAGCAGACCGACGACGTCGGCCTGGTTGACGACGCTGATGGCCGGGTAGTTGCGGCGGGCGTCGCGCTTCCAGTACGGGTTGTCGGCGATGTCGCCCGCGGGCAGGGTGACGGGGTCGTCATAGCTGAGGGGGTTCAGGGCGCCGGGTGTCGGGTTGCGAAAGGTCGGGTTCAAGGGCACGCCGGAGGAACGGTTGGGGTCGAGGGCGAGGGAGCGGCGGATGCGTTCCCATACGCCCTGGGACTGGAGGGTGTGTTTCTGAAGGGACGCAGGTTAGCTACTGGGCTAATTGGGTTGTTTCGCAATCGTCGAAACGGGTGGTTGACGGTGGTTTTCCTTGTTTCGCTGGGGAGCAGGAAGGGTGGCCCGCCAATTGAGCACAGAGTACACGGCGTACCTTGGAGATATCCACAAGACCGCCTGCCGCGGCCTTCGCAACTGCCTTTGAGGCCATCTTGGGCGACGTCGTGGACGGTGGAGGGGGGATTGGGGCGGTTCGATTGGCAACGGTTCGATGACCAGCTTGAGGTTGGATGTGAGCGTTCCGGCGCCTGGCTTGTCGAGAGTGCTCCAGTTTCTGGCAAGGACCGGGCGGCCGAGGTTTTGCCGGCCGAAGCAATAGCCGTGCTTCAATTTGCAACCCGCCGACTTTCGCGCCAATGGATCCACTTCACTCTTTTCCCCTTGTAATGCTGCAATGCTGCAATGCTAGAGTTTCCTGGGGTTCACGATTCGGCGACGGGTTGACGTGGCACCCAAAAATGATGCTTTACGGTGCATCGCGGCACTGTCACTGAGGCAGAGTGTCGCGTGTAAACGACCAACGCCAGTCAATCAATTCCCGACTACTATACGGATACAAAGAAATCGGCCCATGTCCTACCCAGCCCTTCCAAATGCAAACACGTTTTGCATCACGAATTATACTTACATAGCAGCACTATAATTACTCATCCTTCTTCTCGTCCTTCTTCTCGGCGTCCTCGACGGCGTCCTTCTTCTCGTCGTCGGCCTTTGTCTCACCGTTGGCCGGCTCCTCATCCTTGGCATCAGTGGCAGCGGCTTCGGCGGCAGCCTCGGCGGCGGCCTCAACACTGCCGCCCTCGACCAGCGCCGTCACAACCTCGACGGTGCCGGCGGGGCTGCCGGGCTCGGCGACGAGGACCTTACCGGCCTTGTCAACGACGAAGACACCGCGCTGGGTGCTCTTGGGCGGCTTCTTGAGCCCGATGGCACCGATGAGGGTGGCCTTGGGGTCGCAGAGCAGCGGGTAGGGCAGCTTCTGCTTCTCCTTGAAGGTAGTATTGGCCTTGGGCGAGTCCGTTGACAGGCCGTAGATGGCAAAGCCCGTCTTGGTCAACGGCTCGTACGAGTCTCGGAAGAGACAGGCTTGTTTGGTACCTGGATATCGCAGGCAGGTAAGCACGACTGCTGCGAGAGGTCTACCGGGTACGCGTCGATTCAGAGAGATACTCACATCCGGGAGTCGAGGCCTTGGGGTAGGTGAAGAGGACAACACCAGCCTTGCTCTTGTCAACGAGCTCCTTCAGAGTCGTCTTGTCGCCGTCGTTGGTCTCGATCTCGCCGCCGAAGCCGTCGAGGTCGATTGTCTCGCCCTTGACGGCCTTGAGCTTCTTGCCGGAGCCATTGGCAGCAGCGGGCTTCTCGACGGGCTCCTCAACGACCTTCTCGGCAGGCTTCTCGGCCTTGCCCTTGACAGCGCCCTTGACCTTCTCCGCGGCCTTGGTGACCCTGGAGGAGGCCTTCTTGGGGGCTGGAGCCGGAGCAGGCTCGGGGGCTTTGCGCTTGCGGAGCTCGACGGGCATGGCGTCTACCTGTGATGGGATGCGGTGGGAAACAAGGATACAATGGGGATCGCAAAGGATGGGCGACTTGGATAGCGGCGTTGCGCTGATGATGCGATCCAGATGCGATGGGAAAATCCGGTGAAATTGCAACAGATGGGAGGGGGTTCCGGGAGTCGAGGGAAGTTGAGAGGTAAACAGGAGGTTCAAGAGGACGTCCTCGGGGTGAGCCAATCACAGGCGGCCATGGCCAGAGCTTCAGCCGGGACCAGGGGGCTGATGCGATGCAGATGTCGCGGTGGTGCTGCAGCAGTTTGCGGTGCGGTGCGGGCCCCCAGGCTCAGACTAATTATTAAGCTCGGTCGCCGCGAGCAGCAACGGCAGGAGGAGGAGCCGTTGCTGTTTCTGGCGTGCGAGGATGGAAGGGGAAGGGGAAGGGGGGGTGCTGCTGGTGCTGCCGTGTCAACGTGTGCGTGTGCGTGGTGTGTGTGGTTCACTTGGCTACTACGGCTGGGTGCTGGCTCGGAATCTGCGTGTCTGGGTCCCTCCCCCCCGAACAGAAGCTGCACGCACCGCACCAGCCCCAGCCAGCACCAGCAGTGGGTGCTGGCAGATTGATTCATCGCTTCGTATTTTTCGTGCCCTTTCGGCTGTTTCCATGCCGCCGAGCTTGCGCCTCTCTCAACTGCCATTTTCTTCCTCCTCCACTCGCACCCCGGCCCCAGTCTCAGTAAGCTTTTGACCATTGACCGTGCGTTCCTCAACCCCAACTTGATCTTGCCTAGCCTGTGCGAGGGAACGCACGTTCTGGTGCCCGTCGGGCTTGTGTGGGGGAACGCCAGAATGCTGGGCCTAAAAGCCCGTGTGAGATTGCATGGTTTCACCCACAGGGCAACCGTCCTTGACAGCCGTTTCCTTCGTCGCCGTTGCCGCTGCCATCGACATTTGGCGATCGACAAGTCTGTTTTCTCGCCAGGAGGCAATATCCGGAGTGTCGTTCTCTTGGGATTGTGCCGTGGCTCGATTCGATTCGAGTCCTGCGGCGTCGCGAGGCAGTGTTAGTCCTCTGCACTACTTCATTCTCAGGATTGGTTATCCGCACATGTATTTCTCTCAGACACGCACCAATACCTCCTTGGCTGCTGTCTGGATTCTCGCCATCGTCATTCGCTAGCCCTGCCTGCTGGATCTAATCTGCCCCAAGTGTGGAAATCAGAGGGACAGACAATCGTCCGCCGTTCCCCCACATCCCCTATCCTCCTTCTGCTTGGTGCTCACGAGGCTCACGAGACTCACGAGCAACATCTGGCTACTGTCCTCCGTCGACACCTTGTCGGTTTTTGCAAAGCAATATATCTGACGTTCATTCTTTCTCTTGTTTTGCCTTTCTTTGTCCCCGTCGAACCCGCGTCCGCTGTTCAGCCCATCACATAGCCGACGTCATGCGGCTCATCAACGTTGGCATGCTCCAGCTGGAAGAGTTCTACGAGCCGGGCCTCCTTTGCGCCTGCTCTGGTACAATGGGGAAATGAAGAGATTTCATTTCATGAGTTTAAGGACCACACGAACATATCTCGGGGGGGAGCCGGGTATTCCAAGATACATTACGCTTGTCGCGTAGCCGAGTCATTCCAAACGGCATACACTTGGGTTAGCACTTGCTGCATCGATAAAACCACTAGCGCAGAACCCTCTGAGGCTATCAACTCCAGTTTCCAATGATGCAACCGGTTGCGGGTCTGTTTTACTTACCTCGCCGATATGAACGACACGCCCAGCTGAAGCAAGTTTCTTGAAAACTTCGCAAAGGCCAGGTGGGTTCACCGGGCTGGACCGTCCAAGGAAAGTCTGTCCATATCCCTTTCATCGCAACTGACATTGATGAAGCTGTCCTGGTCGGCATGTTCCCGCTATGAGATATCTCCGTTGCATTTCGAAGGCCGTGGGCTTCTAGCTGGCGAACCACCCAACCCGAAGACTCGGCATATTGTCTGCTCGGGCTATTCAATACAAATATGAACCTGCTGCTCGGCGAAGGCTGGAAATCTTTTGCGAGACTGCAGTCCGAGATCCTATAGGAGACAAACCGCCTGTCCCTTCTCGCCTGGACTTCAGAAGCCACTAATACAGGGCAACAACAGAAGTACAGCGGACTACTCGCAAATTCTCCATCCGATTTCGCACGATTGTCCAGACGCCCACTGAGCAACATTCCAGGACTATCCAAAGACCATGAAGTCAGTGTGAGTCGGAGCAGCCTGTCGATTACAGCTGCACTCGAAAAAGAATAATGCCCGGGGGGTCGGATAGACCAGGTAAACTATTCATTGCCGCTGGACTGCATTGTTGGTTCCCCTGACCAGCCGCAAGTGAATCCGATGAGTATTTTGATTCCCAAACCCCCATTAGGACTTCTAAGCCACATGTCATGGAGCCTGGTTGCTGAAGTCAGAAGTACCGGGCACGGGTTTAGACTGGGGACAGAATGGAAAATGATCGATCCGCCTCGCGATGAGGTAGTCGGATCTTTGAGACGTGCCCGGAGACTGGGTTTTGGGGCCGCCTCAGAAGCCCATCACCCTAAATTTTGGAACGCCGTGTATTCCAGCCCACGTGGAACCTAACACGTTTAGTTGGGCCTTGGTTATCGAATGCAAAGCCGTTCTAAGCCTTGTGTAGGATGAACCCAACAACGCTTTTCTGGGTAAAGGCGACCATTATTCTGCGCTCTGCTTTCGCTTCGTCGGGTTCTCTCTGCAATTGAAACACGTGGTACCTCAAAGCGGGAAGGTGGTACTTGAGCCGGCGATGGTCCCTAGGCCATCAAGCCAAAACCAGGAGCGTTTGCTGCAACGGTGCTGACCTTCGGTCCAGATGACCTGGCCAGAAACCTCTTTAATCACCTCGATGAGTGTGAGGGACCTTCGTATCTCCAACATGGCGGCGACATCTTGAAATTGGTCTTGTCGCCTGCCCAAAACCCTCGCGCACCGGACGACGCTCAACCAAGATGTCAACCAGCCAAGGGCGTTGCAACCTCCACAGAACCGACCTCACGTGCCTCCAGCTACCTGGTGGCATGAAGCTGAAAGACGGCTGTGCCCTTGCAAGAGGTCGATCGGGAGCCCTCAGCCGAGCCCGAAAACACAATGGAAGATACGGCTGGCTGAAGGGTCGTCTTCGCCCCGTCAATTCGTCCCTTCGAGGTAACCCCTGCAGCAAACCTCACTTAATCCCCACCCAATGCTACATCTTCAACATCTTCACAGAGGCAAGATGGCCGAGCGGTCTAAGGCGCTAGCTTCAGGTGCTAGTCAAGTAATTGGCGTGGGTTCGAATCCCACTCTTGTCATATGAGTCACTTGATGACTTGATCTTTTGTTGTTTTTGGTAGTTCTCGCGGTGTTGGATGAGTAGCAACAAGCTTGGGCGATATTCTCACGGTGTAACGATGTGCCTGTCGGCAGGCTCAACCAGAGCACGGAAGAGCACACCCGATTTTATTGGCCTTTTCCGGTGGTTCCACTTTTTACCTGCCGGTCGTGGTGCCTTCCTTCCACGCTTCGGGATGACTTGACCAGCTTAACACGCAGAAAATAACATCTCGAAATCCTCGTCAACCGGGCAGCGATTTTTTCAGTGTAATAAAGAGTTGATTATCCGAATTGCGGTTCCAGGGCGCGTTGACTTCAGCCAAAAGCTAGGTCCGACTGGGTCAGCACGATGTTGGTGTAAGTACATCGACAACAGCAGCCATTTACACCTTTGAGTGTCAGCAATGTGCCACATCAACTCCTGAAACATTGCCCATTTCACAAACCTACTGACTTCTTATCATTTCGTATGATTCTGTCTTGAACTAGCTGTAGGACAAGCCCAACACTGTGACTTGTCCTTCCCGAGCCATATATGCAACTATCGCGCTGACAATCCCGCTATATGCAAACACCCGCCCCGGACCACGTCTAACCACAATCAGCCCATTCCGCATCTCATTCATGATTCCACTCACCTCACTTACACACTGCTAACCCACAACACAAACCCCCCCCCCCCCCCCATTTCCTTCATCTCAAAACACAAGTCGTAGCAAAAGGGGGGAATGATTCCAAGATGCGGAAAGGAAACCTGACGCCCAAGGTGAGTCTCCATCCCCACTCATGGTCCGATCGAATGCCTCCTGACTGGCCCCCCCTCGTAGACAATCACGGCGCCGTTGGCGGCGTTCACGATGGCGTGTATCCTCTTCGCGTAGGTTATAGAAATGCCGTGCTCTCACGAGGCTCGCGTGGGAGTCGTGGTAATCTTCAAGGGTCGTACTGATCCAAAAACAGCTATACCCGCTCGTCGATCCGCACGGCGCGCGATCAAGCCGTACGTCTGCCCCCTATCTTCGTCTCATTGCACTCCCCCCCTCGTGCTCACGTCTCACATCGCATCCACCTCTACCGGGTTTGCTACTAACACTTGTAAAGAGATACGGCAACGGCCACAGCAATCCTAGATCACCACCTCCGGCTTCTAGCTCCTCGTAGCGCCGCCCGTGTGCGGACCTGACGCGCGACAGACGATGGCAACTTTACATCTCCCGAGTCCCATCATTCGCACCAGTAGATGGAAGGATAAAGAAAGGCTGAAGATTTGAGGTTTCGTTTTCATCATCTTTTTACTGTTTTCACGGTTTCTATGTAGTTAATACCCTCCACTGCTTCTGTCTCTGCATTTGCTAGATACCAAACCAACACAAAACTTGCCGGTCTTTCTTCAGCATCGTGTGCGAGTGTGTTCAACATATCCCTAGATACTCCGCGCCAATAAACGCAATGCTACAAGAGTGTGCCGTCCGTGAGAAACCAAGTCCCCTCCATGCTGTCCCCATTGGCTGTCGTGAACTCCTTGGGCGAGTTTGTGTGAAAAAGAAGGGAGAAAGCGCTCCATGATGGTTGGACCTAATGAAAAAGGGAGAGAGAGAGAGAGAGAGAGAGAGAGAGAGAGGAGCCGATCCGTAGATCCTCTGGAGGGACTACTGCCGCAGTGTGCTTGCTTCGTGACCTGAATCGAGTTTGTCTATACCTGACGACCAAAGTTAAGGGTATCTGGAAAATCTCGTCCCCATTTCCTAATATCAACAGCTCTTTGCTTCCATTGTTGCTAAAACGCACATGTTGTCTTGCCCAGTTCTTTCCCATCGCCTGCTTGGAACAATGCCATTCCCGGACTCTCGGTTTGCCCAGGTCAGGGTTCAGCAGGTGTGCCGTCCCTTTCCAGCTTCCTCTTGCCCTCGGCCCTCGCGTGGTTCAAGTGCTTCATCACATACTCGTATGTCAACATCGTCACTGTCGCGGCCGGCACCGCTCGCATCATGTTAGTGCCCATGCCAGCGTAAAAGGCTCTCCATCCCTCCTCTTTGAGAATCGTCCGGAAGGTGCTGGCCACGCCGCGATACTTCGGTGATAACGGCTGCTGCTTCTTGCCATCCTCTCCAGCCATGGAGGGGAGCACCTTGATTCCCAGACCCTGAAGGTACTCGGCCCCTCCTACAGGTTTCCGTTGCGTCTGCAGCCTCGTGCGGATGACTTCGTGTGGGTAGGTAGCGCTGCTCGCCATAATCTTCGACAATATCGAAGCGCCCAAGACTCCCATCCACTGAGATTCTTGTGTGTCGCCCTGGGTAGGCTCTCCCATGCCCTGGCCGGTGAACTTCGTCTTCAGGTATTCGTACGCGGGGAACTGAACTGCCACATGGGTGAGTCCCAGTAGAGCCGGAGTGAGGCCTGAGTAGAATGAAAGGACGCCCTCTGAAGTGTACATCTTGCGTGCGGCGTCCATCGTTGAGCGGTAATGCCACGAGCTATGCATTGTCGGCCTGGAAGTCGGGGTGTTGCCCGATCTCGGAAACTGAGAGTAATGCCTGCCCGGGTCGTGCGCAACGCTCTGCGACATCAGGCGGGTCTTGATGACCCAGATAGGGTTCGTAACGATGGTGCTGCTGGCACCGGCTATGATGGATGACCAAAAGTTGATCAAGACCGTGTTTTCTGTAGTCCGAGTCAGCTCATGACCCAACCTTCGGCCTGCGGGTTGCAACATACCATGACGGTGCTTCAACCAGTCCTTGCTCTTATTGTAGACGGTAAACCACACAGCCCAGGTGGGCAAATAACCCAGTACTATCGGGCCGAGTCCCCTATACATGCCGCGTATGCCCTCTTCTTTCCATATCACACGGGCAGTGCCCAGCAGGCCATTGTAGAGTTTCGGATGTCCAACATGTCTTCCTTTCTCAACAGGATTGAACCCCCCCTGTGCTTGCAACTTGGTCTTGATGACGTCGAGCGGGCACGTAACAACGCCCGAAGTGAAACCTCCCACGGCACCGGAAAGCGCGTTGAACTGGGCGTCGGAGGCGCCGGCAGCCCACCTCTCGAAGGCAGTGATAGTCTCGTTCGCGGGCATCGCAGCAGCGGCTTTCTCTATGGTAGCAAACGCTGCACGGGCCGGGGCCGGGGCCGGGAAAGCTCTCGAGCTGCTGTAGTTGGGGTATGTCGAGGTCGGATACGGCCCATATTCTTCTTCTTGGGAGTGCGGTGCGCCTCGTTGAGCGTCGTGGTGTTCGTCGTGAGACATCCCCTCTCACTGTTGAGCTCGGTCACGGTTCAGGATGCGGAGGTTAGGCGGGTTCGGCACTGGATTAGAAAGGAAAGCGCGGCGACGGCCCGGGGTTAATGGGCTCTCGCGGAGCAGCGTGCAAAGCGGTATATGGACTTGCGGGGTGCCTGTTCACTCGGAGGGGGTGTAGAATATTGTTCAGGTTCGTGCTGCGTCGTCGGTGGTTTATGTTTCTCTCGGTATGCGTCTATTGTGTACCTCTCAATCAGGTAGATGCTGGACCTTCCCAAGTGTCCCGGTATGCGGGGAACGCTCCCACGCCGCCGTGACACTGAGCGACTAGCGGTTATCGCAGCCCATTGGCCTTGCGGGGGAACAGAATATCTAGCGCGGAGAGTCGAAGACGGATTCGGTGGGCAAGGCGCTCCCAAGCATACGGGATCGGGAAGTGAGGGGTGAGAGAGGCGGGCGGCGGAGGAGAAGGGAAGGACGAGAGGTGGTGGTGGTGGTGGTCGATACGGTAAGAGCGCAGTCGGGGGAGTTGGAGATGGGATATTGCGAAAAAGCGCCGAGGTGGAGCGGGACGGAGCACGAGAGCAAAATGATGCGAGCTGTCGGCTGTCTCTTTTGGCAGGAGTTCCCACGTCCGGGGTGCCCTTTGGGTGGAGGCAGGAGTAATCCAATGGGTTGGAAGGGTGGAAGGAGGAGCAGCCGGAGCACCTCCTGGGCTGGATAAGAGGCGCCGAAGCAGGTGCGATGGCCGCTGAAGGGACCTGCGCGATGACGCTGTGGGGGCAGGTACTTTATTTCCAACCACTGCCCAGGCGCTGTGCTGAGACCACCGAAAACTGCTCTCCCCAGGTGTTGGCTCAAGACCCGGGAGCTGCCGAATGTGCCGATACTTGTTTGCAGCTCTGGCAGATCAGCAAGTGAGAGATGACGCAGGACTGATAATATCAGACCAACAACGGGCATGCATATGAAGTAACGAGTGTTATGAATTGCAGACTCTGTTACGTTGGAGTTGCCAAGACTCTTGTTGGAAGAAAAACGACTGCATTCCAGAAAATGCCAAGTGTCCAACTAGCATACTCAACCTCTGAATCGCACTTCTCAGAAGCCCAGGGGGAAAAGTTTCAAGCTTCCAGACCACAGAAAGGAGCTCCACCTCCGCCGGTTCTTCGCGGCTTTGCCAGTACCACAAAACTCCAAATTCCAATTATCAGCAACAGGGTCTGCGGTGCTATCATGGGCAAGGCATCCAGTTGGTAGCCCCAATTACCTCATCGATGCCCCAGGCCCAATCACGGAATCTGCAGGCTGCCCATGTAGTGGTCCGTGCATCCGAGTTGGCCTTCACCAGCCACTCAGAATTGCGCCACATGTTGTAGCCAGCATGTGGCTGGTGCCGGAATCTCAAGGGAGATCACATGACCCGACTTCCCGAACCTTTGCGCCTCTCCGGGATGCTCCACGATTTTCCTAGAGAGACCAGTCCCAACCTCAGGCGATCCGCAAAACCGTACTCCGAGGCATTATATCGAAACCTCTCCTCTCCCGCGTCCACCACCCACCACCAGCCGCCACAATGACCTCGCTCATCTCGAAGCAGCTCGCCGATGGCATCCTCGCCCGCCCCTTCCTGAAGAGCATCTTCGTCCCCTTCTCCAACTGGTACGCCAACGCCGCCGGCCACCGCAAGCTCGGCTTGAGGTAAGCAATTCGACGAAACCCCTTGCGACAATTGGCCACCGACCGAAACAACGATGACTGATTGTCACTTTTTTTTCTCGCCTGCAGATTCGACGATCTCATCGAGGAGGAGACCGATCTCGTCCAAAAGGCCCTCAAGCGCCTCTCCCCCAAGGAGTCCTACGACCGCGTCTTCCGCATTCGCCGCGCCGTCCAGCTCTCCTACCAGCACAAGCTCCTGCCCAAGAACGAGTGGACCAAGCCTGAGGAGGTGCGCAACCCCCGAACGATTGACACGAGACAATTCGGAGCAGAGGACTGACTCTCGACGTTTTAGGACTACCCTTACCTCGGACCCATCATCCAGCAGATCCAGGCTGAGGAGGCCGAGAAGCTGGCCTTCGAGACGATCGAGGTTCAGAAGAAGCACCACTAAACAAACTCTCTGGTGGGGAACACACGTTTGCCATGGAGGAGCGACGCCGCGCGCACGATGCTGTAAAGTATTAGGGACGAGGGAACCGCCTGGCCGGGGCGCGCGACAGAAATTTAGACCGGGGTGTAGAACCAAGGCCAGGCGGTTCGTGTACCTTATGTATAGACCTCGGGGGGTTTCTTGTCTGTCAATTGGAACTCCCTGCTACAGATACAGGTTCCGCTGCGCCCGAATAGCACCAATTGACGACTCTTTTTTTTGCGTTTGGATATCTACAGTCTCACGAGCCTCGCCCCCGGCCCGGATTCGCGGAAGCTAGCTGACATTATGCGCCATCTGACTGGTCCAAAATCCAAGCTCCACTATACTCTCAGCAACATCATGAGTAATTAACGACTGCTCATCCATGATGGCGATGATGTCGCGACTTCACTACTGCCGCATTGTTCAACTTTATTGCATCCGAATGTCAGGATAGACTTGGTCTGATAACTTAGATGTACTCGCAACTGACAACATCAGCTCGCGTCATGAGAGGATCATATCCCCTTTCAATTAATTTGCTACAAATCTGTCCAAACCCATGGGCTGTAAAGTTGAAATTGTTTTTGCCCATTCATCTCGACCCTGACAGTCATCCCCACCAGTGTCCAAAAAGATATAGGTTTAGAGATGCTCGAGACAAGGAATCTTGCTTCTTTGAGTTTCATGTCCATTCAACACCGTAATTAAAGAATATTATGATTCAGCACCCCGGAATCATAGTTGGGATACCATCACGAGCTGACATCTGAATGTGTCCAGGGGAAGAACTTCGCAAACCAGCCATTGCTACCATTCTGGCAGACGTGCGGAGAAAAAATCGCTTCAAACGAATTGGGCCTTGTTCACCGAGGATACAGTCGCAGCAATATACCATGGGCCTGTGCGATAGAGCTGAAATTACCAAATGAACCCCAGCCCTTGTGACTCCTGAACCCCATCCTCGCCCGCACTCTCTTAAACTGTCATTTCTGGTCTTTGAAAACGGTTGAACTCCAACTCGGACAAGAAGGACTCCATTCTAAAGGAGCGTGTGCCAGACTCTTGGTATATGGTCGCACCGCGTTATCTTCGTTTTTCCACTCTCGGGAGCGGTTAAGATGGCCTCGTGGTTGCATTTTGCTACCCAATGATGACAGGTGCAAAGAACAGCTCAAATAATATGACAGGTTTCTCTGGAGTAGCCCACAAAGAGGAATCTGTGATCCCATCCGCCAAGCAAGACCTCCAAACATTGCTTTGATATCCCTATTACATTGCCTGTACGCGCGCCATGCTCAGGGTGCCATAAGAGACTTGAGTTTCAGACAGAACTCGAACCTTGGGGTGTATGGAAGAGATGCGCATGCTCTTGATCAAAGACCAGAGCATGCAACTGAGCTATTACAGCCCCTCCGTCTTGTACAGCGATATCTGGGTGCCCATAACTGTATGTGTCCATCCGAGGAAGCGAGACCACAACCAAATACATGTGCGTCCTTGCCTGACAAAAGCCAAGAGCATTATCTCAACTTATTTCAGACTGGCGGGGAGTTTCTCTCAAAGAACCGGGTCAGTAATACTTGTCGTTCTCCATTTACACTCAAGCATCACTTTCATCAAGCCTCTGTAAGTACATCTTTCCCGTTTACGATGCCCCAACGCAGCCAAATGCACATCTGGTAGGCCGTGGGGACTTACCAGCCCAAAGAATGTGCAAATAAAGCATGTGTATCTTGCTGTGGAATGAAAGGCTTGTTTCTTCAGAACCTGATTTACACAGTGGTGATTATCGTAAAGGTTGTTACGGTATCCCATGCCATTTTCGCATGCCGCAGTTGCGTTCGCATTCGAGCACCTTCTATAAGAAAATAACTGCAAAACACATCAGTGATGGAAGGAAGGTATGGCCATGATCGCCTCTAGTCCTGGAGGCTGACCACTCGAGTGTCTGTATGAAGCATGTCTCTGGCCAGGAAAATCAGCTTCTGAGCAGGACATGTTATACAGACGCGGATGCCTTTGCTGCGAAATCGGAGGCTTGATTCCTCGGATCTGATTTCAGGTGGCAGAATTCCCCTTGATGATTTATGGGGCATCCTACACTATGGTTATTTAGCACGCTCAGGTACCTCTGCAAGCTTCTGCCGTTGAACGAGGCGTTGTGTAAGCTGAAGCAATGATATATCTAGCAGCAACTCACTTCTGAGCATTCAAGAGATGAAATCCAAAACCTTCACCATGAATAGAAATGTACGTGTCACCGCCCTTCCAAAGACAAAGTTTACTGCTGATGAGCCACCCCAGCTGGCAACAATACCGATGGTGTAAAACAATGTGTGCTGGGTGCTCTAGTACTTCACTCATGCGCATAGCAACGAGGATTACGAGGCAGGAGCTTTCTAGTAGCTATGTCAACTGTCCAGGAAATGGAGAGAGAGCCAGCTTTTCGCTCAATTCCACAAAATGAAAACTATCCACTAATGCTGCCGGGTCAGCACCCGTCGACAGTTTACAGCATCGATGCTACTCAACCTGTTCTGGAGAAAAGGCGAGAGGCATCGCCTACCCTTCATTCCTCATTCACAATCTACTCATCGCCGTGCTATGGCGACCCCTCCAAAGGCACAACCACTGGACCGCATTGCCATCGGCTTCATCTCATCCAGCAACACACTGCTGCAAGCCAAGTTCGATGGCTACCCTGGGACTATGTCCACTCTCTGCTGCTCACTGCGTCTGCTCGCCCACAAACATAAAAAGTACCCCATGCTTATCCAACACAGGCCCTAGAACATCCACGGCCGCCTCCTTGTTACGTCAACGTGCCACTACTTACTGTGATGCTCAAGAGTTGAACAAAGCAGTCAAGTAACAAGGGATCAAAGCGGCCCCGTGGTCAAGAAAACTTCTGTGCGATGGCCAGCGAGTACTATAATAACCTGTGGCTCAAAGCAGCAAGCTTTCGCATGCTGCGTCTAGACCTAGGTCATTCATGAGAGTTGATGCCACAGTTGTTTCGAGTTCATATCTCCGCGCTGGCTCATGTTCAACCAGAAAAAGCCAAGCTCAATATACACTGCACTTGTAAAGAATTGATGATTGGAGACAATCAAAATGTATAAATTACGCCTCTTTGAACTCCCGAGTTTCCTCATACCCTAGATATCACACTCATACGTCGGGAGAAAACCTCACTAAGCAATCCTCCTCCCCGTGCAGTGCCACTACCGTCACCATCCCAAAGTCCGAGGCCGTGTAGGGGGCTTCCCGTCCTAAAATGGGTGATACCTTGCTTCCTCCTATGCTAACAGGTGATATAACCAAGTCTATTATTACAGCGAGACATACTTCCATCTGGTATGAATCGCCTGTTCTGACAAAAAGAGCACTCCTCTTGGTTCCGTTGATTTTGCGTTTCCTGGCCAGCCCTGTCAAGTGGCCAAAGTCGAGCCAAAGAGGGGGTGGGGTTTCGTTGGATATATAGGTTGAGGAAAGCCGAACTTGTGAAGTACCAGAACAGCCAATATAGGCAACCAAGACTTTAATTCAGGCCTCTTGCCGATCATTCGTAGCCCAAGAAGGTTCTAGACCGGCATTCGGAAATGCTTGTCGTCGTGAAACGCTCCCCAGGTACCTCGTGTGTGTATCGTTACGTGGTCATACAGTGCTGTGTTCCGTCAGCCGCATTCCGCGGATGAATCGGAAGAAAATGGTCGTACAATTGAAAGAAAAGGGCCAAGAACGCAGTCGCAAAGGATCATGCGTTCCCGGGCTTCTCCTCAGTGTCAATATGCCAAACGACGTAGTTAGGCAGACCGACCACACGGTAGCCGGCACGCTTAGCCATCTTGGCGAAACCTTCTGTCTCGGCCTGGTTCTCGAAGGCGTAGCATGGGAAGTTGATTCCTAGTGTTGTTAGAAAGTGCACAGGTAAAATGGATGTATAAAAAACACCCCAAGGAATACCAACCTGATCGGTGGACGTCACCCTTGACGAGGATGTTGACGCCGCCAATACCATCGAGTTCGAGTTCCTCGTCTTTGTTATTGCGCCAGTCACCCTCCTTGGCCATGTATCTGCGACCAGTATCGTACTCCTTGTAGCCTAGTTCCTTGTGAGCATGCGTTTTGGCGTGTTAGTGACAGCGCCTCGTACCTTCAGCGAGAACGACATCCTTGTCCAAGGTCGATGCAAGTCTGCGGCCCTTGTCGGACTCAACCCAGGAGTTGTAGTCGAAGCGACCCTCGATATCGCGGCCATCGCGGTAGCGGTGGAACCAAATGTCTGTCAGATCGTCATCAGTACAATTTGTCTTTCCGTTATGCGACACGTAGACTAACTGGGTACAAGGATATCGGTGTCGTGGGCAATAAAGTCCTCGAGGATCTTTTTAGGGCTGTCCACGATGTCGACATCGCGCCAGTAGACCCAGGAATGCTCGGGTTTCATGGCAGCAGAGAGGAGATAGTTACGAGCGCGGCCCATAGCCTTTCGTCGGGGACCCTGCGCCTTGAACGAATGGCGCTCCTCAACGCTCTGACTGAGCTCGAAGCCGAAGTCCTTCTCGACAACCATGGCGCTATTGAAAGGGATCTTGTCGGGACGACGCTGGATGCGATCCAGCTCGGAAGCGAGAACGGCAAGGGTATCATCCTTGGAATCGCCAACAAGGAAGGCAAGATCAATCAGGTGGTGGGGGTAGGTCAGCTCGGCGATCAACTCGAAGTACTTGGACAGGTAGGGGGCGGCGTCCTTGAGGGGAGTAAGGATGAGGACGCGCTCCTCGTTGGTGACAGCCTTGCGCGTCGACTTGATGGGGTTGAGGTTGACGTGCTGGATCGAGGTGTGGTTGATTTCCAGGGGTTCGTGGTGGTTGAAGATGACGGGGGTCTGGAGGTGGGCGGCCCACGAAGCTTGCTCATTGAGCGACATCTCCATGGGGGGCTTCGCGGGGCCCCAGCAGTAGAAGCTGTGCGGCGTCACATGTTAGCAAGCTCTCCTGTCTGCGGCGCGCGCGCATCGTGATGCAAAATATCGCGCCCCCTGAGGAGCGCTGGTTGCCAAGACCATCGACAACGTACCTCTGCATTTCGGAAGCTGAGGAGCGGATGCCGCGCCATAGTAGCAGAACGAAGCCAGTAAGGGCGATGAGGAAGAGGAAGCGCGTTCTGGTCAGAAAGGCCCATATCGCTCTGGTAGGAGGTAGTCTGGCCTGGGCAGACTTCCAGTTGATTCCGCCTTTGGGGAGAAGCATGGCTCCTGTAGAATGGGTGGGTGGTCTGGGACACCACCCTAGGACACGTCTTTACAAAGAAAAGAGGATATCGTGTGTATCCCGGCACGGCGAGCGTCCAAGATGGCAGTGTCGCAGACGTGGCGTGACGGCGCCCTCGAAGTTGTCGTTGGTGTTGTCGCTTGCCGCGCGCAAGATTGAGGCACTAATCGCTGGAGGACGGCAGCCAGGTAGAGGCAGAAAGTCGCACGGAAGGGATGTCAGGTAGCACAAGACTCCCTAGAGCAAGTCCGAGTTCAATAGGTTGCAGTTAGGAGGAAGGAGGTAATTGATTGGGTGGTTTCGCGTCGTCCGATAGATGGCAGTCGTGGCATCACACTCTCCTCAGAAGGGGGTGGGCCAAGGCTGACGAAGGTCAAGTCTCTGGATTGAACTGATAAGGGTTGAGATGCCAAAGGGTCGGCGGGACGTCAGTGGTTCCGCGGTTCTTGTGGGTATGCAATGCGGTCGCAAGGTCTTGGGCAACGGTTTCTGGTCGTCTTTCAGCCTCGTTGTGCCTTTGAAGAGGGCGATGGTTCCGGCCAGAGTTTCCGTCGAAGACAAGAACAAGAACGAGGGACGTTTGGGTAAGCCCAGGCAGGAAGGGGATGGAAGGAATTGAGTGAAAGGAGCCACGCCAAAAGGGCCCCGAAAAAAAAAGGGTCGACCGGGAGGAGAGGAACTGGCGTGTGGGAGAGAGAGAGGCTTGGATGGGATAGGCTAAGGCAAGTCAAGGTAAAGGCAGGCTTGGTTGGTGGTAGGAGGTAGGGTACATGCAAGTACGCGGGAGATACAGGCGGACTGGCAGGCACAGGCGTGCTCCAGCGGCGCACCTAGACTACAGAATCCAGATTACCTACATAGTACAGGGCACAGGGCATAAGTCTGGAGACTGGGGCGCCGTCAACACACGCAACCCTACCTTCTGCAGTCCGGCCAGGATGCAGAAACATCGCCTACAACCCCCGAAGAAGACAACTTGATCAGAATCACGGAACCGTGTCCTGCCCAGCGAGGTACTTTGGTAACCTTGGAACGGATGCAAAGCGGCAACCCGCGGTTGGGTGGTGGCAGAATACGAAGGGTGAGCCAATAGCATGGCGTCCAAAAGTTTAATTGTGTTAGCAAAGTACCCTCTTGTACCGATTGCTCTCAGCACGCGAGATTGCCGGAACCGCCAAGCGCTTCTGGACTCAGGAGAGACTGTGCCGCAACCTGACGGTACCTGTCCTTTCTTTTTTCCCATCTTCTTAGCACTTCCTTTTCATTTCCTAAGGTGCTTCACCACAGCATTCGATTACACGACATTCTCCCGCTCGTCTTCCCAACCTCCCAAGGTCAACAGACAAATATATATCGTCAGGCTATGCGCCCCTATTCATCCGCGGCATCAATCAACGATGGGAGCTGCCAGCATTGCCTGCCAGCAGGCCGCAGCATAAAGGATAGAACGCACTGATCAGCAAATGGAAATCAGCTTAATGACACAAACCGCCCCGCCAAGCTCTGATTATCTCACGGAAAGCAGAAGAACTGGCAGGGCCTACCCCCGTGGCCTCCAGGGGCCAGCCGAGGCGTGTCCACGCATTGAGCAACCGAGGAATCGCCATCTCGGTCCAGCATCTGAAGGGTCTGGACGGCTGCAGCACCGCGGCGAGGTTTAAAACTCGACACCAAAAGCTTGTCCTTCCATTCGTCTTCCAAGGACCCTCCTAGCCAGCTGTCCTCGAAGCAGCCAAGGAGTCGGAATACAGTCGACAGATTTGACATCTGTCCACCAACTCCCTCGGTTTTCACGGCAGTCATACTTCATGCCTCTATTAAGACTTTGGTTCCTCATGTTATTCATTGATGGATGGCCGATGGCACGCAGCTCCACCCTTGCTGTGCCCAATATCCGATGGCACGGCACAACACACCATCGCAGGTAGCGACTCCCCGATGCTGGCCTGGGCGCTTGGCTGGGCTGGAACCTTTGCCGTTACCGTTGCCTGCGTCTTCATTCGTTCGCGGTCCAACTGTTTCCTGCACCCAGAGCACGGCACCCCTCGATTCGACCAAAGGAATAACGATGTTCAAGCTCCTCGTGGAGCGGCACTACTGTACATTGCACGAAAAGGACGAGCCGACCAAGACATTTCTTCGACAAAACAATGACCTAATACATTCCAGCCAGCTTCTCTGGGCAGAGTCTCAGACAGAGAGCACGGTGCGGAGTGTCTCGACAAGAGAATCCAGAAGATGGAGAGGGAGGGGAGGAAGGACAGGGATTACGGTCATTCTCCAGCCCGTCACACCCACTATCCCACACTTTTCGCTCACGCACGCACGCGATTGCCACAACCGGGGCCAGAAATATGGAGATATTCCCAAATGTCAGCGCCCTTAGCCAGTACACTGCAAACTCTCAAGTCCTTGTACCCAGCGACAGCGTCCCTCTCCTCCCCCTTCGTCCTATCCCGCTCCGCGACGGTCTCCTCACGGACAGCGGAGAGGACAATGCTTTACACTTCCCAGCCCTTTGTCGAGTCCAGGCCGGTCGTCTGCCCGTCGGAAAACCCAACAGGCGTCGTCATCCCTCATCATCACGAGCACAGCTAGGAACCATCCTCCCACATATCCGCGGTTGTGTGTCCAGCTTCTCTGATGGTTACGTCCCTACCAGCTTACAACAGCCGGTTCAAGAGAAGAGAGAAATTTACAGGAAAAGGGGAGACATCGATACGATTGATGCGCACAACTATCTGGATCGTCGACAGTCCGCCCTGCTAGGCTGTTGGTCGCGTGCGTCACTGCGAGCACTGCCAACAGACAACCAGCCATCCACAAATCCCGTGGATAACGGCCCATTTATGTGCACGGCATCATCAAATCACAGAGTCCACGGCGATCTATCATTCTTAATTATAGCAAGTGGCCAACATTCAAGCTGTGGGGGGTCTCCATCCAAGGCGGCCCAAACAAGGAATTCTGAAGTACCTACGTATCTCACGCGGTCAAGTTCACCTATGTGTACTTTTCCTACCCTGACACTCGGCGACAGTCTTCAAAGACTGTCGGATTTGCGAACCGGTAAACAGCCAACGGATTTCTCTGCAGGAAAAGTAAGCCATGTAGCTCGACCTCGCATCGACAGGCCAAAACGAGGGAAGCGCTACCGGAGGCGGAGGAAGCGTAACCGTCAAAATGGCTGTCTGCACGTACATGTACTCAGATGTCTGCGAACAGGATGAGATGCAGCTGCTCTGCCAATCTTCAGATGAGCATCATCAGCTCCAGCAACGCAAAATGCACGGGCTGCCTCCATCTCCAAGGGCTGTGCTCTTGTAGGTTTGCCATCGGATGACAATTCAGCTTAGTAAGCCGTCTTGACCTGCCTGATAGGCGCCAATAGCGATCCAGACAGCGGGAGTTGAGGCAGGAACTGCAGACTCCTGGACCACCTAACCTTCAGATGACAAAGCAAGGGCGTCCGCCCAGTGCTGAGTGGCGGCTGAATCCCGCCCTTGCCTGCTGCCGCCGTGAACGACAACGACATCATTGCAGACAGAGCTACGTTTCCTTGCACCTCCTCGCGTCAAGTACACTAGATTGGTCTCCAACATCAAGAGGTTATTCACTTCTCGAGCTTCCTGCCACCTTCACGTAAACTAATGGCTTCCGAATGAGGTTAGCGGTGACCCGTCGTCCACTGACCCCCCTTGCGTCTGCACGTCGATTTACACATTTCTCAAGCCATTTGATATTGCCCCCCAGCAGCTCCTTCCTCGCCGCAGGTCGCTTACATTTCACTTGGAACTCACCCGAACGTTCACAAACTTCCTCAACGACATCGTCATCAGCGAAGCCAGCAAAGATGGCCACTCGACGCTCAGCTCGTCTGGGCGCTCAAGCAGACACCAGGATCGCACCTCCTCTAGTTGTACCGCCGGCCACAAAGAGTCGGAAGAGAAAGTCACCGGCGGAACCTACACTCACCGATACGGTGCCGTCTTCGGATCCTATCACGCCTCCGAGAAAACGGGGCCCGAAGGTTGCACCAGTTACCCCGATTCCTCCGCCAATCACACCTACCCGAGCGCCGTCGGCATCATCGCCGAACGTGCGAATCGTACGGTGAAGCCCAAGGTGAAGACCATCAACCGCCTCGCCGATCCAAAACTGACCAACGCCCCCATCATTTCGCCCGAGACCTCGCGGGTGATTGCCTCTCATCCTGCCGAGGACGCATCACCGTCCAAGCCAGCCACGGCAGCCGGAAAACGCACGACGACTGCGAATATTCTAGAGGAAGCGTGCCGCCACCTCATAGAGGTCGATCCGCGCATGAAGCCTCTCATCGAAAAGAACCACTGCCGCGTTTTCTCGCCCGAAGGCCTCGCCGACAAGATTGATCCCTTCGAGAGCCTCTGCAGCGGCATCATCTCCCAGCAGGTCTCTGGCGCCGCCGCAAGGTCCATCAAGAATAAGTTCGTGGCCCTCTTCACAGAAGAGGGTTCCGACTCCAAACAGTTCCCCCACCCCTCGGAGGTGGCCGCCACTTCCATCGAGCGCCTCCGCACCGCCGGTCTCTCGCAGCGCAAGGCCGAGTACGTCAAAGGCCTGGCCGAGAAGTTCGCGGGTGGCGAGCTGAGCGCTCAGATGCTAGCAGAGTCTCCCTATGAAGAGGTGCGGGACAAGCTCATCGCGGTGAGGGGCCTAGGCCTTTGGTCGGTCGAGATGTTCGCCTGCTTCGGGCTGAAGAGGATGGATGTCTTCTCGCTGGGCGACCTTGGCGTGCAGAGAGGCATGGCGGCCTTTGTCGGACGGGATGTGGCCAAGCTCAAGGCCAAGGGAGGCAAATGGAAGTACATGTCTGAGAAGGAGATGGCCGAGATGGCGAGTCGGTTCGCGCCATTTCGCAGCGTCTTCATGTGGTACATGTGGAGGGTTGAGGAAACTGATATAAGCACGCTGGAATAAGTGGTCAGCAAAGCCACTAAGCTCTTTGCCAAAAAACCTTGTCCACTCTTCCGCTCTCCAACGTATCCATTTCGAGCCATCGCGAAATTACAGAGGCCAATACGGCATGTGGAGTATCCTGAAAGAATACGGGCCCCGACAATACGAGATCTCTTCCCTTCCTCGCCCATGCTCAACATAACCGGAAGAAGGGCCACAGGCTTCCCCGGCAAATCTCCAACATACTATGTACTCTGCAGAAACGAGTCATCTTAGTCTTTTGAACAGAGTTGAGCGGGCCAGCTGATAACTCGGAAGTTCACCCATGCCAGCAGCGTCGGGAGCAATTCACAACTAGACCCCGAAGTTCCCACCGGACACAAACAAGCTTTCCAGCTCTTCCAGCCTTGCGCGACGGTCATAATAGACTCGGACTGCAGGGGGGGCACATCTGTCCGAGTCAAGTGGGCTGCACCAGACTCAGAAATAGGGTATTGCGAAGCAGGTTCTTGTATGTCTGAAGTCCTGAGGGGTTGCGGGTTGAGCGACGCACAGGCACAAGTGCCGCAAACATATAGTATGGCGGCGACACAGACACGGGAGGGCGGCAGCACATAGACTGCCGCGGGCCGACTCAAGAGGCGGACAAGAGGTGGACAAGAGGCGGTTTGCGGCACGAATGGAAGCTTTTCTTCACGCGGACGCATCGTCTGGAACATCGTGACTATGGGGGGTAGAGTTGAACGTGCGTCAGCCAAGGGTGTCGGATGTTTGAAGTCTTGTCGCAGAATGAGCTCGTTGTCACCACTATAATTCGTGGGCGCGTTCGACGCCAGAATAGCTAAGCACCTGAGGTATTTGCATCACGGCCAGCAGGGTAACGCCTGTTTCTCCATGTTTGTGGCCAGTCCCACGCCAGAGAGAACCAAATCGTCCATTGCTGAGGACGAGGATCCAGGGCGATCTACCACGCCGCCGTCTGAGACCAAGACGCTCTGTGCCGGATTTTGGCAACGCAGTTGGCCAGTTACGGTAGATCGGCCGCGAAGGCAGATCAATCGTCGCAGCCTTTGTGCCTTGGGAGCTTCTCTTTGGCCAGCGCCGTTCGGTACCGTTGACGGGTGTCAGGAACGGCAGCCACAGGGGCGGCTGAGCAGAACCACCGAAAAGCCTGGAAAACCTGGAAGCTCTGGGCGCCCCCTGCAGACTTGCAAGATTGGAGAGCTAGGATGAGCGCGGATAAGCCGGGGGAAGCGTTGGGCGTGCCGCTAGCGTGGTACGGACAGGCGAGCCCGCCCGCAAGCATGATGTAAAGTCAAGATATCGAAAATGAAGACTGGCATGTGGTAATATGATGCGTAGCAGTACACTAGTAGCGGCGCAATCTTGCAGAGGGTTGCGTCTCTGCTTGCTGCTTTCCTTTGCGATTCCGACCTCCTATTTTGTGTGGATATCGTCAGCTGATGGGTGATGTGGTTGGCATTGAACGGGCAACGAAGCGAATTTCGGCGGGAGAACCCCGTCGTTGATGGTTGCGGCGAAATGGCAAACAAAGATTGCCATCGAGTCAAGTCTTAGTCGAACCGTTGTCTCGGCACGGTACCGTGGCAGACCAAGGCCGGGAGGAGGTCTCAGTCGCGACCACTCAGAGCCGAGGATGCTGTCGTGGGCTGCTGAAAAGCCCGTGGGACGCTCCAGAAAAACAAGCGCGGATGGACCAGTGTGAGGCAAAGAGTCGTCAGCACACTCAGCCGCCTCTCACAAGCTGGGCTTGCTGGTCTCGCTGAGATAAATGTGTTGGCGCGTTCTTGGTCGGGGTTTTAGCGTCGGTGCAGGAAGGCCAAGAAGTGGTTGGCGACGCGAGAATGTGAGCCGTCGAATCATCAAGACGTAATGGTGGTGATGGTGGATGGGCCGTCGTATCCAGATGTCGCCGTGGTTGGTCCCGGGCATGTACTCCGTCCCATGCACCAGACCATTACCACAGCACTGCTGCAGCAACAGTGCAGATGGGATTGACTGACAGAGCCGATGCGTGCAGGTGTGCAGATGGACCGCAGGACGAATGCAGAATGCTGAGGGACGGGCCCCGCCCTCGCACATGAACGTCCCGACAGTGTCGAGCTGTCGACGAATCGCAGCGCCCAATGCATATTCCCGAGCCCCATTAGCTCCTGCTGGACGCGTCGCGCTATCTGCACAGCCAACTTCTCTTTTGAACGGGTTGCAATCATGATCAAGGCCACCAGCGTGCAGGTCAAGATTTGATATCCGCGGGCAGATGGCTATCCGTAGATTCAGCCGAAGTTTGGGTCCTTTAAAACCTTGCTTCTTTCCGACCCTCGCCAAAAGTCGCAGTCCCGTTGGCCGTGGCCGTGCCCATCGGCATTCGGATGGCCGAGCAACTGCGTCATCGAACAGCGGCGGTCCTTGATGGCGCTGGCAGTCCTGAAGTTGATTTAATAATCGAATTTTTGACCCAAACGGCAGACCGCTCGTCGAGATGAAACATTTTGTGGATGGATAGTGTGCTGGTGTTCGTGTCAGCCGGTAGTGGCCTCAATGTACTTGGTACACATTCGGCACCATTTTTGATGGGTTTTCTCTGGGATGGAGGCGATCAACGAGGGGGGTTTGCTGGGCTTGGTTGCCTGGTTTTCGATGATTCGAGCAGGAGCTCGCTTTTGGGGCTGTTGGTGGTGTCCATCCGTGCCGATACGGCGTGGGGTGCAGGCAATAACAAGAAAAGGTCGGACCGCAGATTGATTGCCAGACGAGGCCTGGCTCGGGAGACTCGGTCTTGATTGGCGCTGGAAAGGGACTGGTTGTGGATTGGAAGCCCTTGAGCTGTGACACTTTCGCAAGAGAAAGAAAGCCCAGGCTGGAGCCTCAGGCGCCGCCGACTCTCTCAAGAGTCGAGTGAGAGAGCTGGGAGAAGTCTCAGACTGCCATCAGTGGACACCGGGCAGTTTTTCGCGTCTGACCTTGGCAGGGCCTTGTGCGGGATAACTGGGGAGTGGGAGAGTCCGTCGGCCATTCCCATGCCCATCTCCATCTCCATAAGCAGGCCAGACCTTACTGTGCAGGGAGAAGTGCTGCAAGTTATGTAAGGTACAGACCATGGCTGGGGAGAATGGAGTTGTGTGTTATTGTTGTTGTTTGTTTTGCTTGTCGACGGGTGCTTTTGCTCCTGCTTGTGTCGTGCCTCGTGTCGAAGATGGTCGAAACATGCGTACGATAGCTGGAAGGTTTGCATCGGCCGACGTAGCGCATTGACTTTTGACAGAATTTTCTTTCAAGGCGCTTGGTTGAATTGGAGGGCTGGGTCCCAGATCACTGGCCTGATTTCCTGAATACGGCAGTACATGGTGTTTTTCGTGGAGGTACATCGGTAACGGCTGTTCTCGACTCGGTCGCGCATTTGCATGTTCGTCCTATATATCAGCAAATACGTCAACTCTCGCAAGCCAGTACTGCATCGAAGAAGGCTTTGCAGACTGTTGTTGGCCTGGGGTGTGGTCATTGTGAAGCTTGTGCTTCCTGTCCAATGCCTGTGCTCGCGCCTGAGCCTCCGTGTCCGAGTGTTGTGTTGTGTCTGTTCCTGCCCATCTTTGCCAGGAACGCCCCTTTCCCTTGGGCCCACCCCCACCCCACTCCTCATCTCGCCCCCTTGCCCCTGTGCTAGTGCAAAGAAGGAGATGGATTGCTCCAAAGTGGTTCCCGATGGGCGGAGCTAGGCCGGAAACCAAGACGTTCAAATCTCGCCAGAACGGTGGAAGCAGGGTTATTTGCAGAGTATTTTTTCTTGGTCCAATGGGTCCCGGCTTTTTGCGTCCATCGCGATCCCATCATCACTCTAATCAACCGTTCAATACATGCTGATACGGGCTTCTGCTCCGTCCGGATGCATCGAATTCTTGATAGCGAACCCCCCATGCCGAAGGGGGGAGAGGAAGAAAAAGGCAGGCCCAGAGTCGGCAGATGGAGTCTGGCGGGAAAAGGGGGTCGGCGAGGCGTGCTTGTCCATGGCTGAACATATGGCCAACGTCCATTCCCTCGAAACCCACTGACGAAATACCACAGACTTCGTCTCTGCCAGTTGCCAATGCCAGTGCCAGTGCCAGCGTGCGTCTGTCCGCCTGCCAGTTTCTGGATGATTCGCGACACTCTCCACAACGGCGGCATCCCACGGAGTGTCCGCCGACGCCGTAGCACGTTGAGTGTCAGGTACATGCAACTCTGCCCGTTCTAACCGCCAATGATGTACCCGACTGAAGTACGTAGTTGGCGGTGCATGTGGTGTGTGCAGGCCAGCTTGTGTTGACTTCCACCACAACAATACGCGGCAACACTATCCGGGCAGCCATCCGTCCCAAGCATCACTGGTGAATGGATGATGATGCACCGGTCTCCTGTACAGATGCCCTCGCTTCCCTCTTTCGGCTCTCCCTCGAGACCAGTGCCCAGCCCGCCCCAGCCAGACCGGGTCCAAGTCGGTTCGACCCCGTCAGTTCTTGGTGTCTCTGGGACCCAGTATTGACCACACCCTCGCCGGCCCTGGTCCCTGTCTTGGTTGCTTCGTACCCGCAGCGTGCACCACGAATAGCAGCGTGATAATTGCCTTGACTCCCCTTCTCTCAGGTCCCCCCTGTCTCCCTCTCTCTGTTCTTCTCTTCCAGACTCCCTCCCCCTTCTCCAAAAGTGTGTTTCCCCTTCAAGCCACACCCTCCCCTCCCGTCTCCCGTGCGCTCTGCTACCTCTGTTGCCCTTCATAGTGCCAGCCCACGCCATCCACCGCACCACACAAAGTCCAGTCTCATCCCTCCCTCAGTCTCCCCAGACCACTTTCTCCCTCTTCCCCTTCCGTGACAGCTTCGTTTTCTTGTCCGTCTTGACATTCTATTCCCGTCTCTCGTTCATCACCATACTCACAAAGGCTCAACTTTCCCGCCTTCAGCAACTTCCTCTTCCTTGCCTCCAGAAGAAAAAGACGAACCGAGAACAACCAAACACACGTGGATCAAGGTACGTAGCCATCGTGCAACGATGCGAGAAACACCCGACACGAACGGAAGGAGCGAGGCAAAGAGACGCCGCCAATGCTCGGCAGGAAATCTCCAGCCATTGCTGGCCGCGTCTTGGAATTTCTCCTACCTCCTCTTGCCCCAAACCCCGTGCCCAATTCCTATCCCTTCCCACCTCTCTACCCTCAGCTCTTGCCACCACTAGTCGTCTTCGCCATCGTCGAGAATCAATCGGGGAAAAGGAGACGCTTGCAGGTTCCCTCAGAAACACACAAGAAACACCGAGGCCCCGTATCCAAATCCACCTGAGCCCCCAAAGTTGATTCGGTTCACCCTCCTTCCTCGTCTTCCCCTTCGAGCATCGCCGCGCTTTTTGGAACACTTCAGCGATATCGACCTGGAGTAGCTTGCTCCGACTTGAATCACCTCCGAACCAGCACTTCTATCATCCTTCCGTCGAACAACTATCTCGAGCCGTTGTTTCTATACAAGCCCGCTAACCCCGAAACCACAGCGTCCCGATCAATCACAATGTACTCCAAGGTGATCCCCGCCCTCGCGGCTCTTGGTGCCGGCGTTGTGTCCGGTAAGTGTTGCCTCTACGGCTCTCTGCTCGTGGAGGAGATATCAAACTGATCATGATGCCTGCTTGACAGCCCAGAGCAGCAACATTTGCTCCTCTGCCACCCTCACCATCACCGATGCTGCCATGGCCACCGGAATCCCTTGCGGCACCATCAACGGCGCCGTCAAGATCGCCGAGGACATCACCGGCAACATCGACATCAACGGCCCCAAGACTATCAAGGGTGACCTGATCGTTACCAACGTCACTCAGCTTGTTGGCCTCAGCAGCTCTACCCTTGCCTCTGTTGAGGGTACCTTCAAGATGCAGGGCCTCACCGTCCTCTCCAACCTCCAATTCACCTCGCTCGCGACTGTTGGCTCCATCGACTGGGTCACTCTGCCTGCTCTCGGCAGCCTTGTTTTCGGTACCGCCGGTGTTACCAAGGTCAACGATATCCTCATCAGCGACACCTTCCTCAAGAGCTTGGACGGCCTGAACGTCGCCTCAGTCGACTCCCTTCGCATCAACAACAACAACCAGCTCGTTTCCTACAGCAACCAGCTGGCCAACGCCACCAAGACCATCGAGATCAACTCCAACGGTCCCGACTTGGGCATCACTCTCCCTAACCTTATCTGGGCCGGTGAAATTATCATTGCCGATGCCGCCAAGGTCCAAATGGACTCCCTCGAAGTCGTCAACGGCTCCATCAAGTTCGACAAGAACACCTTCACCGAGTTCATCGCCCCCAACCTGACCGAGACGACCGATGGTGATGTCTCCTTCATCAACAACGTTGAGCTCACCAACCTGTCTCTGCCCCTGCTCACCAAGACTGGCGGTGGTCTCACTATCCAGAACAACACCCTGCTCCAGAAGGTCGATGGCCTTCCCAAGCTCAAGCAGATCGGCGGTGCTGTCCTCCTTCGCGGCAACTTCACTGAGTAAGTCCCTACAGTGGCCAGCGTCCGATCCCATATCTAACCATTCCACAGGGTCGAGCTCCCCGCTCTTGAGGACGTCAAGGGTGCCTTCGACACTCAGTCCACTGGCGACATTGACACCTCGTGCGATGCCTTCAACAAGATGGAGGGCCGCCAGATCCAGGGTGACTACAAGTGCCGCTCCAACAACACCAAGGCCAACGAGGACGGTGACTCCAACGGCGGCAGCGCTGGTGGCTCCCAGAACGGCAGCGGCTCCGACAATGCCGCTGGCATCATGTCCGTCAACACTGCCATTCTTGGCGCTGCCCTTCTCTTCGGCTTTGCTCAGCTGTTGTAAGGGACTGACACCAGAAAATATGGGCTCGGATAATGGTGGCGTTCTCCATACATTTTTCACTGTTTGTGCACTTTCTTTACTGCAATCCTGTTTTTACAGCTTGCCAAAAACCCCACGCATTCCCTAGACTGGGAATCTCCTACCTACGGGAGAACCTCTAGACTTAATATTGGACCATGGGTTGAGATGTAGCGGACCCTAGTGTACTTTTCACTCCCTTTTGCGTGGCGAACCGAAAACACCTACAGGCCAACGCGTCGCGTCGTTGACGCCGAACCGCTCGGCCCCGACTATGTCGCGCACGACAGCATACCGCCCGGACTAGCTTGGGAATAGGGTTCGCCGAGCGGCATGTCGGAGCTTGGATGACGGGTGGCTAAGCACGGGCGGTGGGATGTCAAATACCTGACGGAAACGTGAGATTGATGGGGCAGGAAGGGGGAGGATCAGGCAACGAAGATAGAGAGGGGCTGTAGTGTGTATTGAAGATCCATGATGTGTATACCTTTTTCTACTTTCAGTGTTCATTATTCGCCAATGTGATGTCCAAATCCATCCGTAAAGAAAACAACGTGTTCAATGAATGATATCAGCAGGTCCTAGCACGATATCACGGAGGCGTTCGAACCGCATAGGAGATGCCGATGCATTAACGGGAACCGGAGTTTGTGTGTAAACCGGTTGAATAATCAGCGTCGGCGCTGGCACTATATTACCGGTAGACCCCCCTCTCGAACTTTTCCGTGTCATAGAACTTGGGCACTACGGTGTTGCCGTTGAAGACTCGTCCATCCAGTTCGTTGACAGCCTGTAGGGTGGCCCGAGTCAGTCATGTATATCGCAGACACCAAAATAACGGAGAGAGCTTACACGAAGGGCGGAAACCTGGTCCGTAAACCTGATGAAGACCTGCCGGTTCTCAACGTCAATGTATAAACGCTCGACGCGGCCGTACTATTCGCGGAAGGTCAGCGTTCAAATCATCATAGTCCCAAGCTGTAGTGGGAGGGAGGTGGATAGAAGTCAAGCATACCCGCTCACCGCACTCCTCCCCAATCTCCTGCCCCAACCCGTTCGCAATCTCGCCCTGCAAGTCCTCCATGTTATCCAGCATCTGCTGCAACACGATGACCTCGCTCATGGGCCCGCCGAACTTGCCGCCTTCGCCGTCCCCCTTGCGCTTCCCGCCCAGAACCTTGGCGCGGTTCGCGGGCTCGGCCCAGCCGCCGCCCTCGGCGTCGGACCTCTTCTTGCGCTTCTCGACCTGCACTCGCAGCGGATTGACGATGCCGGACTCATCGGCGCCAAGACCCGAGCCTTTCGTCCAGCCGTATTTGCTCATGAGGCGCTGGGCGAAGCCGGCTTGGCCCGGACGGGAGGAGCGCGGGGCCGGTGGTTCGTCGTCGGCGGTGGGGGCGGCGCCGAGACCGAGGGCTGGGGGAGGGGAGTCGCGGTCAGAGTCTTCTTCTGCTGCCGGTTTGGGTTCCGTGGACGGGGTGTAGCGGACGGGGGCGCGGGATATGGTTGCTGCGTCCGGCGGAGGCGGCGGAGGAGGAGGGTTAGCGTCGGAGGGGGGTGGCGGTGCAGCTCCGGAGAGGGCTAGACGGCGGGCGTAGACGTCGTCTCCGGTTGCATCGTCGGGAGTTGTTGCCGCGGGCGCCGGTGGTGGGGAGGCAGGGGGCGGAGGGACGAAGGAGTACTCGGGCGGCGGCGCGAACTGGTCTGGCACGGTGTAAGTCATGATCCCTCTTTGAGCACGTGAGTATGATATCTTGGGGAAGCTTACTCGTCGCCGGCCGACGGCTCGGCTCGTCGTCGCTGTCCTCGCTCGAGCTCCTGCGTCTGCGGTGGCGGTAGAGCAGCCTCTTCCACTCTTGCACCTCGCGGATGCGCTCGTCGCTGCGGAGGTACTCTTCGACGTTTGTGGGCTTGGTCGGGTCGTAAATGTCGTCCCAGTTTGTCTCGGCCGGCTGGTCGTTGTGGCCCTTCTTCTTCTTCTTCCGGCGGCCGCCACGCTGGTGAGATTTGTCGCCGCCGGCATTCGCGCTGTACCGCCATTCGTCCTCTTCGGTGACGGCCCAGTCGGCGAGTGTGCTCTTGGGCGGCGGGGGCTGTTGCGGGGCCGCTGCCAAGGGCGCGGAGGCGGGCGACGGTGTTGTCGATGCTGCTGCCGAGGCGTTTGCGCCGGGGATCGCCTTGGGGAAGGTCGGCTTCGGTTTGGCCGTTTTGGCCTGCGGTCTGCGGATGGGCTGGAAGCGGAGGGCTGGACAGGGGCGGTTTGGTAAGTTTTCTGTAGGCGAACGAGAACAAGGAGCTTAAGAGGGCGATGGGGTACATGGATCTATGAGCTTCTTCGCGGCCGCCTCGTCTTTTGCGTCGGCGACGGTGCCATCTTGGTTGTAGCGAACTGGCGCGCTCGAGATTGTGGCCGAGGAGGAATCGGCGGCAGGGTCGAGGAGGTTCGCGTAGAGGGACAGGCCGCCTCGCGCCGGGGGAGGTGGAGGGGGCGGCGGCGCTGCCATTGAACTCGGGTCCGAGGCGGCGAGGTGATCCTGAGAGAGACCTGTTGCAGATGGAGCTCTGATGGTTCGTTTTTGGAGGCGTGGGTCGCGACGGGCTAGGATGGGAAGCAAAACCTCGAGGTGTCGCAAAGAAATCCGCGGTGTCCTCTCAGCCCGGCTTGCTATCGAAGTTGAAGCTGCAGAGCTGTTGCCCCACTCATTCCTCCTCCACCTGGAGACGGGGAAACGCAGCAATCCACCACTCTGCTTGGACTGCCGTTCTTCCGTCAGAAAGCGGAGCCTGGCGCGCCTGGGTCTCAGCGCCTGGATGACCGTTGAGGGGGCATTTGGGGCATTTGGGCCACTGGAAACCCACCCCTGCGCGATCCGGCACAGCGCCCAGCGCGCCGCGCAAGCGTATTCCCATGTTTCCACGGGGGAAGAGCCGTCCACTGATCTGGGCATTACGCTGGAAGGCGTGTGATTGAGCGGGCAGAAAGGGAGACCGGGGTAATCCGGCTTGTCCCAGACCGGGCTGGTCCCGAGCACATCATCGTCCTAGTCAGGTTTCCCTATCAGTCGACCGTTTGTGCCTCGACTTTTTCTTACTTGCCTTCCAACGTCGTCTTGTGCTGTCTGCCTTTGATTACACCGTTGAGCGGAATAATCGCATAAGCTCTCTGAAGGACCGCTCGCTGCAACTCCAATTCCTTAATTTGCTTGGGTGCAGCTATAAACCCGTTCATCCGATCCTACCTTACCTCCCTTCGCCTCATCTCACCCCAAATTTTACTCCGAACTCGCTGGTGGTCGCCTCTCTCAAGTGCCGTCCAGCCGCAGACGTACTGAATCATACCCTGTCCTCCAATAGAACGAGAGACCTGCAAAAGCGTGCGCAAAGATGGCTTTGACTCTTCAAACCGCCGTCAACGGCCCGGCCAATTCGACGGCCATCATCGTGCCGTCCAAGCCCAACTCCCTCACCGTCACCTACGGCGACCTGGTCAAGGAGACCTCGGCCTTCCAGCAGAAGCTGGCAGCCATCGGCATCACCCGTGGCTCCCCCGTCTCCATTGCGACCGTCAACTCGTATGAGTTCATCGTGTCTTTCTTGGCCGCCTCATGGCAGCGTGGCGTTGCCGCGCCCCTGAACCCTGCCTACAAGCAAGACGAGTTTGAGTTCTACATCGAGGATGTCAAGTCTGCCATCGTCCTGGTTCCCAAGGGCGCATATGCTGCTGGCGCTCCCGCCGTAAAGGCCGCGAAGAAGTTCAACGCTGCCGTCGCCGAGACGTACTGGGATGAGTCTAAGAAGGAAGTCGCCTTGGATGTCAAGGACCTGGGTCAGCTCAAGGGCAAGGGACCTGAGAAGGTGTTGACCGCTGAAGTGGACGACGTTGCCTTGGTACTGCACACCAGCGGAACCACCTCCAGGCCCAAAGTCGTAAGTCATACTTGCGAACCGAACTTCAAGAACTTGATGGGCTAATACAACTTAGGTGCCTCTGACACACCGCAACTTGACCAGAACGATGAGTGAGTGTGAGTCTGAACCGATGTTGAAACTTATGGCTAATACGATCCCTCAGAGAACATTCAGAACACTTATCAGCTGACGGACAAGGACCGCACCATGCTGGTCATGCCTCTTTTCCACGTCCACGGTCTTCTTTGCGGTCTCCTGGCGCCCCTGGCTTGCGGTGGCTCCATGGTCGTCCCGTCCAAGTTCTCTGCCACCGAGTTCTGGGGAGACTTCATCGCCCACAAGGCCAACTGGTACACTGCCGTGCCCACTATCCACCAAATCCTCCTCAAGAACCCGACTCCCAACCCCTTGCCCAACATCCGCTTCATCCGCTCCTGCTCCTCCCCGCTGTCGCCCACCGTTTTCCACCAGCTTGAGGAGACGTACAAGGCCCCCGTCCTCGAGGCCTACGCCATGACCGAGGCTGCCCACCAGATGACTTCCAACCCGCTCCCCCCCGCCAAGCGCAAGCCTGGCACAGTGGGCCTTGGCCAGGGCGTCGACGTGCGCATCCTTGACGAGGCAGGCAACGAGCTCGCGCAGGGTCAAGAGGGCGAGATCTGCATTCGCGGCGAGAACGTTACCAAGGGCTACCTCAACAACGAGAGCGCCAACGCGTCGTCCTTCACCAAAGGTGGCTTCTTCCGCACGGGCGACCAGGGCAAGAAGGACGAGGACGGCTACATCGTCATCACGGGCCGCATCAAGGAGCTCATCAACAAGGGCGGCGAGAAGATCAGCCCCATCGAGCTCGACAACGTCCTCACGCGCCACCCCGCCGTCTCCGAGGCCGTCAGCTTCGCCATCCCCGACGACATGTACGGCCAGGACATTGGTGTGGCTGTCGTGCTGAAGCCAGGACAGCAGCTTAAGGGCGACGACTTGAAGAAGTGGGTGCTTGAGAAGCTGGCCAAGTTCAAGGTCCCCAAGAAGGTGAGTGTTGCCTTTCGTTGCTGTTGTGATGTACTGACTGACGGCTATAGATCTACTTCACCGAGACGATGCCCAAGACGGCTACCGGCAAGATCCAGCGCCGCATCGTTGCCGAGAAGATGCAGCAGCAAGAGGCACCCAAGGCGAAGTTGTAGATACTGTGCTGGGTCCCTGCCAGATTAGAACTTTGCATTCTGAATGGCTGTATAAGAGTACGGTGCTCGTAGATTTCCCAGCAGCATGGCAAATATTAGAGCAAGAGAAGAGAGAGATTTGTCAGATACCTAGAAGGAATAGAATAGAGGGACTTCCAATATCTATAAACGCCATCCATCGCATATAAAATATACACACTTCATCGGGGCAACACCCCGTCAAAGTCATCAAGCAAAGTCGTGTATCTCGAGACCATAAGCCAAGCCGTGAACTCGGCATTCCGCTCATCGGCTCATTCGTGCTTCCACCCGTTGCGCCAACCAAGCCCGCAGCACAACAGGAATTTACTTCCCAGACGCCAATCGAAAGAAACCCCCCTCTTCCGTCCGTGACAAGACGGCATCGACCACCCGTTAGTCGTAGTGCCCGCCCTCGTCCTGGTCGTCGTCATCAAGGTCCGGATCCTCCCCCTCGTCGGCATCGTAGAGCTTCTTCGGCTGCTGCTGCTCCGCCGGCGAGGACCCGCCGGACGCAGTCTTGGGCAGGAAGCTCTTGGGCTTGACGGCGTGCATCTCGACCCAGCACGACGCGCCGTCGGGGGCGTCCCACCTCACGGGGTTGATGTCGTTGGCCGCACCCTCGTCGCCGGCCTTGACGCCCTGGTCCTGCGCTAGCCTGCGCACCTCGGCGTTGGCGTCCGCGAGGCCGGCGTAGGCGCCCAGGACGCTTGTTGTCGAGGAGACGTCGTCGGCGCCGTCGCGGTAGAGGACGAGGGCGACGGCGTGCGGGAACTCGCGGCGCGCGGGGGGAGGGCGGTGACGGAGGAGCTGGGGACGGAGGGGCGCTTCGCGGGGGAGGGGTGGTTTGGACGGCGCTGGTGGCCGAGGCGTTGCGCTTGTGCGCGGATTCTTCCGTGGCGGGCATTGGCTTGATTGTCATTTGCTTCTTATTGCCAAGTGTCTCTGTTCAGTTTGGTGTTTGGCGAGAGGGGCGGAAGAGGATTGTAAGATGTTTGTGAAGGGCTTGCGGGGAGGTAGTTTGTGGGTTGATATCGAAGAGGTCGGTTGTATGTGAGTTGAGATTGGGCGAATCTGGGGTTCAGACGGTTGGTTGTGAGACCTCAGTCGGTGAGATGATATGCCAATGGCAGATGAACGATGCAAGGGATAATCCTGAGACTGGTAGATGGGCAGTAGAAGCAAGATCGCGGGCAGCCCTTTGTTTCCTCCGATTCCTCTTATATCAAGGAAAAATGGCTCGCGCAATTTGATGAGTGATTCTATGACTGATACCAAAGGTCACTAGATACGGGCCCCCCGATGGGGCCTCGACGCCGCCGTCGCCGCCTCGCTCTTCCTCGGAGCTGCGCAAGACCGCTTGACCGTTGACCACTCCGGGTCCATACACACCACTGGCAGAGCTTGGTATCGCTCCGTTCTGGCCTGACATGGATCGATGCCTCGGTGGAGCGGGACGCATCACAAGACGGCTTCTTGGAAAGGGCTCGGCTGGTCCGATGACCGGCGCAGGCCCGTTGGGTGAACCATGACCCCCCAGGGGCGTTGTGTGATGACATAGTGTAGAGCGCCAGACAGGGGCCTGTTTGTTCGGAGGGGCCCTCCCCTGGAGCCGGGAGGAGCTTCGGGGTTCAGCTCGAATGCGCGAAGGTGCGCGAACGCTGCGTGAGCCGACTGTAGCCAGCTGTCCCCGCCGCGGGTTCCCGCATCGTTGGGGCTGGGTCGGGGGCTCTGGGGGGCTGATGGAAGCTCAGCTCTGGAGCCTCTCAGCTTTTTCGGGGCCGACGGTACCGGGGATATGGGACTGACTGGGTGACTCAACAACACGGGGCTGGCTGCCAACTTGTTCTGCGTCTTCTCGCACTTGCGAAAGTGCCAAGGATCGGATATTGGGTTGTGAACGGGCATCTCGCGCCCCCCGCCCTCCTTCACATATTTGCGGCCTTTACCTTGACTCCTGTGAATAGGCCATCGACTCGAGCTGATGTCCTCCCTCACCAAGTCGAGAACGCTCTTGGGAGCCATGAACGTCCCTGAATAGTAGGACGGGTCCATATCCTGCCAGGCGTCCGCGGACAGGGGTGATGTTCGTCGCCATACCGCGGCTCAACCGCCAACCTGCCTTATCCTTGTCGCCGGTGGCCTGTATTCTCAGTGTTTCGTTTTATTTGATTTCTTCATAACCTGTCCTCACTCTTGACGTCTCAACGCCCTTGTTGGCCAACTTGACTTGCGGGGTAATGGCGCACGTCCTCGCGAAGCGGAACGTTTGATGTTCGTAGAAACGACGACTCTCCTTCGACCTCTCCCCGCCCGTTCCTTCTCATATGCATTCCCTCCAAAGCCTTCACGGCCCTCCTGAGCGCTTTGCTTCCCATCTGCAGGACGGCATCGGAAGATTCCCTTACTCCTCGGGACGCAGCCAGGAGAAAGGCTTCTTCTGCAGCTCTGTTGGACTGAAGTAGGAGAGAGAGCTCCAATGCCCAGCTACGGGAGTAAACGGGATGGTCGTATCCAGTCTCTCATTGTTCTCATATGATGGATCGTGGCTAGGAATTGCCGTGCCTCCAGTGTGCATGCGGCTCGCCCTCGGGGCGCAGGGGGGCATCTGCCTCATTAGTTGAGCGAAGAGTCAAGTATACAAAGTGTTGAAATCTCTTAGTTAAAGTTATACACAAGACGACCCTTCGCTCAGCGTCAAATCGTCACGATTGCCTCATCACGTAACGGCAATGGTGTCTCGCTCCGCAAACCTAGCTCTCCAGAGAACCGCCTGGCGCTTCGGTTTCCGAATACCCTCTGGAAGCTGCAGCACAGCCGTCGTCTCCAGAATGGCTCGTAATAACCCCCGATAAGCCCAGTTCTCTCGCAACGCGATTTGAAGTTCGTCCGCATGGCTTACTTTCTCTCCATACAATCCGGTCGGATGTTTATTTTGACCAGTAACACATTTGGAAAGCGTAGAGCCGCTTCAGAATTATGGCGTCAGGAGGATGGATGGCCTCCTCTTGCAGGGGCTTCCCGACAACGAGCCTTCGAGCCTCGAAATTCACAGCAGCACCATCGTGTGCGTGGCCGAGCCCAAGAACGAATCCGTGGAGATGCTGGAAAGGGGCGCCTATGCGGAGAGGGGTGTCTAGAATCTCGACAGCGTCCAAGTGTGGCCTGTGAGTCTGGCCATGGCCACACCATGAGGTGATGTGGTGTACTTCTACTAGCGCAATTGAAGTCCCAATGTATTTTCAGGAACCACCGAGTCGAGATGGGACGTCAGGGCACACTGCACTACTGTCGGCTGAGGTGCCATCCGATATCTCGCAGAAGCTCGAGCTCACGTCCCCCCAGGGTCGAGAAATCATGTTATTGGTCCATGTTTGAATACCCTTGAGTTTGCCTCGTCCCGTTTAACCTTTCCCATTAGACTGCGGTCCTGACAGTCCCAGTGGCCAGTAAGAGAACCCAAGATCGACACGATACAACCGCTGGTCCGCTTACGCCCCAAAAATCAAAGTTACCGCCCATCATTAAACCTCAGCCTGCTCTTCAGCGGCAACCCTGAGTTCGTAGTTGAGCTCGAAACACTCGGCAAGAAGCTCGCTGACACTGCCCTGCCCTTCCGGAATGTCGTTGTTGATCATGAACTTTCCGTCTTGACGCATGTTGTCGATCGAGTGAAGCTGCAGCGCGTGTTAGTCTCGTCTCTTGGCTAGATTCCAGCCTGGAGTAACACACCTTCATGCTGTAGGGGTATAACTCCCTAACAGACTGGACACCACCACTGTTCTTGACCTCAATCAAGCATCGCTTAAGCGTTTGCAGCTGATTGTAAATCGGTAACAAGGCCTCGGAAACTGGTTCCGAGGAGATCATGAGCGAGTAAATGTAGGCGTAGCTTCTTCTAATGAGGTAAAGAAGAGTCTGCCAACAAGGTCAGCTGAGATCCGACACGGATCAACAGGGTCACTTACACGTTGGACATAGAGTTCGGCGGGTTTGCCCTCGTCGTCCAGCCAGTTGCCATTGACCCTACTCTCATCGATCTTGTCCAGCTGCCTCTGGAAGTCGAAGAGGTCTGCCTCACGTAGAGACCATGCTTGTGTAATGGAGAGCTTCTCAAGCTCATTACGAATGCGGAATAGAACGTCGTATGTCGGCCGGAACGACTCAGGGATCACTCCTTTTCTAAGGGTAAAGTCAGCAGCGTACTTCTTAGCGAACAGCCGCAGTCATACCTCTCAAGCACGACATCGGACCATTGCAGGCATTTCTCCAGTAGTGCAGCCATCTCTTCGTTTCCAGCGGGGACGCCGCCATCCGCAGCCACGAACTTGCCCTCCTTGCTCTGTTCGTCGATCTCTCGTAATTGGGCTTGCAGCTTCTGGACCTCTGATGACGAGAACTGCGCGCCGTCAGACATTGCATTACATGCTCCTAACACCAAGCCTACCTTGGATCGCGTGTTTGCCAGGGACATAGACCTCAGGATAGAGATCAACTTCTCGTACGTCTTCGGCAGGGGATCCTCGAGACGTTCCAGGCGCTTTTTGAGGTTGGCCAACGACTTTTCACAGAGCTCTAGTCTGTTCGACAATAGAGTAATGATGTATGGCGAGTATTCGTTCTCGGTGGACTTGACATTATGCGCCAGCTTCGTCAGGGTATGCGACAGGCTCTCTAGATCTTTGGCCGAGTACAGGTCAACTTCGGTAAGGTGATCCAGCAGTCTCCTGATGGTGGAAGTCAAGGCATAGGCGGCTGGGGCTTCGTTGTTTCGACCGATCGTCATGAAGAAGAGCGACAAGAGCTGGAAACAGCTCTCCAACACTCTGTCCACTATAGTGCGGGTTAGCCGTTGACCCCGCACAGTCGCGGCGATAGCGCAATACCTCTGTTCTCCTCCCTTCGGTCAGACGACCGACACTCGTTGAGCTGGCGAACCTGCTCGATGGTCTCATCGTACAGCGGGAGGACATCCTGACTACGAATGTACGTCGTGCGGTCCTGCTTCAGCAGCTGCAGTCTGTCCCGGATCGCTACCAGCTTCTCCAGAATCTCCTTCTCGCGGTCGTCCCGCGGCGGGGGACATGTAGGGGTATCCATCTTGCCTGACGTAATTTACGACGGGCGTTGGTTGCTGGGAGGGTTGTAGAGTTGGAATAAGGGTAACTGCCGACTGTTCGCGATCATGGACGGCCAAGGTATGCACCTCTTGCACTGGATGTCAGTACCCTTGTAGGTCTGCCAATGCTCCAACATTCAACGAAGCACGATAGCGGGGCTATGAATCCAAGGTCAGTCCGATTGCCGGTCGTGTTCCTGCTGCACTGGGGGCGGTTGGGTAAGGCAGAATTGGATTGGTAAGATGCCTGTGACAAAGAAAGTCTGCCGTGGCATCCGCAAGTATGTATGCGTGGAAGAGTATGTAAGGTGAGTAGTGTAAATGCGGATGATGCGCGCTGTCGTAAGGTAGCACAGCTGGTCCGGAATCCGATGGAAGGGTGCACGTCAACTGCAGCAGTCAGTCAGTGGTGCTTGTGACAAGTACAGTAGGTAGACAAGGTGGGGGTGACTGGCCTGGTGCTGCCACGCCTGGACACTGGAAAGTCAAATCGAGGTATTAATGTGGGTCATGATCCAAGAGGCACCGACGGCAGCGGGGCCCAGGCAAGCCCAGCAGCCCAGGCCGTCGATCCGCGATCCCATTGGCTCGGGCCCTCGCCCAATCACAGACACTGCAGAATGGGCCCGTCGGAAAGGCACTTACTTTAACCGAAAAACCGCCGACTGCAAAATTAGGTCTTGAAAGCCCTGCCAAATTTCGACCGTGGAATGAATTCGCGATACCATATTGACTGCTCCTTCGACAATCACACTCACCATCCGCGAAGTCAACCTCCAGTCGCAAACGCCCCCCCAAATCAGTCACAATGTCGACCGCCGAGCTCGCTTCTTCCTACGCGGCCCTCATCCTCGCCGATGATGGTGTCGAGATCACTGTGCGTCGCCCCGAGAACACACAAACCCCGCCACGAAAATGATACAAGCCAAAATATCCCGACTCGAACGAATACTAACGATGATGGTGTTGTTTAGGCCGACAAGCTCCAGACCCTGATCAAGGCTGCCAAGATCGAGGACGTTGAGCCCATCTGGACCTCTCTGTTCGCCAAGGTACGACGCGACAACGCATTCTCCCACCGATCCGACAAGGAACTTGGAAGGCTGATTTGAGGAAACACAGGCTCTTGAGGGCAAGGACGTCAAGGACCTGCTCTCCAACGTCGGCTCCGGCGGTGGCGCTGCTGCCCCCGCTGCCGGCGGTGCTGCTGCCGCTGGCGGTGCCGCTGAGGCTGCCGCTGAGGAGGCACCGAAGGAGGAGGGTACGTTTCGATCCCGTCCCCATCTAGGTCCGCCGTGTATACTGACACCCAGCCACAGACAAGGAGGAGTCCGACGACGACATGGGATTCGGTCTCTTCGACTAAGCGATTTCCTCGACGATTTCCTTCCCTTTGTAACTTCAACTGCATGGATCCGGGGGTTCTACGATTCGCGCGATCATAAAGGATTGGGTGGAGGCACGATATCCTGCTGCCTGGACAGAGTAGCTCTCATACGATAATGTGAAGACGCTCTCTACGCGGAGTTCACTGGACATCCTCAAAAAATGAAAGTGGAATTTGGCATGCTTTGAACATACCGGGACACACGCGCGGCGCCTCTTGACAGAGTGAGTCGCGTACGTCGACATGATACACCAGCTTAGCTTGAGCAGGAATGGCTTATGATTCAACCCTTGGTGCCGTGCCGTGCCTCTTGTGACTCGTGATCACTTTTGGTTTTTGTCCTGGTTACATCTTCGACATCAGGGCTTGACGGGGCTCTACTACGTCATTTGAGGTAGTGCCCACACCAGCACATCGCGGTTCCCCTGGAGTGAAAGGTATCATGAAGAAGCACGGCATGGCTCACGTGGATCTGACGCTTGATCTCACATACTCGCCAATCTGTCGGTCTTGTCTGGCTATTCAGGACCATGTCTTTACGCTTCGACTCGAGGGTATGACCAGGGCCAGGACAGTCTCGTCGTGTGTCGATCCAGTGGCCATCTTGAATTCTACGACTGGACAAGGCCCAATCAATGCCTAACGGTGACGTCCCTAATCTCTCGGGAGCCAATCTGTATATGGCCATTACCTCGTCATGAAGGGGGGGGGCTTCGGATTTGTATCCATGATGATTGACAGTGCCAAGCATGTATGACAATCTATATGGCCAAACTTGTAGCTCATGTCGATTCTTGATTCTCATGACGCGCTACCACGTCTTTTCCCCAGATTTCTACGTCCCCAACGCCAATCCATGCAGCCCTCTACTTCCTGATCGTTTTCCCCGAACGGTGCACTCATTTGACGATGAGAACGGCGCTAGGGGTAAGGCCAGCCTCCTTCAGGGTCTTGCTTAGATCCATATGACCCTCGAACGTCTTCCTGGGGAACGTGGTTGAGAAGCTCGTGACCTCCAAGCCGTTCTCGGACTGGAGCAGCTGGGCCACCTCAAATAGGGTGGTCTCGGCGGGAAGGGTCTTCAAAATGTTACCGCCCGATGTTTGCAGCCTTAAGCGAGCCTCGTTATGGTTCGCGGTGGCCTTCGGGATGGAGGGTGCAGCCACGGGACCGGGCTCGGGAGCTCTGCCTTCTCTTGCGGCCTTGGTTTCCTCTGCCTTGCGGCGACGCTCCTCCTTGTCGGCCTCGATCTTGGCCTTGATGCGGCGCTTCGCCTCCAGGTCGTCCTGCTTCTCCTGGCGCTTCTTGGCGGCCTCCTTGATCTGCTCCTTACGCTGCAACTCCTCCTTGGCTTCCTGGGTTTCCTTGGTCGCCTTCATGCGAATTTTCTCGTTGCGCTTGGCCTCCTCCTTGTCCAAGACGGCCTGCTTCGCCTTCTTCTCCTTGAGCTGTTCACGCAGCTCAGCGAGCTTGGCCTTCTTCTGCTCGTCCGTCAAGGGGGCGATCTCCTCCGTCGACTCCGAGAAGTCGGTATGATCCCTTTTGTGTGTCAGTACGTGAGTCTTATAGTGAACGAAGTAAATAAGACTGCGGTCCCTCAGGGCTGCAACGAATATGGGATGGGTTCTGAGAGAGCTCCCCAAGGGCGAGAATGGCAAGGGTGAGACGGGAGAACTCACGTCTTGGTCGCATGGTAGGAGGCAGTATCCTGTGACCTGAAGCGCTTACCGCACTCGTTACAAACAAGCGACTTTGCGGTAGCACCGCTCTCGAGAGCATCGATGTTGGCCTGGACCTCGCCTGCATCGTCATCGTCGTCCTTGGCGGCGGTGCTGGCGGCGGCAGTGAGCTCATCGAGGGGCTTATCCTGGTTCGCCTCGAGCCACTCAAGAGCTCCGTTCACTGTTGGATTGTCAATGAGGCTGTTCCCGGAAAAGGATTTAGTGACACGAGATGGTACTAACAGTTGCCTGTCTTCTTGACTGCCAGCTCAGCCCGGGCCTTCTCAAAGCCCATGTCGAGCAGCTGGTCGAGATCGGACTGGGTCATATTGAGTGGCGGGGTTGTTGGTGGCTGTTGAGGCGACGTCGGTGAGAACTGCAGCTTGGGAAAGCTCGGGAGCAGTAATGGCGCGTGTTTGGAGGAGAATATGTATGGGGGGTATCTCTCTCTGATGTGGTCAATCAGATTCGGATGCGTTTGTGAGTAAGGGTTGGTTTGCTACTGCCAAATTTGCAGAAGGTAAGGGAAGCACTGATCTGAGTCGTTGTTTCCGTTTGCGAGACGTCATCTGCAGGTGCCTTCTCCGAGCTGTGGATAGAGGGGCTGTTTCCTTACAGTGGCTGGAGCGCGCGGGAGGGACCGAAAACACGGACAATGGGCCTCTCATCTCGCTGTACCTTGCCTTCCATTCCTGACTAATACGACTGCTCTCTGCTCTACTCCGTAGGTATTGATCTTTGCACATTCCTTTCGGCAGTCTCTGATTCTCCATTGTCCAGCTGATCCAGACTTCAGTGCTCCACCAACGAAGGAGAGAAGCAGCTGTAGGTAACCATTCGCCCACGTATTTCCCGGCAGCCAGCAGCCATCTGGTGTAAACTGCCTTTTCACCTCGGAGGCCACGAGGAAGTGGTCCCTTGAACTTCCATTTAGTGGACAAACACCCGCGGAGCCGGATTAACCCCCCCTGTTTCCTGGGCAGCTTGCGAGTGGAGGGCCCCAGCGCGCAACTCCGATTGACCGCCCGCTAGGGGCTAGAGTGTACTTTAATGAAACCTGGCCTGGACTCCTGGACAGGATTGCTCAGAGGCGGACTGTGTGCGCATCCTCCCTATCCCAATCGAGTCCAGCCCGGGTCTTTGCTACCGTTGGTTACGGTGGTGTGTATTACGTCGTGGGCTCTTGCGTGCGAAACACCTGCTTTAACCCTGCCTTCCTTCCTTCCTTCCATTCGAACACTCTCAGAAACCTTGACCTTGCCTTACCTACCTTACAACCCAGCGCCTTTTTCTAATATCGCCCCGCGCGCAACACTCCTTCGACACTTTTCTCCCCTCACCTTTCTCTCTCGCAAAGTCTCTTTTCCTTGCTGCTCAGGCCGGGGCCTGCGTTGAATGCGCCTAGATCTTCCAGTCTCCTGACCCGTACCCCAAGCTCTTGCATCACCCTCCCAAAAACCCCCCGTACTCTCACCATGTCTGTCGATATCGAGCCCTCCGAGCTGAGCTTCCGACGTAAGTTCGTCCTATGCGCGATCGACGTCGCCGCCTCGTACTCATAATCCCCCCTCTTTCAGGACCCTTTACCGTCGAAGTCGCTCAGATTCTCCGGATCAAGAACCCGAACCAGTCCCCTATCGCCTTCAAGGTACGTCACCGCCCAATTCCTCGGCTGTCACATTACTCTCCGCTCACAAGAAATGCGACCAGGTCAAAACCACCGCCCCGAAGCAGTACGATCCTCTGCACCCCGTGCACCCCCTCGTAAGCGACTGACGACATCTCCAGGTACTGCGTTCGCCCCAACTCGGGTCGTGTCGAGCCTGGACAAGATGTGGAGGTTACCGGTACGCAGCTCGCAATTGCCAGGTGGTCACATGCAACTGACCGCAACAAGTCCTTCTCCAAGCCATGAAGCAGGAGCCGCCTCTCGACACCAAGTGCCGCGACAAGTTCCTCGTTCAGTCCGTCCCCATCACTGCCGACAAGGAGTTCGCGAGTATTGCCAACATTGTGAGATCAGACCCCATGACAAGGTCCGAAAACGTGGCGCACAGGCTAATCAAACCCGGTAAACAGCTTGACCAGACCGACAAGTCTTCCGTTATTGAGAGGAAGATCCGCGTCAACTGGCTTACCGCCGAGGACCAGTCGCCCAACGCGTCCGGTGCCTCCGCTGTTGCCTCTACCCCGAACCGCCACTCCGTCGTTAACGGCGTACGTCCCGTTCCGACTCTCCGGCCAATGTCGCATACACATACTAACAGACCACAGGACCACACTCCCGATGTCTCGAACGTCTACTCGTCCCCCGGCCAAGAAGCCGACGGCTCTGGCAGCCCCAGTGCCTCGGCTGCCCGTCCCACGACTTCCGACGTAAAGGATGACACCGTTTCTGAGAAGGCCCAGTCAACAGTTAGCGCCGTGAGTCACGTTGTCGCCAACACAGCGCAGGCCACCTACGACGAGCTGAAGCAGAAGCTTTCCCAGGCCGAGGCTAAGATCGCCAGCCTGCAGGACAACAGCGGTCTGCGTCAACGCATCAAGACGGAGAGCGAGAAGCTTCCCAGCACCCAAGAAGCTGCGGCGGCGGTAAGGCAGGGAGTTGACGGTGTCTCGGTGCAGATGGTTGCCATCCTTTGTCTCCTCAGTTTCTTGCTTGCCTACTTCTTCTTTTGAACTTGGTATTCCCCGGCAATTCCCCTTTCTATGAACTTTCTACTGGAGGATTTATGAAGAAGAGCTGTCTGGCACAATTGTGATTTGGTGTCGCTACCATCACTTTTGCAAGCCAAAGGAGGACGGCACGGCGAGCGGATGTTTTGACGATGGGTTTATGGCGGATGGAGAGCATCCATCAACAACAGCCTCGATTTGACATGGAATGGAGTCACAATCACACATGTAACCATACGGATTCTCTTTGTCGTAACGGCCCGGCGTCCTGGACGCGAAGTAGTTGATTTCAGAAGCTGATCTCATGATATTGCCCCAAATTTCCCAAGTGAACTTGACACATGTTTACATGCCCTTTTCTTGGTCTTTCAGGCTTTCATCCAGGAAGACTGGCGAAGCAACCGAGTAGGATATGATCCAAGGGGTTTCAGAGATGGATGGAATAGGGACGTGTTTTGGGTGAGGCGTTTCCATCAAGTACTTGCAAATGGCCCTCAACTCCCCATCTACTACGTATTTCTTTGGCATTGCAAACTCCGTCGGAGTTTCTATTTCCTACCAGAAGAGACACGCGATGAATGAGACCTGTGCTCCTTTCAGCGCGCCGGCTCAGACGCATGGCACTGGCGGGTCGGTTGGCAACTCGATACAACCGCAGCAAGTCTCAGGCAACTCGACGCCCGGGTAACTGCAAAGGTACGTTTGGTCGTCGTTGCAGCGGCTGGGTGCCTGGCGAGACCCTGAAACGGGCATGCCTCCCAATGTCCATGTATCGTGTTCCCATTACTTATTAACAAGTTCCAACGTTGACATATTTCATGTCGACAGGGTTATGTCATCAACACCCATTCGTAAAACTAAAAAGAAACCGGCACTACTTTTCATGCGGATGCTATACTCTTTGTTTTCTCTACCCTCGACTTTTGTCTTGCAAAACCAAAAAAAAAATACCCCCCCAAAAAAAAACCTCAAGGCCAAAGCCTCTCCCACCTTTAAGCCTCAATCTCCTCGCGCGTCCACTTTGCGCCGCCGACGATGCGGCCGCCCTGCTTCCTCTTGACGCGGGAGGTGATGCCGACGTTCTCGTCGAGGATAAAGCGCCAGATGACGTAGGTCCAGCTCTCGTGGCGGGGCAGGTCCTCGTAGAACTCCTTGGCGACATCGCGCAGCTTGGGCAGCCGGGTCCAGGGGACGGCGGGGAAGTCGTGGTGCTCGTTGTGCAGGCCGACGTTGTAGGTGAGGAAGTTGAGGGGGCCGTAGTAGGAGAAGGTCTCGGGGACGGGGATGTTGTTGGCGGCGTCGCGGGCGGCGGCGGGGACGGTCTCGTAGACGTAGTGCTCGGCGATGAAGTGGCCGGCGAGCGGGTGGAGGGAGCCGGCAAGGAAGGAGGAGAGGAGGAGGTAGAGGATGGCGTTGCCGCCGAAGGCGGTGTAGAGGGCGTAGTCGAAGGCGAGCTGGACGGCGATGTTGAGGTAGTGGACCCAGGTGAAAGTGACGCTGTAGACGAGGGTCGGGCGGATGGCGTAGAAGAAGATCTGGAAGGTGCAGAAAAACGCCTTGCCGAGGATGGAGTCGAACAAGACGACCTCGATGGCGGTGGGGAGGTCGGTGTCGAGGCCGTCCACGCCCAGAGACTTGTGGTGGGTGAGGTGGTAGGGGCGGAAGGAGGCGCTGTAGGGGACACCGATGGGGAGATTGGCGAAGATGGCGAAGAGGCGGTTGGCGAGCGGGGAGCGGAAGGCGAGATTGTGGGAGATTTCGTGGATGGCGAGGAAGAGGTTCTGGTTGGCCGTGGCGCCGAAGACGTAGGCGACGAGCCAGAACTTCCAGGAGAAGAAGGACGTCTCGCTGAGGTACCAAGCCCAGAAGATCTGCATCGCGACAACGCCGGCGACGACGTACTTTGTCAGGGGCTCCGGCCCGCAAAGCTTGGTGACCTATTGAAGGGCGGGTTGTTAGTTTTATGCGGATGCCACAACGAGCCATTGGCCTCGAGGAAGGGGGGGGAGGGCGCGCGGTTGTGAGAAGACATACTTCAGGGTGAGCCTTGATGATGGCCAGGCGGCGGGTTCGGTGCGGTTCCTCGGTGTAGGTCCAGAAGAAGTCCTTCTCGGCGGACGGCGCATCGGTCGTCAGCTTGCCGGCGGCGACGCCATCGGAAGCGGGCGCGGCGGCGGACTTGCGCTTGGACGGCTTCGTCACGGTCGAGGCGGCGGATGAGGCCATTGTTGCCGTTTTTGAGGGGGAGATGTGTGTGTGTGTGAGTGTATTCGTTGCGTGCGTGTGTACGTGTGGCGCGCGCGGGCTGGTAGAGACGGCACTTTTTTCAACAAGAGGAAATATATCTGTCCTGACCAGTGGAGGGGCGAAGGGGCGAGGTAAAACGAATGTCGACCACCTGCTCCGGGCCGTTGCTATATATAACAAAGATGAGAATCAGATGAGAAAGAGCGTCCGCGGAATGAATGAGAGTTGGTGGCCCTGTGCGCTTTTTCTGTAGATGAGATTGTTGTGTGTATTTCCCCCTCTGCGCGCAAACGAATCGAGTGTTGTCGGGAAGAAGATCACGCCTCGAAAATGGCAAATCTCCTGATGGCGGGCTGTTTAGGGGTCGGGGTGGCTTGGGGTGGCACCCGGGGGGAGGACGAAGGGGTTCGACACTAAAAGCGGTGTAAAGGTCGCCTTCTGTGCATAGGCACTGCTATCGGCAACCTGTGGCGTAGTGGGTATTGGTGGGGGAGGAGATCCCTTGCCCCGCTGTGGCCAATCGTTGGGGGCACGCGTTTTTGCGTTCTGGTTGCACCGAGATGGCAGAAAACCAGACAGAGTACAGAGTACACTATGAATCCACCAGGGTGGTAATTCCTGTGTACTATGTATGTAAATTTTCTTGGTTGCTCGTGGGCCGTTGGAGGCGGAATTGGGGAAGTTCTAGAATCCCCACACACCGTTCCTTTTTCTGTCTCTGCAACCCCGGTCCAGCGTTGCGTGTTCGCATCAAGCGTCTTGCTCGACCTGAGCTTGTGCGACCATCCCTCGGCGCGCAGACACACGCACAGTTATCGTGCATAAGGGGGGGAGCGAGACGGAGCACGGCTCGTCCTATATCGCAAAAGCTCCCAGGTATCACTACGCCTCGATTTTCGTTTTCGTCGCTAACGGATAGCCAATGGCGACGACGGCGCAGGCCCTCGTCTGACGGGCTCTGTACGCCGTTCTACTCGAGTCGGAGCTTGAGCAGCTTTGGGGGGTTGTGAGGACATGGGATGACCCTGGCTCCTGCGGCCTTTTAGCTCCATGTACCTTTGTTCTGTACCTCGCGTGGTTTCGTTTTGCGTCCGATCAGGTACGGATACGTCGTATGTCATTTACGTGCAACGCCTCTTCGTTTTTCCCCCCCATGTCGTGCGAGGACACTGAACATTGTGGAGGGCCGAGTCCAGGATGAGATGGACATCCTCGTGCCGATTTCCGCGTTTCTTGTTTCCGTTTCGCTGTCTTCAGGCCGGCTATGTAAGCCGCGGGCCGTCAGAGACATATTGCATTTTGATGTCTGCATCGTTGCATTGGCGCGATGGATTGGACTGTGAAAGACGTCACCCATGTCAACTGATTTATCCGCCATATTGGTCTGCCGTAGTGCCGGTCAATCGCCGTGTATTGAGTGAAGTGGCATGTAAGCTTTCGGAAGGTCGTGGGCCGCAAAAAAAGGAGAAGTTGTCACCATAGGAGATGGCCCAAGAAGTACTATATCAGCGAACAATCCCTGAGGAACCCAGGCATCCGGGTCCTTGATGCTCGGGTTCTGTACATTCCAGTTGGCTTCAACGCAACGTTCCAATATGCGCGTCCTCGTCCTACTCTCGACCGCCCTGGCCTCCCTCGCCGGCACGGCACTGGCCAAGCCCGAGCAGATCAGGGGCGTGAGCAGCCCCGTCTACCACCTGTACCTCCAGGCGTACCCCAAGGACAAGTCGATCCCGGTCCTGGGCCCCGAAGCGTCAGCCGAGTTCTTCAATATCGCTGGGACCATCCAGAGCGCCAACTCAAGCCTGTACCTGGGCATCGGGAGGGATGCGACGTCGTACAAGACACTCCTATTCGGCAACGGCTCCGCTACCGATGCGTGGGGACTCGAGGGGGATACCATTATCACCAAGCAGAGTAGCAGTTGGGGGCGCCGTATGTGACCCGCCCATCGAGCCATGTTGATATCGCAGACATACTGACGACTACGAGCAGAGCTGAACTTCTTGGTCTGTCAGTTGGACGCGAGCTATTGGCAGTTGTATCTCCAGACGGGGAGCGACATGCCCGCCGGCAGGAACTGCAGCAACTACCAGACGATCCATCTACCGTGCCTCTGCTAGATGGTGCACGACTGAGGCACTCGTCGTCGGGAAGGAGATCCGCTCGGGCGATAATGAACTTGCGATGGTTGACGACGTTGCATTGACATGTGGTCGTCACCAGGAGATGTTGTTTACAAAGCTGTGGCCGGCGGCTTACGAAACATGTGCGCCTCCGAGAACATGGTTTTGAGCTTTGCGTGGTCGAACAAGGAAACCGTTGGCTGTCAGGGCCGGCGCCACTCGAGCGATCGGCCGGTCAAAGTATATTGCTCCGAACACGGACGAGATCTCACAGGGCTACGCTGAATTCCTACAAAGTCCATTTCCCTTTGCATATTTGCGTGGTGTACTTCCTGCTGCACGACCACACGCATCTCCTTCGAGAACAGGAAGTCATGCGCTACAAGTTCTGCCCGGCTCTGCGAAGTAGAGTCAAGGTTGATTATGTTTCCAAGCAAAGGTGGCATGTGTCATTGCCTACTTTCTTGCCATTACCCTGTGTGTGCACATCGCTCCTCGAAGTACCAGGTAGGACGATTTAAGGTCGGCGAAATCAGCGCAAGTTCCGACGGGCTGTGAACTGCCATGTTTCTCCGCTTTTCGCAATCAAATTTCCAGTCTCTAGTACATGAGCTCATGCTAAGCTCAGTTGCTTGTCGCTCCTTGTGTGTTGACTGGACGTCAAAAGAGTCTCCTTCCGAACATCGATGGCAACCGTCTTTACCAAGCCCGGGTGGCAGTGAGAAAGCGGAGAAGTGAAACCAAAGACCTCGAAACCCACCCCAGATAATCGGGTAACAGACGGTAGCAGTTGGATTCGTATGTGGAAAAGTATGGGATATGTCAGATTACCAAGGGTGTCGGCTGCGAGGACTATGGCGGCCACCATTTGAGTTGATAAAGAAGTGGTTCTCGACCTCTGTGTCTAGAGCGACGCACTTTGGCCCCAAACAGTCTCGGTTAGGGAGATGTTTGCAAGAAGACTTTTGGCTACATTATCAAAAGGTCCGCGTTTGCCGTCAACTTCGGACCGGAGGATGCAGAGAGGTTTCAAAGTGTCCAGGTGACCTGCGGTGGCTGTTCAATCGCGATGCCCGAGGAAGGGTTAGGTGAGGTTGAAGCAGAGACAAAAGTGCGGAGAGGCCCCATGATTGGCTGTCACATGCAGACAACTTGGAGCTCAACTAGTTGGATGGAGAAGCAGGGAGGAGCCAAGAGCAGGGATGATATCAGATGGGTCTAGAATTGCACCAACACCTCGAGAAGTGGAGGCCGTAGTTTAGCTGCAGGGGGGCGCCTCCTCGAGAGACTGCAACGCTGCAATAACCGCTGCAACAATTCCAGGCTCTGCCGCCATTTTGGCAGGCCCAGATCTCATCAATGGCCCCAAGGCAAAGGTAGCCCTGCTAGGACCTGGGCCCGGCCTGCTGGTCATCTCCCCTGGAAGCCCCGAGGGAGAAGAGACTGCGATGGGGGCACGCGACCTGAGAGCTGTCCTCATCGCCCACCAAAAAAAAACATTGAATATTTTTCTTCTTCGGTCTGCGTATTCTGCATGTGTGTTGCATGCAGCCGCCCGTGGCCTTATGCCCTGCAGATCATGGTCTCATTGCTGCCTACCAAAGCAGTAGAGCATTCGCCGTTTGCTCTTGTTGTCTGCGAGGACCAAAGCACCCAGCAAGAAAGGGAACGAACGGGGGGAAGCTTGGACTTCTCATCAGCCTGAGAGCTGCAGCTTCACCGCCCACAAGCCCACCTACACTAAAGTGCTTACAGAGAGGTCTCCTTGCACACTCCCTTGGGGGTGTTTGTCCCCCAGCAGGCCGGCGCCACGTGAAGATAAGAACTAGGCGAGCAGCCGCCTTGAACGATAAGCCCAAGCTCCAATCCATGGATCCGCTTCCTGCCACCTCGCCCAAAAATCTCCCGGTTGAATTTAACCACCCAGGCCTCTTTCCCGATCGCTGCACCTGGACACCCACGCTCTTTCTTCCCACGAGCGCCTGCCATTCATACAAGACAGCCGGTTTCTCTACCACATCTGCATTCTGCGCCTCGACGACTTGCCCGCCGTCCTCGACCGCCCAAACGAGACGATCCGGCTTGCCCTGAAAGCAGCCTCCAACCCCGGTCTCCTCACCGTCGTCGACACTCGCGTGCTCTCCGTCCCTCTTCCACCAACCCCAGCCCGACCCTCTCGAGGACTGCGACAACCCTACGGCTGCTTCTCTTCCGCCGTCCTCGACCGAACTCTCCCGAGCCACCTCGCCGTCCAAGGTGGCCGGCCATCGCCAGAAACAAACCCCTCTGTCGGCGCGGCTCCAGCAAGCCAGCTCGTCGCGCCGATGTGGTGGTTCCTCCGAATCGTCGCCAGTGCCATCTTCCTGCTGAGCATAGTGCTTTCCATACCCGTCGCCTTCGATGTCGGCGGCAGGGATAGTGGCCTGGCCTACAGTCTCGCCCTCTGCGGCTTCTACTTTGTCTACTCGGCCATCGCCGTCGTCACACCCGCCGAGTCGCGCGTCCGATGGGCCATCTCCGTCATCCTTCGTTTGTCGCAGTGGATCGTCATCCCGGGCCTGCTGATCTGGGCCCTCGGCCGCTTCGCCGTCGACGCCGGGGCTACCAACTGGGTGGAGCGGACCCTGCAAGGAATCACGTCCTCCAAGTCGACGTCGTGGGGCGAGTGGGTGTTTGGCGAGGGTGGTGTTGTCGAGACCATTACCTTGGGTGGTTGGGATAAGACCTTGAGGTACTCGAGTCCGGTATTCCAGCTTCTCGAGGGCTTCTGCACTCTACTTGTCATCCAGGCCGCCGGACAGATCACGAAGTGGCTGGTCAACAGAGGGCGAAGCGACACTTGGATTGTACGTCGAAACCCCCTCCCTGTCCCCGGCTTTGTGAGACCCAAAGCTGTCACCAACGACTGGGTGATATCAGGGCCGTGTCAAGTTGAATTGCATGCACTCGTACAACGGACTTGCTAACCAACATGACAGATCATCCTGCTCGTCATCTCCGGCAGCGTGCTTGCGAGTGCCGTCTACTTCCTCTGGCGCGTCGCCCACTTCCCTTACATCGACAACTCCGATGCGATTCTGATCGGCGTCACCATGACTTCGGCCTTCTTCCTCTGCGCGTACGGAATAGGCAGTGGTCGCGGGAATCCTGTCGAGTCGTCTCTTCTCTTCGCATACGTTGTCCTTTGCGTCTATCAAATCTTCACCGACTATCTCCCCTCCGAGTCCACCGAGGCGGACCAACACCAGTCGTCCCAACCCGACTTCCCGCCTCTGCCACCCATCATCATGGCATCGTACTCGACCCTCCTTCATATGCTCGGCTCTCTTCCCCACGCTGTTCACTCATCTCTCAGTCTTCTCTACGCCGCTTTCCAGACCATCACACCGTCCGTCATCATTTCGCTTGCTTTCCGACTCCTCGTCTTTTACTGCGCTACCCGCATCATCCCTGCGGTACGCGAGTCTGGAGCCAGGGCTCTTATGGAGGAGCCGTCCCTGGAGGAGTCAGACGCAGCCAACTGGCTACTTGGAATCATCACCTACTTCTCGCCGTCGATCCTCATCGCCATGTACACGAGCTTGCTCCTACAACATTTCTCGACCAACGACGGACCGGATGGTTGGACTCTGAGAGGAGGCGACCCTGGTGGCAACGTCTGGCGCTGGACGAACGTGGCAGCGACGATGACCTTGTACGCGGTGGAGCTCTACCTGGGCAACGAGGACCACGACGGTGGTCTGACAAATCATTGGAAGATGGACTAAGGCCCTAATCATCCAACATCGGCGAAATGGTCGCAGATCTACTCCGCGAGGGCGTGGGCGGTAATCCCGCGCCCTAGGAAGATTTAATGAGTGTGTCCTGTTCAAGCAGGCCAATCAAAAACTGGTTGATCAACGTACATAGGTCGTAACGACACGGGCTACGGGCACGGAAGGGGGTTAGGGAAGGCACAGAAATACGGCGTTTGGGGGGGGGAGTCTGCATGCTCGAATGGCGACTCTTTTACTGCGGATTCTGCGGGAGGGCTTCAGGGAACTTTGACGAAGGCAACTCGAGAGTGCTGCCTCCGCCCGGGCTTTTTCATACTACACTAGGAAACTCATCTTTTAAATTGATGACCTTGGAAATTAGTTCTGTTTGTTGTCCCGGCGCCAATGTTGTTTCCTAATGGCTAAGCCATCGAGGGTGAGACTCTAATTGGCTTACTTGAAACCGATCAATATGTAATGCATTGTTCTCAAAGTTGCCTTGGACTTCTGTAAAGGATGTGGTTGGAGTTCGGATGGGCTGTGAGTTGCTCGGGTATAACGCTGCTCGCACCCACCTTGACAACACTCGACTCCGTCGCAACTCCGTCTTTTCTGGGGCCTCGGCAACGTCGCACCCGCAACTCACTTACACTTGGACTTCACTCATCCACTTCCTGTTACACCAAACTGAGGTAAACCTGTTGCCCGCGCTAGCTGCGTAACTTCCGCTGAACGTCATAGGAAAGCGGTATACTGCACCACGCTGCTATTCCTCTAATTTGTATTACACTGAATTACAAAGTAAGACAACCTGCTCCGACATGGCTTCAACAAACAACCCGATGGGCTCATCCACCCCGCCCCCGGACGTCTCCAAGACGACGCTCCCCATGTCGGGCCTCCTCTGCGACGTCTACGGCCTCGAAGAGCTCGTCGCGCGGCGGGCGTCGGCCGTCTCGTGCCTGTGGCTGCACCACCCGCGCCTGCGCGCCAAGGAGGACATGGCGGATTTCGCGAGCCGGGTCATTTCGCAGTGGGAGGGGACGACGTCGTCCGCGGCTGGGGCCGGGGCAGGCGGCAGAGCACTCATCGCCGTGGCTTTCGACCAACAGAACCACGGCACCAGGACCGTGTCCCCGACGGCGAGCGACTCGTGGCGCGAGGGCAACGCGACGCACGCGCTCGACATGTGGGGGATGGTGTCGGGGATGGTGAGCGACACAACGGCGCTGATTGATGCCATCGAGGGGTATCTGAAGCTGGAGCTCGCGCGAAGAGGCGCCGTCGCGGAGTGGAAGATCGATCAGCATCTCGTGCTGGGCGTGAGCCTGGGCGGGCACAGTGCGTGGCAGACGATGTTTAGGGAGGCGAGGGTTTCGGCTGGGGTTGTGATCATCGGGTGTCCTGATTACATGGGTGAGTGCTGCGTTCCTGAGATCGATGATGATGACAATACGGACGCGGGGACTGACGCCTCGGTGAACAAGGCCTCCAGTCGGACCGCGCCAAGAAGTCCAAGCTGGCCACCTTCTCCGCGGAAGACAACGGCGTCTCGTTCCTCGGCAGCAGGGACTTCCCGCCGGACCTGGTGGCATCGTGCCTTCGGCACGACCCCAAGGGCATACTCTTCGGCACCGGTGCCGTCCCTGCATCCGCGGGAAGCCTCTCGGGCGACGAGAGGCGGCGTCTCCGCGGCGTGCTGGACGGCCTCCGCCTCGGTAACAAGAAGTTCCTCGTGTGCTCCGGCGCCGAGGACAAGCTGGTGCCGTACAAGATGTCGGAGCCGTTTGTCGACTTTTTCGCGGGGGCGGTGGAGACGTGGTATGCCGACGAGGGCGTGGTGCTCGAGAACAAGGTGTACGAGGGCATCGGGCATGCGTTCAGCGAGGGGATGGTGGAGGATTCGCTGAGGTTTTTGGTTGATGCTGTTGCTGCGAAGGACGGCAGCCAGGGGGGCGAAGAGAGAAGGGCCAAGATTTGAGATGCTGGTAAGCGAGGATCACGGTCGCAGGGAGCGAATACAGTATTCGGGGTTGAGAGAAGATGCTTGTGTTGTAGAAGTGTCCTAAGCCCACGGCCGCTTCGCGTCTTCGACCAACGCCTCGTGACCGTCTAAAATCCTCGTCACAACGCTACTCCTCGCCCTCTCCTCCTCGCTCGTGAATAGCCTGTCCTCCAGACCCCAGGGGTTCCTTGCCCTCCTCTTCCCAGCCAGGCTCGGCCCGACGCCGTGCGGGTCCCGCGCCCATTCGTCCACGGCACGCTGCACGCCAGCGATGGCTCCCGCCTTGCCTTCGCCTTCACCAGTCTTCGCCTTCGCATCGGCGGCGGCCTGCATCCCAGGTGGATCGATCCCGACGAAGCGCACGCGGTCGAGCGGGAACCCAATGGCGGCGCAATGGCCGTCGACGATGCGCGGCTTCTTGAAGCCGTGGCTGACGACCGTCAGGGTCCGCGGCCAGGAGGCGTAGAGACGGTGGAAGAGGAGGAGCGACTGCAGGATGTTGTGGTAGGAATCCAGGGCGAGGGTGTCTGTACGGATGCGGGACGTGAAGGAAGTGACGTCTGGGGGGGAGGGGAAGATGCCAAAGTAGGCGTTTGCGGAGGCGAGGCTGGCGTAGCTTTCTGCCTCCGAGAGGCGGGTTTCTTTACGTGTTGGTCCTCTGTGCGGGGGGATTGTCAGCGTCTGTGTTTCTTTGTAGAAACCGTGATGGGTTGGGGAGTGTGATCGCTGGATTGAGCACGACGTGGAAGGGTAATGAATGTAAGCGATGAACGGAACGGCATGTGCGATTTTCGATGGGAGAAGCCTCGATGGCCCGGACTGGCCAAGGAGGCCGAGCTTACCCCGAAAACACGAGCACGGAAGCCGGGTCGTCCCGCAGCGCCGTCAGCCCGGCCTTGATGTGCTCGATGAAGGTCGGGGTCTCGCCGGCCTGGAAGCCGGCAATCAGCCATTCCGACTCGGCTCGGCCGTTTGTGGGGCCGCCGGTCCAGATGCCGTGGCAGCAGACGATGATGAGGTTGGTGGGCGCTGTCATGGCGGAGTTCGGCTGGTGACACGAACAAAGGCTCGTCGGGTGAGATTGCATTCGTGCTCCGTCAAGCCTCGACAATTACGGCGCATCAGACGGGGTATTGTGGATCATGTGATGCTGTGGCGGTGAGGATGCGGTGTACTCCATCCATGCCATGTAAGGTGTCACGGATAGGTGGGCGAGACCGTCACGGGTAGCGAGAACGACTGAGATATATGTCATGACTGAAACTGCAAGTGTAGTATATGGGGAGTTTTGGGACATCATCACTCTCCCGGCATGACTGAAGCGTTGCACTTCCGTGAACTCTATATAAACAATTGTTGATTCAGACCCTTCTCATGACAGAATCCTATAGGCGTCACCAACCAGATAAAGACTTCCAGTCAAGACAACGGGCCCGTCTCTCGCGATGTCTACAGCCCATTGAGTGGCCGCCTCGAGCCCTCCTTCGCCCGTGAATAACTCGTTCGCGCCTGCATTGGACGCCATCTCTCTCAACGTGTCGAGCGACAAGGGTTCAACCCAGGGCATAGTCTCTCGCTTCGAAAAAGACACGCAGGCGACACTATCACCGGGCCTCAGCAGAGTGCGAAGCATGCCCCCGGCGTCTTTCCCGTCCTGCTTGGAGACCGACACGATCCACGTAACAGGTTTGCCTGCATCCCTCAGGCGTCGCTCGACGAACGTGGACAGCGTCTCCGCCGACTGCGGGTTATGGGCGCCGTCAATGAGGATGGGCTTCCCTCTCCGTGACGGATACTTCTTGCCAACTTCCAGCCAGGACAATCTACCCAAATGCGTCACGTCCTTTAAGATCGGCAGAGCCTTCTCTACGGAGAGATTCAGATGCGGGTAAGCAAGCTGGAAAGCTGTGATGGCGCATGCCATATTCTGGGCCTGGTGCGGCATCAACTCCGACTGGTACAGTGTCTCCAGGAGACCAGTCTGGTTTGTGGTGAGATGCAGCGGCGCCGAGACGCTTGCCGCATGTTGCCGGAAAACTTCGAGGACCTCGGGCGGATTGCTGCCATCGACAACGCACGGCACGCCGGACATCATGATGCCAGCCTTCTCTTTGGCGATCTCGGGCAGGGTGTTGCCGAGGAATGCCTGGTGGTCGAGGCCGATCTTGGTGATGACGGTGACCTTTTTCCGCTTCAGGGCGTTCGTCGAGTCAAGTCGCCCGCCGAGGCCGACTTCGACGAGGCCCATGTGCACATCGGCGCGGCTGAAGACGCCGAAGGCGATGAGGGTGGTCACCTCGAAGACGGTAAGGGCCTCCTGCGATGCATCTTGCGCTAGCCGGGCCTGCTCGTCGTCGAGAATCCTGTGTCGGACGTCATTGTAGACGTCTTGCTGGACGGCGATGCCGTTGATTTTGATGGCGTCGCGCGGCTCCACCAGGTAAGGCGAGGTGAAGAGGCCGTTTGATATGCCGAAGGACCTGCAAAGGGCCGCCAGGTACGTGCAGGTGGTGCCCTTACCGTTGGTTCCGGCGACGTGGATGGCATCCCACTTCTGCGGGACGCCCTCGAGGGCCCTCGATATGCGGTGCAGGCCCAGGCTGATGCCCTTCATCGCCATGCTGGAGTTTGCCGAGGGTTTGAGGTGTCTGGTGCAACTGGATGGGTGTTAGACACAGGGATCGCCAGCCGTCTCTCGGCTCTGGAGCGGACAGACGTCAGCAGACATGGGAGCCGTGGCCCGGCAACGGATGGAGATGCCTGAGAAAGTGGCTCCTATGGTGGGAGTGAGTCACTAGAATGCTCTGGTGATGGACGGGTCTTGGCTTTTCAGGGTCCTCGATGTCGCATCCGGCGCTGGGTGCGGCTAGCGAATGCCTTTGCGCATTCCAGACCTTCCTCCCGTCCAACCCCAACGTTAATGGAGTCGCAGCCCACGCGGGCAAAGCATGCTCCAACACTCCAGGAGCTCGCATGGCAAGAGGAAGTAGGTGAGGTACGTACCTGCCTACCTTCGGCACTCCGCCCAGCCACGTCTGTCGCGGAAAGAGCGACCGGACGCGAGGCGGTTGCATCAAAGTGCCGCTTCAGCCACACGTCAAGAGGCTCCCCGGCGTCTCCATTCTTTGCCATGTGCCGAAGAGCCCCCATGATTGGCCAAATATGACTTGCTTCTTGTAGGCAGCGCCACAGGGGAAGGTGCTCGGGGACCGCAACAAGGGGCAGGATGGCGTGGCCAGCCACTCACAAAAAAGAAGTAAAGCGGCTATTCCCCAAAGACCCGCGCCTTTCCCATTTTCCCTTCTGTTCCTTTTTTAATCCCGTTCCCCGTGTCTGCCTTTGGTCTTTTTTGTCCTTGACCGACAATCCACGTCCAGTCCCAGTGCCCCGTTCCCGTCACTGACCCCATCCCTTCCTCTTTCCCGCCCGCTTCCCGCCCCACGAAAAGCTATATTGGCTTCGCGCAATCGCGAATCCATCGCGAAACACGGAACCGCGGCCCCGTCTCTCCCACGACGACAATCGAGTCCATCTTGCGATCTATTCGATAATCTCAATCAACCATCGTCCTCTGCGCCGTTATTTCATCCATCGCGCGCGACAACCCAGTCAAGATGGGACTTCCGTAAGTTTCTTCTCATCCCCGCGCCTTCCCCGGTTGCGCTGCAATTACCTTTGCGCCGCGCCTGGTCGGACGCTGGCTCAAATTCAGCCCCCCAGTCGCGTAATCGCTCCCAATGCCTCTATTCTCATCCATCTTGTCCCTGTCCGTCCATTATAAGCCGCACGCCTTTTCATGCAAATAAATTGCTCGCCGTCTTCAATGACAGTCTCGGTCACGTCGGCGCCGAAATGCATCGCAGTCGCCGTGATGCCGGCGGCCTCATTACGCTTCACCCTCGCATCCCCTGCTAACCTCGCAACCGCCCATCTGTAGTCTATTCGTCGCACCCGTCGAGTCAGATGTTCCTTCTCAAATCGGCGACAAGTCCGAATCCACGCGCCATGCACGCTCCTCTATTCGCCGCGCCCGCCGCAACCTGGATTCTCGCCCCTTCCGACGCCGCGCCGCACTGCTCCGCGATAACTTCCCCACCCCCGGCCCAGAACCCGTCCCGCGCGCCCGCTACCCATGGATTGAGTCTGGCCATCTGCCGCCGCCGGAGGCGTACACTGCCGCTCCCCTGCGGACGATGCCGCCTACGGAACCGGATCGGGGTGCCCCCACTCCCGAGAGCACCGAACTGCGTGATGCGCTGCGTGAGATGAGGAGTCGAGCTGTGGAGCGGGGACCTGAAGGCAGCGAGGCGCGTCTGATCTCCCTCTTCGGTGAACGCTGGGCTTTCGAGAACCTGCCTCAGCCCTCCCGGACCAATGCAACGCCTCCGGCCGGTGAAGAGCAATCCGGCTGGCAGGAGCCTGAAAGGCCTCAGGTCGACGGCATTGCCCTCTATCCTTACCCACCTAGTCGACGATTTCGTCGTGCGCAACTCGATCGCATGTCGATGGTAGGCGCCTCTACCTCTTTGTCCCAACCGAAGCGCAGGACTAACGTGCAAAGTAGCCCGCCCCGCCAGTTGCGGCCCGTTTCGACCGCAGCCCCGAGCACTCGATTTCCGCCAGGTTCTCTGGACGAAGACCGCGTGTGGATTCGCGGACAGCACCCCCGGCATTGCATCAGCGCATCCGTCGCATACGCCCTTCAGGACAACCGAACGAGTCGTCCTTACCCGACGGCCTCGGCGACCGAGACCGAAGCCTCAGCCCCGACGAAGATGGTGTGTGGGACACACTGCTCACTACGCTGACACCGGACCCGCAGCCTCCAAGTGCTGGGTCGTCCTTTGCCTCGGCGTCGGCTTCCGCATCGGCCTCTGCATCGCAGTCACAGAGTGCCGCTGCATCATCCCGCACCTCCTTCACTGGGCCTGAAACGGCTGAAGAAGTTCTTGAGCAGCCCTGCGAATCCGGTCTCGACAATTCTGACGACGAAGGCCAAGAGGATTTGCACATGGGCCGGGACTGGCCAGATCACTGGACGATGAACTACCCCTCGAGACATCGGCGATTCGTTGCTGATCTGGACGCGAACGACCCGAGCAGACTGTCAAACATGCGAGACGACTCGTCATACAGACGTGCAAACAGAACCCCCGCTGCTCGTAACGCCCAAGACGACGAAGAATTGCGAACTCGTCGACGACTTGAACTTCTTCGACATTACCGTATCGCCACTCGCGACCCCACTCCGCTTCCGGAGCTGCTGGATCACATTGTGCGGGACTCGAGCGAAGAGGCAGGAGGTACTGGCGGCCAGGGGGAAGGCAATGGTGACGACGATGAGACTCCGTCCAGCCACAACCACACATCTAACGACAACGCCTTGCATGGAATGCAAATGATTGTTCGAAACCTCGCACGACGGGAAGACATTCCCGATGAGTGGTGGGCTGGTGCCGGACTTAGCCGGACTCTGCCTGAGGAGTCATGAAAAGGGGCTGCGGATGAGCCATCCTTGCGTTTCCACGCGGGTAACCACAGGCGGCAAGCTGATGACAAAAAAGCCTTCGAAAAGGCATCATATTGGGACAGGTGTGTTTGTTTTTGTTTTGGCGTTGAAGGAGATACACGCCTGCTATGGACCAGGCGCTGGATTGTTGGGTTTTGTTGGCGGTATGTAGCGACATGGGCCGCTTGTATAATACGTGTATGCATGGAGCGGGCCAATTTCAGCCTGCGGCCACGAGAGACGGGGGTTTTTCTTTACACATCCAGTCTCTACGAGATTCTGGCGAAAGTAGGGTTCTGTGGATGGGCCAGAGGGTGGAACATTCCGGAGACAACGGAGACGAGCATGAATTGAACTGGCCGCTGGCCGTTTTCACGTCGAGCGCTTGTTTATTGATTGTTGTGAAAGTCGAGGCATGTCGTTGGCGAGAACGTGATCAGCTTTCCGTGGGCGCCAAACGTAAAAAATTGATGGCCACATGTCTTAGTGAAGTGGTGAGACCTCGACGAGTTGTGATGGAGATCCTGTTCCACGACTTTGTCTTGGTGTCTTGGGACAGGGATGGACGCCCTCGACACTCGAGGAATGCGGGCCGGGTGATTATGTAGAAGTGGCATTTCGCATTGCTGATGTAGACGGTTCCTCTCACCACGGGAGTACTGTCAGCGACATATCTCGGGGGAGGTGGCCTGCGGGCGGTGAATGGGGCCGGTGACATGAACATTGGAACATTGGCAAACCCTACCAATACAGGAATGAAAAGATGGTTCCTTGCGCCAGGCGCAGACGTTCGCGGCGGCGGCGGGGTTCTCTTGGGCTGATGCAGGTCGCCGGGATGGCCACTGGCATGTCACGGATCCGGGTGCTCCCACAGTAGTGCATGCCGTTCCCGCGCAGATCCGCGAGAGAAGCACGGCGGCTAGCGTCGTCTTTTCCCCTTGCCCTGGCCGGCTGGATGGCTGTCCTCTCTGCTTGTCAGTGGTTTGGTGACTCCGGGGTGCCTGAGATACTCGAGAGAGAGAGAGGGATGGACGTAATGAGAGGGGGGAATCGGCGGCCCCGTCTTGGACATGGGGGACGGACTGGGGGCGGAGGAAGGGAGGGGAGCTGAGGTAGGGGTAGGTATCCGTAACGGGCAAGCCAGGGTTTTGTTGACCTCTCTAGACGAGACACTGTCACGTCGTTACTACGGTGAAGTGCGGACTCTGGCAAATCGTGGACGATTGAAGGATGGAACGGGGGCGGCCGGCTGGTGTCTTGCTATTCCAACGATTTGGACGACGGTGATGGTGGAATGCATCTGGGAAGGGCGGGCGCCTGCTGGGTCGGGCGTGACGTGGTTTTCGGTCTACGCTGTGGCCCACGTTGGGAAAAGCTGGGGAAGACCAAGAGGCGCGGAACGTGTCTGAGCGATCCAGGGTCGACGTGTGTATGCCGCATTGACTGCCCATCCCCGTTGTGAAGTGAGTACATTAGAGCGCGAGGGATCGCCTACGGGACGCCCAGTAGTTGGATTTGATATTCGGCCATGACACTCGACACTGGAAGGTGCCGATGGGAGGTGAAGCCCGTTCTCTTGTTTCCGGTTCAGGCTGGGTGCCTCTTAGCGCGCCGGCGGAGCGGCCTGGGAGAGCTTCTAGCGTGGCTAGCGCGAGTCCTCGGCGTTTGTTCAGCAATTCAGGCATCGCAGCCATGGCGAGAGCCCACTTCGCGCCCCGCTACCGCCCCTCATCAGTGGCCACAGCCAGCCCAGTTGGCATGAATCCCGGCACAGAGAGCATCGAGTCTCGCGTCTCGAGTCTCTTTGCCTGGCCATGTCATCGTGGTGTCAATGCACCGGTCGGGTGAGGGTTTGACCAGGGGTCGCGAGTGATAGTGATGAGCAGCACATGGGAAAATGGGGACGGCGCATGTGGCATTGATGGTGCGCGTAGTGAGATGAGGTGGTGGGTGCATCGCTGCCATTGCTGCCCTGCGGCTACCTGACCACTGACTGACCGCCGACTACTGGGTTGACCGCTGAAGTCGACCTGACGGGACCTGGCCCTTTTTTCCTCTTTTCTTTTTTTTACAGCGAACGTCCCTGGAAGAGCCAGATGCAGTCGGTCGCGCGCGTCAGCAGCAGCGAGTCTCGTCCCGTGTCCTGCTCTGGCCCGTGTGCGTCAACACGTACACTCGCACATCGGCCTCTGCCCAAATTATTATTTTCTCCAGGGGAGTCGGTCGCAATCCGTGTTTGTCGTCCCTTCATCTGGTTTTCACCCCTTCTTTTGGAGTCTCTCTTCCCCGGGCACCCCTAGCTTCCCTCACGACATCATCGCACCTTTCTCCCCCCCTACCGAACCACGCCCGCCCCGTGCCGCTCGTTTTACTTGGTCCCGAACCCCTCCACCGCCCGACCGGCATACCAACCAGACCAGCCCGAACGTCGTTGACGACAACAAGAAGCTACTTGAAACCCAAAAGAGAGGAGCGCCGGAATTCCTCTTGCTTGCTCCCACCCGCGAATCCGAACGAAACAGAAGACGGTTGTTCGCTCGCATACCGGAACATCTGTTGCCCACCCGGCTTCTTTGTGTGCTGTGTGTGCCCGTGTGTGTTGGCGTATTCCGTCAGTGTCGATATTTGGGATTGGTTCTGCAGAAGAGTCGTGCGCCCTACATACGTCCCTCGCTCGCCGTCCGACCTGGTTTCTTTTCCCTTCCCGCCGATGCCCACCGAGATTTCCGTGGACTAAACGACCCTGTCTGCGAAAACACCACGGCGACCCGAACGACCGAACACGCGTCCACGAACTGCGGCTCGACTGGCATGCCGTCCTGTCGCCGGGCAATGTGCAGCGCGCCCTCCTCACCTTTGCCGTAATCGCTGCCCGCTTGCCGTCTTACGACCCTCCACCCGGCCGTTTCTTCGTCGACTTCGGCGCGACCCAAGCCCTCCCTCGGAACAGCTTCCGCCCTACGAGGGCCCCAGCGAAATACCCGAACCCGATCGAGAGAGAGAAGCCAGGTCCTGCGCCAGGCTGCCCGTCCGTCGTCGGCCATGCCTAACCCGTCGCCTCCCTCGTCGGCCTCCTCCTCCGTCGAGCGCCAGTACCATGTAAACGGCAGGGCGGCCGTGGTCGCCTCCCGCGAGAGGGGCCCGGGCACGCCGCGAAAAGAGAAGCAAGGCCCCAGAGAGAGTTCCGCGCTGCAGGACCCGGGCTTGAAGGATTACGTGCGTACACTCGGCCGTTTGGGCATTCCCCCGGGATCCGGACGGCGACCATCCGTGAGGAACGCGTGGCTGACGGTTTTCTATAATACAGCGATTAGGAGAGTGCCTAGGAAAGGGAGCGTTTGGGTCCGTTTACAAGGCCTTCAATTGGGGAACCGGCGAGGCCGTCGCCGTCAAGCAGATCAAGCTCGCTGACCTGCCCAAGAGCGAGCTGCGCATGATCGAGGTACGCTTCTGCTCCCAGGGCATCTGCGCAGCAAATCAAATGGCCGGCCGAGACTGACCCTTTTCTAGTCTGAAATCGATCTTTTAAAGAACTTGCATGTCGGTGCTCCTCGCCAGAGAATTTGCGAGGCGCCTTAGCTGACAGTGCGCTTAGCATGACAACATTGTCAAGTACATTGGTTTCGTCAAGTCGGCCGACTGTCTCAACATCATTCTGGAGTAAGCCAAGCCCTCATTCCTTCCCGTTATTGCTAACACTGGCGCAGGTACTGTGAGAATGGCTCTCTTCACTCAATATGCAAGTCGTATGGGAAGTTCCCCGAGAACTTGGTCGGCGTCTACACGACCCAGGTCTTGCAAGGCTTGCAATATCTTCACGACCAGGGAGTTATTCACCGGGACATCAAGGGCGCCAACATCCTCACAACCAAGGACGGGAAGGTCAAGCTCGCAGACTTTGGAGTTTCGACAAGCACGCTTGCTGGAGGGCAGGACAAGGAGGCCCAGGTCGTCGGCACGCCCTACTGGATGGCACCGGAAATCATTCAACTTTCTGGCGCCAGCCCTGCGTCTGATATCTGGAGTGTGGGTTGCACCGTCATTGAACTGCTCCAGGGCAAACCGCCGTACCACAACCTTGCTGCCATGCCTGCGCTTTTCGCCATTGTCAACGATGACCACCCGCCGTTGCCTGAGGGCATCTCACCGGTTGGCACCCCGTTTTTCATCCATCAAAAGGAAAAATGACTAACGTCTTGCAGGCTTCTCGGGATTTCTTGATGCAATGTTTCCAGAAAGACCCCAACCTGAGAGTGACGGCGAGAAAACTTTTACGGCACGCGTGGATCATCGGATGCCGAAGAAGCGACGCACCCGTTTCCAAGGCCCCAGCCAATTTCAGCCAGGCGGTGGAGGAAGTAAAACAGTGGAACAAGGCCCTCAAGTCCTCCGAGAGCTCACTAAGGGCGTCCACCGGTTCCGACAGCGGCTTTTCTGGGATGCAAGGCCATCCCGGCTCGAGATTTAGCGCCAACGAACCGCTCCGGCCGAGCCTGATCACCCAGCCCAAGGGACCTTTGGCCCTCGCGAAACCGAGAAGGACTCCCGAGGCATTCAGGTCTCCTGAGCTTGCTAGTAAGTACTGCCCAATACGCGGGGAGGCCGAGGAGACGCGTGTTGACATGCTCCTAGACGATGACAACTGGGACAACGACTTCGCGACGGCCATCTCACCCAGCGCACTGCACTTGCCTCACTTGAAGCCCCAGGACAATTTCGGTGGTCTGCTGTCTGCCGATAAACTCAAAGCGTTCGCTTCGATCACAGACCCTCGAAATGATTCTGAGAGCTACGACGACGACTTTGAGGGGGAGCTGTTGACGATCAAGGGGCCCCGGCAGTTTACCGACTTCGAGTTTCAGGAACAAACCATTCGACCCGTGTCCCGCAAGAAGAGCGACAAGTACGCAGAACCCATGAAACAACAACAATCGCCTCCGAAGTCCAGCCCGCGGAAGGCGGGTCATTCCAGGAATCCTTCCCGCCCCAAATCCCCCAGCAAGCCGCAGCTTGGCCCCGGCAGGTTTGAGATCCCTGCTCCTCCGGACTTGGCATATAGGGAGCAGAATACCGAGGACTACTCGGATCTGTTCCTTGAAAACGAAGGTGTTTTCAACGACAACGGATTGAACCCGTTTGTCAAAAAGGTATGCTGGTGACTTGGTTTAGTCTTGGTGGTTTCCTTGCTAACGAAACCAGGTTGATTCGCCTCAACTGTTCCATCCATCCGATCTGACGAGTCTACCCCGTTCAACGCAATCACCCGTGACAGGGGGCTCAAGACGGCCACCTAGCGCAAAGCTGCGCCCTTCCGTGTTGCCCGACCGTCCCATGCGGAGAACTAGGTCGTCCATCGAGATCCAGAAGTTTGCCGAAGACGAGGGCGACGAAGACTTCTCCGATATTTTCGGACCCGAGGATGCGGTTACCGAGAGGGAAGAGAGTGATAGAGGCTCAGAGGATGGCGGCCTGATGGTGCTCTCGAAATACTCGAACAATTCGTGGCTGGGCGATGACGAGGATGAGGATGACCCTTTTGCTTCCATGGACCCTGGATGGGACGAAATGGATTTGGAAGCAAACATTGCTAGGGACAGGCACGCGAGACTAGCAGGGAAGGTCGAAGAACTCGTCCGCTCCCTGAAGACTTCAGAGGGCGAGGAGAAACTTTGCGAGCTGGCCGAAGACCTGGTGAGGCTAACCCTGTGCTTTCTGTGAAAAAACCGACTAACAGATGTAGCTTGCCTTACTATGGGAGAACACAGAGATCAAAGACCTGATTCTCAGTGCTCATGGCCTGCTGCCCATTTTGGAAATCCTCGAGCCTTGCACGGTCAAGAGTAGGCAACAGATGATCCTATCACTTTTGAAGGTCGTCAATACTGTAAGTCAAGCCCCTGAAGCCGGACTAAATTTGGGCTTTGCAGCATGCTTACCCTTGACAGATCATTCTGGACGATGTCGAGATCCAGGAGAATCTGTGCTTCGTCGGTGGCATCCCGATCATCACCAAGTTCGCGGCCCGGCAATACTCCAATGAAATTAGGCTGGAAGCAGCAGCTTTTGTTCGCCAGATGTACCAGACTTCCACATTGACTCTGCAGATGTTCGTCAGTGCCGGTGGTCTGAATGTGCTTGTCGAGTTCTTGGACGAGGACTTTGACGATGCCCGGGATCTTGTCTTGATCGGCGTCAACGGCATCTGGAACGTTTTTGAGCTTCAGGGGCCTACCCCGAAGAATGATTTCTGCCGAATCTTCTCAAGAAGCAAGATCCTGTACCCGCTTGCTCTGGTACTCCACAGAGTGCTCGACGAAGAGGGCGAAGACGACCTTTCCGAGCTCATTGAGGGCCGGATCGTCAACATCTTCTACCTCTTTTCCCAGGCCGAAAACTACGTCAAGGAGGTTGTCGCTGACAGGCAGGTGTTGAAGAGTGAGGCAGCCCCTGCTCCACGTAGGTTTTGCTTGCTAACGTTTCGTTAGGCGTTTTGAAGGACTTGCGACGAATGACGCCAAACCACCAGATCACGATGCTCAAGTTCATCAAGAACCTGTCGATGCTGTCGACGACAATAGAAACGCTCCACACAGCTGACGCCATCGAGTTCCTAATCGATGTGCTCGGCTACAGCATGAAGAAGGGGCACAACCACTTCCGAGAGATTTCCAACCAGGTTCTCAACACCTTGTTCAACCTATGTCGCCTGAGCAAGGAGAGACAGGAAGATGCCGCTGTTGGCGGCATCATCCCCTTGCTCATGAAAATCATGCAAACCGATCGCCCACCAAAAGAGTTCGCCTTGCCTATACTGTGCGACATGGCGCACTCAGGAAGCAAGGGCCGCAGGTATCTGTGGCAAAACAAGGGACTGGACTTCTACGTTTCTCTTCTGGCGGACCAGTACTGGCAAGTCACAGCCCTGGACGCCATCTTTATCTGGCTTCAGGAAGAAACGGCAAAGGTTGAGAGCCACCTTCTGGACGGGAAGTTCACAGACGCAATCGTCGCCTGTTTCCACACAAACAAACTCAACTCCTTCGACGCCAACCTTTTGGAGCCTCTGCTGAAGCTTTTGCGGTTGAGCCCTTCCATCTCAGGGTCGCTTGCCAAACCTGAAATGTTTGCTGGTATCGGCCAGAGACTGGGTCATAAAAAAGCTGTTGTTAGGCTTAACCTGCTACGTCTGGTGCGCAACATCATGGATGCTTGCGACCCAGAGATGTTGGGCATGGGCAACGGCAGCAGCACTTTGAACGTCAAGCAAGTCAGATCTCTGTTCGACGCCATCCAGATGTTGGCAGAGAAGGACACTGCCGTGCTCGTCCGCAATCTCGCGTCGGAGCTGGTCAAGTCGCATAATGAGAGCGAGCTGTACGACACGGCCTCGGAAAGAAACGGGTCTTCTGGGTCGGTAGCATCTCGGCGCTCGGGGTCCGGGCCAAGGCGAAAATCCTCCTACACTCCGCCAGGACTTCACCACGCGATGTCGATGCCTGCCACGCCTACACAGTCGCAGTCCCGTCACCATCGGCTATCTCAGATACCACCAGGGTCCAGCGGCGCGTACATTGAAGTAGCCGCAAGCCCACGGCGGACGGCTGTCCAGGAACGGGAGGCCATTCTTTACCGCCCACGCAGCAGAGACGGCGCCACGAGCATCCCCAGACGGGTGAGCGGCGAGATGACGTCAAGCATGCCTTCGGGGCCATCATCAGGGAAAAGCAGGCTGCCTCGCCACTCGTTTGCAAGACCAAGCAGCTCGTCTGGACAGCCTCCATTGGTGAGGTCTGAGAGTTCCTTGTCAAATAAGGAAAACGTAAGCAGAAACACATCGACCGTATCAGCACCTGCGGCATCGCCCGTTCTTCCAACGAGCATGGCCAATAAGCGGCGAAGCAGGGCTCCAAGTTCGGACGTCAAGTGGTCATCATAGATGGAGGACGATGCGAATACAACAACCAGCCACCGGGCTGTAATCTCTTTTGTCTTTTGCATGTGCGAGTCGACGTCTCGCACGGTTGGGAAACGATGCCCCCGTACAGGCATGTAGCGCCTACAGCTCTCACCTCGGCCGGGATAGATGATGTATCCATCTCGTGTAAGGCGGGAGCGGGAAAGGTCTTTGACGGTGGACAGGGAGGGCGACGGGTATGATTCTGTCACGTTGCACGTTTTGCTATGAGATGAGGTTACCATGAATTATACTCATGCGAGGGGAGGGGAATGCAAAGAGAGAAAAGCATACCAAGCTTCTTTTTGATTTGATTTTTTTTATCATCATTGGCATTATGAAGAGAGTCAGAATCAAGGGAGGGGGGGACTGGCCAAGCTGCCGCCCAGAACACGAGACAAGTTTGTCTGGCGCCGAGCGAGACAGAACGAGGCATTAGAAACACTGTATAGCAAGCAATTGCACATTGGCTTTGACGGTACTTGTGCGCTCGTCCTGGGCTCCCGTGCCCCCTTTTCCCCAAACAACGTAGCTATTTCCATAAAGGTGATATCCCAGTTCTCGATCCAGACACGGCGTGTCGGGGCGGGCCCCTCTCTGTTTTTTTCCCCCTGCCCGCGCGCGACAAATACCCGGCGACGGGAACGCCCGGGCGGTTCCCAACGTGCAGGGCGCGGCAGCAGCAGCAGCAGCAGCGATTTCAGGAGAGCCACGCGTCCCCCCCGAGGACCTCGCCCCAGGCCTGTCCATCGCCCTTGGCGAAGCCGCGGGCGTCCTCGATGTCGGCGGCGCCAAAGTTGCGCCCGTACAGGTGCGGGAAGCAGCCCGCCCCCGAGGGGAGGTCGTCCCACCGGATCTGCGCCTCCAGAGCGGCGTAGGGGAGCTTGAGGAGCCAGAGGCTCGCGGCGCCGGAGAAGAAGCGGTCCGCGGTCCCGAGGACCTGGCGTGGCGTTAGCGGCGTTTTCGGGTCGGGCTGTCGGGCGAGAGGGAGGGGCTGCAGGAGGAGGAGGAGGAGGAGGAAAGGGGCGGGCCGGAGTGAGAAGGGAGAGCGGGAGGGAGAGGAAGCGCGGTGCGGAGGGCGGGTGCATTCGCGGGAGACGGATGACGGCGCATGAACGCGTGAACGGGCAACCCGTGCACGGGGCGGGACTCACCTGGTCGGCGGTGCTGAGGTGGATGAAGCCGTCGTTGCGGTCGAGGTCCGAGAGGGGGTACTCAGCCGGCAGCGGCGAGGGCGGCGCCTCGGGGACGATTTTGTAGAGGTACTGCGGCATCTCCGTCGGGGCGGGCATTGTGGCGTGGTGGTCTCTGAGGTACCGGCGCGGGTTTTGTCCAATATGGAAATACAGCCTCTCCGAGTGCGCTGGGGTGCCGGCGAGGAGCGTGCGGCCTATGTAGTCAAGTTTCGGAGGTTGTTGCGTCAGCAGCCGACTTTGAGATGTTTTCGTGTGATTCTCTCTCCTCACCGGACGGGGACCCCACTTTCTCTGTCCAGAAGCCTCGACGGCAACTTACACACAACGACATTTCGCCTGCACATCCCACGTCACCGCGACAGAACCACGCATATTCATCATCAATGGTTTTTATTTTTTTACAGGGACACTCTAGCCCATGTCTCGTTCATTGATTCTTCATCACCCACCCGCGTTCCTCACTTCGGCTCATCCCTCCTCCCAATTTAGCCGTTCGCCGGGACACACCCAACAACCTATGCCCCCATTCCCAGACCACCTCAACCATGACCCGCTTCACCTCTGCGCCCCCTTTTTTTAACCACTGCAAGTCCAAACAACCATTTGGCCATGAGAAAGCCTCCACGACATTCCGCAGATGACCCTGATAACTTTTTCTGCTCTTCTCTTGCCGGAATGTTGAAAATAAAACCCCTCCAACCGAAACCGCCGTGGATGTGTGTAGTCAAACCAGATAGGAGAACATCGCGATACCGTAACGGCACACCTCTATCCCTCTGCTGTCGTTGCTCTGTAGACTCCAATCTTTTGGTTGGTAAGGCTGTTGTTTGGCGCCTCCGCTGGTTGAGGCGCCGCCTCTCATACTCGTCCATCCCCACGCGCCGTCGACGCGCCGTTTTTTCTGTCCGTCTTTGGCCCCAACCCGCCTGGGCCTCAGATTCGCTGGTAGAATAGCAGGTAGGCAACCTTGTTATCCTTGATGTTGTCCTTGGCAGGCTTGCCCTTGGGGGCAGAGCCGTTGCCATTGGCGACTGCGCTCCATTTCTTCTCGCCACTCTTATCTCCACCCTTGGCGGACGTCGTGACCTCCTTCCAACCGTCGCCTTCGTCCTCATCGACCATGGCACCGAACCGGTTGGTTGAGGCGTCACGGGAGGCAGGTCCGGATCGGCCAGCCTCCTTGGCATCCTCCTCAGCGCCTGCTTCGGCCACGTCTTCGCTGCGGACTCGCCGGATGACCGTATCATCCAGCCGGATCCACTCGTTGTCGTCTTGCCGTCGCACATCCACCGTGTAGTGGCCGCCGTTAGCTTGTTTGCCATGGTGGTACACGACACCGATCAGCCTGTACTTGGGCATAGCCGCACCCTCAGCAACAAGCGCGTTGCGTCGTCTCTTCGAGAGCACCTCCGCAGGAAGCTGCAAGTCGAGAGGGTAGCCAACCTTCTTTCCGATCTTCGTGGTCCCCTCCGTGTCGAACTTGAAGCGCTTGAGGTGGAGAATAAGGATGGGTGGCAGCGTTTCGATTAGAGTCTGCTTCGTCATAGGGGCAGCATCGCCTTGAAGTCTCTCCGGCACCGTCAAACCCTTAATGGCATCCACAACGTTGTGGATGTAAGGGGCGCCGATGTCCAGTTGCAGCGACTGGAAAGGCTCAGTGGTGACTGAGTCCTTGACACCAGGACGACGAAGCTCCGACCGGTACTGTCCACTGAACAGCCGAGTGATGGGCGTTGTCGAACTGGCCCCAGAGGAGCGAGTCTCGACGGCTCGCTGTCTAGATCCAACCTCGAACCATCCGTCTGCGCCGTCATTGGACTCGACGACGCTGGCAGCAGAGGATGTCGGCCTCGTTTCGGCAGAGCCGTTTGTGACGCCACCCGCAGACATGACCTGGGCGCACTCTTCGTCGATGGCATTCAGAATCAGTCCGAGGAACTCCTGGGCATCTTGCTGGTGGCCACGCTGCGAAGACATTAGCTGGCAACATAACCAAAGGAGAGAGGCGACATACTCTCATGCTGGCAAACGCTGGGAGAGGTTGAATAGCCTTGTATACAAACTCCGGAATGAACGACTCGCCATACTGCTCCAGCTGCTCACTCTTGAGCTTGCGGCGAAGGTTTTCGACTGTATCGGTTGCGTCGATAACCCGGAATTCCCTCATAAACATGATCCTTGTCACAGGTTAGTCTCCGGGCCTTGCCAAATACATACGCTGCAACTTACATGGCGTCGATGACGGGCGTGTCGCTTTTGAATTTGTGGACAGCCCTCTTGCTGACCTGGTCCAAGAAATTGTAGAATGGTGCACAGAAAAGAAGAACTTGCAAAACCTGTACTCGTTAGCAACATAGCCAGTCATGTGGACAAGGAATACCTACTGAATTCATATAACACATGTTGCCGGTGTTGATCAGGCCTCTCGGCTCGATGAACTGGACCTTGGCAGAGTTACCAACGCGGAAGTCCTGAATAGCAGCAGCCAAGGAGTTGGTGTTTCCCGCAGAAAAGCTGGAAGCACCACCATTGACCGCACCATCCCCGTTCGTAGCAGCACCGTTGGTCGCTGCCGGGGCAACAGGACCATTGGCATTGGGCTGGGCCTTGGAAGCACCGACGGGCGCGGCAGAGAAGAGGCCGCTCCACTTCTTCGGAGCCGCCTTCACGGGAGCCGCCGGTTGAGCATCGTTCTTTTCCTGCTCCACAGCAGTAGCATCCACCGCCTCCGTCGCTTCCACAGACTTCGTCTTTTGGGCCGCGGGCTGCTTCAGCTCTTCGGCGGACTTACTGATGCTGGCGGGCTTGGTCTCCTTAGGACTGCTTTTGGGGAGAGCGGGGACGACCGTAATAACAGGAACAGCAGGACGAGAGGCAGAAACGTTAGAGGAGCTCGTCGTGGGCCTTGTACTTTCCTTGGGGGTCTCAGGAGCGTTCGCCTTGGGGCTACCCACGTTTGACACGCTGGTCGCCGATCTGTCACTCTCCTTTAGAGTTTCAGACGCTAGGGAATTGGCTCTGAGAGTCGTGCTCTCCGAGTCAGTGTCTTTGGGGTTGTAGAACACCGTCTTCTTCGAATCAGCCTTCGCTGCCGAGCTACCTGTCGCATCGCGCATCTCCTTCGCACCCGCCTTAGCGGACAGTTGACCGGCTGATGCGCTGGATTCCAAAGCGCCTTCATGCTGTTCTACAGGCAGTGTAAGATCTTGCGCGTTTGCGCTCATCAATCTTCTCCGCCGTCTTGACTTGGGAGCTCTCCTCGGGAATGGCGCCTGGCCCGGTGGCGTCCATGGGAGCTTTGGCAGCTTAGCAACTTGATTCTTCTGGTGGGGTATCAATAGACTTACTGGTGCCCGGAATTCCTTGTTCTGTTTGGGAAGCTCCGGACTCTGAGGAGCAGAGGTAGCGGTAGGGGCTGCAGGTACAGAAGGATGGAACGGCTCGGCAAAAGGCGTGACAACTGAAGATGAAACGACTGAGGAAGCTACCACCGAAGGCGTAACGACTGAAGGCTCGGGAGTCGGCTCAATCGACTGAGGCGGAGGAGGCGGCGGCGGCGACTGTACAGGCATGGCGGCGGGAACGGGAGGCGGTTGATAGGGTGTTGACAGTGCAGGAGACGGCTGGGGCGGCTGGGTGTATGGCTGCGGAACGCTGACGCCAGCCATGGGAACATATTGAGGCATCGCCTGCGGTGACCGAACGTACGGCTGCTGCTGCTGCTGCTGCTGGTAGTGCATATAGCCAGAGGGCATACCGCCATTCTGGTATTGGTGTGGCAGCTGGTGGTAGTACGGCGCCGCGGCGTAGGGGTTCATGTAGTTCGGATACATGGGCATATGCTGTTGATACTGATGTTGCTGGTATTGCGCGTACGTCGGCTGTTGCTGCATCCTCCGTCTGTTGCCTCCTCCAGGGCCGCCACCCATATCAACTCCTCCAGCGCCTCCTGGCCCTCCGCCCCCCGGCATGGCTTGCCCAGCCGGCAGATGACGATTGTTCATCCTGCCGGCTTGGGAGTCGTGTATTTGCAGTGATCGTCCACGGCTGGAACTATCACTGCCTTGTGTCTTCGACTTTCTTCGACGCGGTTGTCGGCGGGGTCGCGATGGAGCGTCGACAGGGAAAACGGTGGTCGGATCGTTGTTCGATGATTACGTTATTTGGTCTCGTGGGATGCGCGAGGGCAATGTTTCCAAACGCTCGCAGGTCGTGTGTCGCTCTCCGTGGTTTGCGGGGAACCGACGGAAGGAAACGGCTCTACTCCAATACCAAACGGGGCAACGGCGTCGCTCTCCAGAAGTGAGTAACCGCGCAGAGGTGAAAAAGGCGGGCTGCGAAGGAAGCGGCGACGGTGAAGGGTCGTCGACTGGGACAGGGCGACGAGTGTTGAGCTGTGCGGTTGCTGCCAATGGAGATGACAAAAAATTAAGCCGCGCGCGGGAAAGGCCCAACTGGAGCTAGCGGGCAGCGGGCTCCGGGCTTTGCTGGCGCAATGCAATTGCCTGACTGACTGAGCCGAAAAGCCTTGCGCACCGATCACAGTATGATCCCCGCTCAATGACTCTGAGTCTGTTCTTCCGCAATTTGCCCGAAATCGGCCCCACCCGCGACGGCCTCACCGGAGGTGTCTTCAAGGTGAGCTCGGTCAAGCTCTTGATCTCTGTCTCGCAGATGGGATTTTGATTGCTCAACTCTTATCCTGGTTGTGTGGGTGCAACTTTTGGAGATAGCTACTATATCATGCCTCAAGTGTAGCCATGAAAAGTTCATAGTTCTCAGCCCTATAGCTTCCGGCTTCGTCGCCCACGACCAAGACATCCAGCTAAGACAACATGCATGTTTCCGCGCTCAGATGGAATGCCCCTCTGCAAGTGGCCTTTCGCGGAGCATCCATGCGTGAGTTTTTATTTCTTAGGTCGTTTTGATTTCTCGAGCTACGAACCGATCCAACTCTTGTATCGTGAAATAGGCAAATGCCCCAACAGCTAATGCAACCCGAGAGGCGGTCATGCTCACTGTGAGATGTATCAGAAACTTGCTACTGCTCTCAACAAGCTATGAAAAGCGATGACCAAGGAGCTTACCAGACGTCAATTAGAGACTGCAGGGGGCCTAATGGCGCTCGAAGCATCACTCAAAAGTGTGGCTTGGGCTTTTGCTATCGAGGTCTATCCCTTCGTTCTTTGGTTCGGATTTTTGTAACCCATCACTAAGCAGTCACATACTATCTGCATATGTTTCTTTCAAGGATATACTCTGTTATCCAGCGTTTAATAGCTAGGATCTCCGTTCGTTGTGTGATTGGTGATGTAGACGACAAGAAAAAGAAAAGAAAAAACCGCTACGCCATTCGCTTTAAGAATACCACAACGTCCCAACCGAGGAGCCTTGTTATGGCACGAAACACCGTAAACCACCGGTTCTAGCTGTTGACATCAAGGTACGCCACGGCCATGCACATAATTAAGCAACGAGCGTCGAAAACAGCTTCATTCGTCCCTGAACACCCACCGTCCTCCGCCCCTCATCGCTTCTCGATACCTCTCTTGGATCAAACGCCTCTCTCTTTCCTCAGCTTCAGACTTCTCGTCTTCTACCTCCTGTGTGGTAGGGAAGTCTGCGTTCCAGAAACCCGGAGGAGAGGGTCTTCGGGCATACCGATGCCGATGTTTGCCCAACTCGTTAGCAAGCTGCCATGTCTTGGCGTCGATCCACAGCTCGTCTTTCTCCGCTTTAGACATCCCCAAAGTTATTGTGACTCTGTCACCGAGATAGTCTTCGAATAGCTTGGTGTCTGACGCTGGAGTGCGCTCGACATTGTTTCTCTGGGCGAGTGCCATGGCACGAAACTGCTTACCGCAGCAATTCATGTCAGTACAACCAGGTAAGCAAGCCCTGTCGTCCTTGCCTCTAACCACCTCCGAATATGCGTAGTCCGAACCGCCATTGAATTTTGGATTCACCTTGAAATCCTCAAGTCGCATGGAGGCCATGGGTTTCGTCCGTAATGATCCTCTCACCGCGGATACTGGCGTTGCGGCACCGCCACGGTTCCGAGAAAGTGCGCGTGGCGTACCGTACTCTCTAGTCTCGTCGAGGTCTTTTCGAGCAGCAGGCGCTTCCTTTAACCTCTCGCGGCGCTCTTTGCTGAATGGCAGCTCCCGACGCTCGGGAAATTGAGGTCCATCGTCTTCCCTGTGCGGATCGCGAAGACGCGGCGCTGACCGTACTATGGCAGGAGCCTGCTCCGGAGATTGCATGTTTAGCAGCGTGCTTAAGCGACCAGGGGGCTGTGGTGTGCGAAACTGTCCTCCAGACGTCTCCCCACGGCTTGTCTTATTGTAGGCAAGTCCGTCCTCGGCCAGGCTTTCTATGCCATGGGCGATCCCCTTCTTGGCCGGCTTTTCCCCAGTCTTCGGTTCATATGGTCGCACCGGACGAGCATTAGTATTGACTGGTGTCAGAACTGCTGATGAGTCGAAAGTTCTCGGTGTCGGTGTACCCGCATTGTCAGGCCTAACAAATAAAGGACCGATCGTTTTCACTCTTCCAGTGTCCATCTGCCCTGATGCGGCGAGAGTACTGGGCATCATTCTGTTCTTTCTTGGCGTACTGAGTTTCTGGCCAACCTCGTCTAAGTCCATACTTTCTTGTTGAAGTTGACTGGTGGCAGGGCCTCCGAAAAGGTTCGAGCTCTCAATCTTAATTCGACGTCGTCCTTGTTCAGTGGGGGAGTTGTCCGAATGCTTCCTCTTGCCGACAAACCGCTCTGATACGACGACTGGACCGTCAGAGGAGGGTTCTGGTTTGATGCGGATATCGGAATCCGTTTTGGGATGTTGTCTCAAAGGTGGAAGAGTAAGAGCATCGTCATCCTTGCTGCCCTCTGTTGTGTCCCTTGTTGTTGAGTCTCCTGGGGTCGGATCGTGAGTTTCGGCGCCTCCTGCAGTAGTAGTAGCAGCAACGGGTTCCGTAGAAGTCTTTCTGGTGAGTTCCGTGGTATCACGCGTCGTTGTTGGTCCAGCTCCAGGGTCTGAAGCGAAGCTCGAGGTCAAGGCAGCCTGAGGTCTGCTAGGTTCTGGCAACGCTTCCGTTGAATGCATGTCCTCTTCTTGCCCCCCCGAGACCGCTCAATGATTTTTATTTTGGCTTCCAAGCTTGTTGCGTATTCCTCCCATCTCTTATTCTCGTCCCTCCTTTTGCTGAACTCTGACTTGAGGATCTTGAAGTTTTGGTCCAGGGCATTGTATTTCCGGCGGAGTTTTTGACTCTCGCGCATTACTTGCTCCAGTTCGTTGCCTTTTTCATATGTTACTGCTGACATGGAGTCTGTGTTGGTAGCTTGATCGCGGGACACATATTTTGGACGGGGGCTGTCTCTTGGTGACTCGGTGGACCGGGTTTGTTGGTGGAATTGCAGCAGCTTCGTCCTGAGCTTTCGATTTTCCTCCTCCAGACGATCCACCTCGGCGGAACGGGATCTCAGAATTTCGAGCTCATCGGTAAGAAGTGCGCGTGATCGGTTGTCTTCTTGCAGACGATGCTCGACTTCTGTTCAACATGCTAGTATCGCGTGCCATTGCGTCAGGGCGTGTTATTGCACGTACCGTTCTGGGCCTCTTTGCTAATGGTTTCGCGCAACGCATTGAAAGCATTCTGGACCGCCGCCCTGCTTTCCGGCGACCAGCTCTCCATAACGCCTGACGAGAGCGTTGTCAAGGATGCATGTGAGGCTGAGGATTTGGGGTGTGAGTGTCAGTCGCCGAGCGAGGGGGTTTCGTAGGTTGCGTCCGACTAAGACGCGCCGTCTCTGCAGCGGCGCGTTGGGCCCAGAACTCGGAGCATGCGCCACATGGAAGCATGTGTCAGCAGCTGTTATGGGGCTGCAACTGCCCGCCTGAGCCACACGTGTCCATTAACAAGGATTGTGCTGCCACTCAGCAACACTGGACCTTCTTCAAAATAACTCCAAATGACTACACCCTTTCTGCGCTTCCATCTTGGATTGTAGCATTTGCCGAATCGTTTCGTAACCGAAAACCCCTCCCTTGTGTTTGTTGGGACTACTACTGTTCGAGGTTTCGAAGTGGACTTGCCCTCAGAGACTGAGGTCTGATTCTCCCCACACCTTTCCCACCTCTCGAACACTGCATCGGAGCCACTTCCGCAGTCATAAACCATTTCAGGTAGAGCTTCGGTGGGGCACAGTCGACGAGAACTCACTGCAACATAGCCTCGTCAACAATTGGTACGGCTGGAATGGCTTGTGATTGAAAGTGGACCTATTACGGCTACTCCGAGAAAGGTCGGAGTCGAAAACACTCTGGTTAGTGGGCCACATCCTCGACGGCTCCACGGACTGCGGTCTTCCGGCCCCGGCAGGTCTTCAACGGCCGACAATCCTGGTGACTGATCGTCGCAGAACATAGTAGGTACGACATGGGGTCATTTGTCAATCAAAAGGCCCTGCTTTTTGGCTCTCCAACGCGACCCGTCAGTTGCCATTCAAAATGGCAATGTTCCTCTTCAGATATCTTGTAACCGTGCCGTGTTTGCGAAGGATCCAACCAACTTCGGTTCTGAAATAAGGGAGCACACTCAGCGTTGCGAGAAGGGCTATCGCATGGCACCTGGTCGTCCAAGCAAAGCACCGTCGAGATTGCTCCGCAAGATATTTGCAAGTTTCGTTCGTTCCTGGATGGCAACAGTTGACTGGTATCAAGCTGCCCCCTGAAGCCACGTCTTCTTTTGGAGATTGCGTAGCAGACTGCCCAGTCGACAAATGCCGATGCCCGAGGCCAGGACTCACGCTGCTGGTCTTCATTTCATTATTCGCGGAACTCTCCTGCATATGACTGAGGCGGTTTGTGGTTGCATGCCGTCCTAGCGTCTTGGGCCGCAGGCGCGGCCTCGAAGAGGCCAGTGATCCGGCATATACTCCACCAGAGTCGCATTCGAAGACGATGGTGCCCATCCGCATTTGTAGATGCAATGATACCGTCATGCTGTCCTGGCGTCCCCGTTAGCAGCTCCTTCGGGCAGGTCGCGATCACCGCCGCTTCATTTTTCGGGCGACGCACCTGCGTCCTTCGACTGGAACCGGCGAGATCCACAACCTGTCCCATCAACCGGCGATGCAGCCGCTGGGCACAAGACGAAATCAACAAGACCTAGCTTGCAACTCAAGACATGGGGTTAGCGGCACATTGCACCCTGCCCTTGTCCGTTTTGTTGCGCAAACGCTAGCCAAGCGAAAGAACATTCGATGGAACATGGTCGTCAGCCAATAATCTCCTGTAACAAGAGTTACGCATTTGTGAATGGAAACTGATCTCCAGGACGTGTTTTCCGACAGTTGTACGAACGCCATGGAATTGCCGGCACCCAGCACGAGTGGTTGCCGGCTAAAATGAGTGACCGGGTTCGTCCGGTCTACTTCTCAAGAGCGCTCGGGCGGAAAGCTTACCACCAACCTGAAATGGAAGACTGGCCGAGATTGTGCGAGGCAGATCTGTCCGGTCCGGGGCTGTATCTCGATGGGACCAACCAATCCTCGGGTCGAACTTTGCTTGCATGGCGTGGCTCACTAGGTATCCGAAACCTGAGTGTGCGGAATGAAACTCTTGGGGATTTGTGCGTTAATCCCTCCAGTGATATATCGCAGATTAAGTTCGAGGCAGGAAGGAGGTGGGAAATACGGAGCCGACGGTCAGGACTTCCATGGGGATTGATGAGGGGGACGCTGTCGATCTGGAGGGGCCATCCAAGCCTCGGTTCGGTTCAAACCTACTTTGAGGTGTCCTGTGAGTTGTGTTCATCGCCGACAGGGCTATCGCTAGCTAATGCCATTGTATGAGTGCCTGGCTGTTTCCCTAATTGAGGCGGATGCCTGACTACAGTCTGCAGACATTCCTGACGCGGCAAAACCTTTTATTTCTCGGAGGATCCTTGAGTCTCGATATCCTGTCCTCGATCAGGGGCATATAGCCCAAAGCTTCTTCGACTTGGCTTCTGTCCAGCATAGGGGAAGGGCCGCAAGGAGGCATGTGTCATCCCACCAACACACCACCGCCATCGACCGGACCGGAATCGTGGGGCATTACGCTGAGGTGTGCGCAGCCGAGACCACCGGCGCCAACGATACGCGGGACGCAGAAGCCCGGGCTGGACCCAGGTATCCAGGCTCGGTTGAGGGTGAGACAGCACATCGAGGGAGCTCACCAGGTTTGCAGTCTAATGGTCATTTGCACAGTGTGAGGCAGCGTCCCTGCGCGCCTGGCAGAGATTTCGTTCTGCATGAGAGGGGATGCTGTGAAGGCTCGTGAGACGGGCTTATCAGAGCCCACTTTTGACTGGGAGCGTCGGTTGTGAGTGTGCGAGGAGCGTGTGATGAGGGGCGCTCAGGACAGGGAGCGATGCAAGGGACGGGAGCACAGTGGCGCGAAATCAAGGATTTTCGACCCCTCGTCGGGATGGAAGGGGTATAGCGAGGGTCGGGGCATCACATTTCACAGTGCCTGGGCCGCGCATGGCTGCCATTTGCCTGCCCTCTCGGCGATTTTTAGAATCTTGCACAGGGGTACCCCACCTGTCTGCCTTTGACATGCTGAATTTTCTGATGGGCTGGGTATCTTTTGTTTTCCCCATGGCAGAAAAAAAAGTGAGCCGGAAAAATGGAGGGGCAGGAGAACAGCGAGGGACTGGAACGACGAGGCCTCAGAATGCAGCGCGGCAAACGCAAAGGGGGGGGAGAACACCACGACCAACCCGGCCAGGCTGAAAATTGAATTTGCAAGTCGGCTGTCTTTTGAGTTCGCATCCCTGGTGTCTGCGAAGAGCATGGTCCCAGCCCGTCTCTGCGCCGGGCGGCTTCTTCTCCGTCCAAAACCCTTTATCGCGTCCCGTCGTATCCGCCTCGTCGGAAAGGAATTTTAAGTCGTCGTGGAAGCCAAGATTTGTGCCTCGTCATCTCAACTTCGCAAACCTTCTTGCCCTGGGCACCTATTCACAAGAGATACATACGTAATGGGCTCAGCATGCCATCTTGGGAAGCCCGGGGTGCTTCCCGACTCTGCATTAGGCTGTTCAGGCAATCTGGCTTGCCGGCTCTGTCAGGCAGCCTGGCCAACGAGACGAAATGGACTGTACTGGCGTATATGAAGTGGGAGCACAGTCCCATCTTCGGCTATTGCGAGGCGTTGGAGGCGCACCTCGGGCGACGGAAGCCGGCCCCAACGCAGATGTAGCAGCAGCAGCAGCAGCAGGCAGGCAGGTCTGGCCAGGCCAGGCCAGCCACGGACGGGGCAGAAAAGAACAGGCCGTGAAATATGGCGCCTGTCATGATCGGATCAAGTGGCGATATGAAGTGCCCATCGTCTCGCAAGGAAGCGAACCAGCAAGGCAGGTGTCGGCAACGGCAGCATCAACAGCGCCACCGCGATATCACAACAGCTGGCAAGGTAGATGAGGCAAAGACGCATGCTGGGGGAGACTGGAGCCGAAGTGTCGGCGGCGGCGTCACACACACACCCTCGCCTTCACCTTGGGCATTCGGGGGAAGGCAGAGACGGGCAGAGGCCAGAGAGACTGAGATTCGCTCGTCCCCTACGGCAAAGGCCTTGCCTCTTTGATTGGTGCTCCGCGCCTCCCATTCTACCAGATTTTCTTTGGCTCCACAAGGCGGTCTGACATCCAAACTGGCTGCTTTTTCTTTTTTAACCTTGACCACTCCCTGCCGCAACCACCAGTCTCCTCCCCTTCTCTCCCACAACACAAACCACCGCCGTCTCAAACCTTGCAAAACCTCACCAAACCCCTCCCATCTTCGAGCAGAGATTTCTCCCGGCTCGACATCGTCCTTCATTTGTAAGTCCTCGCGTCTTCTTCGTCCTCTGCCAGAACCCCCGTCGGGAAGTGGCCAGCCGGCCCCTCGGTCGCCATCAACTCCCTCGAAACCAGCACACAGCTGGGCGCCCACCCCCATTCACCCTCGTGTATCTGACGAAGGCGGCGCTCACACGCACCTCCATCTCCAACTTCCCCACATGGCGCGCGCACACATGCCACTTGCCCCTCCCCACCTCGATTACATCGCATCAAACCACCTTCTTTCGCCTCCCAGATCTCTCCCTCCCGCACGAAAGCTTGGCTCAGTCCTCTCACGACACCTCTCACATTAACCTCGTCGACCTCTCTCTCGTCCTTCTAACACGTCGTCCGCCAGACCAGACCCAGTACCTTTACTCTCTCCGCCTTACCAGCCAACATCAATCGCAATGGACTTCCAAGGATCCGCCGGCGCTCCTCCCCAGGCTCGCACCTGCTTCACCTGTGAGTTTTCCTGGACTTGCAATTTTTCCTGTTCTCGCCACTGCCCCCCATTCACTCCCCCGCTGTTGCCCGCGGTCTTTTCTTGAATTTCCCCCCCTACTTTCGTTTCTGTGGGTTGCTTCAGGCATTCGGGGGTTCAACTGGCATTGGATCTTATCTCCAGATCTGGTTGTCATTGGTTCACCGAATTTTCACCGCTTCCAAGAACGAGCCGTCTCAAAATGTCATTGGTGGCAGTTTATGCAGCTTGGCTCTGGGGACCATTGTTCCAGCGCTCACATATAACTGCTCCCAATGCACTCCCTGCATCTCGATTCGGCCAGCCTTGGTTTTGTTGCTCGCAGTGGGGTGGCTGAGGGCTCTGTCTTGAAAGATCCCGGTTCGAATACTGGGATTGGATGGACACCTCAGCATCACGAGGCTGCCGCAACTCGTTTCCCGACGGAGAGTCTGGCAACGTCGCATCACACATGTGAGGGACTGTCAACTTCACCCGTTGGAGCAGATTTGTCAAGATCCCGCACGTAGACACTACTGCGACGTCTTACTGACTCTGAGCCGGTGTGCCAGTGACACCTGAACCCACATCCCCTATCATATTGGCACGTTGAAATGAGCGCAAGAGTCTGACCAGAGAAATATAGGCGGTGCTGCTGGTCACCAGGTATGACATGACGGACAGATTGACTGTTTTCCGCCTTCGACGTACTGACAATAAGTAGGCCCGCGAGTGCCCTAACCGTGGCGCCGCCAAGTGGTATGTTGATGCTTCCTGATGAATCTACCTATTGTGTACTGACATGGCATAGCTACAACTGCGGCAGTGAGTTTTGCCGCCTGTTCCGGGTGCCGATGAGATGACTGACGTTAGTGTGTCTGCTTTAGACGAGGGCCACATGAGTAAGTCAACAGCCGGATCAGATAACTACTTTTTTACTAACACTTCTCAAGGCCGTGACTGCCCCGAGGGCCCCAAGGACACCAAGTCCTGCTACCGTTGCGGCCAGGCTGGCCACATCAGCCGTGACTGCCCCCAGGGAGGCAACGTCGGCGGTGGCGGCCCCTCCAGCTCTGAGTGCTACAAGGTTGGTCGATCCGCTGTCGAATCTGAGCCTCGATTGAGATGCTAATGCGCGGACAGTGCGGCGAGGTCGGTCACATTGCCCGCAACTGCCCCAAGTCCGGCGGCGGCTACGGCGGCGGCTTCGGTGGTGGCTACAGCGGTGGCGGAGGCTACGGCGGTGCCAGCCAGAAGACCTGCTACTCTTGCGGTGGCTACGGCCACATGTCTCGTGAGTTCCGACCGAGTCTCAAGCTGCGGCTCCCCCCTCCCTAACATGTTTTCAGGCGACTGCACCAACGGCTCCAAGTGCTACAACTGCGGCGAGAACGGCCACTTCTCCCGCGATTGCCCTAAGGAGTCTTCCGGCGGCGAGAAGATCTGCTACAAGTGCCAGCAGCCCGGTCACGTTCAGTCCCAGTGCCCCAACAACTAGGTCTGCAATGACTATCGGCGATGAGTGTTCTGCCTAACGGCAGTTTCGGTTTCGGGACAATTCGACGGCTTCGAGGCCACCGTGGCTCACTTATGCGATCAACCTGGCATTGCGGATGCTTTGTACATCTCCTTTTTTTTCCTCCATTTTTTTGTCTTTCTTCCTTGCTCTCATGTTCTCACGGCAAACAACTCTGGGACTCGGCCTGCGGAAAAGTTTTACACGGACAACGGCATATGAATCACGGCTTTTTCTTAACGCACCAAAGATACACCTTTCGCATTTGGTCGTCAACCTCGGCAAAATGCGGGGTTGGTCGGATCGTTTGGATGACGATGGCAGCAAAGCTAAGGGGGGAACGAGCTTGCGCTGAACTTCTCTCCGGTTTATGGATTGAGAGAGAGAAGAGCAGAGTGGGAAGGGCCTCCTCTCGGGCCGGATAGCTTTCGACTCTGATAGATATTGGTCGGTTCTGTTGAGCAGTCGGGCAAAGGGCTCTCAACACGACCTGGACAGTGTGGGCCGTTCTAGGCGGTCATGGCTGTCGTTCAGGGCAGGGAATGGAAAGTTTGCGTCGTACTTGATGGTCTCAACGTGTGTGCCGTGATGGTGTTAGTCAGTGGTGACGATGGGTGCTCTACGAAAGACTTTGATGCCACAGCCGGTTTACACCTCAGCACAACAGCGTCTCTGAAACCCGGCAACCCGCGTCGTTCCATCCCTGGAAATCTTGCCCCGGTGCCATTTCCGAGCCCAAGGTTTAGATGCGCGTTGACGGATTCTCGGGCCTACGGCAGAGACTTGGTTGCGATGACTCGCGTTGGCTCTGCCTGCCCCGGGCAAGAAAGCAACAGACAGCGGTTGAAACGGCACTCCACCTTGTGTGTTTGGTGCAGGCTTCTTGTCTCAACCCAGCGTGAACCTGGCCATTTTCACGGAACTCTGGAGAAGGCTAGGTAAAGGGGTCTGCCCACAAACTTTAAAGGGGGGGAGGGGAGGATGGTCCCATCCAATCTTTTTGATTTTGAGTTTGTTCGTTCTACTACCTAGGTCGCCGTGAGATTCCCCGAAAAAGGCAAAAATAGCATAAGCAATAATAATTCTACAATCCAACCTCACTACTCCGTACTCTTGGAAGAGCGGAGAGTGGTGCTTTACAACTTGGCCTTGGGCATGAACTTCATGGCCTGCCTGACGCCCAAGTCACCGAGGACCTCCTCGGCGCCGCCGAGGATGGCGTCGAACTTGTAGGTGCGGTTGAACATCTCGATGACGCGGCCCATGCCGGTCCGGGTGAGGCCGCGGCCGCCCCAGATCTGGACGGCCTCGTCGGCGATCTCGTGGGCGGCGCGGGTGGCGCTCATCTTGAGCAGGCCGATGGGCCCGCCGAGGTGCTTGGCCTGCTCCTTGTAGGGCATCTGGTTCATCTGGTACGTGACGGTCTCGAGCCAGGACTGGTGGGATTCGGTGAGGGCGATCATCTTGGCGAGTCTATCGGGCGGGAGGTGTTAATTTGTAGTTCACAAGGTTTGAGATGGGGGGGGGGATGTAGGGTTGATTCAGGGGAGGGAATGGTTACTTAAGGCGGATGACGGGCTGGTCGATCAGCTTCTTGCCAAAGACGAGGCGCTGGTTGGCCCAGAGAAGGCATTCTTCGACGATGGTCCTGCACTGACGGATCGTGGCGCCTGGGTTGTCATGGTTAGTCCCAATGCCGGCTCTGCCCCGCGGGAAATCGCCCTTGTTCAAAGACTTACAAGCCATGGTCCACCGCTCGTGGTTGAAGTTGCTCAGGATGACGTGGATGCCCTTGTTCTCCTGGCCCAGCAGGTTCTCGACGGGGACCTTGACGTTGTCGAAGGTGATGTAGGTCGTGCCGGCGGCGGGTGAGTAGGACGTCTTGATGGCCTTGGTCTCGACGCCTTCGCCGCGCTCGATGAGGAGGACACTGAGGCCCTTTTCCGTCTTAACGCCGGTGACAAAATAATCCGAAAAAACGCCATTCGTAATCCATTTCTTGGTTCCGTTAACGATCTATTTAATTAATGGATTAGTATATTTACAGAAGAATTGATGCTGGGGGGAAGGGGGATAGCGGTGATAGTTGGTGATGGTGGTTGTTGCGGTGGCGGCAATGGCTCAAGGACTTACGTAGTGCTTGCCGTCGGGCGTTTTCGTTGCGGTCGTTCTCAGGCCCGCAACGTCACTTCCCGCAAAGGCCTCGGTAATGGCCAGGCAAATCTTTTTCTGGCCGCTGAAAACCTCGTCCGCGATGCGCTTCCTCAGGGATTCGGAGTTGGCAAAGTTGAGGACGACGGGCAAGCCGATGGTCATGCCGGCCATCATGCCGTCCTGGAAACCACGGCAGTTGGTCCGCGCCATCTCCTGGCTGAGAATCATGTCGTGGAAGTAGTCGAACTCCTCGCCCTTGACGGCGCCGTTCAGCAAGTCGACGCCGTGCAGGTGCTTGCCGGGGCCGAGGCGCATGTGTAGCACGCCGGCCTTGGACATCTTGTCGATGAGGTCCTGGGGGATGAGCTCGCCCTTCTCCTCGCACTCGAGGGCGACTGGGGTGATTTCCCTGTCGGTGAAGTCGCGGATGGCGCGCTGCAGCGAGCGGTGGGAGTCGTTGAAGTAGGGGGACTTGAACTGCGGGGTGAGCCAGGTGGGCTCGGCGTAGGGGACGGCGGATAGCTCGCCCGGGCCGGGGACGACGACCTGGGGCGTCTCGCCGGCGACGGTGCCGATGACGAGGGTCTTGTCGTACTTTGTCAGGACCTCTTGGCGGTGGAGGTTGTAGAACTCGGTGGTTGCGTCGAGGCCGGCGACCTGGCGGAGGACGGCCTCGCCGCCAGGGTGGCCGTCGACGAAGTCTGTGAGGTCGTAGACCTTGGAGTCGATGATGCACCAGAGGGAGTCCTCGGTGTTGTTCTTGGCGACCTCGTCGCGGGTGAAGGTCTTTGCGGCCATGGCGGGCGATTCGTCTCCCTTTGTTTGGTATGGAGCAGGGGGCGGGGGAAGGGGGGAGACGGTCTTTGGGCGTCTCGGGGTTCAAGTTGGAGTTTCAGTCGTTCCCGGAGGATGGAAGGCGTCGCCGTGGGGAGAAGAGGAGGAGTAGGGTTGAGTTTTGCACGTCTAGAAATCAGCAGGACAGAGCTCTGTGTTTGAGCTGGCGGCTAAAGGTCGACTGAGTCGAGAGGAGGGAGAGGTACGGCGCTTGTCGGTTGACGTCGGTCTGGGGGGACGGGCGACGGCCAGCCATGTCTGGAAGTTGTGCCTCGAGCCTCGGCTCGTGTGGAGTGTGGAGGGCCATCCGGGGGAACGTGCTGATATTCGGGGACGCTGTGATTGGACAGAGGGCGGCCGGGGGAGCGAGATGGCGTCCGGGGGATGGATGCCTTTTAGTCTAGTTGAGGGCGGAGTTCGCCGGATCAGAAGCTAGATCAGAAGCTGGAAATGATGGGCGACTCGGGTTTGGTAGAGACGTCGGTGAATAAAGACGTGTTGAATCACGATACCAAAATGACCTGGTACAGTCGCGGAAAACCATGCAAAGACACGACGTAAGAAGACGGGGAGCTCCTTTTGAGTGCCTGATCGCTTGTTTGCGACGTCTGGAAAGCTGCCAGACTTGATGGGGACCCCTGTCGACACTCCCCCACAGGGGAAGCTTTTACCCCGCAGAGGGGCACATCTCCCCGTACCGCTGCACTATGGTAGAGTTGCGTTCTTTCTGAGGTGGCTGGAGGTCCTTTCTTGGGCCGTTGTCGTCTTGTCCATTTTGGCTGCCGGGTCTTTCTCTGTGGCTCTCGGAGTGCTCAAGGGTAGCTTAGCACCGATCAGATGGTAAACATCAGGATGGGCTCAACACTCAACATCGGATTGCAATGGCCGCCGCCAACATCGGACTAACAAAGGCGGGGAGGGCGACAACGTCTCTGTCCGTTTGGGTCGGCTGGGGATGGGCAAGAATCCATCGACAAAGACCGCCTCCACCGGGCCAGTTCCTTCCCGCCACACCCCTATCCTAGCACTTGCGTCCATGCCGGTTTGTAAGTCCTATCCGGATCATGCGCAAAGTCGTAAATAGTCTCATCGCGACGATAGTTTGAGCGGTCGCTCAGAGCGTTAGAAAGACTCTCGCCGACCTGGGCGTTCCATGGTGATGGTTGAGGAGTCGGCATGCGTATCAAAACGCAGATCAATTCTTTTTTGAAAGTTCATCAGCATGTTCCGAGTCCAACTGCCAGACCCGAAGCTTTGGAAAACCCGGTCCTGCGGGACGAAGGCCTTCCCAAGAGCAACCTTCGTCACAATGCTCTACGTTGAAGAGATGTCTCAGGCAGTCAGCATCTTTACCTGCTGCTCCCTTGGGGAATAGTAGCGGGAGAGAAAGCCTGCCGCCATGTAACAACCACGAATACCGTAACCGCCCGCGAGGTACTCGCGAGCAATTGTGTGAACGCAGGGACCATGAACCATACAAGCAATGAATCAGAGATAATTATAGCCAGACCGGGGTTAGAGTTGACGCAGCTCTCGCGGCTGTTCGCCAGGAGCTGCCCCGGCCTCCAGTTATGGACTGGAACAGGACGACGACAAGGACGGCTTCAGCCAGCCCGGTAACGCCATCCCGGTCCTCGGTCGACTTAGCCGTCCACATGAGACCGAAAAATCCTCTCGTCGCCGAACAAGCTGCCAAGATAAGGAGTCGCCAGAACTTGAGCCCAAAGTATGTCCTTGCAGGCATAAAACTTGGTTGTTTGCAGAACGGGGTCCAAGACGAAGGCAACGAGAGTGCTGCGCTGCAGGCTGACGACGTCACTGCGTACAGCGAGCGTCTGGGTAGTGGCCGTATTCGCACGATGTCACGGCAAAAGCCCACTTGGAAGGAATTGCGGCGAAGAGGAAGGCAGGCGAGAGCATCAATCCATTTGATAACGCAGAAGACGGGTGACCACTTCAGATGTACTCTCCAGCCCGAGGAGAACAGGCAGATTCGTCCGAACTGCTGAGTTGCCCTATTGAGGGCGATGGCGATGGGAGCCGACCGAAGGATGGCAATGACGGCTGTCCCTCAAGAGGCGTCTGCGGGTGGTGCCTGTTGGGCGCGCTGGCCGTCGTCCCGCGGCTTGCTGATGGCGAGCGAGGGGCACTAGGATGGACAAGGACTCAAGAGAGTGAATGGCCAACAAGCCATCGTGACCGCGAGGATGAGGCTCTGACAGGGTTTGCGGCGGACAGGTGCGAAGGTGAAGAGCAGGAAGCCATGATCGGCACGACTTAGGTCGAGGTGGGTTCAAGGGTCGTTGTCACCATGCAGGATGCATTTCCTTGTCGCGTCAGCAAGGTCCAATTGGGTCGGACCTGCACTAGAGGCCTATCAGCGTGGAGTGCGGCGCATTTCGAGAAGGATGCAGCGGCTAGAAGCTGGAAGTTGATGGCGGGTGTAACCCCAGTCTGTATATGTGAGAGGTTGAGGGTATCGTCGGCTCCCCTTCTCTGCAGTTTCAGTCCCTTCGTCGGTCGGCTGTCCACCGAGTCAGTTGCTGGCATCGTGACAGGGTAGGCTTGATGGACGTGTCAGCGACGGGAAGACTGCAACACTGAGAGGACGCAAGTGGAAGGGGAGGGCATGGAAAGGAGCGGAGAGAGTTGGATGGAGAATTAAAGGTGGAGGAATGACGCCGACGGTGGAGAAGAAGCAGTGAAGTGTCACCGGCCTAGCAACTGAGCTGCTTGACTGCCCCTCCTTCCGCACGCTCAGCTCCAGTCGCGGTTTCCTCTTCACGTCAGGTCGCAAATCGCAATTCTTGTCCCGGTCCCACCAATCCCACCAATTCCACATCCCACCGCACCGTCACCGTCTCAGCACAACTTTCATTATCCCGATCCCGCTCTTTTTTTTCTTCCTGGTCTGGTGCCGTGCCATACCGATGTTGTGGCCTTGCCCCGAAACACCAAGACCCTGACGCCCGTTTTTCTCTGCCCAAAAAAAATCTCAAAGGGCGAAGAAAGCTTCAGCTGCAGTTCACCGGAACCCAAGCTTGCCAAACCAACAACTTCTTCAACCAGTCGGACTTCTGTCCTGCCTGGACGTTGTCGCCGCCCGCCCGCCTGCCCGCCTTCCCGCCCTTCCTCCTGTCTCTTTGGCTCATCGATACCTCCCTCCCACTCGTTTATCCCGGATGATATCGAGGCTTAGCGCGCGCGCAGTCTCCCCCGCCTGGTCGCGTCCTGCATTGTAAGTCTCTTCTTTTTTATTGTACGTGCCGTTTGATGCTCTCTCTCCTTTCCCTCTCGTTGCCCCTCGTTTCCCACACCCCGTTGCGAAACACGAGCACACCTTGCGTCATTGGCCCTCCTCCAAAAAAGAAAGAAAAGAAGAAGAAAAAGAAAAAGGTCGGCAAGCAACACCCAACACCCCGAGACAGCAAAACAGCCAGACGCAGCATCAGATGAGGGCCATTGCATTCCGCCCGCGATCAGCTTAAGCATAAGCTGAGCCAACGTGCACGCACACCCGCGTCGGAGCACAGCGGCGTCCATCATCCAGCTATTGGCTGGCGCATACCGCCGATTCTATGCGAGCCCAGTCGGCGAGACTCCTGGGGGCCCCGGGAACGTCTCGGGATGGGAGGAATGATGGGTGAGATTGGCAGTTGCTGCACCGAACAGCTTCTGCAAGTCGGCTCCATCGAAGAGAGATGGAGAGGGCGAGGTTGGGTTTTGAGAACTGCAAACTCTGGACCGACTCAAATGTCTCCAGTTTCTTCTTTCTTATGTCCTCCTGACCCCCTTCCTGTCCAGTATCAACCGTTCGGTTAGGCATGGTACTCTCAAAATGGCACTTCGTGGCGCACCCTCTTGGGCTCGTCCAAGGTCGCTCTGCTCTTCACCTTGCAGCCTGCACGTCCGGCGCCGATAATGAGATGGCCCCGGTGGCATGTCACCTCTCCTCGGCCGCCTTGTCTTACTTCGCTCTCCATCAGACCTTATCTAGACGTCTCGCGCTTATCCATTTCGGCGGCTGTACCCAGATCGACGGGTCCTATATACCGATCTCCTCCCCCATGATCCCAACAGCAAAGCCTTAGCCGCTGGTTGCGAGACATTTCACCACGTTCCTCACCCATCCCCACATCCGCTCGACTGCCGCCTCCGCCTGACCTCCTCTCCCAACCCCCAAAGTCCCCAATTGCTCTTCTTCTGTTTCACTCACTCCTGGGGTTGCCCAGAGTCGGACCCCAATCCAGTGACTTCACTCGTTTCCGTACCGGACTAGTGCTCAGTCGGCAGCATCGCGGCCTAGTTTGGCCTCCTTCCCCCACCCAACCAGCTTCCGTGACCAGCCCATCAGATACCACCATACTCTCCCTCCCTGCCTCTCGCAGGGAGCATTGCAGCCATGGACGCTTACTCAATATCTCATACCAGCCCCAACAACCGGAGTACATCCCGCATCTACCAGGACCTTGAATCCTGCCGAGTTCAGAGCCTCTTTGGGACCGGCCGAGACAAGCTGCTGCTCAGATCGCTGACTATGGACTCACTTCTGCGGGTAAGTCTGCTTCTTGTCAACCACGTGCCTAACGTCGCTAGTGGGACGCTTCGGGCCGGGGCCGCCGAATGTCTCCTCTGATGGACGAACCCGTCTTGAACCCCCCCTGAACGTGCCTGTCCTATGCCTCAGCGTACAAGACGATGGCGACCTGTTGTTCTTGTACAAGCAGCTTGCTCCTGACACCGTCGCAGCGCAAACAATCTGAGTCGGGCCCCAGACCTCACGTGGCCATCATCGGCGCTGGCCTCGCCGGATTGCGTTGTGCCGATATCCTGATCCAACATGGCTTGCTGGTGACCATCATCGAAGGACGCGAACGACTTGGAGGTCGCATGTTCCAGGAAACGCTACCGAATGGACACACCGTCGACCTGGGCCCCAACTGGATACACGGCACCGACGACAACCCCATCAATGACCTTGCAAAGGAGACCGGAACCGCCGTTGGTAGCTGGGACAAACGATCGTACGTATTCGACGAATCGGGAAATCTGTTCAACTTGAACGAAAGCGAGGTCTACTCGAGCATCATGTGGGACATTGTCCAAGACGCATTTCAACATTCGAATAAGAACTCGGCCGATATCCATCCCGACGAGAGTCTGTGGGACTTCTTCCAACACAAGGTAGTTGAGAAGATCCCCGACACCGAGGAGGACTACGCCAAAAAGCGAACAACCATTCTTCAAATTGCTGAAAGTTGGGGTGCGTTTTCCGGAAGCCCGATCAAAACCCAAAGCCTCAAGTTTTTCTGGCTTGAGGAATGCCTAGACGGCGGTAAGTCATGTCCTGTTGCAGATCTCGTAGACTCGTGTGGCCTGCAATCCTTGGGGAAAGAGCCGTGGTTGACTTGCCGAAGAAAACCTATTCTGCGCCGGGACCTACGAAAAGATCTTTGAGAGAATCGCAGAGCCTGTGAGACACAACGCGGATATCAAGTACGATACCCGGGTAACCAAGGTTGAGTTGAAAACTCCGGAACGTGAGAAGCCAAGGGTCCACACCAACACCGGCGAGACCCTTGAGTTTGACGAGGTTGTCATGACGGCACCTTTGGGCTGGCTGAAAAAGAACCTGCAAGCCTTCGAACCGCCGTTACCCGACAGAATCGAGCGAGGAATTCAAGCCATCGGCTACGGTTGCCTCGAGAAGGTTTACATCAGTTTCCGCAAGGCGTTTTGGCTTGAGCCCGACGCAGAAGGTCGCGTAGTTCAAGGCTTCTGCCAATGGCTAGCGCCAAATTATACACCAAAGACGAACCCGAAGAGATGGAACCAGGAGATTGTCGACCTCGCCTCGTCAGGCGAACACTCCCACCCGACGCTGCTGTTCTACATCTTTGGAGAGGAGTCGAAATACATCACCGAAGAGGTGGCCAAGCTGAAGACGATACCGGAGAGGAACTACTTCCTCTACGACTTCTTCAAGCCTTACTATTCCCGGCTACCGCACTACGACGAGACGTCCGCTGACTGCAAGCCCACGGGGTGCCTATCGACGGACTGGATGCGAGACGACCTCGCGGGCAACGGCAGCTACAGTAACTTCCCCGTCGGGCTGACGGAGGGCGACAAGGACATTGAGGCCATGCGGGATGGCGTGCCGGAAGGCGGTCTGTGGCTGGCCGGCGAGCACACGGCGCCGTTCGTGGCACTAGGGACGGCGACGGGGGCCTACTGGAGCGGTGAGAGTGTCGGTCTGAGGGTGGCTGAGGCCTACGGCAGGGCAAGCACCAGCAAAGTCCCAGAGGGCAAGGAGCAGTAGCCGGGAGGCTGGTCGCCAGTCAAATCTTGGTGAAGGACGAGCGGGACGTTCCTCTTCACGTGATTGATCGGCCACGACATGACATGCTCTACCAGTGAAGCTGCCAGCTACAGGTACGGTGAGTGGGACGTTGGTCTCGTTGAAACGGGCCGTGGCCATCGCATCTGCTAGCTAAGCCTTGGGGCTGCATTCTCTTTTGTTTTAGATGGACCCAACGGCCAAGGTAGTCATCCGATTCTCCAACATCTATTTACAATTTATTTATTTTCGGGGCTGGGAGCATGTTCCCCACACACACGTCGGACCTGGGACCAAGCTTCCAAATCTATGGCGAAGAGAGACATACACTACATTGCGTATGTAAGCACCGCCAGGTCACTGGGCTGAAACACACGGTCCTAGATGAAGCAGGCAGGCAACGGGACATCTTTCCAGTGAAAGACATTCGCCAACGAGAAACGCTCGCCTTTGTTCCTTGGGTGTTGTGATGGGCACACTGTTGTTGAACACTGAGCCCGGACAAAGAGCATTCCAACGGCCTCGTGCCTTCATTCCAGATAGCTTCACATGCAGGCCAGTCCCATACGAAGGGGAGGAAAGGGCAATGTCCTACAGCATCAGCGAGCAAGTCTGTCAGCTCGGGAGAGGGTTGCTATGCAGACATGGGACATGGCGAGAGAGCGGCACGCCATGTATTCCTCCATCCTCCCCAGAGCGTCGTCATCAATAGCTGGCTGGCAGGGCCAAAGAGCACTTCCAAGCGGGGAGGAGTTCTCCAAGACAGAAACACGTCCATAGGACAGCTGCAGCCAGCTCAGAGGCAGAGTTGGAGATGGGCAAAGCGTGGCGGGTTCTGCATCAATCAGGTGGAACGCACGCACGGTTCACTGCACCATTGGAGGAGCACAAGGGACACTCCCCCCCAATACCTAGCGAGCGTGCTCTGTACAAGGAGTGTGGCCCGCCCCTCTCAATGGCTTCCATCAGACCCAGTCACAAGTAATGGCCCCCCCTGTCCCTCCAGTGAGTCGCCCCCCTCATCGCCAGCAAACCGTCCTATCGGCTTCAGCCACGGTCATTCCACTCCTGGCCTCCCCCCTTATCGATAAAGGCCTCGGAGCAAGTCAACTGATGCGACTGATAGGGACCACTGCGCACCCTGTCGGTGACGTGAACCCAGCCAGAGTCACGCGCTGTTAGAGCTTGTGGGGGGGAACCAATCTTTAGTGCGTTTGGCCGTGGCCATGTCCCTCCTCCTCATGCCTCCAAGTCGCCCGCCTGCATTTGGCCCCCCATCTTTCCGGCCCAGCCCAGTGCCGACCTGCCTCATCGTCACGCACGTCCAGGCATGCTATTTGCCCAAGGTTGCCGTTGCCGCTGTCTAAGAGGGTCCCCTGCCTACCTTCTACCTTACTCTCCCGTACCTTACTTTGACTGATCTTCGCCATTTGCCTAACTGCTTGCGACTCCCAACTAACTTGCATCACACCTCGCTCAGCCCTCGATTCTCTGGATTCTCTGGTTTCTCTCCCGCACATCTCTTCACCTTCAACCGCTACCTGTTGGCCTCGTTCGGCCCTGTGTTTCCCTGCCCGCCTTTTGACCTTTGACCACTGTCCGTCTCGAGATCCCTCTCGCCCCATAGCGAAACCCTATCTTTGGATGACGAACACACCATGAACAGCGTCCCCGCCTTGGGCCGGGTGTCTTCTGATAACACGGCGACTGCAGACTGCATCAACCACCCCCGGTGAACCGCTGCCCCTCCGATCCGCCCGTAGACCAGCGTCGCATGTTCCTCCTGTCGTAGCCTGAGGAAATAACCCTAGCTGTATCTACCGGATCCTCGAGATCCCCTCCCCTTCCTCCTTCCGAACCCCCAAACCGATCGACCCAACAAACCCCATCCCCTCCCTCCCGAACCGACCAACTCACCGGAGGTGGGGATACCGAAGTTCATCATGGCGACGATATTCCAGAGCTTCCGAAGCTCGACCCTGTCGAAGCGCCTGCTCATCTACGCCCTGCGGCGCCTGGAGCTCCTGGACGAGGAGACGCTGGACATGGAGAACCTGCAGTTCGCGCTCGGCAGGACCACCACGGCCGAGTTCAAGGATGTCGGAGTGCGCCTCAAGGTACGGCCCGGCACTGCAGTCGACCGCTCTTGCGTAGAGAGGTCCATTGCCAAGTAAAGTGACTAACACGACCATCAAATTCCCAGAAACTCGAGCGCCTCCTGCAACTCCCCTCTGCGTTCCGAATCCAAAAAGCAAAAGTGCTGAAACTCAACGTCACGATCCCCGTCGATTTCTACACGAGCCCCATAATCATCGAAATCGATGGCGTCGACGTGCGGTTGAAGGTGTCCACCGCCAGCGACGACAATAAGGGAAAGCCGGCGGTGGCGACTCCGACCGAGGAGTCCAAGGGACTGCCAAATACCGTCAACCTCGCCGAGTCGTTCCTGAACGAGGATGCCGCTTTGAAAGATGCCAAACTGGCCGAGGAGAAGAGGAGGCTGGAGGATGCTTTGGCGGCCGAAACACAGGACCTTGGCGGCTCGACCATGAGCGAGAGCTCCATGAGCGATGACGGCAGTCAGTTCGGTACAGGCCAGGCGCTGTCCCTTCCGGGATTCCTGGCCGGCTTCCTCCAGGGCATCGTCGACCGTATTCAGGTCCGCATCCGAGGCGTCACCTTTCAGTTGGACGTTGAGGTCCCCGTCGAGCCGAATTCCACAACACCAGAGCTGGTCACTTTCCAACTTGCTCTCGATCGCATAGATGTGGAGGGCGTCACTGCGGAGGCACACAACGAGGAGGGTGCGCCGACGATAGTTCCAAAGGACGGAAAGCGCCACATCGCCTTGTCCAAGATCCGAGCCTACCTCATTTCAGAGGCGAACGTCTTCTCGCAGTTTGCGCGCTCTCCCTCCGTTTCGTCACCCGCCGTCTCGCAGTCCCCTTCCTTCAGCGAGCGCGCATCCGCATCAAGGCACAGCCCCTTTCGGCCGACCATGCAAGATAGCCGTCTTTCCGACTCGGCGGACCTCTCCGAGGTCGATGATGCGCTCCTGCAGGACAGCGAGGATGCGTTCAATATTCCGTACGACTTCTCAAGCCAGCCAGAGGAACCGGTCGAGGAGGAGGAATCCAATACGCCTAGGGCATCGATTTACCAGGATTTCTCTCCTCGTGGAAATGTTCCCATGTCCCAGTCCACCCTCTTAGGGGATGACGATCGTGCTGCTCCGTGGGCCAGTTTCCAGCGGGAAGCGAGATCAGAGCCTTCGCTCCAGCCTATCGAGGGCATCTCGTCACCCGACTTGCTCGAATTTGGAACACCTGAAGCATCACAGCACTCCATCGCGGCAAGCCATAGCTCGAGTCCTGGAGGAGGCGAGGATCTGGCACAGTCCCACCTATTCACCCACGAGGAGGCCGAGAGCATGTACATGAGCGCCTTTTCCCAGGCTGAGCCGCAACCAACCGGGTCAAGAATGCCAGGGGGATGGGATGCCGACTCAAGCCCAGAAGCTTCGCCCAAGGCCAAGAAAGCGAGCCCAGTACCGCGTCAGCCGTCGCCGCCGGCGTTCGAAGCAGCCGTGGATAGGCCCGAGCCAGATACTCCCAAGTACTCGGATGCACCGCCATCTCCTCCGCCAAAGACACCGTCGTTGTCAGCTGAGTCAAATTCAAACTCTGAGGACGCGAGCGAGCCAAAAGAGTCCCCTGCGACGGTTCCCGAAAGCGACGATCTCGCAGAAACGTCCGCGCAGGCAGACGATGTGGCAACCCCAAGAGGGCCGACTAGACTGGTAAAGGAGCTTGTGTCTCTCCAGAACATATCGCTGTACGTTCCGTCGCTACACCAACACGTACATGTGCCGGCCGACGCTCAAGCCTCGGTTTTGAGCCAGAACCCGGCGTCACCCGGCCTCGCTAGATCGGTTGCGCCACAAGTCCCCGGAGCCTTCTCAGTTTACTCCTCATCACCAGGACTGAAGTCAAGCTTTGCACCGAGGTCGCCGGGACTCGCCATGACCGGGCCGGACAGTGACGGGACCCTGGAGGTCCAACTTTCACCCCTAGAGATCCGCTTCGACGCCTCTTTGGCGTATCTGCTCGCCGTTGTCGTCGGCAAGTTGTTGGATGCACTGAAAGGCAAAGATACTCCTACTCCTGCCCCGAAGACGACTGAAACCACAAAGCTACAGCAGGAGTCTACGGTGCCTGACATCAAAGTTGTTTTCGAGAAGATATCTCTCCATTTCCTTCACCAACTTGGCGGTGTCGCCGACACTGCAGAAAGAATCCTGGGCTCCCCAGGGTTGCAGATGCAGCCAGAGATCCTTCTCCGCACCGATCTTGACAACCTTAGCATATCGCTCAAAAATTCCAAGAAAGCCCTTGAGACGACCATGGACCTTGAAAAGTTCCGATTTGGCTACGCAAAGGATGATATCATCTCATTCGATCAAAGCCTTCAAATGCGGGCCTCCGTCATGGACAAGTTCCCGTCGGTCGGCTCAGATATATCCGTCAAGGTGATAAAATCATCCGACTCGGTTCGGACAGAAATCACGACCTTGCCACTGCTGGTGCAACTCGACCTGCAAAGACTAGACGAGACGTTCAGTTGGTTTGGCGGCCTGAGCAGTTTCCTTAACATGAGCTCTTCAATCTCATCGAACGCTTCCCCGTCCGTCAGAACGCCAGTACAGCCACCTCCAAAACCTCGTGGAGTACGCTTCGACGCCCCAATCAACCCTGACGACAAGTCGGCGTCGGCTGAAAACAAGATTGACATGCGGGTAGGAGGCTTCAATCTTGAACTGAAGGGCAAGGAGTGCAGCGTTGGCTTGGAGACGAGTGCTGTAAAGATGGTGAGCCGAGAGTTGGGCATAGGTTTTGCGATCAGCAAAGTCCGGCTTGCAGGGCCTTACGTGAGATACTCTCGAGGCGAACCGCCTATCTCGGCAGACATCGGAGGTGTGCGCTTCGAATACCTTGCGACACCGAAGGACAAGGACCTCGAGAGGCTTCTTGAACTCATCATCCCGTCCAAGGTCAAGTTCGACCAGGGCGACGATGAGATCATGGTGGACACTCTCCTGCGGCAACGGCGCAAGGGCGGCGTCCTGCGAGTCACTTTCGACCAGCTCAACGTGAGGGTTGACAAGATGCATCAGCTAAACTGCCTCCCCGCACTAGGAGAAGAAGTTGCGCGGCTGGCAACCGTTGCCAAGTATCTCCCAGAAGACGACCGTCCTGGCATTCTCCTTTTGGCTGAGGTCAAGGAGCTGGGTGCAGTTCTTGATTTCGGCGGAAAACTGGGTATGCTGAACGCGAACCTCAAGAACTTTGAAGTCGCTCAGATTACGGTGCCCTCGTTGGTGGCATTCGGCGTCCACGCCATCTCCGTGAATCGCAACCACCGAGAGGACCTTGTGAGTTCGTCAACGACATTACCGCCCGGAACGCTTACCCAAGGCCCCGTGCTCATGGTACGCATGATTGGAGATGAGATGGAGCCGGTCATCAAGATCAAGATGCGCGACGTGACGATTGACTACCGTGTGCCGACGATCATGGATGTCCTGGGGCTCGCGGAGGATGCTACACCACAAGACTTCGAAGCCAGCCTTGCTGCTTCTGTGGCCAATCTTGGCGAGCAAGCACACACTGCCCTAGCTGGCAAGAAGCCTCAGGCGTCGACCCGATTGACAGACCCTGCTCGACCTAACAGTAAGCCTATGACGGTCGACTTGGTTCTTCGCGATTGCTTGGTCGGCCTCAATCCCTTGGGTCTGCCTTCGAAACTCCTCATCGCCCTGACTGATGCTCGGCTTCAAGTGGTGCTTCCAAAGGACGTGGACACCACGGCAAACCTGGACCTAAACAAGGCCTCGATCCTGCTCATCGACGACGTGGCCAACATAGGTGCGAGCTCTACTGTGAACCGTCGACAATCGGCAGACATGTCGTCCCAGCAGGTCTCGCGACTTGTCTCGCAAGGCTTCGTGAGCATCTGCTATATATCCTCGGCAAAAGCAGTCGTGAAAGTGTCGGAAAGCCGAGAGGACGGTGAAAAGCATGTCGATGTCGAACTCCGTGATGATCTGCTCGTGCTGGAAACGTGCGCCGACTCGACGCAGACTCTCATCACTCTGGCCAATGCGTTGACGCCACCCACTCCGCCCAGCAAGGAGAACAAATACCGAACCTCAGTTGTTCCGGTACAGGACCTCTTGGCTTCTATATCGGCGGAGGCGTTCGGCAGGGCGGAAGGCGACTACGACTTTGACAAGGATTTCGAGCTTGCCCAGGAGTTGGGCGGCAGTGACGAATACGATGTGGCCAGTGACACAAGCCCACTCCAAATCGATTCGCACTACTACGGAGATGCCGGCCCTTCGGAGCCGCTCTTTGACGCAGAGGGCTCGATAACGTCAAATGCCACAACAACCCAAGATACCGGCGATGGAGTACTGCTGACCAGCTTCAACGCAAGTGCATCTCACCATTCCGACGACGGCAGCGACCTAGTGATCCATGAGAACTTCTTTGATAAGGGACCCGAAACCGACGGTAGAGCCCAGGTCTGGAACTCATCCAAGAACAGCTACGACAGAGCGCCAAAGGAGCTCGTTAGGAGAAGCCCACTTCGAGTCTCGGTCCGTGATGTGCACGTAATCTGGAACCTGTTTGACGGATACGACTGGGAACGTACGCGCGACGTGATTTCAAAGGCCGTGCAGGACGTTGAGAGTAAGGCCTACGAGCGCCGCCGGCGATCGGAACGCGCCGTGTTTGAAGATGACGCCGAGGAAGACGAGACTGTTATTGGAGACTTCCTCTTCAACTCGATCTACATTGGTATCTCAACCAAGCAAGACCCCCGAGAGCTTGCACAAATGGTCAATCAGGAGTTGAACGACAACGCCACCGAGACCGAGTCTCTCGCAACCACAGCATTTACCACGACGACGGGCCGGGCGGGAGGTGCCAGGCCCAAGAAGAGACTGAGGTTGAACCGAAGCAAGCATCACAAGATTACGTTCGAGCTGCAGGGAGTCAACGTTGATCTGATTGCCTTCCCTCCCGACTCTGGCGAGACGCAGAGTTCCATCGATGTCCGAATTCAAAACCTGGACGTCTTCGACCACGTCCCAACCTCGACTTGGAAGAAGTTTGCCACGTACGACCAGGACGCCGGCGAGCGGGAGATGGGTACCAGCATGGCTCACCTGGAACTGCTCAATGTGAAGCCCCAGCCGGATCTTGCGGCTTCCGAAATGGTGCTGAGAGTCACAGTGCTGCCTCTTCGACTCCACGTCGACCAAGATGCCCTTGACTTCATCACCAGATTCTTCGAGTTCAAGGACGACAGCGCTCCTGTTCATAGCTCGACCAGCGATGTGCCGTTCCTTCAGCGTGTCGAGGTCCACGACATACCTGTCAAGCTGGATTTCAAACCCAAGCGAGTCGACTATGCAGGATTGAAGTCGGGCCGAACCACAGAGTTCATGAATTTCATCATCCTGGACGAAGCACGCCTGACTCTGCGGCACACCATCATCTACGGCGTCTCTGGATTCGACAGGATGGGCAAGATTCTCAATGATATTTGGATGCCGGACGTCAAGGGGACTCAACTGGCTGGCGTCCTCGCCGGGCTCGCACCGGTCCGCGGCATCGTCAACATCGGCAGCGGTTTCAAGGAACTCATCGAGGTCCCCATCAAGGAGTACAAGAAAGATGGCCGCATCGTCCGCAGCATCGGCAAGGGTGCGGCGGCCTTCGCTCGCACTACCGGCACTGAGATGGTCAAGTTCGGAGCCAAGCTGGCCATCGGAACGCAGTATGCGCTTCAAGGCGCCGAGGGTCTCCTGAACAAGCCGCAGGCCGACAACACTTGGGAGGAGGCTGATCTCGATCCAGAGGAGAAGAAGCAGATCTCCCTGTACGCGGACCAGCCCACCGGTGTCATTCAAGGGCTGCGTGGCGGTTACTCGAGCTTGACAAGAGACCTGAACATGGCCCGCGATGCCATCATTGCAGTGCCGGGCGAAGTCATGGACAGCCAGAGCGCGCAGGGTCTCGCCAAGGCGGTATGGAAGCGGGCACCTACCATCATCTTCCGACCGGCCATTGGGGCTACCAAGGTGATCGGACAGACCCTGATGGGCGCAACGAACAGCCTGGACCCGCAGAACAGGCGCAGGGCTGAAGAAGTGAGTGGCCCAGACACGCGAACCCCTGAACACAGAAGCATTGCTGACTTCCAAGCAGAAATACAAGCGGCACTAGACGCCAGTGCTAAGAAGTGCACACGCATGAATACACCAGATACCAGGAACCGGGCATTGGGGACTTTTCTTTCTGTTTGAATTGGCTTCGGGGGTTTGTTGCCTACGAACGACGACTCCCATACGACCGCATAAGACTGCATCATAGACTGGCGAAGGAGGGCTCGTCTTTTATACACACAAAGTTGAAAATGTTTTACAGTCTAAGGACACCAGGAGGTTTTTAGGATGGGGGAAGAGGCATGCACCTCATGATATCTTGCATGGCTCCTCGCATTCTGGGAACCGGACTTGCTTCATTGAGTTGGCCCGCGGATTATGGGGGAAGTCGCCTGGAAGGCTTTCATTTTCTGTAACTAGTCTAGGGCAAAAGAGGGTCATAGACTCTCCCTTTTCCATCTCTGAGCAAACGCTACAAATGACTGGATCCCGACCTGTGGTGATGTTGAGAGTTGGACAAGCAGATGAGAGTTTCTGGCTTGGTAGCAAGTGTACAGAGCAACTTTCGGACATTTCAACCTCGCGAATCGCGAACGCCCAGGGACGTCTCCACGAATAGATAGTCGCCGCGACGATTATCGGAGTTTTTTGCGCCGGACTCTCGGAATCCGAGTCTCCACTCGTCTGTGGAGGGACAGGGCAGGGTTTGGCTAAGGGAGGAGGGGGAGGGTGCCAAATACGCGCGCGCGCGCGTCCTAGGGAGACGTGTGCTGGGCTGGGATCGAGCACGTCAACGGCCGGAGGAAGGGGGAGTGCCATTGGTTCCGTCGTCCGACCTGCTGCGCGTTGGCGAAGCCCGTGAACGGCTGGGATCCCTAGGAACCAGCGGGACCGAAGTGAGAAACGGGGCATTGGGGAGAGACACTGATAGCTCTGTCCCGGAAACCATCTTCACAGAGTCACTCGTGCCGGGCCTGGAGACGAGCTTTTGTTTGTGTCTCTGAGACTGGCCCATCGCTCTGTCGTCTCTGAGCCATGATGTCTCAAGGACTCGCTACCAGCTCTGACCACGGATAATCCGACGGTGACGTTTGCGGAAACATCGCATGCCAAGCCCAGGTATGAAGATTGTCTTTTTAGTTACTTTGTAAGCGTAGGAGGGCCTCGGGGAGGAGGATTGGTGCAAAGACTTGGCAAAAGACTAAATGGAAGCGTCGGGACGCAGGCGACAGCAGGGCTGACGCGAGGAGGCCATGAATGCGCCTTATTCGCGCCTGTCAGATGCAAGGACGAACTCTACGATAAGTTGCCGTGTCCGTTCCTGGATGCTGAATGGGTACTCTATGACCCTCACATCGCAGACGGCCGGAACCCAAGGGGGGGTAGGGCGAATTGGATACAGGCAAACGCTCCTCTTCTGACATGGGCAATCTCTCAAGTGCCATGTTGATCCATGCGAGAAAGAGTGGGAAAGAGAAGGAGAAGGAGAAAGAGTCAGGGCGCGAGAGGAGGTCCCCGTTTCCGTTCGGCGCAACTCCCTCCCAGCCACCCCCCCCCGAACCACCACTCTCGGGTCAGAGCTCTCTCTCTCTCTCTCTCTCTCCCACCCGTGATCCCACGGGCGGGTTGGCCGAACCCCCTCCGGCGTAGCTGTATGGATTGCGCGACTATCCGCCTCGTGTTTCCCAGCGAACCTCGATTTCCAAATACGATGGCGTCATCGGCGCGCCGGCCGATCGGAATCCCTCGCTGTTTATCAGCAATGCGCCCTCCCTCCCCCCGCTTCGGCTTAGGACGGCCTCGAATGGACGACCCTATTTCGGGCCAAAAGTTCCATGTGCGTCCAATGCCATATCGCGGGGATGACTCGTGGGTTTTCCATTCGGGCCAATTCCTGTGTACCTTGACCTTTGGAGCTAAGTGGCCATTGACTACTGCTTGGCCAATCTTCCCCGTGAAGTCCTAATTTCGTGAATCACCTTCTTCCCTTTCCCTTTCCCCTTCCCTCCCCGTTCCCTTCCTCTTCCCCTCCTTCTTCCTCTCCCACCCGGGCCTTACTTTTGCATCGCATACTGAAGAGGCGGGACGCGCGCATACACGGGTTTTTTTTTTTCGCTCGTGGAAGAGACAGCTCTACCGACAACCAACATCCTGGCCCTCCCGACAAACCCTGCAGCTTTCTGTCATTCGAGCATCCATCTCCTCTGAGAGATCTACCCCGCCTCCACCACCGGAATCTGCCCCGCCAAGTCGACGTGCGCACGCGCATTCGCAGCCAGCCGTCGCAAGCAAAGAAGCACCCTTGGATTCGGGAGGCTCGCGTTCGCAACCGCCATCATTCGTTCCAACGCCAACATGTCGGACGGTAGACGCGCCGTGGAGTCGGACAAGGGTTTGTCTCCCTCTCGTTTTGCGCGCCCTCACTCCGGCTCTCGCCACTCTTGATTGCAACGCTGCACTCGTTTGTTTGGTGTCCTGTTTCTCGTGTTTCGTTGCTGAGGCGCCTTGGTCGCAAACCACCCGCAAACCCCCAAAGCTGACGACCCTCCGTGCACAGTCTGGACAACGCTCATCACCAACCTCGACTACCTGCCCGGCCTCCTCACCCTCCACCACTCCCTCGTCAAGTCCGGCTCGGCCTACCCGCTCGTCGCGCTCTACACGGACTCCTTCCCGGCCAAGGGCCTCGCCGCGCTCGAGCGCCGCGGCATCCCCGCACAGCGCATCGAGTACCTCCTCCCCACAAAGGGCCGCGACTACTCCAACGACCCGCGCTTCTACGACTGCTGGAGCAAGCTCTCCCCCTTCTCGCTGACCCAGTACGCCCGCGTCGTCCAGCTCGACTCGGACATGCTCGTGCTCCGCAACATGGACGAGCTGATGGAGCTCGACCTCGACGACGGCGACTTCGCCGCCGAACAGACCCCCGGCGCCGCCATCGGCGGGAGCCCCAGGACCGCCGCGCCGGGCTCCCCGACCCTCGAGGACCTCGCCGTCAAGAACCCGAGCACCCGCGTCTTCGCCGCCGGCCACGCCTGCGTCTGCAACCCGCTCAAGAAGCCCCACTACCCGGCCGACTGGACCCCCGGGAACTGCGCCTTCACGACGCAGCACGCCGCGCCCGACGCCGCGCAGCGCACCTCGCCCGACCCCGTGACGCAGTCGCCGCTGGGCTTCATGAACGGCGGCCTGCAGGTCGTGAACCCGTCCAAGAAGCTGTTTGAGCAGATCGTCAAGCACATGGAGCAGGGCGCCATGGACATGGACTTTGCCGACCAGAGCCTGCTGTCGGACCTGTACCGGGGACGCTGGGTCGCGCTGCCGTACGTCTACAACGCGCTCAAGACGATGCGCTGGCCGGGCGTGCACAGCGAGATTTGGAGGGACGACGAGGTCAAGAACGTGCACTACATCCTGGCCCCGAAGCCGTGGGACGAGATCGATGCCAAGACGGGGGAGTGGACGGGGACAGAGGAGTCGCATCGGTGGTGGGTCGACTTCAACAGGGAGAGGAAGGCGGGAGAGAAGGCGAGCGGGGTCGACGATGAGTTCTGAGGGCAGGAGAACAGTATTTTTGGGGGAGAAGTAATGAGGAAGGATACACAACGGCTCGCTGCCATGGCATTTTCGGGGTTGGTTTGGGTTTTGCATCGTGGCATGAGGAAAGGGGGCTCTGGGCCCTTGCGCCGATCGAGTCTTGGTTCATAGGACGGACCGGAATAATACCCAGGTATTGACCATGCTGAACACCAGGCACCCTTCGCGCGTGTGCCCGTGGGAACGCTTCGAGCCGGGGTTCGTATCGTGGAGTTTCTCGTCCCCGGCGAGACACCGCGGCAGGAGCGAGTGCCATTTCTTACCAGGCGCGTCGAAGCATCAGGGCTTCCCTTGCAAAGCTTGCAAAGCCGACGAAAGAAGCCGCCTCGCAGCACAGAAGAGTTCGAACCGCCTCGGGATGGACGTCGTCCGGTGAGGGGACACCAGCGCCGTCCGTTCCGTCCTCCTCGAGGCCATAAAAGTGGCAGCGCAAGGGCCGAGCCGGAATTCCGTGCGGCGTCGTCGTCCTGTGTCCCGCGGTGGCAATAGCCGTGCGTTTTGCTTCGGTGACTAGATGTTGGAAGAGTAGAGGGGCCTTGTCGTACACCCTGTCCATGGTCGACTTTGAGATCAAGCGCCCAAGAGTAGAAGTCTCCAAGCCCCGAGACCAGCTCTGCCGTCACATGCGACCCTGAGGCACGATGACCGATCCAACCCTGGGTTGACCACGGGGGAATTGCCCGCCGAGCGCCCCGCGTCCTCTCTTCTCCCAAGACCTAGGTGCGGCCTCGATGCTGGGAGGAGCCAAGGATGACGCACCTTGGCAGGTCGGGGTGCATTTGTCCGTGGAGAACGACTCTAGCGTGAGACGTCTCGTGGCAGAGGGGGAAAAAGGGGGATAGCATCAACTGGTACGACTAGGGACGTCAGTTCAAATCCAAACCTCCGTAGAGGCGGCCAACCAGAACCCCTGAGCAGCGGGCTTACACCTTTTAAACCAGCCTTACCGTGCCCATCCGTGACGGGGCTGTTTTGGCATGTTCGGACGGGAATCGGTCGAGGGACGAAGAGCCGAACAAGACCACAGAGACCGGCCTTCATGGCATGGATCATAACGGACTTCAAATGCACGTTCGCTGCTTGACCAGAGGCTCTCTGGGCAGTTGGCCAGAGGAGCAGGGACGTTTCTGCAACTTCTGCAACTCTCAATAGACCAGTCGAGCTACTGGGGACACTGCCCCGAAACAAGTGCGCATGTGGCCCTTGAGGCATTCCTCTATTCATCTTGGGGTAAGTCTGCCGAAATTCCATAACGCCAGGGTATCTAGTGTCCGCCTTCAAACGCCTTCAAAGCTCATCCGTGTCGTCCGTGTCGTAGAGGAAGACCGATGTCCTCGTCGGGGCGACTTCGGTTTGTAATTTGACGGCCTCTTTGCTCTCGGCGGGTTCCTGTTTGAGCCCGTCCTCGTCTTCGTCCTCTGTCTCAGCATCATCATCCTCAACGGCCACTACGTGATCCTTCTTTACCTCGGCCTTCGTCCCCGGCTCTTCTTTGACATCGTCCTCCAGCTTCGGGGACTCCTCCTTGGCGGCCGCCTGCTCAGCCTGAGTCTCGGCCTTGACAGTTTCCTCAGCGAGCAACTTGCCCTCGCGAATCTTGTAAAACGCGTCGAGGCAGTTCCGTCTCTGAGCCTGTGTCCAGGTGCCGACCACCAGAGCGAACTCGGTAGCAGTCGCGAAGCCGAACTCGCGCGCCATGGAGCAGAACTGCCGTCGCATGACATCCTCCGGGGGGTTGTAAATGTACGAGAACCCTTTCAGCTTCTGTGCCTGCGCGTCAAACACCTGGCTATCCGCGAACAAAGCGCTGTCGCCCTCCCCCTCGACGTCGGAGCTGGCTGCCATCTCCGCCTTGCGGGACAGCTGTTCCTCGATCTTGGACGTTCCAATCACCTCCGAGTTTTCATGCGTGTACTCAACGCCTGCCGCCGACAGGATGGCCTGGACGGCATCACTCTTGGCTTGCTGGGCTTTCGCAGAGTCACCAGCCTTGGGATTCTTCGCGGCCAAGAACGCGGCGAGCTGGCTCATGTCACCGTCTTCCGAGTCCACAGGGTCCCGCTTCAAGGAGCCGAGCTCTCCTCCTTCCTCTTTCGCAAGCTTCTCCATGTCGACGGTGGTCATTGCAATGCCTGTTCCTGCCTTTGCCTCGGCGATGTTGGTCTTGTTCACGATGTCACGGATCACGAGCTGGTTTTCGCGATACGTGAAGAGGTTCTCCAATCCGAAGATCTCTCCTTTCCGTTCAGAGTCCTGCTGGACACCTTTGAAGTACCGTCGCTCGGACGACGCGGTGTAGCCGATGTTGGCCTGCTGCTGTTTGTAGATCTGTCTGGCATAGACGATCTCCTCGATGGTACCGGTTGAAACCAGTCGGAAGACATCGACATCCCGAACCTGGCCGATACGATATGCTCGGTCCTGAGCCTGTAGATCATACGATGGGTTCCAGTGAGGGTCAACAATGACAACCTTGTTTGCGGATGTGATATTCAGGCCTACACCGCCAGCCTTGGTGGAGATCAAAAAGACAAACTGGGTCGGGTCGGAGTTGAAGTCATCCACAGCCTTTTGCCTGTCTTCATAGGTCACTGTGCCATCCAGATACGTGACGCTGTAGCTGGTGTTGTGGAACAGGTGCTGCAGAATCCGGAGCAGTCGGACGCTGTGCGAGAAGACGAGGACTTTGTCGCCGCTATCGTGCCAGAACTTGAGAAGCTTCTTCAAGACCTTCCATTTCCCACAGAACTCGGGGTTGGCCAGGTTCATAATCGCTTCTCTGTTCTCGTAGAGGTATCGCCATGTGTCCGGACAGCAGGTCTGCAGTGTGCGCATTTCTCTCTTGTGCTTGTCGTCTTGGTCACTCCCTCCGGCAGGGATGAGAAGAGTGAGGTGATTCGACAGCTTTTGCAGAGTTGTGACGCAGGGGAAGATGATTGACTGCCATGATGTTCCATCATCGAGCGTCTTCCGACAGCACCAGCCTTGGCCAGTGCCCGATCCGCATTCGCAGGGGTCCGAAAGGGTACGAAGAAGCTCGACGTCAGGCCTACTGATGAAGTTCTTATACGCCTCCTGCTGTTGTTCAGTGAGCGGGCAGAAAACGACTCGGTCACTCTTCTTGGGCAGCTGATGGGCTATTAATGTTTTCATCCGGCGCAGGAAGAAACCCGGCAGCAGATTAGTAACAAGCTTCCTGGCAGTGATTCGGGCGTCTCGCAATTGACTCAAGGTTGCGTCGTGGGACTGGCCTCGCGTCAAGGGTTTGGTGATGGTGTTGTTCCATTCTCCCAAGGTCCCAAAATGGCCGGGATTCGTCCAGTTCAACAGAGTCCAAAGTTCTTCGTACTTGTTCTGGATCGCTGTGCCCGTCAAACCAATCCGACAGAGCGCGTTGACGTCGTTCATTGCCTTGGTAATCTCGGAGCTCCTTTCCTTCATTTGGTGGCATTCGTCCGCAATGACGGCGTCCCATTTGACTGTATTGACCAAGCTCTTGTGGTTTTTGTACGTCGTGTAAGTCGTGATCATAATTTCCGTCCGGCCCGCCTTCGCTGTAGAGAGCACATCCTCTTTCCCTGCGCCATGAAAGACATCGACCTTCCACCAACCCCAGCGGTTCAGCTCGTTCTTCCAGTTTTCAATGATGGATCCTGGGCAAATGATCAAGATTCTCGGGTACCAGCGGCCGGAGAGGTCACGGATCTTCTTTAAACGATTCCTGTCGCGCTCATCGGCGGTCTTGCCAAAGGCTGCCGTAAGAAACGTGGCAACCTGCACCGTCTTACCGAGACCCATGTCATCACCGAGTATGCCGCCTCTCTGGTAAACAAAAAGACGATGCAGGAACTTGACACCGACGATCTGGTACTCGCGTAGATACTGCGCAATGGAAGCAGGGATGGTTCCTGCCGAATACTCTAGCTCGACTTCTTCGTAGGGCCGGCAAGGCTTGATCTTGGTGCTCTCCTCGAACTTGGGTCGGCGCTCCAGGCTGTCCAGTCGATCATCCTCGGAGAAGACGACATCGGAATAGTCTGGCGGCAGTAGAAGGCCGGCTTCCTGCAGTCTTTCGCGGTTCTTGTCGAATTTCTTCCTCCGCTCCTTCAAGTAGTCCGGCGCTTCGGCGACGTCGAGGTCGTCTGGCTCATCGCTTTCGTCGACGTCGCGCTTGACCGCGGCGCTTCTATTGGATGGTCGACCCGTGCGCTTGCTCTTTTGCCGCTTGCTGGCGAGACCGCGTTGGCCCTTCCGCTTCTTAGATTTGGGGAGCTCTAGGTCGGAATCTGCGTCCCACACTTCCTTCTCCTCGAAATCGACGTCGATTTTTCGTTTGCCGAGAGCTTTATTGCGTGGAGGCTGAGGACCATCGATTTCCGATGCGGTTTCGTCGTCGTCGGAAATCACGATGGCGTCTTGTTTGACCGGCCGGGTCATCGTGGCGGCGGTCGCATCGATCGCATTGTGGCTAGGATGTGGTGATGATGGAGGAACGGATGGTGGGGGTTCGACGCGCGACGTGACAGGATGTGGGCTTAGCGTAGAGGGTGCTACCTGCCTGTCTGCCTACCTACCTCGCGGGAGCACGTAGCAGCGCTGGATGATGTGGGGCCATGTCCTAGGTATACAACGGATGATCTCGTACATCGTATACGGTCCCCACGCATCCCGATCGGAAGGCCGGCTTTGCACCGGACCTTACTCAGGCGCCACACACCGAGAGACCACCCACGTTTCATCCCAAGAAGCACGACAACGATGTCGCAACACTGTTCTATAGCCGGGCATTTCATCGTATCTGTTGACTGCGCGCCTTGGTTCGATGTTTGCATAACCGGGGCAGAGTACTCTTCAAAGCTAACTGTTCTTGAGGACCTACAAGCTGACTTTCCTACGACATATCGCCACGGCGTCTTGGGCCCATCACAGTGCGGACTTGGACCAGATGGATCGGACTGGGAGAAGGGGCGCTGCAATTCCGGCCTAATTCTCGAAACATGCCTTGGGTATTATTGTAGCCGCCGGACCTCATTTCCGACACCTGCAAGTCCTATTTGTACTGCCACTCCCCGTGTTACTTCGCGACCGAGGCGGCACATGGCACTCAGCATCTGCTCGATCAGATTCCTACCGTGCCGTGCCTTTGAGCCAGACAAAACGTCTCTATATATATGTACATATGGTTATATATGCTCCACCTTGCCAAAGACCTTCTGCAGCCCAGAAAAGTTACCCAATAAAACCAGCAGCTCGCTCGTTGGCATCGTAGCAATGGCCGTTAGTCCCAGACTTGTGGCTACAGGGATTAGGTTCTAGACATGGCTGTTGACAAGGTGAACAATGCGCCGGCACATTCCTTTCTACGCCTGGGTCGCACAGTACCATGGTAGACTTTTCTGTGCCGCCAATCTTCCGTGTATTCTTTTACTCGTGGGTATCATGGAATCCAACAACTAATTAAATTTATGCCTCCGGAAAAGAACCTCTCTCTTCTCCATCTCCGCTGCCGCTGCCGCTGCCCTTCCAACACGCGGGTACTGTCAAACACTCTCGATGCCTTGCATACTCTTCGTGCTCGTCCCGCCACTCGGAGTCTCCATCTCGTAGGTTTCCGAGCTGCCTTTACGGGAGGACTCAGCCCGCGCAGCATATCCCCGCCTGTATCCCGCCTCTTCCAGTTGCTTCGCCGAGTTGGGACTCGGAAAAATATCCCCCTCATCCTCGTCGATGTACCTCAGAACCATTGTGCCGAGCCAGTTTCCGAACCGCGCATTGTTTTGTAGCCGAGGGCCTGGGACTCGATCGTAGTAATCCCGAATGTACGGCCCGCGACGCCAGAACGCCCTCGTAGCCAAGGGGCTCAACACGGGGAGAGTGACGGTGATGAGACCCACGGCGATTTCGCGAAACCCCCAGCGGTTAATGTTGATGACGGATGGCGAGCCTCCCAGCGTCGTTATCGCTCGCACGATTGCCGTCGAGATGACGAAGATGCCTGACGATAGCAAGATGCCGACGCCAATCTTCCGCTTCAGGGAGACTCGGAGATGCCAGAGAATCGGGACCGGGATTGAAAGCAGGGCCGCGTCGGTCAAGATGTTGAGCCATAATAGTATCCAAAAGTTTTGCGGTCGGAACGTGCATTCGGGACCCGGCAAAGGCCTGATTCGCCAGTTGTCGGAAAACCTGTACAGCCATCAGCATCTCGGCGCAAGGCATCGCCGAAAGGAAGCATACGGGGTACAGCTGAGCGTGACCGTCATGCACAGGGCGATATAGGACAGGCCGCAGAGCCAGAAGAGCGCAACCATGGTCCGTCTCCTCAATATGCCCAGCGTTAGACGCTTATAGAAGAATAGCACGGTAAACTTCAGAACCCCTGTCCAAGGAAGAAGAGAAGTCAGATGTTGTCCGCTTAGACCGCAGGTGGGTTCATACAGATGCAGCCCGGATACGAATACCAGGATAAAAATTCGAGCTTCGAACCGTGTTGAAGAGTTTCGACGTCGTGGTCGGATAGCTTTGGCACCACGTCGGCCGTGATGTCGAGATTTCCGCCCGTGTAGTAAGTAATCTTCGCCCGTTGTCAGTCGATCTTCTTGGCGGCTGTGTACGTTCCAAGACTTACTTGTGCCACGTAGACATTGATGCTGTATAACGCGAGATACTGCATTCCATCAATCTCCGTGTCGCCCGGTTCATGTCCATTTGGCTTACAGGCAACGCCAGGTAGTCATCGCCGCGGAACCCACGGATTCCAACGGTCCGGACGCGCACCGCCAATCGAAGGAGTATTATGAAGACGCCAATGGCATACCAAGCCTGGCGCATCACCTCGTGTCAGCGACACCGTCTTTGGCTCCCAAATGGGCCGAATTGAGGCAACTCACCCAGACTTCGGGCAGATACGAGTCATCCCGTTCCAACTGCACATTTGGGCTCGGCCCCCGCATGATATAGCCAGGGTCGGGCAGAGCATCGGCATCTCGTCGATGGCAGAATGCGATGGAGGAGGCTGGTGGCGAGGAAACGCGGGAGGGCAGTTGGAAAGGCGGATGTGGTGGACATGCTCGACGGAGAATCCAACTATAAGCGTAGGAAAGGACCAACGGCCACACGGGAACCTCCTTGCACCCACACGGAACGTGCGTGCTTGATTCGACCGATGAGAGGGGATGCCGGTGATAAACATAGGGATAGCTCCGCGCAAATCCCACCAAAGGACGCCTGATTGGCGACTGGTCAAAACCTTATGCGCTGGGGTTGCCATTGCTCATTGCTGCGCGCCGTTAGTCGCACAGTCCGGCGCGAGGGGCTCGAGCTCGTCAAGGGGCCCGACTCGGCCGACTCATCGGGCGCGCGTCCTTTGCTCGTTCCAATCCGGCAAGGTTTGGCTTGAGCAGCCGTCTGGAGTGCGACTCTGGGCATCCAGCCCATCAAAACCTTTGTCTCTGATTGAGGCCACTTCGCACCTGGGATCGGCTCCTACTTGAGAGCGGGCGCAAGCGGGTCTCGGCGTCAAATATCAGTAATTCTTCGCGTCCTTGGTTGATACCTTCTGACTGGCGTAGTGGTAAGTACTGGGCATATGCCGCCAGACGAACTTTATAACGTTGCTGCCTCGCAGGTCAACACCTCCAGGGTCTTGTTTCAGTGGTTTGTCGGCAATTTAACTCTGCGCTAGCCCGCGTATGATTGTTCTGCCTCAGCAGCATTTACAACTTTGACAGTCGCGCAGTGTCCGAACCTAGCCTGCCATACACGATGGTAAAGTTCCTATCCAATCGGTCCTTGCTGTCGAGGCGTGGCTCATCCCAGGTTCCCTTACTACTATACAGCCCTCTGAAAGCCCCGCTTGTGGAGCGAGCTTTATGGCGGTGGAAAATGTCAAGTACCGCTCCGCTCTCATCCCTATGATAGTCCACTTGTAGCAGCAATCCGATGAGCGCCTTAGCCACGGTCCAGAGGAGGCACCTTGCATCTCCCACTAGCTCCGATTGTAAGTTGCCGACAACCGCCTTCTTGACGGTCTCCCACGCGTCGGCTGAAACCTCGTTGGCGGAATATTGCCTCTGCCCAGGCCGATTGTTCTTTGCGAACAAGGCATCCAAAGCCTCAATTGACTCGGCCCCTCCTTTGGGATGTTTCAATGCGCGTAAAAAGTCTGTCGCAAGAACGTCGGTGGTTCCCTCCCATATCGACAGCACGCAACAGTCGCGATAGAGCCTGGCAACGTTGAGATACTCGGTCTCTTCGTTGAGCATATACCCGACTCCTCCGAGAGCCTCCATGCAGCCGTAGAGCAGTGGGATGGACTTCTTACAGACATATGCCTTGCAAAGCGGCGTCAGGACGCGCAAAAGAGGCGCAACGTGTTTCGGGTCCAGCGTGATGGCGGCAAGAGTGTGAGATGCCCCTGATCCGCCAGTCTCTGGATGTTCGTCTAATCCCAGAAGGTATGCCGTGAAGAAAGTCAGCAGCATCAAGCCGTGGTACTCCCCCGTCATATCCGCAAGTGTCTGCATGTGTAGGGGACTTTCCGACAACAACATCCGCTCCCCTCGTCCTGCGCCGACCTGTCTGACTTTGGCGTATGCTCTTGCTATAGCCAAACCACGGCCTACGTACCCCACAGCAGCCACGGCAGAGTGGATGCGCGTGAGTGTCAGAACGGTGCTTATCTCGTTGATTCCGCGACCCTCCTGGCCCAGGAGCCATCCTCGCATGCCATTTAGCTCGAGCTCGGCGGTCGGCAGTGACTGTGTACCTGACTTGTTCTTCAACCGCTGGATTCGAACCCCATTCAACTCCGTGCCGGCATTGCCTTTGGATCTTCCGACCATCGTTGTTGCAGAAGGGCTATGCCTTCTCATTGGTGCGAAGAAGGCGCTGATGCCGTTCTGCGTCCTCGCAAGAAGGATCGTCATAGCCGAATCCGTGGCGCTGGAGAACCACTTGAATCCCGACATCGACCACGGCCCGAGTGGTATGTTCTCTTCCGCGTCTGCCAGTTCCGATTTCGTGGGTGGGATGTATTGGGCCACAGTCTCGGTGAGGGAAACATCGCTTCCACCAGCTCGCTCGGTCATCCACTGCCCACTGGTCCAAGCCGTTGCCGGGTCCCTGGACAACAGATGTTGAAGGGCATTCTCAAGCACCTTTCGTTGAGCCGAGTCCATGTCCCTCGCCAGGTGTAGTTGTAAGAGCCGAGCTGCGCCGTCTTGCATGGCAGACGGGCAAGGAACGTTCGAAGCCGAGCCTTCCCATAAATGGAGCCTTAGGAACTGAACCAACCGAGCGGATGATCCAAGTGAGGTGTCGTATCCAGTAGCAACGATACCGTTCCTGATGCCAAAGTCTTGTAAGCCACGCCATCCTTCGCCGACGATGAGTTCGGATGTGGGCCGTCCGAACGCATCGCGGCCATTTCCTTTCAAATACGGCTTGTTTTTCTCAGAGTCGGTAACCCATGAAAAGACCCGATCGGACAGAACATCCTCTCCGAATTGAGCCAACTCAACATCAACGCGTTCGATGACATGTTTTGGCAGGAACACTGCAATGTTAGCGACATGGGACGAATGTCATGTACCATATACATACGCCTCAGAATCCTTTGAAAACTGGAGTCTTCGAAGAACTGGTTTGGCAGGACCGGCAGTTCCTGGAAGAAGCCGGTGTTCGAGGTCGAGTGCTTCATGGCGCCGCGTCCCTGACATTCGGCAAAGCGCTCTCTCTTTCAGTGCATTCAGTAAAACCAAAGTCTTGAAAAATTGGATGTCGTAAAATTACCGTCGAGCTCTGGCTGAATACATCGCTATTGAGCAGGTCCAAGTCAGATGCACTCTAGATTTTGGTGCCACGTGAGGCACGCGGGGTCGGTGCTTTGAGGGGTTGCCGAGGATACTGAGACCTCTGCGACTCATGAAGTGCCGGCATGAGGCCCCACAAAGTACCGAGGCCGGTGGACGGGGCCGAGGAAGAGACTCGGCCGAAAAGTACCCACACACGGACCCGGGGAGCCTTGTCGGGCCACTATCATCAACCCTAAGCTCCTCGGCGGGTCGGAGGAAGGATGCTCCCTAGTATTGGTTTCCTCTGGCACGTCGGACAGAAAGTCCCTTTTCTGGTCTTGGACAACATCATATCTGCAATCGAACGCGTGGCCGTGCTCCACTCACCGCCAGATCGGGACGGCAACCCCCAATCGAGCAACTAGGACCATCGACGGGCGGGCGCTTGGCCCTACGTAACGACCAAACCACCAAGACCAGCGCCAGCGTCCACGTACCGGCATGAAAGTGTCTCTAGTTCCTGCGACGGGCTGCATGAAGAGTGCTCCGGCGTCGTAGACGATGCGACCAGAAAGACGCTGCGCGGGCACGCGGGCCCGACCATGGGCTATGACAAGAGAGACTGGCTTCTATTTGCTAGACTGCGACGGCTCGAGAGGCTTGAGAGGCAGTTGAGTCGTGTGGCTGAAGCTGGTTGGGCGACGTTCCAACCCCTGGAAATTGCAGGTGACGTCACTCTCATCTCTCTTGGGAGCCTGGTTTTGACTCTCTTGGACGACGACATTGCAGAATTCTTTTTTTCCCATCGCCAGGGCAGGGGGGGGAAATCAGTCAGCCACACAGATTGCGCCGCGCTGTCCGCGTGACGGCCCATCGCAACGGCCCCCGCCTGGTTTTTCGGTTGATCTCGAGAGCCTGGAACCGATTGAGCCACAGCAATCGCCACACACGTCGCAAGCAACTGTGACTTGTAAGTCGCAGCTGTGATGCCGCCATTCCGACGTTGCGCGAGTATTACTCATCCAGCCTGGTCGAGGGCGGATTACGACGCGGCAGTACCGCCAACGATGGACTCCCCGACAAAGTCACTTTCAAAAGTCCAACTTCCAAGAGACCAAGTCGTGCTCGCACGATGAACCTTCTCCCTTGTCGCTTGGCTCAATGGTGTCGGCCTCGTTAGCCTGGCGTTTGTCTTGCGCTGCCCAGCAAGCCGGTCGCATTGGCTGACAGCATGTAAATTTCCCCCAGATCGTCCACCGAAAAAAGAACAAACTGCTGCCCGAACAGAACTCGTTGTCCCTGCAAAGATCGTAAGGTATCGCGGCCCCGCAAAGGCTTGTTTCAGACCTCAAGGCCGGGATGGGTGACAAGCGCCGTCCTATCAGGAGTCACACTAGCTTGCCATTGTCTTCTCATCTGGCCATCACTTCCCTGGTCGGATGACCTCATGGGGAGAACTACAGGACTGGGCATGCAGAGAAGGAAAGGAAAAGGAACGGACGTGAGACGGCGTGCCACGAAGCCGGCCTGGTGACGTTAAGCCAACCCGCCCTAGTTCCCTCCCTCCCTTTCCTCACGGCCTGGGTGCCGAAGAGATGTGCTTGGCAGGGTCTCTGCGTTATGTACCCGTCCTGCAGTAAACGCACATCGGTACTTGGGTGTCGTTACAGTAGTTTTAGATAATTCTCTCTTGGCTTTTATGTACCGGTAGTCTACCAAGCCCAGCGCTTTAGTCACAAAGTATCGGCACACTGAGCCCGCAATCCAGACGCGCCTGCTGTGCTCGGCGGTGACGAGGTGACGCCTTGCCGATGAAGTTTGCAAGCCAAACCACCCTCAAACCTGCTTTCCCGCCAGATCGTCATCCTGATGTGACTCTCCCGACTAGTTCGTGTTGCACGGCCGTGCCTATCGTGAAAGTTGATAAATAGAGATAGCCGCGTACCCTCCCCAACTGTTCTTTATCTCCATCCCTCAGACCAGCAACAGATTAGCAGACTTTCAGCGCGACAACCTATCATCCCAAATACCCCAAACTCTAAAACAGCTTTGCTTCAAAGTTTGCAAAGACACACAAACACCAATCACAATGGCGTTGGACCGTATTGTACAGTTCATCCTCCGCGGTGCCCAGCTGGTGTTTGCCGCCATCGTCGCCGGTATCACCGGCGCCTACCTCCACGCCTCCAACACCTCGTCGTGGGACAATGGTCGCTTCATCTACACCATCGTGGTGGCCAGCTTGTCACTGCTGTTCGCCTTGATTTGGCTATTCCCCTTCTCGGGCAGCTTCATCCACTGGCCCGTGGACATCTTCCTCAGCATCCTCTGGTTTGTTGCCTTTGGTCTGCTTGTCAACGTAAGCTACTCTCCTCTCACCAACATGCCATCGACATACTGACAACTCTTCTCAGCTCATCGGTGATGGTTGCGGTCCCGTCTTCGACTGGAGCAATGTCAGCCCTCGTGGTGATGCATGCGGTCGCAACAAGGCCAACATCGCCTTCTGCTTCCTCTCCGCCATTGTCTGGCTTGCGTCCGCCCTTGTCGGCCTGTTCTGGGTCCGTCGCCGCACCGCCGTTGCCGACAGCCGCCCTGCCCACGGCCGCCGCCGCTGGTACCGTTCTTCTCGCGTCTGAGCAACGCGCTCGTCTCCGGCACCTGCTTGCACGCGAATACTCTCACCATTTCGTGGCGGCCACATTCGTTTGCACACGTCGAATGAGGTTAATGAGCAACACCAACCATACTCTTCTCATACGCTGCGCCGAAATCCTTGAAGGACGATGGGCGTGCTAGGAAGAAGTTGGATGTTTGATATCGTGATTTAAATGCTTTTCTATGTTTATGACAGTATGAGAGAATGGCTTGAGCCTTCACTGGAAGACTTGATACCCGATAATACCCAGCCTATTGTATTATATTTACCTACCCTAATACTACACGATCCTACCCATATTCTTAAGTTGATTCATGAGCAAAATCCTGCTGTGCGTCAAGTTACAACTGAGTACTCACTTGGTGTACCTTAATCCCAACAGTTTCGAGGCATGTGCGCATTCCGCTTTGTAGTATCGCCGTAATCCATTGCTTGGATTGCCCATCTTCCACCGCACTGAACGAATCGAGTTCACCTGAGTCAAGGGCCTATGGAGTTGCCACATGAGCGATACAGCCACATCAGCCACAGTTCGAATAGGTGTACGAACCCATAACCTTATCCAGTAGCTCTGACCAACAGTCGCATTTGTTCTCAGCCCGCAGAACTCACCACCGGGCAGATGATGGCTCGCGTAGTGGATAGGTTCCGCCGCCTTGGCACCCAGGCGATCCGGGGAAAGCGGGTCGTTCGCCGGAACACAGCCCTAGGAAGCTCCGGATGCGGGCCGCGACGTTTCGGGATGCTGACCGCAGCCCACTTCCATATGGAGGCTGGAATCGCTTCCTTGACTGACTAGGCAGGCCCTCAGAACCAAGCCGATAACGACCACAACGGAAGATGAGAAAGAAAAGTGCAAAAAAAAGAACCCCCCCCCCAAAAAAAAAGAGAAAAAAACCAATGTATATACGTATATACTGAGCAGTTATTTCCACGCAAGCAATGCTATTTCACTTCTTTTTTTCTTCTCATCCTTACTATCAAGTGATCTGATTTGCGTTTTACACGGGTAACCAATAGACAACATTTACTTCTACTCACCGTAACTCGCGCAGACTTTAGAAGCCTTTTCTATTTTTCTTTTGCATCAGCCAGCTAGCTCCAAGAGATATACCAACCTTATGGCTCATCTATTAACAATCCGAAACCCATTATATACCTAACTGATATCAATTTGATGATAGTAAGGTGAGAGGCTCCAAGGCAAGCACATTGCGCAAATGTCGGCCTCGATCCAATCTGGTCTCAAACTCAACATCTGTAGGCAGAGAAGCAAATGCTCTGGGTTGCTCATGTAGAAAACCAAGCGAATCACTAGAAACAACACCTCATTTCATTTGATGAGAGAAGCAGTCCGCGATAGGTCACGTCGTGCCAAGGAACAATAAATTTGCATTCGTCTCTGAGACCCATGAAACAATTCATATCTCTCCGTCAGAGTTGATCATCTAACCACAAACCTTGCGTTTGTCAAGAGTCCAACTGGGCCGAGTGATGTTGGCAACCCTGTTGCCGCCCTAATCACCAAGACCTCTTGCCCGGCCTCGTTCCTTGAAGGAATTGCGAGAACAATGAGACAATCTCGGAAGGTTGTGGAAGACATTGCACTGACGATCACGGCCGCCAGGGCCTGGGACATGTATCAGCTTCAAAGATGACGTAGGTGTGTGAGGGAACTGCCAACGAAGGGTCATCCCCAATGGAAGAAAACGAGGCAAACGTGACCGTTTCTGCAGAGACCCGAACGACGGACGAGAGCGTGGCAAGCGAAATGAGAGAAGCGGGTAGAAACCAAATTAGCCAAGGCTCACCAGCCAACCGAGTCCTGCATGATCGTTTAGCGGGTGAGCCTCGGCTACTGACCGCCTCCCCCTGGCCTCCTCTCCACGTATGGGTACCGCCATGCCGTTCCGAAAACAGCGTTGTGCTCCGCGAGGAAGCGGTTGAGAGAGGACACCTGGTGCCTTTTTCGTGGCTCCTCGTGACAGCTCTGGTGTCCCTTTGGAATTCGCAGTTGTGGACCGCTCCAGACCGCGGCCGTGAGCACGTCTCGGAGGGTTTGTATGGCTGCCAAACAGGTTTCCCCATATTATTCCTGACTCCTCTCGAAACCCCCCAAGCCGCTACTCTCCCGCGCGGCGGGGGTTTGGGACGGACTAAGCCAAGGAGATCGAACCATTGTATCATTGGCAATGGGAATTACGTAGGATCCCGCGTGAGAGCTTCCCTGGCAATAAGTGAGATCGCTTTAGAATTCTACGATCTGCGATTCACCATGCCGCAATGTCCGGGCTGAGAGGTCGGGCTGAAAAGGAAGACAGAGGTCCCAGGCCGCTTTCGAGCTACTGTGCCGTATCCCCTTAGCCTCCTCTCGAGTTTGGACTAGGCGCCGCAAGTAGCCCTGGCCGCCAGGGTTTTCTGGCCCCCCTTCTGCTCTCCTGAGACCAATTCCATCGAAACCGTACGGCTGCCCAGTCAGTCGAAGAGAGCGCGATGTGCGGGAAAACGACGTGCTTCGTTAGCTCTGGCGGCAAAGAAAATAACCGATCACGCGGCAAGGTAGTGCGGGTGGTTTCGCGGGAGCACGTGTGGCAGATCACTGTAAGGAACGGTGGCGGTGCAGAGGGGTTGGAGGATGGGAATTGCGCCAATTTCCCTTCACAATGACCCAGTTCCGGCGATCTTCCCCCTATGAAAGAATGTTATTTCTGGCATTGAGTCGAAGGGGCCGAATGTAAGGGGCGATTCTGCATCAAGGTCCCGCGCCGGGATCGTCAAAGTAGACGGGGGTTATCAATCTATGTGCTGGCAACATCCTAAAGATCCACACTCCAAAGCAAACAGAGACATGGAGGGGCAGGCAGGCAGGGTGAGGCAGAGACAGGCGAGAGGTTGAGGTACCTGTGTTGAGTGAGAGATGTGGTGAGAAGGGGAGGTCTCTATGTCTCACTTTTCCACCTACTACCTACAGTACCCACCTACCTCCCCTCACCCCCTGATTCCTCCTGGTTGTCCGATGAGAGCCGCATGGCGTAATGCCCCGCAATGCTGCGTTTAGGCGGGGTCAAGAAAGGAAAGAAAGGTCGGAGCAGGTTACAGCTAGCGCCACGGTCCGGCGAGCTGATCTATCGATGACCGCATCCTTTGCATTCTGTGGGGTAGGTGACGCCACACCTTGGACGTCAGGCATGGCCCGCCACCCAAAGCAACGCCTCACCAGCCACATCACAACCTCCCACCATGTTCCCGTTCCGGTCCCACAGCCAATGAACGAGCTTACGCCACACGCGGGGCGGCCCAGCTGAGCTTCCGCGCTGCGTCATTGGCAGGCTTCCTCCGCTGCCTTGGTTCTGTGGACTTTCGGCGGAGCACACTTCGGGAACGTCAACCCCCTCGATCCATGTCGCTCCGTCGCCTCACAGGCTCACATTCGTGACATGCATGCAGCGGCTCTCGGACCTGAGAGCCCGTCCCAATCCCAATGGAGAGAGGTCCAGGTCCGCAAAGAAGCTCGGATCACGTCTTTCCTCGTACAACCGCCGCCTTGGATTGCGTTTTCGGCCCTGTGTCCGCCCTTCGAGCCACCCGAACCGATCTTCGATGTCTTACAGCTCCTACAATGTGCCCCTCTTAGCCCGTGCTGGCAGAGCTGGTGAAAGCTGGATAGGCTGTGAGACACGACGCGCGGCGACCGGTACGCCATTCCTTTCCGTTATGTCTCCAACGCCGCCGCACTTACCCCAGTCTGATGCCAGCTTAGCTCGGCGGCCTTGCTGGCCTTTTCTCGCGCGCTTGGACGAAACGGAAAGACGAACAGGCGGCCAGGTACCTCCCCTCACCACGTGTGACAGCGTGCCTGAGCGGAAAGCCAGATGCTCCAGGCCGAGCCAAAATGAACCAGTCCCACCGTCTTCGCCACATTCGATGCCCATCCCACAGCCCTAGGACGTCACTAGCCACAGATCTTCATGGCTCTTCAACCGCCGTGACCCGCCGTTCTCCTAATTATGACGACAAACCCTTGACGAATTACGTCCTGTCCAGCCTTGGGGGCACTCTCGCCAAAGACCCTGAGTACCGACGTACGTACCCTCTTACCCCATGTCAATACGCAAAACGGGGAGATTCTCATGGGGCAGGGAAAAAGGCTTGACGGAAACAAGCGAAGTGTCACGCCAGACAAAGGGCCTGGGTCGTCATCTAGCCATGGCAAACTGGGTCTAGCCCATCGGTTTCCCATTGGCCCATGGCCCCCCCAGCCAGCAGCGGAGCAGACGTACCGCCGTACCAGCACCTCGCCCCGACTGGGGCTGACAGTTGAAGCTTGTATCCCGAGTGAGACAGCTGTGTCCAAGACCTATGACGACGTACAAACGTAAGTGCACAAGCGTGTCTACCTACTCTTTCCTCGCCTTTGCGGTCCTTCTCCAGACCCATGGCCGCACGACGGGTAGGCATTGGGGCTGGCCTGGCCTAGGCAAGCAGGCGCGGTGGTGCAGATTCCTTGATTGTTGTCGGTCACAGCGTGGACAGTCGACGTCGGTTGCAAGGGGGGACAGCCACGGGCATGTCGAATCGCGATCGTAATTCACTGATCTACCATCGGCAGACGAGGATGAGATGCAGCTTCTCGATGCCCTCTCACTTCTATATAACCACCTCAACCTCCCGCCTTCAGTTCCCTTTTCTCTTCTCTCCTCATCATAACACAAGATACCCAAACAAACAACCACTCAACAACAAACTCCAACAAACCTGCACCAACCTTTTTTAAATACCCACCTTTGATTTATTTGATACCCAAATCGCCACATCAGCCCAACATGTCTTCCATCGTCAACAAGGTCAAGGAGGCTCTCCACTCCGACAAGAAGCACGAGCAGCCTGAGGGCACCTCCGGCCCCCACGCCAACCGCGCTGCCAACGCTGCCGACCCTCGCATCGACTCTGACCGCGACCACCGCGCCAACCCTGCTGGCACCACTGGCACTCACACCGGTACTCACACCGGCACCACGGGCTCTGGCTTGACCGGTTCTCACGGCACCACCGGTACCCATGGTACCACTGGTACCTCCGGCCTTACCGGAAGCCACACCACCGGTACTCATGGTACCACCGGCTACGACGACCCCGATGGTGTCCACGGCCCCCATGGCCGCGTCGGCAACAAGGTCGATCCCCGCGTTGACTCCGACCGTGACCACCGTGGCGCCCCTGGCTCTGGCTTGACTGGTAGCCACGGCACCACTGGCACCCACAACACCACCGGCTCCGGTCTCACCGGTACCCACGGTACCACTGGCACTCACGGCACCACCGGCTCCGGCCTGACCGGCTCTCACGGTACCACCACCGGCTCCGGCCTCACTGGCAGCCATGGTACCACCGGTACCCACGGTACTACCGCCGGCTCTGGCCTGCACTCTGGTCTGAGCGGTTCCCACAACACTTCCAATGTCACCGGCTATGATGACCCCGATGGTGTTCACGGCCCCCATGGCCGTGTCGGCAACAAGGTTGACCCCCGCGTTGACTCCGACCGTGACCACCGTGGCGCCCCTGGCTCCGGCTTGACTGGTAGCCACGGCACCACTGGCACCCACAACACCACCGGCTCCGGTCTCACCGGTACCCACGGCAGCACTGGCACCCACAACACCACCGGCTCCGGTCTCCCTGGCAGCCACGGTACCACTGGTACCCACAACACCCACGGCAACTCCAGCTTGACCGGCAACCCTAGCACCGGTGCCACGGGCGGTGTGTCCAACACCCACAACGCTGCTGGCCACGTTGGCTCCGCCGTAGCCGGCACCCACGGCACCGGCCCTGCCCCCAACACCGCTGGGCCCCACAAGTCTGACGCCCTGAACAAGGTCGACCCCCGCGTCGACTCCGACCTCGACGGCTCCAAGACTGTTGGTGGTAACAAGACCTACGCCCAGTAAGCGACCACCTACGAGCGAAAGCCGATTCCCGACCGTCGAGACAGAGAGAGAGAGAACAGGGACTGACGAGCGACCTCAGGGATACCACCTCTGGTGTTGCCAAGGACCCTACCGACGCCTCTCAGGTCCCTCCGTCTGTTTTGGCCAAGCACATTGGCGAGCCCGAGATTGCTCACGAGGACCATGGCCATGGACGTGCGAGACGAAACAGCAAGGTGTCTGCTCAGGAGCTGCACCGCGGACTGTAAATGGTGCTTTTTTAATGTGAAAGATTGGTGGGAATGATACCTAGTACTCGCTGTACCATAGCCTGATATGACCTAATGATATTAGCATTGTCAAACAACGTAAAAAAAACTTTTTTCTCAGACCTTGAACATCATTGAATTGAGAAGTGAGTTGATACACTTCTCAATGTTTAAAAAGTGCTTGTGGTTTGTACTGTGAGTAGTGAACGGTTGGCATCCTGTCTCCTACGTCGAATGCCACTCAAAAGTTATACAACTTACCTGTCACCCCTAAAACCTCAACCCCGTTCTACTTCTCAGGCTCGCAAAGCCTTCATCAGTGTCATCATTAACCACTGCTGCGGCACCACAACAGAACCGAGCAGTGTCACACCCGCAGTCTACGGCGCGTCTGCGCGCGCTGTGAATAGCACATGATGCACGAGCGGGACTTCCTCGCCGCCCGGCCTCGCAGGAAAGACATCGATGCGATTGTCTCTCGAAACCTTTGCCGACTGGACGCTCAAGCGTGCCCCGTCATCATCCCTTCATCGTCCTCGGGTCGTACGGCGCACGTCACGTGGCCGCGCAGCCCTTTGAAGCCGTGGTGGAACGGTGTCACAATCGCTTTCCGGCGGGGGGTGGGTGCGGCGGCCTGCTTGTACGACCTGTATGATCGTATGCCTGACTTGCATGGTCGTACAAAAAAGGTCGCTATAGAGGTAGTACAGAAAGTCCGAGGGGGCCCCATGTCGACAGCGATCCAGATCGCGATGCATAATGCTCTCCCAGACCCCGTGACCCTTGGGGGACGCAATCTGCAGGAGAGGCATATGCGAGACCAAAGACGGTCTCGTCATTATCACCACTACATTTTTTCAATTTTTTTCCCTTTCGGAGGAAACCGTGCCCGGCTTCGGTTGTTGAGCCTCCTCATCAGACATGGTGTGTTGGACAAGACGAATGCCGACCCGTCGTGGGCGTCGTGTCGTGTCGGCAAGTGGATTGCTGACTGCATGAGCCTCCCCCTCTCCCACGATGAGTGGCCATCGGTAAATGGCACTCGCCTGACGGTTCCGGATCGTCATCTCCGCCCCGCCGCCCGCCCCATACCCGTGATAGACACCTCCCTCAGGTCTCCCTCTGAAGGAAAAGTTCCGATGCATTGGACACGAGAGATGGCTGGCATATGCAAAACTGTTGGCGACACAGCCCGGCATCCGGACCCTGAACAATTCTTGTCGTTCCGTCATAATCTCGTAGGGGGGCGCGTCCCAGTGCTGCCAGTCCCGTCACCTCATATTTTCCATCTCGAAAGGAAAATAACGAGGTGCATCACCCATCTCGCATCGGATGCCTGCCATGTTGCATAACCGTAAAAGGGGGCCGACGTTTGTAGATGGCGTTGCCCGATTTTTGCGTGAGAACTGAGCGACGGGACATTTGCGAAACCACTCCTCATATATCGACCAGTCCCGATCTGGAAAGCCACAAACGATATGGCGGCTGCAGCCCACCTTATTCAAGATGAAGACCAGATCTTGTCCTGCTGGGCGTCCCCTTTTGAGGTCCCTTTTGAGGCGGCGAGACCGGTTCTTCTTTTTTTGAGGTGCGTTCACGATTGCAGTGCCTCGCAGCGCCTTGCCTTGCCTTGCTTTGTCTTACGTGCGAACCGACTGATACAGGAAAAGATAAGCTGCATAGCGAGTGGCTTTCCTCACACAGCCAGAAGACGTGCCGAGACATCGTGTTTTTTTTTTCCAGGTGGAGGAAGGGAGAGAGGGAGGCGGCGGCTGCCAACTACCCTTGCCCACACACTATGATTCTTGTGGATGAATATGTGATCGATGATGCCCGAGACCTTGGCGGCATAGAATCGCACCGCCCAACCCCCTCCTCGCTCTTTCACACACCACCACCTCGCAACTGTCAAACAGGCTGACAGCCGCCTCTTCAGAGAAAAAGCTAAAAAAGCGACCCAAACCGATGGGGGTTAAGATAAGATGTGGTCGATAGACTGGTGTGGCCATCTCCCGCCGCAGCCTCACCCTGCGTATCATCCATCACCGCGCCTGGGGATGCCGCTTCTGGTGACATGGAGGAGCGGTGGCGTTTGCAGAGCGACCCCTACAGGGTACAGCGCGTTCCCATGCTTTGGTGCGACACCTCTTCATCTAGCGAAGATCCCGTGTCGGATACGAGGGTGACAGACCCGGCGCAGCGAATTGGCGGGTAGGAGGGTGAGCAAAACAGACAGACACCGTGACATGCATGGTAAGCAAGGCACGTCAGGCATATGGGGCGCTAGACACCGTTGATTGGCTGATGTGCTTTGTTGCTGGTTCCTGAGAGACCCAGGATGGCCCGCAGACCTGGGGAGTGGAAGGGCGTCGTTGTGGCGTCTTGTCGGTTTAGTTACTGCGCGGTGGCACGCGCGCTTTGGGATGAGAAGGGGATCATTAGCCCCGGCTTTTCTAAGCTGAGCTGGAAAACCCAGTGCCATGGGATCGCTCTAGGCCTTATCCTTCCGGGGGCATGGGAACCTAGATGATGTGGCTTTGGTGAGAAGCGGGCTTGCCTTGCTTGGGTTACCCGAAGGAAGCACCCCTCTGCACGGTCGCGGGATGGACGGGCACGGCGAGGGCGGGCTAGACAAGAAGGCCGGCGGCGGTGGACGCAGGGCGGGATGCGGGAAAGGGTTCACAGGGAACGGGGTCCTTGACCAAGGACCGAAGGTACGGGCACGGGGTTGCGGTAAGGCACGGGAAGGCCATCCTCTGTTTGGGAGTTGGCCGGGGAGGATCCTGCGCCTGCGTAAGCGGCTCTGAAATCCGAGTCTCCAGGAGCATCGTGGGTAAGCTAGGATGAATTGGGATGCCTCACGATGTGCAGATTTGTGCCGTTCTGTGGCCATCGTAGGAGATGGGGAAGGGCAAAAAAAAAAAAAAACCTCGAATGTGATGGGAAAATGATAAAACGAGGTTATGAGGGGACTAAGCAGGGAATAAGGAGGCGGGGGCGTGTGAGCAAGGAAGAGAGCTTCAGGCTCGCAAGGTGACTTGGCCACGCAGGCAACGGCCACGGGCTCCCAGAGGCGCGCTTTCACATTTTGGCCATCTTGTCACTTCAAGTCACTCGACTTGAAAGGTACTTTGGGACGGCTAGTGAGGGCTCGAGGCAGCAGATGGCGCAGACGCAAGGAAGAAGGTTGGAGCGCATGTGCTGCTGCGGTGTGCTGCGCAGCCATCTCGTTTGAGTGATTTTGTCAGGAATGAGAAGTGACAGTGAGAGGGCGTGTGTCTCGTCCAGATGGGGGCGGCAGGCAGGCATGCCAGATATATCAGCGCGCCGGCCTGCAACTCGCTGCACGACGGGAAAAAAGCAAAGTAGCTGTTAGCCAAGCAACCCCGAATAGAACCCCCCAGTGCAAGTGCCTAGCAGCGGCGCAACACCGACAGGGGCCGTCTGCTAATACTAATCTTTGGGAATCTGATAGCTCGCGCCGGATGCCGATTACTGAACTGCGCTAGGACGGCATAGAGCGCCAGTATGGAATCTTCTTCATACTGAGAAATGAGGAAAGGGTGAAGCGCTATCCACTGCATCCGGCGGCATTGATCATGATGCCCATCCGAATCCATGGCTGTTTGACCGCCTGGACTGGAGAGGAGATTGGGATTCTGCAGCCGCAACTCTCATCGCCACAGAGTCGCGGATCCTGGAGCACGCAGTAAATACCGGGTCCACTTCGTTTCCCACGAACAATAACCCTCGTGGTTCAACGGTTGGCCTGGGTGTTGGTTTTCCCCCTAAAGGCCTCGAGAACGCGCCCGCCACACGTGTGGTCGCAAGAGCGGTCCGACACTGGGGAAAGGAACCATATGAGGAAAAAAAGCAACCTGAAATCGAAAGAGAGTTGACACGAGAGGTGGGGGGCCTTTGGCGAGGTTTGGAAGAGAGGGGATGAGAGTTGTGGAGGTTCCTGGTTGGCCGGATAGACTCGAGCGAGGGAGAGGAGAAGGGGCGCGCCTCCGTGCTCGTGTAACCAGGACATTATGTCTCGGAGCCACGGCGTGGCACGCGGTGTGCGTGTGCGTATTCTTTGCTTTTTCTTTCTTTTCCCAGCTGCGTCTGTTGCGCGTGTCGCGTTGCATCGGCCAGGCTACCTATAGCGGAGGGGTGTGACTTGTACGGCGTGCGTGTACTAACGTGCTCGAAGTTGACGACTCAGCGAGAGCCTTGCCTCGGTGTCTCTTTTCGGAGTTGGACGTCCAGACAGGACGTGAGCATTGGGGGACGACGCATGTAAGCGATCGATCCGGTGGTGGAAGCGAAGCGAGGGTGATCGGCCGGGGCCATCATGTGTGTTGAATGGATGACCGTGACATCTCGTGCTTTGCGCTCTGCCAGGCCCGCGCGCGAGACGGGGACGGCGGCGTGTCCAATGGACCGTCTCACCCCCGAGAAGAGGCGAATATAGCGGTGCCGTGACCTGTTATAGTTGCAACTATCGTCTTTATTGCAGCGGAAGATCCGCAGGCACCAAGGCTCGAAGAAGGGCTCTCTGATGCGATTCGACGACGCGATTCGGGGGGTGCAGAGAGATGCGGGTTTGCTTCAGGCGGACATCGTCCATGGCAGGCCTTCCTTGACAGGCCTCCCGTCGCCTCGCGGTGATTGCGCCGCCGAGCACCCGTGATGATGGCTCGAAATGCGGTGCCTCGAAGCCATGGATGAGGGTGTCTCGGGATGAGTCGTCGTTGGCCGTCAGCAAGTGTTGAACTGGGAGGGAGTTGCAGTGGCAGTTGCAGTAGCAGCAGGGTTCTCAGCTCAGCGCCTGGGCCGCCTTCCGTGTTTCCCACTTCCGCAGCAGGCCGTTCCTTGTAGGTAGGGAAAGGGCCGCTGCCAGATGTGGAACAAAAAAGCCCCGGCCACCAAGTGCTAGGAGCTCCTGGAGCTCAGCTCAGGGTAAGCCCCCAGGCAGCTAGCTCCTCAGCTCCCAGGGATGGCCCGGGTGACTGGAACAGGCAACGCGGTGCCGCTTACCTAAGCGAGTGGCAGCGTCGGAGAGCGGGGCTTTGTTTCGGCCGCGGGCTGACGGTGCCCCACCCTCCCGTCCGTATCCGTCCCGAACCTTACTCACTCTGCCCGGCGCAGCCGCAACGTCAGTCGCTCAAGCCCCCGCGCCGTCTCTGCCAGGACCCTGTCTGCACCGCAGCTTCCCTGCAAACCGCGCGGCTGCCTTACAGCGCTCGTCCAGCACCGCAACCGACGACTCGCGGCGACGGCTCACGATGACTCCTTGACCGCCCTCACCACAGCTTCACCTCGCCTTCCCACCGGGCTACACTCAACCTTTCGTCGCAAGCACCACCATAGCCAGCCACGCCTCACCACCAACATCCGGCCGCCGATCATGGCCTCCATCCCCCAAGCTCTCTGGTCCGCCCAGATCCCCCTCCACATAACCCACCCTTCGCACCCCAACACACCGCTGATAACCTCCCTTCCACGCTTCTCCTACCTCGCCCTCCTGGTCCCGCGCTGCTCCGCCTTCTTCCGCACACCGGTTTCCGCCTTCCACCACGAAGACCTCCTCCTCCGGAACCTGCCCCTCGGCCTGCTCGTCGACCTCTACCAGCCTCCCCTGCCGTGGCGCCTCACCGTCAGCGACGGCGACAGCTGGGACATTGGCGACACCTTTCTCAATTGCGTCAAGGAAGTGAGTCCTGATTTGTCTCTCATTTCCCCTCCAACCTCTTCGTGTCTCTCACTCCCTTTCCTGTCTCGACCCTCGCCCACCGGAGGCTTAAACCGCCGTCCGAGCGAGCATGTCGTCCCCCCCCCCGCTGTCAAATGTCTCTCATCCAGCTTTTTTGCTTTTTATTTTCATCTTTTAGCCAACGCCACTCATACATCACTTGACCTGTCCATTTTCTGCACCACCTCGCCTTGAAGAAAGGCTCCACCACCGACCTTCCCTCACCCCATCCCATCCCGCCTTACCATGAAGGATCCGTAAAGCCCGACCTGAGACCGGCACCAGCCCACCTAACCCCCTCAAAACAGGCAGACTTCGTCCGCTACGGCAACGCCAAACGCATAATGTCACTCTCCAAGGCGGACACCTCCACGCTCTGGAACGCCGTCCAAGACAACGACCACGCCTCCTTCCACAAGATCAACGCCCTCCTCCTCAACGCCCCCACGCCCCTCCGCAACGTGCCCTTGCGGGTGTACATCCCCTCCTCGCCCCCGCCGGGCACCTCGTCGTCGTCGCCCTCGCCCGCGTCCCCGAAACCGCAAGCCTCGCCGTTGCCAGCTTCGCCACAGCAACAACTCGCACCGCAACCACCGCCGCCACCCGCCCCAGGCCCGACAGCGGACCAACCCTCCGCGGGCGCCTTCAAGGTCCTCCAGGCCCTCGTGCCCCCGACCGTCCCGGGCACCCGCAACACCCCGCAGACCCTGGGCCGCGCTCTGCAGTCGCACCTCCCGTCCCTCTTCCCCTCGAGTCGGGACCCGGTCCTTGCCAACGTCGTACTCCACGGCTCGCCTGTGCCCTTTTCGGCTCCGCTGGAGGACCTCATGCGCGAGGCGGCGTACCCCGACGGGTGGCTTTGTCTCGCCGTCGTCTTGTTGTGAGAAGCAGGACGGAGAACCCAGGCTCGATAGGAGAAGGATCCTTGGACCGCACGGAACGGCGGTGTCGTTAAGGCGTTTGGGAGTTCGAGCAAGAGAGGGACATCACTCGGGTCGGTTCTGGTTCAGCATCTCAGAGGCTCACAGCGGCCCTCCGTAAACTAGCTACCCTGGAACCAGGGAAGCATCCCAATACCCATAATCACGATTGTAGATTTGCAGACAACAACAGAGGTCGTTCTCGTTTTGAACCAAGTCGTATTGCATGTGCTGCACCCAAAACACCTGCACTTACACGCAACCCAACGTCCATCCATACCCTTCCCTACTATCCTAGCTGCCCGAAATCGCAGTCCCCCCCAACCAACAGACTTCGCGTGCAAACCCACACGCGACATACACAGAAACCCACACCGGAAGATGCGACCCGTCCCCCGTCTGTCTGGTCCAAGACCCAGCTATCCCTCTGTTTTTTTTCTCTTCGTTTCCTGGTCTTCCGTGCAGCCAACGGCATCGTCGCCACGTTTATATTCCTGTATGTAGAAAGAAAAAAAAGCCCATAAACAATTCAACACCATCACATTCCTGCCGTCATCGGCCGCCCCTCGCTCACCCGCCCTCCTGCTTTCGGAAACCAAAGAGACAGCACGAAGAGCAGCCGAGAGGAAGGGGGGAAAGCATCGAGGTGGAAGAACGAAAGTAAAACGAGGCCCTCGCCTCCATGGTATTTCCCCCACTAGTCCCTCCCCGAGATGTGAAACGATGGATAGATAGATGTACTACTTTGATGGGTATGATGAAGCCCCCAATACCCTTCCCGATGGGGGAAAAAAAAAAGAAGAAAACCACGACACGCGAGCCCAGTTCTCCGATATGCATGATGCGGCTGGTGCCAGGAAGAATGCAAAGAACAAGACATGCCAAAGACGCGAGAGATATGCCTGAGATCAGAGCAGTTCAAGCCTTTCATTGGAAAAGCTTGGGGCGAGCCGGCCGGGGGAAAAAAAAGGAGACAAAACACCAAAACAAACAAGGGCGCGAACCAGACTCAGCCTTGAGTCGTCTCAAATGCATCCACCCCTTCCCTACACACCCGGTTCCCTTCCCGAGAGCCCGCGAGGGTGCCGTCTAGTAACGACTACGCGATGCTTCTTTTAACGTCCTCCCCCAGCCGGTAGCCCTGACCCTAAAATACTGACTATCCGGTTCCTCATTCCTTGTTTCGTTCCCCCCATGTCTGTCAGACCTGTCGAATATGACGAGGTTGCTAACCCCTCCCCTTGGTGCTAGAGCTAGAGGAGTCCAGAGACGACGCTGGCTTCCCGGCAAGTCGTGTATAGTTGAAGAGAAGTCGTAGCTTCACGGGGCGGGAATTGTTGCCGACGTCGGTATCTGTGAGGTGAGGGTTCCCGAAGACCAAAGTAGATACGAGAAGTGAATTGAAATCGCAAAACGCCGGTTCATGGTTAATGATGTTGTATGGGTATGAGAGAATTCGAGACCACGAGTGGGGAGGGACTCTGGCCCGTTTCATCAGATTCGTCCGTTTTTTCCTCCCAATTAAATATGCCATCACCGCCCTTTGCCAGGGAGGTTGAATAGGACAACCTCCGCCCAAGTATTTCGTCGACGCGCACTCGAGTACCTCCATGTGCTTTGGCCACATATGCGCGCTTCGTGGGGTTTCCGTTTACATCTGCATGGGCTGTTGACCTGACGGTCCGGGATATCCGGCATGTCCGTGGTAGCCCTGGTTGTGGTTCGGTGGGTGGCTCGATCCGTTGCTCAGGATGCGGTGTCCCTGGCTTGGGGAGTTCTGGGCGCTGTGGTGGTTGGGCTCGACGGCGTACGCCATGGACATTGGGCCTTGGTTGTGATGGTGAATCGGCGGCGCCGGGTGAGGCGGCAGAGGCGGCGGGAGCGTAGGGCCGGTCATGCTGGCCGTGCTCGAGAAGCTGCTGGACCCCACTCTCGGTTCGTTGTAGAAGAGCTCCTTCTCGATATGCTGCAGGATGTGCATGTCGATCGTCAAGGCGCTGGAAGATTGGGCGTGCATGTTGAACATTTCGATGGTCCGCTTGAACAGTTCCTGAAGCGTTGGCCTTTCGATGAGGCGGGTAAGGTAGGGGTCCTTGTAAGCTGCAGCCAAGATCAAGAGGTTGCCCCATTGCCTGCAAGAAAGGGTTAGTCCCATCGTGTTCTCACCCCCCAAAAACCCAGCTCCACTTACGCATGTGCTGTGCCAAAGATGTTGGTCACAAGGAGCCGCTTGTTGTCGACACCATGGAAGGCCCGGGTGCTCTGGATGAGTGCCTTGATACCTCTTTCGGCCCACGCCTTCACTTCTGGGTCAAGCTCGTCGTGTCCGCGGATACCATGAGAGCCATGCCCCACGAGCGCGGATGCGTCGTGCGGGTTGAAGACGCCGATGGCGCCCACGTTCTCTTTGTTCAGCATGCCCGAGTCGTCGGAGCGTTGCTTGAGCCTCTCCGAGACCTCCAGGATGAACCTGATGAATGGTCGGTAGATGATGACTCGAGCGCCCCAGTACTTGGCACGGAGTCGCGCATCCAGCAGGTCAGTGGCCGGGGGGTCTTCCTCGTTGAACCTAAAGTCATTTGAAACCCACGTCATGCTTCGTAGTTGTTGCTCCAATGCCTGGACCTTTCTCATCTTCTCGTACACGGAAACATGCTGTTCCTTGGGGTCGTACAGCAAGTTGTGGATCGTGTTGAGCGTCTTGCGCAGGTACAGCTGCCCGATGTAGGAATCACGGACTCTGACCGAGAAATCGGGGTCCATGAGCTTCATGTTGGGCCACGGCATCTGTTCTTCGTAGTCCTGACACCTTGATCGTGGGAGTTCAAGTTCAGCAATGATGTCGCTGCCAACAGTTAGCACGGGTCTCGAGGGCGACGAGCAGGTGTCGTCACTTACTTCTCCAACTGCAGGCAGCTCCAGAAGGCGAGGAGAACCGAGTTGTCCCGCTTCTTTTCTGGGGGGTTATACACTCCCATTTTGAAGAAGCGACTCATGTCACTGCGCTCTCGTTAGCAGCCTCCTCGTCAGTCATCAGCCTCGCGTTGCTTACCGGCGCATGATCATGTTCAAAGCTCGGGCGGCGTTGAAGAACATGGCGTCACTCTCCAGAACCCGGCCCAACTGGCCGTAGTACAGACCGGCAAAGATAAAGGTCTGCGCATGCTTTATGGTCCATCCGGCCATGTGGTTGCCCATGATGTCCGAGGCATAGGCAAAGTACTCCAGGCCTGGGATGATGTCGTAATTGCGCCTCAGTGACTGGCCGGTCTTGAGAGCGCCACTGCCCTGCATGGACTGCCGCCGGCTCGGAAGGCTGTTGTTTTGTTCCTTGGGCGAAGGCAGCCCCGAGGAGTGAGAGTGCGCAGAGTAGGAAGGGGGCGACGCCTGTGCGCCGGGGGAGGACGGATAGCCGTTCCTGTTCGCCGGGGAGCTGTGGTTGTGCTCCTGATGGTCTCGAGGCAGATCAGGGATCTTGGAGTCATGTTGGCAGATCTTGCCAAGAGCGAGGATGACCAAAACAAGGGCGTTCTCGATGGTCCTGTGCGGCCTGCCGGGTTTCCTGGGTAGCGGAACAGGTTCGTCCGGCTGGTCACCTGCCGGCGAGCGCTTCCGCTTGTTGGACATCTCGGGGAAGTTCGTCGGCGGCACGAACTTGGCCACACCGGGAGCTTGGGGCTTGGTCTTCTTCTCGGTCTGCGCAAGACTGTCCAAGAAGCGCTTGACCAAGGTCCTCAAGTCGCCGAGCGGAAGAATGGGGTGAAGGCTCAGGATGTGCTTCTCAAAGCTGTGCACGTACGACTTGACCGTTTCTTCGGCGAAATCCGGATGGCCATCGCCCACAAGCGTCGCGCTGGTGTATCCCACGCTTGTGGGCGGACTCAGTCCTCCGACCTGGCCCCAAGCCTCGCCCGGCGAAGGCGAGTTGCCAGTCTCGGAGAAACTATCGTCGATGGCATCGACGGTCCCAAATGCCTCGGCCGCGCTGCTTCGCTCGAATGCAGAAGTAGCGCCGGTGGCGCCAGTGCCAGGGGGCGTCCGATCCTGGCCACCACCTTCGCCGCGCCCGTACAGACGCAAGACTCCCCGCTTCTCCTCTTGAGCGATGGGGTACTCTTGAGGGTACTTGACCCCCTCTCTCTCCAAGATCCCCTGGGTCATCTCCTTGATTCCCGGCCATGACAACAACATGTCGGCTCTGGTGGTGTGGTTTGCGGGGATTGACGGCGCTCCTGGCGCTACGGGCTCTCCTGGTGGGAGCTGGTCCTCGGCTTCCATGTCCGCATCGTGCATCTGTTGGGGCAAGTCCGTCTCGCCCACGGCCATCGGATGCGGCTCGTCCATCTCCACTTCGGGCGGGGGATAATTTTCCACCATCGGCGCGGCGACTGGTGATGGCGACTTGACGATCGACTTTTGAACCGGAGAGAGGTCTGTTGTCGGCATTTCGTTTTCCACCTTGATGTTGTGCAACTTGAGCGTAGTCTCCATCTTCTTCATCCACCGCTGCTGCGCATGGATCTGCGCCTCGAACTTGGCCTCCATGGCGTTCTTCATTTCGGAAATCGCCTCGAGAATGTCGGTTTGTCCTTTGTCGATCCTGTTTCCACCATCAGCAAGATACGTTAGGCGCGGGAGGGGAGGCAAACTCGACTGACGCCTTTGGAATGGGATCACGGTATTTACACTCGACTCCCTTTTCTCTACAACTCTTGCAAGGCTTGGTTTCATCACATTTCGCCTTGAGCTGCCGACAGCTGTCGCAGGCCTACGACACCGGTGGTTAGTGCCGACCGATCATCAAGAGCAGCTCCGCCAGGACCGGATCGCACGTACCTGAGAGGCTCGGGTCGCCTTGCGCTTCGCGGTCGAGGAGTATTGGATGTTGTTGTAGATGGATTCCGGAGCAGCCTGGTACTGAGGCGGCTGCTCGTAGTGTTGAGGAGGAGGAGGAGGCGGCGGCGGCGGCGGCTGGGCCATCGGGGGAGGAGGGTAGCTGCCACGATAGCCCCCCGGCGCGGGGGGCATCTGCTGGGGCCCGTTGTCGTAGCTCATGTGTCGTCGAGTGTCGTCAGGGTAGGGTTGGTGAGACGGGTGAGGGGGCGCAGAGTGCGGCGGGGGAGGTAGACCGTCGGGTGGCCCGCCTCCGGTGGAGTGCGGCCGTCGTGGATGGGCGAGGTTCTCGTCGTGCGGCTCCCTCTTCACGCCGCCGGGGTCTCGGGTGGAAAACGGTGGGTAGTGAGGGTGAGCAGGTGAGGCCGGGTGTCGGTAGTGATCCTGCATCGGCGCGTACGAAGGCTCCTGCTCATGGTGTCGTCGTTCGTCGGGATGATGGTGTTGCGGCGCCGCGTGAGGAGGATGGTGAGGCTCGACGGAACGAGGAGGGTACGGCGGCTGCGGCTGATGGTTATATGGCGCGGGCTGCGCGGAGTGGTGAGGTGGGAGCGTATGGGCCTGATGCGGCGTCGACGGGTGCGAGGGCGGCGGCGGCGGCGGCGGCGGGTGGTGGAGTGGTGGTAGTTGTTGATGTTGCGGTCCGCCCGTTGGTGACCACGAGTTGGTACTCGAGAGACGGGGGCGTTTGTTGTCAGGCTGCCCCGGAGGATCCATGCTTGATATATATGTACATGCGTACAAATGCTTATGAAAAAACAAGAGACGAAGCGAAAATAGGGTCAGGCCAGATCCGAGAGGAGGGAGAAGGAGGTGGCGGCCATGGAAAAGCTATGGGCAACGGGGGAGAGAGTAGCAAAGTCCCAGTCCCGGTCCGGTCCAGTCAGTGTCCAAGTACTGTGCCAGCGCAACGTAACGCGACGCAGACGGCAGCGGTGGACGGGGATGAGAAGACGAAGGGGAAGGGAAGCAGGAGGGACAAGCAAGCGACCTAGCAAGCAATCAATCAAGCACGTAGCCTGTGCGAGTGAGTGAGAAGCCGGGACGAGGAACGGAGGAGAGCCAGGTCAGACCGGGGGGGGTACGGTTTGGCTTCTGGACCTTGGGGGGGAGGGGGGGACCACAGCAAGCAATTGGAGGCTCCCCGTGTTTGGATGAAAGCAAGGGACGGTGGCCCAGTCCAGTGGTGTTCCTGTCCTGATGAGCGGTTGACGCCGGCGTGGGTGTACAGGACTGGTACCGCAACGGCGTACGTAGCGATGTAGCGATGTAGCGAGTAGGCAGGCGGGAAGGGGATCCCGTAGCAGGTCGGTGCGAAAGTCGGACAAGAAACGGTACTTGTTGGCTGAGTCGGGGATCCAGGTATGTCGTTGGGAGGAGAGGTGGTGGTTGAGGGCAGAGGCGGAGGCGGCTTGCCGGCGCGGGGGCGGCGAGCGACGAGGTTCGAAAGGGCGGGCGGTTTGAGGTGTTCCCGGCTCTGTGGTTCTTGAAACTTGGGAGATGGGATTTCCCACTCTGCGAATGCGCCCGGATGCCCAAAGGATGTGCGGCAGAAGGGCGAGAGGGGCGGGGATCAGCGCGTTGGGCAGAGATGGAGACGGGGCTATTTTTGCTCTCTCTGCGAGTCTGGCTGTCCCTCGGGTTGCGCTCGTGGAAGGCCGACGGGGGGTGAAGGTGCGAGTGAGGTGGGGGAGGGATATCTCTCTCTCTTCGCGGCGTGGGAGGGAAAAAAATGAAGGTCGAGAAAACGTCGAAGGCTCAAGCGGCGGCAGACGGAGGGTGATGATGGAGTTTCCCACGTCGCCATATACCCTGCCCGCACGGCGCAGAGACAAGAGATGAGCGGGACGGGTACAAGGTACAGGCTGCCAAGCGCAGAGCGAGGCGTCGGCACAAGGTACGGAGTACTGCAAGTGAGGCGTGGATGTGGAGTGGATGGATACAGCAAAAAAAAAAAAAGTTGGAGGCAGAAAACGGGCACCACCTTTGAAGGCGGTCTGGTCTGGTCTGTCTGACTCTCGAATCTGGCGCTGTCGCTCTGTTGGAGGAGCTCGGGGAGCTGGCAAGGGTGGGAGGGGTGGGTACCTGCAAGTACCTCGACCGAGGAATACGGACACACAGTGACCGGCAGAGACAGAGACGCAGACTGGGGGGAGAGAAGACTCGAGGTGTTTCTACCCTGGGGGGTCCCAATCGACCCTGCCAAGTCACAAAGTCTCAGCAAGCCGGACAGGGCCGGGGGGTCCCATAGAAACGGCAAGGATGGCTGGACGGACGGGGGGTGGGACTGCTTGTGGGCAGAGATACTACACCACACTCTGGACAGCGAGAGCGAGAGGGAAAAAGGCAGAGGGAAGCGAAAGGGAAGGGGAGGGAAAGGAAGAGGAAAAAAAAAAAAAAAAAAAGAACAAGAAAAAAAAAAGAAATGTAGCGGCGGCGACCATCTGGGATTGGGAGGCCGGGACCAGGAGGAGGGATCTTCGTTGGAGCTTTGCGCCGCTGCTGGGAAGACAAGCGGACGTGGGAAGGGGGGGTGGGGGCGGGTGCAGGGGCGTGGGATTAGCAATCCCGCCGTTTCTGCCACCTCGCGCCGCCCTGCGAAAAATGGACTGGAAAGAACACCCAGCCAAGGAAGTGCGTGCGTGCGTGCGTTCCTGGCCAGGAAAGACGGGGCGAGGAGCGTGTGTGTCTTGCGTATGTGCGCGTGTGCGTATGTGTGTCCTGCTGCTTGCTGCTGCTTGCTGCTATTTCTTCTTCTCCCCATGTCGGGGTACGTACACGTATGCGCGCATCTCCCACGCATGTCCCAAGTACAGGCCGAGGCAGGGTACTCGACGAGTACCGCACCGTACCGGCCGTACGTGCCGTCACGGGACCTTTCTCGATGCTCGGGCAGGGAGGGCTTGGACGTCCGCCAGGCTGGGAATTCGACTGCGTCCTGCGCCCATGGCCTTGTGTTGCTCTGCTGCAGACTTGCGCAGCGTACCTGGACGGTTGGATACGATCCGTTTGTCAGACTCGCTTTTCTGGCGCAGACACCCATTGACACCATACACACGCTCTCTCTCTATCTCTTCTCCTCTCCCACACACTCGCACTCGCACTCACACTCACATACACAGCCCGCACACAAAAGCAACTAGCTGCTCGTGCTATGGTAGTAAGGTTGACGGAGGGCCAGGGTTGGGCGGTGACCACCAAGCAGACCGACTCGCGCGGCATTTCCATTCCCGACGGTGCCGCTCCCCCCCCCAAAGCTTGCTTCCTTGGATCCGATGCAGTCGGTGAACCTAGCAGCCGTTCCCTCTGGTCGGTTTCCCAAGGCACAATGCCAGCTCGGACGGGACGCGCCGCCCGAAGCTGTCGGAAGGAAAAGGGGGCGGGCGGGGAGGCAGCACCACCGTTCATGGATGGCCAAACCTCGACGACGGGACGATCATGCTGCCGTTCATGCCTCGGCCAGCCTCTGCTCTTTCTCCCGGGCCTCGAGACCTTTTTTTCTTCTTTCTCCTTCTTTCTCTTTCATTTTTATGTTGTTCAAATTTATTTTTATAGAGGTGGTCGCGAGAGAGGGACGCAAGTCATGCAACGGCGCATTCCGTCTGGATCATGTTCCATGCTCCGTGCTAGACGACTCGGGATCCGCGGTCACGGGATTCGAGAAGGAAATTTGCTTCCTGGCAAACAGACGAGCACAGGAATGACGAGGTTCCGCTTTTCTGGGGCTCTAGTTTCCCCTCGTCGTCTTCTTGGTCTCGCCTTTTGGCGCCATTACGTCGCCGGTGGTTCCCCAAGCCGGTCAGTGGTACGGTGTAATGTACCATACGGCGAGTCGTGGGCTGCGTGCCGGGCGTTCCTCGATGCTCTGTTCGGTTCATGTCCATGTTCCTTTCCGTGTTGAAGCATGCTTTGGTTTCTGACATGTCCGAGGCCTCGGTAGCCAGCGCGTAACGGGGGCTTGGAGATGCTGGTGTGGTGCGATGCGATCCCAGAGACAATGGGCAAGCAGATGATGGGCGGAGCAATGTGCATTCCTCCCTGCAGAAGAGTCAAGGCAGTCGGTCTCGCAGCTCGTCACTTGACCGCTGCGCGCGCGCACGATATCTTGATTTCTTTCTTCGGATGCCGACCGCTAGATTGGCGGACTGCACTTGGATTGGATGAGGCGGCTCACGTGGCGGGCGCGGCGGGCACTGTTGCCCAACTCTCCCTCCTCGAGCAAAGACAAACCAAGTGCGTGCTCGAGTCGTGAAGAAACAAGCGCCGGCGACGTTATGTTGGCGGATAGACGAACCTACACAAGAACCCCCCTCCAGGGTGGCGTTGTGCGGCGTATGAGGGACTGAGGGAGTAGGTATGCACAATCGTCCTGCCTTCTCTCGTTCTCTTTCTCGTCCGTCTTCCCTTTCTCTTCGTCTAGAGGTGTACCGACCCGGCCAGTGATATCAAACGGAAATCCGCATGGACGCAGAAGCTGGTTTATCCTTATCCTCTCAATGATTACGTGAAGCGGAACAAGCCGGCGCATAGAGAGAGAGCTGAACCCCCCCCCCCCCCCCCCTACCCCCCCTCTCGCAGCTTGCCTCCGTCGCATTGGAGGCTTAATGGCCACAAGGATGGTGAAGCCAAGCGGGCGCAACGTCGCCGCGGGACTGGATCGCAGTGCGCGCGACTCGTCAAAGCGAATCCGCAGCGCCAAGGCCGGCAAGAAAAGGAGTTTAGGAGCGACCGGTCGTATCTAGATACTGTATATCGAACTGCTGCCCAACGGCGAGGGTTCCGGTTTTGGCACAAGCTGATCAAAGGGGGAGTAGAATAGAGAGAAAGAGGGGCAGGTAGAGAGAGGGCAGAAACATGCGCCAACTCCGTGGTCCGGTCCAAGGGACCGGTACCTGGGAAGTAGTTGCCTGGGGGAAGCCCAGGGCGCCTAGAGGGACCGACCTGGCTTGCGCTCGACTGGGGTGGCCTTTGAACGGACTCGAGGGTCTGAGCAACGGCAAGCAAGCACTCTACAGCACCTACAGAGTAGAGTACGTAGATGTGGGTTGAGATGAGATGGGGGAGGGAGGGGAGGGGGGGAGGGGTCGACGGCGGGCGACTGGCGAGCAGGGGGGCGTGCGGGGAGCGAAAATGGGTGATAACAGCAGCTTTCTGAGCTGCTCTCGGTTGCCGGTGTTTGCTGGTGGTGGTGGTGGTCTGCGGCGACCACCACTGGTGGAAGGCCAGCCACGAGAGTTGCTAGCAGTGCTGCCAGTGCGGAGCTGATGGTGGTGGGCAAAGAGCTTCTGCTTGTCGAGACCGCCTGCGAAGAAGCAAGGGAGCAAGGATGCATGCCGCCCGTCAGTTTGTGGTTAGCTGCCGAAGGGGAGGTGAGGGGCACCCGAGACAGACGCAACAGTTGGCCGGCACGAGGAAGACGGAGGAGGTGTGTGGTGGGTGCAAACCGCCAGCCAGATAGTTGGAGGCGAGGAACGGCGGAGAGAGTTCAAGGTTGACGTCCAGAGGAGTGCGGATACGGATCGCATCCTGTCATCGTCGCAGGCCTCGTTTGGTTTTCACTCCGTGGTCCTCTGCTATGGACTGACACAAAGTGTGATGGTTTCCAGAAACTCTAATGCGGCCGTCTCATTCCCTCCCCTTTTAGGACGCCATGTTTGCTCCTGGTCTGGTGACCCGGCTGTTTGAGTCTGAGTCTAAGTCTCCCTCCTTCTGGCCTCGTCGCAATGAGCTCCAAGCCTCTTCTGGCTAACGGCGGTGTTAGCAATTGGATGAGGAGGGGCGGGGATGGGACACAGTTGGAGCTCTCTCCCCTTTCGGGTTGTAGCGGAGAGCCCGCTCCAGTGTCGGCCGGGTCGGTCAAGAATCCGAGACCTCCAGGTTACCTGGCACGGCAGCGGTGGCCTGGAGACATGGTCTTGGATTTGCGGCGTGGTGAGGCCAAGGCGAGGTCGGCGAGGTATCTCCCAAGTAGCGCCAGCCCCTCTACTTTCCCATTCCTGTGGTTTTTTCTTTCTTTTTGCCCATGGAGGCCGCTCATCGACACCCACGTACTCGGTACTCTCCAACCCAAGAAGTCGATGCGCGAGTCGCGTCGCAAAGTCCGGACGCCGCTCCGTACTCGATACTTTGCCTGCTATAGGCTGCCGTACCCCAATATGGAGAAGCAAACTCTCTGTCTCGCTCGCCTGCTCACCCATTCACGCAAACTCTCTCTCTTTCTTTCTCTCGGCCGCGGCTGGCCTCCTCCGTCATCAGAGGCCCTGTCAGCACTCGTCAGTTCCTCTTGGTCGGTCAAGACACCCTCGTCTCCTTGATCAATGCCATCATCCAAAGCAACAGACTTGACCATGCCAAGCCCGCCGTTTTGCAATTTGGCAAAAGGAGCTCCACGGCGGTGGAGCCATGTATCGTGGTGGATTTTGCCCAGGAGCCCAGGACGGGGTTGAAATTTTTCTTCTTCTCTGTCTCCACCTCCTCCAGAAAAAAAGTTGTGGCGTGCGCGCGCGCGCTCATCCCCTCACCTCACACCTACTACACACACACAGGACCTCTGCGGCCGGTCCGCATTTCCATCCAGAGAGGAGCATCAATGCTCCCTGTAAACTTCCGAAACAGAGAGGATGGTGTCTCGGAGTTTGGTGACGCCCACTGGGGGTGGTGGGGGTGAGGTCCCCTGCTTGGCTGGGTGAGCTTCCACATCGAACCCATACGGCCGTTCACCGAGTTCCTCAACGTCGACCTGAACCAGGCCGGCAGTGCGCAGCGTCGCCATGTAATCTCTTGCGCAGTGTGCGCTCGGTAAGCCGCAACCGCCTCGTGTCCGCTCCGGATTCGGGCTCGGCAGCGCCGGCGAGCTTCACGGCACGTGGGTTGCACAATGCCCGTGTGTCCAAAGTTTGCCCGTCTTGCTCCTCACCAAACACTGGCCATTCGGTTGTCTTTTGGGAAACAAGGTTTCGCGGGGCGACGTTGGCTAGGCACGCTGATGTCGCCTTTCCTATCAGGTACCACGCCTCCATCTCTCTCACCACTCCGTCCGTACCTCGCTGCGTGGCGTGTACTTGCTACCGTGCAACAAAGTCATTCGCTCCGCGTCGGTGCTCATGTGCGTCATGTCCAACAAGACTGTCGTCGTTCTGAGCTCGGACGGACAGTCGCAAACACGGCCTCCAGGCCCCATCAACAGCCGTCCCAGAGTTACGTCGGCTGCCAGCGAAGCTTACCCCGCAGGCCAGCCAGATGTGTAGATAATTGACAGCTCATCGGGGCCTTTGCTGCAGAGTACGAACAAAAAAGACGCAAGATGCTGCGCGCGATAGATGAGTGCCGATGAGTGATGCGCCGGGCGGCCCACAGCGGCTACCCAATGGACGACGGGAGGCTGGCCTCGGACGGTATTCCTCTCGGCCAGAACTTCCAAGGAGCCGCCGCTGTGCTGCGCTGCGCTGCTTGTTGGCCAGGAAAGCCCTCGCCAAGTCGTATGGGGACGTGAGAACCACGCTTTCGAATCTCGCTAGCTTCGAAACGGGTCAAAGGCTGCCGAGCCTAGCCCGAGCGCAAGATGCCGAGGGGTGAATCCTGCGGGAGATCCCTGCCCCATCTAGCCTCGGCGGTTGTGTCCATGTCAGCGTGACCTGCGCAACGCCGCCTACAGCTTGTCGGCAAGGCTGGACAGTGAGGCGTACATGGGCCGACGGCCATCACAGGATGATGCGGCATGCAGGGCGGAGTGTTCCTCCGGCAGACAGGGAGAACATTTTTGCGCCATAAATCGTTCATTTCTCGCCAGTTCCTGGCCTCTGCCCGACGGTGTACGGCCATCTCACACGTCGTCATCGCCGTCACGTCCAATTAACCAAGTCCAAGCTTCTTCCCTGGACGGGCCACCGGCATCTGCAGTTCGTTGCCGGAAGTCATGGGAGCACCCGTTGCTTTCGAGCCGCCGTACTTCATGTCCGACGGCGGTTGTCGAAGTGTGCATGCGACCTAGGGACAAGGGTCGCGTCTGTCAGAGTGCCAATGTGGTCCATTGCAATGCGTATTCGAGTTGTCCATGGCAAGCAGGTGTAGCATGAGGCTTGTGTTCACTGCGAGTTGTGTAGCAGCCACCAGCTTCACAAGGCTTTCCCTGGAAGGGTGACAAACCGGCCACTCGCGGAGGAAGCACCCCACGTTGCCGCTTTCATATACTATGCGTGTAGTTCGCGTCCCGCCGCTAGCGTTTATCATGCCACAACCGGCGTGCGTAATGACTCTGGGTCTTGAGCGCTTCTTGCTGATACTGGATGCCTTTATTGAAGAACCGTCGAGGCTTGAAGTGCAGAGTCCATGCCGAGCAAGGGTTGGGCTGCTGAGCGGGTAAAAGGGCTTCGGAGCGAACTCCGAAGATAAGTCCTATAAGCCACAACTCGATTAATCGAAACGACTGGGCAGAAGATCCAAATACCGGGTCTTGTCGGGATTCGATCACTGTGTGGTTGAAGGTTTGATCATTCAGCTGCTACCTACATCTGCCATACACACTGTTACCGTCACGTATGGCTGGGTGAACGCGGTATCTGTTTGATTACGCAGACGGAGCAAGAGGCAGGCCGATTTGACCTCTCCAATAAGATGCCCAGCTCTTGTCGCGTTAGCACTGCTGAATGGTCTCCTGCATCGGCCCACGTCTCTCTCTGTCACCCTCGACATGGACGTCACGAAGACGCAGCGCCCAGCTCTGGTGTTGGCATCGAATCAGTCACCGCCTTTTGTAGCCCGACACGGTGAGGAAAGTTCGTGATCCGCGGGCTCAATCGACCCTCAGTGGGCCGTGTGGTCAACAATGGGCGGACACACATTCCAACTGGCCAGGCTGGAGGTTCCAAGTCTAACCAGCACACAGTTATTAGTCTTGCGTCCCCGCAATGCCAGAAAGCCGAAGCCCAATTCCCTCATTTCACAAAGAATTGCGCGGGCTTCGGGGCCCTATTCAACTGCCGTCAAGGAAAATTCTGCACAACCCCCCTCCCCCCCCCCCCCCCCCCCCCCCCCCCCCCCCCCCCCCCCCCCCCCAGCCCGTCCGGTCTCTTGCCTGAAATCGAGCTTTGTTCGGCCTCTTCGAACGTTGCACAAGGCTTCGTCGTCTCTCGTCGGTTGGAATGATCGTCAGCTAAAGTTCTGGGGCGCAGGAAGTTCCGCTGTTGACTCCCAGCCCGCCGTACTAATCCCGGGGGCGTCTTTAGTTTCTCAATCATCGGCGTGATCAGCCGTCTGGGTCGAGACCATTGCCTGGTCCCCAGCGACCGCCGCGAGGTGGACATTGTGCAACATTCAGTAGTGCGAGTTCGAGCAGCTGTTCCGTAGCGCACTAGAGGGGAGAGAGATGACAGTATCAAAAATGGCGTGACTTTGAGTCGAAGGTTGCATCGCTAGGCCTCTCCCTGCAACGAGAGCCTGCCGCCTCGCTCCCAACGTCCGTGTACTTGGCTGCAGGAGGGCGTGCAGCAGAGAGCAACGTAGCGGCGTCGTGAACCGCGCATCAAGCACGCCAGAGACATAGGGTCCTGCGTGAGTATCCGAGCACGAATCCACCGTGAAGTCACGGGATCCAAACCCGACGTCTCGTACTCTTGTTGCTAGATGGGAAGTGCTCCGGCATTGAGGACAAAACGACAAGGATACAATCACCAAGAATCCGTCACAGAGATCCCTCCGCAAGTGTGATTTGACGTAGGGATGGTTGGTCGACGGGCTCGGCCGGGGAAGACGGATACTGGTCTTCTGTTCGTCTCGTCTCGTCTCGTCCTGGAAACGCCCCTAGAGTGACCGGATCAAATGCAAAGCTGCCGTCGGGCTGGTAATAAGCTCCAAAAGCGTACCTGCGGAGGGGAATGGCTCTCTTTCCATCCAGCGCGGAATGCGGGGAACAAATCTAGTCCCAAGATCGACAGGGTTCGCCCTCAATAGTCGCGTCGACGACCAAAGTTTGCCCATCGCGAAGCCTGCCACCGTTCCTGACTGTCCCGAAACAAGCCTGCTTCGTGCCCAGCCACATCCATCATCTGGGCAATAAGACGAAAGCCGGAGAACTGGCGCATCCGCCTGCGCAGGCAGTCGACGTCCAGACCCGGGTACGCATCCCCTCGGCAGGAGGCCCTTGGGCCACAAGCGGTGATTGCGAGTTGACGTTCTCCGGTGCTGGCTGGCGCTGTCTCATCCCCCAAGGTCCCGAAAGAGCAACCCGAGGAGACGTTGGAGATCCGGAAATTGGCCCACCGCCGACTGGGGACGAAGGTTTACCAGGGCCAGCCCAGGATCTTGACGAAGGCCAGGCGGCCATGTCGCAGAGTTCAACAGTAGTCTGGTGTTGCGCTTCACCCTTCATCCTAGCACACTCATACTCACCGGGCGACGGCAGACGGCGGGCAGTTGGGTGAAGACGGATTTGTTCCACGAAATGCCACCGTCGCGCTGCTGGCCGGCCTATCGCAAATCGACATCTGAGGTTGGCGATGGGTTGAACAGCGGTGCCGAATACGGTTTAGGTCGCAATCGGCGGGGGTGATTGCCAGAGTTGCGCTGAGCGATGATACGTTGTACTGTTATCATAGCAGCGCTTTTAAGTAATCACGTTGTTTCTCACACTCCCATTTAGAGGCCAGTGTTCGTTGAGAAAGGTTTATGTCTGCTCGGGGACACCTGATAGATGGACTCGACGGGCAGAGAGTTAGTTTACTCTCGAGAGGGTTCTCGTCGACATGCCCCCATGTCTCTTTGGTGATCTGGGGACTTGGACGTATGCAAAGATGAGTTTATGGCAGGGTGCAAAGGTTATCACCCAATGGTAGGTGAAGATTGGTTCCGATCCCACGGTGTCTAGACAGAATGCATGGTCCGCCCGCCATCCCACGCTTTTGTCAGTTCTCAGAATCGTTCAGTCTGTAGCGCACAGCGCTTGTTCTGGAACATTGGGACATATTGATAACATCGAACCTCCACCCCACAATGGACTCTCCAATCCCTTTGTCAGTTGGGTTCTCACAGGGCTGTCCTGGACAGACATGTCCATCTCACACCTGGCGTGAGCCAGCCTTGGAAGCTTCGGAGCCTCGGCCGGCGGTGTAAGGTAAGTCGGTCAACGTCCAAGCTTGATCCCTCCTCCGATTGCGCATTCCACCCTAGGTCAACATCAATCGTCGTGGCCGGTCAAGATGGCAAACCCTCCGGTATTTCCCACACAAGTTTCGAGTGTGCATATTGCCAGTCGGGACACGGTCGTCGGAAGAGGCTTTGCGACCTGAATTGTGACATTGGTAGCCAGCCGGCTTTGTGTCGATCATCCCGAGCTGCGTTGGGGTTCTCGCATGGCGCTCAAATTTCGGACAGAGCGCCACAGGCGGGAATTTGAAGCACCCCAACCTGCGTCTGAGAATAGCAACCCCAGTTGTCTTGCCGGTGCTTGACGGTGGCCTCCTCGAGACGTGCGGTAGGTTTCCGCAAGCCCCGCCGCATCTATAGGACGATATGTCGGTCAGACATCCGCTTGCAGCCACGTGGAGGGAGGCGCATCGCCATGTCCTTGTGTTGCGTTGTGCTCCATACAGAGCTTTTGCTCCGTGGCTAACAAGATGTCAAGACACCGGCTGTTGTACAGTACTCGGCACGCCCAGCTTCGACGCAAGGCGGGCCTCCAGCTGAACGACTTGAAGAGACTCCGCTCCTGGAGTCGGAACCCAGTTTAAATTCGGCGCCGAAAGCTCTAGAAGGTTGAATCGCCGTTCCATCCACCAAGACTAGCACAGAGTCGTCCCTAAGCCAGAATATGAAACTGGCCACCGTCATATCGAAAGGGACCGGCCGGTTCAGCCACGCTGGAACCCTGGATAGAGACAGATCCACTGCGTGAAAAAAGAACCATCAGTGAGCCTGCAAATCTTGCAAGTTCGACGCAAACCCCCCTCCATACCGATGTTGTACGGATACCTGCTGGCCAGCCCTGGATGGCTGGGACATGCCTGCTTCTCTTCTTTTTCCCGTTACTTTTCCTGCGCTCGTCGGTAGATGCCGTGCTGACAGCGCCCCCCATTCACCCCCGGTTGTTCTTGATTGACGCCTTCGATTAAGAGAACCCGGAGATCCTGGCTAGGACGGGGACACGAACGTTCCTAACAACTTGGCTGTGACATACGCATCGTTTGCGCGGCCGGTACCGTGATATTTCGAGGAAAATTGCAAATTTCCGTTACCATTATCTGGCGTCGTAATGAGCTCTGCTACCGTGGTTGGATTTGTGACACGGGGTGATCTGGATCCTTCGCCAACCATCGTCGTCAAGGGCGGCCATGACTGGAGATCATAGAAAGCTCACGGCCCGCTTTCGAATCCATCTGACCCCTTTGCGAGGAGCATGATGCCCAACCAACACAGCCATTCTACGTGGCGTGCCGGCAGCATAAGGAAATGTTTGGCGTTGACATGATGCTGCCAAATGACCTCGTACCACAGCCTCGGTGTACTGTTGCATTGGCAGTCACATGACGAGAGCGACACCGAAACTGTGATACGCCCCCTTGCGGATCGCGTGGCTCCCAGGGATGGATAAAACTCGACGTTTAGAAGCGATGCCTTAGTGTTGCAAAGCAAGGTGGAAAATCCCATCAGCCGGCCAAGGGTTCTGTTGCGCGAGGGCTGTCAAGCGGTCAATGCGGGTTACACATGGTCAAACAGACTTTCGTCGCAAGGTCGCGAAATGTTGATCTCGATGCCCAACCACAACCATGGACGGCGTTTCCGACTTCCATCTCTGTTAGGCGACGGCACAATGCCTTGTTCGAATAATGAACCCCTCGAAATTCCCGCACCCTTAAGTGTCGTCGCCACAGGCAAAGATTTCCCTTCTAGGACACGCCCGGCGGGCTACAATACGAAGTGAAAGGGGACCTCCATTCATTGTATCGCAGTGCGGGCGCAATCTGTTGTGTACCGCAAGTCATGGAGCATGCAAGTAGGGTTGAGATTCACAATCCTGTTTCTTGCCATGCCCCTTAAAGGAGGCCAGGCCGATCTCCGGCTCCCCATACATGGCCTTGCCCGGAAGATATGAAGAGCCTTCAGAGGGGCGGGATGCAGTTCCCCCTTTCAGGCCGCTTCGGGTCTCTAAGGCTGATCCCTCGCTGGCCTCAGAAACCCCTGCCAAGATGTTTTTCGGATGTTGTTCTTGAGCAGAGATGTGCGGCCCGATGCCGGCAAGTTCGAAGTAAAAGCTTGGTTTTGCAGCCTTGATGGAGTCCTCTCTGCTGCGGCTTTGATGAGAAAGTAATGGCGTGTCGAACGTTTCTCCTCACCGCTATCCGTGAGAACAGCCTCTGCACCCGCACCTTGCACCAGCATAATAGCGGAGCGGGTTAGGTAGTCGGGTGACGCCCCTACACCAACGTCCGGAAGGGCAAATCCGAGTCTACCTCCACTTCCGGCCCGACGCGCTAGACGCAACTCAACGACTGAGGGCTCGATAGAACCACAGTCAAACAAAGCGATCAGTGAGGACTCTGCCATCTCGAAACAACCTCTGCCAGTCCGAGTGATTAGGTTTCGAGACCAGTTCGGACTGCTACGGTCTTGGCAGCTCGTTTGCTTGAATGTGGTATTGTTGTTGAATTAGCTTCACTCAGGATCCAGGCACATTACCAACGCCGAGCTGGATAAGGAACAGAGGCCTCCAGTCAAATCGAGGCTCGGCCATCACCACGGAGATATGGTCTTCTGAAGGATTGTTGGAACATGTAACTTGCGAAGCGATTCGATGCAAAACTTGAGTGGGTGCTGGTGGTGGCTAGATTTGTATTATCTTGGGGAAGCGTAACTTGCCTGTCGGGCGCTGGATTTAGTGACAACAAATGGCCATTATATCGTAAGATGGTTGCTTGTCGAATGCAAGAACAGATCAAGTAGTTATTGTTGGATGCCGTACAAATATTACTGTGATCAATTCTGGTACCAAGCTCTGTACTCCACGAGAAATGCTGCCACCGTTATACAAACAACCCACACTCAACATTGCTAATTCTGTCAGGTTGGCTCGGCTCGAGACTCAGCAGTAGACTGACGAGGGGGAATAATCTCGCCGCCTCTATCTCGCCGGTCCCTGTACCCGTGGTCGACTGTGCTCGTGCTGCGAGCAGTAAAAGGTCCATCTCCTGGCAAAGACAGTACTCGTCAGTTGTATCCACCGCATCGGCGAGCACCCGACGCAGCCAGATTCCTTGGTTCGAAAGACTTCTTTCCGTGTAGACAGTGCTATACAAAAACAGTCGACAACAGATTGTATCAGACGGCGGTTCACACCGGTGAGGACGAACGGTGACGAGGGCTCATGACGTACAACTTTCTAAATTTGTACCGAGCCTGCGCCGTGGTTGTACGACGTGATTGCCCTCGCAAGGATTTGGTTTCTGGGGGAGCGAGCGTCGCACGGAACGACATTTGGCTTGCCAACGACATCATTTCTCCTTGCGTGGCAGTGGGCGTTGAGAAGTTAGGTGTCCGAAGAGAGACCCCATGAATACGGGTGCACAGACTTGCCGCGGTGGCGTGAGATGGTAGAAGCAAAGAGTGAGAAAGGAGGCCGGATGCCAAGCTCTGTCTGGCTGTACTTGTCCAAGCCAGCATTGTCATGCTCCGACAGTCAAAGTTGTCTCGAACCTGTCATGAAAAGGGTGGTTGAGGTTAGAACCTGCTACTAAGCGGATGTAGCCGAGAATGGCCAACGAGGCCCGACCCTTGGTAGTAGATTTCGTCGTTGGTCGCGCATCAAGTTAAGAGCGCACCGAGTGCCATCAAACTTGGGGCTGAGGTGTTGCTGATCCGAATTCAACAGCGAACAATGCCTGGTTCGATGTCATTCAACAGATGTCCCGATACAGGACAACAACAGATACCGAGTTGCAATGGCATAATTGCCCCTCCCCAATCATGTAACGAAGATCCATTCTGTTTCCAGGTTGCTGTCGTCAACCCCCCAAGTCAATCTCTGACCGATCGCTCAAGCTGACCTCCACCACCTGATAGGGCTTTAGTCCTCTTCAAGATTGGCCATTTTCCGGCGCTTTGGTGCTCTTTTCCAAGAGCCAACGTCGACAAAGCCAACAGGTGGTGGAAGTCGGCTTGAGAGATCGGCCAGAGGTTGACTTGGGGGGTTGACGACAGTGCGTGATTCCGAATTTGAGTCGGGTTTGGCGGATATTTCCATGCCCTCGGTGAAGACCATGTCTCCCTTGCTTCCCAGTACATCTTTGCCAGCTTCCTCAAGAAGAATACCAAATGCTAGCAGAGCCGATTCGTCCATGCTTCTCTCGTCAATGTTTCGGGCGCCGACTTGGTACGAGGGGTTGCGCTTGGGGCCACCTAGGGCAGAATAGAAGTGGCTTGCATAGGAGTGGATGGACTTGAGTAGGTCAGAGTCTGGCAGCGATGTACGACCGGCATCCAACAGGTTCCGCTCATGTGCCATGTAGACGTCGAACTCGGCAAAGCGCTCAGGTGCGGCTTTGCGGCGAAACAGCACCTCTTCAGGGGCTAGGGCCGAGGCGTTGACGGGATGTCTGCTCAGCTTGGGCGGTTTAGGGCCGGCATTGGACGGCTTCTCACCCCTGACGGTGGCATCCAATTTGCTCTCAAATGTGATTCGACCTATCCAATGGTTGGCAACTTGTTCCGAAAGCAGGTGGAAATTGAGTTTGTCAGGCACTTACCTGCGACGGCATCGTAGACATTGGCATGCCGCTGTGCTCGCTTGGGTTCTACGACTTGGGGCTGTATAGACTCCAGGTCGCTTGGATCAGACCGAATTTCCGTTTCTGGATCGCTGTATGGTCTTTGCAGCTCCATTCTGGTTGCGATTGGCCAAAAGGGCTGGAACAGATCCGGTAGGTTGACTGGACGTCTTTCGCAGGCGGTCAAGAAGTGGCTATGCTCAAGCAGCAAAATGCGTCGAGTATGCGAAGATGCCGAGTAACGACAGATGCAGCTTGGCGAAATATCAAGGCTTCAGGGCTCCTCCAGTGGTTCGAAGGGAGGTGGCAAGGCGGCAGTTCCGAATGTCTGCTAGAAGAGGAAGACGAGGAAAAGAAGAAGGGAAAGACAAAGGCGTTTGTGGCAGAGACGCCGTCTTGGATTTGTGAAGCTGGCAAGGAAAAACAGCGAAAGCCCTGGGTGCCCAACGCTGTCGTTGAATGAGTTTGTTCCCTTTGCGCCTTCCGTTGACTTCGGGTTCCGAGTCCGGGCAGGAACCAGACACAGTCAAAGTTTTGGTAGGTGGATCCATGATAGGCATCTGACCAATGAAAATAGTTTCTGCGCGGTAGCGTACCAAGTGTTCCAGGCGTTTTGCTGCGCCAGAGGCGCTGAAGGCAGCCACGGGGAAGTGACTTGCTGCCACTGTTATTACAGGGGGCTTTGCGGCAACTCATCCAAAGGGCGCTGCTCCTTTCTCGACATCACGAGTTGCTGACATCATCACGACTTCAACTGCTGACATCAAACCTCAGCCTCAGCATCAACACAAACATCGACGACCCCAGACCCTTTCAAGTTCGCCGTCTCCCGCCGACTGGGAACTTCCGTATACTGGCTGGTGTTCTCCATTCTGTGGCCCTCATCTCCGCCTGCACCAGGTCCCAGATGAATGCAGGCCCGTCTGTTTGCGCGCTCAACGGGTGAGCTCAGCCCGGACGGATTCGCGCGAGCCACGACATCAGAGCTCGCCCGGTCTTTTGCCGCCGCCCCCCACCATCGATTCGATGGCGAGGGCGCCGAGCCGGAGGAGGAGGGCCGCCATGTACCCCTCTGGGCTCACCGAGTCGGTGTCAATGCCCTGGCCCTGGACAAGTTCGATGGCCGCCTGTAAGTCCCTTCACACCTCGAACAGGCCGAACCCCCGTCATCTAACACCAAATGCTTGATGGTAGCCTTCTTTCTGGCGGTGCGGATGGGTCTGTGAAGCTCTGGGATCTCCATCAAGAGGGGAATGCCCGTGCATCTCACATCTTCCGGCCCATCGCCCATGTTGCCCGCTCCGTTGGAGATGAGGCCAACGCCCACAAGCACGGCATCACCCATCTTGACTTCTATCCCTTTGACTCACAGGCCTTCCTCTCCAGCTCGTTCGATCGTTCACTCAAGCTATGGTCTACTCAACGCATGACTGTGTCGGCCAACTTTGACCTGAACGCGAACATATACACTCATGCAACCAGTCCTATCGCCAACCACCTCTTGGTCGCCTGCGCAACCCAGCACTCATCTGTTCGCTTGATAGACCTCAAATCAGGATCTTCCATTCAATCTCTTGTGGCTCACGGAGGTGCCGTCCTCTCGGCATCTTGGAGCCCCCGCCACGAACACACCCTCGCCACCGGCCACGTTGACGGAAAGGTTCGGGTGTGGGACATACGGCGCGCCTCCAGCTTGGTCGGCCAGCTCGATCAGGAAGACAGCCTCGGCGTCATACACCGTTTCAATCATGCCATGGCGTCTGGGCTTGATTGGAACCACGCTCCTCATTTTCGCACCTCAGCTCGTGCGCATAACGAGGGTGTCAACGGCTTGACCTGGACCGACGACGGCAGGTACATCATATCAGCCGGCCTGGATCGTCGGATTCGCGTATGGGATGCGGTTACTGGCGCAAACACGCTGGCTAGTTTCGGCTCCGTCGTCCAGAATCGACAACCCAAGACCGTGAGCATGTTTGTCACGCCCGCCCGGCTGACCCCGACACATCGAGATCTCCTTTTTTACGCGAACGAGCAAGAGATACTGGTCATGGACCTGCATGAAGGCACCTTGGTATCGCGCTTACGCGTGCCTGGGCCGTCCGGAGCGGCTGGAAGCCAAGGCAGCAGCGGCCTGAACGTGAAGAACCGGACCATGAGCATGGTATGGCGTGGCAACGGTGGCGATGGGCTTCCAAAGGGCCCCGTGATGGGCGGTGGAAGTTCCTTTGGTGCAGCTTACACCGCCCACTTGGACGGTCAGATACGTTCGTGGATGCCTCGGCTGCCCGGAGCCGAGGACGACGACGCAGCCCCTGATCCCCAAGATGCAGACGAAGAAGAGAAAACACGTAAGCGCAAGGCCCTCGATGACGCTTTCAGGAGCTTGATGGGCAAACAAGTTACATTCAATTGACTTCACCCATGTCTGCCCTGCCGAGTCCCCATGCCTGGCCTCTCATCAAGTCCCGTCTGGGAATGCTCGAGGCAGCCCAAGTCGGGTCCGTGTACCAAACAATTCGTGGACATTGTCTCGACTCTCAGGTGAAGCTGTCCGGAGCACACTTCTTTCCACCTTAAACAGGCATGGCAATCCGCATCACCCCGGTGTTGAGAGGCTGAAACTCTTCATTGCCCCCGCGATAGCCTACAGGCCTGCTCTTGCATGTCAACACGGTCTTCGTGAAGACAACCGGGGTAGTACCGCGTCTCCGCTCAATAGTATCCCCAGCCCTCGAGTAGAAGGACGCCTCCGCGGAGATGTTTCCTTCAGCAACCAGGGTGGGTTGCATTCTTTAGCCCTGCCGATTGCTATCTGCTAGATCATTTGGCAACCACCCTTGGCGCAAAACTCGTCGCGACCTTGTGTAAACACCTATATAGTTACGCGATGATGGAAAAAGGTGGGTCTCGCCGAACCCCCCGAGTTGCCGATATCAATTTCGTCGGCACTTCAAGCTTGTCGCGGCTATTATCGCCTCATTTCTGATTCGTCATGAGCAGACCACTCATATCATTACCGCTCAGATCCCCATGCATCGATAGCCCTCGACTCGCAGCCCATCCGTCCACCAAACCCTTGTCCACGACAACTCTCACTGTTGTGCCCGTTACATCGCTCTTCTGCCGCACATATCGAGTGCAGGCCTGGAACAGCTCTTCTTGATTTTCGTCGCTATTGCCCTTTGGTCATTCGCTAGACACTGCAGCCCACGGTTAGCTCACCCTGAGCATGCGGACGCGCCGGAGGACTTCCCCGCCGCCTCTTCTGACATCTTGCATTAGCTCCCGCGCCGTCCCAGCTTCATGGTTCTCAACACATCCTACTCGGCCGTGGAGCGCAGGCTTCATTCCAATCAAGTCGTACTATGAAGCTCTTTTCTGCAAGCTTACCGACTGCATCAAGACTGGCAAATTGGCAACGCCTTGCAACCGGCAGGGGCGAAGACAAGGGGTATCAGTCACCCAGTGCTGACTGGAGCGATCCTGAACACACCATTGTCGGATTGGAGCAGGGGGGCCAGACGGGGCTGTTGAAGATCAGGTGTGCATAAACGAGAAGCCCAATAAATCCACAACAGCCGAGCGTCACCAGCAGTGCCAAAGCCAACGGCTCGGCCTCCTGTCCGCATTCTTGTGGTTAGCCGTTCAACAATTTCCCAGCAGCAAGCAGTTGAGCAACCACCAGTCGCGGCGTTATGGGATGAGATATAGGGCTCTTGTCGGCCAGCACACCCCAGCCGACAGGCTAGCAGTCCCTAAGTTCTCACTTGGTTGCTACTTGGTTCTCACTCAGCGAACATGTCCGTGGCTCTGTCTGCTACAGAAATGGCGGCTGCTTAACCCGCATGGCGCCATGCCGCGCGAACCTCACCGACTGTGCGCTACGCATGCGAGTCTTTCGCCCGAATACGCAACCTTGTCATCAATGTCTATCTTGGCCCTCACATGGCCTCGCCGCACTGCAAGTCAACTGTCCACGCACGCGTGCGATATCACGCTAGACGTCCTCCTCCCTGCCCCACAGAACCTTCTCTCCTGACCGGTCTACCAGCTTCCCTCTAGCACGAGGCAAGTAATGCAAGGGGCTCTTACGGAAGGGTGCGGTCTAATTTTTAACCTACCGCCAAGTGAAAGTGATCTACTGACGGCGTCGAACATCATCTTCAGGTCCCCAACTTGACAAATTCATCGGCGCACGTCCAGCAAGGGGGCAGGGGCTATCAGGTTCCAGGTCCAATGCCTTTGCCTGTTTGCCTGTACAGCGCAGGCTTGGGCGTTATGACTCGTCAAGGCGGAGGTCACGTTGGGGGAGTGGCAGGGCAGACGGACGGGGGTGATAAACATGGCAGTGGGGTGGCATATCTCTCGGAGCCATGCCGTGGCGGGATCGTGATCGGTATGACTGGAAGGTTCCGACCCAAAGCAGAGTGATGTGTGGTATGGTGATTGGAGATTCCATCCGCCCCCCGGGGATGACCGCTGTCCGCTGTTCGACTTGGCTTGCGCTTCTTAGGGCCTTTCGCCCACATCACGCTCGTCGCTCGCGGCGCGTCTGGTTCGGGCCATTGTCGATGGACTGAAGGAGAGTCTGAGCTTCTGCATGGGGGGCTGGGGGGCACGCATCAATACCCTGACTGTTTAGTACGCGCAGCAGGCAAGAGGACAGAAAGGGTAATGTCAAAGCTTGATAGGACAGTGCGGTTGCCACCGTTTGTTTCGGGAGTTGAAGCAGGCAACGGAGTAGAGTCCGACTCCCCGGGCTCCCCTGAAATGGGGGCCGATCGGTCGGCGGGGTAAGTCGGCCCTGCCGGAAACCACTTGCTCCGAAACGTCCGACCCGAGGCTAGCATCTTCTGAAGTGTTGACTCCGGAGTGTTTGGAACCATCACACGTGTCTAGGCCCCGAAAGTCGGGCTTTGTGCACTCGTGGGGTTGTTTTGATGCTGTGTATGGGCATTTGATACACTATCGCTGGGTTTGGGCGTACACATTGTCTGGATACCAACCTAACCCTATATCCCAGCCCATGGCTGTAGATACTAACGGATCGGGATGTATATACGTGGTAATAATGTCTACGAAAGCAAAGCCGACGCGATTTAGTTCAGTCTAGATACCCATCAATCCGACGACGACGACGTATCAGACCCCCTTGCCCCTCGTCCGTCAACTCCGGTGCCCGGACAGCAAGACAGCAACGTCTTCAGCGTCGTGTGCCTCTGCACCCAACCGGCTCCCCCGGCGACATTAGTCCCCATCAACTCTATGGAATCCACATCGGGAAACGTAAAGTTATCAGTCCCCCTTCAATAACCCAGGCTAACTTGAATTACGCCTTAGCCAGGTAGGACGATGCTTTGTTGGCGGCGAACTGGGAGTTGAGACGCTCGTCGACGTTGACAGATGGGAAGGAGCCGAAGTGATTATCAAAGAAGGGATCTAAAGCCTTTTCAAAACTTGAGGAGCGGCGGGTGTGATTGCGAGTGTTTGGGTGTTGGGGTTCGTTCCAAGGGCTACGGCAAGTATTCCGGGTGCCAAATTTTGCCGCGAGGAGGGCCGTTGAGCCTGGAAAGGGCTCGAATAATTCTCGGTCTGTGAAACCTGCGAGCTTTGTCTACTCGTAATGTCGCCCTTTTGCGTTGCTGTCAACTACATGGTACGTTGATGGATAGGGGTAATTGTACAGCTCGGCGTTGCTCAAACACCATCGATAAAACAACCATGAATTCTCCTTAGTCATTGATGAGCTTGTCAACTCGTACGAGGTTCCAAAACCTGAGCAGTCTGGCGTGTCAATTAGAAAAAGGGAGCAGCCCGATTCTTGTTTGCTATTTAATGCGGATTGCGTCCGTTTGTTCGAAGCCCTGATGATCGTTTTTGGCTTCCACGCTCGCCAACATGGCCACTGCACTATAATTGTTGACGTAAGGCTCGAGCTGCCTCTGTATTAGCAAGACCTAGAGTCGGGATTGTATGGAGATGAGGACTGTGCCAGCAGTCGATATTCGTCCAGCTCTTCGATGCCGGCTTGTAGTTCAAGAGAGGATGACCATCAAAGAGCTTTCGGACGTCTTTGTCCAACCCTTTGAAAGCATGAGACGGAAAATGACAGGGCCAAATTGCCCTTGAGTTCAGATTGCAACCAACCTAGATCAGTCAATGAGGCAGACGATGATAGTGCTAACGTACTTGGGACGCCCCTCACCATTTGGGACGAACGGTTAGTACTCGACCGGGCCCAAGGACATGATCAGCGGTTCGGAACGCGGCCTGTCAGTACATGTATTACGCCCAAGAGTCAATATAATACTTCTGGGAAGTCAATAATGTATACGTATTTGGATCATCTGGGAGGCCAGCACTCTTACCATCACCTTGAAAAGACTCAGCGCACGTTGCCAGAGCCTGAGTCGTGGAGTCGACCCCCCTATGCAACAAGTACACCGCAATGGCCTTGAAGCAGGTCCCTAGCGGAAGCCACACATCGCTGCCTTACTTCAAGAGGTCCCGCTGCGTGTTATATTTGGTACGAGCAGCAGACCTGGCATGTGGCCGGTTTTCTGTCGAGATCACCATACGCCAGATAAGAGCAGAAACTAGAGACACCAGACGCGTCTCTTGCCTTCGTCAGCGGGCAACTTTTCATGAGAGAACACGTGGAGGAAGACGTTGGTGGGCGGTCATGCGAGCTTGAGGGGATGGTCATGGTCGACCTAGAAACGATTCACGATAGGCCTAGAAACAACACAGACACCAATCCAAGCCTGGGCTCATGGGTACGAAGTCAGACTCCACCTGACTTTGGCCAAGCGGGATCAGATGAAGAGGTTGGTGGGAACTTTTGTAGAGTTATTGTGCAAGTGATTGGCATCTGACCGGCTGTCAGGCTACGGCAGCAGTATGTGCATTGCTAGTCTACCAGCGCCTACAGCCTGTTGTCCAAGTTTGGCCTCTAATTTCGTCCCGGATATAAATTAGGCCAGCAGGACCAAGCACTTGGAAGAACCTCAAACAACACATGCACACCGCTTACCTTATAAAAGACGCCCCCGAGCTTCCCTCATCGTACTGTTGGCCTGCGCCAGAAAACATACCTTCAAGATCGTCAAGCAGGTCCTGCGTGTGCGAGTCACAGTACGAATCGCCCCCGGCGTCTAGGTCCTCAAAGCCCTGGCCGGCAAACTGTAAATCACTCGCTGGGACGGGCTGGATGTCCTCCGCCAAATACGTCTGCACCGGTCCTTGTGAGAACGGGTTCCCGTGCGCCGATGACGCTCGACTTGGGTGTTCGGACTCTGTAGGATTCGACTGGGGCGGCGTGAAGTCGTTCGCGCCGTGGGGTTGCCGCAACCCCCTCCTCGTAGCCCATTGTTCGTAGATTCTTTCGAGCACCCTATCCCTGACGAAGCGTTCGTATAGGCTTATTCTGTCGCTGCGTGCAAAGTCGGGGTCGTGAACACTGAAGTAGTCGAGTATGATGTCGTTTCCAGAGTTGGCAAAGAATTCATGGAGATTGCAGACATCTTCCGAGAGGACGCCGTCGATGTAAGCCGAGGAAGGACGCGGAGTGTTGGGGAATATGGTGTCCCATATGACGAACCACTGCTCCTCCTCGGAGTGTCTCGGGTCCGCTCGTTTGGAGACCTGCCTCATACGACCGGGAGTCAAGCCTTCGTGGCTCGCAATGTAGCCCTGTTCTACAACCTCGCAGCGCCTGGCTCGCAGGTGCTCATCTCGCACATCCTCGCTTTGGAATTCGGCCCCGCAACAAGGGCAGGTGATTGGGGCGGCATGGAAGCGGTACAAATGAGTCTTGACGTATTTGATCTTGCTGAGCACCTTTTTATAGCATTGTCGGTGGTTGTCAGGGTCCTTCTTCCAGAAGGGACAGGCGAGCGTTTTTGTAGGAGGCGTCAGGACTTTTGGCCTCTTGGACCCGGGGACCATGTGAACATCCTCATCTGAAGCAGGGTGCTCAGGCATTTCGGAATGAGATCGCTTTCTCGACGAGCGGCCAGAATCAACTGTATTGGAGCTGACACGCCGAGCTTGGCCTCGCTCGCCTCGCCCACCCCTTTTCTGGACCTGCCAATCCCTGAATCGCTCGAGTACGTTAGTAATGACAGCGTCGAAGTGAGGTGCGAATGGATCGTCTGGAGCAAGCTCGCATGGTTCAATCGGGGAGTTTGGTATCGAGAATACACTGGATTCCACAGAGGATTCATCACCGCTGTCGTTGGACGAGTCGGACTGTTCCTCAACGGGCGAGAACACCAGTGTAGGTATGCCGTTGGCATGCCAATTGACGGGCAATGTGGGCGGTCCAGATACTGGCCGCGGCTGTCTTTGGATCATCGGCCGAGGCGTCTCTCGGCTGGTTGGAGACCATGTCGGGGTCTTGAGTAGCAGTTTTGGTTCGTGGGCATGCCGAATGTCCGAATCAATGGCGTTGGGCATGGTCGCGATCTTAATTCTCGGTCTCGATGGTCGTGGCTGAGGGTCGATCTCTGGTCGCAGAGCGGTTGTTCCTTTGACTCGCCGCAATCCTTGGGACGAATGGGATTGAGACCGTGCTGGCCCACTACTCTCCATGACCGAATCTCGATGCCTGTTCCGTGCCACTGCCGTTGTCGTGTCGGTGGTCTTGATGTCCGCGGCCAGGCTGTGCCTGCGGAGGCGTCTCTTGGGTAGTCTGGGAACGCTTAAAGCCTCGTCGTGTTCAGAGTCGGACGCCGGGCAGCTGATAACAATGACCTTGGACTTGGGGAGCACCTCAATGCTTACTCCCTGGCTGTCAGAAGCAGATTTCCTTTGCTCGCAGCGTCTGCGCTGTGTGTCGGAACCGTAGCCCGAGTCGCCCGAAATCCTCTTGGAGTGTCTTTCCTCGGCGGGCTCTGTCTGTTCCTCTATGCCGTCAAGTGACGGACTCCCTCTCTGATGCTTTCTTGGATTGTGGGCCGGCTCTTTGACGCGGTATGCCAGGCTTGGCAGTGTTCCTGGCTCGAAGGATGAGTGACGCCGGCCTTGCGGTTGTGTAGGTTCGACTGCCATGGCAGTGCGATCTCTGGACGGGACACAGCTGGAAGGCGTGCCGTAGTAATTGTCATCGGCGACAGTAGCACGGCGAGCGGCACGGTTCATTACAAGAAACTGATAAGCCAGGTCTTTGGAAGCCTCATCGGTACGTGATGACCCGTCAACGGACGCTCTCTGCGTTGCGGCGCCATCCTGCCTTTCTGGAGACCACACCCTCGCCAGGCGGTTGCTTGCGACTGTTTTGTGACCCATGACGACGAAGATTGGTGTTCGAATAGTTCCGCAATTGCGTGAAGCGAAATGTGGGAAAAACCGGATGGAACAAAGAGAAGGGGGAGCCAGGCTCTGAAATCCCTCGAAGGGCACCGTCGTAGGAATTGCCCAAGGGCGCATTCGCGCTCTTTGCTCTTATGCAGGCTGCGCCTTGCAAGGGTCGCGATCGCGCCAAATCCAGGCAGTCATATGCGGGTGCAACCAATGACGACGATGCTGGTGACCGAGATGGCGACCCTAGACACGACTCAAGACGGCGTGTGAAAGACTGCAGGATTGCGCAGCTTCGCGCAAGTGCTGCGTGCCATTTTACCCCAGGCTTTTCGGACGTGTTGAAGATCTGGAAAGCCTCGCAGATGTCGAACAGCGCGTTCGTGCCTTTTGGATCTCCCCAATTGAGCAGAACACTGTTGAGGCCAAATGAAGGACTTGAAAATGGAAAATGACATCCTCAGGATCGTATATCAATGGAATGATCTCCCGGCCGTGGAGAAGAAGTCCGTTGAAGAGAACGTCGCGAATATCTTCATCATACGAAGCAGTACAGTGCACTCCGGCGGTATACAGAAATTAGCCAACTCAAACACCAGAAAGCGCATAACTTCGCGTCTTCAGAATGTCACAAAGATCTGCACCTTCAGCTGCCACTACTTCTAATGGCGGGTAAGTATGACTCGTGTGGGTTCGCCAATGATAGTATGCTTACTGTGGGTGCACCAGGTCGGCCGCCTACCAGGGCACAGCATCGATGATGGGCGTGTATTTGCAGCAAAGTCCCACGGAATTGCCCGAGAGACTGCTTACGATGGCTGGCACATCATCGAGGCGGACAGCCTCGAGCAGCCGCAGCCAAACACAGCAGACCCTGAAAGCTTGGGATACACAATGGCATCAAGCTGGCCAATCGTCGTGAACGGCCCCCAATGCAGCGGACACAGGGGCTTCGTGGGCGTGGCGCACCCCATGCACGCATGGCATCCTCGCCGTCATCCAATCAAAATCGAAGGTGTAACCAGCAGTGACGACCGCGAGTTGGGAAAGCAGAAAGAGATACAAAAAGATCCATCATGGCGTAAAATCGAAGGCTGCATTCGTGAAGCAAGATGCGAAGAAGTTGGATGTAGAAGACGGAGCTCTGTGCTCCAGATCTGGGACGACGAAGTGGGCCTGACGGGGTTCTTATGTATGATAAATGCATTTTCTCCTGGATGCACCAGTTACTGCATATCGAACTGACTAATAACACTCTCTCTTCTCACTCCGGAAGGTCGGCGACTTCACCCACTTATAAGCCGGTCAAACCCTGGCATCGCTTCTTCTCCTTCGCACATCCATTTCGCGGGTGAAGTCTGGATTAAGTGCTTTCTCGTCTAACTGATCAATCTTCTTCCGCTGCAAGTCTCATCCCATCCCTCATTCATCCATCGTCATTCTTCCTCCCATCACACCTCGCCCATCCCCATCTTATCCATTATGCCCACCCTCTCCCAAATATTTGAAATCGTCAGGGGCCTTATCGGCCCCTGGATCTTTCTCTCTTACTCCTTCTCCTATCTGCCCACCACCATCCTCGGCCTCCTCCGCTCTGCTGACTTCGCTACCCTCACATCCCCCTCCCGCCTCCAAGACGCCTGGTTTTCCGCATTCTGGGGCTGGGCTGGTCCTAACATTCGCGCCGGCAACTCAGACCGCATGGTCGCCCTCCTCGAGGGCCGCGTCACGGGCGGCAGCGCCGTTGAAGACCCCGTTCACCCGCCTGTGGGTGGTGTGGTGCTGGAGATCGGCCCTGGGTCTGGGTTATGGGTGAATCTCTTCTCCAAGAGCAGCGAGAAGCTCAATACATCTCAGGGCGGCGTGAGACGAAGGATCGCGGAGGGCGTGTCAAAGGTTTACGGCGTGGAACCCAATACCGAAGCCCACCCCGCTCTCATGAAGCGGGTGCAGGATGCCGATTTGGAGGGCACGTACGAGATCGTCCCCGCGGGCATCGAGTCCCTTTCCGACCCGACGGCGTGGAACGGCAAGATCGAAAAAGGCAGCGTCGACTGCATCGTCTCCATTCTCTGCTTGTGCAGCATCCCCGAACCCGAGAAGAACATCGCAGAGCTGTATTCGTACCTGAAGAAGGGCGGAAGATGGTACCTGTATGAACATGTCAAGGCGACGCATAGCTGGCCCATCCGCCTCTATCAACGTAGGTCGATCTCAATTGAAGCTGCCAAAGAACCATCTTCCATACTAACGTCCATTGCAGGTTTTGTCAACCTGGTCTGGCCTCGCGCCTTGAACGGCTGCCAGCTTTGTCGCGACACCGGAAAAACCTTAAGATCTGTAGGGCCCTGGGATAAGGTCGATATCTCGCAGCCACCCGACGAGCCGTGGTATCAAGTGGTGCCGCACGTCTTTGGAACGCTCACTAAGTGATAAATGCACATCGAATGGGACCTTGGGCTTGGCTTCGAGTATTATCAAGCCATCAGAAGGCAATTGGTTCTTATGTGGCAAAGGCTAAGACCTTTCATCGATAAAACTGGCCTTTCACAGCGAATAGGGGTCAAACTCATGCCACATACGAATCAGAAGCCATGCTGCATAAGAAATACTCGCGTTGATTGACCTAGGTAGCTAGCTATAATCCACGTTCCTCGGTTACCATTACCATGATTCCCCTATCCTCATTACCCGTGCTGCTGCAATCGCGTTTCAAGGTCTTTGCAACTGTGGCTATCCATCTCCATTCCGTCAATGTCACATTCGGAATTGCAGGCGTTGTTTGATGTTTCGCCTCTCGAGTTGCTGTCAGATGCGACCTCAAAGACCTTTGACCATCTCCAAGCCGATGCTCTTTGCGGAGCTGGTGGAAGGGCTTATATTGTTAATGGTTCTGGTTGTTGAAGCGGATTGACAAGGCAAATTCAGTCCCGAGAGAATAGCCTGAAAAGCTTCAGATAGCGTTGTGCAGCTTTCCTCGGTGTCTTTGAGGATCTCTCTCATGAAGTCAAGGATGTGAGGGACGTACTGGCACCACAAGGGGAACTTCTGCCTGCATAGGCTGTCAAGCTTGCTCTGAAGCCATTGAATGATATCTTCTGGCGGCACTTTTGAGCTATCTTCCGTAGTTGGCTGTACAGATGTCCTGAGGTCGGTGTGGGCAGCTCGTACCAGCCTTGAAAGGTTTCGCGGGCCAAGGTTATCGAGGCCAGCACCGGCCAAGGCAGCTTGGGTTAGCCTTGCGATGTCTGCAATGGCTTCCATAACCGAGAAGACGGCTTCCATCGTCGATGGGACGTAGGGGCATAGTGAAGGGGATGCTTCACATATCGCGCCTAGAATGTCTTGGAGTCCCTGGATGGCAACATTCAACTTGGTGTCTGACAACACGTTCATGGCGTCCTCGAACTTAGATGGAGAACATGCATTGGGAAACCAAAGACAGGCAGTATACAGAATCCACTTGATGCCGACCCGTAGTGTGTCGCCGTCGTCCGATTTGAAGGTCTGGGGATTCAGTGTCCAGGGAAGCCAAGGACACCTGTCCGAATCGGGATGATCCTGACACCACTTAGGGCCTCATGCCATGGAGGGAGACAAAAGTCTGTATCCATACAGCACTGCGCCGTGGGAATCAAGGGCGGCTTTTCGACGCGATGTTGGGATAGAATAGCGGCGGAAGTCCCGTCGGGTTGGTGATGGATATTGAGTCGAAAGTTCCTCTTTGCAGTAACGTCGTGACGACAGCGTAACTTATGGGCGGCTTTGTCAAAAATGCAGTGAAACCCATTGCTGTCCTGAACGACGTCTGTGTCGTGGTTGATGCAGAAAGTACCTTGCTCCAGAGGATGAAGGCCGGAGTTGTCCTCACCAACGTGCTTGTCGAGAAGAGAAACGTGGTACTAGCCCGTGGAAGGGTCGAAGGCACTGGGCGTGAAGCAGGACTGGTCTTGACATGTTTGGTGGGATGGAGCGTCTTCGGAGATGGCCTGATGTTTGAGAGGGACTGGTGGCCAAGATATTGCGGAGATTGTTGGCAGAGAAGGGGAGGCTGCGCCGGCGACGGTGGTCGAGGCGAGCAGCAGGGAAGACACCGAGATGGTGTTGAGCTTCATGATTGCTGATGCTAATGAATGGACTCCAAGAAGATAGAGCGATGCGACTAATGCGTGATTGGTGGGAATTTGTATGGAGAGTTGGAGATGGATGATGTTGATGTTTGGGAGAAATGCCAAGGGGCGACTTGACGTCAGCTCAACCTTGAGTACCAGAGCCCGGAGAAGCCACCCCGGCGTGACTCTGTTGCCTTCCGCTTCAGATGGAAGATGGCTAGGCCGGGAGTGTCTGTCGCAGTCTCTGGTTCCCTCTTGGAACTATTAGAGGCTGCAACCAGGAGGCTGCAATGAGAGAAAGAACATCAGAGATAGGGGAAGGGAAAATAGCCAGCTCACACACCCGGAAAGAGCAACAACCTCATCAGGGCGCCTAGCAAGAACTCGCCATAGCTGGCAGTTAGACTGCTCGAAATGTGGTTTCCAGATAAGCAGTCCACGCTGACGGTCTTTCAACGTCCTGTACAATTTCTTCCGACTCCCACTAGAAAACATCGAACGCCAACCGCACCTGTGTTCAACCAAAATCAGCTCTTGCAAATTCATCAGACCAGAGGTAGAAATCTGACCTGAGCCTTCTGCCAGAGAATCCAAGCAGAATTAGTCTTGCTGGAAGAAAGCCATTAGGACCCCATTGTAAGTTTACTTGTATATTTTGTGACTTTTCTTTTGATTATGTGAGGTTGCTTAACTGCACTTCGGATACTGCTGCGTTCAGCTACTCCTCGTTGTAGCCAGTGGTCGCGCACCAACTCTCTCGGCCTCTTCATTGAGGGCGTCAATCTCTGCTTGCACCAAGGGTATCCCGCTTCTTTCTCTTTCTTGCTGGTTTAGTTGCTCGATCTCGCCAGGGAAGTAAATTCTGTCCACACCCGCCGCCTTGTCTGAGCCCACAACGCGCTGGTACAAGTAGTCCATCCTCTCGCGGAAGTCGTCCAGGCTCATGAAGAGGTCCGGCTTGACGGCAACAAGGAAGTGGCCCACGTCGGCGGGCTTCGAAGGGTCGTACGGGTTCGTAACATGACCCGCAAAAGCAGACCCCGAAAACACCCCTGAGAAGACGTCCATCATGATGGATAGCGCCGAGCCCTTGGGGCCGCCCATGGGAAGCATGACGCCCTCCAATGCTGCGGCAGGGTCATCCGTCGGCCGGCCCTCGGCATCAAGCGCCCAGTCCAGAGGAATCTTCTCACCCCGTCTCTTAGCCTTGTAAATCTTGCCCCTGGCGGCGACCGACGGGGCCATGTCGAGAATAAATGGCTTGTCCTTCCCGGGCGCGCCGCAGGCAATTGGCGAAACGCCCATGAGCTTACTCTTGCCACCCCAAACCGGCAACGCGGGGCTCGAGTTGGTAAAAACCAAGCTCATCATATCCGCATCAAGAGCCTGCTGCACGACCCACGCACTCATACCGAAGTGGTTGGAATGCGATACACTTGCCATGCCAATGCCGAAGGTTTTGGCGGACTCGATAGCCGCCGCCATGCCCATGCTCGCGGCGACAAAGCCAAAGCCGTTCTTGCCATCAACATGCGCAACGACGGGGGTGACCTGCTTGAGTTCGGGCTGAGCGGCGGCATTGAGAACCCCCTGGCGAATGCGCTCCATGTAGGAGGGGATGCGGTTCATGCCATGGGTGTCGACGCCGCGGAGATCGGCGGCGATGAGGCAGCGGGCGACGGTTTCGGCGTTTTCGGCGGGTACACCGTTGCCTTTAAGAATATGCTCAACAAAGCGGCGGGCTTCGGAGGCGGCGACTGGGATCTTTTGGGATTCATCGGCCATCTTGGTGATTGTTGTTTCACCGGGCACTGTGCTGCTGAATGGTGAAGTTGTGTGGCACTTAAGACTAATGAACAATGCTCAAGTGAAACTGAAATGAGGATGAAAATACGCCGAGTGATGATAAAATACGGCCCATATATGTCAACCGTGCAATGATTGTTCAAGCTGAAGTACCGGCAACCTTGTGCTGCTGATCATTGTCATTGAGCACAGTTGGGCGGGAAAGACGCGTGGGTGCGGACATTTCCCGGCTCAACAAACTCAGTGCGCGGGGAAACCCCGCATGTGTTGGTTTTCCGCCGCCTTTTTCAACTTCCATCCTTTGTCCCAACTTCGGACATTTCCCGAATCTCTTCCTCCAGGCCCAGGGCAAATACCAGTTGACCCTGTCATCGCGAAATCACAAGCCTAATTATCGGTGATTTAGCAGGAGGTCGGAACATGCCCGATGCGAGCAACCCTCGCCAACAAGCTCGACAGGCTCGGAGGAACCCCCGGTTGAGGTTGGCTTGCTCTCGGTGCCAGCGGAGGAAGATCCGCGTGAGTGGAGCATGTGGAACGACATGATAAGGAATGGGAACTGATTGGAAGCAGTGCGATGGACAGCTTCCCGTGTGCAACAACTGCAAGAAAGCCGGCGTGGCTTGTACCGATGGTGAGAGCATTCGTCTCCGAGACCTGCCGAGAGCGTAAGTCGAGCCCTGGCCTCCGGCTTGAGGAATGTATCTGACCATGGATTAGTCAGATCACAAACTTGAAAGAGCGGATCGGATGGCTTGAAGACATCGTCCGTGAACGATGCCCCGATGTGGACCTCAGCCAAGGCCCGACCGGCGGCCTTGGCATGGATGTCGATGATGGCGAAACCTTCGCACCGGACTCCACGATCGAAGCCAGCAGTGAACAGCCCGAAGCCAACTTGACACCACACAACACTCAAGGTGTCCGAGGACAGTCACTGGCGTCTTCAGAACCGCGACAAGCCACACGACCTATTCCCTCGGAACCGCGACTGGCTGATACCACGGCCAGCAGCACTCTTTCTCATGAGATCGGAATGGTCTCCCTCGGCAGTAGCCAGGATCCGAAGTACATAGGGCCTTCGAGTGGATACTTCTTGGCTCGCCTCATGTTGACTTCAAACCGGCAAGACGATCAGACGACGTGGCCAACTAGGCCCCCAGGAACAACCTTCTCAGTACCCACTGCTTTAGTCGAGGCGATGCATGGCCCGATGCCATTGCCCAGTAAGGAACATGCAAAACAACTGGTACAGAACTACTTTGATGCTATCAATTGCCAGTTCCCAATTCTACACCAACCAACGTTTATGAACCTGCTCGATCAGGTTTACGATGGCGGCATTGATACAGATCGTGGGCCCACAGGCGCTTTTCAGCTGTTCATGGTTCTTGCTCTTGGATCTACCGTCCTGTCTCGCAGAGTTAGGGCGCGCCTTCCAGGGGAATCATACTGCCTGTCAGCGGTGCAGTATTTCGACCGGATCAGCGTCGACAGTTCGATCCCAGGCTTACAATGTCTTCTCTTGCTGATGATATTCACGATGCATAGCCCTAACATGCGTCTTAACGTCTGGTACCTCAACTATCAGTGTATCGCTGCTGTCTTGGATCTAGGTTTACAGCGCGATATTAACACAAATTCTGGCATCTCCCTTCTTGAGCAGGAGATGAGAACCAGGATTTTTTGGGTTGTGTTTTCACTTGACAGGATGATTGCAACCATGATGGGACGTCCAATTGGCTTACGAGATGAAGCATGCGATCTTCGAGTGAGTGCCAAACTTTTGTCAGCAAGCTGATCATTACTGAAATTCACTTAGCTACCGCAGGATATCGATGATGGCTCACTCCAGACCTTCAGCCAGCCATCTAATGGCGTATATCCAGGCCCCATGGCATTCTCAATCCATCTATTCCGGCTGGCGAAACTTAACTCGGAGTTCAAGTACGTTGCGAATAGCATCGTCCGCGAAACTCCTAGATACGCCTATCCTGCGGTGATTGACATCAACGAATGGCAACAAGGAATGCTTTTGCAGCTAGATGATTGGTACAGGAGCATTCCCGAGGCGCCCGGTTCTGATTACATTCGTACCATCTGTCAGGTCAGATGCCAGAGCCTTCGTATGCTTGTGCTACGACCTAGCCCCGCCATCCCGAATCCGTCTCCCGAGGCACTACGGAGGTGTTACGCTGCCTCACGTGAGACTCTACTCCTTTTTGATCAGCTGTATAAGCAGAACCTGCTTATTCACACCTGGGACACGTGCCATTCCACAGTTTTGGGTATCATTACCATGATGTATTGCATCAAGATGGTCCCTGACATCGCCAGGCAGACTTCTTTAGATACTCTCATGTCTGACTTCAGCGCTGGTCTGGGGGTTTTAGCTGCTACAGGGGAGCACTGGTCTGGGGCGAAGCGTTGCAGAGACATCCTCGATGACATGGTTCGAGCGACTATCCGATGGATCAAGGATGTTACAAGCCAGCCATCCGCCTTTGAATCTCAAAATCAACATCGCTCACCGAGGACTGAGCCTACAAATGTTCAGACAGCGAACCAGTATAATGACACCACTGACTTGAACGGCACATCGGCAGCTCGACTCGGGCTCTCCGAAACACTGTCTCACCCGATGAGCATGGCTTCTATGACGGCAGGAGTTTCCTCAACATTTATGCCGCAAGATCCTTTCGAGTCGTTTCTTGCTAGCAATTCGTTTGTCGAGCAGTTGCAAATGGGAGATGCGGACAATTTGGACAGCATAATGCGCGGCCTCTTCGACGACTTCATACCGACATACCCCAACGTCAGCTGAGATGGTGTATTGTGTACAGGAAATAAACGTGTAGTATTACAGCCTGAATGGACTTTCTTCGTAACTATTGTAAGTCTTAAGAAGGGCCATCCGCTGTGAGGAAATCGAAGTCAGCCCCTCCTTCAGCCTGTAAGACTGAGCGTAAGTAGAGCCCCCGATAGCCACGAATCCTCTTCTTTGCCACCCAAGGCGCGTTGCTGCCTCCGCCTTCCTCCTCTTTAATCAATGCTTCTTTCTTTTCAGCTATTCTCCTCTGAATTTCGTCGTCAGATATTTCAACCTTGATGATGCGCTGCTCGACATCGCAAGTGATGATGTCACCACTTCTGACGATACCCAACACCGACTCGGGGTCAGCTGCCTCGGGGGAAATATGCAAAACGATGGTACCACCTGCTGTACCGCTCATTCTGCCGTCTGACAGGCGAAGCATATCTTGCACTCCTTGAGAGGCGAGCTTCCGAGGGATGGGTATGAGACCGGCTTCAGGCATACCTGGATTGCCAACAGGTCCGATATTCTGGAGAACCAGAACACTGTCAGGGGTGACCTCCAGATCTGGGTCATCGATGCGGAGAGCCATATCTGCCGACCCTGCGAACACAACCGCCGGGCCCGAATGCTTGAGAAGCCGACGGTCCTTGGATGCACTCTGCTTCATCACAGCTCCACCAGGGGCGATGTTGCCACGGAGGACAGCCAGAGCCGAGGCCGGGTACAGAGGGTCGTTGAAGGGCTGCAGACAGTTGACCAAGCTATCTCGAGGAATAGGGGTGAAAGGCGTGCTCTCAAGCTCCTCTCCAAGAGTCTTCCCCGTCACCGTCATGGCATTTAGATGCAACAGGGGCTTCAGCTCGTGCAAAAGAGCCAGCATGCCGCCGGAGTTGTGGAAGTCATCCATGTAATTCTGGCCGCTAGGCTTCAAATCTACCAGGAGAGGCGTCTTCCTTCCAATCTCGTCAAATGTGTCGAGCGTGATGGTCCCAGCAACGGCGGGGTGGCGCCCGATGATGGCCATCATGTGGACGACGGCGTTGGTCGAGCCGCCAATGGCTTGTAGAACTGTGATTGCGTTGAGGAAAGACTCGCGAGTGAGCAGATCTTGCGGCTTGAGGTTCTGGTTGTGAAGTGCAACAGCAAGACCTCCGGTTTGCTCGGCAATCCGTAGTCTGGCGGAGGATACGGCTGGTGCAGTGGCACCCTTGAACGGCATCATTCCGAGGCCAACCAGAATGCACGCCATGGTCGACGCGGTGCCCATGACACCACAAGTACCGCCCTATTGTAGTCAGTGAATGCTCATAGCCCAGAGTTTAGACGCGGCCCTACCGTTGGTGCAAGCTCATCGTTGATGGCGGAGATATCCTCAATGTCAATCTTGCCGGCTCTGTAAGCGGCCCAGTTGTTCCGACAGTCGGTGCAAGCGCCAATCCGCACACCTTTGTGACTTCCCGGCATCATAGGGCCGGTCACAAGGTGCAAAATGGGCTTATTGGCAGATATACCACCCATGAGCTGAGCTGGTGTTGTCTTGTCGCATCCTGCTCATCGTCAATTTCAATGCACCTCATTGGCCTCGCTAGTTGCTCGACTCACCTCCGATAAGCACCACCGCATCACACGGCTGCGCCTTGATCATCTCCTCCGTGTCCATACTCATCAGGTTCCGGAGATACATGCTCGTCGGCGACGCAAAACTCTCATGAATACTGATGGTTGGGAAGTCTATCGCCAAGCCGCCGTTCAGCTGCACGCCGCGCTTCACGGCCTCGATGAGCTGCGGGACGTTGGCATGGCACGGGTTGAAGCTTGAATAGGTGTTGACGATGCCAATGATGGGCCTCGAGAGTGCATCTTCACTGTAGCCAAGGGCCTTGATAAACACTTTTCGAAGGAATAGGCTGAAGTGGTTGTCGCCGTACGAGGTCAGACCCTGCCGCAAGCCGACGCTGGAATCGATTGGGGTAGAGAGGTCGTAGTCTCCCGTCACGGTGGCCTTGCCGTCTTTCCCCGATGTCGAAGTCTGGTCGCCCATGATTGAAGATGATGGATGACGAGACGATGTACTGCTATGTCGGGAATTACAATTCTTTATCTTATGGTTGGCCAGCAGGACTTACTTACCCGCAGTCCCTCATGTCGGTGCGGGGACTCCGCATGTCGTGATCGTCCCGTCGGCATGAGAGCGGCCGGCCAAAGGTTGAGGCGGCTTGTCCGTGCCAACGGAGTTTCTCCGTCCCGCAGCCACGGGAGACGGAATGCCACCAAATTACCCTAGGAATGGCATCGCGGCCGTACCTCTGACTGATGCTTCGATTTGCCGAAAAATGCGCGTAGGTTTTCAACAGTTATTTAATTTCTCACTCAGCACTTCATTTCTGTGGTCAATTCGTCACAGAGCTGTAGACGTCTTTTCCGCCCCGTTCTTCCTTTTCCGTCGCTTATCACTATGCTCAACCTCCAAGGAAAAGTCGCCCTTGTTATTGGCCTCGGCCAATCAGGCTCAGACGGCTGGGGCATCGGCGCCGCCTGTGCCGTCGCATTCGCCAAGCAAGGCGCCCTCATCTTCGGCGGCAACCGCACCGTCGAGTCAACGACAAAAACCAAAACGACAGTTGAAGAGGCTGGCGGCGTGTGCGACGTTGTCGCGACGGACGCAACGTCCTCGGAGTCCATCAAGGCGCTCGTGGACGCCTGCCTCGCCAAGCACGGGCGCATCGATATCCTCTTGACGAATGTTGGGCAGTCGCAACCGGGGTGCCCTGCAACGATGGCGGAAGAGACGTGGGATTCGCAGATGGATTTGAATCTCAAGAGCGTGTATCTTGCGTGCCATCACGTTCTTCCCGTCATGGAGAAGCAAGAATCCGGAGGTAGTATTGTATGCGTGTCGAGTATCGCAGGCATGCGATACATTGGCAAGCCGCAAATTGCGTACAACACGACAAAGGCGGCCATCATGCAGTTCGTCAAAGCGACGGCGGTTATCTATGCGAGGAAGAAGGTGCGTTTGAATACGGTTGTGCCGGGCTTGATGGACACACCGTACACAAAGAGTTTGGCGCAAAGGTTCCCTCAAGAGGGCGGTTATGAGGCGTTCAGGAAGATAAGGGACGACCAAGTACCGATGGGGTGGATGGGGGATGCGTGGGATGTTGCTAATGCGGCGGTGTTTCTGGCTTCGGACGAGGCAAGGTATATCACGGGGCAGAAAATTGTAATCGATGGTGGGATTACTTCGTCTACAGGGCGTACTTAGGAATATTTGTAGTCTTTGTGCCATTTTCAAGCATATAAAGTTTTCAAATTCCTTGGGCAATACACGAAAGTCATAAAAGCTGGTCTTCCAACGAGTATATATGTATAGACGATGCACCGCAAATCATTGGATTCCCGTGGTGGAGGCAAACTCGGCTCTAGTTTTGAATATGGGCTCGGTATGTACAGCTAGGTCAACAAATCACTAGCTTCTCCTACAAGTAGCACGTTGACACAATGCTCTATAATCTGCGTACGTCTTTGCGTGCTCTATCAGAATTATTCTAGACTTTGCCCCTCAGCAAGTTTCCAGACATTGTACGTCTAGACAGATCCATTTGCTAGTCCTTTTGCAACAAACTGGCACATATATTCGTCCTCTTCTGCAACTTCAAAGTCAAACCTTGTGACGTCCTCCTTGAACGGCCAAAGGTAGGTACTAGTAACCCTTTGTCACATCTAAATTAGCTTTCTCGCCGAAAAGTAGGCCAGATTATCTACCTGTGATGCTCCGCGCTTGCTTGATATTCCTCAAGCGCTGTGCGATCTTGGTGGAAACTCAAAAGAGCAAAATGATATCCTTTGCTCCTATCGATGGGATCCGTAATCGAGGGCCCTCCGACAATCAAGCGGTGATCCTTGACGCATGACAAAGCCTTGAGTGTCTTGAGCTCTCGGACAAAAGTCTCCTTGTGCTCTTCTGAGACGTCCGGACGAAATTTAAACAGAACTTTGGTTTGAATCAGCACTTCTTCTTGTAATACGTATGGAAAGATGTCGCCAAGACGACGCGGTCAACTCTTACCGATGTGAACTACCGTCATGTTGAGAAAACTGCGGTAACGAGCACAGATCAGTTCTAAGTGCATCCAGATTGGTGTGGCTTGAATCAAATAAACTTGGAAATCCGATGAATCAACAAGGATTTAGTAGATAAACGACGAGTTTGTTTGTTTTAACTTTAGTTTCTCTCGCTGCAGATCTGATTAGTTGTCAGTTACTGCAGAGAGCGAAGCGGGCAAATCCCGCTAGCCACCTTACATTATCCCCACATAGCCAACGGGCTTTTCCCGTTCCATTGCCTCTGACGGCAGATCCTAGTTTTGCACCAATAAGCTGGAAAAACCCGCCTTAGCAAACTCATTCACCCCAGAGGGCACGAGCGACAGCCCATGAGGTCAAGAGTAGCGTTCGTTGTGGTAGTTCCAACAAAGCTGCATGTGTGCTCACAACACTGCCCCGGTGCAGCCAACACCGACTTTTTAGTGGTGTAAGTCTGAAATCCAGCGCTGGAAATACTTCATCTATGCAGCCCAGCGGACGACTCCTGTACGCAATGCGTTTTTTCCCTGCAGAAATCGCGGTTTTCTTTATTATGCCAGGCCACATCTATACCATCGCTTTTTATTGCTGATTGCTTTTCTTCTAAATAGAGGGCTCATGAAGACCGCTGCAAATTTTGGCAGACACGGCAGAGTCATCGATCAAGGAAGGGTTAGTTGATTATCCTGAAAGAACCGGCAGAAACGGGAGACTGGTTAAGAAACGAACTAAGCAGAAACAGAGACAACGCATAACTAAACAAATAAAAGTGTAAACTCATAAGGCTATCCTCTGTGTTCGTATCACCTGCGTGTGACGAAATCGTTCCTCGATCCTTTTAGTGATTTACTTCAGGCCGGGGTTAAGCTGAAAGGCTAGTTGTCTGCTAGGATTTTACCAGCCAACCACACTCTTAAAGTTTAACTGGGCGTAAAGCGTGACATGAAATTAACTGACCTGGCCAGGAAATCTTCAGAGAGCCTTTGAACTCTTCTCATTCTAAAGTAGACAGATCCTCTTGAAGCAGTGCCTAGCACACTACCCGATCTGTCGAAGTTGCAGAGGTGACTTCACGTATCCTCCATGTCTGTGACCAAACAACCACTCACCAGTAAAAGTTCCGCTCAGCCCCTAGTTTCCTTTGCCTCCTTCCCATCGCCAATCTCTACTTGCACCGCCTCTGGCTTCACAAATTCATCTGTATCTGTACTTCCGTTCTTATTGATGTCAAACCGTTTGGTCTGCTCCTCTCTGCGCCAGAGGTACTGCCCAATCATGAAAATGGTCCAGTAACAGATAATGAACACGATATTGACTGTGTAGCCTTTTGTCCACTGCGGCGCCTCCAAAATTGGGAACACAGTGATAGGATAGAAGCTGAAAAAGGCCCAGCCGATGGTCATCATTGCGCCAGTCGTGAAGCTGCGGGCTTCATTGTCGTCTCTCATTACCAGGCTGAGCCATGGGAAAAGGATTGGCGTCGTGCAAGACGTCAGGCCAAGTAGGTAGTAACAAGTGACTGGTATCCGTTAGCAACCTTTTCTATTATTATGTCTTTCGTTGGGGACTTACAATGCAAGCCAAGAGGGATGTACCAAATGCGTAGGCAGATGTTGGAGAAAAGAAGTATTGCTGTAACGCAAGAGAAGACGATCCACAAAGGATAGATCATGACGAGACTGGTGATCAGAACGCCGGCCACAATAGCCAGCCCCTGAACGCCGGTGGGAATGAGGTTGATCTCCTCAATGCTATAGGTGCCGTTCAAGTCCGCCTCCTTCTTAAGCCATGCCTGCATCTGACCTCCAACATACGAGGTGCACTGAAAGAAGACGTATGTAAGGACGGCGACGTAGAAGTGCCAGTGTGTGAAGACACGCTTCAGCATGCGCTTTCCGATTTTGGAGCTCTGCTTGGTGCCCTGACTCTGCATTCGTGCGACTGCAAGCTGGCGTTCCTCTTCGGTCAACCACCAGACTCTGGGCTGGGTGGTCGGGAGGCCGGGATATAGAAAGAAACCTGCGATAGCAATACTGATGCTGATGCAGCCATCGACAATGAAGAGCCATCTCCAGCCAGACATTCCATGAACTCCATTTAGACCGCGGTAGCTGGCCGTCTGCAGGTAACCAGAAAACATAGCACCAGCGTTGCTGGAGACGTACCAGACGCCGGCACGCTTGAAAACCTCATCAGAACGATACCAGGACGTAAGTAAGTAAATAGACCCAGTAGCGGCTGGAGTCTCAAGAACACCAAGAAGAAAACGGGTGCCGTAGATTTGGGAGACGCTGCTGAGACGGCTTTGGGTAAAGGTCAAAACAGACCATAGCGTCTCCATCGTCGGAACGTAGTAACGAGCGAACTGGGGACGTGAAATGATCATCATGCTAGGAATCTCGAAGATCATGTAGCCGATGTTGTAGAAGGTGCCGAATAGAGAGTATCTAAAATAGTCAGCTTGGTACAAGGCCGCGATTAAAATACTGTAAACAGCGAAACCCACTCATTGCCTTTGATCTCCAACTCCTCCCTCATACCTGACCAATACGCACTGTTCAAGGCATTCTGATCGAGCCATTTGATGTAGAAGCACAGGCAGCAGAGTGTCAACAAGACGCAATCCAGTTTGCGGACCAGCTTTTTTTCTTCCTTGGAGTAGTGGCTTGGATACCACTGAGGTCGCACTGATGTCAGCAGGGCTGCCTAGGACCTCGATCAAGAGTCAAAGTGTGTATGACAGGTGTGCTTACATCGAAGATGTACATCCATGCCACCCACAGAGAACGGTTTGGCTTCTGCGTAGCGGAGCTAACGACGACCTCTGTGCCGTTGACCCTGACAATGGTCTTGCCCTCCACATCTTGAACGGGTTCAATCTTGTCATCGTATCCCGAAGCCTTAAGACGTTCTGCCAGGCCAAGAGATACCATTGTACTGGTAGTTGCTGGCTGTGTTGAAAAAAAAACCCCGAAGAAGCTGTCCTGGGTTGGAGATACAAATACTGTAGCGCAGATTGTCAAGAGGATGAGCATGGGAACTTTGACGTGCTTAAGTATCACACTCAGGTCACAAATGGTATCCCCAGGTTTGATTAGAGGGAACTGAAGGGCTGGTATCTGCTTCGGCCCCAGATTTCCCCAGACCCCGCAGTGGATGGCTAGCGGAGTAGCCCGTACGCTTACAAGCATAGCAATTGACCATACCGTGGAATCAATGGACTGTTGCGCCACTCTCCGATCAACCATCGCGACCGGCGACGCCCCCTCGGAGAATTGTCCTCGGACCAGGGGTGTGTTTACCCCGAAAACTGCGTTAAGCATAGCTTGTTCAATACATGATACTTCGTGAGAACATTTCACCGAGAGAGCGATCCTGGATTCATCAGGGGGCATTTCGACCTTTGATTCCTACAGGTGGTGACATTGACTGACCTTTGATTCGAAGATTTGGTGACCAGCGACCTCCGAGAGTCAATTGTAAAAGTACAAAACGACTTCCCCACTCTTCATCAGATCTAACCTCTTGCACTCGCTCCGAGAAATCATTCTCTTTGGTTTTTCATTTGAATTCGTTTTGAAACTTTTATCATGGCCGAGCTAGAAGTTGAGGCGGCGCAAACTGATATAACTGCTTCAATGAGCGTCACGGTCCCCCGGCGCAACAGCATGTCTTCCGAACCACCAACTTCAACACTGGGAGACCAGTCACTGGAAGTTAGCAGTGAGACCTCGTGGTCCGACGCAGCCGCCGAGACCGAAGACTGGACCGCCTTGCATTCGGTGCTTCCTCTCTCATCTCATCTTTCGGAGCTTTTCGAAGAGAACATTACAGCCAAAGTCTGCCGCACCGCTACAAGATCCCTTCAAGAGGACGCCTTATTCGCTTCCAATAAGGTACGAAAAACGCCGATTGCCTTCCCGGAAATCGTGCCCCAAGACGGACCCAATGCCGGGCAGTATGAGTTCCGTGACCCGGACTTCTGGACCTGCGGTTTCTTTCCAGGAACGCTGTATGGATTGCTGGAACGAAGCATCAAACATCCGCAGACAATGAGATTTACGAACACTGTCATGGAGCACCACGCGATCAACCTTCGCGAGCACCTGCAAGAATTATGCAACATCTGGATCAGCCCTTTGCACGACATGGCCGGGAGGACCGACACCCATGACATTGGATTCATCATCATGCCCGCCCTGCAGAGAGACTGGGAGTTGACTGGCAACCTCAAAAGTTTCGATTCCATCATTCGTGCCGCTCGAAGTCTTGCAACCCGCTATGTTCCCTCTGCAAAAGCCATCCGTAGCTGGGACTGCCTTCTGAAGAAGGATATAACTGTGACAGACCAAACGACCAATCTACTGGCTATTGTAGACAGCCTGTGTAACCTAGACCTACTGTTCTATGCTGCAGCCCATACAGGAGATTCTACTCTTGCAGATATCGCCACCACTCACGCTCGTACACTCTTACACACGCATCTTCGACCAGAACCCACAAAGACACTTGCCAAGGACGGATACAAAGGCCAGCACTATTCGACTTGTCATGTCGCCAATATTGATCCAGTTACCGGCGCCCTTAAGTGGCGCTGGACAGCACAGGGCTACGCCAACGATTCAACGTGGGCCCGAGGGCAGTCTTGGGCCATCCTAGGATATGCTCAGACCTACCTCTGGACGAAAGACCGGGTGTACCTTGAGGCTGCTTGCGGAGTCGCGGAGTACTTCATACACAGACTCGACACTGCACCTTCGTGCGTCGATATTCCAGTCGCGGAGGAAGGAACTCAAAGCTCTAGCTTTTATAACGGGCGACTGAAGAAAACTAAGGGGCGTCATGTGCCCCTGTGGGATTTTGACGCTCCCATAAGTGACCAATCTAATCCCTTGCGAGACTCTTCCGCTGGAGTCATTGCGGCAAATGGCATGCTGCTTCTATCACAGGCTCTAAAGGGGGTCCAGCAAAAAGGGTTAGCTCATAGATTCTTCCAGGCTGCCGTCGACATTGTCAGAGACACCCTAGACCACTCACTCGCCATAGAGAAGGCACAGTTCGTGAGGAGCAAAGACACTGCCGGCATACTTGTCGAAGATTCCGTTGTGGGTAGAGCTTTCGACGGCATCCTGAAACACGGTACTGCCAACAACAACGAGAATGCGAGACGGAGGTACTGCAATCATGGTCTTGTGTACGGTGATTACTACCTCGTGGAATTTGGGAACAGGCTATTGAACATGGGTTTGGCGTAGAATATTTAGACTGGGATAGTTCCGAGAATTGCCAAGTAACGTTGCTGAGCGCATAAAGAACATCATGTTACCATCCTCCACCTTCGTATTCCGTGCCGAATATACCATCGTCGTAGCTGATGATCCTGTCCATATCCATGAACTGCTGGTCGAGGAGTATCTGAGAGATGTTACTCAAGTCGCCACTGCCGACGCTTCCTCTATGGTACATGTTTGTTTGAGCCATTGCTTCGACACCATTCATTTCCGTTCCAGACGACACGAGAAGTGGGTTTGAGTTCAGCGCCGATCCGTTGGGTGGAAATTGTTGGCCCGCGACGATAGTGTCAAGACGGTTAGACCTGGAGCCATGTCGAGATGCCGGCACGGGTGCAACGCCCATGGTTGATTGATTGTTTCTGCCATGAACTGACCTCCTTTCCGAGACGTTGGCTTGAGCTGGTGGAAACACTTGCGAGCCACCGGGGGCCGTATGATCGATCTCTGTCGTGTATCCTAGAACATTTATGTTGAATGAGGAATCATCGTGACAGCGAGTATGTATCTCAGACAGCTTCCTCGAGTATTTTCCAGCTAGGTTGTCTCTTGTGGGCTCTAGGCGGTGTGGACCAGCCCATCTGCTCGCCATTTCATCGAGGATTTGTACCAGAGACCAGAACTCCGGGGTCAGGTCCGTTTCCGGGCCATACCGCCATCGGAGAAGCAAGACCCGTGCGGCCACATATATGCAAAATGCGAACTGGCTTGATACGGGCGTCGCTGAAGGGGCGTGTTTTAGATAGTTCTCGGTGATGATGGCAATCTCAACAGCTGCCGCCTGACACGTATCGGCGCTCAGGATACTTGGCAGGCGGGCCCGGAAGGGCCATTCCCTCGGCGGAAAAGCGATGAGCTGATGAAGCAATATCATAGAGGCATTGTGTGTGACATGAGCCAGAGTTAAGTTAGGATCCATCCGGGTCGACTGACGAGCAGTGTTTGCTTGCCATTTGAGAGGCAAGAGCATTTTCCAACTGGAAACGGTAGAAAATCAGTATCGTCCGCGTGTTCTAGGTTTTGTGTGACTTACTGTACTAGGCGTAAGTCAAGCTCCTTAAATCGAGTGAGCCAGCTGCTGATGTCACGCTGATCTCGCATGTTGATCTTTTGTTGCAAGAAGTAGCTGGTAACCCGGCTTAGGCTTTCTGTCGCCTCGAGAGAGTATGCGAAAGCACCCACCGTCGACATGTCCACGTTGGTAGCTGCAGCCCCTGGAGATGTTCCTGCCTCGGAAGGGGTTCGAGTCTCCTCCTCTGCGGCTGCTTGGGATGGCGGCGCGTAATGGGACGGAATGAAAGCGATTGGGTTTCCGATCCTCCCAGCAGCCTTATCCCATATACCAAAATAAGGTGTGGCGACTTTGTCTTCTTTGCGCCAAAGGATGCCATCGCACGGAAGTCGGCAGTGCACATCATCTGAAGTGAGACTCGTGTTCCATCCCATTGTAACTGAGATGAGACGATCAAGCTTGAAGACGTTCCAGAACACTCTTCGTCTTTCTTCAGCCTCTGTCCAGCTCCCTGGCGGGGCAAGCGAGATGAAAGGTTGTGACAGAGATGGCCTCTCAACGTTGTCAAATTCAACTGTCAGTTGTAGGTATTCGACGGTCCGGGTGAGTGAACCGACTAAAGACCAAGCTTTCGCTGCCGCACCGCTGCCAATCTGTTTTCATGAGCAGGTGAAGCGAAGAAGGTGATTACGAAACAGAAAATCTTACATCGTTGAAGGCAATAATAATGAGAGCTTGGTGGCTCTCGACGCAAAGATTACGCATGGCATTCGAGACTACCCAATCTCTGATCACCTCTCGTTGCTGCGATGAGCCAAACACTCTGACCGCAACGTCTTCATCGTCAATGCATCTCGAAGCAGAAAGAATCATGGCATGAAGGACGACTCTAAGCGCCTCGAGCTCACTAGAGTGTTCGAGTCGTCGGCGAAACCTTGCTTCATGGATCATGGGGATCCACTGATGGACATGGGAAAAATATGCTTGGAGGACGACCTGAAGCGTCTCTTTGTCTGGTAAAGGAGGGAAAGAATCGATAAAACTTGGTTCGCTATCACTGGCCCGGCGTCTTTTAGCTCGGGATGGTTGATCAAGAACTTCTTGTGGCTGTTGTTCATAGCTGAGTGAGCTTCCGCTCTTGGAATTGAACCTTTGCAGCTCTCTAGCGAAGAAGGCCATAATATTGTATGCATTCTTCTCGAGTCCGCCGTTGATGCCATTTGAGTGTTCTTGGTTGGGCGAGTGCTCCGTCTCAGATTGCCCACGGTCTTGTGTCGTATTGTTCGTCCGATGCTGGTGGACTGTCCTTTCCAAAGCATCTTACAGCCTGCAATCAGTGAAATCCCGGCCAACACCAGTGAGGTTGAGACAAACCCAGTCTCCGATGCAAGTTCTCAATCGCCCCAGCCTTCATTCCTGGCTTGGACTTTTGCTTTTGGTACACACACTCGCTCCCTGTCACAAGTCAATTTGGGAAGTCAATCACCTTTCAAGGACCCACCTGTCTTGCGGCACTGCTGGCATGTTGGCACTTCCCGGGAACACCGCAGCTTGCGGCGCCGGCAGCAGTCGCAAGCCAGGGCCGCCGCGGCCTCCGAGGCGCCGGCGGAGTCGTCGAGAACTGCATCAGTGGCTTCGCCCTGGTGGCTCAGCTCAGATCCGTTATCCATGACTAAACATTGGTCGAGTTGAATCAGGTGCGGGTTCGACAATACGCGTGAAGTACGGCGGAGGCTGGTATAGATATGGTTCCAGGGCCAATGAGCCGACCTCCCGCTGGACATAACCCGAAGGCCGAGACGCCCCGCATCATCCCCCGCACTTCCATGCCCCTGGATCGGCAGCCGTGTGGGTGAGCAGTCTGGGGTTGCGGAAAGAAGGAAGTGGTTCTGGAGAAGTAATTCTTGAGGCAAATGTAAAATACATGGTTGTATGATGATTGCTCTGTGGTTTTTCGTGTTGAAGCTGCCGTTCAGTCGTAGAACCTCCACTTGGAGGTTTGATCCGGACTTAGACTCTGGTTCAAGAGCAGCGCCCGAAGCAGCTCGATAGGCATCGTGTTTGCCTTCAGAATTTTGTCGTGAAGTTCCTTCTCACCCATGAAGCCCTTCGTCAACACTTCCTCCCGCAAGCCATGCATCTGCAATGCTCCCAACATGTATCCGGCCTGGTACAACGGGGAATAATCGCCACCAAACGATCTGGTGACCTCACCCTCGGCATTCGACCTCTCATGTCCAACCCAGTCGACTAGCATATCAACACACTGCTGAGGCGTCATTTCTCCCAAGTGGTACTTGAGGGAGAAGATGATCCTTGCGCATCGGTGCATGCGCCAGAAAAGCGTGCCGATTTTGTCCTCCGCACTTACAAAGAAGTCGCCTCTGTTCCAAAGGACGTACTCCCAGTACATGGCCCAGCCCTCGACGAAGAAGGGCGTGGAGAAGAGCTCTCGATAAGGGTGGTGGCGCTTGCCCATAAAAAGCTGGAGTCGATGCCCAGGGATGAGTTCGTGGAAGGCTGTAGCGCGAGAGAAGTGAGGATTGTTGCCGCGCATCACCATCATCTTTAGATCATGATCCATGGTGGGGGTCGGATATGAGACCCAGAAGGACGGACCACCGAGAAAGAATGGCGACTCCTTCTGGCGCTCTGCTGAGATCATGAACATGCGCCAGGTCTCAGCTACCTCAGGAACCGTCACTAGGTCATGCTTTTTGACGAAAGCGATGCCCTCAAGAGCTAGCTGGCGGACCATTTGTGGCTGTTGCCCTGGCTCCACATAGCTATTTTTGACATATTCCATGGCGGCCTTCCAATCATCGCCAAAGCCGGCACTCACAGCTTCAACACTAGGAGGATGTCAGTTGCTACTCAGGCACGGATCCGGCTTCACCTACCCGGATGTGCTCCCACTTCCATCCATGTCCGGCCGAACAGAGCCCACTTTTTCGCTCGAAAGGCTGCGTGAGGCCTTTTTCATCTCCTTTTCGCACCAATCGTACTGTTCTTGTGCCAACTTGAGGAGCTCCTCGGGCGTATAAGGAATCATTTCCGCCTCCAGCTCATTGAGGAGGCCGTCTCTCCCGATCGGTTCGACTGCAGCACGGATAGACCCGGACCCGTTTTTCTGCGTAAGCCGAGTGTCGATTGCTGCTCTGATGCCAACGAGGGCCTCGTCGAGTTGCTGCTTGGGCACCGAGCACCACCAGGGAAACAAAGGGTCATACGGGGCGTAGAACCCATAAAACTCTTCGACATGACCTCGGATCTGATCAATGGTGCTCATGGCCCGCGAGAAGGTCGAGTCGTTTGCCTTGATCTCATTGGCTTGGATGGCCTTTGTCGTTTTCATTATGTTCCTGGCCGTCTCATTCAAAGTCATCGCTGTCTTCTTGCTGTCAACGGGGGCCATGTTTTGGCGAGCCTCGCAGATGTCGACAAGGGACTGAGCAAAAGGAAGTACTGGTTTGACTTGCTCATCTCGCTGACGGTCCAGAAGCAAGACACGAATATTCTTTCTCAGATAGTTGCGAAGAAGCAAGAAGTCGACCTTGTCTTCTTGGCTGTAAGTATCGAACGGCGCCTTGAATAAACTTTCGAGCTCTTCCTTGTAGTATCTCTCAAGACGATGAGATCTGGTAGGAGAAAACTTGATGTTGTAGAACTTTCTGAGGTCCTTTTCATCTGCAGTAATCCGCACTATGCGTTCAGGCATGGACTCAAAGTCAGCAGGAGCAGCATTGTGCTGCTCGCTGGCGCTGAGGTGAACCCAATCGCCACCGGGATGGGTGTCCGGAAGAGGCCTGGCTGCGAGACGTTTGGAAGTCATGGTGACAATGAACTATGCAGAGATGAGGTTCGATCGAATGATGATGTATCCCATCGGGTGCTGCTTGACGCCATTTCTGCCAAGGGTGGGGTAGAGCCAATAAGGGGCTGTGAATCTATTAAGTTAACCAATAGGGTTACAGTACCTCTGTTGCCTATAGATTTTGGGTATGCCAGAGGTACCAACAATCCTCTTGGATACATAAAGGTACGTTGCAGTCTAAGCAGCCCTTCCTCGTATATTTACGTCGCTGCGTGATGCTATTCCCAGACATCTCGCCTAGGGTCTGGCGGGCTCTTACTGCCCTTAGATTACTACAATAAGAGCAAGGCGAATTAACCTTCCTTGATCCCTTTGTATGGTGTTCCCATGGGATTGAGGTATTCCTTTTATCTATAGCCCGTTTCGGCCGTGACCTCTGCCGTCCTTTTGCTAATGGTCCAAACTGTTGAATAAGCTGGGATGCAAGCAGCTGCCGCCAGTGGTAGTGGGTTTTCACCTTCTGCCACCTAGGACTGCCCCAGAGCTGTAGCAGGAAGCTATTTACAACTACCACTTCCAGCAGGAAATTCCAGGCAATTGACTGCCAGCCCCCTCGCCGAATAGGATGGCTGTATTGATAATAGGACCTCATCTGGTCACTCACATCAACCCCATTCATCTTGTGGTTGTATTCATCGATTGCCCTAGGGACTGGAAGGTCCTTGCGGACGTCTGGGCCAAACACTTGCCGGGCAGCCCTCTTGGCAGCAGAATCCCCAGCTGGGCGGCGGCGGCTGCGGATAACTTCCTGGCCGTTCCGGAAGACAGTTGACAGGAAGAGTACTAGGGCATTATCCTTCCAGGCGAATTGGTTGACCTATTCATCAGTTAGTTAAGTAGGCAAGCAAGTAGGTAGGAGGGCATTAGGTTGCTCACCTCCCCATCTAAAGTAGGGATGCAGTGTATTTCGCCCCAGGGGATACCCCGTCCTTCTGTCTCTTTCTCAACAACTAGGATCCCATCTATCCCACTATCTTTCCGGCAGGTACCAGAAGCTCCAACCTGTTGCTTCCGTAGGGTACGGAAGAGCCGTATAGAGGCGAAGAGGTTGTCAAGAAAGACGTGGTAGGTTGCAGCTGGAAGTAGGGAGATAAGGGTAGTTACTACCTGCTGCGTTGGTGTCAACAGAGCCAGCTTTCCACCAGCTGGCCCAGCTGGCCCAGCCGGCCCAGCCGACCGGGCTGTCCGGACTGTCCGGGCGGGCTGGCCTGGCTGGGCCTGGGGGACTAATGCGTATGGGCCCTTTCCATGTACGTGCCACAGCCACCGTATACAGTAGCCAGACTGGGCAAGGATCCAGATCTTATAGCCAGTTGGGATAGGTTTCGTTGGAATCGTTGTTGTTTCTAGAGATCGACCTGTAAATCGGACCATAGCCTCATCAACTGTAAGATCTGAACCAGCTGTGTAAAGGGAATCCCCAGTCTCTTGGATATGGGCTGACCACTGATTAACCTTCCGGTATACATCCGGCATTTGATCTGGGGCCCGGCCCCGGCCCCGACCCTGGCCCTGGCTGGGCTGGCCGGGCTGGAATTCAGCAGTGTCGAATATCCGCAGTCGCTGGAGTAGTAGTTGGAAACGGTCCCGGGATATAAACCGCGTGAATAGGTGGATAGGATCCTCCTTTTGCTGCTGGGTTGACCAGTAGGTTGATAATCTAGATTCCCTATAGATCCCTATATATAATAGGATCCCTAAGAAGAGGTAGATCTCATCTACTGAAGTCTTCCTCCATTTATATACTCTAGACGTTCTAGCACGCGGGCCCTCCTTCGACAACGGCGCCGCATTCGTCCACTGGGCCCACTGCTCCACGAGGCCCTGCGGAACGTATTGCATGAACAGGTCAAGCGGGCTTGCCGGCAGCCCCCGCACCTCTTGGGCCCGGGCCGGCACGTCAAAGGGTCGGAAGGAGCCCGGAGGACCATGCTCGGTAGCCGGAGGTTCGTGGGGCCGAACTGTTGCTGCGTCACAGCGCTCGGGCGTACAGTCTGTATTACAGGCAGCGGTAAGGTCTTCTGGAAGGACCTCAACTACTATACAACTACGTGTAGAAGTAATAGAATCATCAGAAGTAACAGAGGTATCAGAATCACTAGAAGACATTTCAGCATCAATCAAAATGGTAATTAGAGTGGTGATAATAGGTAAAAGAGCATAGGGGTACATGACGTATCGTTAAGTACCCCTTTGAATGCGGGGTAATAGTGGGTAAATAGTGGGTACTTGGAGGTCTTGGCAAAAATGGCGTCAAGCAGCACCCGATGGGATACCAAGACGTAGCACCCGGCAGCAATGAGCAGAGAGTGCGGGGGAGATGATGTTCTTGAAGCAAAGGCATGGGCACGAGCTCTGGTGGCCGCGGGGTGGCTTATCTCGGTCCCGGTACACCGGCTCCTGGGACAGGGAACGCATCGACATCCTTTAGTGGGGCTGATAACGACCGTAGTGGGCAGGTGCACTAAAGCGAAGCTTTTCAGAGACAGCGGGTTCCTTGCACCTATTTATCATCCATCAATCATGGTTTGCACGCGACTCATTCACCAATCGTTTCAATTGCTCCAAGATCAAATACCTTCTCTGACTCTACATTACTTAGGCAGTGATCGGTATGTTGGATAAAACTTGGATAACGTAGGTAACTTGGATAATTAGTACTTGTTGCTTAGTAATTCCTGCCAAGTGGAAGCATAATTGCATGAAGTATCGCTGTGATCCCTGATGTTGAGGATGTTACTCACCGCCTGCCCTGTAGATAATAGGGTTCATTTCCCCTCACTTTTGACGTTATTATTAATTGCTTCTTCCTCTTGCTAACGTCGTTATCGCGAAACTGCAATAGCGAATTAGCAAAGCGAAGAAGGACTCTCCATTAACAAAGAGGGCACTATCATTGTTGTTGCTGACGAAGACGATAGCAGCAGCGACAGCAGCAGCGACAGCGGAAGCGACAGCGGCAGCGGCAGCAAGAGAAAGCACCCACCACGGCGGTCATCAAGGCAACCAGCAAAGCGAAGGCGGTGGTTTGATGATCTCGATGATGATGAAGAAGTTGGTGAGGCAGTCAACCAAGGCAGCATTCTGCCTTCCTACGAAGAACAGACTCAGCAGTCTATCAGGAATGTTAGCCAAGCACGAAAACGGTCTCGTACGCCATGGAACTCAGACCTAACTCATCGCTTCATAGAGGAGCTCGTCATCCTTTATCAGGACAAGAAACTTAACACTACCAAGGCTGCCACAAGAAGGCCAATTTTCATCAAGCTTGCAACGCAGATAAACAACAAGGCCTAGTTTACTAACAGCGTAACTGCTATACAGTTAGCTAATAAGTATGACGTTAAGAGAAAGAGGTACGATAACTAGGCCTCTGTTGCCTATAGGTCAGGCAATACGTACAATAAAGATGACGGCAGAGTCTTTTGCAGTAATGAGGCAAAAGAGAGCTTTCTCAGCGACCACCCACGGCAAGAGTGGGTTTTCAAGAAAGGGATAGGACCGCCAGCTCCATACCAAGAGATATGGAGTACCACTGTTGGCAAGGGCAACAATATCCAGTCTATTGACGAGGTCAGCCGTAAGGTCAACTCTGGGGGCAACAGTAGTAACCAAGAGAACGTTAACAATGTCAAAGAAGACGACCTTAATCCAGGTACACAGGATCTACAGCCAAGTCAGTCTCCTTTTTCATTACCTCAGTCCCTAACGTCATATCTTCACTCAACTCCTACTCCTTAACGTTGCTAATTCATACCTATCGGCAACAACCCACAGAGGAAGAAAACATTTACTGCTGCCAAGGCCAACGCGTACGTTGGCCAGTCGATACAGGACCTTAGTAACAAGTTCTCCAGCAGTAAAAGAGAGGTGTTAGCAATAAAGTTAAAGGAGAAACAGAGGGTGAGAAAGCAGCTGTTACGTAAAGAAGTTAAGGTAAATAAAGCAATAGAGGACCTTGCGAGGTTTCAAAGTAACCTTAACTATAAGGTTTATCTAGTTGTTTTAAATAGGTTAATAACGAAGGAGAAGAAGTTAGTAGTATTATAAGCAAGGTATTAAAACTTACTACTAAGTAACAAGTTAAAGAAGGCGTATTATATAGAAGTATATAAGTAAGAGAAAAGTTAATAGGTTAGTCAGTTGTAATAAACAGTTATAATTATTTCTATCTACCTCTGCGCGCCTACTGCCTGCCACTGTTGCCACATTACTGTTGCTGTCTGCTGCTAAATATCATCTATACCTTGCCCCATATACCACTTATTAGCCCTTTTGCCTGCTTAAAATACATTAATATCCTTATCTTTAGTGTCTTTAATAACCTTCTCTTTAAGATAATAAAGCAAAAAGTTATAGAGGCCTGTTACTACGTATATAATCTTAACTTGCGAGTCAAGGTAATACTCTGGAGCTGCTTAGCAAATAATCTTCCACTTCCGCTTAAGGCGACCAAAGACCTGCTTAACGATAACTCAAAGGCGACTATAACGGAGGTTGTATAGCTCTTAGGCTATTGCTGGCGGTCTCTCTGCGTCCCTCCATTCCTACAAATGATAACAAGTTTTGTTATACGGAACAACAAGGCTACTTCGTCCACCAAACCCTGCGTCAGCTAAGAAATATCGACCTTCTGGGACTCGAAACCCTCGACTATACGCAAAATTAACCAGGCTGGCATCGTAAACAGACCCTTCAGCCCCAGCAAGCACATACGAGAACCCTCCATCGAACCAGACTGCAGCAAAGACATTCTGGGCCACGGTACCCTTCTGACTTCGCCACGTTGCCTGATTGTTTTCGGAGATATACGCATTAATAAGAGTGCCGTCAACTGCGCCAACACAGCCAGTAAAGTATTTACCTAGCTTCTTGTTGTTCTCAATCTCTAGCGAAAGCTCTGCTTCTCCAGCTGGTATTACGTATGCCTTGTGGAGTTTAACAAGGTATAGCAATACCTCATTCTATACCATACACACTGTTAACTAACTGATCCAGAAGAAATAACTAGCGTTCCGTTGTGCGCTGCCAGTTACCAATATAAACAGACTAATAAGCACTTTCTGCTCAATTAGAAGGTTCTTTGACGACTGTAGAGGCGTGTTATTCCTAAGCCACCTCATGAGTACTCGAAACTGCCGTTGACCCATACGAAAGAGGCTGAAGAAGCGACGATTTGAGCCGCAAAGGAGCTGCTGACAGAACCGCTGGGCTGCCTTTTTTCCACCCTTATTAATAACCTCCTTTTCTGCTGCAATTTGCCCATAGTTATATAGGCAGCGGCCGACTGCAACAGCGCCAGATACTGCGACTGTTGCAAATAGTTGCGTATTTTTCATGACAGTTGTGAGTTATTAGCGGTTGGATAACGTTATCCAAGTGCTAATGATGGTCCAGAGGACCATTAGGGATTTGTATGGGCAAAGAGGGGTTATGATCCCTTTCAGGGCGGCAGAATGTCAATCTTATCCAGGTACGGGGCAAATGTGGCATAACTTTGAGTTCATGCAGAGGCGAACCCAGGACATGGAAAATGGGCCTCAAAAAGGCCTAGCGCAGCATTTATTCAGTTTTAGGGTTCATTTCTTATCCAAGTTGCGTTATCCAACTGGCATTTGAAAGTTATCCAAGTTTCCGATCAGGCCCTTATATAAGTGATGGTTTGCCATGTAGTGAACCTTGTTGTCGCTGTGAACGGCTCATTGTATATGCATACACGAGATAATTGATCTAACACTGGCTCTCGACAGCAATAACCTCTGACACACCGGTCTCGATACCCTCGCCAGCACTCTCGACACGGACGAACTGAACAGAGCCAGCAAGCGTGGCTTTCGTCTCGAAGCCGGTCTTGTCAACGGTTACCTTCTCGGTCAAAGCGTCATTGGAAGCACCGGCGAACACCGTCCACTTCTTGTTCTCTGTCGCGCCGTTCCAGCTCATATAGACCTCAGTCTGGTTATTGGCATTGCAAGCGAAGGCCTTGGGGGCGTAGTAAGGCTTTCCAACCCAAGGGTATCGGTGGTTGCGGTAGCTTTGAACAAGCTTATCCTCGCCGAACTGTGCAGTGAAGACGCACTCGCCCTCGGCGTTGAACTCCTTGATCTTGGGCGTGCTACCGTAGCCAATGACCACGTGGCCGCTGCCATCGTTCAGAATCTGTACATTGCCCTGGGAGACAGCGAAGATGGTGTCCTCATGATCGATGAACTCTTGCTCCAGAGTGGCTTCCCAAGTGGCCGTGTTTACTTCAAGAAGGATACCAGAAGTCTGGTTGACACTGTAATGGTGAGTTAGACGGCTGAATTCAAATTCTGCCCAAGAGCATGAAACGGTTTGGCTTACCCAGACGCAACACCACTATTATCGTTGTTGAACAGCGAAATACGGGTAGTGCCGTTGCCCTCGGCGTGTATGCGAGCATCGTGTTGGTAGCAGAAGGACAGACCGTTCCTAAGAGCGAAAGAGCCGCCAGTGCGACCCTACTTTTGTCAGTTGCAACTCATGACAGGATAAGAAGGGAATCTTACGTTCAGCGTCCACTCAACCGATCCATTCTGGGCAATCTTGAAGATTGAGCAGTAGTATCGTGAGGACACCAAGAAGCCGCCATCCGCAAATCGCTCAATCGAGTTGATGTGGAACGGTCCCCATGGGTAAGACTGGTTACGCCCAAGATTCTCCAGAGGGTAAACCGCAGCGGAATCAACCAGGGGGATCTCGTCCAAGTGGTCTAGGTGGCTCCATTGGAAGAGAATCTCGTTCGTCTTGATATCCATCTCGAAGAAGAGAGAATCAACGATCCAACCGTCTGCAGGACCACCAACAGAGGTCAGATCCGTCTGTGTAACGTTATTTGCTGGGAAATACATGGTTCCCTGGGGTGTAATCAGGTCCTCGTGCATGTCGATCCAACTTCCATTTGCGAGACCTGAGGAGTCCCAGCCGGCGAAGGTCTGCAGGTTCAGGCCATCTTTGTGCTGGGTCAAGGTGACGTTGTAGATGTTTTTGTAGGTTTGATCATAGATGACCACAGCACCGTAGCCGAAGCCATAGGGTTCTGGCATCGTGATACCCGTGTACATCGTCAAGACGGGCTCGCCATCCAGTGTTTGAGCGCGCCAAGCGGAGACGTCGCCGTACGGGCCCTCCCAGATCAGTTCGTTTTCATTACTCATGATGAAGACGGAGTAGTTGTGGCCGCCAGAGCCAGACTGGTCGAAAAAGAGGTGACCCTCCGCGATGTCTCCGGTCTGAGTGATCTTCAGAGACGGAGGCTGCAGAGCGGGCTCAGAGCGGTAGGTCTGCCACGGCCATGGGTTGGTGGTGCTGTTTTGGGCCAATACCACATGGCCGAGGCCAAAGGCAGTGATTGCCTTGAGAAGGAAAGTAGAACGAACCATTGGGAATGCAGGCTGGATTATTAGGAAGCGATGTCTCGAGGAAGGGGGGGAAAAAGGGAAGAAACCCCCAAGGAAAAGAATGTCTGACGGCTTTTGTATCCTACAAGATGCGGGCACGACTATCACATTTCCCGACATCGGTCAATCAGCCCCAACGTCGACTTCAAATTTTCTCACAACCGCAGTGCCTTGATTTGCAGCCCTGGCAGCCATGCCTCCTCTGCTAGAATGCGATTAGTGCGGGTCAGTTCCGAACAGTAGTTCGGCTATTTTTCAGTGATATAATCGTCATCTGTCTCCATACCTCGCATCTGATAAGATGAGATTGATAAATCACAGCGATCGACAACCTCGTAGTGCCGGGTTGTGGGGGATATTCGTAATTGTTTGGTTACATCAGGCCCAGTATATAAATCAGAAAACCCACCTTGGAGGCTTGTTTTGCTAAAGCATGTCCACCGCACTTGGAATTGGCATCCACAACGGCAATCGGTTGTCATCGGGGCCGAGGCAGCAGTGTGACCCGACTGCCGTCCAGCTTGACGCTTCTATTGCGTCGCACAAAAGCCAGAAAGTTTGTTGATGAATTAGCCCTTGCCCAGTCTGATGGTGTCCAAAACACTTGAGATCAAACCAGCACAGACTGGACGATCAAATTTGCCTAGGGCTGGACTTCCAGGAGTTGTATCAAATGAGCGTGAGCAACATATTCCTTTGCCAAGATGCCAAGTCGGACATTTCCCGACGGCCGGGACGGAGGGGAGTTGCGGATGGAGCCCGGTGGGCCGTTTGAACTCTCATATAGAGTCCTTCACGCCTCAAAAACCAGACACAGGCACAAAAGCTCGGGGATCGATTTCTGCTCCGGTTTCCGATCTCAGTCCCGGAGCTACTCAATGCCGACCAACGTCTATTCCTTTCAGTTATTCTTTTGAGACATACAAGAAAAGCAGTACAGGGAGATAATACAATTGACAAGATATTGAGTCCAGGGCCAACACGAAGTAATTATAGTACTCATTAAACGTATAAGGAAAACAGGTTTGTGCGGGGGAAAAAAGCTCAATCTGAGAACACGGAGAAGACGTTTCAAGCAACTCACTGTAGACCCGGGCTCGCCTCTGTATAGTATATATCTGGAACGAATCTTTTGGCATAAGCCCTTCTGTTCAAGTCCCTAAGCGCACACTCTAGGGAGAATCATTGCCAGCAGTCAAAGGGAAACCTTCCGATCCTGCCATGAGTCTCCTGAGTCAGTAAAACAAATATGAATCTTAGAAGAAAGGTACAATGCATGATGAACCATGCATGCTAATAATTAAGCTTATCCTTCGTGCTGGAACAGACGTATGACGTGCTTGGTCCACTTCATGGTGTCAAGTGGGAACTTGCGAACTTGCGAACCGCAGTTCGATATCATTAGATGTTCATCAATAGACCCACGTATCACTAACGAACACAACTAGAGGGGCATAAAAAGAACACAGAAAGTAGATAAGGCCTTAGGCGTTGTATGTAGTAGTCCTACGTCAGATCCAACAGACCAAACCAACCTGCTAGGGTTGATAAATAACAGAGGCCACTCTCTCTTGAACAAACCCTCTTTGCTCTACCTTAAACAGGTGATCATCCATGAGAGGAATCGTATCTTTACATCTCAAACGAAGTTGCCACGACATCTTATCACGGGCGGACCAAGCAAAGGTCAAATAGCGCATTTCCAAGCCATCACATGGGCTTCTGAAGAGCCCTCTGAACCAGACCTCATCATTCGAGAGCCCGTCGGCCGCGTCTTTGATCCCCAGAAGGGCGAGATCAGCGATCGCTCGACCAGCGCTTCGTCACTAGAAGCCGGTTCTTTCCGACTCTAGGCCGCGGCGTGATCAGCGTGAACAATACTCTGTGCCACGGCGGAATGGTCGCATCTATTTTCAACGAGTGAGCCGGGGCCGTGTGCTGGATCAACAAGGCGTATGGATTATTGGAGTTCCTGCCGCAGGTAATCCAGAGTCTCAATGCAAGCTATTTGGATCCGGCCTCGACAATGTCAACGATAGCTGTGACAGCTTTGCTTCAAAAAGAAGAGGGATTTAACGACAAACAAGGCGGGTAAAATGCTTGCAAAAGCAGAAGCTGTATATGTATCCATTACGAAGCACAGAAGACCAATAAACGATGAGCCGTGACGTGTGTTAGCGGTTCGACAGCAACATATTCAACATCATTAAATTATGTGCTGGCTTAGATGATCATCTCCGTACAAGGACCAATTTTTAGTACATATTTTCAATCGGTTCTTAACGAACTGCCATAAAATTTCAGCACAGTATTTCTGCTAGCCTTGAGCTCCCTTAGCCTGTGTGCTCGTTGAGGGCCGAAAGTTATGGCATTGGCCAGGGTGTCATGCGAAAGTTCGTAATTAGCATCTTTGGCAGAGTTAGGAGTAGTTTGGCCACGCCCCGGACATTGAGCCCAACAACATTCAATGTTTGCTCAATCATTAACCCAATTCAGCTGTTGGTCCAGTGTGTTGGCTGCTGAATTGCCTATTGGTTTGGCCAGAAAAGGAACCCGAAAGCCTAGTCCGCATTTCCAGCAAACAAAAGCAAATAAAAGTGGAAAACATGCCATGGAAGGATCTAAATCTTGGCACGTACCCGTGCCAGCGTTTCGCCCGTTCGTAACCGGCGGAATCCCGTCAAGGGGGCAGTGCAGCTACGAGCTTTCACGATATTTTGGGCGACCAAGTGGCTGACATGCGCTCAGTCCAGTTGGAGAGTGTTTTGTTAGGGCATGAATCAGCAACAGAAACCGATCAATCCGGCACGTCGGCACTTAATGAGACATAACAAAAAGCCACAGCATCACAAAGCCGTTGGATTGGGCGCTGGAGGATCCTCTTACTAGCCGCTAGGACTGCTTCCGAGATGAGGTGGCGTGCGACTCCCGTCTCAGACCTCCTTAGCACCATCTGGGGGCGTCATTGTACCCGGGGATGAGACCCGTCATGGTCAAACAGTCATGCAGAATATTGATCAAAAAGGGTCTTGGGACAACTGCTCTGGATTATTGGTTTCCTCTTTTCCTCATTCTCCATCTTTGACCGTCAAGCACCAAAGCCGACCGTTGACCTTGGATCCATTCACTCGTTATTGCATCAACACACTCTTTTAATACATAAAGAAAACCACTTGAGTCCATCAGTCGCTCCTCAGCCACCAACAAAATCAACACGAGACTATTAAGAAACCCGCGAAGATGTCCTTCAGACTCATCGCCTCCGTCACTGTTCTAGCGGCTGCCGTCCTGGCCAAGACCGATCTCGCCGGCTGTGTTTCCTCCGACTCGATCGTCACGCCCACTCAGGGCAGCACCCCTTATGCGACCCGCGTCTGGTACGTCCCCGACACCGGCGAGATCTGCGCCGCCCTCGACTGCGGTGGTGGCCGTGCCCCTCCCAAGACTACCGTTCCCGGCTGCGGCTCGTATGAGGGTACCGAGACATACTCGCCCTCATTCTTGCTCCTCAAGACCAGCGCCGTGGCCGTCGCCCAGACGACGCTGCCCTCCGTCATCACATCAGCCCTCGAGAGCACCATCACCAGCGCTGTCGAAAGTGCTGCCACGACTGAGACCAAGTCAAGCCAGACTGAGACGGTTGAGAGCCAGAGTGGAAGCGAGATCGTGACTTCGGCTTCGGCATCCACCACTGTCGTCGTCCCTGTTGTCGGACTGAATGCGACGGCCACCTTCCTGACGACGACCGCCGCATCGGGCTCTGGCCGCCAGACCTCTATCCTGGGCAGCAAGTCCGCTGCGTCTGCCACGACCTCGGCCACGAGCACACCCAATGCTGCGGCTCTTACCGGGGCGTCGCGCGAACTGTTTGGTATCGTTGCAGGCGTGGCTATCGTGGCGGCTTTGTTTTAAGGTTCATTCGGGAATGCGTTGTATGACCAGAACGTATGAGAGATAGAGACATGATTTATCCATGTATAATTTTGTAATACAATAGTCCACACTAATCCACCCTTTCTCTCAAACGGTCCCGCCTGCGTAAAAGTTAGGTACTCTATCCAACAACGTCTGGTATTCCTGATCGGCATTCGTGAATTCCCACCCGCCGTCAAGTCCGTTGCTTCTTCCCTCCTCCAATCGAAATCCATAGACATTGGTCCATGACCACTTCCCGATCTTGTCCGTCCGGGGGATGATTTCAAATGTCACCCAGCAAAGAGCGCTTTGGTTGGAAACAACATCGACCCGGCCATTACAGAGCCGAATGTCTGTGCCGAGCCCGCTTTGGTTCAGTTTTTGGAGTTGCTTCAGCACGCCTGACGTGGCAATGTCGTGGTTTTGGAGGGTGCTGATGCCGCCGAGGGTAAAGCTGGTGAAGTTGGCGAGGTAGAAAGAGGCCAGTGAATCAGCGACGTTCTGTAATGGCACCGATACGTTCCCGCCTTGTTGCGCGGCGAGGCCGTAGGCCGTTATCGCGGCTCGGGCGGCTTCCTTGATTCTCACCATTGGTGATTTGAATAATAGGCTTGGATAGCTTCGGGACTTACACGTGAAGGGACTGCCCCTTTGTTGGACGAGGCCTGGCTTTTATATGACCGGCATGCGGGGAAAAACTCAATGTCTAAGGCCTCCAGTTTCCGCAAGCGGTAAGGGGCTTGCTGACGGGGACAGCAACGTCGCCCCACCAATGTAATTAAAGTCCCGAACGGTATGACAGGCTCGAAATGCATTGTTGCGAGGTCGCGAGTAAGGCTGGTGCCCTGAACTTTGGGTGTTGGCAATCAAGTTCGACATCAAGGACAATGCCAAGAAACGCCTGCCACTATTTAGCTATCTTCTCCACGGAATGCACTATATCCAACAGGCTGTTGACATCCTGATGTGGTCTAGATGTCCATGATTGTGCCTGGCTACATGCCCGGTGGGATGAACTCAACCGTTTCAAAAATGTATGTTCTCTTAGGGAAACCAAGGTTTTCTCGGCTCTTTAAAGTTTAAGGACGGACGGGGCCGTTGCTAGACTGGGTATACGTTGCGTGGTTTGAGCCGATTCCTATATATCTCATTGTCAAGCAATATAGCTTGTAAAACCGCGAACCGTTTTTAACCAGCACCCGCATGGTGACTTTGGGGCAACATTCTTCCCAGGTCCACCCGTTGCGTACGTCCGAGATTTCAGATGCACTCGCCAGCAAGATACCGGGGCATTGATACATGTATGCTGGGAGTCTGGATTCGGAGGTTTGAGTTGAATTACCACGCCGATTCTCGAACGTTCTTGAAACGATCTAGATCGGAGACATGCAGCGGAGATTTTGCGAATTTCGGGGTTTCTACTGTAGCCCGACCTGCTTTTTGAAATCGCTTAACCACTCGGCAATGTCTGCTGGAGTTTGATTCCAAGGGTCATCACTAGAAAGATTGTTTATTAGCAGAGAGCAAGACAGCCGACGCCTTTTCCGAAAGGTTCCATCCAGGGTGGCACCACTTACTCGTCGTAGAGTATCCAGCGGGCTTGGTACCTTATCTCCTCGTCCGTCGGTACGTGTTTGTTAGGATTGTTGGGTGACATCGTACTCGCAACAAAACGCAAAAGCTCCCGCGCCAAACGAGCGTATCTATTCGGATCGTTGAGGAAGAACGGCATGCCCGTGCCTCTTGGTCGTTCGCTCCATCGCAAAGAAGACCCTGACCCGGCAAAGAGCGTTTTGCTGGTTTGTAGGCGTGAATACAAGTCTTGCGAAGCCGTTGATATGTCACCGACGAAACGGTCTCCAAGTATCTCCGGGCCGGCTGGTTTTGAGTATATCGATGGTGTTAGAGAACTCGCAATCCCAACCTCGCTGTTTGTCCTCTCTCCGTCGCCGATGTAAGCCAGCAGTTTCTCCGATTCCCCATTCAATTGCCCCAGCTCCGCAAGCCCGCCATAAAATCCATCAAGCTGATCATCAGCTAATGCTTCCAGTGTGATTCGGTTTGGGCCGAAATCCAAATACGAATCTCCAATGGCCTGTTCCGCTCTCTGGCGCAGACGAACAATCCACTCAGTTGACCCCCAGATCAGCCGAACCAAAAAGCCTGCAAATCTTCTTGAAGGGTTCGTTGAGGAAGATTCAATACGATATAGAATAGCGCATGCCTCCTGCTGTAGGTCGACATCCGAAAGAGCCAGGCCCAGGCTCATGTGCTCTCTGAGATGTCTACAAAGCTGAGACTCTAGCTTGCAATCTTCGAAAATGTCTGCTTTGCCTTTAATTTTGAGTTGACTCATGCGTAGCTTTGTCAACTGATTCATTGGCCGGAGACGAGCTTTTGCGGCCATCTCGGTTGAGCTCATGAAGAGGTCTCGAACCCAAGAGGAAGCCGTTATCGTGAGGTCAGGCGAGAAGAATTGCGAGCCAAAGATGATACTGCAGCCTTCGTACACTAGGTCGTTGTCTGAAGGTAAAGTTTCGTTTGCCTCAAAGAAATTGCGCACAAAGTACTCCAGCTCCAGCTTGAGAAGCTCGTAAGCACTGGGAGATGTGTCAGCTGGTCCAGTGCCTGCACAGAAAGGTACGGGGGCACTCTGCTCCCATTGAATCAGGTCTATGAAGATAAGTCAGCAAATTGAGCTTTTTGAAAGCAACATATACGTACACGGCGGTACTGCGTTCTCAAGCTTTGAAAGTACGGACGGCTCGAACCCCCAATCCCCTTTCCAGTCGGACATCGTGCTGCCATCATTGCGGTAGTGTTCTGCGATATGGTCTCCTCGACAGGCCCATGACTCAAACGTGAGGTTACAGAACCCGCATCTTGATCGGATATTGTCCGTCGTGATCTTCCACTTCTCGGCGTATTTTGCCATCTGCTTCGTTCTGTGTACGAGTTTCAGATGCTGCCTCAAGTGATCTTTTCGGTAGAAGGTGCGGTCCTCATATGGTCTGTCTAAGCAAGCTGCTTGATGATGGCCGTTAAGATGGTGCTGGTCTGGGTTTACCTCTCCACAGTAGACGCATATGACGCCTTTCTCAAGGTCGATCTCGGTAGACCCTCGCGGTGAACAAATCCACTCTTCGAGCGACAGATGAAGGGTCTTTTCATGCCGTTGCCAGTCGTACTTCGCCTTAAACGTCTCTGCACAGAAAGTACATTGATAGGCATTGCGCGTCCGCATCAGGCTTGTTGGCTTGCCTCTTTGAAGCTTGGTGGTCGCTCGTCTCCTACGTCGATTCGAGTCCTTTCTGACCCTATTCAGGGGGCTGGGTGACTTATTAGAGCCATAGGAGTATGCAGAACCGTTGGATCTCGAGCCTCTGCTCGAGTAAGAGGTCCCAAGGCTGCTAATCGAGGATGCATTCTCGGATGACCTGGCAGAAGATGGCGACCGGATTGAATGATCCGAATGCTTTGTTGAAGCAGCGACGGCACGGGAAATATCCGACACTAAAGCGGGCTCGTTTTCTGGAGGCGAATGCTGCCATCTTTGTAGGGGGTTCATCTGCTCAAAGGGCATGGGCGTGGGTCGCCGTGCAGGAATGTCGATAGCTCCGGAAGCGGACTCGGTCCAAGATGGAATCCGGGGAGGTGTAGCCCCATTCAAGCCAAACCTCCTGCGACGACGGGTGTTGGCGAACCAATTAACGAGCTGCTGTTTGCTCAACCCCGTTTGTTTTTGTAGCCGCTCTACTTCCTTTGGTGTGGGGTAAGGGTGATGCTCGTGATTATCAAACCATGTTCTCAGCCCTCTGACAGCAGCGGAGGTGAAGCGGCTGCCCACTTTGGGCGCTACATTCGCGACGGATGTGTTCGCATCCTCTGGAGCCATAGGGCCCGGATTCTCGTTCTCAAAGTTGTCTGACAGTGGCGCACCCCCCGAGACACTTGATGACGGCGATTCCATACCTCCGTACGGTTGTTGTGTCTCGAGGCTGGCGAACCGGGCCTGTGGATGACCAGAGGAAGCATTATCCGAGACATCATCTGAAGGGAAAAGGCAGAATTGGCTGAAGTCAAACTCTGTATCGGTTGCAAGCTCTGGGGCTATTTGTGCGGCGACGTAGTCCGCCATGACTTATCGTCACTTTCTTGACTCGAATATATCCGAACTTATTCGGGATGAGTGAAAAGATTCTCCTCGAAAAGATCAACCAGATTTTGATACGCAGACTACTAGTGGTTAGCATTCATTGTTCAGTCGACGTGGAGGGTTGCACGCCAGTAGGTTTCCGGAGACGTGGGAGAGTGGGGCTGTCGAAGGACATGTCAATTTAGGGCGGAAGTCTCGCATGGTGATCCCTCCGCCATTTGATGAATAACCACCTAATGATTGGACAGCTGACAAGTTATCAACACTAGCACTGTGCCGCCTTCGTTTCCCCAGTTCGGCCCATCGGCCTACTCAGCTCTTTCACCACAATGCATTGTAAACAGCTCTACATGTATGTGGAACCTACATGATCGTCAGTGATGAGTGAAGCCTTACTGAAATCCTGAAGAGGGAACTTTCAATGAAAAGATACTTGACATGGCTTACACATCTTACTCGGCCATCCGGCAAACACAGTTCAGGTAAGGGACATTGAAGACAACAAGGGCTGCAAATGCCACAAGCCAATATTTCATTATTAGGTGCAGATATGTCTACTCGAATTGTAAAGCTTAGCTAGACTCGGCCTTATAGCATGATAAGCTCGATCATCGCTAGGGGGCTATGCAACATCTACATTGACGATGATGATGATGGCAACCCCCTTTATTTCAAGCCGCAAAGCCCTGGTACACCACGAAGTTATAATTCCTTCGTCCGTCAGTCTGTTTGGTTGTCAATGGCCTCGAAGTCATGTCTCCAAATGTCCCAGTGGTCGCTCTTGGTAGGATCGCCGAACGGAGACAGTGCAGCAATACGCATCCTGCCATATGTCAATCAAAGTCTGAAACAAAACCTCATTCAGTCGACAAAGACATGGACTCACAAGTAATTTCCTGGTTTGATCCTTTGCCCATCAGCCAGTCGCCCCAGCCACCACGCCTGGTACGGAGGGTAGTTGTAGTCATCACGGGCTAACTCTGTCAATGGCCCCCTGATGAGATCAAACTCGTTGTGAAAGTCCGGATCAAAGTACACTGAGTGTCTATCGTTATCCTATGCCAATGTCAGCTCATCAACGCAAAACAGTCAATGCAGGTGTGTAAAAGTCATCAGACATACCCAGGTAGCCGCCATGCCGACGAAGCCACCCTTGCCAGGAACAGGCGGGTATGTCCCCCAATCTTTCTCCTCCCAACCAATCTCGAAAATGTCCCACCGCAAGATCTGAGCGCCATATCGGAGCCTGAATTGAAGCCTCGGGAAGTCTTGCTCGTAGTAAGAAAGATTGAACGTGAAGCTGTATACTTGTCAGGTCGTCAATCAGAAAGGCCCGAGAGAAGCCACTCACTTGGATTTATACATGATGGGAGTCGCGCCTCTTCCCGAGTATATACTGGGATAGTCTTCGACGAACATTTTCCTGAAGTTCTTGCGAACATCAGAGGCAACGCCCATATAAGGTACGGCCAGCTCTTCCCCGTTGGACGCGTGGACGAGAATCTTGCCGCTGTAGAGGGGCATCGCTGAGCTATTGAAGCTGTTGGATTCACAGGTCAAATGGGGAGATACTCGAGTATCGTGGGTTAGCAACGATCACCGTCAAAGTGGTGATATTGCTTGTTGTGGTTGTTGTTAGAAAGTAGAAGTGAAAGTTGGGCTGGGTGGTTGAGAAGGATATCTCCAGGCTGGGCTGGAGAATCCGTGTGATCTCATTGGCCACCCCCGAAGTACGTCATGTGGATATCACGTGCCGTACTTCACCCAACGTAATCCAGATATCAACACTAGCAACTCTCTGTTTTGTGCCAGGAAGCCGGATCACGCGAAAGTAACGTACAAAAGCCCCTTTCTGGCTGAAAGCTCAAAAAACGCAATAAAAACCCTAAGTTGCAAAAAGTCGCAACAGAAGATCCGTCTTTCCGTATCCCGTATCCTCCATATCCCACATATCCTCATCCGTATCCCCTCTATCACGTGCGTGTGACCCATCCCTCCATTCTGACGATCGCGCGGTTGCTGTTAATGATGCCCTCCAGGGCTCGGTTAGGCAACGATTTAGTAAAGCTGTCGGCAGGGTTATCATCGCCGTGGATCCATCTGACTTCGCAGAGCTCCCGTCGCTTATATGACTAACAAAGTGCCATGATGTCAATCATCAGGCGCTTCTCCTGGGTGGTACCCAGCTTAACAAGGCACTTATACAGTGAGTATGAGTTGGTGCAGGCGATCGTGGGGATGGCTGGGTTGTTAAGTCTTTGCGTAACCATCGCGAGGGTCGACGAGATAGCGTAGGCCATGTCGACGCCGGCAACCATACCGTAGACTTCCGAAGCAAGCACGCTGCGGGTCACTCGTTTTAATTTTATTAACAAGAAGTAGATAATATTGCCGTCAATCGTGAAGTTACTGTTGCCGTCGTCAACAGTCTTGTTGGCAAGGATAACGACAAAGCCAAGTTGCGAGGTGAGATCGTGGTTGTTGGCAAAAGAGCTGTTAATAAAGACGAAGAGCTTTGCGGTTACCAGGTCTAGCGGGATGAAAGTAAGACTGCAATCTAGCGAATTCATCTGCCACTGTAGTTATTAATTGAGGTTCTTGGTGGCCTTAGCATTAGGCTCCTTGTGTTAGGCAGCGGCTAATAGATCGTAGTATGCCTCAGGCTAGCAGATTAAGGCAATATATGCCCTGCGGGCACGTTACTAGACGTAATCTTGCTAGGCTGTAGGCAAATCTCTGTCGACAAGTTGCAGTTTCTTCCCTTGGCCTTTCTGCCGTAGGATAATCGAAGTGTCTTTTGTTAAGGTCAGTAATACAATGCTACCGTTAAAGATAAGTGGCTTATTAGCTAAGAGATATTGCTTCGCCTTAGCGGTAAAAGCAGCCTTTGCCAGTTCTTTATCCTCTCTTACAGAAAAGGGCACATCTGTAAGGCCAATAGTGTCGTCTGTCTGCATACTAATAAGGCCGAAGTTCAGGTTGTCAATAGATAACAGTAGAAGACAGGGGTCGTATAATAAAGTAATTATCTTAAGACTTTCTCTATAGTGGCAGTTATACGTTGCCTACCAATAAGTGCCTGCCTCAGCAATGCTGTAAAGCGGTTTAACGACTTTCATAATTATATCCAATAGGTAGTTGTCGCAAATCTGCGCAGGCAACCGCGCGTAGATAGTGCGATTTAACTGTGAGGTTAACTAAACGTAGGCTTGCGTAATATCGCAAAGCCAGAGCTAGTGGTTGTTGCGCAAAAGGGACGGAGCAAGTGCAAGTATTAGTTACTAGCTTACCCGTTGTATGGTCAGCAACTGCGTAAGAATAGCTTCCTTCCCATCATCAGCATATCCCTAGATAACTAGACGTAACTTCTTATAGGGCTTAGCAGTGTTCTTACCCTTTACCTTGTTAACAATACGCGATTTAAAGATACGGCCATCATGCTTGGCAGGGTCAAAGGTGACAAATTCGAATACCCCGCGTGCGATAAGGCTGTCTATCTCGGTCTTTGTGGATAGCTTAAATGGTTCGCCAGAGGTGGTTATCGCGCCTTTGTCGCGTAGCTACTTCGCAAGGGCCTTGTCAGACTCCTCTTTAGCAGAGATAAAGGCAGAGGAGGGAAGGAGTAACGGGTTATCAGGTACGTCAGTCTCCTGTAAAAGCGCGTCAGCAATAGGGTTCTTGCGCGGTCGGCCGCGGGTGCGACGCGGGGATGGAGCAGTCTCAGCTGCGACAGGGTTCCTCAGGGTGGTCGCAACAACAATGGTATCTTCTGCGTAGCCGTTGCCTTTGTCAGCATTGTCAGCAACGTCCTTGTCAGGGGCCGCGTCGGCAGGATGGACATCGTCAGGGTCTGCGTGGTAGGGCTTGACAACGGTTGATCAGAAGTTGCGCGGTCCGTTGACGTCAACGGTACAATCCTCACCGTTGGTAGCAAGCAGGCGATAAAGGCCAGTCCATCCTTCCTTTTTGCGCTAGACGCGGACTTGCGATCCAATCGCAAGTAACTTCAGCGCGGTTGTATCTAGGCCGTTGCGCGCCGCCAGGGCCTCATTAACTTGCCGCGTGGCAAAGTGCTTGCGCAATTCGTTGCCTGCCTTGCGTACGGCAGCGGCGCGTTTGACGATATCAGGAGATAGGGCGGAATCATTAGTCATACGTGGGTACACGCTAAAGACAAGAAGGGTAGGGATGATGCCGTTAGAGCCGGCAGTATCGTTAATTGCCTTAACCGCGCTCTGTAGTGCTGACTCTTGCGTAGTTAACGGGCATTTCTTGCGAATAATATCGTAGGCTTGTTGCAGAGCTGCGTGGTATCTCTCGACTTTTCCAATGCTGTGATGTGCCTTAACAGGGATGATCTTGACTTCAATGGACATCGCGCGGGCTTTACGGCAGAAGTCGGCCGCTGTGAAGTTCCGGCCTGCGTTAGCGACAATCTAGTCAGGTGGTCCCTGGTATACGTCAATCCAGCAGAGTCAAAGAGCTTCCCACGTGGTCTTCACAGAGACGTCTTTAAGAAAGCAGGCCGCGTTAAAGGAAGTTACAAGGTTAACAACGTGAAGGGCTAGCTGGTCGCCGTCGAGGTACATAACGTTAACGATGACTTCGTAGTTAAAAAAGCAATCGTCGCAAAGGGCAAACTTAAACCTGCCGGGTGATTTGCTATGCATTTAGCACTAGTGGCAGTACTTCGTTAATTACTCAATCGCAGCAGTCTTAACGTTATGGCCAGCTTCGTAAAGAACCTTGTGAAGTCGTTAGACAGACGGGTGGCCAAAGCGACGGTAAAGTCTGCGTAACTCTACGTTAGTAAGGTGGTTCCAGGCGAGGCTCTGTTTAGGCAGGCTAAGTAGCAGCCATGGATGGCCCTATTTGCGAATAATAGGCATAACAACGTTGCCTTATTGCAGGGTATTAGCAAGGTTGTTAAAACGAATCTGCAGACGGTCTATATTGGCAAGGCAGAGCAGAAATAGGGTATTAACGGAGATGACGTGGAAGTTAATAGGCCCAAAAGGGGTTAGGACCGTGATAGTGCCGCTCGAGGGCAGGAGATCGCCTCCGCCAAAGCGGATATTCGCCTCTCCCGCCTGCAAAGTGTTAATTTCCGCTGAGAGATAGGTTCGCCAAAGGGCAACAACTTAGGGGTATCCAGCAGTAGAAAAACCGGCTGCTCCTGTATCTAGCAGTATCCCTTAGAAGACTTCTGCTAAGTATTAGTTAAGTGTAAAGGCAGCCGCGTTTTCCTTAGCAGCCTGGTCCCTAAGATCTGCCTTAGTCAATTAATAGAAGACAGATTAGTCAGCCAGCTGTAACAAAAGGGCCTTGCCGCTAAAGTTACTCTTGTTAAAAAAAGCCGTGCTAACAAAGAAGGCATTGCTGTTGTTAGCGCCCTTATTATCGTTATTAGTGGACGCCGGGATTATCTGGAGATACTGACAGATATCTTCGTCTCCGTCGTTATCGTCAAGGGACTCAAATCCTTCGTATTCAGCAAGGAAGTTACTGTATCCTATTAACAAGGCATCTTAGACGTACTTATTACTTTTAAATCAATCGTATGCCTAACGTCTCTTATCTATCAAGTGCTTCGTTAACCAGCAGCCTGGTTTCTTACAGACGTAGCAACGGCGATCGGACTTGCGATTAGATAGACTCCGGTTAAAGGGTTGGTCGGCGATTAGGCCGCAAATACGGCCGCGGTTGCCACGGTTGTTGCTGTACCAGTTATTACGCCTATGGCCGCGATAAGTGCGGTCAACCCAGTATTAGTCAGAAGATTCAGCATTAGCGAGATACTGGCGGTCCTTGTTCATGGTTATGGTAGTACTAACGGCAGACCGCAGTTAGTTGCAGACCCCCTCTAATGTATTAGTAGGGTCATACAGGCACAAAGTACACTCTAGGACCCCGGAGCAGGCATTGACAAGCTAGTCTCGCAGAACTTCGTTAAATTGGTACATTGCGGGGAGCGCCTGTTAAATGACCGTAAGCTTCCCGATGAGGGCCTTAAGGACCTGTACCTTAGTTTTGTCAGGATTTTCCTGAGCAATTTAGTTAAATATGGTACTGCGCTACTAAGAAAGGTAGTTCTACTGGCTCTGTTTATTCTTAAATTAATTTCTGATCTGTTAGACCATTAAAAAGAAATCACGTAAGCCTTTGCCACAGATCCGTTAAAGGTAGAAGTCAGAAGCCTTGCCCTTAAGCATGGTCGAAAAGGCGTAACCCAGCTAATGTTCCTTAATGTCAATTTTCTTGCAGTTATTACAGAAGTTAGTCAGCTTAATATTAAGCACGTCATACATCTTGCCACCGTACTTATGTTCATCAGGGATTAGCTTAGCGAGGTCGGACAACTGCCTAGAAGTAGGCTTAGGGTTAGCCACAGTGGCGGCAGGATTGCCAACCGGCGGCTTCCAATCCAGAGGTAGAAACCCCGTAACAGGAGCTTAGAGGAAAGGGAGCCCTTGCTTGCCGAAAGGGCCTTGTGGGCTAATGTAGAATCCCGTTAGGGGTTGTTAAGGTAATTGCTTCACTGCCGCAGGCTTCTGCGGCAGCGGTGGCGCTAGTGTAGCAGGTTAAGATCGGCCAGTCAGAGGTGGTAGTACAGGGTACAAAATACAGGAGGCAGGTGTAGCCCGGCAAGATGTAGAGTAGATAGATAAAGCCGGCGACTGTCGAGAGGTCGGCTTCTGTTAAGCCAGCTGTTGTTGTTGTTACTGCAGAGGAGGAGGATTAGCAGACTGCCTAGACGCCAGCTCTTTAGCAAGAAGCTTATTTATTTCTCTGTCAGCCTGTTTCTTATCCTCTATCTGTTAGCACTGCTATTCCTGCTTCATGGCTGCTCGTTGTTATAAACTAACGTACTGTCGTTAGATCTCCTCAAGAACACGTGGATGTTCGTCTAGCAATTAGTTAAAGTAAGGGGAATAGAGGCGCACTTCCTTAACCTCCTCATCCGTCTATAGATAAAAGGTGTCATCATCCAGAACTTCCACCAGTCTTAGGGCCACCTTGTCCCTGGTCTTAGGGATGTAGATACCATTGACAAGGAGATGGTCGCAGAGCAGGCTAAGTGCCTTTGTTCCAGCTGCATCAAAAAATTCTGCATCCCAACCGTCAAAGTCGCGTTGGAAGGCAGTAAGTAAGCCGCGACTAAATAGTTGTTCCTAAGACCAGGTGGCAATAAAGTAAGCAATGTGTGTGCATACCTTCTTGTTGTCGCGTTCGCTGAAGAGGATCTCATCGTCGCTTCCCCATATCGTTAGGTCGATAAGTCAGCCGAAGCCGTAGGAGATCAGCAGATCCTGTGATGTCTGCGACTCTGTCATGATGGCAAATGGAGCTAAAGAAGGAAGATTGATAAAGGAAAACAACCGTGAAGATAGAAAAATCCTGGTGGCAGGTATAAGACTGCGGCCTTGCCACAGCTTTTGCATCACCTGTCAGCCTGACGACCTCTCGAACACGTGCGTTTCTTCCAGATCCGCAGATTGGAAGGCGTATACGTTCGTTAGAGGGATTACTGCTTGTTAGTAAGGCAACTTTGCCGTGGGTAGAAAGGATAGTGAAAAGTGGAAGTTGTTTTTCTGGAGGGAAAAATGGAAGTGGGTTGGTAATATCGTGGATATCGCGTAAAAGTGTGAAAGGTGGGAAAGTGAGGAAGGTGAAGTTAGAAGGTGCAGAGGGTGCGTATTTTCGCGTACTTTCGCAAATCTTTGCGAATCTTCTGGCGAAGTGAGCGAAGATGAGAAAATTCGTCGTGGGTGACGAAATTGATGAAGTTGAAAGTGTGGGCGATAAAGTGAATTACCGCGATGATGAAGGAGGTGAAATATCGTGATGAGCAGCGGACTTCTCTCAACGGCACTTGGCGTACGGAAGGATATTCGGCTGCAAGATCGATCGACGACAGCGTAATAGACGCCCTTATCAACGGCAACGCGGTTGTTGCGGAAGAAAGGTTAACGGTATCGCGGGTTGTAGAGGGCCGGCGATTTCGTGGTTAGCACTGGAGGGATCCCGTGGTGAGGCGTCGCAACAGTCTCTTCTGGTGATACCTTGCTGATCTGCAGTATATCGCAGTAGTGGTTACTGTGAGGTTAACCACTGATCAGTGTTGGATTCACAGGTCAAATGGGGAGATACTCGAGTATCGTGGGTTAGCAACGATCACCGTCAAAGTGGTGATATTGCTTGTTGTGGTTGTTGTTAGAAAGTAGAAGTGAAAGTTGGGCTGGGTGGTTGAGAAGGATATCTCCAGGCTGGGCTGGAGAATCCGTGTGATCTCATTGGCCACCCCCGAAGTACGTCATGTGGATATCACGTGCCGTACTTCACCCAACGTGATCCAGATATCAACAGAAGCCTTTGGGGGGCTCAAAGGTGAACCTCCAAGTGATTGTTAGTCAAAAGAGCTACAGTGTCGAGAGAAAAATAACCCACCTCGCCTCTTTGGTCTCGCCAGGGCTGACTGTGACTTCGCCCTCAGGGAAGGTCACATTCGGAACCGGCGTCACGTCGATCGGGACGAAATCTGTGTAGTGAGGGCCCATCTTGATGGACGCTGCCGCGGTGTCGTCCAAGACCTCGTACCCACCGGCAGCTTGGAGGCAGAATCTGTATGTGATGGGATTAGAGCAATTGTTTGTAATATTGACTGAGTGGGTGGGAACAAAGTTGACTGTGTCATTGAGCGCAAATTTGGCGAAGGACAACTCCGATCGGTAGTTCAACACTTTGGTAGCGTTCAACAGCCCATTCCCAAGTTGGAATACGGGGGCCCAGGTCTCGTAGTCAGTCATGTTGTTGCCGTTGTACCATCGAACAGAGTCACAGCTCGTCAGGATACGGGCAGAAAGTCTCTTGCCGAACTCGGGGCCATGGATCGCCCTGCCACCATGCTTGCTGATGTAAAGAGCAGCGACACCAGCCACGTAAGGTGTCGCCATGGACGTACCCGACATGAGACCATACTTCCTCCCTGGCATGGTTGAGAAGATGTTGGACCCCGGCGCGGCAACGTCCGGCTTGATCTGGAGGTCGTACAGCCCACCCATCGAGGTGAACTTGGAACTGACAACAGCGGGGTTCTTCAGGTTGACGAAAGACGTGTGCGACTCGTTCAAAAACCTGGCGGTGACGTTGACGCCCTCCTTCAAAGCTGCGAGGATCTGGATACCCGCACCTTGGTCTGTGATGCCCTCAATCCTGGAGTTGCTGATGTCTCCTTCCAAAGGGTATAGACTGTCATCATTGAAAAACATGACATATTCGGCCCCGGCGGAATGAAGCGCGTACCGCTTTGTGGCACTGTTGCAGCCCCCTCTTGGAGCGAGAACCAGGGCGCCGGACAAGTTCTTCGTTTGTGGACCCAGAAACCGGCAGCCAATAGTGACATTATAGGGGTCAAACGAGAGTGCGGTGATTGGTAGGCCGGACGAGTTCACGTTGACTGGAAAGGGATGAGTAAGACTCCCATGGAAGAAGCCGAATCTCGTCGTGTTGACGTCGCCGTTCTCATACTCGAATACCACGTCGAAAGGTATTCCGGGAACATACTCTGGCTCAGCCGAGGCCACGGACAGCACGTTTCTTCCGGATTGGCCGTTGTCGGCGAGAAAGGCACCACCGGCGCCATCGTTGCCAGCGGAAATAGTCACAACAAGGCCTCTATCCACAAGGCGTGAAGCGATCTCAGCCCAAGCATTGTTGGAAAAGCCACCTCGGCCTCCGATTGATGAGGTGATAACGTCCGCCTGAAATGTGATTAAAAAGGGGATTTGTCTCAGCAGAACTTTTAGAGATATGGACATACACCGTCATCATATGCCATCAAGAAGGCCTCAATGAGGGTTTCTTCGTCCGTGCCGCCGTTCTAGAACCACAATGTCAGAGCCTGTAGATCGTTTTGAAGAGGTGGCGTACATTGCCGGCACCAAAGACTTTGTAGGATAGAATGCTGGCTTCAGGAGCGACTCCTTGCCAACTATAAATATATCAGCTCACGCAACAACCAACAAACGCTGAACAGAGGCGAAAAGTAAGTGAGAAGTTACCTGTCTGACTTTCCGGCGACGATACCTGACACATGTGTACCGTGCCCGATTTCGCTTTCTTCGTAGGGGTCGCTATCAGGCCTTTTGTCGTATCCCTCAACAGGCCACGCTGCGGTACAGGTCAGTCACCCACCCTCCTTGGAAATTTAAGTCGTAGGTCTTACCTGACCCGCCTACAAGATCGTAGCCGCCAATGACTTTGAAGTCATCACCAAAACCTCCACCAAGCTGGATGCGGTGTTAGAGACCACCTCGTCAGGGAAAGGTTGGCTTACAGCAGGATGGTCGTAATCTACGCCAGAGTCAACAATGGCGACCTTGACCCCCTTGCCCAAGATGCCCTGCTCATGAAGCTTTGCCACACCAGTGATTCCGTGGATGGTGTAGTTCGCTGCGGAAACATCTGCACTAAACAAGCGACCCTTCTCGGCGAGAGCCATCTGGACTGGCCTCGATGGCCACACATTGTGCGCCCCAAAGAGGAGCTGAAGGTCCTCTGCACTTTCGGTCGTAGTCTCGATGCTGATTCCGGTGAATACGTCGCTGTGAAAGGTCTTGTAGACCTTGGCTTCCGAAAAGCTTGAGAAATCAGAACCGAGCTGGTTGAAGTCTGAGCCCTGTGCCATTCGCATTGTCAGAGATTGTATCCGGTGATTTTGTTGCCGGATACGTACCTTCGGAAGCTCCAGGATGTATCGTCTGGGTCTGGGATGCTGAGTCTCTTGTGGACGTTTCGCCGTGTGCCCGAACCGGGCCAAGCTAACACCTGTCAAGAAGAGTATCGTGACTACGTTGTTCAGTAGCATGATGGCCAATCCCACTGCCGTTCTTCTTCTGTGATTGACTGTAATGAGGAAAACAAAATCCGTTGGGAATTTTCGGTTTTGCCGTCTTCATATGTCTTCATATGAACGCGAGAAGTCAGGACTCTCGCCTTAGGGGATGCCTTGTACCTGAATGCTCATGTGCGATGCCGGCCGTGAGGGAGCTTGCATTTATTACGCCGTTTAAGGCCCATGCAAAAACAAACAACAAACGCCCGCCCATTTGCCCAACAGACCCTTATGGAAGGCGGCATTTCAAGCGTTCGGAATACCTGCTTAGTTCGGCCTTTGAGACTTGTATCTTCAGAATCCAGCTGGGTCGGGAGCATTTCGATCCCAGCCTCCCAGGATAAGCAAACAGGTCGCTTCTCCCATGTTTAAACTCTTCCATCTCCCGAATATGTACTGGAACCATAGCAAACAAAAAAGTGTCTCAGTCGCCTCATTCGGGAGCCGACGGTCATGTCGGAGTAGGGCCGTAACTTGAAACTTAAGACTTACTCCCGTGTTACGTTGTGTCTCGCAGAAACTAGCAGCCTTAGCTGTCCACATGTGTCGCCGATGATCATGACACCCGCGTAAAACAAGCGTTGATGAGCACAATCAGAGACAGTAGACTTTCCATGCACACTGGATGACTCTGAAAAAGGCAAGGGTGGTAGGGTTGCTCCAAATCCTCATGCCAGGAAACCGGCAGACGGCACTGGGCGGACGCGCCTTGCGTTTACAAAACAAGGCCCGAAAGTCAGTCGATGTAAAGACCTGTAGGGGTACAAGATTGGGTCACTTGGTTGATCGAGTGTTGTATGCCTCCGCAAGACTAGTACCTGTGCAACGCCTGTTGTCCTTTGACGCCTCGTTGAAGAGCATGGCGGCGGATAGAGACATGAGGCTATAACGAGAACCCGTCCGTTCCTACCGTTTCACAACGGGACGCTGCCGCCCGGCTCCCCTTGGTTCATGGCTAATCTCGGCACCCTTCATAGAACGTGCGAGACCTCGTGGGGTCTCAAGGCAGGACTCAGAACGGGTGTGAAAGCAAACGGAACACGACTGGCCGACGGGTCTCGCTAAGTCACCCGGTGCCTGTAATGGGCAGAAAGATAATTACACAGGAACACAAACATGGCTTTCTATTTCTTAGAGAGTAAACTCTTGAGCTTCCCTAAGAGTGCGCCAATTTTGGCTTTGAGCACTGGGCTGGGACCTTCGTCGGCACCAACCAGTCTCCGAACTAAGATATTGTACATTCCGCCGAAAGCGAGCGCAATCGCCGTTGACGTGAAGATGATGACATTGTATGGCATGCTGAAGTCCGGTGTTGGCAAATTCAGCAGCAGGGTGGTAGTCCGCGTACTTTGCGTACGTGGGCTCAATGTAGTAATGACCGCCGCAGCAATGTCGAAACCACGGTTGGCGTCAGGGGGTATTCAGTGTAGCGAAGAATCGACTTCTCAAAGTCATAGGTAAGGAAGACGGTCGAGGCGGGAGGGATGCGCATGCGCAACTCGAGTTGAGTGCCTCTGGCACGGTCGACGGCGGGACGATAGTAGATGTCCTCGATGATGGACGGCTGGGAACCTGTAGATCCTTCGATGCGGGCGTTCAAAGTGTGGAGGTATACCCTCATGAACCACGGCAGCGACTCCATGTAGATGAACTCGACCTCGGTATCCTTGCTTGGGTTTGTGAGAATGGCCTGCATACCACCATGCTCTTGGCCGTGTCCGGTAAAACTGCGCTCGGCATAGATGAGAGGTGTAGGCGGCTCGACAAGTTCCTTGGTAGGATCCTGGCCTTCCTTGTTCTCCAGAGGAAGAACAATTTCGAGCTCTGACTCCGATCCAATTTTGAAGCATCTTGATACACCGCTCGGGTTCAGGATTTCCGTAGCTCCGCCAGAGGTGAAGACGCCTCTCGAATGAGGAACCTCAATACACACCGGAGGCACGTCCTCGTCCGTCAGGGGGCATGTTCCCTTGATAGACTTGCCGAACAGCTGGGAGAGTGTCCACTCTTGACCGGTGGTGAGGCCAAGTGGGTAGCATGTGTCATCGGAGTGGTAGGGCTTCGAGCTGTCGCACTTCAGTTCATGCCCTGGCGGTGGGCGAGGAATCGGGTTGTCCCTCGGACGCTTGGACCGGTCGATGTCGAGAACCATATCGATTGTCTGTTCGATCTGCAGAATACACTCCTGACCCTCGGGGCACACAGGCTTGATGTCAATGGCCATGCTCTGGAACGAGGAATCGAAGAGCTTATGGCCATCCAGAAGGCTTGAGATGCCAGCCTTTCCTTTGCAGGGAAGCAACTTCAGGAAGGGGGTCAGATTCTCTGTGCAAACCACCTCTTTCGGAAGGACACCGTGTAGGAGCTGCATGTTCGGAATGGAGGCATCAGGGTGGTCGCCCTCTGGCTGGAATGACATGACGGGGCGGGTGGTTCGGGTTCCGTCGACGAAGTTGAGTGATGCGCAGAAGAGACCTGAGAGGGCATTCGTGAGGGTCAACCACTTCTGATCAGCCCTGCATGTTTGTCAGTTATAGTCGCGCGGCGTGGAGAGGGAACGCCATACTCCTCATCCGTCTCAGCCTCGAGCCATGCCCACAGTTCCACGCCTGTTCCGCCCTCGCGCTGACCATCCCACGGCCGACTTCCCCAACTCTCGGCGTCCCATCGCCCCAAGCTGAATCTCAGATGTAACTCTCGCGTGCCGGCATACTGTAGAATCTGACCGAGCGATCGGGGGAAGTATCGGAAGTTTTGCGACTCGAAATCGGACAGCGACGTGTTGGACCGGAAGTTGAAGCTCGCAAGCAATGCGGAAAGGGGCAGCGGTCGGAGGTTGAGCTGCTCGTGGTAATCCGCAGCCAGGCCGAAGGAAGCCAAGCAGGAAAGCAGAACGACCGCCAGTAACTGGCGCATCTTGAGAGGAGGAATCGCAGCGCAAAATGAGAACGAGAGTGACGTCTGCTGCTTTCTCTCTCCCCTGCACAGCAGCGCATGGATGGTCCCCTGGAGTGGGAGTCGTGGTCGCGAAGGTGGTCGCTTGGAGGGACGCAGGAGGCGGTGGATCCCGGCAGAATGACCCTTACGTAACCAAGAGCTGTCGGGTTGCCAAAGTCGCACCCTTTTGCAGCTCTCCACATTCCGCCTGTGGCCCACACACCGTCCTGGTCCATCCCGCTCCCGCGCGCGACACGCTTTCTTCCCCAGCCCGAGCTTTCGAGAGATTCTTTACGCCCAAAGTAAAACACCCAATTCTCCCCACGAACGCATTCACGATAGACGACGCAGCACGACCACCACGACCACTACCGCCCAACACACGTCATGGCCGCAGAGCAGAGAAAGCTGCTCGAGCAGCTGATGGGCGGCTCGGCCAGTACCCGTGCCGCCTCGCTTTCCATGACCGACCCCAAAGTCTGCAGATCTTTCCTCGTCGGCACATGTCCTCACGACCTCTTCACAAATACCAAGCAGGACCTGGGGCCATGTCCGAAGCAGCATTCCGAGGCGCTCAAGGCCGAGTACGAGGGGCTCTCGGAAAAAGAAAAGCAAAAGTATGGGTTCGAGTATGATTACATGCGGGATCTCCAGAAGTACATCGACGACTGCAACAGGAGGATAGACTCGGCGCAGCGAAGACTCGAGAAGACACCTGATGAGATCCGACAAACAAATGCCCTAGTACGTTGTCGCGTCATTGTTTCTTCATAGCGCACCTGACTAATTCTTCACAGTTGAAAAGCATATCAGAACTCTCCTCCACAATCCACAACGGCACCCTTGAAGTCGAGATCCTGGGCGAAATGGGTGAAGTATCCCGCGCCATTGACGAGTTTTACCGGGTACGACAAGCGCAACAGACAAAACTCGACCGCGAGAAGGAGCTCAAGGCCCTCTCCGACACCTCGGGCCCGTCCGGCCACCAGAAGCTCCAGGTCTGTGACGTATGCGGCGCCTACCTCAGCAGATTGGACAACGACCGCCGTCTAGCGGATCATTTTTACGGAAAGATGCATCTGGGTTACGCACAAATGCGCAAGACTTACGACGCGTTCCCGAAGGAGATGCGCCATCGCCAGCGGGCGCCGATCGAGGACGACAACATGGGGCCCGGTGGTCCCAGAGGGCCCAGAAGTGGTGGCGGTTACCGTGGCCGCGGAGGCAGAGGATACCGTGGCGGATGGTAGGGCCGTTAGGAGAGGAGAACAGACTGCAACCAGACGACATCGTAGATATGAGGCTTTGCCAACAAATCGCCCCGGCGCAGAGCGCAATATCGTCTCAGCATTTCCCCGGATACCTGCTTTTCCCCGAGGAATGCTGGGATTCAGACCACGACTGGCGCAACCGCCCAGATTGGGCATTTACGCCGCGGGTTCGCAGGATCAAGGTCATGATTTTCAGCATCTATGTTACAGAATGCAAAACGTGGGTGACGAACCACTGGAGTTCCGTTTGCTTCATACTAAGTCTTTTAGGCCTCGATTCCGGCATCAGAGGACGGCTCGCACTGGAGGAATGCGCATGGCTCAAGGAAGACACCGGACATTAGCACAAGAGTTGAGTTTGTCTCAAATCGACGACGTTAAGTCCCGGACACCTTCATGTATTTACGCTGATAACGGGGCCTTCTACATGTTCGACGCCCAGGTGCGCCCGCTGAAATGGGACAATGCTTGGAAGCGAATTATAATAAACCAAAAAGCCCCACTCATTTTCCGTTCGTGGCAGTGTCCAAAGATGCATTGTCGCTGCTTTTGTGATCCAATCCATCATGCCTCTTTTCGTGCCTCGTTAAGCCGTAGCACCCTTATTTCGCAGCGTCAGCAGCGCTTTTCAGCTTGGCATCAAACGCCTCCATCTCGTCGTCCCACCGGCCAAGGGGCGACAGGACGGGCGGTGACATATCGCCGCTGGTGGACTTGCCGGGCAGGGCAGGGAACTCCTCGGTGCTGATGACCGGCGCCGGCGCAGGGGGCTTCGCGGCGGCAGGCTTGGCCTCCTGGACGCCGTTCGACGCAGGGTCGCGCTCGTGCTCATTGCCGTAACTACCCCGTCCTCCCCGTCCACCACGCGCTTGACCGCGACCCCTACCACGGCCGCGACCACCTCTTCGCTCCTCGCCGGCGCCAGCGTACCGATCACCAGTCTCTTCCTCGCGAGCAAATCGGCTCCCCGCAAGCCCCGCGCCAGACCGCGTCCCACGAACCCCGCCATTCGCCCCGCGGAACCCCCTCTTCTCCTCCTCTTGCGCGAGCGCATCCTTGCCCTCGTCCCAGCCGCCCTCCTTCATGCTCATGGCCTTGAGCTTTCGCTCCCTGTTCTTGGCGCGCTCGTCGTCCATGCGCTTGCGCTCCTCCTCGCCGCGCCGCCGCCTCTCCTCCTCGAGCTTTCTGCGCTGCCGCGCCTCCTCCATCCCGCGCGCGTACGCCTCGGCGTGGCTGCGCTCGTCCTGCTCGGCCTGCTCGAACTTGCGCGTCTTCTCAGCGTTGAGGATCCGCATCTGCTCCATCTTGGTCGCCAGCTCCGCCTCGGTGAGCTTGGTCCGCGGGTTCGCGCCGGACCCCAGGCGCGCCGCGGCGTTGAGGGCCGTGTTTGCGCCGGGGGTTGCGCCGGGGGTGGCGACGCCGGCGGCTGGACCTGTGGGCGCGCTGGGTGGCGGCTGCTGCTTTTCGCGGGGCGGGTGAGGCGCAGGGGAGGCGCTCTTGGTTGTCGCGGCCGGCGGGGCATTTGCTGCGGCTGTGGGCGCAGTCGGCGCGGCCGGTGCTGTCGCGGTATGCGCCGCGGGACCAGCGGGCGGCTGGGGAGTCGGCGTGGTCGTGGTCGGGGGTGTCGACGCGGGGGCGGCCTGGCGGGGAGGGCGCGGGGCAGCGGCAGGCTTGTCAGCGAACCTCGAGTTTGCGAGCCCGCCCCTCGGCGCAGTGGGTGGTCGCTTCGCGGCGGGTTGTTGGGGAGGAGGTTGTTCGACGGGTTTCGGCGCAGCTGGTTTGGGCTTGGGAGACTCGACGACAGGCGGCGTCGCGACGGCGGAGGGAGGGGGACGGGCTGCGACAGTTTCGACGGTCTCGACAACCTGGGGATTGCTTACAGGTTCAAAGTCGTCAAAGAAGAGATCGTCGTCGGTGCGGCCTCCGAATTGGTCGTCCATTTTGAGGTCTTTTTTAAAAGGTATCGTCACAAAAAGTCTAGTGATTCCAACTGCAGCCCACTAAAGAGAAGCCAAGATAATTGGAGCGAACGTATGTTGGTTTGTAAAGTTGGCCCGAAGCTCTGGCTGGCTGTTTGGATGGCGGCAAACCATGTCGAATTGGGCAAGTGGGGGAGCCGAGCGCGGATTGACGAGTGGAGACGGTGGATTTACTCTCGGCCCGGCATCGCGACCAGGCCGTGTGCATACAGTACGTCGCACATGAATGCTATCTGGTCTGTCTTTCGAACTGAGGAACCCGAGGACCATTCGAAGGATATTTTCAAGAACTCTCAATACCAGACTCTCCTAGCTTGCTGACCAGCTTCTCCTGCAAGCCCTCAAAGTTGTCAACCAGCGGAATCCCGTACCTAGCGCAGACGGCCTGGACGTTCCCCCGTTTCTTGTACAGCTCTGAGCACGCGACGATGGCCTTTCCAGACCGAGCACACAGTCCTAGCTCGAGCAGACTGATATGAGCCTCTGTGTCTGGCTCGAAGTAGACGACGATGATGTCGGCCCTCTCCTGCATCTCCAGTTCCCACTCGACTTGGCCCTTGAACCTCGCATCGGAAATGTCTTCCTTCCAGGTACTGTCCCAGTCTGGACGGAAAGGGTTAAAAACAGTCACCGGGAGATGTGAGATGGATTCGGCGAGATCTTTGCGCCAGTCTCCCTTGCTCGTGGTGCCGGCGAAGAAGACGGATTTCCCAGGCGTTGCAGGTGGCCGTTCCAGAGGACAAATGACCTTGCTGGGGGTTGATGGCGTGCTCGCCATGGTGCCTGATTGCTCGTCTCGCGCGTGCACGGTGCTGGGTATCGGTTTGATGACGGGCGTGATCTGGCTATGTATAAGTATAAGCGCAACCAGGTGTGTGTTATGATGGGACTGTGCAGCAGCTTCTCAAGTTCGACACGACTGCTGGATATTCTCCGAATATTGAGCAAAATACTGAGCCAATTGCCCGAGGGAGAATCCCACCAGAACGGTAGTCAGCCTTAAACAGGAGACGGTCATCGTCGAGCTCTTCCATTGGCCATCTGCCAGGTGGGCTCAAGACAAAACAGCTCCAGAGCCTAATGCACCCTTATCTAGTCAAGTCCAACGCTGTTCTTAGTGCCCCCACAGCCACCAGGGTCAAGAAGTTGTTGCCAGTGCCAGCTCTTCGAGCCAGCTTGCACCTCCGTGTCGTCTTGTATAACAAGACAGGCCGTTCATATCATCCGCAGGGCACTTGACCGCAGACCAAATTCCCGGGAGTAAGGCGAAATCCCAGGCCCAATTTCAGGCAGATGACCCACCGATTCTCCGGGAATTACTCCAACCACCATCGCCCTCAAGACCAGCCCAAGGATGATGGACAGCCAACATGGCTCACGACAGGCTCCCTCCCGAAGTATGTGCAAGATTGATGGCGAGAAGAAGAGACCTATCGGATCCCAGAGGCGTGGCCGCTGATAGCACCCATGCTACGGCTTGTCTCCCCTTGTCCAACATCCTCACCATCCACCGGTGCTCTGTTTCCGTCGTTCCCTGCGGGCATGCGTGGATTCCTCCAATAGGGCAGTCAATGGGGATCCTCGGAAGATCACCATACGCACCCTGGATCGGGGCTTTGTGCATCTGGGCACACCATCTTGCGGTGAGCCATGCGAATGTTGAGACTGCAGCACGCCCACCACCCCAGGGAGCTTCGGCGAGCGTCCCGAGGCTGTCTCAGCTCGGTGCCACTGGGCGAAGACACTGAGCAAATAACCGGGGGGGAAGGATTTGGTAGAGATTCAGGTGGATGCTTGGCTGACGGACGAGGTCCAATGCAATGCGGGCGGGCAGATATAATAGGAGATACGCAATCACGCGACCAGATCTCGGCCCCCCTAACGGACGTCCCTTAAGCTCGTCTCTGCCGGCCATTTTTGCTTTCTCAGGTAATCTCGTTTCTGAACTGGATCATACCAGAGGCCTTCGCAGCTCTTCATCACGGGCGTATGATACCATCCCCTCCAATGTTGCGTCATGAAGCGGTGAGGGAGTCAAAGCCATCAGGACGTCCGTACAAATAGACAAGCTCTCCACCCAGCCGAATGAGTTACCCCGACATCGAAGCGGACTCAGCCTACCTACCATTGCGGACCCTCCTCGAAAAGCAGAGCTGCGGATATCATCTCTCGAGCAGAGATGGCGGTGGTGTACAAGTCGGGAGACCACGCTCCGGGTCAGGACGATTGCGAGGGATGCCGGAAGATACAGGAGGAGCTGGTCGAATTGTCCGTCGGGTCCGAATCCTCTGAGGAATACGAAGATGGTAAGCCTTTCACTCATTTCATAGACATCTGCCTTTGACCCGAGCAACCCCTACACAAGGGACAAGTGTCCCGGACTGGATGAAGAAAGGAAGAAAAAAAGAGAAAGTGTCACAGGACGACATCCGCCCAGAGTGACAAACCAATTGCAAGTGTCACATTGGTCCTTGAATAGCCCCTGAAAATACAGCAGTGGTGGACCTGGCGACGACGGGAGCTACAGCCCAAGGAACCGTAGAGGCGATCCACCCCCAAACCCAGAAGTCTGGAGACAGTTCCCTCTGGCTGTTCCGGGGGATCCCCGCCTGGGAATTGGCAGCTCAGTGTCCTGTTGGGCGGAGCGAGTCCCCCCTTAGCGCATTTCGTCATTCGCCATTTTCTGTTGCGATACCGCACTCATCGCTGGCCTGTCTCTTCTGGAAAATGCGTCACAGCCAGATGCGTTCTCCCCTTCCCATTGTCTCAGCCGAGCCGGAACCGCCATTACCTTAACCGGCCCATTCCTCGTCTTCGTTGGGCTCAGCCGTAGCCGTTGCATTCTCTTGTTCAGAGTCACAACTGACAAGCCCGCCTCCCACGCAACAGAAGACACAATGCCGTCGGCGATCGCAGCCTCGGACCTGTCCACGAACCTGAGCGACACGGACGACTGCCCCCAGCTCGCTCCCGAACTCCTGCACAACCTCAAGCACGACAGCTCCGTCCTAGCCCTCGCCGTCAGCGCCGAGAACGAACGCATCTACGCCGGCACCCAGGATGGCGAGATCGTCGTGTGGTCGCTGGCCACCTTCCACCAGGAACGCATCGTCCAGGCCCACAAGCGGAGCGTGCTGAGCCTGTTCCTGACCCCCGACGGCTCCATGCTGTTCTCGAGTGCGGGCGATCCAATCATCAATGTCTGGTGCCCGAAGACCATGAAGCGCCTGTACGAGATCTACAGCACCTACGACGTTGGCGATATCTTTTCGGTTGCGTACAGCGCCCAACACGAGACGGTCTATGTTGGTGCGCAGAACACCTCGATTCAATGGGTCAGCCTAGCAGACCCGAACAACCGCGCGACCCACGACTCCTCGCAACACCCCGATCGACGCAACCACCGATTCTTTGACTCAAGGGCGGTGGGAGGGACAACGACGCCGCGCCGGAACGACGAGAGATGGAGTCTGATCCCGCGGTCGGAGAAGGTAGTGGAGATACACCCGGGGGCTCTGCAGATGTTTGCACATTACGGCTATGTCTACTCGATGCTTATGGCCAAAGGACCGACGGTTCTTGTCGAGCCGGACGAAGAAGTGCTGATTTCTGGTGGAGGTGACGGTACTATCAAGCTGTGGAAGCTGGGCTCGGAGGGAGACGACCAGGCGGCCGAGAATGACCGTGAGCCGGGTCTGCAAGAGCTTATGTCGCTTGGCGCCGATGACGCGGAATCCGTCATGTCTCTTGCCATTGACGGGTCATTCTTGTACGCCGGCAAGCTTCAGGGGGTTATTGAGCTGTGGGACCTGGACACAAAGTCGAAACTGAGAGTGATCAAGAGCCACAGGGGCGACGTGATGACCCTGCAAATGGGATGGGGATACCTTTTGAGTGCCTCACGATCGGGGTCCGCGAGCGTAAGCTACCCGATTCGCCTTACTTATCGCTTACTAACAACCCCTAGAAACACACAACTGCACACTATGGAAAATACCAAGACAAGCAGGCTGCCAATATCAGCCAAAAGTATCAGTGTGTCGCACGCTGGAAGGCTCACGAGGGCAAGGTCCTGTCGTCGGCAGTGACAACCTACAACAACAGGCAATACTACATCACTGGCGCCAACGACGATGATGTCGCCATCTGGCACATTGACTGCTCATCCTACGAGGAGCACAAAGAAGTGGAGGAAGCCAACGACGTCATGATCAAAACCCTCGGAGAGTTTGTCTCGTACCGGACTGTGTCATCACGTCCCGAGTTCGCTGAAGACTGCCGGCGAGGCGCGACGTTTCTCGGGTCACTGTTCAAGAGGCTCGGTGGTCATGTCGAGATGCTAAGTACAGAAAGCAGCCCTCACAACCCAGTTGTCCTGGCCAAGTTTGACGGCACACTCGAGCCGGCCGAAAAGCGGAAGAAGATTCTCTTCTATGGCCATTACGATGTGGTGCCTGCCGACACCAAGAAGGGCAAGTGGGAGACCGATCCATTCCAAATGAAGGGCATCAACGGTTACTTGTACGGCAGAGGTGTCAGTGACAACAAAGGCCCAATCATGGCCGCCCTGTATGCGGTGACGGACCTACTCCAGGCGAAGAAGCTCGCCAACGACATTATCTTTCTGATCGAAGGCGAGGAGGAATCGGCTTCTCGTGGGTTCAGGGAGATCGTTCGCAAGAACAAGGACCTAATTGGCGATGTCGACTACATCCTCATTGCTAATAGTTACTGGCTTGACGACGAGGTCCCGTGTCTCACATACGGCCTGCGCGGTGTTCTGCACGCCACAGTCTGTGTAGACTCCCATCTACCCGACCAGCATTCTGGTGTAGACGGCTCCTACATGAACGACGAGCCTCTTTCCGACCTCACCTCGACTCTGTCGAAACTAAAGGGCCCTGGTAACAAGGTCCTGATTCCCGGATTCTACGATGACATTCTCCCAGTCACCGCTGAAGAGGAGACGCGCTACGACGATATTGCGTCAACGCTCATGCGGCAGAACCCAGAAAAGGGACCTGCTAACAAGCTCAAAGCCGCTCTAATGGCCCGCTGGAGAGAACCCAACTTGACGATCCATCGATACAAGGTCTCAGGGCCGGACGGCAGCCTGGTCAGCAGCCACGCGAGTGCTAACATTAGCTTGCGTCTGGTGCCAGGCCAGGAGGTTAACGACGTGATCTCGTCCTTGAACTCGTACCTGGAGAGTGAGTTCGCGACGCTCGAGTCAAGGAACTCACTTACCATCAAGGTTGACAACAAAGCCGAACCTTGGCTGGGCGACCCGACCAACGCCATCTTCCAGACGCTAGAGGAGTCTATCATGCAGGCTTGGTCTTCCGTGTTCGAGGGCAAAGAGGCCGCTGATGACGATGCCGATGGAGCGGCAGAGCTGAAGGAGAAGAAGCCTCGAAAGCCGCTATACATTCGCGAGGGCGGTTCAATCCCGGCGATCCGTTTCCTTGAGAAGGAGTTCAGCGCCCCCGCTGCACATCTCCCCTGCGGGCAGTCAAGTGACTCAGCTCACTTGGATAACGAGCGGCTAAGAGTGCTGAATTTACTGAAAAGTAGGGAGATTATCGGGTCGTTGTTCGCCCGTTTGTAGAGTGGATGCATCAATTTTCGAGCAGGTGATTTTGGCGTTTCGGGGGCAATGACAAAAACGGCACATTGAGGATCTGTACTAAAAGTAGATGGATACCCAAAAATCAGAATATTACTAGACATAATTCGCTATCTGACTGTGCTGTGTGAGGTAGGCTCTTGAGATTTATGTGCACCTCGACTGACTCGTCCGGGATGTCACCTTACCAACCCTCCGTTGGCGTGATCCGAACATCGGCACGCTGATACCGAAAGCCACGCCGTCGAGCTTCCCGATTCGGCCCTCGGAGCTTATCTTATCATCAACAACAGACTTCCTTAAACATCGGACACCGGTGTCAAGGGCGGCACGAACTTCACATCTCTTTACATCGTTTCACGTCACTGGGGCATTGAAAACCGAATTGACTTTAAATAACCGACGTTGCTGAATACACTACTTTTGACAATCGCAATGGAGTACAAGCGTCAGTCTCCGGCCGCCTTCAAGGTGAAGCCGCGTCTCATCATACATGGCGGCGCCGGCAACATCAAGCCGTCGAACCTCGCGCCGCCCGAGTACGAAGCGTACCGCCGCGCCCTGCTGACGATCGTAGGTTTCTGACTCGTCCCATCCCACCCCCCGTCATAGCTGATAACGTGTGGGCTGACACGCTACACAGATCAGCAAGACGAACGCCTACCAAACAACCCCGCTCTCGTCCACCGCCAAGCTCCCTTCTGCCCTGGACACGGCCGTGCACGCCGTGACGCTGCTGGAGAACAACCCGCTGTTCAACAGCGGGCACGGCGCCGTCTTCACGCGGGACGGCATCAACGAGCTCGAGGCGTCGGTCATGGTCTCGCGCGGGTTCAAGAAGCGCGGCGTCGGCGTCACTGGCCTGCGGCGCGTCAGAAACCCGATCTTGCTGGCCAAGGCGATCCTCGAACACGGAGAGGAGGATCTGGGGGGCAACCCGGAGAGCAGCCACCCCTCCCTGTCTACGCAGGGCGTTGATGCGCCTAGTGCGCAGGGGCACACGTTGCTTCACGGCGAGACGGCGGAGACGCTGGCGAAGAAGTACGGGTTGGAGATTGTAGCTGAGGAGTACTTCTTCACGCAGAAACGGTGGGACGAGCACATCCGCGCTCTGGAGCGGGAGAAGAAGGGGACCGGGCTGAGTACGTGGAGCCAGGACGAGTTTCTGCCGCAGGGGACCGTGGGCGCCGTGGCGCTGGACGAGGATGGGGTCGTTTGTGCGGCGACGAGCACGGGCGGGTTGACGAATAAGCTGACGGGTCGGATCGGAGATACGCCCGTCGTTGGAACCGGGTTTTGGGCAGAGGAGTGGGTTGAGGATGGGGATCCGACGGGTGCTTTCAGGAACGGGACGTGGGGTGGCGAGGGGCTGGTGATGCTGTCGGAGAGTTTGAAGGGGCTGATGGCGGATTGCCTGCCTTCGTTGAATTATTCTCCCTTGCCGGCTGGGTTCGCGAAAGGGATTAGGACTACCCGCGCGATCGCGGCTTCGGGAACGGGAAACGGGGACTCGTTCATGCGCGTCGCGGCGGGCCGGACCGTTGGGGCGGTGGCGCGGTGGAAGCCGCTTTCCGGAGCCGACGCCGTGTCCTTTGTCGCGGGGCCGGGCGGAGAGCTTCAAAAGAGCGCTGGGGACCGATGGCGGATCACGGGCGAGGGCGAGGGCGGGATCATTGGGATCGAGATTGCCGTCTCGAGGGACGAGGAGGGCAGCGTGGTGGGTGTGAGGTCGGGGATTTTGCAGGATTTCAACTGCAACGGGATGTATCGGGCGTGGATCGACGAGGATGGCAAGGCCTATGCCAAGATTTATCGCGGGGATGTGGAGGGCGTAGATGTTGGCGAGTTTTGTGAGAAGTGGTGAGCGCTGCTAGCTAGAACTGGACGCAGGGTGTTCCGGGGTGCTTGGGCCTGGCTGAACTCAATGTTAGATGGACATGATGGGTTGAGACGAAGAGTAGATGGCGAGTTGGTGGTACAATTTTTGAACATCTCTATCCCACAGATTCAGTACTCCTATCAAACATAAGGGGGGATGCCGTCCTGTTCCTCGGATCCAAGTCCTGGTCATGTCAAGCTGTGATTCCTGCCCCCTGAATCTACCCAGACATACGAAGTTCCCGCACGCCTTAACTCGTCCCCGACGTCTAATCATCCTTTGGGAGAGAAACGAAAATGTCCTCCCTCCGTGTGTCTCCAGTCCCCCGGTGACTGGAAAGTTTTATAGTACATGGAACGCCTCTTCCTGCCCTTGCCATATGCAGATTAAAAGAACGGCGCCGTTTGACTTCGATGGTGAAAATAGAGTAGATCGGGGCCTCGCAGAAGAAAGGCGTCGAGCTGGAAGAGTAGAGAGGGGTGGTGTTTTGTTGTTTCGTAGGCGGCCGCTGGATGCCGCTTTTCGGTAAATGGAATATTAAGAGGCGCGATCGGTTCGTTTTAAGCCAAGGCTCTCTCGTCCGAAGGCGGCGGCTGAGGCATCTGTCATGGCATTGTCAGCGACTTCTCCTCCGCGGGTAGGCATTTCTTCGGCCAAACTCACCTCCAGCTTCGTGCTTCCCGCAAACATCTTCTGGAAACCGATACCAACTCCTTCGATGACGGCGAGCAGGAGCGCGCAGCCAATGGCACCGTTGCGGGCGGCCTAGTTTTCATGGTCAGTCGACACGCAGCGGGATGGGATCAAACATGTACGAACCTTGTATCCACCACGAATGGCCAGAGCTCCTCCGGTGAAGAAACCGGCTGTGATCTACTCTCCTCGTCAGGACGTCGCCAAACCAGCAGAAAACTCATCCCACAGGAATACTTACGCTGTTCCAAGGATCCTCCTTCTGGCGAACGCCCTTGACGGCGCAGTCAAATGTTGAGAACAAACCACCCCAGACTCCGAAATTGCCGCCGAGCACAGGAGCGCGCATCTTGATGGCCGAGATGGCACCAATGCGGCGCTCGCCGTACGGGCTGTTCCTGTAGCCCTTGATTCCGTGCCAAATCGTGCCACCTATCGCGCCCATGGCGAACGCACCGCCAAAGTCTGTCCCTCGCGTTAGTCTGCGGTCGTGAAGGGGCCCGCATCAAGAGTGGCACCAACCATTGAGGATAACCCAGGGGCAGGGGTCGCGTGTGTGATCCATGGCGATTGTGTTGGGTTGTGATTATCGAGGGTATTCAAGATGGAGATGCTCGTGCGACTCGAAGCGGCAGCTTCTCTATTCGTAGCGGACGTGTGATGGAGGTGGCGGCGGTCGTGGGATTCCGGCGATGAAGGAGGTTTCTAGACGCGATTCGGAGATTCAGCTTTGCGGCCGTGGCGGACGTGCATGCGATGGAGTGACGAACGGTCGAAATTTTTCGGTCGGCGGCTTTTCGGAAATTCCGCCTGTTCTCTTTCGGCTGGTTCTTATCTTATCGGTAGCTTTGGTACCGCCGGGGTCGGAGAGCTCTCCACTCTCGGGGATGCGGAGCTACCTCGTCATTGGCCCAAAGAGGAAGCCTGCTGGCCGTGGTACTTTGTCAAGGCTCAGGGAACCTGGGTCTCCAATTTACAGAGATGGTGGAAGAGTCACGCTCAATTACAACCACATATTGCCGCTTTCTGGATGAGTCAAATGGCCGAGCTGAACTTTGAACCTGAAGCTTCTATCGAATACCATTCTCTCTCAAGAGCCAACGCCGACGATGTTCCTGCGATTCAAAGCATGATCAGAGTAGCGTATTCCAAGTACATCGACCGCATCGGCAAGGAACCAGCTCCCATGAAAACTAACTACGATGAGCTCATCAAAACGCAACTGGTCTACGTACTTCAAAACGACGACAGCAGGGAAGTTGTCGGCGCCATTGTTCTGCGACATGACCCCGTGGCGGAATCATTACACATAAACAACTTGGTCGTCGCCCCGGCAGCTCAGAGACGTGGCTATGGACGGGTCCTCATGGGATGTGCGGAGGACGTGGCCAGAGCTTACCAATGCACGAGTCTACAACTTTACACCAACATCAAAATGTATGAGAACCTCGTTTTGTATCCTAAAATGGGTTTCATCGAAACGGAAAGGAAAATAGAAGACGGGTATGAGAGGGTCTATTTCCGCAGGGAGTTGGCGGGGAGCAAATGCTAGACTCATCGGTTGGGATCTGCCCGCATATAATCAATTCAATTGTTCAATTCATAATCGTGATAGAGAGCCAATATCCAGACGGCGAGAATCAACTCGAGAATCTAACGCACACTCATACTCGCACTTGCGGGACGCCGAAAAGGAGCTAAGACACCTAAGCATAGGTACACGTGCACCTAAAGGCATGACCAATGAAAGCTGAACCCCTCAATAAACCCACATTGCATCATAACTATTAGTTGTTTGGCCGGAGATCAACCTCCTGCTTGCAACGTCTCTCGTTACAGCCTACACTGACATGCTGTAAAGCTCGTTTTGATACTCTTCGCGCTAAAGCGAAAAAAGCGAAAGGAAAAAAGCACCAATTTCATCAAGTTACTGGGAACCTTCGCTATGATCGCTGGGAACGAACACGCAGACTCTTTATCCGACTCATCCTCAGTAACTTCGCCCCCTGTGCCCACTCCTCCAGCCACAATGACTGCAGACGATACCCTTGGAGATGGGCATGGCGACATCCCTTGGCCAGGCAGGACTTTTCACATCATCGAAAGAACAACTTGCCGGGCAATCACTATTGTGGACGACAGGCCGGTGCTTTTGGATCTCAAGGGGGACCGCCACCCAAGCACACTATGGCACTGCGTCGAGAAGAATGGGTACTTTGGCTTTCAAAATCCGAGATCCGGGCGATATATCGGCCATGATAGCGCCACAGGCATCCGTACCAGGGCTGAGATGAGCGGGTGGGAGCTGTGGACGCCGCGGCAGCACCCTGAAGGGGGTTACCAGCTTCTGTCGCCGTTGTGGTCGGACGCACTGATGGTGCTGTGCGTTGCAGAGGACGGAATTGGTCTGGCTAGGCGGAGTCATAGCACGACTTTGTGGGAGTTTATTCGGGTATGATGTGCTCATTAGGAGAAGATACGCCAAATCCATATCGTCTGTCCGGCTGGTTGATTGGGTTACCACAACGACATTGCTGATTACTGGTGCGACTTGTGTAATTATCAATTTTTTATTCTTTTCGATGCTACTGCTATTCTACTGATGGCAGGCAACAACACGCGGCAGGTATAAACCTAGCAATCGTCAATTGGACTGATGGCTTTTGTTCCAATTTTGGAAAGGGTCATTGCGGATTGTGGTGTATGGAAACTGAGGATACTAGATGGCAAACGAAGTTACTGTAATAATGTGGAGCAATTTCCTGTATACTTACTTGATATCTGCACGGGGCATATGTTAGACCACAAATATAATCAAAAGTAAAATCAAGTCAAATGTGAAAGTAAAGGATAAGTATACACCGTAACCAGTCCGGGATACAGCAAGAACATTAAGCTGCTACGGATGCTTTATTTGTGTCGTTCCTTCCTATAAACAGAGTAGTACTGTTTGCTTTGACAACGAATGTCGATTACCTGCACACAGAAAGGAAGAAGAAGAAGAACTTGGTGAGCAGACCCTCCCACTACTGAAGCCGATCATCAACTTCCAACTCAAACGCCATAATGAACATAGGGAACCCAAGACAGCCTGCTAGACGTAAGGTTGTCACACAAGATAATGTCTCTTTTCCTCCTTCCCTCGCGACCGATATTAAGTTCCTCGTCGACCCACTGATCTCGAAGCGTTCGAGCAGCGTGGTGGAGTCCGCCGCTGACCGACGCATCCTCCATTTTCTTGTCGCCCATGAAGTCGTACGTCATCCTAGCCATATCAACGCACATCTTGTCATCGACTTCCCAAAGTGTTCCAATCACGTGCCGGAACCCCGCCAGCTGAAATGCGCTCGTGAGATGTATGCCTTCGTCAGCCGACTTTTCTTCCCTATTCTGACCGGTGCCACATGCTGAGAGAAATGCGAGAAAGGGCGAAGCTGAGCTTATTTGGGTCTCCAGCAGGCTCGATACCGTCAATGGATGGTGTTTCCAGTCTTCGAGACACAATTTGCTCTGCAAAGGATCGATATGAGTGCTGCCGTGCCCTGCAAAGTGGAAAACTTTGCAGTTTTCCAGTGCTGAAAGAGTCTCCGCATGGTTAGGCCGTGGCTGGAGGGTCGATAATCCCATTTTAACGCAAAGATTCTCTACTACACTGACTTCCTCGGCGGCATACTCAAGTGAACTTTCGCCTGGTGTATTGGCCATCGAGAGAAGAACGGCGCAACCTGTCGATTCGGGTTTCAGGTCCATTGTTCGCTGTTGGCGTGTATGGGTAATCGCCTTCATAGACGAACTGTAAGACGATACGACTCTATCGAGAGCGGTCTTGTTGCCTGGTTGCGTATGATACCCTGCGGCGTGCAGTGGAAACTTGCTCAGCAATCCTGTTGGAATCCACCAGACACGGGGCCAGGAGTCTGCGGGCGGGATGTCGGTGAACCCCAAAGCCTCTAATACAGGCCCAACAACGACATCCCAAAGCCACTCTAGTGTATTGATGGAACTACAGTCGCTCGTTCGTTCTATTATGTCTTCCTTGGAAAGGTCCCGTAGTTCCAATGTTCGCACACGCGACGGCTCAATGAGAAGGGCATCACACCGATGTTTGCTGACGTTGAGAATGACAATGGGGCCAAAGTCTGCCGCTCTACGTATCTCGGCTTCCGTTGCCGGCAGCAAGAACCTCTCAAACCCATGCTTGTTGCGAATTTTGTCCAAGAGAATAGCCATGTCGCGGGAAGCCTTGTGACGCCTATCAGCCGCAACGCGTTCTGATAGATCGGAAGGGGTCTCGGCTGATACAAGCGTATCTCGCGAGGTTGGTGCGTCAAGTTGTTGCCGTAATTCGTCAAAGGATCTCGCCATGTCAGGGTATTGTTCCTGAAGGAGGGAAAGATCGGTTCGGAGGTCCTGAAGGGAGCTTGCGATAACACCGCGGCCAACCTCCAACAACTGGATGGCTGCTGTCGGGCCCTGGCCGGCTTGTAACGTAACTGCGGCGGCGTCACAAGCAACACCAGCGACACCGGAGAGAAAGTATTTCTTTTCGGCTGAAACAAGTGACGGAGGCGTAGATAGCGGAATCAAATTCACGGTGGTTTGGGCGATGTCGTACATGCATTGGTCACACTGGGTGATGTTTGACATTCCCAGCAACTGCTGACCAGCGACGATGCGGATGGAGATGGCCGATGTTTCGCAATGTAGGCCTTCCACAAAGAAACTTGTGCATTCCAATAGATCCGCCATTGAAGCAGTGCGCAAGAATCTTTGGTAAAGGAGGAAGCCAAGAATATTCACCCCTTTCACCCGGTCTGGGTGGTCGTTGGGTGTGCTCTGGACGGCTTGCCTGATAAACTTGATAGCTTCTTCTAGATCGGCTGCCGTACCTGTATGTGAGTATCTGGCGGATAATTGGTACCCAAGAGTGTGCAAAGTTCTGGCTCGTTCCATGTGGTTGTTCGTGGCGGCGTCGACGGCTTGTTTAGCGATGCTGACAGCTTCTTCCACATCCGCCGTCGCACGAGTGTGAGAGAACAGCTCATTTTGTCGATGTGCAAGATTATTTAGCATTGACGCCCGCATGGGACTCTCACTGGGGCAGGCCTCGACAGCTTGCCTCGAAAGACCAACGGCTTCTTTCAGGTCCGAGATTGCACCATTGCGTGACCACCTCTCTCCTAATCGGTTTGCCAGATTGTTGAACGCTCCCACTCGGTCAATATGGTCGTCAGGAGTAGCCTCAAGAGCTTGCCTTGCAATCTCAATAGATTCCTCTAGATCCAGCATCGCACCAGTAAGCAAGAACCTGTCGCTTATTCGTATGCTGAGGTTGCTCAACCTTGCGTATCGGTTGCTATGGTTGTGAGGAGTAGCCTTGAGGGCTTGCCTCGCTAGGCTGATAGATTCTTCTAGGTCAGACATGACACCAGTTCTTGTGAACCTAGAATGTAACTGGATCCCAAGATTGTGCAACATTATTACCCAATCAGGGTGGCCATTACTAGATGCATCGATGGCTTGCCTAACAACTTGAATGGCTTCGTCCAGGTCTGACATCGCATTAGTGCGTGAGTGTTTGTAACCGAGTAGGCGTCCAAGGTTGCTAAGAAGTGATAGTCGATAAGGATGCTCGGAGGGGATAATCCCTATAGCTTGTCTCGAGATCCTGATGGCTTCTTCTAGGTCCTCCATTGCACCTTTGCGCATGTACCTTTCACCCAATCGGACGACAAGTCTTCCTAGTAGTCCTATGCGGTCAGGATAGTTGTCGGGGGTGGCCTCAATGGCTGCTCGGGCATCGCGAATAGCCTGTTCAGCCTCCGCTAATGCGTTGTTGTACATGATGCTGTATAGTATTTGGGTTGGAAGGTTGCTCGAGGTAGCAGCAGCCCGACTGGGATGATTTTCTGATGTGCTTATAGAAGCTTGCCGTTGTAATTCGGTGGCCTCTCTATGCTCAAGGAGCCTAGTCGTGCTAGAATGCCGAGGGTTTCGTCGAATATTTGCTTGATCCTGATCGCCGTCAAACAGGCAGTCATCTGGCAATACAGCACATTGACTTTCAGTGCGGTCGTTTGAATATAGATGGATCTCCATCTTCCACACCACATTCACCCAGCCATGCGATTGGGACAAGGCAAAAACCCCAACTTCCATCCCCTCGGCCTGTTCAAGGGACTCTATCCACCCGTCAACCTCGTTGGTACAATCGTCTTCCTCGGCAGGTATTCCAATATTCCACTCGTTGGTGTAGCATCGTGTAGAACTTGATTCTCGCACATTTCTCTGGAAAATGTATAGATTTTGACCGTCCGGCTGGTTCAATTGGTCTGTCTCCTGAAGAATACCGAGTGCGAACCCGGTGTGCGAGATGTGATTAGGTCCGTCCGAGATCAGATCTTCGTTGAGGAGCCCTGATCATAGTTAGCTGACTATTGCCTCTAGTTCGAACATCATCCAGCGCAGCTGACTAACCTTGATCATTTGACCATATTTTTATGACCAAACGTTCTAGTAGCCCAGGCCCCAAAGTGAAAGTAAGATATGGTGCTTTTGGTGTGTTCGAATGGGTTACTTCTCGCCGCGTCCTGGCAAGTACTTGTGGCTCTGCAGGCCTCGCAGGGCTGGTCTTTCGTGGTAAAGACAGACCGCCTGGTGCCCCCATCGTTTCTAGATAGCTTTTGTGTCGAATATTTGCTTCAAATGACTTTAATCGTGAAGAAATGCTTAAGAAAACTAGTTCACCACGCAAGTAGCAACGGATGGTAAAGTACTCAGGACCGCTGTCAGCCTGGCCAGAAATAAGTAGGGTAACTCACCTCTGAGCCCTCGCTGCCATTCATCCTTGATATTCCGCATTTCCAAGCGCCCTGCTTGCCCCACACTAGAGCCTTATCTTTGTGATGCTGTACTACGAACCCCAGGTCTCACCGAAGACATGCACTGAGCAGGGTTATACGTGCGTATGCGGGATCCCTGCATCATTCTGCAAAGAAACTAACCAAAAGCCTGTCTCTCACACCATCCAGAAAATACCGCTGGTTGGTGAAGTTGGCTATGAGTGAATTTGGTTATGGGTTTCCGAGGACATCGGAACAATATTGGAGAGGAAACATATTTGTCCCTTATTCACAACTGAGCGAGTGACCTCTCGCCAATCGTTCCCCCCGCTCCCCCCGCCCCCTTCCCCTTTCCCCATCTCTACTGGGACCAATACGCAAAAGTGGCACTGGCGAATCTATGTTGTGCTTCCAAGCATATTTGGTAGAGAGCGGGTGGTGAGGGGCGCAACCGGACCCCTCAGCACGATTTTGCGCACTTTGCAGGGATTGTTGTGCCACGCAACAGCTGACACCTTCTCGTTCTCACCCGCATTGAAGGAAAACAGCAACAGCTTTGCCACTCTTCCATCCCACTTCTGGCTGGTAACGAGGTTACCGCACTATCCTATTCGTGCGAGTATGTCTGTCTTCTGTTTCCCCTTTTCTTGCCAACTAAGCGCTAGCTATCAACGCCTTCCCGAGGAAACCAGGCATTTTTGCAAGGCTGAGTGCAGCTACTTTCTGCTTTTCACAGCTAGCGGGTTACGAACCTTGCTTTTAGCCGCCAATGTTAAGGCAGAATCCGTTTTCAGCGGAGTCTTATGCATGTTAGGTTCACACCTCGGTGGTGAGCAGGTTACCGAAACCAGCCTCAGGCTTCTGCCACGCATGCAAAGAGAAAGGTCCCGCAACAGTTGAGTACCATGGATACCAAATATGTTAGGTAACTTCACGCCTATGGACTGCTTATTGTGTAGCTTGCGCAGTCACCATCGTTATGGCGGACAGCCGTTCCAGGCAGGCTGGGCAGTAAAAGCCAATGATGACTACAAAAAGATGAAGCAAAATGGTAGCCGGACACAGACTTAAACGTTTAAAGCTTACTACTTTGTCTAAAAGCAATCCAATATGGTTGTGTTTAGCCTATACGAGTGAATATAGAAAAACTCAAGCATCCCCAGTCTTCCGAAGAAATCACGTTGCCTCCTCGGTAACCCCCATCAGAGACTTTTTCCCCGATTGACTGATTAAGTTTCGGAAGCTCTAGAGAATCAAACGAGGTCAACTGGGAAGTAACAAACACGAGGATTGTGTCGTTGCAGTCTTGCTGCCCTTTCTCTCTCATCTCTTCAGGAACCTGCATTCTCAACTTCCACGTCTTCCTGGCCGCCCCTTGAAACGCCCCGTCCTTATTTCGCGGAGGTAGAACATAATGATTACCGTGTAGAATGCTTTCGATTTGCCAACGGGGACCCATGTCATACACGTAGACATAAAGTTCTGTGTCTCCCATGTTCTCTGCGACTAGGGTCACAATGTGATCGTGGTCCACTTGCACTAGGGATCCTGGATTGTACGTATGCCCCGAAGAACTAACAAGTGTGATACTGAATGACTCATTGTATGAATTATCCGGTGTTTCGTTCGTTAGGTCTTTGACCATATTGAATTTAGCCAAGTGTTGAATAACGTCGCAAACTTGTCCCGGCGTTGTTTGCGCTTGCAACATGACGGGGATCTGTGTGATCTCGTGGTTTGATTCGTTGAAGAGTTTGTACTCATTGTCTTTCGCGATGACGTTAAATGAAAATGGGGATTCGTCTTGGTCAATAGCATGCAACGATCGTTCCATCATAGCTGCTAACCAGTCGTCCCGTAATGGAGTGTCTTTAGCAAGCCGCACCGGATATTTGTCTAGACGTTTGCGTGTAAGCGCGACAGCAGTCCACCAAGTCTGGGCACCCATAGATTTAGAGTCCAGGGCTTCTAGTGTTGACTGAAGAGCCTGGGTGTGAGTTGCGGTGGCAGTAAGGGGATCTTGACCTGATGTCAGGGCGTTTCCTATGGAACCGTAGGGATATATGGCGAACTGGTCTCCGTCGCAAACGCCTTGGGCACTTCCGGCTTGTAACTGAAGCTTCCCTTCTCTCGTCCTCACTGCTTGTATTGGGATAGCCAATGCTCCTGAGATTTTGCGGCTAAAGAAGCACTTGTCCTTGTTCCCGTAAAACATGGGGTTCTGTTGTGGCCATGCCTCCTTAAATCTGGCGCATAGTTGATGGTAGATGTGGCGCTGTCTGTTGCCGATGCCACCAGATCCAGTGAAGGTCCTGAGAAGGAAATAAGACAGCGCACCATGTCTCTTTCCATCAGCGAGCTGAATCTCCCGTGCTCTCTCGTGCGGACCACATGCCGTTAAGATTGTGTATCCACCCGGGTCCACCAACCAGTTCGGTCGCATGGTGCCATCGCGGTAACCCGAGTGACCACCTTCGCCTTCGTTTCCAAGACTGTGTACTGTAGTGGAAGGAAATGCAGCGTCTGTTCCGGGATCGTAATCGAGATATCGGACGGAAGAGTCATCGCGCGAAACACCGCCAGAAAAACAACAGTCGAGGACAAGTGACACTTCGACTTTTTTGTCGACGAGATCGCGGAGTAGGAGCGCTAACTCGAGTCCATGAAGATACCTAATTCCACTTCCTTGCATGTCCCCCAACAGATCTAATGCCAGATCTTTGGAAGGTTCTGTCCTAGTTCCGTGTCCGGAGTAATGGATGTGAAGGAAATCGCCGGGTTTCGCGATGGAGGCAACTTCGTGTACTTTCGCCATGACATTCTCATATGTCGGCCAGGAACTTGGGTCTTCGACTGGCATATATGACTTCTCATCGCTGGGTGAACTCGCGGTGAACGTATGCACCTGGGTAGCAGGCTGCACACGCTTCAGGTACTTTGCAATCTCTTGAACATCTCGGACGCAGCCTTTCAAAGGGGCTTCCTTGTAAAAGTCGACGCCAATCAAGACTGCAAAATGATTTGCAGCATTAGGCTGTTCATCCATCCTATGGGACGGTGCTCAGCCGCAAACTGGGCGCGGAGGGACGTCGTTAATCGATTCTTGGGTCGAAGAGAGCGCGAGGACAAGATCAAGCAAGCCAAGTGACTATTGTGGCGCGATGAATGCAGCACCGGAGATCCCCGTTGTAGAAGAACGTAAAATCAAGCAGCAGAGACTCGTAGTAGCGACTGGCTGTACTTATGAGTGGAAGGTGATGTAGTTTTAGCATGTCTGGCGAATCTCGGCTATTGATAATGTCGCTGACACATACACTGAATTCCCGGAACTCCCAGCCGTTTTGCTGATACGTCGATACCACGACTGCTCCAGACACTAGTAAATAATCCTTGCCTGGTCATCCCAGAGGATAAGCATAGGGCGCAAAGCAGGCTTGTAACCTCGATCCAACTGTCGCTCAACCCGTTGGAATGCTCAAAATGAACGTGCCTGGCTATATTACGGTACTTGGCGGGGCAGGGCCCTTTTCTGCAGTCGCTGTGTATACCCGTCAAGGATGATTCTTACCGTCCTTCGCTGTCGCTGACTGCTTTTGCTCTTGTATATGTTAGTGAGAAGGATTTGCCTTGCTACCTGCAGCTAACCCCTCGTTTGGAAGTGTTGTGTGCATATGCTGCATTGCTGCCTAGAGTCTCATCTTGGCGATATGTAACCATGGGACGCCTCATCAGCGCAATAACCAGAATGGTGCGTTTAGACCTGAAATTTCGCATCGGGCCGCCGATTTCACCGCCAACACTCGTAGTAAAGTCATTCTCTTTCACTCCGCCAGGATCAAAGTCGGAGTCAAGCAAAATGTGGCGCCTTTGGGTCCTTCATTTTCGATCGGAGAATTTCGTCGAGGCAGGTATGACTTGGAAAGGGGAGACAACTGGACCGAATCGCAGCAGCAAGGAGAGAAAGGTGATACTGCGTAGAGTCTCACAACCCTACGACCTGCCGAGACTTATTCTGCGGCTCGCCCGTGAAAGTCTCCGTCGCCAGTTTGCCTTGATACACTCCCGCCCCCGCCCCCGCCCGGGCTCGCCCGTCCCGTCGTCATCCTCCGCCATCTCAACCTCGACCTGCAGCAGCACTAGCCTGCGGACCTTCCTGCCGAGCACGATCGCCACGTGCCAGTAGCTCGAAACCGTCGGCAAGTCCCCCATCGTCTTCCTCGTGGCGGCTTCCATGCTCAGCTCCGCCATGTCCCAGACGCTTCGCCGCGCGAACCTCCAGCAGCTTGCGCGCCTCCGCCCAGCCGCCGCTCATGAGCCCCTCCCGCGCCGCTTCCGCCGAGATCCTGGCCGCCCGCCGGAAGCTGTCGGCTACCCTCTGCCGCTCTGCTCCTGCGTCACCCCGCGACGTGCCGCCCTCTCTGCGCCGTTGGCATCATGCGGATCGAGCTAAAGGGCAAATTAGACCCGTCCGTGAGATAATAACGCCAGCACTGTCTATGGCTTATATGTCCTTCACCCTGACGGTGAACTGTTTTGAGCTTGGTGGTACAACAGAGTAAACGCGAGTAAAGAGACCTGCCTACCCTCGATGATGAAGAACATAGGAGATTGTTTAGATGCGTCCTAGATGCAAGTGGCTTCAACAACACAGTGCAGGTGTAAACTGATGATGCCATTACTCTGCTCACCATCTAGTCTGGGTGATGTCGGAAGCTTGAAACAAAGTTGCGGCCTTGATTAAGATTAAAAAGATAACAGCTACGGTTAATATGGGGGGTCGTAGTGTATAATCTAAGTGGCGTTTGCCAATCTTGTTGCCTGGCTTCTAGGGGAGTGTCAGTCATAACTTGGCAGATCTTCCTCAAGGCATGTGCGGAATCACCCCACATGTAGACGATTAGATCCGTCCTCTGTCCAAATACCTACCTCCTGGTTGATGTACAATCTCAGGTCGCCCGAGACGCTGAGATAGCGCTTCGTTACTTGGCTGCGAATGTGGACATATTTGTCTGCCCCCAGGTGTCTTCCAATGTAGCCGCCGTCTAATGTTTCTGATTGCAGATGCCTTTGGAGACCAACCCATGCCAATAACACAATCCCGGATGCGAAAATATAAGATTGTGACTTATTGAGTAACTTCATTGTTAAAGCAGACACTTTGATCATAGTGGTAAGAAAACGAAGTCGATTTTGCGAGTCCCAGCTTCTTGGATATACCCTGCCAGAGATAACTCTGCTTTTGCTGCGGCTATAACCCTTCGCGCTTAGTGACCAACATAATCAAATCGTGTAGCAGCCTCCATTCCTTGATTCTACGTCCTCCTGTAACTTTGGCTTCTGAGTGACTTCTTGCGTTTGTATATGTTGATTCGCAGTCCGAAGACGGAAACATACATGTACTCAAGCTCCCCGTTTACTCTGGCAATGCGAGCTAGGCTTCTAAAGCCTCCGACCTAAATTCGAAAACCAGAAAAAAAGCAAAGGTCGGCATTGCACCGAGTAGTGCTAAAACATAAGCCATGCTTTTTTTCCCCTAACAATTAACTGGTGTAACTCGCCTCTTGAGCCATCAACTGATGTCCAGATCAGTTTTTTCCTTTGCGCTTAATCGGTCTGGCCTGGCACGGTGGGGTCCCCTGCCGCGGGGTAGCGTGGAGGCGAACCAGGATATCTTGCATGATGCACCTCAGAAAGGCCTTTAAGTAGCAGCAACCTGCAGCTTCAATCCATGGTATTTTTTCCTCAAACCTCATACTCCTAACCTTTCATCCACAGTAAATCTATTCTACCATGGGTACTGGCTCAAACCTGAAAGTCATCATCGTCGGCGCTGGCATTGGCGGCCTAACTTGCGCCATTGCTTGTCGAAGAGAGGGTTTCGAGGTTGTAGTTCTCGAAAGAGCCAACCGAATCGTACCGGTGAGTGTATCGTAACACTCGTGGTTTTCTAGTGGATGGTTCCAAGATTCAGATGTTTAACCTTTCATCGCAGATGGGTGCAGGCATCCAGGTACCGCCCAACGGCACGAAAGTCGCGCGACAGCTAGGGTTTCTGGACAAGCTACTCCAGGTGGCGACCACGGTCGACGCAGTTGAGCTTCGCAGATATGAGGACGGAAAAAAGCTCTGCGAACTCACAGAGTCCCAATGTCGAACAACATACGGCGATCCTTGGATGGTCGTTCATAGAGCCGATTTCCATAGCGTGTTGTGGCGAACGTGTCAAGAGCTCGGCGTGAGCCTTAACTTGAACATGGAAGTCGAGAGAATTGACTTTGAAAAAGACACTGTGTACATGGAGGATGGTGACGAGATTTCTGGCGATATCATCATTGGCGCTGACGGTAAGATTTCTCCGGTGATGAGTTACAGAAAGAGTTGCCCCTGACATGAGCAGGCCCTCAGTCCGTGTGCCGCGATCAGTTCCTAAGGAAGCCTGCCCAGCTAAATGAGACTGGCGACGTCGTCTATAGGGCAGTGCTCCCACTCGAGCATCTCGAGGCCCTCAATGATCCTCAAATCGACAAACTATGCACAGAGAACAAGGTTCTGATGTGGCTGGGCCCGAATCAACACACTGTCTTCTACCCCGTCAGAGGAGGACGAGAAATCAATATCATTCTGATCCAACAAGACTACCAGAAGCTCGAGCACTCACAAATGGGGAACGACATAGGAGAGATGAGGGGCTGTTACGCCGGGTGGGATGAGACGTGAGTCTGTGTGCCTTATTGCTGCAGCGTGCGATGATATGGCCAGATAAGAGGGGAGAACAGCTGAGAAAATTGGGCCTCAAGCTGTGATTGCATGGAAGCTGACATTTCATAGACTGAGGAAGATAATGGCTTCGGTACCGCAAGTTCAGAAGTGGAAGATCCGTACACCACCGACGGTGAACCCAGAAAGCAGAGTATGTTGAAATCCCTCTCATGACCATTCTACAGCGTAGAAAGCTCACGAATATGAAGGACCGCTTTGTTCTTCTGGGCGATGCCTTTCACTCGAATCTTCCATACCAAGCGCAAGGCGCAGCCATGGCCATGGAAGATGGCGCGTTCCTGGCTAAGCTACTTGGCTTGGCGAAAGAATACGTGCAAAGCAGATACATGCAAGAGAAAGAAACGAGACCGGATCACTCCAAGGTACACTTGAAAGCCAAATACATGGGAGAAACCGAACTCAAGAAGTTGGTGCCCACCGTGCTTGGAAAATACGGGACGGTCCGAGGATCGCGAGCATCGGATGCATTACGCGGCGAGGGTCGCACGGAGCCACTTCGGAAATGGTTCCATGTGCCAGATGGACCCGAGCAAGAGGCCCGGGATGCTGAATTGGCAGGTATTGATATCGAGGACAAATCGTCATACACAGCATGGCATTGGCATTGTGATTCGGTGCTTGGGTATGATGCAGTCCGTGAGGCCAATGAAGTTTCTCACAACGGGCTTGAGGACCAACTAGCTTTTTGACTCATTTATATTCAATCCATGTATGGCAAACAAGGCGCTATGATTTGTCTACAATATCATTAAATACTGGTGGTGGTCAACGCCATTGCCGAAAGCGTATCCAGCAACTCTACGATTTAAACTAACAGGCACTCCCCCGCCGTGACACTAAATGACTTTTCGGTTCCTCATTAATGCTCAATGATAAATGTCATGAACTCATGAACTCATAAAGGCTCAGACATCTCTTGTATACTCGGACTTTTGACGCCAGACGTGGCCATATCTCATAATAAGCACTGGGATGGGCGCCAGACAAATGCTAAAGGCTCCGAGCATCGTAAAGCCCCAGCCGTACCCAAATGTCTGTACCATGGGCCCGCTGGCCAGCGGCAGGAAGGTGCCGGCCAGACATCGGGTCACGATGACGCCGGTCATCGCGGAAGCGGAGTACAGACCAGCGGCGTCGACGACATAGGCTGAAAGCGGCAAGGAGGCCATCAAAAGGGTAAAGCCCAGCATTGCTACTGACAGTAGGAGGAAGCCTACGGGGAGGTGCAGTTGTGCAATCCAGCCGTACGCGGTGATGGAAAGGGGGAGGGTGACGGCTCCGATGATGACGAGCGGTAGGCGGTACTCGGGGCGTCCTACAGGGTCGTTGCCGCGAAGCTTCACGTAGATCCTGTCCAGACTGAAGTTGCTGACTAGGACACTGACAAAGGATCCGGCGCCTGGGTTTTTGTTAGAAATTGACTCGTCGCCAAATCAGGCATGTGCAGCGCAGGGATGAACTTACTGAAAGACATGAACGAGAGACCGGTGAGGGCGGGAGAGAAACCATACACCTCCTGAAGAATGACGGGCAGACTGATGGACATGACGTAGAAGTAGGCAAACGTGATACAGCCAAAGAACGAAAGGCCCATGAGAACGTTGGATTTGAACAGCACCTGAAAAGGTCGCTTAATCGACTCCCAGAGTTTCAGCAGGCTCTTGTGGTCGTCAACGCCCGCCGGATGCAGCGGCGCCCCATGCTCGTCCGCCTGCTTCGCCGCGCGCCGTCTCAGGATAGTCATCTTGTACGTCTCCCTGAAGCAAGTAAGGAACAGCAGCTCGCACAGGGTGGCTAGTCCGGCGCTCATCCACAGGACCTGCCTCCACCCCAGCGTCTGTGCGATGGTGCCGCTAATCATCGGACCGACAGCGCCGCCGATGAGGGGCGCAAGCGAGACCATGCTCATGGCGGAGCCGCGGTTGTCCGGTACGAACATGTCGCCGATGATGGCCGGGTTCAGCACGTTGGAGGCGACGGCGAGGCCAGTGAGACAGCGGGCGCCGATGAGGAGCGGGGTACTCGTGCTGAGGGCGGCGAGGACAGTGGCCGTGATGAAGAGAATGTTGGCGGCGTTCATGACGGGATAGCGGCCGTAGATCTCGGAAAGGGGCGCGATGAGGAGAGGGCCCGCGGCCTCGCCCAACTCCCAGATGGTGACGAGCAAGGCGCTCGCGGGGGAGTTTGTGCCCTCATTCTGGTCCAGGTCCTCGATGATGTGCGCGGCGACAGGCACTACCGAGATGCAGGTGAAAGTTCTGTGGGTGGGTTAGTTGGGGGGGCGCGGCTCATGAGATGCCGGTGAAGATGATCAACATACACAGTGAAAGCCGTGAGGGCCAGCAGGCCAACAATAGTCCACTTGAACGGCGTCGGCCACTCTCTGGGGTTCTCAGGGTCGCCGTTGGGATCAAAGTCAAGCAAATGCTTCGATAGGTCCTCTTCGCAGAGAGGGTCCTCCACAAGCAACGGCTGCTCCTCTGCCATGGTCGTCATGATTTCTGTCTGAGCGGAGGTTGCTGGTTGGCAGGCACAAACAATTGGATGTTAAGTCAGGAAGGGAACAGCAGCGATGGCGGCAGCAGCAGAGCAGCAGCAAGCCATTGAAGGAACCAGCAAGCGCCTGTTGCGTGCTCGCCCCACGCCTTTGGTCATCTTCTCGGACGAAAAAAATTCAATGGCCGGGGTGGCGACGGTGGGGCCGACGTTGACCGTCCTACGTGACACCCGCTCACATCGTACAGGTACGTGCACCCAGGCCGTGGATTAGTCCCGCTCCACGTCTGACATCGTTGCGAAATAGGAGGCGAGTCTGATGTCCGCAGCACCGTTTTGTCACTGTTGTTCCGAGTGTTGTTCAAACGCACGAAACCGGAAACGAATGGCGAGAGACGACATCCAGGGCCCAAAGGTGCCGTGCCCTTCGGATTCGGCGGGGAGGTCCCTGCATCGCACTGCACCTCGTTGCCGATTGGTGGCAGAGATCCCCGCTGAGCTCCCATTGCGGGATGGTGCGGGGTCGGCGCTCCGAGTGGCTGGCCCCGGCCGGCGCGGCAGTGTCGGTCTGTGTCGGTTCATGGTCTGGAACATTTGACACGCCTTTCTCTCGACAGCTCTCGACAGCGGACCCCACCCCACGGCTTACTTGCACCACGCAGCCGGGATCCGTGCTATCCCATTGTTGGAATACTATTTGGCTGCACGCCATGACGGCGGTTCCCACTGTGTAATGTTTGTTGGCATGATTGGCTAGGGGCTGGATTGTGAGGAAATTGTGCTACGCTAGCGACATTCCGCAAGAAGATGGTAAATCGCCGGGTTGAAAACATACAACGATGGATGGAATCAATCTCCTTGAGAATTAAAAATGATCGGGCAGGTTAGTGGACACAACCAAAGACCACAGTACTTGTCAAATTCAGTCTAGTGCATCTGAGTCTAGCCGCTGCAACGCTGGGTGACACACCACGCTCTCAACCCCAGGCCAACGGAGTCGTTGAATCTCGAAAGCCAAGCCAGGCTGGGTTCACGAGAAGCTATTGCTATTGAGTCGAGCGAATACATTGCGCCGAACACTTGGGGGGGAAATGCATTGCTCTTCGTATGTTTTTGAAAGAGAATAGTGGCTGAAAAAACGATCAACCATTGAATCCGATGCCTTCACTAATTACAAGTTGGCTGTTGGAGGCATATTTTCCAGTTGAGGACGGATATAGGAAAGGTTGATTGTAAAGAGCCTTTGCTAAGGATGGCCGTGAGATAACCTGCCCGTCTGGAAGATTTTGGATGAATATCGGAAAATTGTAGGCCGATGCATCTTTTGGAAGAAGAATGGTGCCGTTTTTGTCTGAAACAGGGCGTTCCGCGCCATGGCCTGTGACCAGTCCGCCCCTCAGCCCTACGCCACTAATAGCAGTTTGTTTCGAGCATACGCTGAACAAGCTCGTGGATCTCTGGAAATTGCATTGTCTGCGTCCAGGAGGATTTTATTGAAGGAGTAGGTGAATCAGCACTAGAGACTAGTCTCGACATGGCGGTGCTCAGGCTTGTTCGTGCGACGATCAATCTTAATCCCATAACCGCAGCAAATGATCTAGAATCCCTTCTCTTCAAAAATTCCTTCAATCAAGGGTTTCATAATTCTAGGCAGACAGCTCGACTCCAGCAGAGGTTATTTACTGGTGACTTGTGCCAAGTGTGAGCACGAGAACTGCCTTAGACTGTGGCTTACCTTTAGTTAGTATTTGGTCTAACGGCGAAGACATAAGAGAAGGGAAAAGTTCTCGCGCCTTATGGCCACATCCTTGACCTTTATTTTTCCCGACTGGTAAAATCTCGTCCAGAAACACGCAATGCATCAGACGCCAATGGACAGCTTGCCGCCGGCCCATCGAGCGCAGGCCCCCAACAACCAAGCTGAGCCCATTCTGCCATTGGCCCAGCCCTCTCCTCCGGGTTCGACTTCAGCATTTTTCAACGCACCTTACAGCTCGTATGGACCTTCTCAACTTGAACCGCCCTCGCATCAAGATCCTCTGGCCAAGGGTTGGACGGAATCCAAAACTTATCAGTCTGTACCGGGGTCTCAGGAAGTCGGAAGCCAAAATGATCATCAAGACACTTCTCATGAGTCTCAACAAATGCCACCCACTATCTTAGTTCACCACCGGCGAAAGCTCTTTTGGTGGGCTTTGCGCTATACAGCTATTGTGATCGTCATTTTCGTGGCCTTTCTGATTCCAATCATCACTTTGAGTAACGATGCGGACATCGAGGAGGATAGCACGTTAGAAAGCGTTGAAGCGAAGCAATACCAAAACCTCATGTTCTATATCTGTTTATGGCTAGAAGTTACTTGGGTAGGGGCTGTTGTCTCTGACCTCCTTGGATTGGGATTTCCATACCTCTTCAGGTTCATTGCAAGGTATGTCGCTAGCCTGGCGAGGGTCTATCCTTGCAGTCATCGCTAACTAGCGCAGATATACCAACTCGGCTCATCAGAGATATTGGAGAGTCTTCAAGTTTATGCGAAGGCCGATTGCCTTCCTTGGAACAACGATCGTCACATACATCTTCTTTGCTGCTGTAAGTGTGATAACATTAGGTTTTGGACTGGATCTGATTTCTGCTTGGGTTGAAAGTGCATCAATGAAAACGAGCTCTTGGCCGTCAACATCAACAAAGCCCCAGACACTTTCGCTTGGGACGATGTCATCGCCGATATCCTAGAGCAGCTAACTCTCTGGATCTGCTTCTACTTCCTCGAAAAACTCTTTATATCGTACATCACCATTCATTATCATTATCGGGGCGACAACGCCAAACTCACTCGCACCAAGGACCTACACAACGCCCTTGTCGCTCTGTACGACGCTTCAGTTTTTCTGCATCCGCCTCACCGAGGGATTTTTGCCGAAGAGGACATGTTCATCCGCAATGCCAAAGGTGACGCTCATGCCTCAGGTCGTGTCAGGGTTTCCAGCTACCTCGCTCGATTGGGCATTGACGGATACAAAATGACTAGTCTCTTCGGCAACTTCCTATCCGCCGAGCCCAGCGCTCACTGGCTGCGTCCAGCAAGTACCTATGCAGTTATTGAGCGCTCTTGGTCGAACCAAGTATCGGCTGCAGCATTAGCGAGACGTATTTGGTTGTCCCTCGTTGCCAAAGGCAGAGCTGGCCTTACGGTCGATGACATAATTGAAGTTCTCGGCCCCTATCGCAAAGATGAGGCGATCAAAATTTTCCGGACCTTGAACGAGAATAACAGCCCCGACATCCGCATCGAAGAATTCATTGGAATCGTCACCGAGGGCGGTAAGACCCGTCACGATATTTACCGCAACATGAACAACATGGATCACTGCATCAACACTTTCGACTGGTTCTGCCTTCTGCTACTTGCCGCAGTCATGATATTTTTCATCAGTAGGTTATGCATAGCGGGTCTCTATGCACACGTCAAACTGATTCTTTTCAAGTGGTCGCATATGTGCCAGCCATCAAGCAGATCCAAACAATTCTTTCGAGTCTCGCTATCGGTCTTTCATTTGCTGTTGGCCGAACGTTTCACCACCTTCTCGTAGGAATCGTTTTCGTCTTCTTCGATCATCCCTACGATATCGGGGACGTGGTGAATGTCTATAACATGGGTTCAACTGCCAGCACCGCATGCGTTGTCAAACGACAGTCACTCTTGTACACCGTCTTTCGATGTCTTGACAACGGCTGCGACCTCCAAATATCCAATGACCGGCTCTCGCAAAAGAGAATCGAAAACTTTTCAAGATCTGGTATTAATCGTCAAGGCATCACCTTGTTCGTCGATTTCAAGACCAGCTTCAAGGACATCGTTCGCCTCCGCACATTTTTGGAGGAGTTCCTCGCTGAAAACTCGAGAGATTACGTTCCGGAGACTTTGGGTCTGAACGTGGTCAACCTTCATGAACTCAACAAAATGGAGCTTCGGCTGGCCTTCACTCACCGCAACAACTGGTCTGACGATAAGCTTCGTTCGCAGAGAAGCAACAGGTTCCACTGCGCTTTGGTGGCAGCTTGCAGGGAGATTCCGCTTTATAAGCCCGGTGGGATGGCTCCAAAATCCGGTGAGAACGGGAATCCGATGTATACCGTCCAACTCGATGCCACCACGGAATTGAGCGAGAATATTAGGAAGGAAAAAGATCGCCGACAAGGCCTGCGCTGGGATGACATCACAATGGACATCCCACAGAATGCGGATCTCAAAACGAGTGACGAAGACCCAATACAGGCCAAGACGGTCAAAGAGGCCGAAAGGATGAGACTAGCCAAGTTGACAGAGGAGGATGCCTTCATAAGGTTTGCACGACCCCCGAATAGCTCTAGGCGAGCGGGTGTTAGTACTGCGATTGACCTTCCGGTCACGGCAACAGGATTACGGCAGACCACAAAACCTGGCGTCTGATGGAAACGGATTGGTTTCAGAAATCAATCTTATTCAATGTATCGAGCACAAAGTCCGAACTAACTTTGTTATTTTGTGGTCCATTCCTTTGCTCCATGTATAGCTCATAGGTAGAGTTGTTCGATGACCAATAGCCCCTGAGAAACATCGTCAGAAGCGGAGGGTGCCTCACTCAAGGTGCCTTTAACACCGTTGAGCTTCTCGACCATAAACTCTTCGTCAAAATCTGCACTGTCCGTCTCCGCTTCCAAAGTATGCGACTTGGTTCTCTCAAAGATGTCCTTCACGGATGCTTCCAGAAGACGGCCTACGAGTGCCTTGTGATCACGATCCTCTTTCACCATTTCCTCAATTAGCCCCTTTTCCTGCCTATCGAGTTCTTCTCGCTGGCGGCGGATTTCCTCGAGCTGTGTAAACGCACGATTCTCCAGAGCGTTCTTAGTCAGTTCCATAGTCTTGATCTTCGCGTCAACTTCCGACACCAAATCTTCCAGTTGCGCGGCGCGGGTAAAGTCTTGGAGTGCTTCCGCCAACTTCAATGCCGCTCTCAGCATTTGGCTGATTCTACGAGCCGGGGTGAGAAGCCTGTGGACGGCTGTATGACGAAGCTCGTGAGTTGGATACAACGCTTCCGTAATGGATGGGCTAGTGGTCGCGATCGCGTGTGAAGGTGACTTTGTCACCTGCTTGTCGAACGTCTTCGCCCATTTTGTCAACTCGACAGCCGAGGCGCAGTCCCAGCCCTTTTGTTGAACAACCTCTGGAATCCATCGATTTGCAAAGTCGAAGCAACACTCCTCCAAGACCTTCTGGGCGTTCGTCAAGATGGCATGTTGCGTGCTGTACGGGAAGTATGACGGATAGAGAGAAGGGAGGTCGGGATGCAGTGGGAATGGCGGTGGTGCGGAAGCTGGTTTCTCATTAGTTTATGGCCGGAAGTAATCATAGACGACTCCGACGGACCTTCATCATCCGGACTAGGTTTAAGTGGATGCCCATTACCCTCCGCAGAGCCAACAGCTGGGCCAAGTTTATGATCGTCGTCTTCGGAATGAGTGATATCCACCAGTGCGTTTGCAACTGATTTCGCTGCGTCGGCTTCCGATGCCTCTCGCTGCGCATCACGTTGCGGAGAGGTGCGAAATAGGTCGGGAAACATGGCCATGGCCCGAAGTTCCGATTCAAACACCCGATTCTCCAACAAAAACTGGACAGTCTTGATGAGCTTCTCCTCGCCCATCCCCTGGAAGAGGGGTTGAAGGGAGTTCTTGTTGTTGATAAGGACCTTGCGGACCGGCTTCTTTTGCCTCAATTGCGCACCATCGCCGCTGAACAGTGCTCTGCACATGCGATAGACTTGCTGATGCTCCTCAGTGGTGTGGGCCATTCCGACAAGGGTATTCCGACAAGGGGCGAAAAGCTTTGAATACAAGAATAAAAATTTTCAGAAGTCTAGACATTGAATGGCGAGCGTGTCAGTAGTCTTATAGGATGCTTCCACCGTGCCAAGGACTCAGGAAACAGGCTTTTGCTCGTGATGGTCGGCCTCCTGCAGCGACCGTCCCAACGGGCGGTTATAACACCAACGCTGGAATTGTGTTCACTGCATGGCGCTCGCTGATTCGCGGGCCTGCCTGAACATCCGTGGTCATATTTTCTGGCACCCATCAGCAAGCATCTTCTGGCGAGGCGATGGGTTTGCGTTGGCCGGAATATCATGATTCATCAATATGCTGGCCCTTTCGTGAGGCCTATCGCGAGGGGTTCACCACTTCTGTTATTGCGGATGGGCTCGGCCACTAGCCATCGCCTGCACGTACTAAGAATGCGTCTAGCGTAGGGAACGCAGAGGATGGCAAGACACTTAATAGGGAAGAAGTATGAAATCTAATGACGGCTTCATGTCGCGTGGTTTGTTTGTGGGTTGGGGCTGTGTGGAGCAAGAAGTGACAAATGTGAGTCGCGGACGCTGTTCCGGCTGCAATTACCGGCACATCACCACCAAAAGAAGTTTTGGACTTTTGGCTTGCTATAGTTGGAGATGGTAGTCTATTCGTCTATCTCCCTCATGAATCGCGTGCACTTTGGGCGTACTCTACCCTTGGTTTACTCTGCTCCTCAGATGGTCGCTTATAACTGCTGACGTTGCTAGTTTTCTAGACCTAGAAATGATGATTTACGCTTTTCTTCGTCGCTCGCGCCATAAGACTTCCGCCTCCTTCAGATAAGACCCATAAAGCTTGATGGCGTTGATGCTTTTGTACAATGTCAGCCACACTAGTTTGGTGATCAAATACCAGGAAAATCCACTCACTAGTTACTCTTGTCCAACTTTTCGTTGGTACTGTGTTGCCCATCCGTAGGTCGACCAACAGGAAGTAGCAAGACATTCTTTTTTAGAATCTTCTTGAAATCTAGAGCGATGGGTATACTGAATTTGCGTTAGCTGTGTTAGCTGTAAAGCTATAATGTCCAATGCAGAGACTACTAACCTGCCGCCCTCGCACGTCATAGCAGGATCAACGCCCCATATGTTCCGTGTTGCCTGGATTGCGGCCTGGTAATTCCAATGGCTGGCATCTTCATAGAACCAGTCGTTCGGATGAGCCTCAATTTCAATATCGTTTTTGCTTCCGAGGCTGCTAAAACGCTCTTGAATGTGCTTCCGTACTATCTGATCGATTTCTTCCGCTTTCATAAAGGGCACCGTTCGAATGCTGAACTTGCCCACCAGCTTGGCAGGAATTGAGGTGACAGCCCCGGCGCCAGGCAAAGCGTTTTCGATCCGGTGTAGACTTAAAGACGGCTTTTTCCATCTATTCCGAATGAATTTAGTGACCATCATTAGTAGGATTATAGAACTACATCTTACCGAGCGATCAGAGCATCAGCCTGGTTGTCATGAAGACTCCTTCCTCCAGTGCCACCGTACAAGGAGTCTTGGGAGATGTTCAGTTTCTGATAACTCTCGCGTTCCTTATCTGTGACGGGCTGGACGTTATCGTAGATTCCAGGTATCAAAATTTTACCATTCGAGTCCACCAAAGAAGACATGATGTTTACCATATCAACCATTGGCTCGGAGATTTGGCCACCAAAACCGCCGCTATGAGCATCCTGCTTCGCGCCCGTGATTGTGACCAAGTAGAAAATGATCCCTCTCAAGCCTTGTGGGATGCTAATTTGCTCGTCGCTGACCCAAACGACGTCGGTGATGCAGACAACATCAACGTCGGAAAAGTATTTGTCTGCCTCGTCCTCCAAAGCTTCTCGAAGGCCGAAAGAGCCGTGCTCTTCCATTCCCTCGAAACAGAAGACCAAATTTGCTGGCACATCTAGATCAACTTTCTGGAAAGCCTCTATCATGTTGATCCACCCAATCAGGGGACCCTTGTCATCTGAAGTGCCGCGGCCACAAAGCCTGCCACTTTCCTCAACTGTCATTACGAAAGGCTCATAAGTCCAACCGTCTTCAATTGAGGCAGGTTGGACATCATAATGACAGTAGACAAGAACAGTTGGCTTTTCTGGATCTTGACCATATCGTCCTAGCACCAAGGGCGGAAGTTCGAGATTGGTACCTTTTTGCTCGCCAAGACTTTTGATTGTAACATCGACCCCGACAGCTCTCATTTTGGCGGCAACCCATTCACTCATCTGTCTTATGATCAGTACTCACAACCTGACGATCTCAGGCTTCTTCCCAGATGCTCCAAGATGTGAGTATGCCTTTGCCTTCGCACCTTGAATACATCTCCCCTCCGGTCTGCGTAGGCAGAGATGGATGGGATCTTGACTGCATCTCCAAGCCCTGTAACACACCAATGTGTAAGTCTTCATTTATGCTTTCAAGTCTCACCTCCCCAAGCTTCAACAAAGCAAGCATCCAAAGTTACTTACTTTCAATAAAGATGCTCTCGAGCTCGTCAACTCTGATATGGGTCAATATGCAGGCCTTAAAGAGATCAGAATAATGCTCAGTCCGGCTTACTTTGCATAGAAACTAGCCAAGCCATCGTGGGCACCGCTGGAAGTAGTTGAGGCCATTACCAATTTCCCAGCGTCTGATAGATGTGAGCAGACTTTGATAATGATTCAAGATATACAGAACTCCCACCGACTTAGTATCAATCACGACGCTATTTTTGGTGGTCGCTGGAAGAGGGGAAGAGGGGAAGTTGATGACTCCTAGATGAGGTTAGCTGCACCGGGCCCACGTTGAAGCGAGATCGGACACTGGATACAAAGGATCGGGAGCGTGGGGGGACCCGATGTCACGGCCCACATCCGGTGTATTATTCCAAATATTGTCTGGAAGGTAAGTCGAGAAAAACTGGGCGTTCACATTTAAATTCATGTACATGGAAAGCATACCACCGCTTTCTCACAATTTGCGGGTTGAAAAGCCGTTGCTCACTTTGACATTATTCTTTTTGGGGGCCTTGTCCCTTCGGCCGCCCATAGGTGGGACTTCGAACCGGCCGGCCTCAGGTGCCGAGTAACGAAGTGTTCGTTAGTGTACTTCCCTGATACGGCGGAAGATGTTGTACTGTTTTCATGCACTGTTGGGTGGCTGATAATTTCTAGAACATGAACAAGTTCATAGTCTGATAGTCTTGCTGTGAAAGGATTGACTATCACCGCCTTCCAAAGTGGCGGGATGCTATTCCCTACACCAGCTTCAACCCCTAAGGGATCCAAATCTCATGGGAAACCCAGAAAATTTCAAAATTATTCATTTCCTTTAGTATCTACTGGGATGTGAGAGTGAAACTGATGGAGAGCAACCTGCAGGTCATGAGTAATACATCCCAGCTCGGGGTCCAATATGGAAGAGACTGGCGACATCGTCACCATCTACCTACCCAAGAAGTGTCTGTTAGACCAGTAAGTAATCAACATGATAAGGCATGGAATCCTTTAAAGCTTCTTTTCCTAGATATCTGTCGTCCTGCTACACGGCTCAAGTCGAATTCAATTAGGGTCAACTTTAGGGAAGAAATCAGACCTACAGCACACAACTAGCACGAGCTAGCCATCTGGGCAAATATTCGACTGAGAGATACAGTACATTCATGGAAGCATCGCTTCGACTACCATATATTCTTCAAACTAGAGGAAGCCTATCGGTTTCATTGTGACTTTCCAGATACCACATTGCATTACGCCCTCTCGCGCGTTAATAAGTCCTTTCAGCTAATGTCTATACGCATTGAGAATACCACTCATTTGTGACCTTGCAAGTATACGGCGAAACGCACTGGGTCGGTCCCTTCCAGCCCGAACCACCGCACTGCTCATACTGCTTCGCTAGGCTGGTCGCTGTGGGAGCTGGAGCGGAGCTGGTCGAGGTCCGGACTGTGGAAGTGGAAGTCGCCAAGGTAGTCCTAACTGGAGAAGTCGAGGAGGTCACGCCAACTACCGAGCTGCTACTTGATGGCCTGTTAGTGGATGTCGGAGCAGCAGAGGTCGACCCTCCCCCGGAGGAAGAAATGGCGCCTGAGGCATAGAAGACACCGCGTCCGTTGGTGCCGACGTAGACCAGGTTCTCTTCATTGCCGGAGCCGGCAAGCTTGGCGCTGTCGATGGCGCCGAAACTCTGAGATCCCTGAAGGTCCGTCCAGGATGCGCCGAGGTCGGCACTGCCGTAGAGACGTCTGCCTGCAGGGCCGGTGCCAAAGGCGTAGAGGTTCCAGTTGGAGCCGGAGCCCTTGCCGAGGGCGACCTTGTTGGTGTTCGTGAGGGCAGTGGAGACTTGGGTAAATGAGGAGCCGTAGTCGGTGCTGTGGAAGATTCCGGCGTTGGTGGACACCCAGACGTCGCCAGCCTTGGCCGGATGCGCCTCGACGTGGCGGATTTCAGTGGCCGAGCCGACGGAACCTGCAGTGGAGAAGGTCGCTCCGACATTAGTTGAGCGATAGAAGCTGGAACCTGAGGCGCCGTAGAAGACAGTGTTGTTGCGCTTGTCGCTGGCGATGATGGCGCCAGCGGGGATGCTGGAGACCACTGCAAGAGAGCCTTGGTTGGCACTTCTCTGCACGCCGAGGGTCGCGGTCGACCACAAGATGGTATCAGCGTCGGCTGAGTAGGCGACAGAGCCGCCGTACTGGGTAGTGCCGGCGGCGTAGTTGATGTACCAAGTGGCGCCGCCGTTGGAGCTCACGGCCAACTGCTGGGTTCCGGCGACGTTGCCGATACGGACTACGTTCGCGACCTTGTTGCCTGCGTAATCAACGCCCACGGCACTGGCCCACATAGGGGTAGTCCAGGTGGTTTGGGGTGACGTATCGATATCGCTGCGGGCCTTGTACGTGAATCCATTGTTGTCGTAGGTGGCAACCAGAAGTTCCGAGCCACCAGGCGCGCTGGCGAGCTCCTGGATGGCCATCTCTTCGATGCCGTCCGCAAGAGACTGAATGTTAACCTTGGCCCCAGTGTCCCAGTTGGTAAGGTCGCGACCGCCGAAGATGGTCAAACCGGTTCCCCACAGCCAGTGGTTGGAGTCGGTAGGGTCGATTTCAAGGGACTCGATCATCCACCCGAGGTCCTTGGTATCGACGTCAAGGAAGTTGGTCTTGATCCAGGGTGCCTATAGTGGGTCAGCCTCTGGTTGCAAGGTTTCGCTGTCCGCCGACTGATTTCTCTGGGTCTCGTTTTCTGGGAGCTTTCTTACCTTTGGTGAAGTTTGGACATAGCTCAAATTCTGATTGCCGTCGCTGCCCCATGTCCAAATTTGTTTCCAGGTGGCCCCGGAGTCGGTTGATCTGAAGAGCTTCGCATCGGGCCACCAGCTGTTCAAGGTTGCCACTATCAGGGTACCTGGCTTCTGAAAGTCCAGACTCAATCCGCCTGGATCTGGTTAGTATTGGTGCACCAAACTCCTAACAGGTTTCCACTTCTGGGGAGCAGTAATAGGCACTCTATCAGATCGTAGATGAATAGCGAGTAACTTCAGAAAAAATGGTTGACTTACCGAAGCCGTGGTACAAGTCCGGGCCAGGAGCAACAGGGGTGATGTCCTTCCAGGTGCCTGCGGTAATGTCGTATCTCCAGACAGCACCAGAGGTACCGTCGTAAGGACCAGTTCCGTCAGAGTAGTTAACATAGAGAGCCTTATCTACTCGTCAGCTGTCTATCAATACCAATCACTCAATGTGGAACCCACCTTCTCAGTAGGTTGGATTCTGCCCTTGTGAGGGAAATATTTGCCAGGCTGACCAGCGACAGCGGACCAAGTAGAGCCAGCATCGTTGGAGACATAGATGGAGGATGTGGCGTTCTCGGCAACACCGACGAAGATTCTGGAAGTGGCACCACCCACGGCAGCAGAAGTAGGGTCGAAGGTGACGAAGTTCAAGCCCTGAATGTCGCCGCTGTACTCGTCGCCAGCAGGTCCAGCACGGAACGTGCCGACAGCGGTGAAAGAGGAAACCTTGGAGAAGCTTGCGCCTGAAAGGAGTGAGAATGCTTTCATCGTGATTTAGGCTTCATTGATAATACCTCCGTTCGTACTCTTCCATAGTCCATTGCCACTTCGGGCACCGAAGTAGACAATGTTGGAGTTCTTAGGGTCAACTGCAAGACGCTCCCCATTTCCTCTTCCGGGCATGTTACCACCAACCTAACATGTTTGTTAGTCAATATGTCAAATGCGACGACAACTATCTCGTGCATTCTTACCTTGAAGGGTAGGTCGGCGAAGGACCATGTCGCACCACGGTCCGAGCTGCGCGCAATCTGCCCATTGTTTGGGTCCCTGGAGAGGAATCAGCGGACAGTCCAACTTACTTAGGAGGTCTAGACTTGTTCTTACCAGCTGTTGGTGTACATACCGACGGCAATGAAAACCTTCTTATCATCTTGTGGATCCAGCGCAAGCGCATCAACACCCCACCGGTTCCAGTGAGCATCGTCAGCGAAGTTGTTTGCGTCGGTGACTGCCGTCCACGAGTCATCAGCGTTGAGGCGGTAAAGACCTCCAATGTCAGTCCTGGCGTAAGCGACGCCCTTGGTCGTGGGGTGGAACACGATGGATGGGACAAAACCGCCACCACCGCCGACCTTGACGTTCTTCCAGCTGAAGGCAGCCTGGATCGGAGCCGCAAGGGCAGCCAGGATAAGGTTGGCGTACTTCATCTTGGGCCAATGACTGATGTCTAAAAGATGGCACAAGAGTGGCCTCAAGGTTTATATCGAAGGTGATATAGCGCCGGTGGGGATGGAGAAGAAAGGAAACAAGATCGACGGTGAAGGTCTAACTCGGCACTATAAATGAAGTGAATGGGCATCCAGTTTCCTCACATCTCTTCAGTTGGTAGACCCTAGATATCACGCAAGCCACAACGGACGGTGTAGGCGGATAATCACGTTCTTGGTATTGGGAAATCGAGCACATTATCGCGACTCCGCCTCTCGGGGAGGAGATAGACAAGACTGCTCTCCAAATTTCCATCAATCAATTAGATTCTATCATGTCAAGTCGGATGAGCTTGCGGTCCCAAGCTTCCCGACGGCCCGGATGCACTACACCCATTTGTGTTTGAAGGAATGAATGCTTCCGCTTGGATGACCAAGGGTGAGGGGCAATAAGGACATGGAATAAACGGTTCATTTAGGTGCAGGTCCCAGGAACCACGGCTGCGGACAAGCTCTGTACATCCGCTCGTTCCAAGATCGTGACCACCTAAAAAGGTAAGCAAAACCTGTCATCCGGGTCATCACATGGTGGTCTCTAAGAAGTATAGGCGCAGTCTGCAATTACCGGGGTGGTGTGATGCAAGGGAACTCGGTTCCTTGAACCTGGGCTGAACAGCCGTCTGGGACTCGCACCTGCGTTTCCGTGAAGACGGTTCGTTTCCTGTAGCCGACGCGAATCGGCACGTTTGCCCGCATCTAGCGTGTGGTCCTGCAAGGCAGCCGTGGGCGGCAGCAGGATTGGGGCTAATAGAGACAACATGGACAGCTCAATGATTGCCCACCTGAGCCTTTGCGTTGCCCTCTTGGCCTGATTTACACTGTCTGTATTCTGATAGTATCCGTTATTACACTTGTCCTGGCCCTTTAGGCATCATGTCGGATAGAAGATGAGAAAGAGAGACTGAGACAGAACAAAGAGCTACACCCGGCGCTTCGTGTAAGTAGTACAATTATCAACCCAAGATTCGGATCCTAGAGGATCTGATTTCCCCACGGGCTCGTGAATGGCACGGGACCAGACCAGAAGGGGAAAGCGGTAGGTAGCTGAATCGGGAACAGATGAATCGGGATGGACGACGAGGGGTTCATGTGCCCAGAGAGCGGGAATGGGAAGCCTTCATTGGCGGATCCCATTGGAATTACCGGTGTGGGGTTGCATTCTTCGGTGGAACATTAACACCACAGCCTTCCTCGTGACTCGGAACGTAGCGAGAAGAGAGCGAAGGGCCAAATACATTGAATGACGTGAGATTAAATCCAACGGTCATAAATCTTACACCATACGCGGTGGCCCATAGGTGAGGCCGGCCTCCGCAGGGGTTGGCTCATAAAGTCTAGGCATGGCGCTTCAGTGAGATTCGTTTGTACTTCCCTAGAGGCTAGTCGCGGTCTCACCAACGTTAAAAAGTTACAAGCTTCTTCAACAGCCACTTTTATCTTCTTTTCGTGTCATTTCCAAAATCAAGTGTCATGAGAATGAGAGAAAATGAGGTTTAGAAATGTTCCCGGGGCAGGAGTATTTAACGTTTGACGCCAACCATGTCTGAAAAATATGAAGAATTAATAAGAAACACTTACAGCTTATAATTCCGAAGATTAAGACAGCGCTGTATTCTATTACATCCTTTGACCTAGTCTTACTGACACATGGAATGTCCAAGAGCTTTTGAGAGCTTTTGAACGTAATGGCAGCAGTCGTGGTCGATAAAGGACACCGGGGACGTTCTTTTTGATCGTGCTATTGCTTAGCTTAGCTTCGTCTGCAAGCCTACCATCAGAACCTGCCTGTACTTGCCTCTTCACAGCCCTATCTCTTGCATTATTAAGACTGTTGCTGAGACATATGGTGTGGTGACACGTTATGCGTAGCTAAAGTACGTCGAAGTCCTAGAGAAGTCGCTGATGGTTTTATCCAGTCTCAATCTTCGTATGTCGGCATCAGGCCCATTTCTCATCATCATGCATGCTGTATTTACATATACTTTTCAAAACGCCTTGTTTGACCAAAGCAATAAAACGTCTTTCCACACTTTTGCTGGCTCTTCCAGTTTCCCAAACATTTATATTACGTAAGACAACGACAGACAGGTTTAGTTGCCCTTAAGCTGCACAAGTAATATGTCTTTCAAGCGCGCCACTCTATGATTATACTTTGAAGTATTATAGAGCTGATTGAGGAATACTTTAGATCACACTAGCTTCCTGCTCATTGTTCAAGCTATAATTAATAATGATTTCCCATTTAGATTGAATAGCTAGAAAGTAACTGGCTCAGGTATACTATTTGTTTCCGGCTTTAGGTCCATACTCAGTACAGACGACCACGAAACCCCATGCCTATCACCTTGTCAAAAGATCGCCGTGTTGGTATTCTGCTCGATGAACACTTTATTAAAGACCCTAGACGGATCATCATAGGGCTGACAATTAGGTACATAAATTCGAGGTATGATGTACACTTGAGGCTTTAGGGGCGGTCTAAAGTCCAGACGTGGTCTCGCCAACATTGACAACGTTTCCAGCCTCATCAACAGCAACCTTGGTCTTCTTTGTCGACTCTTTCCTCGGGTTGCGTGCCTCAAAGATAAATTTGAGTTCTTCAAGGGTCTTTCCTGCGGTCTCCACAAAGAAGAAGAAGATGAGCGCCATCTCAACACAAATCCAGCCGATGTAAACAAGGTAAAGCCGCCAGCCAATTTTTTCCATCCCCACGCTGATCCCGTAGGTATTGATGATGATAGCAACGTTCAGGAATAGGAATGACAACGCGGAACCTTTGGCGCGCGTGCGGTTCTCCAGGCATTCTACGGCATAAAGTGTCTGCAGAGGAGTGAAGCCCCAGGAGAAGCAGATACCAAAGACGTAGATGGATACGATGACACCGTACGAAAGGTTCTGGTTCTTCTCAGACTCGGCTGTGAAAGCTGTCAACAAGACGTAGGAGATGAGGGAGCCAGCCAGGCCCGCCAGCATCATAAAGCGTCGCCCAAGCTTGTCGAGCAACGTAGCGCCATAGATGGCTGAGATGAGACAGAAAATGGGATTGATAGCTGTGAGTAGCAGTTGGGTGCTGTCGCTTGTGATTCCTGCTTGCTTGAACATCTCGGGCTGTTGCTCGTGTTAGTGATGAAAACCAAACGCGTACGTGACGATGGGCAACCCCAAGGAAACCAAACATACCATGAAGTAAGAGACAACGTTGTTTCCGCTCCATTGACCGAAAAACGCCATTGCAATCACCATAAGAAGGCGGTAACGAGCCGCTCTCGTGTTGAACAACTCCCGCATGTCCCACCACGGGTTCTCGTCCTTGGTCAGACGGTTGTCCTCCACAATCTCGTGGTACTGGAGCTGCACGACGGGGGAGTTCGCATCGCCGTCGCCGTGGTACTTTGCGAGAATGGCAAGCGCCTCTTCGGCACGGTCGTGAGAGATCAGCCATCTGGGAGACTCGGGGAAGAACATGATGAAGCACATGACGACAGCGGGCAAGCCGGCCTGGACGAGTGTGGGAATCCGCCACGCCCAGCTGTTGTTCAGATGCTCGTTCGTTCCGTACGTGGTCCATCCAGCGAGAATGTTTCCGAGCCACCAGAAGGTGTCTGATTCACGTATGTTGGTTAGCGAGAGGCCGGAGGGCACGAAAGGCAATGCTAGCCGCGGGGAGCATTCCAGAGAATTTCACGTACTGTAAGCGCCGGCCATGGTTCCTCTGTACTTGGGGTGCGCAATCTCAACGATGTAGGCGGGGCCCGCAGCTGAGGCAAGAGAGGCGCCGAATCCTAGAACGAATCTTCCCCCAATGAATTGTCCGAGCGTGTTGGCGGGTGTCTGGATGGCGGTGCCGACGAGGACGATTGCGCAGCCAACGAAGATGCAGATACGACGCCCGTAGCCGTCGGCCAATGGAGAGCAGAATGGAAAGCTTGCCACCTGGCCGACCTGATAGATCATGAAGACGATACCAGTGGTCGAGCCGGCGCCGGAGAGGCCAAAGGTCTTTTGGTATTGAGGCATCGCGTTTTGACTTCCCATGAGGGAGCTGTCTGCTGGGTGTTAGCTTGACAAATCATACTCGACGTGTAAGAAGGCCGGGTAAACTTACCAAAACCATTCATAGTAGATACGAGGTAGCCGATAGCGACAATGAAATACAGCTTGATCATGTTGGGCGACCAGATGTTAGGCGGCCTCTCTTCCAGAGCGGCCGCGAGGGCGACGGAGGCGGCATTAATCTCCTTCACCTTGCCGGCGGCGGCCTTCTCGTCAAACGGCGTATTGTCATGTTCGACTTCGGCGTGGGACTTTGATTCATAGAGGGTCGCCATGGTCATTCGGGATTGCACTGAACCTCAGCGCAAGGTGTCGGGTCGTGTGGAAGAACGAGGGACGAGAGAGCCACGGGACGCGCAAAGGAAATGCGGGACGAACGAAGGACTCTTTTAAAGTAAACGAAACCCAACCCCGGCCAAGGCCCTCGATCAACAAGACAGGGCCAGCCACCGGTCAACGACGGTCCAACCAAGGGGTCGGGACTCGGCTGCCCACCGTTACGTGACATCTCCATCCTCTCACGCTCTACCCCCGGCCCCCCAGGATTATGGGGGTTCGTTGACAGTCTCCACATGGTTCGGGGGGCAAGCCAGTCAATAGACTGCTTCGCACGGGGAAGACGGAGCCGTGGCACGTGGGCTGCTTTTTTCAGCGGAGATGTTGTGTGTGACATGGAGCATGATTGTCAGGAAATGATAGGGATGCATCGTTGGTTCATACTAGATCCATTCAATGGTTTTAGCACGTTGGAAAAAGCGCCAACCTTTGGAACTCCGCACGCATCGCCTCTTGAACGGGTTGGCCTACCCCATTTCTCCTCAGAAACTACTTGGGGGGTAAGTCGGAACCCGGCGTCGTGAACGCGACGTGTGATTCGCGTGGCCGAACCATGTCGGCTTGACATGCACAAAAGGGCCAACAAGGGCAGTTTGGAGGGGAATCACGCGAAGGCGTTGCCGATTTCAACGGTGGTAACATCAGCCAAGGCGCGGGCGAACCAACAACGAGGTGTGGTGGCTGCATGCCGATCCAGTCCCCGGGACGATGCCCGGCACAACACCCGCCAAGTTTGATCGTTTCTAACGCTGTTGCGGGTGCGGCGCAGCAACAGATCGATCGTGTGACGGAATGAGACACACGAACCATCGGCGACAGGGACAGAATGCCGAGGCCAGCCTGCGGAATGAGACTGGGGAAGAAGAGCTCGAGAGAAAAACGAACAGAAAGAAAAATTTGTCTCCGAAGGCGAGGGATGAAGTCCGATGCGGAGACTCCCGATCCCCAGACGGGGTCGAAAGCCGAGGCCTCGCGCAACGCTAGCCCCGACTGGGGAATTATGGATCCTGGGGTTTGCTCCCACACAACCCACGGCGGAAAGCACCGCTCGAGGAGACGCAGACGAAGCAGCCATTGGCCGGTGGACGATGGAGAAATTCTCGGACGGAGCCCGAACCTGACTCGAGCGTTGGTCTAGAACGGAGCGCGAACGGCTCGTGAAAAGGGACTCGGCGGGGAGAGAGGGGGAGGGTCGACGAGGTGGTGGTGAGTGATGGACACAGAAAGTGGTGCTGGAAATGCAAAAGGCGGCGGGCGCCCTCAGCTACTTTTGTCGACGCCAAGCGCCCTTGGCCGAGGCGCGTCGGCGATGGCATCAGAACCAGTAACGAATGTTCGTCCAGTGCACCTCGGCGACAAACCCGACGATATCCGGATTAATCCCGGCAGACGCTCAGTCAGTGCCCGTCCGGGTGTTCGTCTCGAGACTCGGCAGGCCCCCCCCAAGCCTCATCGAGCACCGACAGTCACGTGCGTCGTGTTTCCTGGATCCTGAACTCATCCCTCAATCCTCAGGCCCCTTCGATTTAACTCCAACTCTGCCGCATTACCTAAGCCGTCCCGAGCCCCTCTGGGCCAATCATCAGCTACCCCGCTTCCCCCAACACTTCAATACTTCCCCTTGCAGCTGGTCCCTCGTGACTCCCCGCACTCCCAGACGCTGCCCCGTCTCAGGTGACGTTCCTGACCTGGACAGACAGCCAGAGCTCGGCTCCTAGTTGTGAGACAGACGGGACATCAGTGTGCCAAAGCTCTCGTTTTCCCGTCGAGCCCACAGCTCCAAACACAGCTCCAACCGACCTCGACCTCGATCTCCATCTCCATCTCCACCTCCGTTCCTCCACTGACAGGGCCATTCGTGAACCACCACCCGTTCCATCTACCTCGGGCAGCTTTGTTATCGTGTACACTACCTTCCTTGCATATCCCCGTCAATATCTCATCTCCATTCACCGTGTCTCCACTGGCCCCATTCCGTCTCTCTGTCTCTCCGTCCCTTCGCCGTACCTGAACGCATACCCACATCGTCCGCCGCCTCGGTCGCCGGTGCCGGATCTCGTATCGCCATGTCCGAAATCTCCGATGACTACGTCGACATCTCTTCCCAGACCGACCTCCATCTGAGCGTCTACATGGAAAAGCTAGGCCGCCATCGCCGCCTGGGTAGCCCGTCAAGTGACGCCTCATCCAGCGCCGGCTCGTCTGGACAACAGACCACCACCGCCGAAAAGGCCCCCACGCACACCTTTCCCCAGAGCCTCCCGGACTGGAGCAACCTCAAGGTCCTCCATCGCGGCACGCTCCCGCCCCGCAGTTATTTCTTCCTGTACAACAATGAAGAGGACGCCCTCACCAGGGACACCTCCAAGTCCAAGTCCAAGCTCCTGTCTGGAAAATGGAAGTTCCACCTGACCACATCGCCATTCCATGAGCCCCGGGACTTTTACAAGACCGACTTTGACACGTCCGGATGGGACGACATTGTCGTCCCCGGCATGTGGCAGTGCCAGGGTTACGGCAAGGGTCCGCAATACACCAACCTCAACTTCCCGTGGCCGGTGGACGCCCCCAATATCCCCTACGATGACAATGAGTGCGGCCGACATGTGACAACATTCCAAGTCGGAGACGACTTTGCGGACCACCAGCTCAGACTTCGATTCGAAGGTGTCGATTCCGCTTTCACCGTTTGGGTCAACGGCAAAGAAGTCGGCTACTCTCAGGGGGCTCGCAACCCCAGCGAGTTCGACGTGACGGACTTGGTGAAAATCGGCGAAGACAACGTCCTCGCGGTCGAGGTCTACCAAAGATGTGACGGCACCTACCTCGAGGACCAGGATCAGTGGTGGCTCAGCGGTATCTTCAGGGACGTCTACCTTCACGCCTTTCCCAAATTCCACCCGGTGGACTATCACGTCCACACCCTCCTCGACGACGACGACTACAAGGATGCCACCCTCAAGGTCGACGTCGAGATGGACCGCGGCGCCTACGTCGACATGAAGCTCCTCGATGCCGAGGGAAAGCTCATAGCCAAGGACATGAAAATATTTGACCGTCACAACAGCTTTGACATCCGCGTCAAGAATCCGCACAAGTGGACCGCCGAGACACCGTACCTCTATACGCTCGTCCTCAACTTCAAGAAGTGCAGCCTGGTCCAGCGTGTCGGCTTCCGGCGCACCGAGCTCATCAAGGGCGTCTTCAGCATCAACGGCGAGCCCGTCAAGTTTCGCGGCGTCAACCGCCATGAGCACAACCCCGACTCGGGCCGTGCGGTGCCGTACGAGTTCCTCAAGCGCGACCTGCTCCTGATGAAGCATTTCAACGTCAACGGCATCCGCACGTCGCATTACATCAACGATCCGCGACTGTACGACCTCGCTGATGAGCTTGGTATCTGGATTCTCGACGAAGCGGACCTTGAGTGTCACGGCTTCGGCGTCCTGGGCAACCGTGGTGAAGACTGGGCCACCGACAACCCCGACTGGCGCGAGGCCTATGAAGACCGTGCGAGACAGATGGTTCAGCGCGACAAGAACCACGCGTCCGTTGTCCTGTGGTCCTTGGGCAACGAGTCCTTCTACGGCTCGAACCATCAGCACATGTACGATGTGATCAAGAGCATCGACAAGTCCCGTCTTGTGCACTACGAAGGCGACGGTGGCGCTCGGACGGCGGACATCTACAGCAGGATGTACGCCTCAGCCGAAGAGATTGTCAACAAGGCTTCCGAGAGGGACTGGAGCAAGCCGCTTGTCCTCTGCGAGTACATCCACGCCATGGGCAACGGACCTGGCGGTATCAAGGAGTACATTGAGGCCTTTTACAAGTACCCCCGCCTCATGGGAGGTTTCGTGTGGGAATGGGCCAACCACGTGAGCCTCACACAACAAAACACAGTGTTTGTTCGCAACTAACGGTCACAGGGCCTCCGCACGAAAACCGAAGACGGCGAGGAGTACATGGGCTACGGCGGCGACTTCGGCGACGAGCCCAACGACTACAACTTTGTCTTTGACGGTCTCTGCTTCGCCGAGCACACCCCAACGCCCGGCTTGGTGGAGTACGGCAAGGCCATCGAGCCGGTGCAGACGCTTGGCATCAAGGACAACGAGGTCACCATCATCAACCGCTACGACTTTGTCTCCCTGGACCATCTCACCGCCACCTGGCACATCGTCGCCGACGGCATGGTCATCGGCGGCGACCAAGAGGTTGAGATCCCCAAGGGTAAGCATTCGCCGTATCATTCACGTCGTTGTCAAGATCATGGATCTCACTAACCCCAACAGGCATCAAACCTCACACCAAGGCCCACCTCAAAATCAAGGGCCTCCCGAAGAATCTCACTGCAGAAGCCTACCTGCACATTGACTTCGCCCTCGCCAAGGACACAAACTGGGCCAGGGCCGGCCACCGCGTCGCCTTCGGCCAGCTCCCGCTCTCCAAGCCCCCTTCCATGGCCGTCATCCTCTCCTCCCTCTCCCACCCTTTCGTCGATCCCGTCCCGCACATCACCCAGTCCTCCCCCTCCCTCCTCTCCATCACCTCCTCCACGGGCCTCTCGACCTGGGGTCTCGACCTCCAACTCGGCACCATCTCGTCCTGGCGCAAGGCATCCCGCCCGCATCTCGAGCTCCTCACCGAGCCCTTCGTCATGGACTTCTACCGCGCGCTGACGGACAACGATCGCGGCGGCCGCTTCGGCCAGAACTGGCAGGACCGCCGCCTCGACCAGACCCGCCACTCCGTCAAGCGCGTCGAGTGGCGCAAGGAGAAGCACGGCCTCGTCGTCAACGTCCACTCGCGCATCGCCCCGCCCGTCCTCGCCTGGGCCGTCGACACCTGGACCACGTTCACTTTCCACGGCGAGGCCGTCTACGTCAAGATCAAGGGCAAGCCCAACGGCCCCCTCTTGCCCGACACATTCGCCCGCATCGGGCTGACGCTGGGCGTCAAGGGCGTCGAGAAGGTCGCCTGGTGGGGCCGCGGCCCCGGCGAGAGCTACAGAGACAAGAAGGAGAGCCAGGCCTTTGGAAACTGGGAGCAGACGGTCGACGACCTCTTTGTTGACTACGAGTTCCCCCAGGACGGCGGCAACAGGACCGACGTCCGCTGGGTCGAGTTCCGCGGTCAGCTGCCCGACGAGGAGGGTGTTGTCGACGGGGATAAGCCCCTCGAGCGCCTCATCCGCGCTCGCTTCGGCGATCTTGATGGCGCGTCGTTCTCGGCGATGCACTACACGACCAAGGACTTGGACGAGTGCAAGCACCCGTACGAGCTGCATAAGCGCAAAAGGGAGGACACGGTCGTCAGGTTGGACTGGGCGCACCACGGCCTGGGTACCGGATCGTGCGGGCCGGCGACGCTACCGCAGTATGAGCTAAAGGCCGGGGAGTTTGACTTTGAGCTTGTTTTGGACTAAAGAGATTGGATGCATGTATGTGTATGACAATTACAGGGCCTGCAATATGCTGTACCCCAATTACCGCATCGAGAGAAAGGGTTCGACAGCAGAAGGCGTGACAAAAATGCTTGTAACGGTGATACTTTGTATTATACTACACGATAAGTGTCACGAACGAATCGGATCGCAGACTTCGCACCTCTGATCCTCTCCGTGGGGTTGTAACGCTGAGCCAACAAACTCTCACAACAGGCCCCAGAATCCCAAACCAGACCTTTCAAGCTCTAGTGTACTCGTACGCTCCAACCTTGTCATCACTCGGAAGCGCCAGCAAGCCATCCAAGGCAACGCACTGGCTGTTCCAAACGGCATCTGGCTTCGAAGTCCATCGAGCTCTCAGATAAGCCATGCCATTCTGCTTTTCGCCAGGGCAGGCGTAGATGTTGGAATAGGCGGGGTCTCCGCCGAACTTGTAGAACTGCAGCAAATGTGTCTCTCCTCGAAAGATTGGATTCTCCACGGTCGTCTTGTAAAAGGCATTGAAGTTGGACCCTGCAGGCATCGCGGTGATTGAACTGTCGCCGCCCGGGGTGTAGGAGATGACGCCGTCGGGATCGGCGTAGACCCTCTGTCCGCCTGGTTTGGAGATCTGGGTTTAGAAGATTAGCGACCACGAGAACAGCGCGGAAGACGAGATCGAGTATGGCGGCGGACTGGGCTGGCGAAAAGGTTATACGCGGCATGGCCGGAGAGAGATTGGGCTGATGCATGGTGGGAAAGCCATCGAAACGAACCTGAAGCTGCCTGAACAAATCATCGACGACCGTCGTGTTGCTAGGTGGACAATGGGCGCCGGAGAAGTCCGGGCAGTGGGTTGTAGGTTGTAGAGGACCGATCCAGAAACGTCCGTCCCGGGCGTTGACGGCGAATTCAAGGGGGTTCGTCATGAAATGGCTGACCAGTCCAGACAAGTAGGCAAACAGTACGAACGACTCGGCTGTGGCAAGGGCCGCGGAAGCCAGGAGAAGGGAACACACTTTGACGGGCAACATCGTGGAGGTGCTGCGGGATCCCGAGAGAGTAATATGGCTGGCCGATTGATGATGATGGGTTGATGATGTTTCTTGGATGGAATGGGATGATGAAAATGGGAGATGAGAGAGGGGCCAGCGATCCGGAGCGAGAGATTTGTGGCAGGCCAGGCTTGATGTGTACTTGTATTGCAGGAATGACAAGACAGACGGGTTCGAGGAAGTAAGGCGTTTGAGGGAGTCAAAGACCATTTGCCTAGGTAGGAGCCTTCGATGAGAACAATGCCATGATTTTCGATCCTGTCAGGTTGAGCCAAGGCGATCTTACCGCGAGCCTCACTCCGAAGTACTCATGGTTCTTGCCTCAATTTCCCGTCCGTGGTCCCTAAGGCTTTCTTAGCCGCATCTTTTAGGAATGGAAAGCCGGGATGAGATGTTCCCTCTTTCTCAGATCATCAATCGTGGATTCGATTTCTGGTCCTTCCATTGTCAAGCTTCTGACGCACACCACCTGCCTGAGGGAGGCCATGCAACAGTCGTTGCTTTCTTGTGGAATCATCTTCAACAATAAGCCGACCGGCGCGTCTCTTTCCGTCGCGTTGCTAGAACCATCTAAATTGAGAATATTGTCAGGAGATGCGGAGCTAAGCCAACTGTTCACATACTCGAAAGACCGCTGTAAAGATCACCACCTCCATTGAAATACTATCTGAGGACTGCGAATTTTCTCGCCATTGGCGGACCATGGGTGTTACAACGAACTGGTCCATTGTGAGGCGTAGCACATCTAAGGTGCAGATATGCCACTGTGTTTCTGAAGTAATTGAAGCGGAGAAGAACCCAAGCGGTAAGCCTTGATGGGAGCTCTAAATATTATACTATCAACAGTACCGCCATTTTCTGTGACACTTCACCAAGTCCCGCGAGTGCCGTGGTCCCAATCGGGTTCTCCTCCAAAAGAGGCAGAAGCCATGCTGTTCAACCCGTCGACCCCTTGAATGCCGACAGGACATGACAGGGACACGAAAGAAACATCCACAGACGCATTCACCCGAGTCATTATCCATAAATGACGGCTGGGAGATGACGAGTTCTCGAAACCCGCGATATCCGCGCGTCCCGTGGATTCCAGCACAAGCCTGCCGCGGGATTTGGAGTCACATCCAGACGTGGTTGAAAGGCTTGCCAACCGATATTCAAATTGAACACGCCGTTGTCGGAAAATAAAGAATTGGTTGGTCAAATCAAATGTAATCTAAGCAATCGCTCAATCTACCCGCTCTAATAAACCGGAACCAAATGCAGCCAAACGCCAAGCCCATCCCGGAGTCTCTCTAGCCTCTAGACACGTACACGATACATGTAAAATCTTACAAGGACTCTTCCTTATGAATCTCAATACCGGCTGGCGCACCAACAAGGGTCTTGCACTGCGCGTAGATGACAAATTGACCAGCGACCAGACCGCAGGTCATGAAGATACGGGGACCCAGGCCCGTCAGCAGCAGACGCTTGGGGCCGAACTCCTTGGCAAGCTGGATCATGCGGCTCGTGGCGCCCTGGTTCGGATCACCGGCGCCCTTGTTGATGGCGGAAAGTAGCGTGTCGGCGGGGTGCGAAAGCACGGCGGCGGCGACACCGGCGACGATGCCCGAGGCAAGCTCCACGCCCGTCGACTGCAGCTGGGTCATCTTGGCCTTCTTCTCGGGGCCCATGGCGCGGTAGATGACCTCGACGGCGGCCTCGTGCACGGAGAATTGGCCGACGGCGTAGGGGACCTGCTTGAACAGCAACGGCACGAAACCCGAGTAGAACCCCTTGAAGCCCTCCTCGCGCGCAAGGCGCATGAAGCCGGACCCCAGGCCGGTCGCGTACCCGCGCTGCGAGACGAGGCGGATGCGCGTCGCCTCGAGGGGGCACAGCAGGATGTCGGCGAAGAACTCGGCGGTGGCGCTGGCGCCGAGGTAGATGGCGGTGCGCTTGTTGACGGACTTCTCGGGGCCGCCGGCGAGGGTGATGAACTGCTTCTTGAAGAACTCGTAGCCGGCGAACTTTCCGCCGCCCTGGACGAGGTAGCCGACGGCGGTAGGGCCGAAGCCGGTGAGGAGAGCGGATGCGCCCTCCTTGGCGACGATGGTGCGGCCGGCCTTGACCATGTTGAGGCCCTTCATGGCGTCATCGACCTGGATGCGCGTCTTGACGACATCAATTGGCGTTGCGGCCTGCGAGAGATGTGAGCACGTGTGGTCGTGAGAGAGAGAGCGAGAGAGGAAGAGATCAGGGGCCGCGATGGCTTACACCGTGGGTGGAGGTCGCCGCGAGGGCGCCGGCTCCAAAGAACTTGGCATAGTCGATTGGCGAGAAGGTCGGGAGTTCCGTCTGTGTTGATTTTGCCGCGGCCATTCTGACTGTGCTGTTTCTACTTTTTTTTCTTTTTCTTCTTTTGGTGTTTGGTTTTCTGATTGAGAAACACGGATCTACGTCGTTGGCGAAAAGGTACACAAGCAGGTGGAATGTGGCTGGCCGTGGACGACCTTGACTAATAAAGCACAGCAAAAGGTCTCGTCATTGCTCCGGCGAGTCGCAGTGCCTTGGCAGGGGACCTTGGCCGGGAAAGTGGAGCTGAGTCATCCGCTGTGAGCGCCCGATGACGTCGATGTCCCGTCGTGCGCCAGCGTTGCCAGCGACGGAATGGCCGGTCGGAGTCGTCGGGAACTAAACAATCTAATAAACCACGCACAGCACGCGCCAACGCGCCAATTCCGCCGCTCGTCCTCGGCTCTGACCGGAGAAATCTCTGCCCCTTGACGACATTTGCGCTCACTAAGAGACCCCCGAATCCCAACCCATTCCCTGTGCGCGCGATAAGCCCCACCCCCCGTCTGATGCCGTTCGTCCCGACCTGCGGCTGCTCCCGCGCCGCGATTTCAGGCGAGCCTCCGACGCCGAGGACGACGTCAAGTCCAATGGCCAAAGTCGGAAGCTCGGGCTTTCTTCCATCTCGGCCATTCCCCTGGTTGGTTGCTTGCTAGACCTTGAGTCGTTGATAAGAACGGCAAGCGGGTCCATGGAGCGTTGCTTTTCACGACATGTGCTTTCTGGCCGTGTCTGTTGCGCCAATTCCAACAGACAATAGTGTCCACCTGAGAGCGGGCAAGCACTCATCCATTGCTGGCTAAGTGATCGAGGGACTATTTTGTACTTCCTCGTACGAAGGACGTTCTCGTGTTTTGCTCCTCTTTCCAAAAACACCAGCTACTGCAAGCTGCCGGTCATCGCCTCGATGGTTCTTCGCTGTCAACTATGGCAGTCGTGCTCACTTGCTTCCGCTTCCCAGACCATGTCGAATCAGGGCTCAGACAGCATTATACACTTTACGACTTGTACTGCGGCTTCAATACCTCTCACGCATCATGTTGCTGCAGCGCGCCGCAGATATGTCGGAGGAGGAGGATGTATCTCATGCTCCCAGTCCCTTTGATCATGATGGTAAGCCGCCTATCTCCAGTCATAGACTTTTAAAATCCTCAGATGGTACTGGAAGTCAACTATCCAAACACAGTGTGTCGCGTATACACTACGAGATCCTTTGTTTCGGCTTTGGAAACCCAAAGCCACTTCTATTCCGAGGCGGTCCATACTATTGTCAAAAGGCTTGAAAACATCTTCCTGCCGCATCTTCTCTTGACCAGTCTAATTGAAATATTCCAACATGATCCCACCTTGAATTCCAAGCCCTTCTCCACGAGTTGCTGACGTTGATATAGACGATATTTTGCCGTGGACATGCCGGCTGACGAAAGCCGCATCACACCACTGTTGAAAAAAGCTATTGCTTCGGCTGCGACCTTGATCCGCAACACCGCTGAATCGGCCATACACAAGTACGTGTGTCAGGGACTTTTGGGCACTTTTTGAAGCCAGCCTCGAGGGGATCAAAGAAGTCGCTTGTGCTTTTGCATTAAGGGCGTGTAGCAGCCGCACTGGCGTCAAGTTCAGATCCCTAGCCTGGGCGCCGACCTGAGCTCTGGTGTGCGAAACACGACGAATGGTGACCTCCCACCACTCTGTTGTAAACTTGTATTAGCACAGAAGGAGTCGTCAACGTGCTCCCGCGGGTAGGAGGGGCTGATGACGATGCGCCCTGGGAGTTACACGTGTGTCTCCACTCGGTCGACTGGTGCCATTTCGGGAGGTGTCTTGAGGGACTGGTTGCGGCCTCTTACTTGTAAGCTCAATGTCTCTGGGCGATCCAATTGACCAACGTTGACCGTGGTATATTCGGTTCATGTTCCGGTAGGCTCTGGTCATTGTCAATCCACGCGGAGTAAAGATTTCAGGGGACAGGCAGGTTTTGTCATTACGAAACAATGCATGCCACATAGTTACCACAAATAGACCACATAGTTACCACAAATAGAGCATTCAGATACTAAGCCGAAAATTTCGGTACAGTGACGCATGGACCTCCCCCGGGCCGCTGCCGAACCTTCGGGGGCCGCGCCCTCCGAGCCGGCCCTGCTCAGGGTTTGGAGCGCTTCCGATTGACTGGACCATGTCGAGTGGCCCACAAGAACAAAGAACGGATGAGCCCCTTCTAGCGTAGAGGTCTTGGCCAAGCGTGGCGCAATGGCCATAGACAGTGCCCTGCGCCACGGACGAGATCGAGTTTTACTCAAGGCACATGGTTGGAACGCTTTATATAGTAATCAGGCTGAGAAGATACGAGATCCAGCCCCCCGGAGTCAGGTCGAGCGTCGAGAGCCCTGACGGATATAAGCTCGAAGGGTTGTGATATTCCAAAAGAACGATTCATTCACGGCGCAGAGTAGTCTGACGTTTCACACTTTCCTCTCAAGATTCAGCCTCTTCCAGGAGCCACTCTGGCAATGTCGCCGCTTCCAGAACCCAGCACTCCGCCACTCACGGAAATGGACCGGAGAGGGGACATCGTCTTCGTCGTCGGGGCCGGGGGCGACGACACCCCGGTCCGGAGCTTCCGCGTGTGTTCCCGAACCATGGCCCGCGTATCCCCCGTCTTTGACCGGATGCTGCACGGCAACTTTTCGGAATCGAAGCCGACGCCAACCACCACCACCACCAACACAGACCTCCTCTCTTCACTCGGAACACCCGGGACACCCACGAAAGAATGGATTGTCAACCTCCGAGACGATAAACCCGAGGCGTTCGACCTCTTCGCGAGCATCGCGCACAGCCAGTACCGACGGATTCCGCGGAGCTTGTCTATCGATAAACTCTACGAGCTGACGGTTCTAACCCATTACTACGACGCAACGCCGGTGCTCACGCCGTGGTTGCAGACGTGGGTGGCGGGCATTGGGGAGGGGTCGGAGATCAACAGCAGTCATGTCGCCGGCCGGGACGGGGAGCTGCTGATGCCCAAGGTGTTATGGATCTCGTGGGAGCTGGGGCACAAACAGCTGTTCGAGGGAACGGCAAGGAGGTTGGTGATGGAGAGCTGTGGGAGTTTGTTTGGGGAGGATAGTGGATTGGGGGAGTTGAGTATGCCGCCCGATGTTATCGGTATGTTTTCTTTCCCCCCTTCGCTCTTCGCCTTGAGAGCCGCACGATTGGTTGCTGTGGTTTTTTGAAAGGGTTACACTGATACCGACTAGAACGCGTCGCGGCCATCCGCGTCGAGACCATCCAGTCCATCATGGACGTCTTCCGCGACCTGGCTTCTAAGCTCGTCCTCGTCGATGAGGGGCCGCGCTGGTGCAAGCACGCGTCGTACATGGGCCCGCACCGGTGCGAGAGCATGATCCTCGGCAGCATGACGTTCTGCCTGACGCGGGCGGGACTCTGGCCGATCCCCGAGGCCGAGGACGTCGAGGAGAGCGTCCTGACACTGTACTCAACGCTGATGAACCTGGTGATCCACGACATCGGGCGACCCGGCGAGAAGGGCGGGGTTGACCACGGGGAGTGCAATCCGCGCGGGTTTTTGATGGAGCGGATCAAAAACATCCTGGGTGAGGTGGGGAGTCCCGTGTCAGAGGGGCATCGGAGACATTTGGATAGGCAGATCCAGAGGCTGCTTGTTTGAGTATCGATGAGTTCAAAAAAATTAGAGGAATCCTTCGCAAGGAGTTTTGGATTAGGGTCATTGTTAGCGTTGCTTCCGTCGAGGTAATTCACCGAATTATTGAAAGGGATCTCTGATGGTGCAGATTGAAGACCAGCAGTAACTGCCACGTAGAGATTGCAAGCTCTCAGCTCTCAGCTCTTGCGTCTTGCCGATCACAATTGAGACGGAGTTGGTTATACCTACATTCTACCCGGAGTTTGCGGCTCGACGTTCGATATTGCCCTGGTGCAGAATGTCTGTCTTAACGGACAAGTGTGGCGGTTGTGCTTTCAGATCCTTTCAATTGGTCTTCAATTTTCTATTACTGTAAAAGATAAAGAATATTGTTAAAGCTCACGCTCGACACCAGCCCATCAGTCACTTGTCGTATCAACTATATGTCACACCGCTGTGTCAAGCACAACGCGATATGGATCGAGCACGCACAGTAATCTGGACTCCAGTTGCTGACATGAAGTAGGTCATCATTGGGCCTGCACCAAAGTCATACGGATTCAACGCAACGACGTCCCCCCAAGGCAATCATACTCATTTCACCGTGAGTTCTATGAATTTATGGAAGAATATTTAACATTGTGACATTTAACTTGGTTTTTCCAGCTTGACTGAATTGTCGTTAGGTTCTGCAGTCTCGAAGCCCGCCCCTTGACCACAATTGCCGGCAGTGTTCCCGGTCAATCCTTGGCGAGCGGGACCTATCAGCAACTCTAACAAACGCTAGTTGTGCCCTAATGACCGCGCTGGAGCCGACGGCATGACAAGGCTCAATGCGTAAGCGCCGGCCACTGGGACCTGCCTATTATCTTGCCCGTGACTTGATTCTCTGTGGCGGACGTTTCAGCCATCTTATCTCTACCTGGGCTTGCCCATGTCACTCCCGGCATGAAGACTACTTCAGCAAGCGCCGCAGAGTCGTGGACTTTGAACAATTCAGATCACACATCGATGCTGCAGGCATTCCTGGTAACTAAGACATACTTCCAATTCAACCACTGATTCCTTTCCAGAGGTGCACAGGCTCGTCGCTGCTACCGATGGCCCTCGCAGCTGTTGTCAGCCATGTCAAGAACTAGGAGCGGCTGTCTGACCTGCAAACGCCGCCATCGCAAATGCGACGGGACGCGACCCGACTGTCTGCAGTGTCTGGGCCAAGGGATTGAATGTGGAGGGTACCAGACCATCCTCCGATGGGGCTCCGGCATCGCTTCTCGGGGCCGCTTCGCTGGAGCGCCGGCGCCTGTTGATGCTACTGATCCGCCGACGCCTCCGAAGCGGAAGAGAATACCGGGCCCATATAAGAGAGTCGGAGAGAGTGAGAGTCCTTGTGCGTCTGAGTACAAGTCACCAAGCTCCTTTTTACCCAGCCCCAAGAACGAACTCAACGCATCAATTGTTGCGCATCCCGGGTTTTCAGAGATGAGCTTGAGACCGGCGCACCAGAACGGACCAGGTGCCGAGCCGTCGCCAACCGAGACAAGTTTGCCCGGTCGTACAGATCAGGATCGCCGTCTCTTCAAAGAGTGTAAGTCATAGACTCCGCAGCGTACTAGTTGTCAGAATTGCGTTCCGAGTTCCTTGACCGGATGTCTCCGCGAAAGATCTGAAACCTCACATTGCCATATGGCTAACAACACCCCCTTTGTTCAGTCGATGAAACTACAGTCTTTCTACTCTACTCGACTCGTCGAAATGATGTAATATTCAGAAGCAAGCTTCGTCATTTGGCCCAGAACTCAGAGGCTCTTTGCTCCATACTGCTGGCCACGCATCTCTACGTCTCAAGTCCGGCCAATCCGCCTCCGCTGTTCGGGGAATATTATGTGCGCGGCCTCTCACTGTTCCGTAAACAACTGGACTCATTCGACGGCACGGTAAACATAGGTGTAGTATACGCAGGGCTTTTCATTTGTACTCTTAATGTAAGTTCACCCGATCCTAGTGTGACCACCGTGTGACATATTACTTGGCCACCTCTGCCCTGACGCAATCAGCTCCATACTTATTTCCTGCCGCTTTGTAGCTTTTCCAAAGTGCTCCCTGGTCCGTTCATCTCGAGCTCATGACCACCGTTTATGGGCTCAGTGGCGATTTGCAACATGCGGCGATCTTTGCGAACCCGGAAGCAGCGTTTCCTCTAGAACTCATGGCGCTAATGGACATGCCCACGTTCGTCCGCGGACGCTCGGCTCTGACGTTAGGCATCTGGAAAAGATTTCGTCTGGCACAGAGTTTCTCATCGGCCGGAAAGAAAGGGGGAATTGAATCTGTTTCCAGTCTTCCGAGGTGCCTCCTTGACATTTTCTCAACCATTCAGGACGAATCCTTCGAGACCAGTTTCTTGGCCTGGCCGGGATACGTGGGCGAGGTACCAGAAATTCATCTTTGGGAAGCGTACCGTCTCGCGGGAATCCTTACTGGTCGCCGATTGAGAAAGATTCGGACAGACAACGGCAGCAACGAAGCCATCCCTGTTCCGGCAATGGCCTCAACCGATCTACTGCTAGGTCGCCTAGTGGCTGCTGTAGACGCACTCTGCGACACCCGCAGCCGACCCGAGTATGCTCAGTTCCTCACCACCAACTCGCTTCTCTATCCATACGTAGCCGCTCGCCTCGAAGTCGCCACGTTGCTTCGTCATCCGACTTGGATGGCGACTCTTTGCCGGGTGGCTAACATATGCCAGCCCTATGGAATCACGGCGAACGCGCAAAACATCACCAACATGCTTGATGAAGCTTGGAATACGCAGGACGACAACTATGATATCGATCAGCAGGCTCAGCGGAGGAACGTGGAGATTGCTCTCTTTTGATCATGGCTGGGATAGCCGCTGATCGGGCGCGCGGGCGTTCCGCAGGTCAATGTCTACCAGTACTCTACGGCGTGCTACCAGGGACCAGATGCCGCTGGCTTCATTCACCCTTTGCACATGACGCAAGAGAACGGTTTCTTTATCTCGACTGGGGCAGTTCAAATGCTCAAGGTTCGTCAGCGACTCCGAGTTATTCGGTTTGGTTGGTCCCTGTCATTGCGCTAGCTGTTTTAGGCACGTCGACACGCCAATGAGACTTGTCTCTCTAATCGCCCCATTACGACGGGCCGTTACTTCACCCCTGGATTGGGCGTTTCCCCTGCCATTACCCCAGATTCGATACAAGAAGCGGAGACGCTCCTGATGCTTATCATTCCCAAGCCTCTTGGAGTTGGTTGTCGGCTATGTTGCCTCGAATCTCGTATCAGTCTAGCGACGATGTTGGCACATTCATAAGAACAGCTTGCCAGCATGTTTGTGAGGCCGTGTTCTGTGGGCCTCAAAACCGCATTTCGTCGAGCTGTGAAACTCCTCATATTGGTGACTTCAAAGTAAAGGATTCGCCATGGAGAGCTCAGACGAAGATACTTACCTTCCGCCTGGCAGCGGCCGGTTGTTCTCAGGCAAGTTCTTGGATGTTAAGCCGGGAGATGGTGTCGTTGCTATAAGCTAACTTCTTCGTAGTATCAGAAACCATCGTGTTGATTCCAACGCCCACCTCAGACCCAAATGACCCTCTCGTACGTACCATGTTGGCTCTATTGTTCCTAATCCCGTGAACTGTCAGACTGATGTCTGGCTCCCTGAGCCATGGTGCTAGAATTGGACCATAACCCGAAAATATGCCAATGCCGTCCTCGTTTTTGCCGCCACAGTGGCAGTTTTCGCCGCGTAAGTCACGTTGAGTAAAGTGTTTCCTTTTCTTTGCTGGTAGTTCAAGATGGCAATGCTGACACCAGGTCCAGGATGACAATGCAGATGATCTTTTGGCAACAAATGACGGTCGAGATGGGCATGACATACAGTGAACTCAATGCCGGGGTATCTTTCAACGTCGTTGGACTTGCGCTTGGTTGTCTCTTCTTCATTCCTCTCACGAAGAAGTACGGCCGACGCTCGACATACGTCTTCTCTACCGGGATAATGGCGGTTACGTCGTGGTGGAGCAGCCGCATGAACAGCGTTGTGGAAATGTATCTTACGAACCTGTTCTTTGGATTGGCAGGCTCGATGAACGAAACGATTGCTGAGATGACTGTGAGCTTGTTCGAATCGTGGATTGATGCAGCTCTTGCTAATCATAATGACTTGAAGATTGCAGACTTGTTTTTTGTTCACCAACGCGGGCTCGCGAACGGCTTCTACATCACCGCTGCCACGATCGGAAACTTCCTGGCTCCTACTCTTGCGGGCGTCCAGGCCGCGTCGATGGGCTGGAGATGGTCCTACTATACCGTCGGCATTATTCTATCAATCCTCTTCGTCCTCTTCATCTTTTTCTTCGAGGAGACCAAGTATATACCCGTTGTAGTTGGTCATGCCGACGGGCAGCAACTGAAAGATGGTAGCACTTTAAAGCCATTCAAGTCCGATACCGACGACAAAACACCAGTGTTGGATCCGTCGGCTTACTCCAAACAAACCGACGTGGAGATTGGTGTCGAGTCATCACCGCCTCTCAACTCCTATCGACAGCGAATGCGCTTCCTTACGACCACTGAAGAATCTTTGTGGACGGGCTACATCACTCCGGTCAAGACGGCAATCCTACCCCACGTCCTCTTCACTGCGATAGAATGTGCCAACTGCGTGGTATCTCTGGTATTGTTCACAAGTCTCAATTCCATTGTCTTCTCCGCGCCACCCTACAGCTTTAGCACCGCTGGCGTGGGGCTGATGCTCGTTGGCCCGTTCATCGGCAACCTAATTGGTAGCTTATACGGTGGTCTTCTTGGAGATTGGATAGTTGTGAGACTCGCTCGACGCAATCGTGGCATTTTTGAGCCAGAGATGAGACTTTACATCTTGTTTCTGCCGGCTCTATTACTAGGCGGGGGAATTATCATATTTGGTGCCACAGCTGATCGTGTAAGGCCACCAAAATCTAAGTGTTTCTGACTAAAATGCCGACTAACGATATTCTTAGGGGATGCACTGGATATACCCGAGTATTGGAGGAGCCTGTTTCGCTTTCGGTTCAGGTTCGATGATGGACGTAAGCTTCACCGTTGTCATCGACACGTACAAAGAGGTAAGTCAAGCGATACATGTTTTCTCCATTTAGCGTGAATGGCTGACTGACTTTGTCAAACGCAGATCACAGCAGAATCCTTTGTCTTCATCACCTTTATTCGCAATGCGGCCACAATTGGTGTACCATTCGCAATTGTCCCATGGATGAATTCAATGAGCTTGACATCCATATCGGCCATCAGCGGGTCTATTGCTTCTGTGGTTTGCTTTTTGTACATTCCACTTCTGATATGGGGACGACAGATTCGTGTAGCTCTGCACGCGAGATATGATAGGCTGGCAATGGAGGCTGGACAGACTGGGCTTCTGACCGCAATCCGAGCTTGAGGGTATTTGGCCAAGCTTGGGAGCATGGCATTCTCAGACAGACATTTTGTTTAAAGAGACGTGGTGCGGAAAAGGTTGCAGACAACCTGGATCTTCATGAATCTCATCTAACAGCTGCGGCGCATTCGCCAATTTCCCACCCATCTTCTATCAGAAAGGACCAGACGAGTTGTGTGTACGGCATCCATCCTGGGTTGTCATCAGAGCATCACCCTCTCCCGCACCATCAGTATTAGGATTAATAAGTAGTTGTTCAATGAGATGAATGAGATGAATGAGATGAGAAAAAACTTCAGTTAGACGCATACATCTACCATGATATTTATTCACTTTATCAGTTTGTTCACAATACCCAATGTTTAAATACCTAATTCTAGAATTTCGTCAAATTTACATATCAAAACTCGCCCCATCTTATGTATGTCGTGGCTAAACTCTACAACAGCTTGAACGAAGTCCACTTCGAACCACCGAGTACAATCTCCCCGTTCATCACCCCATCGATGTACGCATCCCCGATAAAGAGATGACTAGCGTGGCTTTCTTCGTTATTGACACTTGACTGCCCTCGTAGAACGTATGGAACCTTTCCGCCAGCGAAGACCACAATAAGATCATCACGTTGAGACTTTCCTGGAACAAAACCCATGCGCCCTGATTTAGTTATCATGAACCTTCGGCAAGAGACATTGGCCAGTAGAGCGTTTTCAAACGCTTCCTTATCGGCAAGGCTGTGGCCTGGGCTTTCCTCGAGAATGTGGTTCCATCGCACGTAAGATTCGAAGTCAACATCTGGGTCAGCTATTCTCCACTCGCGGTCTTTCTGTCCAAGCTCTTGTCCAAATTTGACAGATAGGTTTCCGCAGAGTGTTCTCCATACTGCAATCTCCTCGGGTGTGGCTGCTTGGAGTGTTTCGGGAAGCCGATTGGTTAAGCCCGCCAATGAGCGAGCCTCGTCGACAATGGCTTTTGCTTTCACAAACTCTTTTGCAGTTGAAAAGAACCACAGCTCGCCAACAACGTCAATCTGGTCCACCAAGATACCCTTTGTAACTGCTTGGCCGTCGGGCTCAATGTGGAAGTCAGCCGGTGTCCCCCCTGATGCATCGTAATTTTGTAGCGCAAGTTGGTGGTCAACGTTGATCAAATGAGTGATGTAATTTGTCCCCACTGTCCAATCTGGGACATATGATGGGATTTCGGGCGAAGGCTTTTCTCCTCGGATCACGTAGCTGAGCACGTCAAGTGTTCGTGTTCGGTATATCTGCTCCCTGGCGATCTCAACCAAGAGTGTCTCGAGCGGGGTTACGTAGTCCGGGCGGAGTTGAGTCGCTTGAACCGCGAATTGCATACCCAGCATTCCATATACCCTGTCACGGTCGTCTTTACAACGCCGCCGACGGTAGTTGTGCAGAGTCTCCAAGAAGCTACCAGCTTCTGAGAGTCTCTTCATATCATTGAGTGCATCCATGTGAGACATTACATCCATCAAGCTTTTTTTATGTCTAGCGCTCTCCTCCAATAGCGGTTTTATTCCGCAACATTGATTTGCCGCATGTTGTCGCAAGTTGAAGAAGCTGTGCTGCAGCTTCTGGCCATCAATAGCGGTTGTTCCGTAAATGAAGGTGGTCTTTTTGGCTAGTACAAATTCTTGCACTGTCCACACTCGAAAGAACCATTCTGACAGAAAGAACTTGATAAGGTTGTCTCTGAGATGTGGTGTTGATATGTCTTGGCCGTGAACCTAACAAATAATTAGTAGGGCTTCATGTCGCAGTGTGTGACTTTTAATGCAGTCCCATACGTAAGACTGTTGGCCTTCACCTGGGCTTCGAGTTTGATGGTTTAATGTTACTCACTTCTAAATGTGGTTCAAGGAAAGGGCTAAAGTGAGCCTCATTTTGCTGGGCGGCGAGGTGGAGATATTCGCAAGCGATCTCTAGGCCATCCCACTCTTCTCCGAGAAAAATCTTGACCTCAGAAGCACAGTGGTAGATAGATCCCATAATGGCGACTTGCTGACATCGCTCTGTCTTATCATCTTGGTTGATACAAAGTGCATCTACCCAGATGGTGCACCATGAACTCGGTCGTCGTAAGCTGTGCAGGGCGCGAAAGAGGTTGTCCGTGACAGTTATATTAACGTCTCCTATGCAGACCGTTTCTCGGGATGTCGTGTCTCCCCAAACATAAGATACCGCAACATAACTGGAGGCTCGGGATAATGAGGTCTTTCTGAGTTTGCACTTAATTGGCTCACCTTCCTCTACCCCTGGTGCCAACTCTAACAAGCGAATTTCCCCTTCCTTCAAAGGTGAATATGTAGGAGAGACAAGCTGGAGACCCCCAGCTTCCGCCACGGGCATCGTTGTAACAACTGAATAGCAATGCTTAATCCTCATGCAATGTGGACCTGATGGTCGATAACGAAGGTGAAGAGAATTGGTTACGTTTGAATCAGATTTATGGGAGAATGGCGGATTAACTAACGAATATAATCACTGCTGTTCATGATTGCCAGCGACTAACCGAGCGATTCTATTAGTCAATTAAAAAACAATCATTGTTCGCTTCAGCAGTCAGCACTTACTAATTCTAGCTGAAGTGGGGGTGTGATTAGACAGCCTAATAGCCTGTACCCCCTGTTAAGCTGAGAGTCCTTGTCAAAGCAGGCAATGCAACATCCTATGGAATATTCTCAACCGGGAACTTGGGGAGGGCAGTTGAACCTAACAAAGCTTTTGCTACCCTCCTGCCAGCCAAAGAATTAAGTCCAGGTAGCCTCTGGGCCTTTTTCATCTTCTTCGATGCGTCTTAGGTTCCTCCCGGGCAAGCTGCGTATTGGTTCTGGCGTCAGGTCTTTTAGCAAGTTTTCAGCTTTCATCCAGCTTCCGTCCGGTTTTGAAGCACCATTCATTCCATTCTAGATGCTCGATGTCGATAAAAAGAAATTGGCGCCTATATCTTTTTCCCAAGTCCTCTCTCTTTTTTCAGTCTCTTTTGGCCGAAAGTGACAAATCCTTGGCGTACGGAAAGACTGCTCGCTCGGAGTGTAAACTTCAAATATCACTTTCCCTGCTCGCGTGTTGAATCCGCGTATCGCAACGGGTGCAGGTGCGCGCGAGAGAACGCCATTTTGGCCAAGAGCGGGGTAGCAGCCAGACAAAGCCTGGGTCCATCCAATCAAAAGATGACTTGTACAGGACGTTTGTTACCAAATACTATAGGTGATAAGAGAAGTAGTCGCTACATGAAAGTAGAATAGAATCTAGATATCAAAATGTACCCATGTAGTGCGGAGTACAAACGCGGTAAAAATAAGGTGACGCACTCAAAGGGATACTGAGTGTGGTTGAACCATCACCTACAGTTTCCTTTTATGCCCTGTGAACTTTAACAATTCTGAACTCTTCATACTTCTCATGAAGTCACCCACCTGATTACAATTGAACTAAACTGATCAACTTAATACATGGACATTTCTTTGCTGCCGGCCGTTGGATAATCCAGAAGACCTTCGTGTGCACCGAAGTCGAGTCTTTTGTCATTCAATTTGGCGGTGCCAATATCTAACTCTTAGCGTGATAGAATACAGAGCGAAGCCATTGATCTAAGAGGTTGTTGGTACGGATTATTTTCCCTGATTCTTGTCGCAACTTCGGCAAAACTCTACGTCTAAAAACTGCGGATATCCATCAACAATCCTGGCTGGCCTGGAAGCGATATGCTGAACAACGTGTACACTAAACGTAATAAAGTCTGGTTATGCGTTAAAAAGTACATCAATAACTACAACAGGTCTCTGATACGTGGGTTTATGTCTTGGAATGCACGACGATATTAGTTGTTTTGTTTGTTCAAGGGGGAGGCCCAGAGAGGACGATAAATATCTGGACAACAGCTTAATGACTACACGGAAAAGCAGGTTTGCTCATCCAGAAAGCCCCAGAGATTGGAGAAATGCCCGGATATCCCGATTATAGATGATTTGCCAAATGGATGATTGTCAGAAAACCCAGAGGTTAATGCGCGTGTTGCATCCGTATTGTAAAGGAACAGTACGGGGCTAGATACTCGTGTTCTCCACTACTATGATCGACTTTCCGCGGGACCGTATGCTCCCAGCTTGAAGCGCGCTAGTGGCAGGTCATCTCCTAGGCAGTGACGACTTTGAGTCTAATTCTGTTCCAAGACTTACTAACTCACCCCAGTCCGAGTACATTTTGCTGCACCAAGCCAAGTACCCTTACGCCTGGCTCTTTCATCCTAGTCTGTTCGTTTGCCAAGGTTTAAAAACTGGAATTCTGTGTTTCCTGACTGACAACGCGGGACCCGCCAAAGTAGCCATGAAAAATGAAGAAGAAAAGCATTTAAGAGCCCGCGACTGCTGTAAGATTAGCTTTTCCCAATCGTCGAGCAACATTCATCGCAAGTTTTCTTTTAGGACGCTATGTATCTGCTGAAAACTTTTGCGCCAACGGCGCTCTTTGCCCTTGCGCAGTCAGGCGTCAGAGCATCGTTATCTGCGAGTTCAACTTCCTGTAAGTCCCCATGTCCAAAATAACTCGCTATCCATTTGCCCAATCTCTAAGTGTTAAACTGTAAGCTTGGGAAGAGGCATCGAAAAAGGCTAGTAACTTTGTGTCCCAGCTCAGTACATCCGAAAAGATTGGCCTAGTCAGCGGAGGGTACAGCCAGCCAAGTCTGCCTTGCGTAGGCTCGGCTGGGGCAGTTCCACGGCTCGATTTCGATGGCCTATGCTTCTCAGATGGCCCAGCTGGCTATGCTAGGTCCGACGGTGTCAGTGTATTCGCCTCCGGCATTACGGTAGCAGCGAGTTGGGACAGACGTCTCATGTATGAGCGAGCTTTAGCCATCGGAGAGGAATTCAGAGCCAAAGGTGCTCACGTACATCTTGGGTAAGTCGCTCAGATCCGGCTCCTATCAGCCAGCATTAAATCGTGCTAAACGTTATCCAAGGCCTTCTTCGGGTCCCATGGGGCGTCACGCTCGTGGCGGACGTAACTGGGAAAGCTTCGGGCCGGATCCGTACCTGGCGGGAGTCGCAATGAATGCCTCGGTCTCTGGTGTTCAAGCTGCCGGCGTCCAAGCTTGCTCCAAACACTACATCGGAAATGAGCAGGAAACCCAGCGCACTCCTAGTGTCAATGGCAATGGCATGGTCATCGAGGCTATATCCTCCAACATCGACAGCCGCACTCTCCATGAGCTGTACCTTTGGCCCTTCGCCAACGCCGTCAAAGCCGGGACTTCGAGCATTATGTGCGGCTACAACCGTGTCAATGGCAACTACTCTTGCGGAAATTCAGAGATGCTCTCAATCCTCAAACAAGAATTAGCCTTCCCGGGCTATATTGTATCGGATTGGTACGCGACACACGAAACCGCCAGCTTCGCCAATGCGGGGCTTGACCTTGAGATGCCGGGTAACGTCAGTGTTGAAAATGGACCTTTCTATTTTGGAGATCATCTTCATGAAGCCTTGAACGACGGTCAGGTCTCAGAAGAACGCCTCACTGACATGGCCGAAAGAGTTATGAGACCATACTTTTTCCTGGGCCAGGACGAGGACTATCCATCTGTAGACCCTTCAAGTGGCGCTTCCTTTCTCGTCTATCAGTATGGCCACAACTCTGGCATGCCCTACAACTTTCCAGCCGTACCCGCCCGCGATGTGCGCGGTGATCACGCACAACTTATTCGGGAGGTCGGCGCGGCTGGTACCGTATTGCTCAAGAATACCAATGGTATCCTGCCCTTGAAAAATCAATCCGAGGTTGGAGTATTCGGAAACGGCGCCTCGTACCCTACAATTGGCTCTGTTTATCTCGAATATGGCCAGCACATTAAGGGATTCGAGATGGGCACCCTCGATATTGGAGGCGGGTCCGGTACGGTCCGGCACACCGAGCTCGTAACACCACTTGAGGCGATAAAAGAGCATGTGAGCCTCCTGGGAGGTCGAGTACAAGTCCTCCTAGACAATAACGAGGTGACGAAGGGCGGGTTCAAGACGATTTATCCCGTTCCCGACGTCTGTCTCGTATTCTTAAAATCTTTTGCGTCAGAAGGTCAAGACAGACCATCCATCGACCTTGAGTGGAATGCTACAAAAGTAGTGGAAAGCACAGCGGCTCTGTGCCCAAACACTATCGTTATTGTCCATGGCCCCGGTGTGATACTGATGCCTTGGGCCGACAACGAGAACGTCACGGCAATTTTGTCAGCACACTACCCAGGAGAGCAGACCGGAAACTCCATCGTGGATGTCCTATGGGGCTCTACTGAACCTTCAGGCCGGCTTCCCTACACCATTCCAAAGGCTTTGGCAGACTATGGCCCTCTTGTTGTGAATCTCACTGAGCCAGTCGCCGATCCTAACGCATGGCAGGCCGAGTTTGACGAAGGGCAGATGATCGACTACCGGCACTTCGACACGAACAACATTGAGCCTCTTTATGAGTTTGGGTTTGGTCTTTCCTACACTCAATTTGAGATGAACAATAACATCAGTCTCAAAATTGTCTCTGGGATCACTGATCTTGCAGACGAGTCTATGGGCATTGCACCAGGCGGTTGGGAGGATCTATGGACGCCGGTAGCTTCGGCAACGATAACAATCACCAATTTGGGAGGTTCAACTGGAACCGCAGTACCCCAACTCTACATTTCTTTTCCTCAGGAAACCACTCCTAAAGGTACTCCGGTTAGGGTGCTGAGGGGCTTCGAGAAAGTGCGTCTTGAGGTTGGAGAGTCTTCGGAAGTAACCTTTGAGCTTTTGAGGAGGGATCTCAGTTTCTGGAACGAGAACAACCAGAAGTGGACGATTCCCAAGGGAACTTTCACTTTCGCCAGTGGTTTTAGCTCTAGAGATCTGAAAGCCGAAACCAAAGCGGCTGTGCTTGCTTAGAGGTTAGAATTCCAGCTGGCTGCAGGGTGTACAACTCGAAGAACCAAAGATACCGGAGCATCGTCTTAGGATATACCGACTATCGGGTCCACACGAAACCAGTTGGAAAGGCGTAATTGGCATAGTAGTAGTATTAATTAGATAGTTGTGAACGGCCCATAGCCGTGAGATACCTACAATGACAGTTAGCTCCATCCATTGCTAGAATCGAAGAGATTCCAATGATATTTCTCTCAGGCTCAGGTGATTAGTTATCATGAGGCTTCATATCAGACATCTTTAAAAGGAGAATCAGACATATGCTTGTGAAACACATCAAGAAAACTACGTAATAAATCTAACTAATGAGCTGCAGCTCTTAAGCGAGGGAACACACATATCACATTGTAGCTGGACTATCCCTTTTGCGGCATGTAGCACACAGCCTCCCAGCTAACAATTTAGTATAATGCACACTAGCCCAGCTCATATGACAGGATGGTACATAGTATCGAACTCCATCATCTACCAGCACATAATGCTATGTCTCTGGATACCAGTGCATAATGGACTGTCCCAGATAGTACCGCCTTGCTTTTCTTTTTCGGTCTGTAAGCGACATCTGATTCTGATTATCAGGGTAGGTTACTTTGAGCCTAAATTATTATTCCTGACCCCTAACCCCTGTCTCAGACTGCAGTCCACGATTGTGACGAGGCGCGATCAAACCGCGGAAGATTCGTTGGCATTAAGGAGGAAAGGAACCTTGAAGCTCGAATTGGATAGTGGGTTGCCAGGATGTGTGCCCATTTTGAGCTCTCGGCCCTGCTGCAGGATCGCAGTGTCGCAACGAAAATCTCCAAGCTGCAAGTGTCCGCACTTGAGATGAATTCTTAACTCAAGATGGTTAGTTTGTGAAGGACCGTCCCGAAGCGAGTTGCCGCTCTTGGTTTGCAGCGGCGAGTCCCACCCATGCCGTATAAAATATACCGCCAACAGAAACCCTTGCAAGCCGTGTCTTCAGGTTGCAGTGGAAGGCCCCCCACCACAAAGCCTGTTGAAAACGCTCCAGAGCGCCCACATGTAGCTAACAGCGCGTAAAGAGGCGACAGATAATTTTCCTTGGACCCCTTCGTACATCGCTTTGGGGCACACCTCACCGGAAGCTGGTAACGTACGAAACAATATGCATTTAGCTCATGCAGACTACACACAGAGGATGAGGTGGGGGTTAATGTCTTGGGAGTGCAGCTGAGACTGGTGAGATCACGACGAGAACCAGACGATAAGCAGCAGTTGCCGGAGCCTCTAGAAACAGCAGCAAGTCAGTAGCTATTACGCCTCCCGCCTTTACTGATCTGTCTTGCAGAAACAAGCTAATCCCGCAAGCCTCATGAGGGCTCAGCCTTCACAATTTCGGGGACTTTGATTTCTGAGAGGCTTGGGGCAGAATCACTAGTCTAAACCCCTGTATCTCCTGTATGAGTCTCCAAATAATTAGTGTCTAATTAGTCCAATGTGGTCAAGGACGGCATGACAGTGGGGGACCGGTGCTTGAGTCTATTGTTCCTCGGCTGTGGCGAGGAGGTGGTGAGACATTTCACTGATTGCAGCATTTGGCGAACTTCAGCCAATGCACTGAGAGGGGTAGATGAGTCCGGCGAGCGCCACCGTTTTGGCTTACTGGTTTCTCCTTGGCACGCATATGAATTGCAGCCATCGAGCCGACCAGACCCAACTGCACAGGAATGTGGAGCTTGTCGTTGGTCCCCAGGTACTTAGCCGGGCCGTTTCCCGCACATGTGTTCTGGACATGCCAGGCTGAGCCTGACTGCAGTCGTAACGGTGTCCCCCGGCTGTTAACTTTCATTTCGGCAACAGGATTTCGGATGACTATGGACTTCTTCCAGCACCAAGTCGTGCTCCTCACGGGAGCAACAGGAGGGCTCGGCGGCTGCCTCTTGTACAAGCTCGCCGTTGTGCTTCAAGTACCCAAGATCTACGTGGTGATACGGAAGACGCCCGAGAAGGCCATCCAAGCATGGACCACAACCATGCCAAATCACATCGATAAGATCCAGCAGACAGGCAGTATCAAGTTCATACATGGAGATCTATCTAGCCCAAAGTACGGAATAGCGGATCATGATGTGCGAGCTATGGAGACCGATGTCACTATCGTCATCAACGCCGCGGCCAACATTAGCTTGCGCCTTCCATTACGCCAAGTTGTCCAAGAGAATTGTCTTTCGGCCCTCTCCTTGGGTGAAATGGCAACAAAATTCACCAAACTCATTAGCTTTGTTCAGCTCTCAAGTGCTTATGCCTTGAGCGATCTCCCGGACGGCCCCATGGAGGAGAAGATATACCCTATCGACGATGCGGAACAGCTCCTGGATGACATTCTTTCGGGCAAGACTAGCAGCTCGGCTGGGTTTGCTTGGCCTTATGCCAAGTCAAAAAGGCTCATGGAGTGTCTGATGGATCAGAGGCTGGCGCAGCGGCTACCGCTTCTCACAATTCGCCCGACTGGCATTGCGCCCGCGGTCAAAGAACCTTTTGAGCTGTACCTACCAAACACCTCTTGTCCCCTCAATACCTTCTACGCCCGAATGATGTACCCCACCGGTGGTTCCGCGCTCTTCCACGCCCCTAAAGGGTTCACGTCAGGCAAGAATATTGTCGATGAGATCCCCGTTGACCTGGTCTCCAACATTATTCTCCAGCACGTCCAGCGCGGGACCCGCGGTGTCGTGCACACATCTTCACAGTCCTACATTCCCAGGACGTTCGACGACTACCTGAACGATCTAGAGCTCTACGTTCCTGACGACTGGAAACTCAAGATGGCTCGGCCCGTCTTCACCACCAATCGAAGCGCCCAGCAGTGCCGTGTGGCTGAGTTTTACGTCATAAAGACGCGTAACTGGCTGGTGCGGGCGGACCGGTCGCGGGACCTCGACCTGGGCGGCCCAATTGGCCTGGGCATCGGCGACCACGACATCCAGGCCTTCACAAAGAAGCGCGTGAGACGCATTTTCGCCGAAACAAAGGAGTTGCTGGAGATGAAGGAGAAGCGTGCCAAGAGCCAGCATTTAGAAACCAAACTGTAATGGAGACGCGGGCGCCGGATGCTGGGGAGCATGACGATACGGGATGACGATACGGGACCATCTGGCGGTGTGTTCGCGGCTTGGGAAACTTTCTGTTCACATGTCTCTATAGAACGGGATTTGTGAACAGCCATTGGCAGGTGGTTTGGCATATAGTAATTACTGATTAGGTATTTCTCATCTTGTATAAACCAGGCGATGAGACGCAAACTATAGGAGAAGATCCGATCGCATTTTGCTATTTGTCCCTTATACAGGTTGTCACAATATACCCTGGACGCGAAAATCTTGAACTGCGAACACTTAACACCCGAAGCAGACGAGGGTGTATATGGACTTCATATATATGAGCTCCGTCAAGTTTACTAGATCGTCATTCTCTTAGAAGTTGAACGCTCGATGCAAATAAAATCAGTTTAAAGCATCCGTGGCTTACCTATGTGTCGAATTTGGCGAAGCACATCGAATATATTGGAGGTGATTTTGATGATGCTGCCCTTGCAGAAACACGAGCTTACCTCAATCGCGGAGATGTGATCAAGATAAGAGACGTAGGGATGTGCAGGTAATGTTGTCGATGTGTTTATCAGCTGCTTGGAGCACGAGGTATTTTGATGTTCTTTGTCTCGAACCGGAAAGTGAACTCAGTGATGTGCATGACGAGATGGCAGGCACTTTTCCCACCTCGCCTCTGGCGACAAAGTGGACAAGCCCATGATGGGTCTCCGAGGAGTAGAACATCAAGCATGATGGCGATGGTCTGGACATACATGTGACCAATTGAGACGTTCCAGTGCTGCGACCTCGATCTCTTGAGCAACTAGCTTTGGGTCTCTGATGTCTTGACCTGGGCCCTCCAAGTTGCTCTTGTTCCTCCTGGTACTCCAGGGTTCGCGTATCGCAGCTTTCCCAGGTCCCACATTTTGTCTTCTCCAAAGGGGTAACTTCGCCGATCACATGCATAACACCCTGCATGTTTGCTCGATGAAGCGTTGTTCGTTGGTTCTTCGCGGTTGGCACGGCCACGGTTGGGCCAGAAAGAGGGGTTGACTGATCTGCCCGCCACCATCAAAAAGGCCCGATCCTCCCCTCGTCATGAATTTTGAATCTCTGTCCAAAGAAAATCAAAATATCTGAGCCAACTCGACATCCACTCGTCAATATACCGCAGCCATGGCCGACGCACAAAACCAGCACCAGGACCATCTGATCGCCGATGACGAGGTAGAAATTCCGTAGCAACACTGAGTGTTTGGTCGGAAGTGAGGCTAATCACAGTTTCAGGTAACGGATAGTGAGGCGGACCTTGAAGTGAGTTTGGGCTGCCATATATTCGGTTCATCCCACCAGAAGGTCCTTGTTACTAACGTGTTGTCCACTTCTAGAGCCTCCATTCAGACACTACCAGTGTCAGAAACTCCATTCTAGAGTATCGAATGGAGAACGGCAGGTCGTATCATAAGTACAAGGATGGCAGTACGATAAGCTCCCCTCACAGGGGATCCCTCAGTTCAAAGAGTTTCTGACAAGCCGTCATAGAGTACGCCTGGCCCAACGACGAGAGAGAAAACGACAGACTAGGCAATTTTTACTCAACCTTTATTCAAGATGTACCGTTACTAATTCTTGTACAGACATGCAACATGAAATCTGTAATGTTACATTCCATGGTAGGCTGGGATTCGCTCCGCACTGTGACGAAGGTGCTAAGGTCGGTCGCGTCCTCGACCTCGGTACCGGAACCGGGCTGTGGGCCATCGACTACGCTGATCACCATCCCGAAGCTGAGGTGAGCCCTTAGAGAAGGAACCTATCTTTGAATCCCAAGCCCGTAGGTGTCTAATTAGGTCTAAATAGGTGCTGGGTGTGGATCTGTCTCCAATTCAACCCCGAGAGTATGTATCTCGCTTTAGATAATGTCCCTTTACATACTGACGGGTTCATCTTAGTGTGCCGCCAAACGTCAGATTTGAAGTCGACGACGTTGAGGAAGAATGGCTCTACTCGCAGCCGTTCGATTACATTCATCTTCGATTCATGAATGGATCTCTTGCCGACTGGAAGAAGATCATCACAAAAGCCTATGAGTGAGTTGAGCTTCCATATTCACGGAGATTTGTGTTCTAGTTTGAATTCCACAAATTGCCCGAGTTCAAACAACTCCACGAGAACCAGTATCTGACATGCTCGTGACTTTAGTAACCTCCTTCCTGGTGGCTACCTTGAAATACAAGACAACGATTGCGTTTTAACAGCCGATGATGGCACGCTACCTTCTCACAAGCCGCTGGCTGAGTTTGGTAGACTAATCCGGGAAGCTGCGAAGAAGTTTGGGCGCGCTTTTATTCCTTGCCCCGAGCTGAAAGACCTCTTGGTCGACGTCGGCTTCGAAGATGTGGCCCTCCAAAACTTCAAGTGGCCGTCCAACCCCTGGCCCAAGGATCCTCATCATAAGAGGATTGGAGAGTGGAACTTTCACAATTTTGTGGAAGCCGCTGAGGCGTTGGCCTTGGCGCCCCTAACACGTGGTCATAACTGGACGAACGAGGAGGTGCAAGTCTTCCTAGTAGGTGTTCGTAAGGATATGAGGGACATGAGGGTTCATTCGTACATGCCGATGTAAGTTGCCGGCTTGTTGCCTAGTTTTCATACCCTTTTTCTTTGTCTTTTGCTAACCGATTGGTTTAGTTACACCATTGTTGGCAGGAAGCCCTTGAAGGAAGACACGCCAAGTCCGTCCCAAGATCCAGTTCTGGGTTAGGATGCAGCTCCAGCCACCAACACCACTTCAGCGCCAGGTTCACCTACTCTATAGTGAAAGGCTGCTCATATCCCTTAATGTAAAAGCTGCGCTGGTAGGAGAGAAGAAAATTGAGAGGGAAGACATTCAGAACATCTGATTAGAAGAGAGCATCAAATAGTATATTGGATATATTATACTCCAGATATTGGACTAAGTAACAGTGAAACAATTGCATGTTTATAAGAATTCGTAGTCTGGATGCTCAGGAGTTTCAGTGCAACATCGGTCAATCTTGGTTGTTAAAGTCCTGTTGTAGCCAAGGCGACAATATAGAAAATCAGGTTTTAGCGATGGGTACCACCCTCCAATCACCTCCACGTGAAGCTCATTAAACTTAACCACACTGTCGGAGAAACACCTGAGCTGGTGTGATATAATAAGCAACATGGCCCTTGCATTTGTCTGGTTTAGTTCGGCACCAACCAACTGATCCACAGTATATTTGCTTGCTCTACAAAACATAGAGAGATCAAAGGCCAATATGTTCGGAGCACTGCTCACACGAGCTTTCCTGCGACAACTTCTTTGTCAGCTACGACGCTATTGTTGTAAGCAGTTACGTCGCGGAAGTACAACTCTGTTCCTGGGGTCTCGTATGTACCCTCGCTAGTCAACCCGTTGAGACGGAAAACCTGATGCGTTCGACCTACTCCTGACGTGATCGTGTTGTCTGCGTATCGGGAATAGTTCGCAGACCCGTTTCTGTCCGTGTCGATTACGCTGGCGGTCCACTTCGTCCCTTCCCTCTGGAAAGCCTCGAGACCAGTGGGGTAAACAGTGTTGCCCTGGACTTGGAGCTTAAGACCTTGATCGAGCTGTGCCCAGAGCGTCAGGTTACCCTCTGGAAGAAACGATGTCGTGGTGTTGCAGTACAAGGGGTACGAAAACGTCGTCTCGTAATCCCACCCGGGACTCTTTGATGTTTCCTTGCCGATTGTTGAAAACGTATTGATACCCCCGTAGCCATTAGCATAAAGGCCCCCCACGTTCGAGTATGACAGATTCTGGCTCCATTTTGCAGTGCCGTTGCCTTTTTGCGTGCTCACCTGCGAGGTGATTGAAAAGTCCCTCTTCACTGTGATGACATAATCCAACGTCGAATTGAAACCCGTTGCGTTCCGCTTGACGCTCTGGGAGAATGCGATGGTCGGGTCTTGGTTTCTATCGGCTCCAACGACACCTGTTGTGACGCTGCCTTCGTCGTCGAGCCACAGAAACACCTTGCCAACAAGATACCAGCTGCTTTCAGTGGTATTCGATAGGCTCGCGCTCGCTTTCCCATCGTCAACGAGTCCGACTACCTTAATGCCGATGGTATGGTTTTTGCCGTCACATAGAACCGGCAACCACGGACTAATGTCAATCTCGTGGTCGCGTAGGTCGAATGCGTCGATGCCCACAATCGGGCGATGCAGCTGCGGGACCACCCCGCCGGTGAAAATGACCGGATACGGCCAGTGCACGCCGGCCAACTGCCCGTCGATCAAGACCTGGACTTCACGGAACGGAGAGTATCCTGGGTACGTGCCGACGTCGGGCTCGAAAGCATTTACGGCAGATTGTGGTACGTTGCTCCACCAAAACTCCTCGTTTCCCTGTCCCTTGACGGACGAAGAGAAGACGGCTCGGTTCACATTTCGGGGAAACTGGAGAGAAATGCTGGCATTTTCCTCGGGATACGTCCAAAAGCTGGCGGTGACGGGACTCTTCTGCGCGGAGATGGGAAGGATGAGATCTGCAGGTGCCTGACCTCCGCTTTGAACGGGGCTCTTGAAGAAAGTGGCCGTGAGAGTGGAGTTCAAGAGGCCTGTATAGACGTCTGTGATAACGTTGTCAAGCTGGAATATGAGAGTCTGTGGCTGCTTCCAGAGTGACAGGTAAGGTGTCACGTCCTTCATCCAGGTCCAAGTAATGCCGTATGGCGTGGGTTCGGCGGTGGATGTGGCGAAAATGTTGATATCACCTAGGTACACGCTGCCCCAGCGGTCGAACTGTCTGCCCTTGACCTCCACGGTGAAGTTAATTACGACATGATCGAAGTCGAAATCTGGCGGCTTGTAACTTCCGACGAATGGAGTTCCGTAGCTATTTGCAAACTGATGGTCCATCAAAGTTACCGTGACTGCTTTCTCAGCGGCAGGACCGGATGGGAGAAGCACCGGCTCGGCAACTTGAAAGGTATCCAGCAATGGTGTCGTCGGAGCGGAGGGTGGCGCGGAGGTGCTGGCCGCAGTATCCATGTCATACGCGAGCCTTCCCATATGCGCCAAGAGGTGCTCCTTTCGAGGGCTTTTCATGTTCAGGTCTTGGTATCGGGCGGCATGCTGCACGTGGAGTTGCCCGCCACAGACGAAGGTAACAAGGGATCCGACCGCAAGGGCCCGCAACCAGCCCCGCCCGCCTAGCTGCCAGTTGCTCGTCGACACCATTGCCATTCGGTCCAAAATTAGGGGAAAGAATCTCACGATGCTGTACTGTGCCAAGTGGGGAGGGACAGAAGTAGGAACTCGGGAAGTGGGACGGACGTGGTTTATGAGGGAGCAACCGTTGTGCGGCATTCCGGCACCTGGCGGGATGAAGTTCCGGTGGGGCCAAAGCACCTAAAGCGGCAGGTGACAGTGGTTGTGATAGGATCGTCATAGCGTCATGACATGGGTGGTTAGGAAAGATAAGATGAACCAGGATGCCGAAGCCGTTGGCAAAGTTCCATGCGGTAGAGTTTTTTCTTGCTACTAGACAACAGATCCGCGACTTCGGTCACAGTGTTCACCTCACAATTGCCGGCTTCAAAGGTTGGAGCTACACAAATAATGCAAATGCTGTGTACTGGGTTATTAAAGAGCAGGAGACACGACGAAGGACAAGATTGAAACAGATCATGCCAGACACCTTTTCGGAATATTATATTAGAGCTTCGATTTAATCAATGACAATCAGCGGCCGTGGCTAGCATTGTGTGATTATGAAACATGTAAATGGGTGTACGCCCTTCCTTGTCCCCTAAACATCGACGGATTTGGCCACTCAGAATGGCACCGCCTCAGCTGTATATACATACATACAAATGGAACTTGCAAGCAAGTTTCCAACATAGGTCGAGATTGGATGTTTTCATTCATGGCGAAAACAACCATTGCGTTGCCTCTGGCACATCTTTGGTTTTCCGTCATCAAAATTCGACCAGCGCCCGTGCGGGACCATCAAATATCGAGCGAGCTACACAGACCTCAAAAACTGATCCCCAGCAACCTTTGGATATCTTGTCAGAACGAGAAGCAAAAGGAATGCGCCGAGGGGGAATCGAACCCCCGGCTCCCCGACGCTGCTTGATGGCAACGGAGAATTTTACCACTAAACCATCGGCGCTGATGATCAAACTGTTTGATGAAAAGATCGCCGAGTTGCGAGATTAACACGTGTGTGCGGCAGTGGATCGTTAGGGCTGAGGGCGACGAGTATGGGTCGCGATGCCATCAAAATCCGTGCGAGAAGTAGGGTAATCAAGGAGGGGGGCGATGGAGATCAGGTAAACTGATCAAAAACCATTGGGATATCATATTTAGTTCCATAAGCCACATGGGTAGCGACCCGTTAACCTAGTCCCTATTTGAATACACACTCGGCTTTCGCTGCAGCGCATTTGGGTCCCTCGCCAAGCGCTTGGCCTGCACCACCAACAAGCTCACGTTCACAATGCTAAGCTTCTTAACTTCTGAAATGACTTCAGCAGCGGTTAACCCGAGCGTCTTACGCGGATCGACGACAGATGAGTCTCCCAGGGTGTTGGGGCAGCCGTGTTGAGTTGTGCTGCCACGACCGAGGATATACGTCGTGGCCCTCTTCTCTCCCGCTTGCAGAGCAAACAGTTCGGCAATGATGGTTGAAGAGGTGGTCTCCTTAGTGACGAGAACCTTGTTGAAGGTGATGCGATCGGCGATAGAATCATGAATCTTGGACGTGATACGAACGAACTGCATGTTGGCCTCGGCATCAGGATCGGCGGCTTCGACAATGTTGACCTCGAGGTTTACGTTCTGCGCGAGCTGGATACCAAGTCTCACGGCGAACATATCGTCTTCTGCACCCATGTACAGCACACGGATTAGCTTCTTGCCGCGTCTTTCGGCCGAGAAGAATCTGGCGGCGGAGGGATCTTGTTGCTCAGACATGCTGACGCCTGATACGTGTCTCGTAAGCTGTCTCGGTCTCTTGGTGTCTGACTCCGAGGTGTCTGCCTTCTCGAGGAGCGTCGAGTCGATGTACGTCGCAACGGCTGAGATGTGCTTGGCTTCGTCAAAGATGTTGGACATGAGATTGGGGAAGTCACCACTGGTAATTGGGTCGCCTCGTATTGTCGCACTATAGAAGGAAGGCAACTCGGAGATCGTGCCGGTCTCACTCCAAGGGACAAGGATCAGATCGCTGCCTAACCTATTTGCTTGGTTGGCGAGTGTATCGGCGTAGGAATCCTCGGGTACGACCGCGATCTGGCCAGAGATAAGAACGTCTCGGCTGGCATTGTTGGCAGAGGTGCCAAAGGCCTTGATGATGGGATCGTGGCCGGCAAACTCTTCAATCTCGGAAACTTTCATGACGGAAGAGTTGCGCTCCGTGAGCCCTACCAAACGGCAGCCATGGATGCGCAGGAGCTCCCGAGGTGGCATTTCGTCGTCTTCGGGAATTTGTACAGCATGTTCAACAAGACCCTTCTCTCCACTGCGATGGACCTTGTCGATGGACGAGTTCCTAGAGCTGGAAGTACCTTGGCCGCTAGTGAACAGGGAGATGGTAGATAGGAGACTGGACAGACCATCAGTTCGGAGATAGACCAAGAGTTTGCTTGCAGGCTCTCTCTTGTCGGTCTCGTCCTCACCATCGACACCGTCGTGGGTGATGGGGGTGCCATCCCAGTTTATCTTTCCCCTCTTCCATAACTCCAACTTTTGTTGATAAGATGGAGGGTAGAGCCACATGACAAGAGGGGTGGTGGCAAAAGTGGTGACCAGGGCCATGACGACGAACATGGTGAAGGTTCGTGTGCTAAGAATCTTGGCCTGAAGTCCGATGTTCAAGACGATAAGCTCAACGAGGCCTTTGCAGGACATAAGAGTTCCGATGGTGAAAGATTCGCGCCAGACCAGGCCGTTCATCCTGGCTCCGGCAGTGCCTCCAATGACTTTGGAGAAGAAGGCCACAAATATGATTGCAATCACATAGCCCCACGTCTTACCACTGTCGAGCAAGCCCAGGTCGGTGTTGATGCCGGACAGCGCGAAGAATAAGGGGACGAAGAGCGTCGCGATCAGGTCTTCAATCTTCTCGGTCAACTTGATGGCGAACCCACCCTCGTGAGGGCACATCAGGCCGACCATAAAGGCACCAAAGATGCTGTGAACCCCAATGATTGAAGTGAAGAAGGCGGAAGCCAAGACCATCATCAAAGTGAGCGCCACAACGCCCTGTGTTGGACCATTTTCGAGGCTCTTTGTCCTGCGGAGCACCCACATAAAGGCAGGCCTGACGGCATAGGCAAGGAATAGGGCAAACCCAACGGACACTAGCAAGATCCATACCGCGGTTACGCCGGCTCCTGCATTGACAAGAGTGACGCAAAGCGCGAGCAGCACCCAGCCAACGACATCGTTAGTGATGCCGGATGTGAGAACGATCACACCAACAGTGGTATTGAGTAGCTTCAGGGAAGTCAAGATGCGACACAACACGGGGAATGCCTAGAAGAGAAACGTTAGATAAACGCCCAAACTCCATCGGGGAAAGGCTTTGTGGGAAAAGACACACCGTGATTGCAATCGCGACTCCAATGAAGAGCGCAAAGACCCCAAACGAGATGGGTGCAATGCCAGGATCGTCGCTGTATTCATTGTAGAGCCCGTAAGCTAGGGCGACACCGAGGCCAAAAGGGATGGCCATGTCGAGGGTCGCGACGCTGACGGCGGTGCGCCAATTACTCAAGAGGTATGACAAGTTGATTTCGAGACCGACAAGGAACAAGAAGAGTACGAGACCAATGTTGGCTGCTAGTCGGAAGGGTGCCATCGATGCCTTGGGAAATATGGCGTCGGTGAAGCCGGGGATACGTCCGAGGACAGACGGACCGAGTAGAATACCCTGTGTGCGCCGCAAAGTCAATTTCAGTTGTTGCAAGAAAGGTATGCATGTCACAGCTTACAGCAATAACCTCCGCGATGACCTTTGGTTCATTAATCTTGCTCAGAGGCCAGTACAGCAGTCTTGTAAGGGCAATCACAATCGTCTTGCTTCTGTCAGCTGTATAATCCCCAGAAAACGGGTTTCTTTGGGGAATCGCACCGCTTGGATGATGAACATGATGATGGGGTCTGATGGGTTGAAGACCGACGGGTCCATGCCCTCGAAGATGCCGCCCTGTGATGGAGCTCTGTCGCCTGTTGGCGTGGGCGTCGCCATCACTGCCGTAGTCGACATGATGAGCTTCCTGATCAGCGTCCGTCGATTCGGGCTACGAAAGAGGACGTCAGTGTGTCAAGAGAAGCCTCTGGTGAAGATGAGAAGACACTCTGCCGTTTCTTCAGGCCTGGATGGCGGTTGAGGAAATATTCGACCAAGCCAAGCAAGACAAGGAGAACAAACAAATTTGAACAAGAGGCAGCCTGGTCGGTGCGGTGAGCGAGTTTAAGACACATTCCCCGTCTCCCCAGAGAGGAAGCTACCCTTGAGCATCGTTCCTTGGCCGCTTGGCCGCAGAGCTGCTGCGTCTTGTTTATGATAGGATTCAGATCTTTCCGCCTTCGGCACTCGAATTGCCTGGTAGAGTCTTCTGGTGGCTGGCATCTGCATCGGCAGAATCGCGAAAGCGACAAGCGGCTTGGCGGCTGACTAGCGGCTCGCGTCCAAGTGGGAGCGATTGCATCGTGCACCGTCTTAGAGTTGGCGCCAGGGGTCTTGGAGGGAGGGATGGAGGGGTTGGCGTTGTTCAGGCCAAGCGTTCAACAAGCAGAAAACCATAGACACCCTGAGTGGTTTTGAAGGGTGGTGCGCCCGTCGTGTGATGGCAGCCGCATCACGCCTCTACATGCTCGTAAGCCATGTGCTGCAGGCCGGCGGCGTGACAAGAACGGACATCCTGGAGGCCAAGATGGCCGGACGGGAATCCTGCTTCCAACAGCCAGCTCGCTTGGCGACAGATGCCACATAATGCCGGGGAGAAGGAGGGTCACGCTGCTTCTTGGTGACTTTAGGCCAAGCAGATTAACCACAACAGCGCGTCTTGGGCCTGTCGCCGGCTATCGTGCACGTGAAAAGAGATGACTCTCTTGGACTATTGCGTGTTCTTGACGTGTCTCGATAAGTGATGCACTGGCTGCCGCAACTGGTTCCCGACTGGACGGTTGGATTGGGGTCTAGACCTGCTTGCTAGTCATCCCACTACGGCCCGTGGTGGATTTAGCTCCATCTCTCCGCATCTTCGACATTGGTCCATGGGTCCAAGTGTGAGAAAACGGCTGGTTAGCACGGTATCATCTGCCGGACATTCGCTTCCACGAGATCAATTTCGCCAGCCCTTCCTCGACATCAACTTTTCAGCCTAGCTAACGGTAGGCTTAACAGGTGCCCAAATTTCATTCTCGTGGCATCGTCCTGCTGGGGACGGGAGGGACCAAGTACTGGAGGAGGAGCTTGGCAAGTCTGGCCCCAATCCCACACACCGCTGCAGCTCCCCTGTAATCCGTCTTCCCCACGGTTTACCCCACTGCAATCAAAAGCATTCCCAGGCAAAGACTGAGAGTCCATACAGACTTCTTTTGCATCTTAGTGCTGCTTGTGGTCACACCAGCAGCCATCGGAGTCTCTGTCCAAGATCCCTCTGGACCACATTCAAAAGATAGGAACCCTTGCCTCCCAAGCAATGACGTCAATTTGCTTTGAGGCAGTGCCCGAGCTTATCAGCGCCTTCTACCAATGAAGGAGATCGCAATCAATGTGAGTTACTAAATAGCTCCTGTAGCACATTACCAAGAGATATTGGGTTTGGTCCTCAATTATGGCAAAGGAACATGTGCTTGTGGCGCAGCAAATGGTGCGACCCAGCCGCGAAAGTCCTGGCATTCTGCGAAACGTGGTGCAATGAAACGGTCAATCTCGAACAAAACCACTAGCATAGGGTTCTTTGAAGGCTCTGAAACTTTTTCCTCGAAGGAAAGAAAACAGTAACGCGCTCTTTCAATACCAAACTAGCTGTATTCAGGCACAACTGCGTTGGGTGGGGTAACGATATCCACTTCGTGGTGAAGACACGGCCAGTCTAGCGGGGAGGATATTAGCGCACGGACTACTTATACTCTCATTCTGCAATTTCCCCCAACAAACTATCACTGGATGAACACATCCACCAATCCCCGATAGTCTAGTGGTGAGGATATCTGCTTGTCATTCAAACGATTCGCAGGGGACCGGGGTTCAATTCCCCGTCGAGGAGATCTTTTGCATCGTAACACCATTGTTTTTTTTTTGGTCTTGAATCTGTCTGCTGTGCTTATTTCAGAGATTGCGAATCAAATGAATGTGCTAGATCACCCTGCTCTCCTAGATCACGACGCCGGAAGCGCCATAGTCATTCACGCAAATAACCGAACACGATTGGGAAATTGCAAACCACGCCAGCAACCCCTTCTCAAGTCAAAATATGGCTTCCACCATTTTCAACCACCACGTAGTTGGGTCTCCGTTGTTCGGCACCCTTTTCCTTAGCCTCTTCCTCGAGACCTTGTTCTAGCGTTTTACGCCCGTATTGTATGAAATAGCCCAGAATCCCCGTGTACCGGAGGTTGTCATCATGAGTGTTTACCCAGTGGCGGACATCATTTTGTCGTTCGATTTTCAACCCATTCGCAACCCCTTTAGTAACGACGCCCAAGCTGCCGCACTCATTAAGCGGATGCAGCATTGCCAGAACGCTGGCGTTGGGTTTCGCTTTCCTCGCGGCTTCCACCATCTCAGGTTCCACGCCATGCGGGGTGTACAAGATCACCTCGTCCTTCCCCTCTTCGGCCGACATTCCGATGATCATGGCGTGGTGCAAGTTCTGGTACACGCCGTTCTCTTCCTGAAGGCGGAAGATATATAGCCATTCAGGCATCTCGGGTGTGGTCGGCCACTTTTCGCCGCGGACGAAATCCGGCACCATCGTGACCTTTTCGAAATGCTTCATCGCCGATATAACCGCAGCTGCACTCTCCACAGCAAAGAGAGTTATTGATGGTTCAAAAGTTCGCAGCGTTGGCTCGTGTAGGTGATCGGTGTTGGTGTGTGTAACAAGAACCGCATCGAGCCATCGCTCATGATCGCCCTTCGTGCCCCCGCAAGCTGTTTCCACCTCCTGGATCCAATCTTCGATGGCCTTGAGGCTACTGAGCGCTCCTTCCTCCTTGAGTTGCATGCGAAAGAACCAGCGGGAAATGGTGTCTGAGGGTCCACCGAGCCAAGGATCCTGTAGAATATGATAGAAAGCTTTGCCATTTGTGCTGGCGGGTCTGGGAACCGATATGAGCCATGTGTTATCGCCATTCACAAGTGTCAAAATCGGTCTCTTTGGCGATTCTTGCGCCGAGGCAAGCGTATCGATGAGCTTTGTGCGATTCATGGCGATAACGCAATGGCTGTCGTGTGCTCTGTCCAGGCAGTCTGTGGCAGTCTGTTGCAGGTCAAGACGGTCGATGATGAGGAGAAGGCGCCGTTGTTTGGGGGAGGGGAAACACATCAAAGCATATATAGTTAGGTACTTTGAGGTGGCGTAAGGTCTGGCTTACGGTTGAAATACTGCCTATCCCAAAAAAGAATTCACATGCAGCAGCGGACAGGGCATTGAAGTCCCGTGCCCGATAATCAACAATACACAAGCTTAGTGCTGACACGTCGATGATTCTCACTGGATTCAGCTCTTGGCTAAGGGCCTGATCTTGTCGTCGTGTATCGCCAATTGCCAATCGCCTGGCCGATGTCAGCAGTGCACAATTCCACCGGAAAACTGCCCGGAACGCTTTTCCAGGCCGCTAAACCTTTTTTGGCTGGGTTTCTCATACCAGATCCGGCCTCTTCCCCAAGCCAGAGTTTTGTAATGTTCCTTTTTGAATTAGTGGCTGTGACAGACCGGAATACGTATAAATTGTAATTATTGCCAGCTTTTCTGCCATTTTCAAGACATCTTGGAGAGCTTGGCCAGTCGCTAGACCCTGTTGCCAGACTCACCTAATCGCCTGGGTACAAGAAGACCGTTATACCTATGGCGTCTTGTGGCGTTGTACCTCTGGCGATTTGCAATTGGCGAGACGCGACGAGAAGATCAGGCCCTAATGAAGCAAAACTGGGCAATCCGGCGGACCTACTTTTGCAGGACGGGATCAAAAGGCACTTCAAGCCCTCTTTGCGGAGTCTTCGCATCGGGAGAGAAGGATCTTCGAGGGCGTAAGAGTTAGGACTAGCTGAACATGGAGGAGGTAAGCCTCGTTGGTCGGATCAGGTTTGCAACCTGAAATTTCATTAATATAGCCGGAAAGAAGCTGGCCTATTCGATCAAATAGCTGCAAGTAAGGACGATCGATCGATCTGCATGCATATCCATAAATGCTTTCATGTCTGCCTTTCCTAACTCACTTTATCATTCCCTTTATCTTTACTTACATTAGATTTGACTGTTGCGTTTGCTCCGCAGAAAAAGCGGTTGAATGGGGTACGTCATTGCTGGAACCGTGCTCAGTGCGCAGGAAGCTCGATTTGATCTTTCTCGTCCAGTTCACGGAAGAATAAGGACTGCATACAAATGTTCCACCCAACAAAAGTTAGAGAAGATCCACAACCCGGTTTTTTTATATTCCTCTACTACACGAAAACAGAAGTCGTAATCTCCATTGCTTAGCGCCATTCAAGCTCGTCTATGCGTCGAATTTCTCTGAGTTGGCTATAGTGCTATTGTGGTTTAGGAAGGACAGTCCATTTAAATTGCTGAAAACTGCAGAGTAGGTTGGAAAACCTGATAAAAACACAACAAATCAGGTGGTAACAAGAAATGGTGGCAAGCAGTCTATCTAGCTTCTTATCGGAGGGTCTGTGACGGTGTCTTGTGCTCATAGGCTGCCATTCGTGAGCGGGGTGCCAGTCAGGAACTTCAGACTACCAACACTACCATATATAGAATCTATGACGTAAATAATGTGATTCCCTGCTCTAGCATGATTTGATCAGCGGATAGAAATGCAGCAGAATGGTAGCCAGGCATACCTTTTCATACCGGTGTTGTACGACATTGCGTTAAGCGGCTTCCGCAACACAACATATACGAGTCAACGCTATTTCATCACCGAGGGCGTTTCTGCAGAATTGAACGTGAAACAACAGATCCCTGCTACAGCTAAAACATTGGGTGCATCTGTCCATTAAGATACTAACCAAAATTGTTTCTTTCCTTTCCAGGCCACAAATCTGGGAGTCTATACTTAATGTGTCACCGGCAAATTGCCCGGTGGACATTTTGATGGTAAGAGCTTGGCGGTGTCTCATCGGTGAGGGATCCCGAATGCTAGGAATCATCTTGGCCAGGGCCAACTTCCTAAAAATACCACTTGTTATGTTAAATACGCACGAGCCAGAAAAAATACAGAATTGACTCGTCTGCTTTGCTGCAATCTATTGGTTCATTGCCTTCTCAAGCGACCCCGCCTCAGAAAAGAGAAAGACTTTAAGTGTCCGTTACATCACGACTCACGCTACACTCGATTACTGTTGTTTCAACGGTGGTCCCTGCAAGATGACTGCGTCTCGGCGGCATCAAGTTCTGTGAACATCGTCTCACACACTAACCCATCAAGTGTCAGAAATCGCATTGTCGCCAAGCACGGGGTAAATCCAAACCCATATTCCAGTCATACTAGACGTACGGGCACTTCCTCTCAGAACATAAAGGTATCCCACAATCAAGGGAAAACATATGTACCAGTTGGAGTGAGGAGCAAAAGCGGGCACCAATGGTTATATCAGTCTTTGGCAGAAACGAGGTTATCTGGGACCCAATGGGACTCTAGGCAATGGACTCAATTGGCCTTCCCTGCTACAGAGGTTTTTGACAGTCTTGACGACCTCGATGGGATCAGGTGGAGAACTAATTTGAGAATATACTTGCCAAGCATAGATTGCACAATAGTTCTGATGTTGTTGAATTTCCGAATACCAGAACTTGCAACAGAGATATAAAAACGAGCCAGCCCCGTTCTGACAACAATTATTAGCTACCCGGGGGTCAAGCCACTATTCGCAGCCCAACGGGGTGAAGTTATGCTGGAAAGTAGACCTAAGGCTTTGTTCGCCGTAGGAGTCAGTCCAACATATTTTCCATGGCCCAGGTATAATAATTTAACAGCAAGGGAATAATATTGATAAAGTTCATTAAAAAAAGTTCTTAATTATGTGGTATCAGGAAAAAGTTTTCTACAAGAATGTGACTGGTTCACAGTGCAGTAATCGACATAGGAAAAGGGTATCTTCCGGTTTCCAAAAAAGAAAAAAGAGGAACATCAAGTCATCTTTTTCGCTTGCTCCTCCAACGTCTGAATGAGTTTGCTCTTCTGCCGAATTTTCTTGCCCCATTTGAAGAAAATAAAGGGGACTGGCATGAGCACAACCTCGGCGACGCCGACCGTGATGCCAGCAATTCGCGGCGTCAGGGCAGCATACATGCTCTTGCCGACCAGCACCAAGACGGCGCCCAAGATTGATCTAAAAACAAGATTTCCCGCAGACGCAGACGTGGCGTACATGCCGAAAACCTTGGAAATGTAACTGGTTCCGTAGATGAAGACAAGGCCAAAGCCATATCCGAAGGGAACGCCAGACAAAACACTCCAGTAAAAGGGAATTTCTATGGGTAAGGAAGTGAGTGCGAATGAAAGCTGGCCAATTGGCTCTAGCACTGCGCCGATGCAGATGAGAAGAACAGTGGCTTCGGGCTCTGGCTGGCCAGTCTCAGGGTTCTTTGGTTGTCGGTTGACTAACTTTCTCAGCAGTGGCTCGGTGGCAAGGACAAGTGCGATGCCGACAAAGACTCCAATGAATGCCAGTCCAGAAATGGCCGTAGACCAGCCACGCTCATTTTGGTATACAATAGGAAAGGCGACGTATGCCAGCTGAACGATGGCGTAAATGACAGAGATGTAAATGTTCCAAAACATGAGAACGGGCTCAGTGAAGGAGAGAATGAAAGGGCGGGAGACGGCAGTTCTGATTCTGCGGAATATCGGCACCGTGTCGTCAAAGTCGGACCAATATCTGTGGTCTTCCTCCTCTTGCCGCTTCTTAGCTGCCTTCTTTCGGAGGAGCGTGGGTCTGTATGTCTCGGGAACGGTCATGATGAAGAGAGCCCCGACGGCTGTCGAAATCAATGACATCCAGTTGAGTGATCTCCAGCCGAATGCTTCGACCAAGAATCCACCCTGTCCAAGTTCGTTAGAGTTATGCCACTAGTGTCTGGGTATATTTTGCTGCTTACCATGAGCGGTCCTAGTACAGGGCCATTGAGAGGACCGAAAGAGTAAACAGACATCGCAAGAGGTAAATATTTGGGGTTCGTGATGTCCATAATGGACCCGCCAACGTTGGAAAGCATGACGCTTCCTGCAACAGCACTTGATTTCTTCGTTAGCCCAGTTTTCCTGAAATATTGACATGAGAAGTGTCTTACCCCAAGAAACGAGCGACAATCACCATGGTGAAGTTCGTTGCAAGCGCGGCGATGGGTATCAAAGCAAGGAACATTGAGAGGCCGCCTATGTACATGGGTCTCCTTCCGAAGGTCTCACTCAGTGGCGCCATGATAAGGGCTCCGAGAGCCAAGCCCACCAGGTAGAGCGAGATACCAAGCAGAGGCAGTGACGGGTTGGTAATTTGAAGCTCCTCAGTCATTTGAGGGATGCCACTTGAGTAGGCCGTGGAGTAGATGCCGGTGGCCAATGTCGTCAGAGCAAACATGCCGACGACGAGCACCCGGTAGGCAGTCGACCAGTTTTGGGGGTCGGCTGGGTCTCCATCCCAAAAGTCAACACGGAAGGCCGTCAGCGCCTTGGGTATATCGTCTTCGTTATCAGGTTGTTCGTATTTCTCAAACTCCTTGACGTCGAAGTCGAAGTCGGGTACGTAAAAAGACCATCGCGGCGGGAGTGCTGTCTTCTCATTGAAGACGCCTTCGATATATTCATTGGCGACGGGGTAGTATGAAAGTCGACTCAGCCGGGGGAGACGAGAGAACCGGTCAGAAGGCGGTGGTTGGAAGCGTTGACTCCTTCGCATCCATGAGCTCCTGGGGTTAATGAAAGAATGCCGACCTGGTGGCGGAGGAGGCCTTGGTGGAAGAGGAGCAAATCTGGTCTGCTTCTGCCCGTTCAGAGGGTAGAACTGTAGCCTGGCGGGGTCAGGTACTTGCAACGAGTCCGACATAGTGATGGTTCATACTGCTTGCTTCTAGCGGTGAGTGAAGGAGGGAAGGTCAGTCAACGATGGGCCTCATTGAGTGATAACTGCAGAGGCAGGGAAAGAAGCCCGCCGAAGACGGGGACTGACCCTATCAAGACTGCAAGTACCAAGGGGCTAGAACCACATCATTCTCGCTTGTTGTGCAATGCTTGTCTTGGATAATTGATATCGACGTCTAAGTCCCAGCACCCCCACATGGCATACGTTGTCGTCGTAGTTGTCAGCTCGGGGTGGCTGATGAGCTGTTGCTCTGGCTGGGGACCCCGGTGCCGTGGATCGACTGGGGTCTTCTTGGGCGCGGATCGGTGACACCGCAGCGATAATCCAGACAATATTAATCTCTCTGAGGGCTCCTGAATCAACCAGAACATCATGGCTCCACCGCCGCGCGACCGCAGCGGAAGCTGTCGAGTGCATGTACACCGTAGACCCCGGCCACTACGCGTTAACCCCACGTGCCGTGACGGCCGCGTTATAACAAACTGTTTTAAGGACTTTTATCCGATATGCGGTGGACCGCGTTGATCGAGTCAATGCGACGCTGGTGAGGTTTCTCGTCTGAACCAGGGAGCCCCTGTCGGCTCTTGGCCCTTACGCACAAAATTCCTGGCCATGCACGGGCGATCATCCTGCAGGGGAAATTCGACATGGCATGGTTTCGCCTGCCAATGATAAAGCAAAAAGACAGCACTACAGGGTCCCAGATGTCGTGTCTGGATTCTGTATGAGAGAAATTGCAGGTGAGTTCATCGAGTTGGGCAAGCGGGGGCTCCTTTCTGGGTACTGGCAGCAAAAGCCAAAACAAACTCATGGATGACACGCAAGTGGATGTCAAGTCCCAGATCTCTGGCAACAACGCAAACACTCATCCACCGGTCTGCGGCATGCTCCGCAGAAGAGGTCCATTGTTTGGGGTTCTCTCTGGTGAGACTTGAGGGAATTTGTAGTCGAGCATCGGCAATGAGCTTATATGCAAACGGTGAAGTGAATGCAGGTTACTGCAATCTGTTTGCAGGAAAGAAGAAAGCTGAACGCTCAATCCCAAGTAAGAAGTAGACGTAGCTTTCAATATGAGGCAATTTTGCTATCACCTTGTAGCAGCGTGGTGGCAAATGTAACATTCATCTAGAATGCGAAGAAGGAAAGATTTTGCTTGCCTCAGGGAATAACAAACGTCCCGGTCCAATGAGGTTGAACATATTGCGTATTTCCGAGATTTTACAGGGAAAAAAAGATGCCGTTTTGGTTCATGTGTAAGCACGTTTTCAAGATGTGAAAAATAATATTATTGTAATTGCATCTGAAGTTTCAAGGCACGATCACGAATGCGGTTTCTCTTAGACATTTGTAAGAAGATTCAAGGCAATGATATGATTTGAGTGTGTGGTATCGAACGATTGAAGAAAAGAAGTCTATGGAATCCCAGAAAGCCGCTCAGTTTAACAAATGATACCCGTCCGAATAAGATATTTACAATGAAGATTGGACACCCTGTGAGCAATACGAACTCTGTCCCCGACATCCAGAAGGTTCTGTACCAGACAACGCCCCGCCCTTAAATATTGAAAGTGACTGCAACAAAAAGACGCAACGGAACTGGTTATTTTGTCTTGAAGGCCTGGCCAATGGCGCCACCGGGGTGGTTCTTCGCGAAGACCGATGACACGGACTGGTACATCTCTTTCGATGCAACATATGCCAAAGCATCACCGACAGCGATGGCCATGGTTGTTGAGGTGGTAGGAGCAGACACACCAAACGTCTCCTTCTCAGACTCGGGGATAGGGGCAGGCAGGAGGATAAGGTCTGGCCGTTGCTTGGCGATCTCGCACGTCTCCATGCTGGTAGGAGAAGTAAGGAGAATCAGAGGGCACTTCTTGTTGAGGTGAGGGAGCAGGAGCATGAGCTCGGGAGTCTTCCCCGAGAAGGTGATCATGATGAGAGTGTCGTACTCTCCGATGATACCAAGGTCACCGTGCAGTGCCTCAGTGGGGTGGAGGAAGACAGCGGGAAGACCCAAGCTACTGAAGGTGGCGGTGAGCTTCTTGGCAATCCAGCCAGACTTGCCAACGCCGATGAAGACGACCTTGCCACGGTGGTCGCGGTGTCGGGTGAGGACTTCAATAGAACGGTAGAAGCCATCGCGGCAGACACGCTCGGAGGAGTAGAGTTGGGTCAAGGCCATGAGGGCGTTGGCCTCTGTGCGGAGAACGTGGATGGCACTGTCGAGCCGATCTTCGTAAGAAGCGCGGCTGGTGCGGTCTTCGTGGGCAACATCTCTCAGCGGAGACCTTGGCATGGGTGACTTGGGACCGCGGATCTCATATGATTTGGCGAGGTTGACGTTGAGCTCTACTGGGCCCCGGCTACGCATGCCCATAGCAGATCCAGAGCGAGGAGGGACCATTGTGAAAAAGATGCGGTGAGAAAGAAGAACGAAGTGTCTTGTTGTTTGTTCGAAGTGAAGCACTGATTTGAGTCCGGCTCTGAACGGTTGATCAACCCTGTTGATGTTTGAAAAGAAGGCAATGTGGTGAAGTGAAGCTGATGATCTTGATGATGATGAACAGTTCGATGGGGTGAGGAGATCCGCTCTTTAATACTGATCCAAGGAGCTCAGTCGAAATACCTTGACTTTCGATATCTTCAATCCAAGCAGAGAGGCGCTGGTCGTTGGGTGTAAAGCGGAGACCCAATTTTGATGCACAGGGAGGTCCCCAGCTTAAGCCTATCATGGGAGATCTGCCGTCAAGTTCATGACAGTGGCGTTCGGCCGCTACCAGTGACCGTGTGGGCCAAGGTGAACCTTGCTCGTCGTCCGGGAGCTTGAAAGGCCTTTCATTTACTCTGGACATGTCAGCTCGACCCATTAGAGGGTGACGAAGTCGCAGTCTCAAAATAGCCCACAGTAAACGACGGGCCAAACCTGCAACCCCTTTTACCCAATAGCAACCTGATGTGAGGGGGTCGTGCACTCGGAAGACAGGCATATGCCGGATCCTGCATAACAGGCCAACGGCCAGCTACCTCATCCCGCCATGTTCTTATCAGGAACACCTCGGCTAGTCGGGGGTATGGCTTGATCTGTCGGGGACGAGGTCAAGCCACACCGACAAGGGAGCGCGGGCAGAGCTGCTCCTGAGCATTGGTGTACCTGCTTGTGGGCAGGGGGCATCTGCAGGTCTTGGCCATATCCCCCAAACTCACTTCATTTCCGTGCAGCCCAGGACATGAGAACTCCCCTGATCGATATCCATCCACCTCGAGAAGGCCAGACCAAACTTTAATGTTCATCAATCCGTGCTAGATGCGTCTTTCGGTAGATTTCTTTTTTAGGTTACTAGACGCCCGTCACGGCTTGCCCTTTTCCAAAGCTGAATAAGCGCCGCGCCTCGCCCAGAGGACCACATGTTGGACGTAAACAAGATAAACGCTGGGCAAACGCGCTGTGCATGTGACTTATCAGTGTAGAGGAAGATGGAGACCAAAATGTGTACCCTCCGAGCCAGGACAGCTCCCTGCCACGTCTGTTTTGTCTTATATGGCTCTTTTCAGACGACTCTTTCGACTCTCTTCTGTCGGGTTTCCAGAAGGGATTTTGGCGGTGCCTGAAACCGTTCCCGCCGCAATTCTCAGAGCGAGCGACCGTAAGAACTCGGTCGCAGCCGCACCAAGAGGACGACTCAAGATCGACGGGCTAACGCCAGCTGGCTTTCGGTAAAAGGCCGATTACTCGTTGAAACGGCACGCTGGAGCCAGTCGTCGTGGGCGCGCTAGACGAGCGGTCCGCTCGCCTCGCCATTCCTAGTGGGCACATGCGAGCGCGGAGGGAACCGCAATATGGGATAGAGGGGGCTCGCCGCTTCGGGAAGTGGATGGGCGAGCGGCTTACCAGCAAGGTCCAAGTGGGAGATGGACGACGTTGGGGCCCGGGCTGTGCTTGGGCAGCTTTAACCGATAGATGAACGCCCAGAAACCTGGCATGGCAGAGCCTCCTTAACGCAGCATTTGCTCACCAGCCACACGACGGTCGATTAGGGGAGAGAACAGGAGCTGGTTTCATGTCCCGGTCCAGTCGTCGTCGATCGACTGCCTTCTGACCAAGTTGGGCCAGGTTCAAGGGTCTGTCTCGTGCTTGGCAACTTGGCTGGACCCGACCTGCTGGTCGGGAGGGGCCGTCTGTGCTGGCTGCATCTGGCGGCAGGGAATCCTTGATGCGCCCGAGAGTCAGACAGATTGCACAATTGCAGGTAGGTCGCCGCGAGCAACGCCCCCAAGACCAGGCCGATTACGAACTCGCACTCGGGAGCAGACCACACACGTGCTCGGTGGTGATCATCGCTACCGGGGCTTGGCACGTCTTGGCTGGCGCAGAATCTTAATTTCCAGGCTTGTTTTTCGGGTTGCCATGATGTTTATCTGAAGTTGTCGGTTGCTTGGTTTGGTGCCGCCGTGGCTTCTCGGATCCTCGTCCCGTCGCTTGGTTGCAGATCGGGAGTTTGGGCTGCAAGCTTCGCATTTCTGGCGCCGTCTCCCGCGTGCAACAAACAGACTACTAGTTCGACTATTCCCTCCCTGCCTCGCCCTCGTCCAATATGCATCTCTTTGGGGAGCAGAGACTGGAACAGACAAGGAGGGCCGCCGGGCACTATTCTGGGCAGTGGTTACAAGCCGAACTACTTGCCGACTAAGACGTCTGTCGCACGTCACTCAATCCAGCCACTACTGGATGGCACAATCGTTCGGACGGTAGCCGCGCGCGACGGCTTTTCCGATCTACGATGTGTTTTCGTGTGCTTGCTGACGACTGAAACGCCCACGTCGGCCTCACCAACGTCTTCCTCACCGTCTTAGACCGCAGATGATGAGGCTTTAGACGTTCAGACAGATTCAGAATTATGGAGCCGCCCAACGGCAGCGTCCTGACAGCCGTTGCAGACGTTTTCGAACAACCCCCGCCAATGCTGCAAGCTCCATCAAAGCCAGCATCCCCAACACGGCGACTGGGCCGCACCCTGCTGCTGGCGACCCATCCCACCGCGCAATGGCTGCATCCCATCCCCTTCTGGACCTGTTCCCTCGCCGCCAGTTCTTCACCGCTCACAACTGCCGAGATGCTGGTGGACCATGTCCGTCCTCTCAATTCCGGGGCAACGGGACTGCTTCGTCTCGAACTCCAGAGCCATCTCCGGCAGCCCCAGCCAATCCGTTACGGGCGCTAGAAGCCTAGCCCAAGACAAGTGCCAGAGCTCCTTACAAACTCTGGCGAGTTTGGATCGCAGATACGCGGAATGGAATACGTGCTCTCTGACGTGCTCTCCGAGACGCGCCTCTCGATGCCACCTGCGGGCTTGAACCCGGAGGCCCCAGCTTCCACCTTTTCCCTTGTTACTTTTTTTCTTCAACCAGACACATGCCACGTCATGGTCCGCCACTGTAATCCTCCCTGGCATACAGTCCATCTGAGGTGACGTGAAAGACAGTAGACTTTACTAGTGTAGTAGTTTTGTCGGAATTGGGATGGCTGTATGCTACGCTGGAGGAAAATTCTTGGTCTCAATGAAACCAGGGACCCGGGATGTGGGTGGTAGTACTTTGCCTCGGTGGAAACTGAGCTTTCACCGTGAAAGGACGACGCCGGACGATTAGACTATCAGATGCAACAGGGTCATCCACAGAGTGCGCCAATCATCACCCCATTCAGTTGACGGCTCCGAACCGTTTCCACACGTACGACCCGCCTTGTTTTGGCTCGAGGTACCGCGCGCGCGCGTTCGCTAAGGCGTATTGTCGGGGGACTGCGCCAGGCTCCAGTAATCGACTGTCTGATATCACCAAGCAACAGCAATAGTACCCCAAGTACTCGGGCTCTCCTCTCCTTATCCAACATCCGCCTGCCTTTACGGGGATAGGTGATAGACATGGCGTTGCGACATGCCCTGGCGTTCGATGATCCAGTCGTGTGGCCCAGCATGTGAGAATCCGGTAAACACTAGCCGGATCTTCATGCACGTCCAAATTACAATCAGTTAGAGTTTTCGTCTATTTTCCGAAAAGTGTGCAGCTACGAGAGTACCTTGCAAAAAGAGTCTAGCTAGCGATCGAAGCCGTAAAGCGAGGTCATCGGAAGGCAGCCCAACAGGCGAACATTTGGCAGCTGTATCCCGGCTTTGCTGCGCTGACCCATAAGAGTGTGTGCTGTCCAGAAATTAGAACACATGCCTGGTTTGTATTGTCTTGTCTACATGCAAGCCGCGCGGCAAACCTGAGTTGACGAGCGAATTGGCGATCTGCAGCTCTGTTCGGATTTCTCAGTATTTCTCTCTTGACCTATACAACGTTAACCGCAGCCTTATGATGTTAAAGGAGGGGCGTTGTGTTGATGAAGAACGTACGAGCGGCATTGACTGGGACGAAGATCAAACTTCGCGATTGCCGCTCACCCGCGCCCAAACACCTAGCGGCTTTCCCCTGGCAGGTGTGACAGCTGCCGCATGGGGCGATCCGAAAGGGCTTAATCTTCTTTCTAACTCGCTTCTCGAAAACCAAGATTTGATGATCGTGCTCGGGGTGAACACGGACCTTGTTGTTCAGCAAGATTAAAGGGCGAGGATCCAACAAGCACGCAAGCGGGCCGCCCACAGCGTGAGATATCCCCTTTTGGCGAGCTGGGGTAATTCTGCGAAATTTGACAGAAGCACTTTTTGTGGGCGGGAATTCCAACCCCGTCTGCATGCCCATGGGGGTGGATGTACGCTGCATCAAAAAGAGCAAAGCCCCAAGGGTCCGGGGGCCTTTGGTGGCTGGACGCAGCGAAGAAGCAAACAGAAAGGCCATGACTTGCAAGCTCGCCCAATCCCAGTCGTGAAAAGCAACAAAAAGAAAAGAAAAAAGCACGGTCTTCATATATCCGCGGAGGAACATCTTCCCCCGGACCTTGACGCGCTTTCGGGAGACGTTCTAAAGATTTCCCTCCCGCTTGAGATGGGCCATGTTGTGAAGGGAACCGGCGATGCCATTAACTGTCTAACTGCCCGTTTTTTGAAAGCCGCGCCGTTCACCGCGAAAAGACTGTGTGATCAAGCCCTACAATTCAACATTACTTCATGCCTTATTGGCATCTCCAACGTCGTCGAGCGACGCGCGGGCGCCGTACACAGTGACTCCCTTGCCAGCGTCGTGCCTCGTCTTCTCGACTTCCTCAAATTCAAGGAGGGGGCTGTTGGGATCCAAAACAAACTGGCGGTGCCATGGGCCAACAAACAGACCGTCGGGATCCACCTCATCGCGGACCCGGCGCCACTGGACCATGTCCTCCCCGTACCACTCTGCAAACTCCTCGTTCTTGACGTTGAAGTTCTTCGCCCAGTGCGGCTTGCCGCCCAGGTCGCGCATCAACCACTCAAAGCCCTGGAACCAGCGCTTCAGGCCGGGAGGGTCAAGGTCGTAGGGCCGGTACATGGTGGCGTTGAGGTTCAACGTCGGCCCGTCCTTGATGGTGCTGTCGAGGAATGGTCTGTTGCGCTGTTCGGCGCTGGTGTGGACGGTTGCATCGCAGACGCGCACCTCGACGGGAGAGTGGATGTAGAGGCCCTCGGCGGAATAGGGGATACCGTGGTCGACGTAGTAGGGGTCTCCCGGCTGCAATTTGTTGATCCAGGATCCGAGACGCATCAGGGCCTCGGGGCCACGGTGGAGAGGGATGGCCCACTCATTCACATACTGGCTGTACAGGCAGTTCATCCACAGGGCTTTGTCCATGGGCTGGACGGCGGATGAGGTGTAGCCATCGTTGAAGCCGTATTGCATGCCAAACACGAACCTGCAACTGTCAGCTCTCCATCTTTCGTCCGATGCGTTCCGAAGCTTCGACTTACCATTCAACCCAGGGCAGGATGCGTGGGATGTAACGTGACAGGTAAAGGAGGTTGTGGTATATGTGATAACCGAGAGATCCATCGTAGTAGCCGACTGGCGGATCTCTGTTCTTCTCCCTTCCGGACTCGAGATCATCCTTGGTAACAATGTCGGCCTTCCAGACCACCGCCCTTCTGGTGTAAGGCAGCCACCATACACGAACAAAGTCGGACTGGGTCCACAACTTGTTGTTCTGCTTCCAGGCATCGAGCATCGTGGTGTCCGCCTGGATGGTCTGCTGCCATCTCAGGCTGAACGCCGGCACGGCCCGGAAGCTGACTTCGGTGATGATACCAAGGGCACCAAGGGAAAGGAGGGCTCCGCGAAAGAGGTCCGAGTTCTCGGCAGCAGAGCATGCCACCGTCTCGCCGTTGGCCAGGACAATCTTGAGGGATGCGATGGCCTCGGAAAGCAGACCGTATTTCAGGGTACTGCCGCGAGTGCCCGTGCTGATGACACCGGCTATGGTCTGCTCATTAACACTTCCCAGCACGGGAAATGAGAGGCCATGCTTGTTTAGCTCCTCAGTCAGTTGCCAAAGGCGAATTCCAGCCTGCATGACAACCAGTCCGGTCTCCTCTGTCAATCATTAGCATGTGACGGGGTTGCGGTGCAACGTCGGGGTCTGTGCTTACTGTCGACAGACAACACCTTTTTGAATCCGTCGAGATTGACCAGCCAATTACTCGTGCACGTCAAGTCCGAAGGCGAGTGAGCATGGCCGACTGTGGTGATGCGCCGCCGACACCTGCGGGCGAGCTTGACTGCCTTCTCGACCTCCTGCTGCGACTGCGGCTGGATGTAGAGCTCCGGGAGTGAGGCGAAAGTACGGGCCCACGTGGCATGGAAGTGCGCCGTCTTCGCCCGGAAGGGGATGCCATCGGCGGCGGCGGCCTCGATGATGCCGCGCACATGCGAATCCAGCGACGCAATAGCAGACATATCGGCTCAAGGACGGCAGATGTCTTGGAGATGCAGGTTTAGCGGGAAAGGCCCAGAGAGACCCTGAAGATCCAAGGTCGACGAGGCTTTGTAGGACTCCACGGGGGAAGGTTTTTGAGGAAACTTGGAGTGAACAACGCACCCTGAAGCACGTTTGGGAAAATTTGAGGCTAGTGACGGATTATATTACAATACTAGTTTAGCGTCCGCAGCGGGGCACCTACTGGACTACCGGACCGATACTCAGGGATCTGGTCTGTTTGTGGTTGACGAGTCAAGTACGGCGGCTTGAAACGGGGAGTCTCAGACGAACATGGATGCTCGGGGTTCAGCCACTCAAGCCGGCCGGCGAGGCCCGGTAGTGAGAAGATTGCGATACATGGGTCCCAGTTTTCGTGGGTCCATGGCCCGCTTCTCGACTGTCACCCAAGCTTGCGCAGTTTGTGGCAGGTTGAGACGGGGTGACACGTGCAATCAGCCCATGGACTTCGAAATGGACGCCCAAGGCTTGGCCAGACGCCCACGCATTAACTCCACATACGCAACAGAGCTTCGTAAGTATTGACGAGATAAGTCGGCTTGGGGCGAGTACGAATAGAGAGGGTACGCGGCACCGTCAAGGGGAATCCGTGCTCGCGGGTTCCGGGGACGCCAGGTAGAGCTGCCGCAAGGAAGAGCTGCCCAGCCCACAATACCGCTTATGCTTTCATGAGATATTGCTAGCCGTACTTGTTCAGGAGCCTGAAAGACCCCATGCAGACTTTTTGGACCATGCTGCTAGACCGATCCTGCTGTAATCCTCCAATATCACTTGGCGAACCCCTTAGCCCTCTTCCACTTCCAACTTAAGGCTAACCTTTTCCTGAGAGTCTCCCCCTTCTCCCCTCTCAGTCCCCAGTACCCCAATTTCGAACCATCTTCTCTACTTCTAACCTCACCATCAAGTTGTTTTCTTGAAGCCATGGCCACCACAACAAGCCACAACCCGGCCGTCCGGCCGTCCGTCGCCTCCATCCTCCCGCCTCTATTTTTGGGCACAGCAACATTCAACACCCAGCATGTGAAGGACCCTCTGCAGATGCCATACCGGCAAATCGTCTCGAGGGCGCTTGAGCTCGGTGTTAACGGCTTCGACACATCGCCGTACTACGGCCCTTCAGAAGTCCTGCTCGGTGACGCGCTGGCCGCTCACACCGCAGCAACCAGCATCCCCAGAGAGTCCTATGTCTTGGTAACAAAGGCCGGCCGCATCGCCGGTAATGAGTTTGACTACTCGCCGGCATACGTTCGGTACTCCGTCCTTCGCTCCCTCAAGCGCCTCAACACCACATACCTCGACCTCGTGTACATGCACGACGTCGAGTTCGTCTCCCCCTCAGAAGTCCTCGCCGCTGTCCAGACATTACGGGAGCTGCGTGACGAGGGCAAAATCCGATACGCCGGTATCAGCGGATTCCCCGTCCACGTTCTCTGCAGCCTGGCCGAGATGGTCCTCGCCGAGACTGGCGAGCCACTTGATGCTATTCTGAGCTACGGGCACTTCACCATTCAGAACCCCACTCTTGGTTTGCCCGAGGTCGTGGCTGGACCCGATCACAACGACGACCAGAGCCCGCTGCGGAGATTCCGTAACGCTGGCGTGCAGGTTGTCCTGAACGCCAGCATGTTGGGGATGGGTCTGCTCACCTCGACAGGTATCCCTTCAAGCTCGGAAGGTGCGGAGGGCAAGGCTGGTGTTATTGCATCATGGCATCCATCGCCGGATGAACTGCGCTCGGCCTGTAGGCAGCTTGCCACAATAGCAAGCGAAGCCGGCGAGCGGTTAGAGACCGTCGCTCTTCACTGGTCGATGGAGGAGTACGCCCGTGTCGGCGCGTTGGCTGGCCTCGGCGTCCAGTTGCCAGGCCAGAGTGGCTTGCAGGTTGGTGGCAGCGTCATGGGCGTGACGAACACGGCCGAGCTGGAGCAGACTGTGCTGGCTTGGAACCAAGTGCTTCAGGGGCTTGCTGCGGGCAGTGAGGCTGAAGTAGAAGCCATGAACGGTGCCGGTCAGCCTTCCGCGACCGCGAGGTACGAGAAGCTCAAGGCGTTGGTGGAGCAGAAAATGTGGCCGGCCTTAGGCATGTGGAAAGGCTACAGCTGGGCGAGTCCTGATGATGGCTTCCAGAATGAAAGGAGTGCGGACAAGATGGGTTTGGTGCCCGAGAATGATGAACTCATGAGCATTGTCGCTAGAATTCCTAGCAACCTGTAAGCGATCAGCGTTGTTTGTACTTTACGTGTCAATATCAAAAGCCGATAGACTTCGCCCCCTGTCCTGAGCACCAGAGTGCAGCACTGTTGGCCTGCCATCGGAATCAAATTTAGCATTTGGCGGGTGCTGGCTTGGAGACGGTGGTTGGGCTCGCGTGTATTGTGGCACAGTCATTAACCAGGGCCGAGCATTGGGGCCGGACGTATAACGGCGTCCACCGTAGCCGCCATGCTAAAGAGTTTCAAGTTGGTGAGAGTCCTTTCAGACGACAGTCATAACGATAAGGCCTCTCTCGACAATCCGATCACAGTAGCCTAACAGTATACAATGCAATCAACACAGAGACGATCAGAACCCCAGTTTTAACAAAACGCAGCTCGGTCCAGACACCGTTCAATCAGATGCCCCCGTCGAGTCACCTCCATCCACCGCTAACATGCTCGATGCTATCAGGGTTATCCGCCTTGACCTTTGGAGACGTGGCCTGGTCAATTACTGAGAATAACGAAACCAGAAAGGTCGTAGGTCCCGGTAAGAGATAGTTGAAGCTCTAAAGAAGGCTCGCGTACGTATGATGAACTTTAAAACCTTCACCGGCTGTGATCCAACCGACAGAAGCTAAGAAATAATCCACAACTAGCATAGATTACTAGAATGAGTCCCTGGAGAAGAGGGCCAAAGCTTACGATGCTCTGTACGTCGCGTACCTCGCATCATTGGCCAATGAGGATGCGGCGAGTTCGCTCCCGAGGTTTCATCCAGAAAGAGAGACTGATATTATATGCCCGCAGAGCCTCGAGCAGAGAGACGAAGCTGACAAGATCCGAACGTCAACTACGCAAGTGTTGTTAAAGGTGAAGAGTTAGTGGGCCTGCTGCTAACCGCAACTTCTCCTGTCTTGGTCGTATGAACTCTGCCTAGAAATACAGAAAGTCTCCAATAATTCAAGCAAACGAACTTACCAACTAGACGGTCCAGAACTATATATTTAGAGAGGGTGCCAGGACGGAGGTGTTTCTTTTTACTTTTCTTTAAGAATGATCTAGAGGCTTAAACCCGTCCTTTGACGCTTCTTAGTATAAGACGTGGTTTCCCTTTAATCCACTCAAGCCATTCTTTTAGCAGGCCCGTTTTCTTTCCTCTGTAATACGATCAGGCTTCTACCTATTTCCTTGTGTTATAGGTGATGTTCAAGTCTCATTCATCATGCCCTAAGGTAGGGACGAGTAGATGTCACTAGGCGTTGCTAAGATCTCGTCTGTTTAGTTTAGTGTATCACAGTACACCAAACACATCCTTCTTCGATTACAGATGCCCCAGTGGTACCCAATGGGATAAATAAATACTTTTCAGATCTATTCTAGACTCAGCCTTCAGTTCAAACCTCTTCATTGGGCCACAAGTCTGTGCTTGGCTTTCTTCGGTCGTCACTCCTTGACTTGGTCTGACATCCCGGTCGAACCCCATGGAGCAAAATTGCACGCATGAGGGATGGAAAGAGTATTACAAAGCTCGATTTGAAATGTCCACAACACGGGGAAGGCGTTGCTCGAACACAGCGCAGTTGATTCTCCTAACCTCTAGCACCAATACTATTTCGTTCCTGGAAGACCTATTTCCAGGAATCGGCTGCATGAGAGTATCTGACAGAAGGAGGTGGTCGGTCGTTGTGCTGACCTAGTAGACTCCAGGCAGAATCCTCCACCTGACGATCTTCTTATACTTCTCCCAATCCTCGCCGTACTTCTCCGAGCAAGCAACGTCATCGCGTCCCTCGCGGTGGATGAGCAGAGTAGCAAAGTACAACACATAAAAGTACGTGAAAACCATGCCCCAGCCGCGGGCAGCGCCTTGGACCACCTCCCGGCCGTCAAGCATCGTGATCGCGCCGGAGACGGCACTGCCAGCGGTAAGAATCTGGTACCCGGCGATCCCGGTCGGGAGGCTAAAGGGCGAAGCCTGGAGCCAGTCGCCAAAATAGTTGATGTGACGCGACTTTCCCCACCACCCGCCGGTAAGCAGCCTGGTGCCACGCTTGGTCTGGATGAAGGGCATGTCCTTGACGCTCGGGTGGTCGGGCTGCGTCCGAAAGACCTTCTTCTGATTGTTGGCAGCGCGGAAGATGTACAGACCGGCAGCGAAGACGGCGGCAACGGCAGCGATCCCGGCCCAGCCCAGGTGGACGGGGTGGACGGAGAGGTAGCGGGTCTGGGTGGAGTAGAGGAAGGGGACCCAGGCGATGTCGCCGAACGTCAACATGAAGCCCAGACCATCGGTAGTGATGTCCATCATGGTCAGGAGACCAGCCTCCATGAACTGACCCTCGAGGACGTAGTAGGCCTGGACGGCGGTGGTGAAGACGATGCTGTCAGAGAGATGTCCGTAGGTGCGGTACTGCTTAGCGCAGAAAGCCAGGTTCAGGATGATCCAGCCAGTCAAACCGGGGCGCATCTCAAGCCAGGCCTTAAGGTCGATCTCACCAAAGACGGGCAGGGTAACGCGGGGGTTCAGCTCACGGCCGATGTACAAGTCGTAGATCAGACTGCCGGTGTTGCCACCGACGGCAAGCTCGCGGAGGTCGGGGTTGCCGGGCTTGACGCTGAAGCTGGTAACGTAGAGGTATACGGTGAGGGCGTACGCAAGGATGATGTTAGCGGTCAGCAGCTGGAGGTAGTTGTCCGAGATGTAGGTCCAGACAACAAAGTCGGCGCCTTGAAGGTAGGTACCAATGGCCAAGGCAATAAGCTGGACAACTGAGGCGTTGAAGGCTGAGACGGGATGTCAGTTGTGCGTTCCTGAGGGAGGTCCTCAAGGACATGCGAGCTTACAGTTGAAGCGGTACTTCAAGGGAAGACCGGACTGAACAAGCTTTGTGCCGAGCATCTCCTGAGCAGGGAGGACACGGTAGAGCACCAAGCTCAGCAAGTAGTAGGCCAAAGTCCAGCCCATGGCTTCCCAGCTACAGAAACCCCAGATGCCGTCCGCAGGCCATGGCGTCTCGGCCTTGAGCTTGTCCAAGGTCAAGGTGCGAGGGCTCAGGGTGGACGGAGCAGGGCAGCCGGTCTTGTCATTGCAGACGAAGAAGAACGCCCATAGAAGCACGGGAAGCCCAAAGACGATGGCAGTGGCGCCGGGGCTACGTGGGAGGCGCGTGAGGTTAGCGGTGAGGACTGACGCGGGTGTTGAGACGCGCACTTACGGGCCACCAAACTCGTAGTTGTGCTTCTTCTGAGCCATGACTGCTTCGCGACGTGGCTGACTCGGGACGAGGATGACGAGTGCTGTCTGTGACTAGTCGAGTCAATTGTACGTTGAGAGACACCGGGTTCCCTGCGAATGACGCGGTTGGTAGGAAATAGAGCAGAGAAAGACGTGCCGGATTGGCCCCCTTAATTATTTCCGTTGAGGAGGCAGAAGCCGCAACCGCGAAAAATTGCGGAGGTGGGCCGTGCACCGTCCAATTTCCCGCCGCCGAGCCGCTAGGCCGCGAAGGGGGGCCTTAGTGTGGGGTTCCGTTGCCACAAGACGGCGGCACCGAACTTCGGGGCACAAGTTCGGCGTCCGCAGAGTCCGGACTGGCTGACGGGCAGAAACGGCTCTGGATATACAGAGACGACTTATCATTGGCAACAGAAGTTCGGGAGATATTCTTTTCATTACGTGCAAGCTACCGCCACCAACTTTTGACCCTTTTCTTCTTCTTTTTCTTACATAATAACTGTATGTACATCAGTTCCATGGACTCTTCTGCCTGCCTGCCCGCCAACAGCACTCTTGATGGCGTAAAACCGCATCTTAGTAGATCTTGTTCACGTCGTTGTGCGAGCACGTCTTGCCATGGCGAGAGTGCTCCGCAAGAGCCTTCCAGCGGCGGAACTGCTGCATGACACCGGCGCGGCCTCGGAGAACGGGGGTCGTGTTGGCACGGGGCGGGACGCCCTCAAGCGAGTTCGCGAGGGTAGCAAGAGCGCGGCCAGCAGCCTTGGTGTTGACGGTGATGGCGTCCCAGTTGATGTTGTCAAGGGTATCGCAGGCCAAGTGGTAGCAGGGGTCGTTCTCGCCCTCGCCGGTGAAGATGGAGGCGGTCGGGACACCGAGCTCGACGAAGCCGGCGTAGTCGGAGCGGCCATCGAACTCTGCATAGGAAACCTCCTTGCCGTTGGCCTCAAGATAGTCGGCCAGGAGCTGGGGACCGATGCCGCTGTTGTTGTAGGTAGCGAGCTCGTAGATGGGGTTGGGCGAGCCGATCATGTCGTAGTTGAAGTAGTACTTGATCTTGTCTGCCTCCTCGGAGCTGAGATTCTCGGTATAGTAGTACGAGCCGACCAAGCCGGCCTCTTCGGCAGCCCACCACGCAAACCGGATCTTGTGGGGGAAACCGCTGTACTTCTTGACGGATCCCATCAGCTCGAGCAGAGCAGCGGTGCCGGAGCCGTCGTCGTTGATGCCAGGGCCCTCGAGAACACTGTCGAGATGAGCGCCGAGCATGATGACCTTGTTCGGGTCACCCTCCTTGGTCTCGGAGATGACGTTCCACGTCTCGCGCTCCTCAAAAATAGAGTCAACAATGAGCGTCACAGTGATCTCCTCGCCCGCAGCAAGGGCGGCACTCCAGGCCTCGCCGGTCTCGAGCGTGATAATACCCAGAGGGACGAGAAGGCCAATGTTCTCGGCGCCGAGTGTGGGCTTGACGATGTCGTTGCCAGGGACCTGGTTGTACAGGATCACACCGAGGGCACCAGCAGCCTTCGCGTTCTTGATCTTTTCGGAGATGGCGCATACGCCACGCTTGACAAGGGCAAGCTTGCCGGTGGCGTCGATGCCCTCAAATGACGCGGGCAGACACCCAGAGCCGTTCTCGTCGTCGACGGGCGTGTCAATGAGGGGAGCCGTGATACCGCCCGGAAGAGGGGTGGCGGTGTTGTACTCGGCACTGATAACAATGACGTCCTCGCCATCAGGGCCAGTCACCGAAATGGCGTTGGTCTGCTCAAAGGTGTGGTTGAAAGGCTGGACCCAGGTGTCCATCTGCTTGGAGAAGCGTGTCTGGGCGCGCTCCAGGACGAAGTCGACTGAAGCCTTGTAGCCCGGGGTGCCGAAGGCGCGAGTACCGCCATTGTCGCGGCCGATCTTGTTCAGGTTCCAAAGAACGCGCTCAAGCCTATGCAAAGGTTTTTGGTCAGTGATTATGCCTCTTGGTAACGGAAGTATTGGGTCAGGCAGGCTGACTCACTCGACAGTCTTGATGTCGGCCTCAATCTTGTCGGCAGTGAGAGGATCGGTGGCCAAGGCGGCTGAGGCCAGCGCCAAGGCGGCGGCGGAAAGGTAGGTGGTCTTCATCCCGACAGATGACTTGGTAAACTTGGCAAGACCAGGAAGGGGACCGCGAGAGGAGCAGGGCGGGTTGATCGCACAGCAACCCCACGCGCGCTCTGGGGGCGTTGCCGCCTTCTTATAAGCATCATGTCGACACTGCACTTCTCATTTCGTTCCCCTGGGCCCCTCCTGTGTCCAATGTCACGCTGCGCGACAACATGGCGATGCTCATCAAGAGCTCAAGCTTTGAGCTGAGCTTGGCATGCGTTGGACCTGGTCGAGAGCATGGGTTCGGGGCGGGGGGCTGCAAGACAAGGCGAATCATGTATCTCAATTGGCGTTACTGATAAGCATTTCTGAGATAGTTACCAGGGTTCTAGTGTCGACTCGGCCGGTCACGTCCGACCAACGGCACTGCGAGCCAGACTTGTGCGACGACGGGGAATCCTACTGCAAGGAGTCGAGCTTTTGCGAATGCAAACGGGGGATACAGAGCACATCGCTGCGAAGACCCGGGTGACAACGTCTTGGCTGGAATATTCGAGCGCCACGATGTAACCCCATAGGGCAGGTGCCAAGCCTTTTTCATATCGCGGGGTGGCGGGTTGCAACCAACGGCTGCTCAGCAGCGCATCAATAACAACAACCACCTGCCCATCCTGCTCTTCTGCCGTGCCAAGAGTGGCCAGGAACCGGCCTCGGAGCCTGCGGTCTCGATCGTCCTCCTCGGTCCCTGCCCGGAGACCACGCGATGCCTCGCTTTGTCTTGCTTGCGGGGTTTGATAGTCGGCAGCGTGTGGGCCATGCGTTGCATTCTTTGTCAGTGGTCCCGCGCTACACCTGCTGTCTTGGGCGCTGCTGCATCATGCTGCCAAGTCGTTAAACGAGGTCTCCCGCCGGTAGCCCGGCTCGGTCTGCTCTGCACGATAATCGACAACGTACCAGAATCTCGGGAGGCTGGTTCTTCGGGGGCCTGCATACGTAATGTGTAGGGGAGATAGCGCAATCGACTTGAGGCCGGCTTGTGTGGCGAGCCCGTCAGGTAGAGACGGCACGAAGTCCTAGGCATTCGCTTGTCTCAATGCCGCCTCGATTTTGGAATCAAACGCGCTCGGATTCATGACGTCTGTGCTGGACTCGTCCATGTCAGCCGAGTGAAATGTTCTCACGAATGGAACCTGGGAAGAGGGTCGGCTCTCGCTGCACTAGGCCAAACATGCGCCGGTAGAGTCGAGGGTTAGTATATCGAAAAAGCTCGCCTGCGATATTGACAGTGCGGTTGAAGGGTCGTAGAGCCGTTCGAGCATCGATATTATGGTGGACTTGCCGCAACCGGATGCGCCAACAAGAGCAACACACTGCCCTTTTTGAACGTCCAGGTTTACACCATCAAGCAAAGAGATGTTCGGTCGCAAAAGATAGGAGAAGTGAACGCCTCTGATGTCGACTGGGTCACCTGACTTGGGTTCGTGGCTTTGGTAGTCAGGCGTCTCAAGCACTGCTGGGAGGAGTTTTCTCAACCAGGAAAGATAGTTGGCGCCATTTTTCCCTTTCGTTATGCTTCTTTCCTTGATGTCAGCGGGTCCCAGTGGCGACTTGAGTTGGCCAACGGGGCTATCGGTTCGCTTACTGGTTGAGAATTGGAAGGTCTGCCCCGCCGCTCGCGCAGAGAAGAAGACAGTCATGAATGACACCAAGAAGGAAAATATCCTGATGTCCCTGGACGATACAAGCTGTATACCATACCTGGAGAAATGCCAGTCAATTGTTTCGCTGAGCTGGAGTTGGAACTGGAAGGGACCCGACCAGAAACCAAGAGCCATGAAAAGATAGTCAGTTGATTGCGTTAGCGCAAAGCATGCCATCATCCAGAGCAGTGTTTGAGTGAACTGGACACGGCGTAATCGAGCTCGGCGGTGTACTTTTTCATGATAGAACCCTCCATCACACGAGAGGAGACTGTTCGAATGGTGGCAACCGACTCTGATACGATTGCAGAGCTAGATGAAAGCCTCCTAGAGATACCATGGTCCAATTTCCCATCAAGTCGCATTTTCAGCCGACCGCAAGCCACAACAGCGGTGATTCCAGCGAGCGTAATTACTAAACTCAGCTTCCAGGCGTAAATGATACCGAGAATGCTGCAGGCTGCGACATCAGGATGAGTGAAGTATTGAAGCCCGTCAGTTCAAAACGGCCTGCGGGTGCGAGTCGATCTGGCTGGTTAAGGCTCCAATGTTGTTCTCGGGCAGGTCACAAACTGATAGCATTTGACTCTTGCACTCGACGCCATCGTGGTAAGAATGAAAAATCCAAGATGTTATCTAGTAGTAGACATCATGACAATAGTAGTAATTTATGATGCATATTCCAATGCTTGGACCCATTAAGAACGACAAGTAGACCACAGGTAGTAGAACTCATCTAAAAGGCACTGAATGACGAAATTGGATCCAACTTCCGGGTCTGATCCATTCAGATTAACAACCGGCCCGAATGTAAACGCTAAGGGGCACGGCACTCCAGAACTAGTAGTCCAAGTCTAGGGTTCGTCTCTATTGCCCGGTTTCTCGCCCGGTGTAATGGATAAAGCCGGAGCGGCATCCGGAATACCGGCGTACCGCAATGGCTGTCCGAGATTTCAATGCAGTACAAGATATCCCTCCAGGTGGTTCAGCGTAGGATGCATGTCCAAGAAAAAGGTTTCTGGCTTTTAGCACAATGATGTAACGAATTCTGTCTCAGGACCGGTCGTAGGTAGGTTTTCGCTTTAGGAGCTCGTGGGCCGCATCAGAAGATTGTGTCCAGATTGGGCCAAATCAGAGGAGGCACAAGCGCTAGAGGAACTATCACCTTATGGCCGCATAAAAATAAAGCTTAGAATCGAATTCATACATATTCTTCTTTCCTTTGTCAACTTTGATTTAAAACATAAAGTTTATGTTTGGCAGCATCAGGAGCTTAAGGGGCTACTACCAGGTACCTAGTATGGCGATCACGGCGTTTCGGTATATCGGGCACCGTTCCGGCTTAATTATTAGACCGGATCGCAGAACCGTAAACAAAGAAGCGGTAAAATGTGAGATATATCGTGTGATGTGCCCCGCTTTTGGATGGCTTGACGCACAGTCAGGCTCCGACTCCAAGCCAGTCGGAACCGGAAGTTGATTTGAAATCCACCCGCTGTTCAGTCCCCCCGACCACTTCTACTCTGTCGAAAAAGGACCGCCGGAATACATGCCGCTCTTCTTGCGTCTCTACTGCGAGCAATCCCTGCGGCATCCACCAGCACGATGCCCCAATCTCATTCTCTGTCCACTCAACCGTCGGCTCGGCGGACTCTTGATGACCGCGACGGTCAAAGTGAAATCGCCGAAGTTGACAGCAGATGGTCCTGCTTCCAATACCGATCCCGAAAAGTAATGTGCGGTCGGTTCACCATGCTGAAGGGTACTTACCTTTTCACGGAATCGCGGCAAAAGCCCAACGGAAGAAAAGTCCGGATGACATTGAAGCCCGACTGCATACGTCTCCGCGGGCTCTGACGCGTCCGCTGTTTGATTCAAAAGCGCCAGGAGGCCGCTTAGAAAGGGACATAACTGCTAGCCAAAACGGTTTCGAACTGCACCGAGCCATGCCACTTGGGGGTCAATCTCCGTTCAGGTGGTGTCGGAGTGGGAGGACAACTCAATGGCATGGCGCCCTGACGAAGGCGGGTCCTCAGCTATATCTCTGAATGCAGTTGCGTTCTAACAAAAGGTCTTAAAATTTTCATCAGATCCTTGCACTCGTATGATGGACAGCCAAATGACATGGTGAAAATCATGTATCAAAGAGATTGCCCCTTTCCCTGTGTGTATTCCTCCCCCGTAAGTCCAAAATGAAGTTTCATGGTGCCCATGGTCACACACAGAATGCTTAGCCGATCGTTGCGTTAGACGGTGCCTCTTTTGGGACTTCCACCTGCTGCAGACAAACCCCCGAACCATTACCAAATACAAAAGAGGGCCCTCTAAGGCCGCAGTTGTATTCTACTGCGGGACAAGACTGCGCCTTTTGTATCGTAAGATTAACTGCACTTTGAATTTAACACAAACGCCTTTTCCTGAATGTGTTATCTATTTATTGTAAGCTCAGAGCTGTTCCTCTTGTAACACAAATCTTCAAGCAGATCTACAGCGTGGTGAGTCAAACTAAGTATGAAACGTTTGCTAGATTTAAAAACACACTAAGGAAAGGCGTTACAGAAAGAGATAAGGGCTTTAATTTTTATTATTATTAGAATTTCGAAGAAACCTATAAACGTGTAAGAGCTGCAGGTTAACAATCTCTAGCCAAAAAGGCCTAGTATTGCTTTCTTCAATGTTAGAGAGCAACATGTGTATGTATACTTAAACACATTACAAAAAGCAGCTCTACAAGGATCTCTATTTATTTAATGGTATTTTCTAGAAATTATTTTTAGGAGGTTATTCACTATGTTATGTATATGTAGGCTGTATCATTGCTTCGAGAGTCCGCTTAGTCCGCCACATCGCAGTAGATATACAATGCATTGGAACGAATATGGCCACTTCGAACGCTGTCGGCCTTCCGCAGCCTGTGAGGGAGTAGCCGAAGGTTCCGGAAGAGCCCGAATGTCGCGGGTTGGACGAGCTGATTACGAGCAAGCACTGGTTCGTACCTGGATCTTGACAATAGTGCTACCATGGCTTTTGAGCCTTGTTGCTAGCCATTTCAGGAAGGTGTCCAAACCAATACATGCAGCTACAGCGAGAATATAGCGAGCGGCAGTTCCAACTATCGATTTTGATGATTCACGACGTCTTGGTAGCCAATTTATCAGACTTATCCCCTTGCCCTTAGTTCGTATTTGGGAAATTGCATGAGTTTCAGGCTACCCAAGAATAAATTCAGGCAATGAGGCCGACATATCTGGGATATCCACTGATCACATGCCCTTTGCAACATTGTCGTAGAATTCCCACAGTCCTGCAACGGGAAACGATCTAGCCAAATCACGGTGATTTTACTGAGAGTCAATTTGTCAACAACTTTGAAGTCGGCAGCATTATAGCGTTACAACTTCGATTTTATTTCTCCCTAAAGATTTCTGTCTTTTCTCGACTCTATAACCCAACTTAAGATCAACATCATGAGGTTTTCACAATTCTTGAGCATCCTCCTGCCAGTCTTCGTCATTACTACCAACACAAGCTTGTCAAATGGGCAGGTGAATACTTTGCCTCGTTGTGGCACCCAAGCCGCTGACAAAGGTTTCGGCAAAGCCCTCGAGAGGGTGAAGGCCTACGAGAATGCCATCAGACTACGGACTCGAGAAGACGTTGACAGCGGCCAACGCGGTTCCCTTCACAGTCTTGACGTCACTGTTCACTTCCATACGGTTAGTTCAACAGAAAAGGTTGGCGCTATCACAGACGACGCTTTAAAGGCACAGTTTGGAGTTCTCCGAAAGACTTATGCCGACTATGATATCAACTTGCATTGGAATGGCATCGTTGCATCTCAAACTGTTGACGACTGGCTGGCGAAGTTTACGTGGCCTATCACTAGTGACAGAGTTGCACAGAAGAGGGATTTCCTCTCTTCAACCCGCCTAGGTGGCTACGATGAGTTAAACTTTTACTTTTGTAAGTTTTAAAGCAGAGAGACAACAAATTTATCTTTGCATTAATGCTAATGTTCGTACCTGACTTTAGATACCGATATGGCCGTAGGTGCATGGGGTTCCTGCAACGTTGCCAAGGAGAACGTTACAGTAAACTTCGACGACATCGTCTTTCGCGAGGACGGCTGTAACATCAACTACCTTAGTCTTCCCGGAGGTCCCCATCCCGTAGTCAATCTGGGCTATACTGTTGTTCACGAGGCCGGCCATTGGTTTGGGCTGCAGCACGTATTTTCGACCTTCGCTTGCGACGATGTCGGTGACACCATCGACGACACGCCAGCAACAAGTGAACCAACTACCGGATGTCCGATCAGAAAAGACTCTTGCCAGGACATGCCGGGGCTTGATCCAATCCATAACTTCATGGATTATTCTGATGACGCTTGGTCAGATTTATTTTGCCTATAATTCTTGAAAAAAAAGACCTACTAATGTGTGCTAGCTTGACTGAGTTTACCAGGGATCAGAAAATCCGTATGCATGCCACCTGGACGACTCTGCGGTCCAACTTGACGACTTTCTCAGCAAAGAACCACCTCTCTACGAAACTAGACAGTCGAAATGACTAGATGAATCTGGATACTTTCAATATTATCACCTAACGCATTGTGTGAACAGGATGACTAGCCTTGAAAGAGGCAAGTATGGTCAGGTACAGCGCGCAGAAAAGGGCATGACGAAAGAATCTTTCATCCCCTGCAACAAAAGATAGTACTATACAATATGCACAATTGATATGACTACGTAAGACGTCTTGAACTTCAATTTTTCTCCAGATGTTTGATCTCAAAGTCTCTGCCAAACTAACGTCATTGTTGCGGTCGCTCATCCGACAGTGATCTCTTGTGCTAACAGGGCGCTGAGGTTAACACTCGTTATACAGTACTCGTCGGCTGGTTGGTTTGCTGGTAGAACCTGCCGGTAGCTGGTTTGTTTTTGGTTATTTGTGCGCGGTCGCTGTGCTGTGTGCAACGGCTTGCGGCCTGCCTGGGGTGATTGTGGTGGGCTTTTGATTTTCGTGGTCGGGACATGCTCTACAGCCCCTTTGGGCATGACAGGCCTTTCCCAGCACGTAACATTGATTAGCATCGGATACAATACGAGAATCAAACACGTTGTCGAATTACGTGATAGGGTGGGAGGGATAAATATATGTGTATTGTGCAATTATCCAGACCCATCCAAGGATCCGTGTGCCCAGTCGTTTCATGGCCATGGTGGGCCAGAAAAGTGGGCGTGGAGAATCCCTGTTCGGGATGGCCATAACGCTTATATCTCTTATTGCAATAGAGGATCAAGCATGGGTTGTGTTAGATAATCGATGTTAATTCAATGCAACACACCTAGGTGTTACGGTCAGATATCTAACGGCGGTGTTTTCTGCTAACAGGTAGCTGGGTTTGATATTTGAGAACAGTGCTGTAGGTCTTGTTGGCTTGCTGACAGTTTTGTTGGTATGGGAGCACACGGTAATCAGACATGTACTTGTAGGCAGAGGTAGCCTGTAAAGCTTAACAACAGAAGTATAACTAAGAGTCACCTATGAGAGAGTGAATTATGAAGTTAATTGCTAAAGAGCTATATAAGTCTGTCCTTGAGGGCGTCTAATATGTTATATCTTTATTATCTACATCCTCTTATAAGACTACTGTAGCTACCCCTATAGGCTTGTATTGCTGATTCTGTAAGCCTACAATATCCTTTACCTCTTAAGAAACTCTGTATCCCTTAGAGACGCCTACAGGATACTTGGAACTAGTTGTTCTAGATACCCTCTTCCTCCTGCTATGAATACACAATTGTCAAATGGGTTGTACGGGACATATAGGCAGTATTGGCCGTGTTGTATTGCTTCTGTTGTGTCTTAGTTTACATATGACGAGGGTGTCCGCATCCTGCACGACGACATTATTGCCACCCGCGAAGTGGGGGCTTCATGGACCTAATTATACAGTTCTTAGCACAGGGCGGCGGGCCGGCGGGCGGACGGGTCGACGGTCTCGGCCTCGGCCTCAGTCCTTTACCGCTCCAAATCAACTGACTGGTCCATCGTTTCTGGTCTCCATCTATTAAGCAATGCAATCGTCATAAACTTTCGCCGAAGGCTCCGAACAAGGGTCCAGGTGGAGTCACCAGGACAGTCGTTCTCTGTGAAGGTACTCACACGAAGCCAACAGACCGCTGTTCCATGTTTTATACTTCCAAGGATGTTCGATGGAGGAATAGCTTCTCATTTGACGGCTTGGACTTACTTTGTAGGTTCCATTAGATGCCAGCTGCGCGATCCACTTCGGTGCCGGCAAGGTTGCTTTCGGTCCCGAGCTGCGTCCATTGCGTAGTTGTCCTGCTGGGCATATCGTCATTTAACCACAGTCGACCGGATACAGGTTTCAAATATGAAGAGTGTTAACCTGTCGGGTTCAGATAATTTTAAAGTCATTGTTTGTCTCGGCGCGCCGACACAGCACTTGTTCATCAATTATACTGCAAACTGCTGCAACCTACCTGAACAACTCTTTCCTCGAAATGATAACTCTACTTCTCTTAGGCTTCGTTGCCTTTGTTCTGGTCACCCATCTCACAATTTCTTTCGTTGAATGGTTTCGATCTCCGCTTCGATCAGTTCCTGGCCCTCCGCTGGCAAGCGTGACGAATCTGTGGTACTTCCAACGCCTCAAACAGGGTAGTTTTGAGAAGGTCAATCTGGCGCTCCACGAAAAATACGGTAACACCATAAAGTCTCAGCTGAACGATATTTCTATACAAGTTCTCCTAACTGTCAATAGGACCCGTCGTGCGCTATGGTCCCAACCGCTACAGCATAAATGACCCAGAGGTCTCTAAAACAGTCTACGGCCACGGAACACAATTTATAAAGTCGTCGTGGTACACCACTTGGCAACCCTCTGAAGATGTGTGGAATCTCTTTTCAGACCGTTCCATCACACGACATTCCCGTAATCGGAGGTTCTACTCCAACGCCTACTCAATGACTTCGCTCGTCCACTATGAGCCGTACCTAGATGAATGCGGCGCCCTCTTCTCCCAGCGACTCTCAGAGTTCATAAAAGCTGGAGCCCCCGTTGACTTTGGTCACTGGTTTCAGTGTTTCGCATTCGATGCAGTTGCAATGATGACGTACGGAAAACGCTTGGGTTTTCTTGACAGTGGGGAGGATATTGGCAAAGTTATCCAGAACCTAGACGAGAATCTCGTTTACTCCAGCTTAGCCGGCATTTACCCTTTCATTCACAGGAAAGTCCTCCCACTTTCAGACAAGCTGGCCAGTATTTTAGGCGCAGCCAAGCTCACCTATGTACTGAAGTTTACAAATGACAGAATTTCAGAAATGCGGGCATTGCCAGCATCGATTATCAAGCCCAAGCATGACGCCAATGGCGCGCCAATTGGAGAATCTTTCTTGTCTAAGTTTCTAGCCAAACACTACGAAGAACCAGAACAGTTTACCAACTATCATCTTCTAATTGGTTGCGCCAGCAACATGGTCGCCGGCTCAGATACTACCGGTATCAGTTTGTCGGCCATCCTCTACCTCCTCCTTAAGAACCCTGGCACCTTGAAACAGCTGCGCGAGGAGATCGCCGACTTCTCAGGCCGTGGCGAGCTATCGGAGGCTCCGACATTCAAGCAGAGTCAGCAAATGCCATATCTTCAGGCAGTTCTTAAAGAATCTTTGCGTGTGCACCCTGCGGTAGCGTTGCCTTTGGAACGCGTAGTTCCTCCAAGCGGTGCTACCATCAACGGACGGTTCTTCCCAGAGGGCGTAAGAAACTCACCATCCCCATGACTTTGTTAAACCGCCTCGTGCTGACTAACTGTGTTCTTTTCTCAACGCAGACAATTGTTGCAATTAATTGCTGGGTTCATCACCGCAATAAGGATATTTTTGGCGAAGATGCCGACCAGTTCCGCCCTGAACGCTGGCTCATTGATGACGGCGCAAAGCTCTCTGTTATGAACAGAAATTGGATACCGGTGAGTCAATCTGATGATCTCGGTGGCCTTAATACGAGCTATCTAACTTGTCTGTTCTTAGTTCGGCTTAGGGTCGAGAACTTGCTTGGGCAAGAACGTCTCCATACTTGAAATGTCCAAGCTTATTCCCAGGATCATTCGTGACTTCGACTTCAAGCTTGAGGGAGACGCTGCCTTGCCAGGAGGAGCATGGAAGACGCGCAATGCTTGGTTTTTGAAACCTAGAAACTTTCATGTCAGGGTGGAGCGCAGGAAGGCAACCGAGTCTTCATAGTCGCGATTCGTCAGGGCTTCCACAACCTAGATGACACAACAGAACTGAAGCATTCTGAATACTTCCCTCTAAAGCACAACTGTGTCCAGCCTAGAACAATCAATGCAAACAGCTTTATGTCACATCGAACAAGACGGTTCCATCTAGAAACTCGTGTCTGATCATCTACCCTGCTTGAAACTTCCCCCAACCTATATTCGGCGAATACAGGATGGTGCCGAATGCTTGCAATTGCGAAGAGTTTTTCGGTTTTTGTATTAGTAAATTTTCTATCAACTACCACCTGAGAGGCATAGTGCGAGTGAACAAAATCATCCTCGAATTCTTGAATGAAATTTGGCTGTCGACCGATGTCAGTACTAATAGCTGAGCCTGGGGCTCAGCCTCTGCCCACTCATCCGATCCCTGCAATAGCATCTGAGCAATAAATGCAATCCCCTAGGTATCATCTACACTAGCTAACTCGCTAATACCCAGTAGTACCAGCGACTTCTCGTGAGTCGTTGATAACTAAAAGAGTTAGTAGAGGTCGGGGAATTTGTACGTCGACTAGGTGCCACTTCAACCGCTAATCACACCAACCTGGTCCGAAGCGAGTCAGGAAGAATCAGCGGTTCTCGCTATTCACTCTCATCTGAAGAACGCCTACAGGCAGTAAGAAATTTATGCTATATGGATCTCTAGCTTTCTCTTGCATTTAAAGTTTGTAGCTATTATCCGCGATAGACGGGCAAGCTCGAGTCCCAATAGAGACTGGGGATGCCGTGGACGAGTTGGAACACAGTAACATTCTTGCTGGCGCTTCGGTCATATATCCGGCTTACGACAATTACATTTACTATCATTTAACCACTCTTTACTAGCAGAACCCGTCAATACCGGGTGTACGCACGTATCCAGACATTAGCTACTATGATGTATAAACCATCTCGAGCATTATTTTTGACACGGCAAACATCGGTATTCAACGAATGAAGTTGTTCGCATCTGCACACATTGGCTTTCACGTTGACAAATAAACTCCTCATACCCCATAATGAGTAGATCACGACATTTTTGCAGCTGCTATTTGCGATACCCTCCATCGCCGCTAACAGCATCATGCAGTGGTGAGTACGACGGATCGGTGCTTCTAGCACCTCTTTCCCCCAGCTTCTAATCATGTGGCAAGTCATGCAGTATGCAGCTACGTCCACATCGTCGACTTACGTACACACATTGAACTGAGCATTCCCACCACCTCATGAGGGAGCACACCCAACTTGAGGTAAGATGCTATCCTGCACACCGGCAAGAGAAGAAACATTTCTTCACACTTTCTTTATTAAGGCATCAAATAATCAACACACTTGCCTGTTTGCCTGCTCTTGAACAGAGGCCTCGCTGTGGAAAGACCACTGACTCTCTTGTCACGACCCAGAATCCCATTACTGAAACACGATAGCATCCAGCCTATTGGTCAATTGCCCTTCTGTCTCGTGGTCCTCAATTTTGGATACACCAGCGATGAACTTTTGATCGATTGTTGCCAGAGGATATGTTTACGAATCTTCAAAGAATCGGTGGAACCCACGTTATATTTAGATGTAGTTATCATGATCCAAATCAAATGACTGATTCTTGTAGGCTTGCAAATACACTGTATCTCCGAATGATGCCACGCTGCTTTTTGAATTCCAGCGGAGGCATCGGTTATTGAAATAGTTAAATTCGATATGGAGGCGAGGATTTCGACTCTATCAAAGTTTCATGATCCCGAATTTCCGGAAATTCGTGGACTGCTTCGAACAAAGTCCTCATCTTTAGTATTTTTTACATAGACCGTTTCATGATGATAGCTGCCGCGGGAAGCTTGAAAGCTTAGTTCTTTGAGCGGAGATGTTCGGTTCCCATGTATCCTTGTTAGGCTAGTTTGGATTTGGGATAATACTGCTCAAGTTTCAGTATCAATTCTTTTTATACTTCTTGCTAGTTCCACGATTTATCTGGCTGGTCAATGATGTTAGCGCCCAACATCTCTCGCAGTCCTGCATGTAATGTCAAAGACCAGGCATGGTGACACTGCAGATCCGCCAAAACCCAAGTTCACGAGCACTTGGTAGCACGGAACCTCCATCAAAACATACTACGCCTTGCAATCAAGACTCCAGAGTGCAATATACTTCTTGCTGTTAGCTTGCTCTTTAATTAAAACATATGTTGTGCTGGCGAAAGACTAGCGGCAATTCATGGTTCGTTTTGCTGATTAATTGGTGGAATCCCCGCCTCCAAAGTGTTTGTCGGGTTATCCCCAACCTCATTGGCAACTGGCCCTTGCTGGGACAATTAAAATGAGCCATGGCACTCGCTTGTCTGGTTCCGATGTTTCCTTTTGTGTTCACCACACGGTCCCCGTGATGAGATGCCGGGGCCAGATAGGAGCCAACGGAAGCGTGCCAAGCACACAGGCGGCCATCGTGGTGTGTCGAATTGAACAATGAGTAGGAATGATGGGAGAAGAAAGAATGGAATGGCTTTTGGAGAAATGGGGTGGGCATCCTGATAAATATCAACATGCTCCCTGAGCATGAGCAAGTATCTGGATTAAAGTGCTCAGTCTCAGTCTCGGACAGTACTCGCAATTTCCCGCTTGCAACTTTCACAGTGACCGATTACCGCGGCCTTGGGTCATCTTCCCATCGAAAACAGATCTTTAGTCAAGCAACAATTTTCACAAGATGCAGATCGCTGCCTGCATATTGGGCTTTGCGGCTCTTGTTGCTGGTCACGGGTACGTCGATAATGCTACCATCGGCGGAACCTACTACCAGGTATGTTGGTTATTATAACTCGCCTTAAGCTTAATTACGAAGCTGACAGTCTTATAGTTCTACCAAGTAAGTCACCCTTTCTCGGTGTTTCCATGACAGAAAACTGCGCTGCCAAGAGACTAACAACACCAGCCATATGCGGACCCCTACACCAACCCTGCCGTAAGTTTAAGCTTAGTCCCCCGCTGGCTAAGTTCAATGATGAACTAATAGTCTGTTTAGCCTCAAAGAATCTCGCGCCCTATCCAGGGCAACGGTCCTGTCGAGAGTGTCACTCTGGCCGATGTCCAATGCGGAGGCTACACGGCTGGAGGCATTTCTGGCTCCCAACCTGCGCCGCTCCACGCCCCAGCTGCGGCGGGATCGACCGTTACGCTTCGCTGGACTTTGTGGCCTGACTCCCACGTCGGACCCGTGATTACCTACATGGCACGGTGCCCCGACACTGGCTGCAACACCTGGCAGCCCGGTACCTCGTGGGTATCCTAGTCCTCTGGTGGCGAACATAACTGATCCAATTTTACAGTGCTGTCTGGTTCAAAGTCAAGGAAGGTGGGCGCACCGGAACTTCCAACACATGGGCTGCTGTGAGTTCGGACATGGGCATCAGTCATCGAAACTGACGCATATTTGCTAACTCGACATTTCTAACAGAGCGCTCTCATGGTTCCCAACTCTGGTTACCAATACACCATTCCGTCTTGCCTGAAGCCCGGTTACTACTTGGTCCGCCATGAGATCATTGCTCTCCACGCCGCCTACTCCTACCCAGGTGCCCAGTTCTACCCTGGCTGTCATCAACTGCAGGTCACCGGCTCAGGCACCAAGACCGCTACATCTCTGGTGGCTTTCCCCGGTGCATACAAGGCAACCGATCCCGGCGTCACTTACGATGCTTACAAGGGTATGTTGCAACTAATAATTGAGTGCCTTTGGTGGTCGTTGACTTCTTTCTAGCGTCGACTTATACCATTCCCGGCCCAGCCGTTTTCACTTGCTAAGGCATTCGAGTTGCGTGATTGTGGATATGCTAGGATGCAGTATTTGATTCCACAAGCCTCCTATCTTTCTTGTATATAGTTGATCATGCAATGAACACGCTTGCTTGCCCCGTGTCGTATCAAACGTGACGGCTTTACCCATTCAAATACTCTTTTCTCCAGTGAACCCAAACAGACTCCACCATGAGTACGCATATTCCCGTTACTTCAGGGCCTAAGAAGGAATGATACGAGTTCTGCCGCACGGGCGTCTTCTGATCCTCTTTGACTAGTCCCCGCAGTTTTGGATAGCCTCTGCGACTGACCGAACTCACCTTCCATACTGATGTACGCACTACCAGATAGACAGAATGTTTGACCCATGCATCTGAGCATTTAGCATGTGTCTGTTCCTGGGTGACCGTAATAATAAGGGTTGACGAAGTTACTTTCAGCAACCACGTCTTTGATATTCTAGTGGTTAGGAGACTAGTGCACAGCCTACTTTTACTCTTGTTTTGGCGTTTCCTCCAACCAACTATCACTGGATGAACACATCCACTAATCCCCGATAGTCTAGTGGTGAGGATATCTGCTTGTCATTCAAACGATTCGCAGGGGACCGGGGTTCAATTCCCCGTCGAGGAGATTTTTTGTCAATCAAGTAATGCTCCATTTTTATTTTATTTTGATTCCCACTTCGTGCCATGCGTGACAGACGCGTGCCGAAAATCTTGTGGCTCTTGTGGAAATGAGGGTCATCTCGAGGGTCCATTTCTGGTCCAAGGATCCCTTGCCCAGCATCTTTTTTTCACGGAGTGGGGAACAACACGTCGTTTATCTCTTGGATATCCAGACAAATGGAAGCGGGGCATGGGTTCATTGCGACGAATAATCAAGGCAAGGTGTAATTGCATCCAAAACTTGGTTGGATTGAGTATGTAGGCCGCCCCAAGACATCTAAGAGGCGGCAAGAAAAACTATGTACAGGAACAGATTTGCGCTCAGCTGAGGCTTCAGACCAACGCTCAACTCATTACAAGAAAATCCAGCCAAGCGCCGAGTCGACGTCACCAGAGACTTGCCCTATGGCACCCTGCCGACTCAGCCTTCAACCGAGATCCCGTCTCGTGAAGAACGCTTAGCAAGCAGCACCGCCGCTGGGAATGCCGGAGCACTTGGTGGACTTCTTGCCACCAGTAACGCTGACGCCGCTCCACTTCCAGTTGCTGCAGGCTCCGGAAGCGCAGAGGATGTAGACGTCGGTGCCAGAGGAGGCGACGGTTCCGGTGACCTTGCTGAGGGTAAGGCCGGTGATGGGGACGCCAGCGGTGGGCTTGCCAGTAGGGGAGCCGTTCTGGTAGTCCTGCTCAATGACGATACCGTACTTGGCGATGTTGGACAGGGTGATACCGGTGTACTGGACGTTGGAGACGGAGCCCGTGGCACCGTAGACGGTCTTGATGCGGACACCGTTGTCGGAGTTGGAAATCTTGGAGTTGGAGATCACAATGTCCTTGACGACGTTGTTGCTGCGACCGCCGACGGAACCGATAGAGAGACCGTGGCCACCAGAGCAGGAACCGCCGGTGAAGGTGATGTTGGTGCCGGAGTTGATGGCGAGACAGTCGTCCTGGTTCTTGACGACGGCGCCGGAAATGTAGACGCCGGTGGAGGAGCCGACATCGAAAGCATCCGTGTTGTGGCCACCCTTGGAGTCTCCAAGGGAGTTGTCGAGGTTAACACCGAAGACGCCGAGGTTGGTGGCGCTGTTGATGGAGAAAGCCTGGACGGGGGTGTTCAGGGCGTTGATGTTCTTGATGCTAGAGTCCTTGAGGCTGTGGGCGTAGAAGAACTTGGGCTTGGTCTTGCCGCCGTTGCCTCCCTTGCCGTCCCACCAGCGCTGTCCTTGGCAGTCGATGGAGTGACCAGTGGCACCGTCGATGAGGATGTTGGAGCCGGAGAAGGAAATGAGGGGGCCCTCCCATTCCTTGTAGCCGAAAGTGGTCTTGCCCTGGAAAGTAACCTACGTCCGGGTGTTAGTAAAAGCATTGTATTGGTCGGCCGGCTGGCTCAGAGGTGAAAGCTGCAACGTACGTGAGTGCCGGACTTGAGGCCGGTCATGTCCAGGGTAGTACCAGCAGGAACGACGATGTCCTTGAGGATGATGGCAGTGCAGCTAGCCTTGCCCTTGATGGCAGAGGCGGCATCGGTGAAAGTGCAGCTGGCGCGGGCATCGAGAGGCGCAGCGATGGCAGAGGCCGCCAGGGCGCCGAGAGCGAGAAGAGAAGAAACCATTATGGTAAGGTAGTAGAAGATTGTTTTTAGAGAGTGACTTGATACACAGTATCAGAATGTTTGAGATCAAATGTGGCCGAAAGGAACGAATGAGCCAAGACTCGAGAATGGTAAGTTGAAAGAGATCTGCGGGTTTGATGTCTTGGATCTTCTCTTGGCAACCTGGGGAGGAACTGCAGGTCAGTTTATATCCAAGACAACGGATCTCTTGGCACAGCCTTGCCAAGGCCTGTCAACGAACGGCTCATGTTCACCGTGACTTGTTGGACGTTCCATGGACAGGGAAACACTAGCCGAGTCAGGTAGATTAACCAAACATTGTCGAGCTGTAGGTCCAGTCAATCCAGCGCAACGCCAGTGCCGGGGGTGGCCCTTGCATGGTGGATGCAGAGAGACTCCACTGCAACTCCTGAAATTCTGGAATCACGCTGGTTTCTGCGCACCGGCGCCGCCTCCGCGATTGACATAGACAAGCTTTCACTCCTACGCCGTAGGCTAACGCCTGTTGAGCAGGGTCGCCCGGCACTTGTCCCGATCGATTCTAGCTGTTACCCAAATTGGCGCCACTCTCAAGTTGCCGAGTTCCGTGCCGCTTCTTCCAGCCTCAACTGGGGTATTTCATTCGGAAACATTGAGCTCTAGCATCGCATTTGAAAGGGGCATAGGGGAGACAAGACGCGTAACGGAACAACTGTCCACCAGGGATGCCAGGGACGGGGCAAATGGTTGGTGGAAGTTTGTGGTCAGACATTTTGGGCTTTAAATTGATCAGAGGTCGAATAACATGATCCCCCCGGACATCTGGCACGTAAGTTAGTGGTCATGGCTCGAACGCGTATAGCTCAGGGACTTATGAGAGTGGAGCTTGGGTTAGGTTGCAATAGGATTGACTTTTGGAAAACAGCCTACCATTTCAGACGATGGCTTCCTTCTGCCCGCGTTCATTGGCGGGAAGATTTTGTCAGTTTCGCACGGGGAAGCACATCTTCGATTTCTGGGGGATTAGCTCCACCCGTCCACCCGTCTCGCGTCCAGAGAGGCAAAGGTAGGTCACAAATCCGTCGATCAAGACTGATGCCACCATCGGAGGCTTGCGGCTGGCTGACGCGCATGTAACTCTGCGTGTTTATTTCGCTTTGACTCAGCAGATTTTCTCCTCTTCACCGTCTTGAATTCGAAATAGAGTTTGGGCTTCCTCGTGTTCACGCGATGAAACACAGGTCATATGAACGGCTGCTAGGGGCCGAAGTCCTGAATTTGCACCAGTCAGAACTCAGAGTATCTAATTTCAACGTCGGCTCATATTTGGGTTTTCTGTCTTTCTTGGCTGTAGATCGTGCTTAACTCCATCGTTCAAGTCGGTGGCTCTCGACACGTTACTCCGTGACACTTCTTGTCATTGACAATCGCGGAACCCGAATGCGAAGTTTGTCCGCAACGCCGTCACACGCACAATTGCCCCCTCACAAAAATGGTTTTCGCCGAGACCAAGCTGGAACCGCTACCCCAATAATAATATGGAACTCGGCACTCGATGGCAAGCGGGTTGCAGAAGGAGACCAGCAGAATGCGATAAACTGGGCCAGTGCGGCAAGCGGCAGCACCAAGCTCGAAAAACATCATCCCCGTAGTTAATTCGACGCATCAGCCGTCTGATCTTCGTCCAAAGTCGTCATCCGCTGAATAAAAATGGATCCCCGCACACTCCTTGTCTCCTCAAAGCTCATGTCTTCAACGGACCGAAAGGTGACGTTCGCAGCCTGGCAAAACTTGCTCCCATGAAGGCGCCCCTCAAGGAGAATTAAAGGGCCTAGACTTCCATTTTCTATGCGGAGTAAAAAAGAAATGGGAAAATGGTACCCCTGATGCACGCGAGCCCCATGGAAGAGCGGAATCCCTAGTCGGATCAAGTTAGTACGGCCCCATTTTCCTTTCCTCATCTCCCAACTGTTGATATGCCCCCGCTCAAGACCTGTAAGCAGACTAGCTTGCCGAAGATATGCGAGGTCTAGATCTTGCAGTCGAACGAGTCCTGATGTCAATCCGGCGGCCGCTCCCGGGTGTTAAAGGTCGTATCGTGAGCTTTCATATGTGAAGCTTTTTATGGCATCGATCTGGCCGCTGATGGCTCGATACCCTCATCGCTGAGTACAAGTCTGTTCATGGTACGAGACTCATCCGTCGAACTTGCTTGGTGGTCCAAGAATTGGACTCGAATCTGCGGGAGAGAGAAAGGAGCTCGGGAAGCGACAACTCCAAAATCACTCATTGTACTTGGGAGTAAATAATCGAGTTGCAGGGGCCATTGTGAGCTGACAGAGTTCCACCTTCATACGTAGTAATCCCAGGCTGTCGGCACGACACGGGGCGTCAAGTCAGCGATTGCCATAATGGCGGTGTACTCTACGGCTTCTCCGGTCATTTATCGGTTCCTTTCTTAACTAGCTGGTTTATGACTTGATTTCCGATCTTAGCCAAAATTCCCAAACCACACGTCATCATTTGGCCGAACCCCTTTCTCAACCCCAGGCAGTTTGCAAAATTTCATTTTCTCCTCACTCACTTTCCAATCCTTCGATGTTTCGACCCTCGCCGCAATAACCATCATCATTCCCGCCTCCGCATGCCATGCGTTGTGGCAATGGAACGCCCACATCCCTGGGTTGTCCAGCACGACTCTGATGACAGCCCAGCCGTAGCCTTGGACTGTCACTGTGTCTCTTCTCAGCGGGTTACTCAAAACACCAGTGGCTGCGAGCTCTTCCTCCAGCTCGTTCGTGTTTTCGGGTGGATATCCCGTCGGACCCTGCTTGAGTACGAAGAACTTGTGACCATGGAAATGGAAGGGATGCGCCCCGTCATCAAAGTTGCTAATGATGATGTCCACGGTCTGGATTCCTGTAGTTTGATACACAAACTCCTTGTCCGAGTCGAAGGTAACAGTATTTACTCCAGTTGTCAGGGGCAGTAAAGTGTCATTGTTAGCCTTCGAGGCTTCCATGATCCGATAAAGAGCTGGCGACGTGACGTTGGAATGCCAAGTCGAGGTGTTAAAGAAGCCTCGGGACAGACGCCAGGCGCCGATTTCGAAGTTGGCACGGAGAAACATGGAGGCGGTGGTCTTTGGCGCCGGCATTGACTCGACTGGTCTTAGAATGGTGGTATTCAAATCCCGACAATCGACATCAATGGCCTCATCCCAGCTTTTGCTCTGTGGCTCTGCATGTACATCTGCAGTATCTTTTGTAGCTATGCCATTGGATTGTGGCAGCGCGCCGTACCGAATGACAGCTTTAACTTCAGGGTCAAGCCAGGGGTTCTCTTTTGAGAAGCAGTGCGTAATCATCTTGGCACGCATCCAAAATGAGTCCAAAGTCGTGAGGTTGGTCTCCAGAACTACGCTGTAGCGCTGTGCTGGAAGGATATTGAGACGATGAAAGGGTTCGGGGTGGACAGCTGTGCCGTCGACTTCAGTAACGTAGAAGGGGTGCTCGTCAATCTCGACCTGAAACTCAGCGAAGGCGCCTGTATTGATAAATCTTAGGCGATGTCGCTCATTCGGAGCCAAGTCGAATGTCTCCAAAGATGCTAACCGAGGAGCGTGGTTTTGGCAACTCCAGCCATCAAAGTCGGAACAGTTACGGTAGTTCCTTCCATTGATTAGACCACTAGATGGCACAGGCTCATCGTTTTCTTGATCTGGCTGAAGATAGTCCATCAACAACTCAGCAGAGCTGTTGTGGTAATGATCCTGAATCATTACAATGCGGTCAGTTGCATACATATCTCCTGAAGCTTTCTCGCTCTGGGAGTGGATGACCAAAGGGCCAACGAGCCCATCCGAAGCTTGCACGCTGTGATGCGCATGATACCAGTATGTTCCAGACTGGCCATCGACGATGAATTGGTATGTAAACGTGGCGTTGGGAGCGATCGGACATTGAGTGACGCCAATGGTACCATCCATAGAATTCGTGCCATTTTGATACATGCCGTGAAAGTGGATAGCGGTAGCATTAATGGCTTCGTTGCGTACGTGAACGACGATGGTGTCTCCTTCATTGCATTCGATGAGCGGTCCGGGGAATTGGTTGTTGATCAGTATCATGGGTCGAACAATCCCATCCGGATTCAAGATCGAATCTTGGATAGTCCAGTAATACTCTCTGACACTGCCAGCCGCGTTGAAATCCCAAGAAGAGTTGAGAACATAATCGGCAGAGTTTCTCAAGCGTGGCGTTGACGAAATTGGCTCTCTGATCACATAAACTGGTGTTGTTGAGTTGTCTGTTGGGGTCGTTGAATAGAGCATGTCCGATGCAAAGAAAACAATGAAGAAGACGACAGCTCCAAACATGGTTGCAGAGAAACGAGTCCTCCAAGGACTGTTTCGTCGACTGCGTCGTCGTCGGGGCAGCTCATCGTCATGGTCGTCGTGAGTAAGACCAAGAAATGGTGCCTTCTCGAAGTTATCATCCATCAATGAAATGGTAGATGCAACATCCAAATGGTCCATGGGACTGAGTGGTATCTGTTGCGTGCTTCTTCGCTCAAGGTCCATGGTAGCCTCTGCTGCTCACCATCGCAGACACACAATGTTGAAACTAATCAAAATAACAATTGCTGTTGAAAACGACAAAATGCCGCTAAGAAGTGAACTGCCGTCTACCGGACGTGGTGTGCAGGTGTTTTAGGACCGGGTGAGAGCGAGAGTGGCGTTGTAAACTGCACTGTCACCCACCCTCGGGTAAATCGGCAATCTCATGTCCAACACGTGCTCGAAACAACGGCTATCGCTGGTCCAATCACGACCAAGACCTCAACACTTGCATCTATAATTGGGGTCCAGACTAAGGGAATGAGGGGGTTCATCAAGACGGCCCGGTTGATTCAAGCGACTGACAGGTGCTTGCGTCCTATCTGGTATGCCGCTCGATCCATCCGGTGCGTGGTGGCACTGACGCCAGGTTCCCCAATCCTTGCTGCGATGCTGCAAAGGTGCCGAGGCGGACATGTTCGCTTTGACGAGACATAATAAGATCTCGCGCCCTACATTGAAAACCACCTGTCTTCGACCTGCCAAGGCATGCCATCTTGCCTGCCATTCGTTTTGAGGCTTGCTGCTTTTCATCCGTTCAAGATGCGGTGCGTCACTTTTGCTGTTTTCTTCGCAGCGAGCGCTCGCGCCGCCGCTGTTGATGCTCGGGCGGCATCCAGCAACGCGGGCTGGGAGACGAGATACACTGCCACAGGCACCGCGGCAGTTGCTGCTGCTGCTGCGACAGCGAAAACGAGTAGTCCGACAAGCAACGTCAAAGGAAAGGCCTTTGACCGGTTTGTCATTATCTGGAATGAGAACACCGACTACGACAAGGCTCGCGGTGATCGTAGGTTCCAAAGTTCGAGACTTGCACCACGACGGATACTGACATCGCACAGCCAATCTGGCCTGGCTGACCCAACGAGGCATCCTGCTGGACAACAACTTCGCCGTCACGCACCCCTCCGAGCCAAACTACTTTGCTTCCGTCAGCGGCGACTATTTCGGAATGCAGAACGACGACTTCAACCGTGCCGACCGCAACGTATCGACCGTCTTTGACCTCCTCGATACCAAGGGCATCTCCTGGGGAACTTACCAGGAAGATCTTCCTTTTTCAGGCTTCGAGGGCATGGCGTGGGTAAACCACAAGAACGGCGCAAACGACTATGTGCGCAAGCACAACCCGCCCATCTTCTTTGATAGCGTCACAAGCTCCGAACAGCGCTTGTCCCAGATCAAAAACGTTTCCATGTCCCAACCTGAGAGGTCGCAGTTCCACAAGGATCTCAAAGCCAACAAGCTGCCGCAGTGGATATGGGTCACGCCCAACATGACAAGCGACGGCCACGACACATCTGTCACAGTTGCCGGCACTTGGACGAGAAACTTTCTGGAACCCCTTCTTGAGGACAAGAACTTTATGAACAACACGCTCGTGCTTGTAACATTCGACGAGAACGAGACGTACGGTCAGCAGAACCGCATCCTCGGCATCCTCCTGGGAGACGCGGTTCCCAAGGAGTTGGTTGGTTCGACCGACTCCAACTTCTACAACCACTACTCGGAGCTTGCCACTGTGCAGGCAAACTGGGATCTTCCAACTCTCGGAAGATGGGACGTTGGCGCGAACGTGTACAAGTCCGTGGCTGAGAAGACAAAGAGTGTTGTCCGCCAGTGGAGCAGTGCAGCGACAGTGCCTGATCGGTTCTGGAACCAGTCGTACGCGGGCTTCTTTAACACGAAGGCCGCGAAGCAGTACCCTAAGCCGAACTTGGCACTAGAAAAGAACGCCGGCGGGAGGAAAATCCTTGACTCGGTCAAGCAGACTTGGAAGGACAGTCAGGCGCCCACGTACTACGAAGATACCATTCAGGTCCCCGATGGACTCCACCCTCCTAAGGGATACAAGGCATAGGTGTTTGATAGCGTGTGCAATAATTCAAGGAGCAGAGCCCTGTGCCGCCAGACATAACATCAAGAACAGAGGCAGGGAGTCGGTCATTTCTGGGTTTTAAGACTTGGGGCCATGGAACGGTCTCGGTATTTAAAGAGGTTGTCACGAGGTGATATAAGCTACAATTGCAGCACGGCAACCGTGGTTCCACTTTTGTGTCTCCGTGCCTCACTCTCATTCGTCACAGAGGTCAAGTTATCATCGGTGAACACGGGCAACCACGTAAAGCTTACTGCACTCTCCTGCTGTCTTTTATCGCTCTATAGTCTCTCTCACCTCCTTATTATCGGTTCTTCCAAATGCAAGTACATTAGGACCACGGGACAAGCATGTCAGAGAGGAAGAGAGACGAACGCATGGATAGAAAAAGGCAAGTGCTTGCGACCAATTGCTCTCGAAAAACATCTCGCAAAATTCAATTGCCCACACCACCTGTCACCCGGATGGCACGCAGATCTCGACCTCACCAGCCAGGCATTGACGGCAGCGGAGGCGCATCGGGAGTGGAGACGAATCTCCTCCCCGCACGGCGTTGCCTGCTTAGGGAGGTAAATAATCAATCCTCCACGATTGGATGGGGTGACGAAGAACATTTCCTCCGGGACCCATCCACGTGGTTGGTCTTGGCATCACCGCTGGCCGAAAGCTTGTATTTGTTTTTTCTGGGTTCTCCGCGATACCCGATTCGTATCCACGGTGGCTCGATTGAAGAGCATGATTCCACGGCACTGTACTGCCAAATCCAGCTCCTCGGTGTTAAGATACACACTTGAAAACTTTCGTTGCGATGAGTTTATCTAATATTGGGCACCGACATGTCGGCGTCCCTTGAACAAGCAGTAGAGTTGGATTGCTCTTTTCCTTGGGGTCAGCGTCTTATGCTCTAATACTCAGCAGCCGCAGACCCATTGCCATCATGACATTGCCTGCATGGAAATCAAACCGTGGCAAAGGGAGGAAAAAAGAAAAGGTGATCGGAACTGCAAAAGAAAAAGATCTCCTCGACGGGGAATTGAACCCCGGTCCCCTGCGAATCGTTTGGATGACAAGCAGATATCCTCACCACTAGACTATCGGGGATTAGTGGATGTGTTCATCCAGTGATAGTTGGTTGGGGGAAATGACACAATGAGAGCACAAGTAGCCTGTGCACTGACCCACATCAGCACTACCCTTTTCTGCACAGAATCGCACTTCGTTTTGTTACATAATGAAGTGGCCACATTAGGAGACATTTATTAACTCAATGCACTGAGACATTGAGATCTAGCACAGGCCAGAGGTGCTGCATTATTGGGTTATACGTACTGTGATTTCCTTCTCTACAGGGTGAGCTGAACTAGACCGCTTATGGGGGGCTCAAAAAATAACTTATACTAAATTAACACAATGCACAAACTTGTTTTTTCAATCTTGGGGGGGGGGTTTTAACGTTTTGACTTTAGTTATGTTTCTTTGAGGGAAAAAGGATTTGGTGCTCTAAAGTGGCTGTTCTTTGCAAGTTTAAACCAGATTTTGCTCATGTTCCTCCGTCCACTTGTCATCAAATGACGAGTACGAGCCCAGCTCAAGCTTTCGTGGTTATCGACCTACCTAAACCATTTAAGTCAAGTTCATTGGCGATGGTCTTGTAAAAGCTTCAGGGCGTCGCGGACGACGTCATACTGAAAACTGTAGCTGTCTACATCATCCTCGGTTTCTACAACGGCACGATCAGTTAAGGGCGTGTTCAATGTTCACACATCATCAAGGAGGCCACCTACGAGGAACTTTGCCATCAAAATATCCGCGTTGCTCCTCAGAGAGCTGAGCCGGGTCCCACTTGTGATCATACGACAATGTCTGCGTCGCCGCAACGCGCTTTAACCGAAGTTCGTTGAACATGTCCAGTCGAGCTGAGATGTCCTCTTTCGACCCGATATCGGAGAGGAGCACGCCGAGCGCAGCTGCGTCTTCTATCGCCATCGCCGCCCCCTGAGCACGCACTAGACGATGAATGTTAACAAACAGTCATTAAAGGACCAGCCAAGATCGAAAATACGTACGAGGAGGCATGGGGTGTGCGGCATCTCCAATAACGACGACGCGTCCTCGGGTGAGTCTCTCAAGTGGCTTTCGGGTGAAGAGGTTCCATTGGCCGACACCTTGTGCTTGGCTGAGATCATGATGGTTACTTCACAGAACCATAGGGCGAACTGCACTTGACGCAAAACTTACCGACACACAGATTGGACCGCCTTGGGGAATTCGGCAATTACCCTATTGGCGAAATCCTCCTTTCCGGATATGTCATTCCCTGTACCAACAAAAGCGAATGAGCGACAGCGGTCGAGAATCATATGAGAAGGCTCAAACATACCGTTGGCATCCATGGAGAGTTGAGGAGGGTAAACAAGCCCGATGTTCTGAAGAGATCCTCTTGAAACAGGCGCTTAGCTCATTATTGTCCGATGCAAAGGCAGAACCATCTCAAGAAATACATACCCCCGACAGCCATATATAACGGCACGCTTGTCATTTTGGTCGATGGCTCGAATTGATGCCCAGCCATCCTCGAAAAAAGAGGTGAGTTCCGGGTCGCCCACCAAGTCTTTGGAAGGCACCATGTAACGAAGAATCGACATATGATGCCGAGGAGGAGCGGCATTCTTCACGACAGAAGACAAAAAGGACGACTGAATCGAGACATCAGGGGCAATTTAGCATAGTCATCGCTGAATAATGGCTAAGGGAGTGAGGGGGGGTACACACCCGGATGCCATCCGCCGCGATCACAACGTCCTTCTGGATGCTGGTGCCGTCCTCGAAATGTATTGTCCCGTTTTCGTCGACCCTGGACACAGACGTACCGAGGTGGATACGAGCGGTCTGTGAACGCGTGGCTGTCGGCTCGGTCGCCATTTTCCTCAATTCGCTGTGCAAGTCTACTCGGTGGAAGAAGTACCAAGGGGCTCCGTATTTGGGCGTGAAGTCGGTCCATGGTATCACCTTTTTGGCGTCAAGATTGGAAGGGTCGCTGTACAAGATGAACTAGCAAATGAAATAGTCAGCGGACGTGCAGATCTTGCAGGAGCTTGGAACCAACACTCTCAGCGGTCGTGGCCCTAGCCCTCTCGAAATCGAATCCATAGTATGCCAGAACACGGGATGAATTGGGAGGTGCGCAGATTGCAGCTCCAACCTCGCTCTTGAAACGAGACTTTTCAAAGATCTATCACGACCAAGGAAGTTAGTAGCTGCTCGAGAGATACTAAAACGTGATGAGAAATCCAGGGTGCCGGAACTCACCTCGACGTCATGGCCGCTCTTCAATAGCGTCACAGCTGCCATCAAGCCACCGATACCGGCCCCTATAATCCCGATCTTCAGGACTTCACCCGCATCTTTTGGTTCCAGTGCCGCTTTTGGCGGAAGGTGGTAGGATTCACCTTGACTGTCGTTATGAATCGTCATGCTTAATTATCACGGTCAAGGGGGTGAGGCGTATTGGGGTTCGAAGTGCAGATGCGAGGGCCAAGCTGCCAGTGGTTTCTTGGTTATATTGTAAGGAAAAACCAGATAGATTTAAAGACAAAGATGTTTCGGCTGTGCAAGACTATGGGTAGCTCGGCGGGTGACCTTTAAAACTAGGCTGGCCCGTAACGTCGATGTGATGGGAGCCGAAGGTGGAGAGCCGAACTGGCATCACAATGCATCGGATCGGGACCTCGTTTTCTTTGCACCACTTCCCGAGTCCACATGGTGTATTGCATCGAACAAGATTAACGAATTGCAGTAGTTTACGCGGGCCGAACCGATCTAGCCGGCCTGCCAGTCAACGAAGCCCAATACGCATGTAGTCTTCAGAGTGAACAGAAATCCATCTGAACCGTCACATCGTTGTTGGCTCTCAAATCGAGATATTCACACGCCACTTTGAGATCCCTCAAGTTTTAATGGAAACCAACGTCTCTAAAATTGTGTAATTACATCATATCCAAGGCCAAACCCCGCCAACCTGGTCATCTACGGTGTCAATCCTGCTCCTGCGGCGATCGATTCTCAATGCAGCGCACCACATGCCGTGGTCCCATCGCACTCGGCTTGTGGAGAGTACAGCTGGGTGTGGGGCATCATCGCCCCCTTCTAGTCGGGAAGTCACATTATCTCGGAACTCCAAGAAAGCTATCAAAATCAAGGACAAAGCGTGGAGCACAACTAGGGTCCTTAATCGTAACTCGGGTCTACCGCGTGGCGCTGGAACGTCCTTTAAAGGGTGTCCAGCATACGACAAACCTCCTCGACACCAAAGGGCACCAGAGAATCCCGCCAGTTATGCTCAATCACTCCTCTTATACGCCTTGCCACCCCCGCCGGATCCTCGAGCACCACGGGCTCCGGCTCCACCCCGAGCAGCGCGAGACGAGTGCCCTTGCTGAGCACCTGATGCTCTGGCACTTCATCCCCGTCCACGATGCAAACGCCGGAACCATGCGCCGGACTCGGATCCCATCGCCGTGCCTGCGATGAAAGTACACCATGCCGCCAGAGTAAAGTAGCAGCCTGAGAAAGAGCGATGGCATAGACGTCACACAGCGTCCCAGCCGGGAACCGAACGGCAGCGCGCACCGCTCTTCCGGCCCGCCACAGCGCCTTGCGGTGCTCCGTCGTCTCAAGAAGTCCACAGTCGTACGCTGTCGTGGGAGATGATTGCGGGCTCGACACCTCTTGTGGCCGAGAGCCACCCAGAGGTGCGAGACTATGCATGTGGAGGACCTCGGTCAACAGTTCCGCTTCGGGAGAAAGCCTGAGACCAGCGTTTTGCACTTGGGAAGTGAAGAGCTTCAACATCGAGGAGAGCTCGACGCGCCTCGCCGACAAAATCATCGAGCTCCAGGGACCACTCATGCCCTCGCTGATGGCCCCGAGCTGCTGGCATTCTTTCACGAGCGCCCAGTGCCCAGCGAGAAAGCCGAGGACGACAAAGTTCGCATCAACCAGGTCGCGGTGCTTCGCTACCAGCGTCGGATCACCCATGATATCCCTCAGACACAGCGTCGGGGACGGCCGTGACGCCCCCCGCAGCAGCAGCATCTCGTCTCTCCACCTCCGCGCGGTCTCCGCTTTCCACAGTGTCCTTGACACAGGAAATGGGATCCTCATGTTCGAGCACGACGACAGGATCTGCGTCCCGTGCGCCATCGAGACGTGGGCGTCCATCATGTACGCCGCGTACACCAGCCTGCGTTGCGACTCGCGGGCTGACCACCGACGCCACACGTCTTCCAGAGACTGGCCGTCTAGAGCGAGCAGATCACCCAGCGAGAAATCATCGTCGGGGCGCATCGCGCCCCGCAGATGGCCACCGTTCTTGATGAGAACCTGCATGGTGTTGGAACACGACTCGGCGAACGCAACCTTCCGCCTGACACCGCTGAAAAAGGCTATATGTTGCTGGAGGAAGAAGGCCTGGGCGAGACTGATGTCGCGTAGGTTCGCGTTATTTCCTTCCCACTAATCGGGGCAAAGCGCGTCAGCCAGCGAGAAGAGCGAGAGGAGAACTGTTGAAAGAGGAGACTGCAACTCACGCTGCGGAACAACGACGCCCAAACAACCTCCTGCATCGCAAACCCAAACTTCCGCGCCACCGTCGACCCGGCCCCGATCGCCCCGATGGCCACCACGGCCCCCAGCAACTCTGGCCGCTGACGCTCGAGCTCTAGCGTCGGGAGGTGCACAACGTCGTTGATCCTGGCCGTCTCGCAAACGTGCGCGTAGACGCCGACGAGCGCCTCCAGCGCGCCGGTCGACGGGAACGCTGCGAGCACCGGCACCGCGTTGGCGCGCGAGGTGTTGTTGAGGATCATGCTGACGATGCTGTTCCGCGCGGCGGCCGACAGGCACAAGACCGGGGCGGGCGTGGGGGTCCCGGGGGTCGCCGGCTTCACCCTGGGCGGCTTGAGGTTCGCCTCGTCCGCGGCTAGGTGCGGCCGCTCCATCTCCGCGTTTTCGCTGCTTTGCGGCTCCCAGGAACCTGTTGTCGATAGCGTCTCACGGGTTGCTGGGCTAACGTTGGGCAGTAGTTGCTGCTGCACCACATCGGGCGTGAGGTCTAGGGTGACGTCGTGTTGCGTTTGCAGATACGTCAAGCCCGTCATCTCGAGGTCCCAGTCGAACCCGAAAGATAGATCTTCAGCCGTGTAGGGATCTTCTTCATGCGCCAGTGTATCCTGCACAGCGTGTGGGTTCAAGGAGCAAGGGAAAGGAACGGAGGACAAAGGTGCGCCGTTGAGGGCTCGGTCGACTTCAGGGGGAACATCATCCTCACCTGCAGAAACCCCCTCGACCCCAATCGAAACTTGTTGTTGCCGCCCCGCGTGAATGTCATCAATACCCTCTGCACCTTCTTCGACACCCTCATACTCACATCTCATCCCCTTTCCTGTACACCTCACGCATGGCTTCCTCTCGGAACACTTCACCTTCGCCGCCTTGCACATCTTACAAGCCTGGCTGACCCTGTCACTGGCATCAAGTGACTGCATTATAGATTCGTCGCCGTGGGTCATCTCGTGTCTTCTAAGGATATCCATCCTCCCAAACGCCTTGCCGCATGACCTGCAAGGGTAAGGTCGTTGCTTGGTGTGTATAGACCGAACATGGCGTGCAAGGTGTTCGGTGCGATGGTACTGGCGTTGGCACTGCGAGCATTGGTAAAGAGTCTGCTTGCCTATCCTCCCATTGGATACATGTTTATGCATGCCGACGGGAAATTCCCGAAGGTTGTGTTATAGGGGATAGGGTTTCGTAGGGGCGGGATGAACCAAAAGCTTATCTGTTACCCGCGTAGCCAAGGAGGAAGAAAAAGGGTTAACCTGGACAAAACATCAGAAAGTGACGTCCAATTTCCAGTCCTATCTAACCCACTCGGTCAACTGCCGGTAGACTAGGGGCGCTATGGAACTCCCTCCGGTCCTATCAAGCAGGCCGTTCCACATACCACTGCTCCGCCGTCGGTCATCGGCCAACCTGTAAGCTCCGCCCTCCGCTTCGGGCCGCTGACTTCTCGGATCTCGCGATTGGCAGACAGGCCGAGCTGTCTGCATCGAAAAGGCGAGCAAACCGATCAGAAACTAAGCAGATAACGGGATATTTACGCCGAGCGAATATGGTATTGTTTCATTCGGGGGCCGCGGACTCATTTTAGGTGCCAATAGTCCCACAAAACAAAGAGCTGATTAATGATTTACTAAGGGGCTCGGCGAGAAGCTATGGACGGGCCGCTGGAGCGCATGGGTATTGTTTTTGTTATTCGATAGATTGATGCAAGGTACCTGCCAGGTACGGGTATTGACTCCTCAACTCAAGTTTCTACAGCAAGAAAAGCTAGTAATACAGGTCCGGTTTCTCAAAACCTTGTTCATACACACCCACACACACACCTCTGCGAAAAGAAGGTCTCTCCTAGAACTTTGTTGACGGCTTGCGTTGTCCCTTTCCCCTCGCGCCGGGCTTGGCAGGTAGGGAGCTGGGAGGGATGGATCTCCTTGCGCTCGCTGACCTTGTTGTCCCTTGGTTCGCCGGCATACTTTTGGCCCTCGAGCTGACTCTGGATGGCCTCGTTTTCTGCACCCAACCGGAACCATGCGGTAGACTGCTAATATTGTTGTCGTCCTGATAATCCGCATCAATGCTGTCTTCCGCATAGACTTCTTGGAGGGGCGAATCGGGAGGACTTGACGACAATGTGACCACTTGAGAACCAGGAGGTATCACAAAGGAAGAGCTCTTGCGCTCTCGCTTCCGCAGGAAAGGCTTATTATCCTGTTTCTCAACGATAGGTGAGGATGCGGACTTCATAACTGGCTTCATGCCAGGCAAGTCGGCCGACTCGGACAGGGACAGTTGGTCTGGCTGGCTGGAATTGGGGAAGAGTCGCTTTCGGGTACTTCTAAGTTCCAACAGCGGCTCATCTTCCCCGACGTCCTCGTCATCGTCGTTCTCGTCAATTAGGCGCATTGCCGCCTCATAGTCCTCGTCGCACTGCACGGCCGAATTGTGAGAGGCGAGTGCTGGCAACACTTGAGACTTGGAAGGGCTTTGCGTCTGCTTTTGTAGATTCTGCTGCGAGGCTGTCCGGGCCAGGCTCGCCAGCGACGGGAAGGATTTGTCGCTTGAGGGCGAATCCAAATCCTTCTTGGCTCGAGTAGGCGTCTGCGCTTTAGCTTTCGGAGTCGATGCATCGATATCGGCGAGAGGAGAGGCGTCACCGATGTCACTCATATGCTGCAGATCCTCCCCACCCATATTCAAGCCATAGTCATCGGGATCAAACTGCCGACCACTCCGAATGCTACTCGTGGAAGAGGCCGGCGCGGCAGTTCCTGCACCAGTGACCCCTGCAGAAGAACCGGGCTCATTGTCGAGCACCGGTGTGACATCCTTGGCCATGCTCTCTTGGGAGAGGGGAGATCTTGACGCGACGCGGGAATTGTTGGCCGCCTCCAGCATCTCTAACAACTGGCGGGAAGGGCTACTCGTCTTCTGACATATGATAGAGGGGGAGACGTCCTTGCGGAAACCGGCTTCCTGAATCATGATGCTGATTTCATGATGGCGATCCGGGGAAATAGTGAGAGCATTACCGTTCGATTTCTGCGAGTCTGCGTCTTCTGTTGCTGGTGCTGGGTTGCCGTTCTTTGCAAAGCTGTTCCTTCGAGGGGTCGGCACATTTGCCTCGTCAATGTCTTCTGCGTTATCGCCTTGTGTATCGGGGTTGTGGCTAGGCTGGTTGTTTCCTGCAGTAGCATCAAGTCGGGGGTCACTGTCCGTGATGACTTGAGGCTGTGCATCATCCGTATTAGCCTTCGCTCGACCATCCTTTGCATCGACTAGTAACTGACTGCCATCTACATCCGCCTCGGACTGGCCAGCATTCTCTCCGTTGGTCTGAGGTGGCTGGCTCCGGTCGTCGTAAACGGTCTCATGAACTATGCTGTCGGTCGGAGCGGCGCTCGAATCTTCATTACCGATGGGTTTTCCCTGGTCTTCCAGGGGCAGCTGCACGATCTTGGGTTCGATGAGGTCCGTGTACTTTAACCTGCGGTATCCTTGGTCGGGTTCGTCGTCCGCATCATCGTCGTCGTCAGGAGCTTCAAATCGGTCGTATACCCTCTCTCCTGTGTCTTCGTCATACTTTTTCTCGGTCTTGTCGACGTCTCGATCTCGTTGAGCCAGGAGAAACTCAAGATCAGTCGCATCCTCATCGTGCACTCTGACAAGAATGCCGGTCAGGTTGACAACTTCAGGTTGCCAATTAGTTGCAGAGGACAGGAGCCACTGCTTCCAGGTGATGACCATGCCCAACTTTGCCTCTCCTGGCCCGAGATCTGGAAGGGTGGTCAGGTCCGATGGTAGCGAAGGGAGATCATCAATATCCGTCGCCTGGCTCCCTTCAGCTGCGGCCTTGACTACTGGGGGTTCGTCGGGCGGATCATCGTAGTTGAGGGTCGTGTCTCCTTCCTCCAAAGACTCGACCGCATCGGAGAAAGTCACGCCAACACTGTCCCCGGTCACCCGACGCTTCTTCGACGCTTGAGAGTCTCCGTCCTCGTAATATTGAGCTTGATTGCGCTGTACGCGCTTACGTTTCCCCCCGCGCTTACCATTCGAACCGAACCATTCCTCCACTTGCTGTTGGGGGTCCCACCGCTGGACAAAAGGAAATGGCGGTTCCGAGAGCTCGATCCCATCGTGACAGCATTCTACGGCTCGGTAAGCGATTTTCTCGCGCCAGGCTTCGGGATCTTCCTGTACCGGTTCTTGTGTCTGAGCGGGCCCGTCAGGCTGTGACGATGCCTCGGCCAAACGAGCGTTGGTGTGTGGGCGAACGCCTTTCATCAGATCTTGTCGGATCCTGTCTTCATCGGCCTTGGTCTTGGGGTTCTTGAGCCCCAGGGATCCCATGAGCATCCGACGCGTGGCTCCAATGTTTGGCCTCATTCGACGCTGGGCAGATACCTCCTCCGTTTGTGCAGCTGAGCTTTTAGACGGCTCCGCGGCGTCCGCGGCAGCGGCGGAGGGTTGCTCAAGTTCCATCGCTTGCGGGGCAGAGTCGAGAATCCCCTGGAATGTCTCTTGGCTGGAGGGATCGACCGGGCCGTCGGAGGCAATGGCGTTGAGCAGCGCTTGCTTTCTCGCGAGGAACGCTGCCTCTTCCACACTGACCCCCGTATGAGGAGCTTGAGAAGGCTCTTCGCTGCCCTGGGCCGACGTAGACTTGCCCGCAGCTAACTGCTTAGCAAGTTTGCGCCTGGCATTCCTTTTCTGGGTCTTGCTCAATCCTTGCCCGGGAGGAACGTTAGGCTGCTCCTGGGCGGGTGCGGCTGCTGCGGCTGTCGTGGCTTGAAAACCCTTTCGAGACGTCTGGGGCTGGGAAGGCTCCAAAATCTGTCGCTGGCTGGAGAGCGTCTTGCTAGGAATCTCCTCGGGCTCAGAGTCTGAGCTAGACTCATCGCTGCTACTCTCCGCCGATGAAGAATCAGAGGACGAGTCCGACGAAGAGATGGAGACGGCGGCACGCTTCTCCGAGGGGCGCTTCTTTGCAGCTGCAACACTTGACCCATGACTGCTAGATCCCTCCGAGCTCGAATCATGGCCTGAACTGGAAACAACCTGGTTGACAGAGTCTGCGTCCTCTTCGTCCAAGACAGATCCACCACCTTCCAGCTCACTTGAGTCATCGTCGTCGTCGTCGTCGTCATTGCCATCGCCATCTTCATCGGAAGTGGAGACCTCGGAGTCGTCGGAGTCGTCGGAGTCATCACCTTCGCTGCCGGAAGAGCCCTCTATCTCTCGATCGACATCAGATGTTGCTACGGCGGCACTGGAACCAGAGTTCGAATCGGATTCGGACTCGGAATCAGAGTTGGAAAGTGAACTCTCTTGGCCACTTCCAGAGTCACGGTCTGCAAGAGTGTTATGGTTGAGCGTTGTGGACGCATTCTCGTCGTCGTCGTCGTCATCCTCGTCATGAGCAGTAGCATGAGAAGCCCTCTCGGATGGACTTGACTCCCTGAGGACAAGCTCCCGTCCTGCGCTTGAATGTGCATGTCGGATAGGGCTGCTAGACAAACTTCTTGCCTGGTGATCCAGAGTCTGCTGGAGACTCAGGTGGGCAGTAAAGGCCTTGCGAAGTTTGCGATATGCCTTCGCCGAATCCGTATCGTACCTTAAGAGAGTCTCCTCAATGACAGATACTTGTGCACCTGGGAACGCCGCTCTCAAAGCTGCTATCTTGTCAAGGGTGTCCAGGTTGAGGCGGTGCCTGGCCGCTCGTCCTCCGGACCTGACGAGCGCGTTGCTGGCCGAAGGCGTGGGAGAGTTATCCGATGTCCCCAATGAACGACGACCGCTGCCAGGTCCACTCGAAGCCCTCCTGTCTCGGATGTCTCGCAGCTCTTCGAGTATGTCACCTTCTCGGATAGCGGCGTTGTCTTCTCTGAGCAGACGCAGCTCGTCTTGGATGTCGCCGTCCTCTGAATCCATGTCGTCATCTTCAACTCCATCCGGGGCTGGCTCGAAGTCCTCTTCTTCTTCAGAGTTGCTGTCCGAGTCGGCGTCGTAGAAACGTGTGCGCAGCTTAACGCTCGCTGGATCCTCCTGGGCTCTCGTGGACCCGTACTCCAGCATTGGAAGCTCCTCGTCGTTGTCAGACGGAGTATCTTCTTCGTCCTCGCTGCTATATGCGATTCGTGCCTTTTTCCGGGGTGGGAGGGTGACGGCAGGGCGGTCTCGGGGGGCTCGTAGCCAGGACCGTCCAAAGGCAAGGCCATCGACGAGATGCCTTCCGTCGGCCGAAATTTGATGTCTGCCACTCAGTCGTCGTCGCTTGAGATCGCCCGTCAGGAGAGGTCGAACACTAGGAAGTCGTTAGCTCGGATCAGGTGGAAGGGTGGAAATAAGACAGAGGGAACTTACAGGATTTGGTCGTCATCCTTGAGCACCTTGGACACAAGGTGGTAGTGGACGCATTCGAAACCGTCACCCGAGGCATCCCTAAGCTCCACGGCGTAGTCTTCCAGGCCCCATTCGCCGCTCTCCAAGGGAATGACTTCGTTGACCTGGGTCAGAAGCTTCGAGATAGTCAGGTCCTCGTCGGCAGTTGCGTTCCAGAGAAGCTTGACGTCGGGCACGCCATGGCGTCGCACCACGAGGCGCAAACGCAAGTCCTTCTCCATCTTCGCCGGGGATTGATTAATTCGTGTCGCGCGCGGTGTAATGCATGGAGGATGAAAAGATCGTCGTATGCGGTATTGGTATTGTTTAGTCGGCTTAGCAGGAAATCGCAGTGGATCAAGGACGCAAAAAGAGGTAGAAAATGGAAGAATTTCCACTTGGGGAAACTCTAGGTTTAGACGCTGGGAAATGGAAGGGAATCACTCAATTAGACGCGCGTAGGGGAAAGGCGAGAGAGCTGCCAGCTCCAACCGCGACTGACGCAAATTTCTGGAAAGTGGGGCCGGGCCGTTGCGTGTGGATGGCCGCCCAGCAGACGCCACTCTCCAGGCTTCCACGCCGTCTGGCGGAAGTGTGGAGTGGACGAAGTGTCTCAGCCCAACACGGGTCAGAGCTAGATGGTCTTTGGTGTCTGCAACCACGGATTCAGGTTCATTTCAGTCCTGGGCCTGCTTCAAGTAATGCTGTGTACCGTCTTCCATGTGTCTCGACTAAACAACACTATATTGTGCCGGCTTGTCTCGGCCGGCCGCCCACGTATATCTGACAGAAACCAGCCAACACCTCAATGATATTTTTTGATCCATGAATTGCCATGAGTCCAGTATCCAACGGGGTACTATGAACATCTCCAAGTTGTCAGAGGTTCCAGATGACACAATATGCCAAATACGCCAATCCCAGGTATTCGTCTCAAAACCCGAACGCCGTATCTACCCTATGCTTTGATCACTCCAGCCGCCTCTCGCCTCATCCACTCCGAGCGCGTGTATAATCCTAGAATCGAACGGCCTCATGACGGCATGCCACCCATGTCGAGCATGTGTCCCATCTTTTCAATCTGTCACGGAGTCAGCCGCAGCACTCCACCTTTTGCACCGGGCAAACGTACCTTTGTCTTGAGATATCCTTCAACCTCGTTGCTCCTGAATCCACCCCTGCCCTTCCACGACAGCGGCACCATGGCCACGCGCTCCGTCACCCTGACCTCGCGGTTCGGGCCCTCCACCGCCCGGATCTTGTCGGGGTTGTTCGTTAGCAGGCGCACCTCGTGCTGGCCCAGGTCCAACAGCATCGACGTCGCAAGGCCGTAGCTGCGAGCATCCGCAGGGTGGCGCAGGAGCAAGTTGGCCTCGACCGTGTCCGAGCCGAGGTCCTGCAGGTTGTACGCCTTCAGCTTCTCGCCCAGGCCGATGCCGCGGCCTTCCTGGCGCAGGTAGATGATGATACCGCCGTTGGTGTTGCCGGGCAAACTCATCAGTCGGGCGGCCTCGTCCAGCTGCTCGCCGCAGTCGCACCGCGCAGACCAGGCAGTCTCGCCGGTGTAACACTCGGAGTGGATGCGCACCAGCGCCGGGCCGCGCTGGGCAGGCGGCTCCTCGCCCACGGGCGTAGCAACACCGCCGGACATGCCACTCGTCGACCGTCCGGGGAACAGACGCCCCGTGTAGGCGCCGCGGATCATGCGGTCCATCTCCGTCTCCCCCGGGCGCGGCGCATCGAGCGACTTGCTCCGGATGTGCGGCCCGAAGACGATGGCCAGGTGCTCCTTGTTGTCGACGTTGTTCTGGTAGAGGTGCAGGAACATCTCGGTGCCGTTGACGGTGGGGATGCGCGCTCGCACGATGCACTGCACCTCGGGCAGGGTCTCGAGGAGGCGGGGTCGCTTGGTGCCGCAGCCGCCCGAGGGCACGGAGCTGTCGACGGGAACGCCGCGCGGGGCCTCGCCGGTGAGAGGCGTCGATGTGCCGGGGGTCGCGGGCGGCGTGAAGGCTGGCGACAGCAGGGAGGGCGGGGGGATCTGGGTGGCGGAGGTGGTTGAGGCGGCATCGTCTTCGACTCTCACGGAGGCGGCGGGGTCGGCGGACAGGTCCAATTGTCGGGGCTCGGTGTTGGCGGCGGCCTCGGCATTGTCGGCCGGAGCGTCGAGGGGCTTCGTTTTCGGCGAGTAGAAGGACGGGAGCTGTGTGGTCTCTTCGCGCCAGTCCTTGGGCGCATCGGCGGCGTCTGGCCTTCCTTCGAATCCGGGCATGGCGGGGGGCGTTGGATCGTGACGGGGAAGTGGGGGATTGATGCGTGGATTAAGTCGAGACGTGGGAAGGCCAATTCGACTAGGTATTCGTCGGTCGGGTATAGAGAAGAACAAGAAGAGAAAAAGGTAGCTAGCAGCAAGGAGCCAGATGTCACGAGCGGAGGGCAAAGCAATGACGGGGCAGCGGCGTGAGCAGGCGAGTACACTATAATGAAATCGGTGACCGGTTCCGCTCCGAACGGCGAGGTGGTGAAATGCGGTGGTGGTGGTGTCAATTAGTCATGCAGCCAGGCGTGATGACCGACCTGGTTGACAGCGCGGTTTTCTCCCTGGGCCTGCCTGCCTGCCTGTGCCCGGGCGCGCGGGACACTGGACACTCCCTCCTCCGCCAAAAGTCGGCTCTCGACCGCATTTCGCCGAGGTTCCAGCCACAGGACGTCGCGCGCGGGGTGTTCCAGCGGCCCTCGCTCAGCGTCTCCAAGTTGGATTTCAGGGTCTCTTTAGCGGGGTCGGCCGTTTTCCACGCTGAGAGGTTTTGCGTGTGCGGGAAACAGTGCCGGGTGCTGCCTCGGTGGGGCCCTCATGATTACATCATCGCATCCTGGAATCGGCTAATCCAGCAAAGTTGGACTTGTCTCCGGTCTTCGCCATGCGCCATCACCACCTGCAAGTCGACGGCAGAGCCAACTGCTGCCTTGGCATCATTTCAAGAAACCAGGCAGATATGCCATAGCGTAGCTTGTGGCCAGTTCTTCCCTCTGTTTTAACCTTGACTTGTCTTCAGCCGGATGTGGCGCTGGCTGTTAACCAGTCTTCGAGACTGAAATTCGAGCGCATCACCAGGCGGCGAACCAATCAAAAGAGCTCCGCCGCGTCGAGTGCCCGCGATTTCTCAGTCAGCATTAAAAATCAACCGCGCGCCGCCCCAGCCAAAGTCCTCCACAGCCAACGGGCAACCCCCGTCCGCCGGGAGCGCCCATCGCAAGACATGCCTTGGTGTATCGCAAATGGGAGCCCGAAACCTCGCGTGCGCAACATGTCAAGTTCAACGTCCTCAACAGGTCGTCGACTCTCAAAGGTGCACACGACTTGCCATCCGACCCCCCCCCTTCGTGCGGGTTCCTGCATCAGGTGCATCCCCTTCGCTCATCCCGGACTCCCGACACATTGACAGAATTCGGGCATTACACGGTGCTGTGGCCATGAGCTGAGGCCCTCTCCCCCCTCCACTCGGCCGCATCCATGACAACCAACACGCACAAGCGCAGCGAACCAACCTTTTTCCTTCCCCAGACAGGCGATTGGCGTTGGCTGGCGTTCGTCGCGCTGCGCTGGATCACGGATGTGCTGTCAAGTGAGTCACAGCCGCAGCAAACCCATGCCTGTTTCATTTTTTTCCCCCTCCCTCCCCTGGCCGTATACCAAGTTCCAGTCCAGCAAAACGCGGCTCTTGCCAGCCAAACTCCAGAATGCCATGCCAACAGCCCGTGCGAGTGGCGCGGAAATCATTGGCTGACGCGCTCCCATCATGCTGCAAGCCTGCAAGCACTCACTCGCCCTCTCCCGTTTCACGCGCACCATGCCCGATGCCAGGCATCGTATGAGAGGCTCTTCCTGGGCGTCGTTGATTGTTTACCTTTGTTTACCGTCCGACGGTATCCACAAGGGCAGGCCATGCGGCGGCCTAGTGGTTGTCATCGACTTGTTTCTTACTATGGCCAACACGCTGCGCTCATCCAGTGGATAGGCCCCCCCCCATGCAGCCGGGCTGCGAAAACATCGCCATCTGGCTCTCTCTCACTCGTGGTATAAGAAGATCAAGTGACTTCTTCTGTCTTACGATATCCCTCTTGCTTTTCGAACAACAGAACCTGCAGCCATCATACAATACACCACTCATTTGAGGACCTCGAGAATATCGACTATTAAAAAGGTCACCACGAAGCGATACAGCATCTCGCCCACCTTCACTCAATAATATATCCATTCGTATACTCTCGCTCACGCAAGCCGACTTCGCTTCATCGTATCTTACGGCAATACTCAATATCATTACTACTTGCCTTTCGAGCACTTCGACTTACACACGCCCTGGAAATGGAAAACACCAACGTAATCGCCTGGCTGCTCCCCTCCAGCACCAACCAGCCTGCCCTGGAAGCCATCCGCATGCCCCAAAACACCACCAGAAGAGTCGACACGATCCCCTCGTCCTACGACCCCATCATCCAAACACCAAACCCCAGTACTACGCCCTCCACGCCTACCATCGACCCCTCTGTCCTCACCAAGACCTCACCATCCCAATCCAAACTCCGTCCGGCTCTCGAACTGTCCTTCACCAACCCTCCCAAGAATCATCTCGGCTTCGTCCTCGGCACCGACCCAGACGTCTGCGACATCGTCCTCCCGTCTCTCCCGGGCATCAGCCCCGTCCACTGCCACATCACCTTCGACGCCGAGAAGCGCCTCACCCTCCGCGACGCATCCGAGACAGGCACCGCCGTCTGGTACGACGGTAACAGCAACGGCGACCGCTGCCGCGAGTCCTGGGCCCTGAGCAGCGGCTGTACCTACGGCTTCCCCTCCATGGTCGACCGCGTCGTCGTCGACATCCAGACTGTGCGCTTCCAGGTCCTCGTCAACGAGGCCCACCTCCTGCGACCCGACGTCTACCAGGAGAACGTAAACAACTTCATGTCGAGCCTCGCGAGCGGCAGCAGCGTCGTGGAGAAGTTGCTGCCGACTGTCGTGGAGCGGGGCGAGGATGTGTGCGATTTCTATTACAACTTCGACTTCGACCTCGGCTTCGATCTGAGCTACGACTACGACTACGACTTTGATTTCGACATGTCGGATGACGACGACGACGATAAGATGGACTTCCTCCCGCCCATCCCGTCCGTCGTACCCCCTGTGTACGTCAAGTACCTTCTCTCCTCGGACGATGGCATGCCGCCCGAGACCTACCTTTGGAACACGACGCGGCCTTGGGAGCCGATGGTCAAGGTCGCGTGTTGACGCGGGCCTGCGCATTATGCGGGGGGCATCTATACGTCTGTCAAACGGAGACAGAATAAGCATGAGAAATGCTGAACTTTTGTGTAACACCAGTCTACGGGGTAATCGATACCACTTTTCTTTTGTTGAGCGATGTCAAGGGGGAAAGGCTGCTAGTATCATGGTAGTTGGGCTATGAAATTGTAGATAGAACGGCGGAGCCTCGCCCAGGGAAAACCCCTCGACACCAACACCACACGCCAGAATTGAGAAGCCCTTTTCTGATATTGACAGTCCAGACAAATGCTGAGACGGCAGCGGCAGCAGCTAGCAACTAAAGACATGAACAGGGTCTTGGCGAGTCTGTTCGCAAATATGCCATTTCGAATTTCCACAAGCACAGACGACACTGGCATTTCGGAATGGTCGGGTCTACAGGACATTATTCACAATTATTGACCATACCCCCCACTACTGCCCTATGTCCGCCGGCGCTCCTTGATCCTCGTCTCCGTCGTCACCACGATGTGCTTCTTGTGGTCGCCGCCCGCCTGCTGGCTGCTGCTGCCCAGCCCAGGCCCGGTCGTGACATGCGAATACACCGACGGCATACTTCCGGCCTGGCCGGCACCCATGTCCTTGAGGACGAGATCCTCGGTGCTGGTCTCGGTCTCGCGCCGTCCGCTGTTGAGCTCTATGAAGTTGCCGCGGGAGATGCCCGAGGAGGGGCCGTAGCGGTAGTACTCGCCGGTCTTGTCGCGCGCGGACGAGAGGCCGGCCCTCGGCAGCCACTTGGCGAGGAGGGGCCGGATGGTTGGCAGCGAGGCGGCGATGATGGAGGTGTTGAGTTCGATGACGGACCAGATCGCCGCACCGATGTTGTCCCACGGAGGGTCCTCGCTGTCGACGGCGACGCGGAGGGTGAATATGCGGTAGACGGAGATGATGCATACACTGCGGCCATGGCCACCACGTGAGTCACTGAGAGCTGCAAAGACGGGCGGGCTGGGCTACGGGTTCGGAGGCATGGGACGAAGTCACGCTGCCGGGGGAGGGTTGGTTTGTACGTACGAGAAGCCCAGGCAGAAGACGCAGAACAGCAAAGCCTTCTGCTTGGTGGGCAGCTGGAGTTTCAGCACCGAAGGCAACGGGATGCAGAAGATCATGAAGTCGGTCGCCAGGCTCATGGCCGACGAGAAGTACCAGATGGGGAGCGTGTCGAGGCAGAAACCGGCGGTGCTGGGCACGATGGACGCGATGGGCAGGCAGGAGAGGCCGAGGAGCGTAGCCTGCACGCATGCCCAGATGACCACGTACAGCATGGCCCAGAAACAGACCCTTTGCACGGCTTTCGAGACAAAGATACGCCGGTACTGGAGGAGGAACGAGACTTTGGCCACGTTCATGCCCATGTTGTAGGTGAGGATGTCGGCGAGAAGATACTATCGCGCTTGTTAGTCCGCCACCAGGCGCAGGATACGAATCGAGTTTCGGGAAAGGAGCGAACCTTGAGTTGTTCCATCGTCTCCGCAGCCGACACATTCTCGGAGTGTCTACCCATGCCATACTTTACTTCTATCGCGTTCAAAGGTCATTAACATCTCGGCCCCGGAAACAAAAGTTGCTTTCGCACAACAAGCAACCTACCCAAGCACGTTATTATAGTGACGACCACAGAACAGGCCTTTTGCGTTTGGTCAGCATACAGTCACGTGTCAAAAGTCTGAATACACCCCGCAATTCCCCTCCTTCCAGTGCACCCTGCCAAGAGCATACTTCCTCCTTTCATCTCCCATAACTTCAGAAAATGGACGCCAAATTGCAAGCTTTTATAACTCATGTGTCAGGAAATCGAAGGACTAACGATGAGTTATCCGAGATACAACGGGTTGCAATTGCATCCTTTGTGTTTGCAGGCCAAAGCTACCGAAAGGCAGCACGCACTTTTAACTGCTCGCTTGGCGCAGTACAAAAGACCATGGATCGATTCAACAACAGCCACACTTTTAAGTCTATACCCCGAAAAGGCAGGCCTGAGAAACTAAGTAGGCGTGAGAAACGGTATATTATGAGATCTGCTCGACTGAACTACCGGCAGACCTACCAAGAGCTTCATAGGCCGTGGAGGGATAGAGTGAGCCTTCGTACTATCAAGAGGGTTTTACAAAAGGCTCACTATCGCAAATGGAGGGCAATGAAGCGGCCAGCTATTACGCCTGATGCAGCTGCTAAACGGCTACAGTTTGCAAGAGAATGGCTACCAAAAGTTGAAGAATTGATCTCAGTGTGTCTTATAGTGATAACCCCTTATTAAGTAACATTTTAACTAACTCTTTCTAAGGCTCAATTTACTGATGAATCTTGCTGCCAAAACAACACAAGTTCTCCATCAGCCTGGGTCTTCAGACTGCCTCATCAGCGGTGGCAGCGGCAATTTATCAACCTTACAGCCCACGTAAAAGCAAATATCTCTGTTATGGTATGGGGAATGGTGTGGAAGGAGAGCCGAAGCCAGTTGATCTTTTTGATTCGAGATGAGAACTCACCACGAGGAGGATATAATACAAATAGCTATATAGATTGCCTAGAGGAAGGTTTTCTACCTGTTTATGATGAAACTCGCCATTTTATTCAGGATAACGCGCCTATCCATACGTCAGCTCGGACAATATCGTGGCTTCAAAGTCATGGAGTTTCATGGTTAGACTGGCCCCCTTACTCACCTGACCTTAACGCAATTGAGCACGTCTGGAAGCTGATGAAAGATAACCTGAGAAGGCTATACCCAGAAGCATTCAGCTTGAGGAATAACGAGTTAGATATAGGAAGTTTTAAGGAGCAGTTACAAGAGGCATGGGATGCAGTGCCACAGGTGATGATTCAGAGTCTTATTGAGTCTATGCCGCGGCGCTTGCGAGCAGTGATTAGAGCACAAGGATGGTATACACGATACTGATAGGTAAACAATCAGCTTTTATTTAACTATACTCTTGCTATATAATTCATTAATTTCGTGGTTCTTCACGTGGTTGAAGTCATGGGGTGGAAGTGCTGGTAGCAGGGCAATTGCGGGGTGTATTCAGACTTTTGACACGTGACTGTAACTCACACACAGCATCAAAGGGGAGAACGTATACCATCGCTAGGGAAATGGTCCAGTCATCCTTCCCGACCGTCTTCAGGAGCACAAGTCGCGTATAGAGCCGAAGGGACAACACGGCGGCCGAGGCGACAACGAAGCCCATTGCGATTCCGCTCACGAGCGGGCCGTTCGACTCGGTCCGGATCACACGGGGCTCGTTGGCGGCCATGGATGCGATTGCTTCGCGCCTAGGGGCGGATGCGAAATTGAAAACTGGAGAAGACCAGCTACGGTGTTGGCCTCTCCCAAAGGGCTCGATGGTTCGGCGCCCCTGAGAAGGCTCTTGTATCAAATATCTCGAAGATGCGAACTGGGAGCCGATTTCCGCGCAACCGCGGAGCGTCGGGCTAGTTTGAAGAAGCCCCTTGTCTTGCCTCTCCCCAATGGGCGTCTTGGCCGTGGCATCAGGAAAATGTAAGGTCCGAGGTTCGGTTTCTTGGGCTGGCCGCAGCGCGGCGGAGATGGCGGGATGGGAGAGCAAGGGCAGACAGTCTGGTTGTGAACGCCGGCCTGAACTATGTTCACTGAGAAGGGTGACAGTTGAAACTGAATGGAACTTAGTCCGCGGCCGCAAAGACAAGATTTGTTGACAAGGAGCCCAAGCTTCAGGTGGCACTCTTCCAGGAAGCTTCATGAGACCAGGCCACATCACGAATCGGAGCAGGATGATGTCCCTTCCGGAGACGGTCTCCCTGCGCCCGCCAGGCCTTGACCTGGGCGTTCCGGAACAGTGCACAAACTCTGTCACGGAGCCGAATAATGTACCTCCAGTCCCTTTCGCGTTCTTCCGAGCTACCGAGTATTCGAATACATACAGAGAAATAAAACCAACCAACGCAAACCCTCTGAGAAGGAGGTTGCGAAAAACCCCCTACGTTGAAGGACGCGATGCACTCCAATGGCATGTTAAGACTTGTGATCCGCTGGCTCTGTTCCGAGCAATGCCATCTACTGGAAGTAGCCAACCAGTTTCCTTTCTGCACGAGAGGCCCAATGGCGATGTTAACTATACAGACTGTCTACTTATTCCACCTGCCACGCACACACTTGTCAAGAGCAACGTTGTGACGATGTTCCGGCGGGGCGCAAACCCACGCTACAACGTTGGGCCCAGAGATTGATTGCTACCACGTTAAATCCCCCGTGGCTCCCATGCGACTTGCCTCTCTGTCCAATGCCAGGTAGCATTGTCCGGGGGAAATGACTCTGCCGCCGTGTTCTGGGGTGCCCGGAGGACGCACGAGGGTGTTTGCTGCGCCGCTGCTGACTCAAGGGGCCGTGTTTGTAGCAGCGCCATGTCGCCTGCCTCTTCTTCTCCAGCCACGTGTATGTTGGGTTGGAGAGCAGATTTTCCCCAGAGTCGTTCGGATGTGTGCCCCACTGCCAATGACACCGGACCAAATCCCCCAAAGTGGAAGCGAGAGAACATGACCTAAGGAAATAAACATGCAGCTTCCAACACCAACCTTCCATTGCTGCCACACTAGACGGGATAATGTCGCCAGGGGTTTCTCGCAATGCACAGGGATCGAGGTGGCAGGCTCGATGACCCCCCTTCTCTACTTGTCTTGACTGTACTTGGGTCTTGTTCAGGACCACGCGATGATATTTGCTGCTGGTAGAGAGCCGGCGTGGTTTGAAGAAGAATGTGGGCCAAGACAGATAGATCATCCCCCCGGATTCGCCCCATAGGATTGACCTACTTAACATCGTAGTGGGAATCTTGATCTGACAACCTAACCCACCGAGCCCCGCGCATTCGCTATCCGGGCCGGCTCCAACCACGAAGGTCCGTCCCTTACGGTACCCCTCTTCGCGAGCCCTGTCCCAGTTTTAACCGGCAGGGTTGCACCGACATTGCAAAGTACGGCCTGACACGGCGTGTTGGTAGTGCTCGGGTGGCTGTCACCGTGGTTTTATGCTAGCTGGATCTCACTCCACGCCGTACTCGTACATACCAGCTGATGATAGACCGCAAGAGGGGGTTTAGACTTTCGAGCGTACATGAGACTAGACCCGCCGCACCTTTAAACGCCGAGGACGGTTTGGAACTCTGCCCAGCGAGGACACGGTGCTGTTGGCGTACGAATGGTCCATTTCATGAATTATACTTTTTGCCGCCCTCGAACCCTGGGGAAGGCACAGACATGAGCGGGAACCCCTCGTGGCCAACCGAACCTTCGTCGGATTCGGAGAAGATCAAACCCGCGGCTGCATCGGACCTAATGCTTCCCCGTCAGTTGCGGGGGGTTTTTCCCCACGAACGATGCTGTGTTCTTCAAGATCTCATCAATCCGACCAAGCATCCTACCGCTATCAGGTTGGTTGCGATTGGACCGGAATCATGCCACCTCACAGTCTCGATGCATACCCGATGACACCGCGCCCACGGTGCACCGGCATCGCAGTGTCGATGTCGCCGAGCTCAGGGTTCTCAGCCCAGTCGGTGTTCAGGGCCTGCATCTAAACTAGTGATTCCAACCCCGGCTGGGGGTGTTCGTACTTCGCTCACGACCTTCTCATCAGTCACACTGCATAAGAGTATGGGTAAGCCCCTTCACCTGGGTCCTGGTAAACGATGTTGCATCGGCGACTCGATCAAGATTGTACAATATTGGATGCAGGCTCCGACATGCAGGGTCGATTACGGTCTACCTGCTGGGCAACGGCATTCGTCCCGATTACAAAGTGCATGAAAGCAACAGGGCAGTGTAATGAGCGCTGCAACCGCATACATCCTTTACAACAATTGCCACATAGTCTGACATGCGTCGCTACCATGCGGCCAATAGTGCTTGGGGTATGAGATTTTTGCAAAGATGGGCATGTACAAATTGATGCCTCCGCCCATCCGACGAGCGAGTCCCCTACGCCACCGAGCATCGGTTCTTGTCTGGGTCAAGCAGGTCAACGGTAGCCTGTCCGGTTTTCTTTTCTGCCAAGATGATGCTCCTCAAGCGTTGGTCAGCGCTGCTGCTGTTGGGTATGGCTTCCGATGTGTCGGCCAAGCCCTACGACTACGTATGTTGTGATGCACCGTGCCACACTCATCATAATACGGAGCTCGACTGACACGAGACAGCAGATTATCGTCGGAGGTGGCACGGCCGGCTCTGCTCTGGCGGCGCGTCTGAGCCTTGGTCTCCCCAACGCCCAGATCCTCCTCCTCGAGGCCGGCCCGTCCGCCCTCGATGAGCTCCGGATTAACGTCCCCGGCCTGCGGGGGTCGATCCTGGGGACCAGCTACGACTGGAACTTCACCACGGTCGATCAGAGTGGTCTCGGGGGCCGCAAGATCAGCGTCAACCGCGGCAAAGTGTTGGGAGGCTCGTCGGCCATGAACTACCTCTGCTACGATCGCGCCGCGGCCGCCGAGTACGAAGCGTGGGGCGAGATGGGCAGCGAAGGCTGGACGTGGGAGACCATGATCGATGCCATGACCAAGTCGGAGAACTTCACCGGGTCGGACAAGGACACCCGCGGTCGATCCGGTCCCATCCGCAACACCTACAACCGTGTCATTTACGATGTCCTGAACACGTGGCAGCCGGCGGGCAAAGAGCTCGGCCTCCCCATCAACGAAGAGGGCAACATGCACGGCAAACCCATCGGCATCATGTTCCAAGGCACCAACATTGACGATAGGGACTACAAGCGATCCTACAGCGCCAACAGCTACTTACCCCTGGCCGGGTCCAACCTTGAAGTGAGGACCAACGCTCAGGTTGCAAAGGTCAACCTGCAGAACAAACGCGGCAAAGGCTACACCGCCACGGGCGTCACTCTGGCCGACGGTACGGTTGTCGAAGCAACCAAGGAGGTCATCCTGTCAGCCGGCTCCGTTCAAAGCCCTGGCCTGCTCGAGCTTTCCGGCATCGGACAGCCCGCCGTGATCAAGGCGGCGGGAGTCACCCCTCTCGTTGGTCTCCCCGGCGTCGGCGAGAACTACCAAGACCACATCCGCACTTCCAACATCTACCGCCTCAAGGAGGGGTTCGACTCGTTCGATGCCCTCATCTTCGATTCCAGCGGCGAGAACGCCACCGCGGAGCTGAAAAAGTGGATCGACAGCGAACCCTCGCTGTACGAATACACGACTGCCGCCTACGGCTTCCTGAACTGGGGGCAGGTCGACGAGAAGGCTCAAGCCGACATCATTGCGATAGCCGAGGCCGAGTTCGGCAACAGCACGAACCCCGTCGACAAGAAGAAGCTCGAATTCTTGAAAGACGCCGCCGTCCCCGACTACGAGCTCATCTTTGAGGCCAACTATGTCGGCGCGGCCGGATACCCCGGCTCGGGCAAGTTCATCACCGTCTTCAGCACCGTCATGCACGCCTTCAGCCGGGGCAACGTGCACATCAACCCCGCGAACCCCACGGGCGCGCCCGTCATTGACCCGGGCTTCCTCGGCAACGAGCACGACGCCAAGGCCGCCGTCGAGGGCGCCAAGTTCGCGCGCAAGATCGCCGAGACGGGGCCCTTGAAGGCCGTGTGGGAGGCCGAGACGGAGCCGGGCCCGGAGGTGCAGACCGACGAGGAGTTCCGCAAGTTCGCCGTCCACACCGTCGCCAGCTTCTACCACCCGGTCGGCACATGCTCCCTCCTTCCCAAGGCCGACGGCGGCGTCGTGGATGCGGACCTGCGAGTATACGGCACGACCAACCTGCGTGTCGTCGATAACAGCATCGTGCCGATCATTGTGTCGGGGCATATCCAGACGGCGGCGTACGGTATTGCCGAGGTGGCCGCTGCCAAGATCATTGCGAGTGCTTCCTAAGGGATATACGGTTATTACTGCCGTTCTACCCATTGAGCCCTTGTGACTAAAATTGTTCTGGCTTCAACTAATAATTCCTAATAATTCCTTCATTCTGAGTATTTATGCCGTACTAAAGCGATACATCTGATGGAGTGACGTAGCAATACCAATTGTAGCTCGCAAGGAAATTTACCCAACACAAACTTTGCTGTATACAAGTGGGCTTCTTTGTGCAGGTCCTGGTAGATTTGCTCGGACAAGGATGAGTGATGCCGGGAATGTTGTCGTTGGCGCTTCACTAACCAACAACAGTTCTGTTATGGTAGCTTGCTGGCTCTAAGAGGCTTGGCTTACCACGCACAAGCCATAAGACATGCCGCATGATCAAGTGGCCCAGTATACCAACGTCCTTAGGCGCAACTACTGGAATTGTTTTGCATCATTGGCTTAATAGGTTACCGGTTGGGGTCATAGTCTACACATAACATAGTGGCACTGAATGACAGTAGTCTCGCACTGAGCTTATTTACTGACGTCTAACTCAACATTGCGTGTTGACTCAACGGAGAAAGAGATACACCAACGACAGAATTGTAACTCGTCAATGTCGATTGGTCCTCACGACCCTACTCGAACTTCACCCAGGGCATCGCCACAACCAAAAAAGCTGCTGCAAGTACGAAACAGCATTGTCTTCGTATCCCGCGTGGCCCTTTTGCCTCCGCGGAGAAAGCAATAAAAACAAGAACGAGACCCTTCTGTTGGAGAACCCCGAGGGGAAAAGTTGGGGTTATCGACGGAAAGATCCAAGGATGGCGGGGGAGGACCATATCCACTATCTCCAAAACGCCGGCGACGCCGCCGCATATTCGCATACATACCGGGGCGAGACAACAACTGAGAATCTGAGAACGCCGCGAGGCGGGCGGGCTAATGAGATCAGACCCAAGACCTTATCTGTCACGCACCGCCGCCCGCGCTTATCTCTACCATCCCCCCTTTGGGCCAGGCGCACTAACGACGCTCAGGTCTCCGCGGACCTTGGGATGACGTCCATAGCATGGGGGGCTCACTGAGATAGACCAACTTGCTTGCTGGACTTTATATATAAGGCTGTGTCCAACGTTTCAAACAAACGTGGGGTGATGTCGGCGTCGTAGTGTTGGCTCTACGTTGCCCTCCTCGTAAACCCGTCGTCACCGCCGGCTCAGAGATAAGAGTGTCCAATCGCCAAGATCGCAGATAGGGATAGATATGGCTTCCGATAACACGCCGCCCAACGAGACGAGCCCCCTCCTCCCGAAATCCACAAGCAGAATCTCCATTCCGGCCCTCTTCCGCTCGGCCTCGGCCTTCTCCCTCTCCAAAGCAGATCAGGCGCTCGGCCAATCGCCACCCCTGGGCGACCGCCTGCCCTACAACGACTATACCACCATCGACTGGCTTCGGGACCTGACCAAAGACTCCTCTCGTGCTCGTCGTCTGTATGCACGTCCCGGTATTCGCGGGCAGCTGTCGCGCTGGTTCGACCAGAGCCAGGGGTGGATCGCGGCAGCCATCATCGGGGCGCTGACGGCCCTTGTGGCCTTTCTCGTCGACGTTTCCGTGGCAACGGTGAGCGATTGGAAGGAGGGACATTGCAAGAAGAACGTGTTTCTTGACCGCGGGCGGTGTTGTCGGAATATTGCCGAGACCGACGTATGCGATGCTTGGAGCCCTTGGGTCGACGAAAGACAAGAGGGCAGATACCTCGCCAGCTACGCCATCTACGTCCTCTTTGCACTTCTGTTCGGTGCCGTGGCAGGGAATGTGACAATGACCACAAAATCATCTCTCCCAGCCGTCGACGCGGGCGCCATGACGGAGGGCAAGACGATGTACATGGCTGCCGGCAGCGGTATCCCTGAGATTAAGACGATCCTCTCGGGTTTCGTCATCCCTCATTTTCTGGACCTCAAGGTGCTGATTGTGAAAGCCGTCGGTGCCACGTTCGCAGTCTCAACGGGCATGTGTCTGGGAAAGGAGGGCCCCTTCGTGCACATCTCGACCTGCGTTGGTTGGCTAGTGGCCAATTGGTTTCCCAAGTACCGGGATAATCCGCGTAAGATGCGGGAGATGCTGAGCGTGGCATGCTCTTCCGGCCTGTCTGTCGCATTCGGTGCGCCGATTGGCGGTGTGTTGTTCAGCTACGAGGTATGTACGGTCATCGTGGACCCAATCAACTGAGTGTCGGCATTGACGTTTAATAGGAAATCAGCACGTATTTCCCGCGGCGTGTCTTGTGGCGGGCGTTTCTCTGCTCTCTAATTGCAGCCATCGCGCTAAAGGCTCTCAACCCCACAGGAACCGGGAAGTTGGTGTTGTTCGAGACGAATTACGGTGTCGACTATGATCCCGTACACTACCTCGTGTTCGTGTTTCTAGGGCTCTGTGGCGGAGTCTTCGGTGGGGTGTTTTGCCAGGCCAACTTCCTCTGGTCGAAACGTTTTCGCAAGTATGACATTGTCAAGAAACACCCCGTTTTTGAGCTGTGTGGTGTTGTCCTGGTCACCGCCTTGTTGCAATACCCCAACGTCCTCATCCGCGATACGGGAGACGTGGCGCTCTCGAAGCTGCTGGTCGACTGCAAAGAACCGACAGGAGAGTGGATTTGCGAGCAAGAACAGAGCAGCGATAAGACGGCATACATGCTGCAGCTGGCAGGCGGCGCAGTAGTCAAGCTCTTGCTCACGATCATCACCTTTGGATGCAAGGTCCCTTCGGGTATCATTATCCCTGCGCTGGATGGCGGTGCTCTGTTCGGACGGCTTATCGGCCAAGTCATCGGTGACATATCGCCCGGCATCTTCGCCATGGTTGGTGCAGCGGCATTTCTCGCCGGCGTGAGCAGGATGACTGTGAGTCTGGCGGTCATCATGTTCGAGTTGACGGGTGAGGTGACGTACGTGCCTGCCTTCATGTGTGCCATCCTGACCGCCAAGTGGGTGGCGGATGCGATCTCGACAGAGTCCGTGTACGATCTCTCGCAACACCTTCTGGGTCACCCATTCCTCGACGCGGAGCAGGCCTACGAAGTTGTCCGTCATCGGGAGGCCACAGCCCGTGAGCTAGTCCCGCCAGCGGCAACAATGGCAGAGATTACCCTTCGAACGGGCAGAGAGTATCGAGTACGGCGAGACGTGCTTGCAGAAAAGCTACATAAGCTCAAGGCCAGAGGGTTAATGGATGCCGGGCTCGTGTTAGTCAACGCTTCCGGCTTGCTTTTTGGCTACTTGCCCGAGGTGGAGATGGAGTACGCACTGCAGATCGAGGGCGAAGCCGAGGATATTGACGTGCGAAGTGAGATCATGACGGAGTTGATTGACCGGACGCCGATTACGGTCAGCGCCGAAGCGCCCATGGAGTACGTCCTTGAGATGTTCGGGAAGCTTGGGCCGAGGTACATCATCATTGTCGAGCCGGAGACTGCCAAAGTGCTGGGCGTTGTGCTCAAGAAGCGGCTGCTGGATTTTCTAGATCGGGCAAAGGCGCATTGATATATTGGGCGGGAGCCGATACACCTAGAGGCTTTTCGCTGTCATTTCAAAATTTGCGCACTGAATGCGTCTGATTCCGTTCTGCGCTTGCAGTCAAATTGAAAATCAGGCGACCGGCGATAGACACTGTTTTTGACGTGACCCTTCCGTATCCGATCTCGATTTGGCGGGTTGTGCTTGTCATCATGCCAAAATAGAGCCCTCCGCTTTCAAGGATCCATCTTGACGCATTTTCCCTCCCGTCCGGGTATTGTCTGGCCGCCCGCCTGGCATGTCATCCTTGCCAGCCCAATTCCCCTAGTAACCGCAAAATCGGAACAATGAAATGTTTGCATTCGCAAAGACGTGAATTCGGCTCGATCTATGACCCACGCGGCAAGACCAACCCCTGATGGCCTTTGTGCCCTGGTCCTCGAGTGTCGGCTTATGTACACAGACGCGTGCCGTCTCCCGGCTCATTTCGTCTCCCACACTTCTCTCCTCTCAGTTGCTTCTTGTGCCCTTCTCCGCACGGAGCTCGTTCATCTTAGCGACACGCTTCTTGAACTCGTCGTATTGGCACTTCTCGTAGCTGTGACGCTCATCCTGTTCCAATGGGTTAGCGAACCTGGTCTCTCTGGGACGGCCGGGTCGCATTGAGATGGGGCGAGTCAGGCGCGGGCGCCGCGAAAATGAGACATTGAAGACGAGGGAAGACGAACGTTGCACTTCCACGGGAGGTACCAGGAGTCGACACGGCAGCGGTTGAGGGGGATGAGGAGGTGGGCGCAGCTGTCGCGGTAGGCGAGGGGGAGCTTTGCGTCCCGCATCTCCTCGCGGGTCGCTTCTGTGCGAATTGTTAGCCATTGCGGGTGATTGCAGTAAGAAGGAAGGGAGCCGAACCCCTTGGTGTCGAGTCTCCGGCCATTGTGACGGCAATTGGGGTCTGTGATGGGCGAATGAGGCTGTCGTCGATGGTCAATTGGGGTCTGGATCTTGAAATGTCGTCGGAGCTTTGGATTGGACTGTGGAGCTTGCCGACGGTAAATCCATGATGGCCTGGATTGTGAGGCTGTAATATGGTGATTGCATTTTGCCGCTTCTGATTGGCTGGATGGATCCTACTGGTGCACGGCTGCCAAAGAGAGTCTCCTTTTTGCCGGTCACTACCTCTCCATCAGCGTGCCTCTTTCATCCCGGTACACGCTACCACACAGCGCAACTCCCGGTTCAACGCTGCCGCGTTCAAACGCGGCGAGATGCGCTTCTGGAGTCGTTACTGATGTTGTGAAATAAATTCTCGGTTTTATGATTTGTTCACTCGCTATTCAAGTGTTGTTGCCTTTAAAGACTTGAAGTGAACCCCAACCAGCCTGGGCGAGAAGGGAATCATGCTGAACAACGCCGCCGTCGTGCGATGCGAAGTCTGATGCCATTCATATAGATTCAGACTCGAGGCCGAGCAAAATGTGCCCTTTCTTGTTGGACCCCTCGATAGCGGCCCCAATATTTCGGAGAGAGTGCTTTATGACGAGCTTAGCATACAGCATAAGTCGAGTTTCTGGGTTCCAACAAGGCTTCGAATCTCTCTCTTTCTCTCTCTCTCTCTCTCTCTCTCTCTCTCTCTCTCTCTCTCTCTCTCTCTCTCTCTCTCTTTCTCTCTCTCTACAATTGCTCATGAAGTTTCATGAAGCCCTCAACATTTGGCCCCTCTTTTGCCGTTTGACCCACCGAGAGAGACCGGTGGACAGCCGAGACGTGCGGAAGAGAGCCGATCTTTTCTAACCAACTCCTACCTTACCCTATTTCAATTTGACCACCTTCCCATTGACGCAGGTCGTTACATGGACCCGGAGACAATAGTTCCTGCCGGACTGCCGATGCCTACCACCCAGCCTGGGGCTACGACCATGTCGACCTTTCACCTTCCGCTTCCGGCTAACTTATCGGCCCACACGACCAGTTTTCACAACTCCCAAATGCCTATCAGAACAATTGGTCACCCGACCGTTCTGCAATCCACCGGCCTGCTTCGTTCGATCCCTGTGTGACACCAAGATCGTGTAACGCCTAGTATCTCCCGTCATCTCTTGGAAAGCTTGTTCTTACCGAGCGTTGCAATATGGAGCGCACCCCATCAGCCATGGCGACGTACTACGCATCGGCTACATAGCCGGGGCATGGTCATGGCATATTACACTGATCGAATCGTTCCGATCATTGCTTTATCCACCATCGGGGGAAATAGCTCCACGCTCTAGACCCATGTTCAGCACGTCTCCTTAAAAATGGCAATCCCCCGCGTCCCTGTTGACGAGGGGTTTCTTGTCTGGTTGACGTCGTTGCGAAGCAGTCGTTCTATGTTGTGAAGTCTGGTTCTTGGTCTGAAGCAGTGTCTCCGCCATCATGAAAGTCTCACTCGCCTTGCTCAGCTGCTTAACGGCAGCCCAGGCCCATTTTGCATTCCAGCCTATCCAACCTCCCCTGGGAGCTGAAGACGATGAGGGGCTGCTTTCCAAGCGTGAGGCCGGATTTTTCGAGCAGCTCATCGATCACAATGCTCCAGAACTCGGTACTTTTCAACAGCGATATTGGTGGAACGCTACCTACTGGAAAGGGCCTGGCTCTCCGGTATGACTCCCTCGCGGACAAGCTTGATAGGCACCTACCTAACCGACTGTAGATCGTCCTCTTCACCCCAGGCGAAGTTGCTGCGGAGGCGTACAGCGGGTACCTGACGGATCGCGCCCTCACAGGCAACATCGCCAAGGCAATTGGCGGTGCCGTCGTTATGGTTGAGCGTACGAAAATATCACGCCCGTTCTTCTAATAGGTAAAGACTAATAGCGTGCAGACCGCAACTGGGGCACGTCTCTGCCGTACGCCCTCCAAGATACCAAGAACCTCCAGCAACACACCATGACGAACGCCGTTCTCGACTTTGTCAACATCGCTCGCAACCTCGAGCTGCCCTTCGACACCAACAGCAGCAGCAATGCCCCCCAGGCTGTAAGTGCCAGTCTGTCCTTTGATACGCCACTATGTGCAACTGACACCTATAGCCCTGGGTGTACACCGGTGGCTCCTATTCCGGCGTCTTAGCCGCCGCCATTGCCAAGCTGGCCCCAGGGACGCTCTGGGCCTACCACTCCAGCAGCGGCCCCGTTGAAGCGACATACGACTACTGGGGCTACTTTCTCCCAATCCAAAAGGGCATGCCTCAGAACTGCAGCCGCGACTTTGAACGTATGATTGACCATATCGACAACGTCTTGATTACCGGTACCGAAGACGAGGTTTACTCCCTTAAGAAGAAGTTTGGCCTGCAGGATGTCGCCCAAAAGGACGACTTTGCTTCGTAAGTTGACTTTTGCGTGCATGGAGATCTCAGGCTGATGTCATGCAGCGCCCTTGTGGGGCCTCTGGGTTATTGGCAGTCTATTCAGCTGTACTCAGGTTACTCTGCTTTCTATGCAATGTGCGACGCGGTCGAGGGCGCTACTGGCAACTTCACGGCCCCTGACGAGAACGGCGTTGGTCTTTCCAAGGCACTCGACAACTATGCTAAGTGGTGGAGCTCCGAATACCTTCCGGGCAGTAAGCACACCTTCCAACCAGCTGCTAGTTGAACATTGCACTCACTGTATCCCAGCTTGTGCATCGTACGGCGTCGCAGAGTGGCAAGACCCTTTAAATGTGGCCTGCTTTGACAGTTACAATGAGACGAGCCCCGTATACACCGACTGGACTGCCGACAACCAGTTCGGCCGGACTTGGTACTGGATGACGTGCAACGAGCCCTTCTTCTACTGGCAGAGGTGAGTCGAGAAGTACCCTGTATCTCTCATGACTTTGATTCTGACCCTATCACAGTGGTGCTCCCAAGGACCGCCCGTCCATCGTCTCACGCTTCGTCACTCCCGAGTACTACCAGCGCCAATGTGATCTCTTCTTCCCCAAACAGGGAGAGTTTACATACGCCTCGAACAGCGGCAAGACAGCAGAGGACCTCAACAAGGCAACCGGTGGGTGGCAGTTCACCAACACCACTCGCCTGGTCTGGTCGAATGGGTACGTTGGCTCTGAATCCTTCCCAGCACACATGGCTAGTTTTGGCGTTGCACAATGCATAGATTTAAACCTGACGCTAATCCTTGATAGTGAATTTGACCCTTGGCGCTCGGCTTCTGTGTCAAGCGAGCTCCGTCCCGGCGGCCCCCTCAAGTCGCGCCCCGGTGCGCCGGTGCACCTGATCCCCGGCTCACGCCACTGCAACGACTTGCTCGTCAAGAATGGCGATGTCAACGCAGATATGAAGGCGGTCATCACGGCTGAAATTGACCAGATCAAGACTTGGGTTGACGAGTTCTACAGTGGCAAGGGAAAGTACAGGCGCCGTGTTGCGGAGACACCTGATCTTGCTTAAAGCCAGGCGTTGCTGTTGAGCACTTTGAACGTTCCGAAACTCATTAGCAAATATTTGTCACAGCTCGACATTCTAGAATTGATTAATATAGTCAGATTTGAGTGATTGAATATGATATTCACAAGTGCACGCAACATGTAAATGTTTCCATGAACAACGTCAGGTTTACCACAACGATTTCTATAAGCGCAACATGTAAGTCTATCTCGGGTCTTTAGTAATGCGAATCTTGTCCCATTTCAAGTCGAGCCCCTTGAGTGTTGCACTACCAAGGCAGGTCAGTGCCGTCGTAGTTCTTGAACGTGCCACTGCTCTCCCTGTTGGCCTTGTCAATAGCAGCTACCATCCCGTCAACACTCTGCTTCACAGTGATGGAACCAAAGGCTTTCAAATCAGCCCCAGTCTTCTCTGCCAACGCCGCCGCCATATCCGTCTCCACCAGGCCAGGATGGAACACAAAAGCCGTCAGCCAAGGCTCCTCAAAGTGCAGCCTCCGCACGAACCAATTCAACGCGGCCTTGCTGGCACCATACGGGCTGGCGCTCGCCGGGATTTGCGCAACCGCCTCTGCCGCGCCCTTGCTCCCGATCAACGACGAGATTCCGACAAAGATGGGGTTCTTGCTTGCGCTGGCCTTGAGCAGCGGCGCCGCGGCATTGAAGAGGATCAACGGCGCGACGGAGTTGATGGCGAAGTGGTCCAAAGCGGACTTGGTGTCCACATTGGAAACCGCGGCGGAGGTGTGGGAGATTCCGGCGTTGGCGATGACGACGTCGAGTGAGGTGATGTTGTGCTCCTTTTGGAGAGTGGCAATGGCGGAGGCAGGGTCGGACTCGACAGCCGAATCGATCTTGACAAGGATAAGTTTGGAACCCTCGCCTTTAGGAAGGTCGGCAAGGGCTTTAGAAGAGGGATTCGACGGGTCGCGGACACCAGCAACGACGGTTGTGGAAGGGCGCTGGAGCAACAGGGACGCGAAACCTTGGCCAATTCCGCGGTTGGCGCCGGTAATGAGATAGGTAAGACCGGAAGACATTGTGCAATATTTGATGTCTCGTCAAAGAACTCTTCAGTAGTTGGGTGAGATGTTGTGATGGAGGCTGCAGGTGAATGATATCGATGCTGATACTGGTTCTCCGGGGAGATTGATGGGTGGATGTTCACCTCTTAAATAGTGAATCATGGCTGATAAAAGTGGTATTCGCTGGGATTCCATCCTCGAATCCCTATAACGGAGACTGATGCTTTGTTGACTTAGAAGCAACAGAGATGGAGGTGTTTTTTGTCCGGCGCCGAAAATGGCAGGCTGATTGCTAATCACATTTCGGTTCTCTCGGCCACGCATTAAGGTTTGGTCCGTGATTCCTGGTGGAGTCAGGGTGGGAAGCATCGCATCAGTCACGATAGGCTACCGCCAGATCACTAATCCAAAAGAACGCAGTGCCCATGATGCTAGGTAGCATGACTATGGCGTTTGAGTGTTGCCTTGCCAGTGTGGAAGAGAAATGGATATTTGCATACTGGGATGGTGTATAAGCATTCTGATGCCGCCGGTCTGTGGTGGTTTGAATAATGCACTGATCCGTTGGCTTAAAACGGCCTTGAGACAGATGTATGAATGGTTTGGTATCATGATACGAATAATACGAAATTTCGGGGCACTTCGGGCACAACTTTTGTTAAGGCCTCCATAGTAAGAAATTAGAGATGGGTATAGACAAAAAGCTCAGTCTTCCTCATCTCGATATGCACAAGTCTCTCTATGCGAAAGGTTCGGCTGAAAACCCAGCCAAGTCTGGCGTTTGCAGGTTCGGATGGCGCGTCCCATCACCAATCCCACGCACTGTCGTTGAGACATGACAAAAAGAGCTCCACCGCTAGAACTTTTTGGAGAGCACTATTGTTGTTGAAGGTTACGCCTCTATGCGTAAGTTCAATTGCACCGCAAAGGAGCATGAACCAGGGAGGTCCTCTCCACAGTGAGAGGCCGGTTCGGGCCTCATTGGTGAACACAGTTGGATGCTGCGAATATCCCAGTGGAATTCGGATAGATTTGTCAGACTTGCTATTTCTGGAGCTGTTGTCTACTTGCTTGAAGTTTAGTGATCCTAAATCCCCGAGGCCACACGGTTGACGAATGTTCACTAATCAGTTCGGCCCGCATCGGAGACCACGTGCTCTGCGCCTCCGTTTTCTTGCCTAGGCACTTCAGACGGGCCAAACATATTTCCAACGGAATGAGATGGAATGCATCTCTGCACGCTCTCTGCAGTACTACTCTCAGGAATTATTCAGCACACGAGGAAGACTACCTCGGCTATGTGACTATCAGTAATAGTGCGCTGCATTCAGTTTATGCTAAGCTTTGAAACATACAGACAATGTCCTGGAAAAAGGGTGTCACTGGCAGATATTTAAGACATTGATTCCACATATCAGAATGTAGGCCATCAGCTTCGCATAACCCAGGATCAAAGGTTCTCAAGCTGCTGGAGGTGTCATTTTGGCAATATGGCCGAATGGCAAGGTCCGACACCGTGATACCAAGATGAAGTGGACCAAATTGCACACAACCACATTCAGAAGAATCCAGCTCCGGCCAATGAAAGGATGGGAAAGCAATGAATCAGCCGAGCGATGATGCACTGTTGTAGGTCTCAATCAACACCATGCACGATCTAGGTTGACATCAGGGCCATTGGTCAAAACAGCATGTACTTTTGAAAGGTCAAGAAAATCGGTACTGCCAATGTAATGAAATCCAACTCATGTGCCTATGGAAGGGTACTACGTTACAGGCATCTAATATCAATACTGCTCCCGTGCTTAGTTAATGTCTTGTAGAGCCAGCGTGGTACACCTGTCAGTAGTCTTGGGTTTGGCCATTATCGCGACGAATTGTCAGGGTCACTATACAGAGTGATGAGGTCAACAACAAAGATGGGTATGAAATGGTGACCGCATTCATCTCTGACCTCCTTCTCTCTATCCGGGAGAAATCGGCCCCTTATATAGGCATCGGCTGCCCCCAGGCAGAGGCTCCGGGTGCTCACCGGTGCCCTTAAGTCCTCCCTCATCTAGGTCGGAGGGTCCATGACTATCCTAAACTATCCATCCATGATCTCTGAATAACCTCTCTGGTGGTCACCCGCGCGACCCATACCACTATGGCCGTGGTCACCCTTCTGGACCTCGTAATATCCACTCGGGCTCGTGACACGAATCCGGTCGCTTTCCGCGGTCTCACAAAATGGAGACGTCGGTGAATGATTTCTGCTCTTCAACACACCAGTACAGATTGCTGGCCTCCGGCTCACTTACAAAGTTCTTGTCGGTTCTCGGAATTGTTCACTGTTCTAGGTTGGGCTCTGAGAAAGTTACAGTGCTATTCAATAGTAACGGCCTTTTTTGAAGGCAGACCCGGATACTGGCCGCAAATAGTTCCACCCAGATAGCGTAGACCATGCATTCTCCAGTCGTAGGTCAACAAAGAAAGGAGGGCAGTCAACGAAGCCTGGTGTGATATCTAAGAGACGAGAGCGGCATCTAACAGTATTCTGATTGGGGAGTTTCCAAAATTGCAACTGAACGTCGACATAGACCAGCAAAGGCCACAAAGACCATGTAGACTTTGATGAGCTCCACAACAAGTATTCATATTGCGGATTTTCTGGTCCTGAGTCATCAATTCATCAATCCCCGATAGTCTAGTGGTGAGGATATCTGCTTGTCATTCATACGATTCGCAGGGGACCGGGGTTCAATTCCCCGTCGAGGAGACTCTTTTGACCTTTTGCTCTTTGTGCTACCGATTGTTTGGCTTAATGGCAATACAATGAATGCATTGTCGATTTGGTTGCATTTACGTTGTGCACGAGAGTGCGTTAACTTCTTTGAGCTGGCTAGGTGAGACTCAGTGGGTCTACGATAATTTGTAGCTTGTGTGGTAGCAGGCTGCACTTTAGACACAGGCTTCTTCTCAATTGAGACTTGGGGCGGGTAGACAAAGCATGGTTCTTCTGCTCTGCCTAACTGTGCCTTGTTTGCACTTCTAGTCGAGACATTGTAGTTGATCTAGTTCCTTAAGGATTCGTAATGTCTTCTCTGCCTTTTGAACTAGCAACCCTTCGCTTTAATTGCACATCTCTAGGTGATGATGGCCTCCTGGTGGCGTGTAAAGGTTGAGTGCTAAAGAGTCGTTTTGACTAGGTTATCAAAGTGTTTTCAGCTGCGAACGCCATCTCCAGTTGCAAATTTTCTACAAGTTTTGTGGCATACATGGGGCGAAGCTGCCACGATGGACGAAGAGTTTTGAGCCGAAAAACTAGACGGACGATAGAACAATGAGTGCATTTTTTCTCAGAAAGCCAAGATCCAGATTCAAAAGCCACCAGTAAATATGTCTCGTTCCGCCCTCCGCAACATTACTACTCGGAGTTTGTCACTGTCGACGGCTTTCTACATATCAATACCTTGTTTCTGAAGCCAAGGGACCTTTCATTACATTCCTGTGGCTGCTTCGACTAAGCAAAATTAAAAACTCAACTTCTCGGCAATTGCGTCCTTGACACAGTAGAACGCTTTCTAAAGACTCTGAGCATTACGGCTTGTAGGCCTATGATAAGCGCCGAATCTGATCGTCGTGTCTCATCCCGACGCCTTGTTCCTTTCGCTTCGAGGCAGGCTATGCAGGGATGATATTCCCATAGTCTTGAATAGGTTGGTACCTCCACTACCCGGAGCACAAAAACCTCCCATCTGGTCTGACATGCCGTTTTGTTCTTCACCTCGCAAATTCTTCAGTACTTTTGCGACGTGCGAGAGTCGCTCTTGCAACATGGTCACCTGGGACGAAAACATCAACTTTGCCAGCGCCCTGCTTCTGCATAGTTGCTTGACAGTCTTGATCAAAGAAACGCTGAACCTCATTTCCGTCATCTTGCTCCTCGCCCCATACAGCCGTTACCAACAATCTAAATCCATCAAATACGGCTCCTTTGTTCTCGATGGCTACACCTCTGTGCTCTCCAACGACAGCGATGGCGACTTAGCTGAGCTTTATTTCACTAACACGGGCCTCATCCTCCTGAGCGTCTCCCTCGCCTCCGCCATCGCCATGAACCTCTTTCTCTCCGACATCGTTCTCAACGTTTTCGTTGCCTGCACTTTTGGTTTCTGCTTCTTTGTGTCGATTCTCTCATGCCGCCGCAGCTGGATGCGGATCGTTCTCGCGCTGCGACGCGCAGGGCGGTTCGTGTGGTCCGACACGCCGTTTGTCAACTTCTTCTCACTCATCTACGTCGCCGTCGTGTTGAAAAGCTCGTCAACGATGCGTTTGAAAGACTACATCACCTTGAGAAGCATTGCTATCATCGAGTTGATCTTCATGAAGGCCTATATCGCAGCGGCAAGCACCGATAGACAGACTGAACTGCTGCGTTCTTTAAGAAAGTCTCAATTGGTGCTGTTCCAGACCAAGGTACTGTAACATTCTCAAGGCGAAACGCAGCGGTCGACAAGCCCTCGCCATCTCCGACCCTCCAGCTAGGATGTTCCCGTGCTGATGCTAGTCGCGGCAGAGACGCAAAACCGAGATCTCCGAGCTTCCTCGTCTTGAGAGAAACTCAATCGTCCCATTTACCACTGCACAAAGGATATCCGTCATGCTCATCAAAACAACAATTGGCTATGAGTTCGGGTCGGTAAGGGGTTCCAAGGGTCCCGGTAGTATCCCGGTGCCGCCGGTAGGCTTTCTCGCGCACGACGACATGGGATCAGGAGAATGGCGCATCTATCGCCTCCAAGACGATGTCATGCTTATCGCAGATGTTCCATGTCCGCGCCGGACGCCGCCAGACGCCAAGGGCATTTGGAAGAAACTCATCAGGAGGCTTCACGGTATTTTTCTCGAACAACTTGGAAAGGTCAGAGTCGTATATCTTCTCAGAGAAGAGGGCGAAAAGTCTCCTGACAACAGGCGAGAGAACCCAACTTCCACTTGGGTTTCGAACGTGAATCTCGTAACTGAGATTAGTAAGTCCGTCCTGGGCTCGTATGTAGAAGCGTTGATTCAGAGAGGTATAGTGCTGTGAATTTGACCAAAAATGGTGATGAGCAACTGTCATCCGGTCCTGCAATGCCGATTGTATATTTCCGAATGTCAGATGAACCAGGATAGCGTATGATAATCAATAAGTGCAACTTCACATTGGACCCTTGTTGCTTATCGGGCTTTTCGAGCTCGGGTCCATGATTGAGCGATGGAGGCCAGTAAGACAGGCGATAATCTGTGAAACTTAATACGGTATAGGAACAGGAAAACAAGGAGATGACCAGCTCAGATCTGAGATTGACGGCAGATGGTTAAAAATCCGGGTATCAAAGTCGAGATATTCAGTCTGTCATGAGGCATCGCGCCGAGGATATGTCTCAACCTCATGAATAGGTCCGCTCCGCTCTTGGTTCAAGAAACAGTCTCTAGCTACTGTTCGAGGTGGTCCGCGGTGCCGTTCCGGAACAGTGTTTGTCGGCCGCTGAGCTTACCTTCACTTCTAACGTAGACTTGCTGTCCTTGAATGGTCAGTGTCTTCCATCGTCTTGCTGATTGTGATGTAGTATTCACAGCTTCTCTTTGGTGATTCTATTGTCAGAATCAAGGACCTCGTCACCCACCTATGTGACCCGATCTCGTCGCCCACCGGATCCGCCGCCCCGCCAACTAGCTGCTAGACGTGGCATCCGGCCCGTATTCGCAACAGTCCACAGAGTCCTGGAAGCTCGAAAGCTCCCCGAAGATGAACGGCGGACATAGCTCAGTTGGGAGAGCGTCAGACTGAAGCGGGCTCCAAACGGGGCTTGAGAAACTTCATTCAATCAATCTGAAGGTCGTGTGTTCAATCCACACTGGCCGCATCTTCACTTTTGCCACTTTTCCTCCATTACCAAGCGAGTGTTAGTTAGTTGGTTGTTGTTATGCGTATCATTCATTCACTATCCTGGAATTGTTGTGTGTGCAGTTGCCGTCGTAGCGCGGCTGTTGTTGTAAAAACAGCATGCCAGATACCAAGTCATAAATATCCAGAAGGAAGATGCAAAAGAGACTAGAGAAATTGTTGAGGCGATTTACTCAGTCGACTTGATGGAAAGATAGTTTTTGGTACCATCAGTACCAACTTTGTCGGCGGGGAAGAACATCTCATGGCTGTCCGACATACCGCACTCACAGGCGAATTGTTGGCGGGTGCGATCAGGGCTGTCGTGAGACGGTGAGTTTGGCCGCTGTCTTTAGTCCTACCCCTCGCGGGCGGTGACGGTCTGGGGTAACTGAGCGCAGGGAGTCCCTGGAACCGGCCACTACCACACCGTAAACCCGCCCTGATCCCCTGGGCGCACCCACGTCACACTCCCAACGCGCCCAGACGCGAACACCGTCGACAACTTCCATCCCACTTCGGATCGATGAACTCGTGACCTTCAATCCCGCGCACCACCGCCCACCATGTCGCGACGTCCGGCCAAAGGAGACTACATCGAGACCGTACGTTGTTCCTGGGCCGGGTCCACCAAAACACCCAGCGAGACCGCCGGCTAACCCGACCGCAAACAGGACACGGGCAACAAGGTCGCCCGCAAGGCAACGCTCGTCGGCACCCAGAACATCATGCTCGGCGGCAAGACCGTCATCCAGCCCGAGGTCATGATCCGAGGCGACCTCGCCCGCTCAGCGCAGCCCTCCGCCGGCGGCGCCCCGGCGAACAGCACCGCCGTCGCCATCGGCCGGTACTGCTTCCTCTCGAGGGGCGCCGTGCTCCGTCCCCCAGGACGAATGTACAAAGGGTGCGTTCCCGTTTCACGCCATGCGCCAATCTTCAAGCCTTGCCCATTGCTGACCAGCGACGTCTGCAGAGCCTTCACCTATATGCCTCTCCGCATGGGTGACCACGTTTTCGTCGGCCAGAACGTCGTCATCCAGGCCGCCTCCATCGGCTCCCACATCCACATCGGCCGTGACTGCGTCATCGGCGAGTTCGCCATCGTCAAGGACTACGTGCGCATCCTCGAGGGAACCGTGGTGCCGCCGAACATGGTCATACCGAGCTTCAGCGTCGTTGCGGGGCAGCCCGCGCGCGTGGTCGGCGAGGTGCCCGAGGGCGGCCACGAGGAGTTTGAGCTGCGCGAGCTGTACAAGACGGTCGGAAACAACCCGCAACCTCTGCCTGTGTAGGTGAAGTAGACCGGCGGCCGCGTAAAAGGGCGGAGAAGAGACGACAGAGTCATTCAGATACCAAGTAATGTGGCGTTTGGCGTGGGAAGGTCGAGCCATGCGCTCCAATGATACCCCTATTTTCTTGCACCATTCAGGATTCTGCATGAAGCGACTATTTGGCGGCGGGTGGTAGCCGTCTATTTTCAACAAAGGTGTCAAGACAGATACAATCTTGCCGAAGCATGAGGGGTTGGCGGCGGAAACAAGTTATATTCGGTACTATACACGCCAACAGTCGCTTCTGATATGATTAATATCACAAAATCTTGCAGGCCAACAAAACCACTTTGCGCGAGACTGCTTCTCTTCCCTACGGCCCTCCGATCCCACAACACCAGCCGTGCTATGCAGCTCACGCCGTAACGCCGTAACGCCGTAACGCCGCTGCCTCAAACCATTTCACGCACTTCAAGGCTCGCCCGGCCATATAGAGTCGGCCAACTGCCTCACCAGCTTCAGCTTGTTCACCATATCCCGATGCGAGATCGAATTGCCCAAGTGATGGCTCGCAAACCCACACTGCGGGCTGACACCGATCCTCCTCAGCGCCTGCTTTCGCGTCTGGCCCACGCCTTTGGCCACGAAGTCGGCCGCCAGGAACACCCGTTCCCTCATCGCCTCAAGGTTCTCGAGTTCCGGGAACTTGGATGTGATGACGCCCAGGATCACGTTCTTGTGCGCGGGCAGCTCCTTAAGAGGCTCGAACCCGCCTGCGCGGTCCGTGTCGTACTCGAGGAAGTAGGTGTCCGCGTTGATCTCGTTGAATAGCCGCGAGGCGATGCGCTCGTAGCCGCCCTCGGAGAAGTGCCGCGAGTAGGCAAAGTTACCGCGGCAGAGGTGGATGCTGAGATGCATGTCGGCGGGCCGGGAGGAGATGCAATCGTTGTACAGCCTGATATAAGACTGAAGAAGCGCGTCGGAGTCTTCACCCGCGTCCTTGAAGCCCTGGAGCATCTTCTCCGAGCAGAAGTCTGGACACGAGAATGTTAGTCAAGACGTCATTGGCCTGGTGCTGGACAGCGTTGGAAGTTGCTTACACGCTAAGTTGGGGTCGTCGATCGTGACGTTCCGGACGCCGTGGTCGTACAGAGCCTCCAGTTCTGTGCGGTATGCTTTGGCAATGTCCGAAAAATACTCTTCATCATTGGCATAGACGTTGATGGGATACGCGTGTCCCTTCTGATATCTCAGATGATACCATTCGGGCGCAGGCAGGGTCAACTTGGCCTCCTTGACACGCTCAGGCGGGATGTTGTTCTTCAAAAACTCCCACTCCCTCAGATACGTGCTGCCCTTGTGTTTGATCTTGCCTGTGCAGACGATGGACTCACCGGGCTTGTGGTCGCTCTCGACTAGAAACATTGTCATCAAAACCTATATTCTTTTCGTTGTGGTATAAAAAAGAATTTGAAAAAAATAGAAAGGCTTACCAAAGGCCGCAATATCCGGGACATACATGCGGAAGATATCCCAGCTGGGCGTGTCGACCTCCTCGAAACCCTCGAGGCCGGGGAAGAAATTGCCCCAGAATTGGTGGCGGCGGTACTCGCCATCGGTAACAGCGTGGAAACCGAGCTCCAGCTGCGTCTTGACGATATCACGCACGCCTACCTCCTCGAGGTGGTTCAGCTCCTTGTCTTCGGCGATCTCTACGGCTTTCTTGCCGTCCAGGGCTATGCGCTTCTCGGTCAGAGCCTTAGGTCGCAGCAGCGAGCCCATGTGCTCAGCGCGGAAGGGTGGTCTCTGGTGATTCTTGGCGGCCACGATTTCCTTTTGAATTGATGGGGATAAGAATTGCATCCTCAAAGAGAGGTTGAAGCTAGAGCTTCAGTTGTTGTATAGACTTGAACGGTTAAGGCGGCCAGGGAACGTGGGTGGCCTGGTTTACGAACGGAATGGCACATGGGTAATGCGAAATCCAAACCTTCGGTAGCTAGCCAAGACAAGACCTGCAGGGTTTTATACAGAAAGTGTTAGTAAGGCGAAAGAGGACACTATTTTCGCCCTCCGGTCCTAGTCCACCGGTCTGGACGATGTCATCCCGTTCCATCGTCATCACTTTCCCGCGCTTTGCACCCACCTCGATCCCCGCTTTCCCCGCCCTTTTATCATGGCTTAGTCGAGGGGTACTCTGCACTGGCGCCCTACTCCCCGACGGCAGATTGCCAAGGACCTCGGAGTCCGGTGGTGGCCGCTTCATTAGACATGTTCGCAGTTGCTCTGTCGTCTCGAATGTCGAGCTCGACGGGATGCAGCAACCTGAAAAGGGTGGCTGAGATGAAGGTACATGTGGGAAGTGCAGCTAAATACATGCGCCGCAGCAGCACAGCGGTGGAGACGTTAGAGGGTACTCTTTTGAGGGGAAGGAACTACCCCATATGGCTTACATAGGATCAAAGATGAGCCCCTGTCATGCATTGAGATCTAGGATAGGTAAATGCTGACTGAACTGTAGATGAAGTGCCGGGATTTGCTGATTCCCGTAGCAGTCAACATAAGTTGGCTTTCTGTGTCTGGCACCTGGCATCCGATTAGCATCCCTTCCGGACAGTCATGAGAATTTCCTGTTCTTGACATCCGATCCTCGTCTTCTATAACAAGGGGAAGCAGTATACCAGGGCATGGGGTGGAATCGGCGCTCGCTCATGATTTCTATGAAATGCTAATTGCTCAGCAACGGGCAAGGCATCGGAAGCATAAGAGCTCGTGAGCTCTTATCGCTCGCTATCTTATCGCAGCTTGAGTGGGGCGAGTTGTGGCGAAGTCTAAGTGTTGCGACGGGTCGCTAGACCCCGCGATTCATTGTAAACCTCCCTGCTACATCTCTTCCGGACCAAACTGCAACATCACAAATATCCACTTTCAGTCATTCAACCGTCTCTGATCGGTCGATTAATAAAGTGGAAACCATTTCAATCCGCACACATCTGTCCGTTGAACCATCAGATCCAGCATCATTTGATCTTAAACTTGCCTCGGCCGCACCTCCTCTGTGAAATAAAGCGCCCCAGCTTAGATTGACGACACATCCTTTGAGGGCTTGTTGATGGAAACCACTCTGTTCACACTACCTGTTCTCGAAAAACATCATTCTGGCCACGTTCAATATGGTCACCTCCATCAATGATCTCCCGAACGAGATCCTCGCCCAGATCTTCTCCCACTTGGACCGACCCGCTCCGTCAGACTCGAAGCTCCACGATCAGCCATCGTCGTTCATGCTACAGAATCTCTTCTTCGATCGAGACCTCAAGACATCTTCTCTAGTATGCAAGCGATGGCGGGACTGTATACTGCCTGTTCTGTTCCGTCATGTCATATGGACCTTCGACCGGTTCGAGCTGCCGCTAATGGAGGAGACGGGGGACCCGGCGTCTGCGATTGACTTTCTTGATTTCCTAAGGGCTAACAACCTGACCAAATACGTTAAAACCCTGACAATGTTTGTTGAGGATGCCATGGGCGGCGTCTCCTCGGACGGCACCAGCAGTGCCACGCTCATGGACACCGGCTTCGCGAATAAAGCCTCCTACAGCGAAGATTACAACTGGCTATGGAGGACGATCTTTGAATATATCGATCCTATTAGGCTGACAATCATCGCATCGCCTCGAGTACTCGCACGGTTGCTATCGCGTATGCTCTTCCTCGGAGATGCGTGGAACTTTTCCATGCCCCAACATGTCCTGTCTCTCTCGCGGAAAGACAGGAAGACGATTACGACAAGGTACAAGTCAACCACCACAGCCTCTTCAAGCCGAGCATCCCCACCAGAATCGTCGCATCAGAAACGCGTTCCCTGTGACCTTTTCACCATCCGTCCGTGGCAAGCTCTCCTACTCAATGAGGGCTCCTCAACCCGCGTCTACAAGACATACGAGTTCTACCTCAAGCGTCCACCCTCCATCCTCGGTGCTCTCCTCGGAGCCGAAGAATTTCCCAACGACGAACCGATGGTCGCCCCGTCCATCCGCGACCTATCCTACGTCGGCATCTTCCCCCTCTCGAGTCACTTCAATACCCTTGTTCAGAATATCCCCCGCCTCGATCGCCTCTTCGTACAGCTTGTGCCCCGCAATGACATCCTGCAGGACGTTGACGAGATGCGCAACGTTGATCTCGCCGACCTGTGGATGGAGCGTAATACCGCTTATTCGATGCTGTTCCGCGAGCTCTTCGACCCGGAAATAAGTAGCCCCTGGCTCGACTTAATGGTCTTTGAGAGCGGCGATGCGGCAGACAAAGAGGCGTGGGAGATGGCTGTACAATTTGTACAGTTCAGTGGCGTTCATGGGTGGAAGGTCGAGAGCGAAGGCGTCTTCGTGCGGACTGGGGAGGGTGCCAGCACGATTCTCGGGATGTCTCAGTCAGTGGTGCCGGAATCACCATGATCAGCTTGGGGAGGTGCTAATACAGGCCAAAGTCATCCAGGTCAACTTAAACGCATGGCGTTCAACGGAATTGCCACACTGCCTGTTTCCAGCGTGTCGCTCTACATGGGAGACGCAACAGCTCCATAGACGGTATTCGTAGGGCGCTTCCGTTATAAAGCGCATCAGTATCGCGGGCGGGATATGCGCTATACGCTGGGCAGGACCTCCACGTTCCTGCAAGCCATCAATAGATCGCTCAACATGGGGACACAGCCACCAGAACCCGTGACGTGGACTGGCCGGATATACCAACCATGAGAATCGAGAAGTGCTTTTAATGAAAAAACATTAAAAAAACATTAAGATTAAGCTTGAGTGCATGATTGGCTGCTTAACCCTTTGGTGTTTGGGATCTAACGGGGCATTACAGCTAACGACCGTCTCTCGCAAGGTGATACACGCGTGGTGTGGGCATTGAACAGGTCCCACCCAGAACTCGATCACACATCAAGATTGAAAACCACTCTTCAATGAAAACATTTGATAGTGGGATGTCACTTACAAAGAGATTGAGCATAATCGCCAGCCTCTACTGCCGTCAATCACACGATGTCGTCGTCTCCATGGATCGGCTTCGCGGGCAACAAGACCAAGAGGGCCAAGCCAATGATGTGCCGACACGCGAGGCATGGGGAAGATGCACAATGCACAGCTGCACCTGTTTGTTGGTCGCAACTCACAAGCAAGCTCCCCAGACAAGCAAGCACATCACCGAGTCAGCCGGCGTTGTCGCGGTGTGTTTCAACCACAAAGCTTACAGTCACATGGCGACGGACTTGCTGTACTGAGGTTGTGTTTCAAGGTGGGGCGGAGGAGAGGCTTAAAACCGTTAGAGTACGAGTGACAGCTCACCAGAGCTGCCGGTGAGGCTCGGTGTACTCCACATCATGTGATTTCGCCACCCGGGCGGCCCAAGCTCGCCTGACGAACAGCGGGCGCGGAGTGATTGTCTGACCAATCAAACTTTGCAGCTTTGGCAGGCAAAGCCAATTGGCGTCGCTCCTCAGTGGCTGGAAAGGACCAGTGTGCGACGGCGGCTTGGTCGGGGTCGGGGAAGGGGAAGGGAGGCCCAGACTGAAAAGAATGGTCGCACCTCTCCCCCAAAGTCAATCGAACTGTCGAACGACACACGCACGAGCACTACATCATTACAGCCGCCCTTCTCCTCCCCCCTCCTTACCTCCTCCTCTTTCGCCCTCCGTCTCCTCCTCCTCCTCCTCCTCCTCCTCACCATCCCCTCTCTCCGCAGCGGCCGCGTTCTTCGTTTCCTCCTCTCTCTTGTTCGCCCTCCCCGTTGACGACTACGACTTGTATTCCAACCAAACCCCGACGCCGGCAAAAACCGACGACGACGACTCGGTGCCCGAGCTTCCGAATATAGCTTCAAATTTTCTCCAATTTCCCAAAACAACCCGACATCTGCATTGGGCCGCCCACAACAGGCTACCCAATGTCCACGCCTCTATCGTCCCGAAGAACGTGAGCGCTTTCTCGCACCTGAAAAACTCGAGACACGACGATCGAAGCACCCGAAAACCCGCTGCAAACCACGAAACCCAACCACTCCGCCAGCCAACATGGTCCTCACCCACACGACGAGCCACACCTACTCCCACCCCTTCCCAACCGTGACGCTCGCCTACTTCCTCCGCTACTCTTCTCCCAAACTCAACCCTTTCTCCACCCATGTCCTCAGCACCGACACCATCGACAGCCAACTCGACCCGGTAACGGGCAGGCTGCACACGACCCGCATCCACCTGAAGAAGTCGCGTATGCCAGCTCCCATCTTCAAGCTTCTGCCGGCCTCCATCACCGGCGGCGGCTCCGCCAGCGAGAAGGCGAGCTATGTCCTCGAGACCTCCGTCATTGACATGCGCGAGGGCTGGATGCGCACCGAGAGCCGCAACCTCAACTTCATGAACGTCCTCTCCGTCGTGGAGAAGCAGGACTTCCGCCTCCCCGCCGAAGCTCCCGCCGATGCGGCCACCGACGTCACCACCACGCTCGTCTACAAGTCGCGTCTTGGCGACAGGCTCCGCGGCGGGAAGAAGGACCAGGTCCCTTCCGCCGTCGACCAGCCGGAGCAAAAGGAGGGCCGCTGGATGCCTGGCTGGATGAGCGGCATTGGCGCGCGTGGTGTCCAGCGCAGCATTGAGAGCATCGCCTCGAGCAAGACGCAGGACCAGATGGGCAAGAGCCGCGAGGGCATGCGCGTCGTTTTGGAGAGGCTTCGCAAGAATGGTGTTGTCGGCGTGTTGGAGATGATGAGGCGGGAGCGCCAATTGACTTGAAAGCCTCTCCCGACTTGATGAATGCGGACTTTGGAGCGTGGCCTGGACTGGGAGAGAGAGAGCACACATGTACACCACCCACCACGGACACTTTGACGACTGGACAGTTCGCGGGTCACGCTCCGAAGTCTCCTGTACCCCTAACCCACCCACTTGTTGTACATTACTATATGACCATAGCGCGGCGTCTTTATGGCTTTTTTTTTTTAACGGCGGTTGGAGAGGACACGGCAAAAACGGACTGCGACGGGAAACAAAAATCTAGGACATCCTCTGTCATGCCGTTCCTGTATGACATCCCCTCTCTTGTATTTGGCACTGCTGTAGTCAACATGTAAAAACTTTCAATGTTTCAAATTTTCGAGCGCCACCAGCACCTCGTGTAAACGTGTCTTGCCCGCCACTGCTGCACACGAATATTTCACTGTGGCTGATTTGGCTGAGATCTGCTCGGGCCCATCGTTGGACCCTTTAATACTGTTGGAAACCGCCTGGTTTAAGCATGCGGCCCCGGGTCTTGGCGATCTGCACAACGTCTTGAGGTTTGGACGATTCCGTCGGCACAGGTGACCGTGGCCGACAAGGCCTTTCCAGGATGTCCCATGACAGAACACATCGAGTGGCAAACGCGGTAATCCATTGACCAAATCCGTCTGTCTTGCTAGTCTCACCAACAAGTGAGACCTGGAATTTCATTTTCGGATGACGACTTGTGATCATCCGTGGCTTTTGGCTCCAAATAGTCTACACTATGTTACATGCATGATATTACAGCATCACCGCCTCACTTCTGCGCCTTCTTGGCCTCCACCACGGCGGCGGCCTCCTCGTCCGCCATCATGGCCTCGATGTCTCCGGACACGAGCCAGTCCTTGACGCTGTCGACAATCTTGTCGAGCGACTCGCCGCCGTTGATGACGTCGTCCAGGTTGTAGACGTCGATCCCCGCGCGGTGGTCCGTCACGCGGTCCTGGTTGTAGTTGTAGGTCCTGATCTTGTCGCTGCGGGTGATCTTGTGCTTGGAGAGCACAGAGTTGCGCAGCTGGGCCGCCGCCTCCTCCCGCGCCTCGCGCCGGATCAGCGCCACCCTCGACCGGATCAGCTTCCAGGCGTCCTCGCGGTTCCGCGACTGCGACCGCGAGTCCTGCATGCTGACCACCGTGCCCGTGGGGATGTGCGTCATGCGGATCGCCGACTCGGTCTTGTTGACGTGCTGCCCGCCCGCGCCCCGCGCCCTCATGGTCTCGATCTTGACCTCGGACGGGTCGATGTAGAAGTCGCTCTCCGGGTTGTTGATGTCCTCGACGGCGTCGCCGCTGCCGCTCTCCTGGAACGACGGGAGGACCCACACGGCCACGGCGCTCGTGTGCACGCGGCCGTTCTTCTCCGTCGCGGGGATCCGCTGCACGCGGTGCATCCCCGCCTCGCCGCGGAACAGGTCGTACGCGCCCGGGTCCTGGACCTCGATGACGGCCTCCTGGAGCGGGCTCTCGCCGGCCGCCGTGGACTGGTCGCCCGCGGCGTCGGCCGTCTCGTACTTGATCACCTGCGCGCGGTACCCCCTGCGCGAGCAGTACTGCTTGTACATCCGAAACAGCGTGTCCGCGAAGAAACGTCCCTCGAGGCCCCCCGGCCCCGGGCGGATCTCGAGCAGGCAGGGCATGTGCGCGTAGGGGTCCTTGGGCGTCAACGAGGCCGAGAGCTTGCGCGAGAGGGCCGACAGCTGGCCGTTTGTCGAGTCGAGCTCCTCGGCGGCCATCTCGCGGAGTTCTTTGTCCTTGGAGCCCAGGAGGCCGTTGAGCTCCGCGATGGAGCTCGTCGCTTGTTCCCATTCGCGGAGGGCTGCGACGACGCTCGAGAGCTCGCCGATGCGGCGCGCCGTCTTGGTGTCGTAGTCTGATTCGAGGGAGCGGGAGAGGGCATCGTGTTCGGTGGCGAGGTTGCGGGCGCGTTGGAGGAGGGCGGGCGGGAGGTGTGCGGTTGTGTCTGCCAGGGTTAGCCCGTGAGCTTGCGGGTGTAGACGATGGCGATGGGGAGCTTGCCTGAGCTAGCACGGCGGATGAATTGGGTGCTCCTGGGCTTCAGAAGCCCTCCCAGGCAACGACGACACACCCATGGTGCCGCGAGCATAATCGAGCGTAGATTTGGGGGCTGGCGGGGGAGAATTGGCGAAATCTGGGGCGGATTGGGGTGCCCGTGAAATAAAAAAATTAAAAAAAGGTTCGGTCGCAGATGGTCTCGATCTGCAAGAGCTTCGGTACAAATTCCGCGCCAGCGCAAATGCTCACAATTCCATCCCCAAAAATTCGACTTACATAATACGTATCTTCATCTCACTAACACGCACCACCAGGCCATTGCCTTTCCACGCATCCAACTCTTACACCCATAATTACGAAACCGAAATGCTCGTCCCGGCCTTCTACCAACATATTCTTGAAAGCCGCCCTCCACCTCAAGGCGGCTTTCCTTCAGACATTGCAGAATATCCCTCAATTAATTGCACCTGAAGACTACACAGACATGCCGTGAGGTTCGCTCTCGCGAGATGCTCTTCCCGTTACCGGCAAGCGGCAGAGCTTGCGCTTTTCGGGCCAGCCCTCCGTCTCCAGTAAAGACGTTTTAGCTTCCTAGGCCTGCAAACTTCCCTCTCGTAACGCCCTTCCGTTGACACGCGTTCCAAATGACAGCCTTCACCCCACATTTAACCGCTCCTGGCCCATTCCATCGGCGCCGAGGCATGCGGCCCGATGCAGCCTCAGCTTCTACGCAACTCGCAGCTCAGCTACAACTCTGCAGTAACCCGCAGTCGGGTTAAGCTTGAATCCTCGAGGCTGCTATTTGTAATCAACTTGGTCTAGTGTCCGTTGTCAATCAGGCCCCGCCTGCATGATCCTTCGCTCCTCAGACCGCAGGGTGCGAAGGAATTATGTCTTCGGAAACGGGTATCGCTAGATGAGTCAAGCCGCTCATGCGCACTATATATCCCAACCTTCTCTCAAACGTTCAGCGCCATTGAACACCATACAACTCTTCAGCTTCATCCTCACACTCCATTTCTAGTCAATCCTAACCTGGGAATCCCAGTCCCCCGAGACCCTCTCTTAGCCACGTCCCCGCCACTCACAATGGGCTTCGTACTGTTCATCGCCAACAAGCGCTATTCCAGCTGGTCCATGAGACCCTGGGTACTCCTCAAAGCCCTCGGCATCCCTTTCGAAGAACGCCTCCAGACCTTCGTCGCCGGCCTCCGCCAACCCGCCTTCCTGGCCTTTTCGCCCACCGGCAAAGTCCCAACCCTGGTCGACGGCGACACCACCGTCTGGGACTCCCTCGCCATCGTCGAGTACATCGCCGAGGCCCATACGGCCGCCTGGCCCCAGGACAAAGCCGCCCGCGCCTTCGCCCGCAGTGCCGCCGCCGAGATGCACACCGGCTTCGGGGCTATCCGCGACCAGTGCTCCATGAACGTGGCCCTGCGCATCGATCTCGGCGGGCCTCCCGACGCAGCGTTGCAGCGTGACCTCGATCGACTGGATCAGCTGTGGACCGACGGCCTGACGCGGTTTGGCGGGCCGTTCCTGGCGGGCAAGGAGTTTACTGCGGCGGATGCCTTCTTTGCGCCCGTCGCCACGCGGATTCAGACGTTTGGCCTGACGCTTTCAGAGCCTGCGATGGCGTATGTGCAAACGCTGTTGGAGCATCCTGCTGTCAGCCAATGGGTCGAGGAGGGCATTGCCGAGACCGAGCGGGAGCCGTTCCATGAGGAGGACGTACGGAGAGGACGCAAGGTTCTACAGGACTTGTCTCAGCCCCGGTAAGGGGGCATGTCGTGTGTGGTAGGATGAAGTAAAGGCCAGTTGAAATTTATCTCAAGCGCAAGTCGAATAATAATACCAGAATGGAACACGTAGTCAGCGATATCATCCGCGTCCACGAAATACAGGGACACAGTCCCCTTCACTCAGGGTTGTACCTTTTTAGCTCCCTGTTGGGAAGGCCCTGGGCTCCCAATCCATTTCTTCGAGCTGGCCCGTCCCGTCCGAGACGCAAGCCGTCCACCATTGTTTCGAGTAGCTACTTTTCCTCGCCCAGACCCAGCTTCATCGCCATGCACTGCTGCCCTTCCTCACAAAACCAAAGGGGGTTTTTTTTTCTTCCACGATCGGGCTGGCGTGCTATTCTTAGGGAATCCTAAGAAACCTGGGGGGTTGACTGCTTGTTCCGGACGACCAGCAGGACGTTATTGGCCAAGTAAGGGCAGGGATTGCGGATGAGACCAAGCACCCAGATAAATAAGCTCAGCGGTAAGAAATGATTTTTTTTCCGTCAACTTGCAGAGAGGAGTCAAAACACCCTCCAAATTCCTGAACTCGCAGATGCGCTTGTTGAGGCTGCGGGCGACGTTGGACTCGCCGTCGGACTTGAGCTTGGCCACTTCGGTCTTCAGCTCTTTGTAAGGGAGGGGGCCGGCGAGGACGTAGGACTCGGCGTCCTCGGGGACATGGCCGGGGCCGGCGGCTACGAAGGCGGCAGAGGCGAGGGCAAGGAAAGAGGAGACACGCATGTTGGCGGCTGTGATAAAGCTCTTCGAGGTAGAAGGATGGATGGTGGCGAGCTGACTTGTCTTGCGTGGAGAGAAGAGTCGAGTTGGCTCAAACTGAACGGCGATATAGGAGCTTCTATCTCCAGGGTCTCGAAGAGCTGTTTGAACGAGGCCTGATACGTAGATACCAGTGATAGCCCTCGACTAGGCACATATGGCGCCCAATTTCCAAAGATGGGGACAGTCCCTTGGCTCACCCGCAGTACTTGCTCGGAACATTGGCTGAGGGATGAGATATTCCACCCATGATGGATACGGAGTGATCAAGGTGGGTGGAGTTCAGCCAAGGTTACAGCTTTCAATATTGCTTTCCAAGCCACGGTCGAAGGACCGGGTGGTGCCGTGTTCATCAAGTGCGGTGGGCTCTCAGCAGACGACTGGGAAGTTTGAAGCATCCTCCTGGCTTGTGGGTATGGCAACATAGGGCGTGTTGGGATGAGCTTCTATTCGGCTGAGTTGGTCAGGCCCGAACATGACTGGCTTCGGGTGAGGCTAGTATGTGATGGAAGTCATCAAGCTTCTCGGGGGACAGGGGGCCTGTCAGAATGTGACATCGAATCCTTCGCCTCATAGGGACGGGGCCAGCAAGGGTGAACACGGAAGATGCCTAGCCTAGACCTGAGGGACTTAGTAGCGAGACAGGTTCGTGAGGCCCTTGACGATCCCAGCATTGGATAACACGTAAGTTGTGGCCCAGTGACTTGAGTCGATATACCAAACGTGCTGTCGCTGCAGAAATGCCGGCGCTGGGTGGATGAAGTGTGGATGGCGGTGGAGCTGTTGGTCGAAAATTGGCTCCATTTTGTGGGGGGAGGAGTCGCGTGAGAGCGGTCCGCACCCACAGAATTGATATTTTGGTTCCTGTAGAAAACGGTCAACCAGCAGTAAGCCTGCGCACAACTCAAACAGCCCTGATGGTCTAGCGGTATGATTCTCCCTTAGGGTTTTCTTCACGACGATTCATTCTGGGAGAGGTCCCAGGTTCGATCCCTGGTTAGGGCCCAATTCTTTTGCACTTTCCTCCAAGTTCGGCAAGGCTCATTTTTGTTTGTTTGACCGGCCTCGTGAATATTTAAAGTTGATGGACGAGATGGCGGCTGGGCGGCTGTGGTCGGTGCGCAGGCCAACGTCGACCGCAGCAAGGGCGTGGCTTGGACACTTCACATTTGCCCATCGTGTTTTGTTTGTGCCGCCAAAATGTCGTATGGAGAAGTACAACAGGAAGCAAGTGAGGTCAACTTCCGTTGGTCGGGCCTTCACACCATGAGAGGAGAGTGAAGCTGGTTGGTCAGGTTCTACATCGGGCCAACAAGACATACAGACGAAGGGCCGTTGACAGTGGCCGGCGGCAAGAGACTCTAGGCAAGGCAGACTTGGTTGATGCGGGAGGCCCTCGACTCCGGACTGGCCTGTTATTGGATGGGGGAAAGCAATGGCGACTGCCTCGTGGGTGAACCAACGGACGAAGGCGCCTTTGGGTATTCTAAGATGTCAGGGCTTTCTTCTTCTTCGTCTTCTACAAACACAACCGTATCAAGACTCTAACTCACCTCGTCCGCGGGCTCGTCTTTCAAATCTCCAATCCACCGACTGAAAATAAATCACCAAGATGGACTGCAGTTGCTTCTTCGAGCGTCTCTTTGGCCAACTCTCGCAGCCTCAACAGCAGCCAGCCTCTATGGAGAAGCAAGCTGGTGTCATCATCGACCAGCCTGTTCAATCCGCTCAAGATGCTGCCAGCGAGTTCGTTGACATTCTGCGCACAGCCGAGAAGGGCGGTAAGAATCCCGAGCGCCGTCTCAGGAATATCGTCACGGCCAACTCATGGACGGAGGAGCTTGCAAAGTACATCCTCCAGGGTGTCGAAGCTCTCGTCCGACACCGCGACACCATTGGCCAGGTTGTCAGAGAGGCTATGGACAAGTCCACCGATGCCGCCGAGAGCGTCTTCGAATTCGCAAAGGATCACCCGGTGTTCGTCACAATCATCGCCATTGGCGTCTTGGTCATCATTGCTCCCTGGGTTCTCGAGGCCCTCGGCTTCGGCGAGCTCGGCCCTGTTGCCAGTAAGTCCCACATCACGCATCTTCCGTTGTCTTTTTGAATCAACGCTGATGTTTTCCTGGAGACACGTTTGCCTCTTGGTGGCAGGCCCGATACGTGGGATACGTACCCAAGGGATCTCTGTTCTCCTTCTTCCAGCGCCTCGGAATGGTATGGAAATGAGCATTGGCTGCTATATGCAATGAAAGGTGGCACAGGCAGAATCTGGGCTATAGCAATGTTTCCGTCGTCAGCTAGTTGAAAACAAAGAAGGATCTTAGGATGTGTGAAATGGAGACAGCACCCAACAACTGTCAGTCACCTTGTGGCCCACTGGCAAGGCTGCCTCCGGACAGGTGATATTTTGCACGCAGCCTGCGTTGGAAGCCAGCCAGCCCATAAATGATAGATACATATATAACCCGGGCTCCTTTCCCTTCTTCTTCATCGCCGCGCACTCCCAACCCCCTCCTTCCACTGTCAAGGCTCCCTTACTTACTTCGCCTCTTGCCAATACAATACACACCACACTACACAATACAAAAGAGTCCAACAGATATCGTCAAGATGTTTGCCTTCCTCGCCTGGCCTGTGCTCTTCGCTCTTAAGCTCTTCGGCTTCGGGCCCCTTGGCCCCATCGCTGGTCAGTTTTCATCTCGGGTATTGTGTCCTGCTAGACCTGCTGCTAATCTATTTTCTACAGGTACTATGGCCGCCTTCTGGCAGGCCTTCTGGTATGGCGCAGCTGTTCCCGCCGGCGGAGTATTCGCGTTCCTTCACCGCATCGCCATGACATGGTGAATCTAGATCCCGAGGTCAGCACGAATTTCATGCCGCCTTCCGACCGATATCGTATATTGCGTAGGATCACAGAAGTTGGCCCAGCTGTGGATGTCCTTGGCAAATCAAGAGTCGTAGCGTGGAACGTGGCATGAGATTTTACTGTTATCCGGCGGGTTATATCACTCGAGGGGTGGCTCAATAGCAATAAGCATCTCTACATAAGGACTCAAAGAGTCAGAACCCTTTACCAATGGCTTTATCACTTCACCTTTTCCCTCTGGACTTGGAATGGTGTTGCCGTTTTGTTTTTCCCGCTTGGCTGCTTCACCGTGCCTTCACGCTGCCCTGCTACTAGGTCACTTCTAAGGATTCAAGTGAGTCATACTGTCTGTCACCTGGAGCCGATCCCGTCGGGTGTTTGGCAAAGTGACAAAGGGGGACGCCTTCGAAGCCGTCTAACTAGAGGACTCTCATAGGGTGCTTGTTGTGTCTTGAGTCTTTGAGTTCAAGCCACCCGGAACCCTTTCTCTTGTCCATGCGGTGATTTGTTCATGCTTACCTGCAGTTGGGTATGGTCCGACGTTTGCCTCTCGTTAATGTTGGAGACACAGCTAACACAGCTAACACAGCTAAGAGATTGAGGACGGAGGAGTATACACTTGTGAATCAAGATCATATCCGTGTTTCTATCTGAGGTCAACAACCCACCCTTGCGAAATTCAAATCTGGTCCTGTGCCGCTTTCTTGTGCTTAGGAATCCCAAACCTACAGGCCAAGTCCAAGAACGAAAACCATGCCATGTTCGAGAGTAATTTTATTGACACTCACCTTCGAAATTACTTACTGCGAGAAAACGGTTGTGACAGATACATTAGAAATGCTCAAAGCCGGCCTCGGCACGTGATGCTGTCTACTGTGGACGCGAAGAAGACCACATAACAAACAGTTTGGCTCCAGTTCCTGTGATGAAAGGCATCTTGCCAGGACAAGGCTGCGTTCTGTGTCTCTTCCTCATCAGTATCACTAGTTTTCTTTTCCAGCTTTCTCTTTTCAAAACCTTTCTTGTTGGTTACTTAACGATCTGTACGAAACGCCAAAACACTCAAGTCCTCCAACCTCCAAGAACCCCAAACAAAACTCGCAAGATGGCTCTCCTTGAGATGACAACCTACCTTGCCCTCCTCATCCTCGGATTTTTCAGCTCCCTCTTCGCCGCAGGCTACCGCTCCATCCAAAAATTCGGCTCCATCATCGTCGCCGTCTTCGCGTGGTTCACGGACGTGACCCTCGGTATGATCATCAGACTGTTCATAACCCCAATTCTCTCGTGGATGGGCTACGGCCCCAAGGGCTCCATCGTCGGTAAGTGGCATTAGCAATACGGGGCACCCTGTGAGGCGTCTCGAGAAACCAGAAGACTGACCGCGTCTTCGGGCTAGGATTTCTCGGCTCCGCCTCCATGATTCTCTACGGCGACTTCATCCCCATGACGGAGTTTGTTGCTCATCTGCAGCGGATGGCTACCGCTTGGTACACAGACTGGTGAGGCGTTGCGGCGCGGGAAACGCTGGCGTGCCGGACAAATGTGAGCACGATCCAAAAACGAACACGTTAGGTCGGGAAATGCGGTCTGCAATTCGAGCCAGATCCAGCCGTATCGTCGATGCGGATCCCCTTACTGGACACCAGCTCCTATTCGGTCCCTGTGAGGAGACAGGAGAAAGCACCCATGTTGCAATGACGGCAGTGATGAGGACTTTTCTCATTCAACGAGACTATGCTATACACCATCAAGATACAGCCTGCCGATGCACAGGCAGATCGTCAAGAGTTGGTTTGGCCTTCATTTCGAGAGTTGCAACAGTGACATTACAAAGTACAGTCCCCTGCTTCTCAGGGTAGTCCACCGTTATCGGGACATGGCATGCAGGTATTGTATCATTGTCGAAATTTTCCCTAATCCTCAAAACGCCCGAAAAGCCACCACGCGGGGAATCATAGCCGCAGAGCCAAGCTATCCGACATCGGCGGCTTTCTATGCCTCCTCCGTCGAAATGCCCGCAAACGCCTCCTTCTCTCCAGCCTCGTTGTCCGTCACAGGCTCCGTCGTGTTCCACACATCCTGCCGCAGCGCCTTGTCCTCCTCGTCCTCGACCACGCCGAACTTGGTCACGCTGAACTCGGGCATGCGGCGCCGCTCCTTGGCAAGGATGCCGCCGCTCTTACCGGCCCGGCGCCTGCGCTCCTGCTCGGCGTCGCGCTGGATCGCCGCCTTCTCGCCCGCGACGTCGAGCATCGTGCCCTCGAGGCTGAGGTAGCCGTGGTCGCCGCTGACGCCGACGTCGAAGGCCTTGATGCGGAAGCGGACGCGGCCCTTGACCTTGTCGCCGCTGCCGTCGACCCAGAAACCCGTCGTGTGGATCTGGCCCACGGCGCCGTGCTCGTCCTCGGCGGTGCGTGTGGAGGCGTTGTCGTCAAAGGGGTCGGCGACGTAAGACGCCGCCTCGGCGGAGCCGGCGTGGACCCAGCGCCATTCGGGCGGCAGGCGCGTCGACTCGATGCTGGCGTTGAACTTGCCCCAGCAGACGACGCCGATGTGGCCCTCGTTCTCGAGGTTGATACTGCCCTCCATCCAGGCGCCGCGCCGGGGCACGAAGAGGTCGACGTCGACCGTCACGTAGCCGAAGCCGACGGCGTACTCGTCGACGGACACGAGGTCGCAGTGCTCGCTGTCGTTGGTGGCGGCGTGCCGGCGGCCGGGCTGCTCCGAGACGGCGACGTTACGGAAGGCGAGGAGGACGCCCTTGAGCTCCGGGACGTAGCGGTTCACGAGCGGTTCGAGGTGCTGCGACGCCGCGGCCGTGCAAGGCGTGTCCCAGCCTATGGGGTAGAGGGGGAGGTATAAGGAGACGGTCTGGGTGAAGAAGGGGAATTGGGGCTTGGACGGAGCGTCGGGGGGCTGGTGGACTCGGGATGTTGCTTTCGTCTTCGCGGGGGAGTCGACGTCCATGGCATCGTCGTCGTCGTTGGCTGCAGGTTCGGGAGACGCCGCCTTGATCTTCTTGGCCTTCTTTTCCTTCTTTTCGCTTGCCGGTGCGGCGGCGGTTTCGACAGAGGAATCCTCGAGGCCGTCCTCCGTCTCCTTGTGTTGTGACTTGCGCTTCTTCTTCTTGTCCTTCTTCTCTTTGCGCTCGGCGTCGGACGCATCTTCTTCGGCCTCGCCTACTGACTTTCCGTGCTTCTTGTCCTTCTTCTTCTTCTTCTCGGGCGACGGCTCGCCATTGGTGGTCGTCGGGGCGGCCAGCGAAAGGTCCTGGGATCCCGAGGGAGGCTCCTCGTCGTCGTCGTCGTTGGCGTCGTCCTGGGCCACGCCTATGCTCTTGGTGCGCTTGTGCTTGCGCTCCTCGCCGGCCTCGGCATCCTCCTCCTCGCGTAGGCGCTTCCTCTCCTTCTTGTCCTTCTTGTTCTTCTTGTCGGACTTGTGTCCATTGGTCACCGGGGAGTCGGTTGCCGCCATGATTGCGGGTTTGCGGTGTCTTTTTGTTGTTTTGTCGTCGATCTCGCCCGGCGGGTCGCGAGGTGGCTGCGTTCCCGATTTTTCGAAAAAAGGTTCACCTCTCTCAGCCAAAAAAAATTTCGAGGGAAAGTTCACCGATCGGTGGTGGGGTCGCCCGTCTCCCGCGCCTGGGCCGCCCAGCCTGTCAGACAACACCGTGCCGACAGGGATGGCTCGGTGGACTGGTCGGTACGTACCAAGCCCGTTCCATCTCGGGGTATTCGAGGCTGACCGCCTTCCTCTCCCGAACAACGAACTTCGACAGCAATCCAAAGCAATTGACGAGTTTCACATTAGCTACCGGAGCTCGGAGCGCTGCAGCCCTTGATGTGGAGACGGCCGGTCGAGAGCCGCTTACACGCGGGATTTCTGACCTCTGTGGCCCGGTTCAGGATACGACGGGCGAGATGAACGACGCGGGGTTGGACGGTTCTCGCATCCGTTCCCCTCATTGCTCCCTACAGCTCCCGACAGCTCCCTAAACAGACGCCCCGCCACCTTTCAAGCACGTCTTGAGATGGCGTCAGTTCCGAGGGGTCGTAGCACAACTTACAAATGCAGTTTCAGCGGGGGGACTCTGGCGTGCCGTTATCGCTTGATGGGATGCAACTGATATCATATAATTCCAGCCGTGCTCCCACCTCTCGAAGGAGTTGCGATCGTACTGTTCTGCAAAACATTTCATCATTACTCCGCATTGCAAACCCCCACTTCAAAGTATCCTGAACTTGGCAGCTCATATATGTAATCTCACCTGTCGGCACATTACCATGTCGACTTTCAGCCCGTCCAAAATCCTCGTCTTTGGCGCGACGGGTAACATTGGCCTATTCATTACCGAGGCCCTACTGGACGCCAGCCCCTCGTTCGACCAAATCACCATCTTCACGTCACCTGCCACGGTCGACAAGAAGGCCTCCTTGCTCGACGGCTGGAAAAAGAAGGGCGCCAAAATCATCAGCGGCGACGTCGACGACAACGAACAGATCAAGGCCGCCTACAAAGATGCCGACACCGTCATCTCGGCGCTGGGCAGGAACGTAATTGAGAAGCAGATCGACCTGATCAAGCTGGCCGAGGAGACCGACTCTGTCAAGTGGTTCTTCCCCTCCGAGTACGGCACGGACATCGAGTACAGCGCAAAGAGCGCCCATGAGAAGCCTCACCAGGCCAAGCTCAAAGTGCGCAAGTACATCCGCGAGAACGTCCAGCGGCTCAAGTACACATACCTGGTAACGGGTCCGTATGTCGACATGTACTTGACGCTCCCCGCCATCGCGCAGGAAGCCGGTGGTTTTGATACGGGAAACCACAAAGCTGTCTTGGTCGAGGACGGCGAGGGCAAGGTCGGACTGATCACTATGAAGGAGTGAGTGCCAAAGCCATCTGATTTATGTGTCATCTAGTTGATACTGACTCCGTCTAGTGTGGGCAAGACTCTGGTCGCTTCGCTCCGTCACCCCGAGGCATCCTTCAACCGGGCCCTGAAGGTGCAGTCCTTTGTGGCGACCGGCAAGGAGATCCTGTCCGAGTATGAGAAGCAAACTGGCGCCAAGTGGGAGGTGACTTACTCACCGCTGCAAAAGCTCAGGGAGGCCGAAGAAAAGGCATGGGCCGAGGGTGTGCCTTATGCCACCATCTTCACTCTGCGACGCATTTGGGCCGAGGGCGGCACGTTGTACGAGAAGACGGACAACGAGAGGATTGGCCTTGGGCCCAACGATGTCGAGACATTGGAGGTGGCCGTGAAGCGATCATTGGGTAAGGCTCAGTAGAAACACTTGAGAAAGGAACAATTGAAGATTCATATTTGTTTGTAGATTTCAAAGCGAGGCTACGAAGCAATTAGAATTGACGCAACTGACGGTTTGATTCCGGTCAGGCTCTCTACAAGATAGGAGGGTGTGTATCAAATCACAGTTCACACCCGTCAAAATTTCCAATAAAACAGGAGCAATGTTGTTGTCTTGAAGCCATTGCGACCTGATTCAATTGAGATGGACTCACCAAACACGGCTTTATCCAATGGCCAGGTGCAGCGGGGACGACAGCGCTAGCCTCCAACGGGTCCCGGCCCGCTCGCGTAACCTGGAACATGCCCGTGGGGTTGCTGAGGAGCTCCGGATCAGGAACCGCTGAACGCTGAATGCTGAATGCGTAACAGTGATGTATGACAGCTGAGGCATGTGGGCGGCTCCCACGGGCACTGCTTGCTGACTTCCCCAGCTTTCCCGTGCCCAGATCCGTATTCGCTTGCTTTATCGTCCCGAGTCCCTTTCCGCCCTGAATCCCTTGCCCCAACCAAAGCTTCCCGCTTCATACACAGCATCCCTGAATTCACTCTCGACGGCATATTCAGTCCTCCAACATCGAGTGTGGTCACCATGGCTCCCTCGGGTCTTCGGCAGTGCATGCACGATGTTAGCCTCTATCTGATTGTCTTGATTCTTGTCTCGACCTTGGGCCCCCTGCAGTTCGGCTTCCACCTGGTACGTATTGCATCACCCTTCGTGGACCCTGATCTCGAGTTGCTTCCGCCCGTCGCGTGAGAAACTCTTGCTAACCAGCTGCGACCGTCGTCTAGGCCGAGCTCAATGCACCGCAAGATGTCCTCACCTGTCGGAAGAAGTCCATTGCGGCCAAGGGCATCATGCTGAAATGGGTACACGCCAAATCCCCCGATACCGAGGGCTGGCTTCCCGACTGCATCCCCATGACCGATGCCGTTTTCGCAACCGTCTCCTCCATCTTCACCGTCGGAGGCCTTGTCGGAGCTCTCTGTGCCGGTCCCTTCTCTTCGAAACGCGGCCGACGTCCTGCCATGCGGGTCACTGCCATATTCTACATCATTGGTGCCGTTGTTGAGACCCTTGCTGGAGGGGCTCCCGCTCTGGCGATCGGCCGGTTCTTCACAGGTGCCGCGGCGGGCGCGTCGACTGTCATTGTTCCGCTCTACATCAGCGAGATCGCACCGCCTAAAGAGCGTGGTCTGTTCGGGGCCATGACCCAGGTCTCGATCAACGTTGGCATCCTGCTTGTCCAAACATTGGGGTTCTTCTTGAGCTACGGAAAGGCATGGCGATGGATTCTGGCCGCGGGTGTCTTCGTTGCCTTGGGCCAGGCCTTCGGTCTGTTGCTGATTCCCGAGAGCCCCGCTTGGCTCGCTGCCAACGGTGATGCTCCGAGAGCCCGCCGTACGTTGCAGCGGATTCGCGGCAAAAACTTTGACATCCGCGAGGAAGTTGAGAGTTGGGATGGAGAGGTCCACGCCGAGCAAGAGGGTCTTCTGGCCCAGGCCGACGATGTCCCGCCCGTGTCTCCTGGTCTCCCCAAGCATAGCTCGCCCGTCCACCTCGGCTTCTTCCAAGTCATCAAGGATCCGCTGACCCGACCTGCCATCGCTGCCGTCGTCGGTATCATGTTTGCGCAGCAGCTGTGTGGTATCAACTCGATCATCATGTACTCCGTGTCTCTGTTGACGGACCTCCTCCCCGTGAGCTCGGCCTTGCTGACGATTCTGATCTCCGTGGTCAACCTCATCACCACCGCTGCATGCTCTCCGCTGCCGGACAAGCTTGGCCGGAAGAGGTGCATCCTGATCTCAATCATTGGACAGGGCACTAGCTCGTTCATTCTGGCCCTCTCGATCCAGTTTGGAGTCAAGATTCTGTCAGCTGTGTCGGTTGTGACCTTCGTGGCCTTCTTCGCGGTCGGCCTGGGGCCTGTCCCCTTCATCCTGGCCTCGGAGCTGGTGGGACAGGAAGCCGTCGGCGCTACTCAATCTTGGTCTCTGGGATCCAACTACATCGCAACCTTCCTTGTCGCTCAGTTCTTCCCCATTGTCAACAACGCACTTAACCAGTGGCTTGGGGGTGCCGGTTGGGTATACTTCCTCTTCGCCGGGTTTGCTTTGCTGTTTGCCCTTTTCGTTTCAGTCAAGGTTCCTGAGACGAAGGGTAAAAAAGATGTCGATGAGGTCTGGGGCCGAACTCGACGGCTTGATTAAGACATACACGTTCTCGGCTATCACATGCTTGCACTAGTGTCATTTGGATGGGAAAAACGTCTGGCGTCGGAATATTTGCCGGGACTGATGGGTATTATTAATAGACGATCTAAATTTGAAACAACCGTCTGCTTCTGACCGTTTGCTCCAGTTGCAAGATGCCGGCTCTGACACCGTCGACGACGAAGACTTGCCTGCCCTTGTTCTCGCCGTATACGTCCGTGGCCGAGTTGCGGATAATGTCCTCCAGCCCAGCCATGCCGGCACATCCCATGACGACGCAGCGCACATCTCCGCTGCTGAGAAGCTTCTTGGTGGCTTGCTCGAGCTTGCTCCTCACTTCTGCTGGGCTGATGTGGTGAAAATCTCCGGCTGTCAAGCCAGTCGATGTGACCCCGCCGAACTTGACATTCTCTGACTGCTCTCTCTGGCCCAGATAGCTCTTGACTCCTTGGCTCAGGTGCTTCTCCCAGAATTCGCCCGTAGTGACGACGCCCCATTTGGATGAGAGGTACGAGGCAGTAGAGCTGTGAGGCAAGAGTGCTGTCGCGGTGAGAATGCTTGCTTCGAAGATACCGGTGACGGCGAGAGACGAATGGAACTGGCGAGAGAGCTTCTCGACGAGCGTATGGACGCTGTAGCATGCGACGAGGACGCCGTCGTATTGGTCAAGCTTGCCGCTGTTGACGAGGTCCTTGACCACGACCTCGGTGCTCAGTTGGATGTCAGCATCATCGTTGATGCTCGCTGGACTTTCGGAGGGTGCTGTGTATGTGTGGATCTCGAGGGACTGACACACAAGTCAGCCTCTGCCGCCGCCTTCTTTTCTTTTTTTGTGTTTTGTTTGTGTGAGATATGGCATTCTTAAACCCCGGCTTACATCGTGCAAGGGCATTGCTTGTATGGCCCTCTCCATGCCCCTCGTCATATCCTCTGACGAATTGGGATTGATCACGAGGATCTTGATGTTCCGTCGAAGGACGCGGGTCGTCATGGTTGCTGCTTTGAACAAAACAGAGCCTGCAGTGTGTATCTCAGCTAACACCAAGCCCGCGCAAATCCAGGTGAAAAATGAGTGTGAAGCTACCGTACTCCACGTCCTTCAAGCTCCCTCATCCATGTCGAGTGTCCCGCCGAACAGCGGCCTTCAACAGGTGGAGATTCTTCCGTCAATGTGGGGCTCTGCCGGTCCGCTGACGCGCTGCAGCTTGGTGCGAGAGCACTTTCCTCAGTGACAGTGCACACCAGTGTTCGCTGCGGGGTATCACGTGATACAAACCAGCTCAGCCACCTCTGGGCTTGACGATCCAGTTGCAGGAGACTGGGAGGCAGCGAACCCAACCCAACCCCACTATCGACGACACAGACGTAACAGCTTCCCGGGCGCTCTCCCCAACCACACCTCATCTCACTCCCCCCCTTCCGACAGAAGCTCCCATCTCGCAAGCTTATAGCTTCTGCTTTCACAATGGCAGCCGAGGCCCCCATCGGTAAGACGCAATGCCCCCGATGCAGCAGCACTGGCAGTTGCTTAGCTGTGTTGCTGCCACAACTGTTCCCGTCCTTGGTGCTGCGATTGGGAGGTGGCTGACGCAAGATCCACAGTCCTCGACGGAGGAACAGGTTTCCTCAAGGTCGGCTACGCAGCGCAGAACTTCCCCGAATTCCAGTACCCTTCCATCGTCGGCCGACCGATCCTGAGAACCGAAGAGAAGGGTGAGGACAGTGATGTGGCCATCAAGGATATCATGTGCGGTGACGAAGCCGCTGCCGCCCGGACGATGCTCCAGATCAGCTACCCGATGGAGAACGGTATCGTCAAGAAGTGGGATGACATGCAGCACCTCTGGGACTACACTTTCTTCGAGAAGATGAAGGTTGACCCGCGCGGCCGCAAGATCCTGTTGACCGAGCCCCCGATGAACCCACTGCGCAACCGCGAGCAGATGTGCGAGGTCATGTTTGACCGCTATGGATTCGGCGGTGTCTATGTTGCGATCCAGGCCGTGCTGGCCCTCTACGCCCAAGGTATGTCACTCCCGCAAGCTTTCCGGTCCCTCAATTGGAAACGGTACACGTGGGGCTGACATTGGCCGCGTCTTCCAGGTCTCAGTTCCGGTGTCGTCGTCGACTCGGGAGACGGCGTGACCCACATCGTCCCGGTGTACGAGTCGGTCGTCCTGAACCACCTCACCCGCAGATTGGATGTCGCGGGTCGAGACGTCACGCGCAACCTGATTGCGCTCCTCTTGCGCCGTGGATACCCGCTCAACCGAACGGCCGACTTCGAGACCGTCCGCCAGATCAAGGAGAAGCTCTGCTACGTCTCGTACGACCTGGAGCTGGATAAGCGCCTGAGCGAAGATACGACGGTGCTGGTGGAGAGCTACACGTTACCCGACGGCCGTGTCATCAGGGTGGGTAGCGAGCGTTTCGAGGCGCCCGAGTGCCTGTTCCAGCCTCACCTCGTGGACTGCGAGCAGCCCGGTATTGCCGAGTTCCTGTTCAACACGATCCAGGCCGCGGACGTCGACGTGAGGTCGTCGCTGTTCAAGGCCATCGTGTTGTCTGGTGGTAGCAGCATGTACCCGGGCCTTCCGTCACGCTTGGAGAAGGAGCTCAAGCAGCTGTGGCTGACGCGAGTTCTGGGCGGCAACCCGGAGAGATTAAACAAGTTTAAGGTCCGGATAGAAGACCCGCCCCGCCGGAGACACATGGTGTTCCTCGGAGGTGCGGTGCTGGCCAACATCATGGCCGACAAGGAGGGCATGTGGGTGACCAAGGAGGAGTGGGATGAACAGGGACCGCGTGTGCTTGAGAAGCTCGGCCCGCGATAAGCGGTTGTTCTCCCCCAGATTGGAGGTCGTCTTAGTCTTGGTGGTAGACCTAGCATGCATGTGGCACGTCTTAGAGCCTCGTTTTTGTTTTCTAACGAAAAAGTTGAAGTCTTCTCACGAGACGGCAATCCCGAGCGTGCATTTCCCTATGAAGCCGTCCAAGCGTTTGAGGCATTAGGTAAGGCAAAAGAGCAAGGGAACATCGCGAGATTTGAGCCGGCCTGCCAACACCGTGTATCGGTCCCTGATTTTGGCACTGTGATCAAAGGCAGCGGCTTGCCGCTACCAGTGATAGCGACGCCCTTACGAAATCGAAGCCACGCCGCCTCGCCTGTCCCATCCTTGTGAAACGTCGCTTCAACTCACTCTTTCTCTCTCATCTGGGACTTTATCCTCTCACTTGCTTTCGACAGTCAGCGACCATCCGACGACCCGCTCGCTCGCTCGCTCACTCTTGACTCTTTCGTGGACCACCTCACCAGTCGCTTCTCTCGCATTGGGATATGCTGCCCAGGCCTCTCCGCACTCCATTCCGCCACCACTTGGTACCGCACACAGTAAACACCGAAAACGCGTGACGCCGAGCATCGCATTGCAGACATAGAGGCACAGATTACTTGCGCAACCGAGCCTTTCGGAAGGACGTTGCCATCTTCCAGCCGCGCCTACATCAGAGAGGTTCTTCGGGGACTTGCATTCACATCCGCCAACGTCCCGAAGATCCGGCCGAGATTGTCCAGCGACCCAGAAGTCGCCGCGTGGCACCCGCGCATTTCCTTTGATCTCCGAGCCTCACAATTGAAGAGAGAGGACGCTCCCGCCATATCGGTGACCCCCGCGCGCGTGCACAGAGAGATTCGCCCTGAACCAGCCGCGCAGCCAACAACTAACTTGTTGTTATTGTTGCCTGGGTTCGTATATTCCTTTTTGGCGCGTCCGACGTGCAGGGCCGTTTGGTTTCGGGCATTACATCCGTCTCCCGCGGCACAGGACTGTCCAGAAATACCCAGGCACGCACACCACCACCTAGACACCCTACGAGGGAGCATTGCGCCATCCTCCACTTTGCCCGGCTCACGGGGCTCTGGCTGATCCGGCGCCGACGCTTGTACTGGAGCTGACCCTGACGGACGGTGGAGTGAGAAGTCCTGAGTTTTGGCATCTTTCGGCACTAGATCATTGACCCTGTTTTGCCGAACCACCCCTTGGCTTTATTGGAGACTCTGACCGGAGCCACGGTTTCCCAAATTCAGATTTGCGCCGAATAATATCCACTGGGGGATTTGAGTGCCCCATTTTCGCCACGTTCCGGCGGAGTTTCTTGGACCAAACGAAAGCAACGTCCTGGTTCCCGGGACAGGGCATTTGAAGTTTAGTCTCAAAGATCGGGGCGAAGAGAGAGCGGCTGCAATCACGCGTGTTACATTGCAGTTCCGACTCGAGCAAGCAGGGTACGACGAAGCTGAGAAAGAGGAGCAAGAGACTTGACAAAGACCGTACGAATCAACGCGGGTTGAGTTGGAGAAATAACCGGGACCAGTTGGGATCTCGAAGTCGACTCCAACACGAATATCACAGTCCGCAGCGAGCCCTCGCGTCGGATGATGAGTCTGACCAACCCGTCAACCGTCGCCTCGGGCCCTAGCTCGGTGCGGACGGGCAATCTGAAGAGAAGTGTACAGGCAGCGTTTGAAGGTGAGTTTTGACGTTTGCTTGTGGTCCGGTTTATCATACACTTTTTCACAGACGCTCCGTAGCCCTTGGCCGTCACTTCGCCCCCTCAATCCCCCAGTTTTTGCCCTCCTCCCTGACTCGAGTTTGGTGTCAATGTGTGTCGTTCCGAAAGGCAAAGCGAGAGTCAAGCGACGTGCCGAAAGTGAGGGAGATTAGCAACGGGCGGCAAAAAGAGACAAATTCTGATGAGATATACGCTCCTGTTCATCCCCCGCTGCCGCCACCGCCGCCGCCGCCCTCCTCTGTGCGCTGTTGCCCTTTGTTCGATACCGTTTCTCTTCACGTATGATCTTATCCACACTTTCTCCTCTTGTTGATCGACGACCACCACCCCCGGTGTTCCATCCGCCTTGCGTATCGAATCGTATCTCGTCAAATGCACCCCTCCCTCTCCTAATCCTGCATATCTCACGCTGCACTGCGCACACACACACACGCTCTCTCTCTCTCTCTCACTCTCACCCCCGAACACGGTTCCTCCTCTGCGTCGCTGCAACTGCACCGCACAGTTTCACACTCTCAAGTTAATACCCTATCTTGGAGCCGCGAGCTGCTGGGGTATCGGGCTCAGCTTTCGGCCTCGCTTGCTGTTGCTCGCCATTCTCACACTCTACATTTTTGCTTTGCCCCATTTCCCGACAAGACAATTTTCGTACACACCCACTCAGAGACATCCCAGCACACATCCGAACAGCAACCCCCCATCCCAATCCTATTCCTGGCCCCCTCATATCCCATCCTGCCGGGTATCCCGCCTTGGGGAGAATACATATTTTGGGGGGCCCTGCATCTGCATCTGCGCTCTCCTCATTTGCATTCTCCACCGCTCCTTGCATCGCACACGACCGCTCAACCAAGAGGAAGAGGGTTCCGGCGCAACTTCGCGAGAATTTTGCCGTGAAGTGTGTATCGGCGGGTGGCAGGCTGCATTCTTCCGCCCGCGCCGCTCTCTCCCATTGCTATTTAAAGCTTAGAGCATCCAAGCCCTTTGCCTCATTCAGCCCCAGACCCGAGGCCTGTCTCTCCTTGGATCGGCGGTGAGCTCTGCCTGCTTGCCTTGCGGCTATCGTCAGCTGCGTGTCGCTTTCGAAGCCTCACCTGATATTTCCTGCTGACGGACGCAAAGAACCAAGAAGACATGTGTCGTCGTTTGTAGAGCGAGTGCATACCGTGTCCCCCCAAACCTCTTCCTCTCGCCTGCCCACCCCATATATCTCATTTTGTTCTCGAAAAAAAGAAAACAAAAAGGAAGCTTCTACACTCCTCAAACATGTGGAGGGGCATCGGCTACGGCGGCCTACATAGTCACAGCTCCTGTATTTGACATCCTCTCCCGATCTCATCTCGGTCTCCACTTCACTCACCCTCAGCCTTGCTGACCGAAATTCTCACAGACCCGGCGGACCGCGGCCTTGGCCACATCAACTACCAGCCCAAGGTTCGCGTCATCGAGCGGTACAAAGTTGTCGGCTTCATCAGCTCCGGAACCTATGGCCGCGTCTACAAAGCCCTTGGCCGCCAAGGCCAGACGGGCGAGTTTGCGATTAAGAAATTCAAACCTGACAAGGAGGGCGAACAGATCTCGTACACGGGCATCTCCCAGTCCGCCATCCGCGAAATGTCTCTATGCAGTGAGCTGAAGCATGCCAACGTCATCAAGCTCATCGAGATCATCCTCGAGGACAAGTGCATCTTCATGGTCTTCGAGTACGCCGAGCATGACCTGCTGCAGATCATCCACCACCACACGCAGAACCCGCGTCACCCTATCCCGCCGCAGACGGTTAAAAGCATCATGTTCCAGCTCCTCAACGGGTGCCAGTACCTCCATGCCAACTGGGTCCTGCACCGCGATCTCAAGCCCGCCAACATCATGGTCACCTCGGCCGGCGAGGTCAAGATCGGCGACCTGGGACTCGCGCGTCGCTTTGACAAGCCCCTTCATTCCCTTTTCAGCGGCGACAAGGTCGTCGTGACCATATGGTACCGCGCGCCGGAGCTTATCCTCGGTAGCCGTCACTATACACCCGCCATCGACATGTGGGCCGTCGGCTGCATCTTTGCAGAGCTGCTGTCTCTGCGACCCATCTTCAAGGGTGAGGAGGCTAAGATGGACAGCAAGAAGACAGTGCCGTTCCAGCGAAATCAGATGCAGAAGATTGTCGACATTATGGGTCTGCCATCCAAGGAGCGGTGGCCATTGCTGACGGCCATGCCCGAATACCCCCAGCTATCGACCCTGCAGCCGCCCATGACGCCGCACCACCACGGACATCACGGGCATCATCGCGGGCACGGCTACGGCCACCACCCGCCCGCGCCGAGCGGTTCGAACCTCGAGAAGTGGTACTACAGCACCATCTCACAGGGGGCCTCGAGCAGCGCCACGTCGGCGCCACAGAGCAACGGGGCGCCTTTGGCGAGTCTGGGAGCTGAGGGATATAAACTCTTGGCGAGTTTGCTGGAGTACGACCCCGTGGAGCGGTTGACGGCGGCGAAGGCGCTGCAGCACCCGTTTTTCTCGACGGGGGATCGGTTGAACGCGCACTGCTTTGAGGGGTTGAAGAACGAGTACCCGCACCGGAGGGTGAGCCAGGACGACAACGATATCCGGACGAGCAGTCTACCCGGGACGAAGAGAAGCGGGTTGCCGGATGATTCATTGGCTAGGCCGGTGAAGAAGTTGAGGGAGGTGTGAGGTCCGTTAATTCGGGCATGAGATGGTGAAGGTCGCAAACTCGGATTGGCAGCATGGTATGGCGTTTCACTGGCATTGAACTATCGTATAGACCGGGTTGGGTTGGCGATGAATGGCGTTGGAATTTTGTTTGTGGGACTGATTAGTGCATAAATACCATTGTGTAAGGTTCAATAAAGGAGAACTGGCAAGCATTGGAGACTTGAAGGCTAGTGCGACATTTCGATGTGATGATTCAACCCTGGGTTCTTCCGACCAGGTCCTCAAGCAAAACTGCGTTCATTCAGGCAGGATCTTCCCGGATGCAACAACTTCTCATGAAGCTCTAGGTCCCAGGTGTTGACTGGGCTTCTTGGTATGCATCATGCGCAGGATGGGATCTGGGGACTGGGCGTCTGCTGTATGAAGCAGTGGGGTACTCCCACTCATCTTTTCCGAGAATCAAGCACTTGGATATCACGATTGAGGCCACATTATCAAATATTCAACGGCTAGCAGCTGGTGGAGTCCGGCTCTTTGGTCGACGTTCGGGGAGGGGATTTAGGTGACGGCGTTGGCGATGCGGTACTCTGCGGAGCGGGCCGAACAACGCAGGACTTAGGAGTCCTAGGAACGGCGAGGTAAGGATACGCATGCGCTGGGCAATGCCGGATGAAATGAACTGAGCGAGCATGTCTGAGCACAAGCCGTGTTGAATACCCAAGGTTGTTTGGTGCCCGGACTAGGACTATGGACTATGGGCAAAAAGACTCCCTGACTGGGAATTGAACCCAGGTCCCCTGCGAGATCTTTCGGATGAAACCGATGACAAGCAGATATCCTGACCACTAGACTATCAAGGATTGATGCTGTTGTGATGTGCTCCGTTCAACCTAACGTCTATGGAGCACGACCGTGTGGGCTGGATCAGAATTTTCTTGGTGGGTTCAATGTTGGCTGACTAGGGAATAGCGGCATTTGCCTCCCATGGGGTGAAATATGTATAGTCTGGTTCGGTGATGGCATGGAAGAAATAGCACGGAAGACGGTGGCGAACCACCGCCCGAGGTATTGTCCAGTTTGCCGCCACGTCAAAGACTCTGAATGTCTGGGACCGCCACCGGTCCAGAAGGCCAAGTGTTCCTATTTGTGTAAGAGATGTGGGCGGCTTGGGCCGATGAGGGATATGAGTGAGCGCCGGCAACTGCATGTGCTCCATCTTCTGGATAAGCAGAGCTTGTATCGAGCAACGACAGGCTTCTCTGTATTTAACGGTTATAGAGAAGACACCGCAGAGAATCGCCCGGTTGGTAGAGGGGGAAGATTATGGGTGGCGGCTTCTCACGGTCTTGGTCACCGTACGATGATCTAAGGTGACTGACTGGGGCGGCCTTGGCTGAATTTGCAGCGTGCGTCTTGCGGAAGCTGATGATGGGAGAGGCTACCGCTTCTTTGGCCGTCCAGAATTGGACGTCTCCAGGTCGCATATAGGACGACCGGGTCTAAACGGCATCTAAGCGGTAACGGCCAAGGTCACGGCATCACCGGAGCAGCACCATGTTCATTTCTTCCGTGAGCAGCGTCGGGTGGGTAATCGACAGCCGGTAAAGATCAATGAAAAGGCGGCTGCGAAGGTCACCTTCTCGGTTACATTGTACGATGCCGAGGATCATTATATGTTAGTACCACAAACAGAAACAAGGGTGTTTTCAACATCAGGGCATCGGAACCGGTCGTCAGGATGGGGACATCAACTCTGGACCTAGGCGATTATTCGTGGTCGAACGGCATCACCCCGCACACGAAAACGTCATGGCCAACGAGACATTGGGGAACCGTCGGGGTACGTGTTTTTGATGCATTTCATATTTGAGAGAATCATGAACCCATTCCCCCGTTTCACGCCGCGTTGACTCTAGTATTGCGCGGCCGGCCATAAACCCGCCGGACCGACACAGGGACGATGCAAAAGCCGCATTGTTTCGTCGAATAATGCACAAAGCCGCAGCCGAAATGGACAACCCCATGAGAGAGACGAGGGACGTCCCCCCAGCGGAACAACAACACGAGAGCCCAAAGACGACATTTTGATTCGTATGTTTTTTGATGTTCCACCAACGCCGCCCACTGTTTTGCGGATGATCCGGGGGAAATCCCTCGCGTGCCTTAACCCTAGGCAACAAGGCGAGACGCTTATTCCTTCTTCTTCTTGGCACCCTTGACCTTCGCCGTTCCGCGCAGAGTCTTCTGGCGGTTCTTGCGCTGCTTGCCTGTGGAGCGCGAGTAGAGTTAGCCATGGAATCTCTGTGTGAGTTTATCGATTCGCCACCGCATGTGTCCAAGTACGCTTGGGTCTTGTGGACAGCTACCTGTCCAACCCAACGACCCGACACATCCATGGCAGCAATCGGATGGGGACTCGACGTACGCTGCTGTCTGCTGGCCTTCTCGATCTTGTTGGCCTGGCCGACGCGGACAAGTCTGTAGTGGGGCTCGAACTTCTTCATGGCCTCGGGGGAGTCGTAGACGAGGGCGAAACCAGTGGTCTTGCCGCCACCGAACTGGGTGCGGAGGCCGAAGACGTTGATCTGGTCCTTGGTGGCCTTGTAGAGGGAGCCAAGCTTCTCGCGGAGCTCATCCTTGGAGATGTTGGCACGGCCGGGGTGGAGGATGTCACTGCGCGAAACAACCATCAGCATTTCCGGACACACATGAAAGAAAAAAACCCATCAATCCCCGCGCGCGCGCGCCTTCTCCATCCATCCGCGACTGTCGGGTAGCTAATTGCGTCGTGTTTCGGTATGCCAGTTGGCGATTTGCCTTCTCCTCCGATTCCTCCTCTTTCGACGTTGCCTTCGTGCGCGCTTCCTTCGTGGAACATAGATATCTGGAGGGGCAAACTCACACGACCATCTGCTTACGGCCAAGCAGGGGGTTACGGATGAACTTGCGAGTTCGCAGGGTGACGGGGGTGTCGACGTCCGCCATCTTTGCGGTCGGGGGGGCTGATCTGTCTGTCGAAATGGGTTGGCGCTGGGACAGAAGAGTCGGAAAGGTGTGGTATCGTCAAAAGTTCGCAGAGTGGTTGTGATTGTGATGGGGTCAGAGAGTTTTCGCCCAAACTGTGGGTGGAAGCCCTAATTTGCTGCCTGAGGCCTTGCGAGCCGCACCAAAAAACTGAAATCACGTGGGGCCGCCCAGCGCACGGACTCCTTCCCTTTGGGAGTTCCAGAGTCAGCTGACTGACTGTCTGAAATGGACTTTTGCCATTTCTTGATTGGCAGTGCGGGAAAATCGAGATGTTGAGGGCGGCGCAGGCGCGAAAAGGCACGGTGTTTACACGGTACTCATATTTTTCCCTGCCTTTGCACTGATTCTAACATCTTGTGCATCTCGATTAAGGAAGAGACTTCTACGACTTGTCGTCCCGTAATCCGTCGCATTCTTTAGTTCTGGATTTTCTCTGTTTATTCTGATCAATTCCAAAATACGCAGAATTTTCTTCGTGAAATCTGCCTTTCATCCACTTGACGAGGATACATAAAACTGGGAGGCATCTATCAGGGAGGGGTCTTTGAGTGCAAACTTGAGGCTTCGTTTCCCACCAAATCAGGCAACACACGACATTTTCACGAGTTTACCAACCTAGTTGTCACAATATGACGAATTCTACTCACGCGCCAGACCCCGTCGAACGGTTCTGTTACCAGTATCTTCAATTGGAACCGGCCCTCGACTATCCCGCTGCCGACGTCATCCGAGAGCAACGAGCGCAAGACACCGTTTATAAGAAACTTTTCTCCGAAGAGGGACCCCGTTATAGCCCTCCCGCAAGGTACCGTCTGAGAGTCCTGAAAGAGCTTGTTGCACGTATCGAGGCGAGTATCGAGGATTGGGACCAGCATGTAAGCGCCACCCCCTACGTGCGCTGTAGCATGACGCTCTGCCGTTAACTACGGGCATCCCTCTAACGGTGCCCAGGAAGTCTTGGAAGATCTCATGACGGCCTTGTCAGAATCTCTCGCAACCCCAATTCCCTCTGAGATATCCTCTGCCCAACAGAAGGCCTACGTCACCTACCACCTAGGCAGCCTCGAGCAGAACCATTCAGAATCGCACTTACATGCGCCTGACATCACCCTGCTTGAGTCCCGCTCGCTGATCTCTGCCTCTGGCACCACGGGCCTCCGAACATGGGAGGCCGCATTGCACCTGGGGCAATACCTCTGCGCAAACCAGCAAATCATTCAGGGAAGGCGAATTCTCGAGCTGGGAGCGGGCACCGGCTACCTGGCCATACTCTGTGCCAAGCATCTCGCCGCCGCGCACGTTGTTGCCTCGGACGGGTCGGATGATGTTATTAACAACCTTCCGGAGAGCTTCTTCCTGAACGACCTGCAAGAAAGCAAACTTGTCAGACCAATGGAACTGAGATGGGGTCATGCCATGGTGGGAACCGAAGACCAAAAGTGGAACAACGGTGAGGGCGTCGACGTGGTTATCGGGGCAGACATCACCTACGACCAGAGCATTATCCCGGCACTTATCGCGACTCTCCACGAGATGTTCTCTTTGTTCCCAGCTGTAGAGGTTTTGATATCCGCAACCCAGAGGAACGAGGTCACGTTTGAGGCGTTCTGCAGCCGTTGCCGCCAGCGTGGGATGGGCCTGAGCTACGTCGACTTCCCCATACCCGCAAGGGACCAGCAAAGGGGCCCATTCTACAGCGACAGCGTACCGATCCGCATCTGTCGGGTTTCGGCGCCATCAAGCACGGATGTGATGTGGTGAGATCATCGTTTGGGCGGACTGTAATGTTCGGACGTGGTCATGTCGCGGCTGAACCACCGACTTTTTTGACACTTATCACGATACAACTGTCCAAGGCATGCCATACACGGATGGAATTCTACAAAGTCGCACATCCAACTCGTGCAAGCCAAGGAAAGACGAATTCCTAGTAGCGGCAATCTTGGTCATCTGACTCGTCACGGGTACCGATGCTAGACCTCCGGACATCTCTAGCTCGCTCGCACGCCATTGCTTGGTGAACAGCACAATGAAAGCAAGCCAGAGTTTTTGATGATCGACCTAACAATCGTTGGCCAACGATCATGGGGGAATTCCAAGTCTGCCTTCCTTGGTGAAGCGGCAGGTCGACTTGCCGATACTCCGGGGTTGCATTCCAAGACGAAGGTCGTGCAGAGGCGCAACAAGGGTCAGCAATGACATGCATGCAGGTTGTAAACCCAGGGGTCCAAGCTGAGCTCCGGATAAGGTGATGTGTCTCTACTAAACTAGCTGTACGCCTCTCGAAACACGAGAAACTTTAGTCACTGAGGAGGGGAAACGTGTGATTCAAGAGTGGACGGCTTCTCGAGCAGCCAAAAAGCATGATTATTCTGGGCCAAGGATGAAGATGCGGAACTAGAATCAGCCCACGGCACCGACCGAAGTCTCGATCACGAAAGTGCACCCCAAGGTTTCAACCATCCTGTCATCTCGAACAAGACTCGGTGGAAGTTCCGCGAACCAGTAGATGGATTGTCACGTAATCGCCTGTCAATCATCATGTAGGTGCCTCAGCCAAGCTTCCCCGCATTCCGGGGCCAAGTCGGTGTGGTCTGATGCTCCGGCAGTCTCAGGACGCGGAGAAAGTTCCAGGGCACCGCATGCGTTCAGAATGAGGGGTCACCTTGTGGCTGTTTTTTTATGTGGTCTTCGTGCCATCCATCCTCCCGGCCTGCACCCCATAAACTCAATTCACGGCAAAAGCTTTATTGGGTGGGAACGAATTTCAGGTAAGGTTGCGTTGGCATCGGGAACGGAGATGACGATCCTGCTTGATGAACGGCAACGACCCCGATGAAAGGCTGGACGTCATATCGTCGGTTTTCGAAATGTGGCTGGAATCGCAACAAGAAGACTGGATCCAGCACGGTGAACCGCAAGCTCAGTCAGAGTGACGTTGGAGGTCGTGTGGCTCACACGAAGGAGCTCACCCTTGCACATCGATCAGAAATGTGAAAGTCTTGGGGAGCTCGGTGATTGGGCGGTTTGAGGTTTCTCGGGTCACAAGCGCGCTGCCAATACACCGGTACTGTGGTCTAGCCATTCGGAACGCTTTCTCTGACTTTCTCTGGCAAATTGGGAAGCGAACATGGATGGAGCGTGGGAGCGAAAAGGCGGAGACAAACAGGGCAGCGTCAAGCCGTTGAAACGAGACCATGAAGTCATCGCATCCGCCCGTGGAGGAGCATCGAAAAGTCTCGGCTCGAGGGCCGGCGCTGGCTCTGCGAATGTTCGGTTGAATGTGTTGCCGGGAGGGTGTGTGGTTCGCGACTTGTCAAATATCCTTGGGATCGCCCGTCAGTCACCGTTCCATCTGCTGGGCCCGAGAGGCTTCTCTGCAAGGTACGCACCCCGTTCTCTTGGTCTCGTGGCTGTGGTTGCGTACGCTGGCCGACGATCACCGAGTCTGGATTGCCAGGCAAAACTGATGCTGTCCGATCATTTGACGATGCATGTCCCGACTTTGTCCAAGCTGCAGGCGCCAGTAAACCGAACAGAGAAGGTGAAGTTCCCTCCGGACGTATGTCCGTTTGCATACCCGCTTTCGACGTAGTGGTGTTTGGCTGTTGGCCTTGCTCGCACCCACACACGGGGTGGCTGGCAAACCCAAAGGTATCTTATCGCCCCTTGGCCGCGCGGTGTGGTACACCTTCGCCGCTCACCGTTGGCTTCGGGATCTCAAGCGTATCTCACGCCCGTCTCAACCCTGTGCTTGTGCTCATGGGTCGATCAAGGCGTCTGCCCAGGGGATCTCCCGCGTTACGAATGTGCGTTTTCGTCTGGGAGAGCAGAAAGCAGGACACTCCCGTTGTCGGAATGCTACCCCCAAGCAATGACCACATTCTGTCTGGTAGTCGGCTCGGAAGACTGCGCCGGAGCGCTTCTATTCAAAGCGAGCGTTGGCGGGTCCTTATGCGAGTGGCTCATAGTCTCCAAAAAAGCCCGATGAGTACCTCATCGAGACAGAAGCAGGCAGAGAACGTGGGATCGATATGTCCGGTCGTGAGCCACATGGACATTCTGAGGCACACGTACGTCACCTTGTGCTCACACTCATTTCGCGAGGGATGCAAGTACAAAATGCCGCCAGCCTCATGGGGGTCAAGACCTTTTGAGACAAGCTGACAGCGCGTACACACAACAAGTTATCCACACCACACCGACAAGACAGTCTGATATCGTCAGTCTTCCTTGCATTTCTATGTATCATTGTGATATAACGTGGAACACCCCCGATCCCTCGGAAGACCAGCGTACACTCGAACACGGACCACAATATCAGCAGCATCAACGTCAGCAATCACGAGAACACGACGAGGCCGTTCCCACCCAAACGAGGACGCACAGCCATACGCCCCAGCAGCAGCAGCAGCAGCAGCAACACGACCATTTCGGGTTCGTGAATCTTCTGGTATCCAACACCCGTGGGCAAGCGCTCAGAGGAAGCCGGTTCCCATTCGCCAGAGACGTTTTGGTATCGCATCACCAGGAACCCTCCAGCAACTCCAGCCACGGCCAACGCACTAGTGGCCAGCTGAGGTCGATTTCGCCTCCAGGGACACTTGCACCTTATCAAAGAACTTTGTTATCGCCTCCCCCGACCGCATCGTCGGTATCACAATCTCTCCAAGCCCGCACTAGCAGCGCCACGCCGACGCGACCCTGCGTATCGTCGTCACGTCGCCCGTTCGGGTAGGGAGACTCTCGTACCAGGGCACCCTCACATCGCTCACACACCAACTCGAACCGAACCGGGTTGCCCAAGGCCCAAAGATAGCGCTATCAAACGCTGTGGGCTGCGCTCCGGGACAGAACAAGGCCTAGCCACAAACGTGGACCAACTAGTACGGCTCCTCTCATCCTGGGCTGCATGGCAGACGCATGCTGTGCCCTTCTCTCCCTCCTCGTCCTGCCAGAATAGCGCAACATCGAACCGGTTTATTGCACCACCGACAGCGAACCGACCTCCACCATCTCCAACTTGGGATCGACTGACCCATTGGGCGCGTCTACTTCGTACACAACGACTTTGACGCAGCAGAGCACGCAACACGCAGCCGGCGCTTCTTCGTATTCCCACCAGCATCCCCTCTGGCCTGGACCGGGTCTATCAATTGAACCAGGGGTTGTGGAGAGTGAGCCCTCCACACCCATTTCCCAGACACCCATATCCCCGTCCTATCCCGTCTTACGCTATCGGCCGCCATTATTAGGTAGAGTCGGGCTCCCCTCATCACCACCACACACGCACAAATCACCCGCCGAGGAAGAGAGAAAGACAGACACACATCTGTGCCAGAGCCAGGCCTCCCTCTCCAAACAAACCCCTCCCAAAAGTTTCCTGTTGTCTTCATCACGGACGACGGATTACCACCGCCAACCATCATCAACACCACCTTCGAGCTAGCAAAGTTTTTAGTGCGCCGGGCTTTGACTCTGCGGCGGCAAACCTGAACCGCTCCATTAAAACCATCGTGGGCTCTAGAAAAGCTTCCAAACCTCCTCTCGGTTGTCGGTCGGCGCCATCTCGCTCCCCTTTTCCATACCAAGCTTGGGGGCGCACATTTTCTTTTTACTCCTGACTACGGAGGTGCGCCCCAAAAGTTTCTGCCAAATATGCCAAGATCCACCCCTGTCACTGACCAGGGTGTTGGGCAGGGGTTGGGCAGAGGGGGTACAAGCGGCAGAATCCGAGCAACTGTCAAAAGTGGTAATTTGGCGTCAATTAGTGGTCGTCTGACGGTATTTTCCAGCCTGACGACCTTCTTTGTATTCATTCCCGCCCTCAAGGGCAATTATCTGTTGGATATGGTCAGGTATCCTTTCTATCCAGTTCCGGATCTGCTCCTGCGGTAATGCTTCCCAGCAATCTCGCCACTTTCGCTGGGCCTCGGCCCGGGACTTCGGGGCCCCCTTTCTCGTGGTCCATCGCTTCATCCACGGCCAGCAGGGTTCAATAGGGTTGAGGTCGGGGGAATTGCCGGGCCAGAGGAGCTTCGTGATCTTGTTGATGCTATACGTATAATGGATAAAGTGATGATCGTGGGCTGGGGCCTTGTCCTCTTGTACGACTGTATTGCTAGGTAATTGCTGGACGAACGGGAAGAGCTTCTGGAGGAGGATCTCTTTGCGGTATCGATACCAATCAATACCACCTTTTCCAGTGCGGGAAAGCTTGCCAGACGTGGTATTAAACCGAAAGGTTGGTTTGCGGCCAGGAATCGCCCTAAGCCGAAGACGGTTCATTCCGTACTCTAGTTCCCATTCCGTACGCTTAATCGGCTCGAGTTCTTTATTTAGAGTAGCGATCTCCTCTTCAGCATCCTTCCTCTCTTGAGCAGTCTCGGGAATCCAACAGTGATACGGGCCCTTTGAATCGTACGTAAAGCAGCCCCAGAACATGAATTCAGAGTAGCCCTTCCAACGCTCTCGTATACACTGGCGGGTATATGCTTCGTCAGGTCGACGCCATAATCGGTAGCTTCCGCGGCGGTGGTTGAGGGCGATAGCAGTCTCGTCAGACCATACAACCCTCTTCCAATCGTCAAGGGTCCAGTCAGAGTGGTTAATACACCACTGAAGACGTTGCTGCCTCATCTTCTTCGTCAGGCCAGGCTTGCGGGTGGGTTTGGTCTTATGGAATCCAGCGCGGCGAAGAACCCGCCAAACGGTCATTGAGGAGACGTCAATTCCTTCGTCTCTTTGTAGATCGCCAGCGATATCAGCACAGTTCTTTTCGCGGCCGTACCGATCACGGCAAACCTTACGGAAGACAGCATCTTTGACTTCTTCTGTCTGTTTGGTTGGTCGGCCAGCGCGGGGCGCATCTTCGTAATATTCGCGTGGAATAGTAAGAGTTGGAAGAGTTGGGTCGAATCCTTTCTTTTTCGCGCGGGCAAGAACGTCGTCAACAGTTCTGACCGAAATACCTAGAGCTTCTGATACTTCCTTAGCAGTCTTCCCGCCTACGCGACTTCGTAGAGCAAGAATTACTGCCCTGAGCCCAGGATCAAGATTCTTTCTCGTCTTCTTCTCAGGATCCATACTGAAGAAGAATAGCTTGTGGAAGGGCAATTTGGCGGATTTATCGATTCGTAATTATGGCGGTGAAGAGGTTGGTGGAGTTGTAAGTGGAAAGTTGTACATACTGGCAGGGGCCCCGGCGTCGGAAAAAGCAGTTCCGCAGATCTATACCATATCGGGTAGTTGGCTAGCCCAATAGGGTTAGAGGGTTGCTGTAAAGTGGGTCCAGAATCTTGGCAGATTTGGCAGAAACTTTTGGTGCGCTCCTCCGTACCGAACCCGCCGTTACCCTGTTTTCCTCTCTGCAACGCGGGTACTCCGTCGTTGTCTTGATTAGCAGTGGGACTCTCTCACTCGCGCACACATACCCACCCCCAACTGTCGACCACATCCCGGCCAGTGGGAGACGCCCTGTGGCTTGCAGCTTTATTTGGCGCCATTGAATGTCCCATTTCCACGAGGGGGCGTCCAAGCTTTGATTGCCGTACCTGAATTGGCCTTTTTTCCCTTCTTTTTTTCTTTCCGGGCTGGTCGAGATCCCGGAATACCTTATTACGCAGGCCAGAGAGGACGGGCGACAGCGCATTCTTATTCAGAATCTCCTCTTCTCCTCTTTTCGCATCTCACGCAACCCGCCCATCACTTCCGGGTCATCCACCACTGCCTATTAATAAAATAAGTCATTGACTGCCGGGGGGGAGCTACTTGGCTGCGTTATCCTGCATCTGTCTGCATCGCGTCTGCATCGGACGTGCACACCGCAAACTGCAACGAAAAGAGCGACACACCAACCATACACGCACACACAACAAGCACGCACACCTTAGCTACATATTACTTGATCCCATCCCTACCCTCTCTTCCCCAGAAGGGCCTCAATCTCTGACCAAACACCAGTCCGCCAGCAGCCACGCCCTCCTGTTTTTCTGCATCTTCTCCTCTTTTTCACATTTATTACCGACGGTTGAGAGGGGTTTTCGAGACCGTTTACCAGCAACCCCCGCAAGTTTCAACGCACGCCCGCCCGCGTCTCCTCTCTCGCACGCCAACGGGGGGTTCATTTGAAAGGAGACAAAGGACGCCGGATCCACCTGTGATCGACGCCATCGACAGGGCCGGAGCTCCAGACACTCAGGTACCTCGTTTGGTATTAGTACTCGGCACCACCTCCTCTGGACTCGAACCATCAGCTCAAGACCACGAGTCAACTACGCTCTTCGTCCACCAGCCACATTTCACCAACCGGTTCTACTCCTAATCAGCGCCCTTCTTCCTCTTGGCAAGGAGACACGAAAACAAACCACCCAACCATCCAACAAGCAAACAGAGTGGTATATCTACTTGGTTGAGAGCCACTGTGGTGCCGATTGATTTCCAGACAACAGCACATTGACGACATCGGCCCAAGCTACACCCACTCGCCGCCCATCGTTTTCCACGAGCACCTCGCTAGGACGCCTTCACCGACGACACCTTTCGAGTATTGTCTTCTCCTGGTTCTACCACAACCTGCACACCTACCTGTCTCCTTTACCAGCCCATATCAATTCCCGATGGGCTCGTCAATAGCCCAAAGACACATTACTTGCACATTACAACTACCATATCCACCAACATCAGCAAAAATGGCAGCACCGTCTACTCTCCCCGTCTCTCCCCAGGAGCAGACCTCCAACTTCGCCCTTCAGCAGTACCTCGTCTTGCACTCTCAACATGAGGAACTTCGCCAGCACCTGGACCAGATCCGTCTCATCACCACCTGCAACACGTCGCTCTCGTCGTCGCCTTCCGTGTCGCCGACCCGCAGCACCTGCTCGCCCTTCGGGCAGTACCCCAACGCCTCGTCCGGTGGCCGAAGACGCCACAGCCGCAGCCGATGCTCGTCGCTCTCTGGCCCGAAGGCCCGCCGCAGCAGCTCGCTTGCACCGATAGCAGACGAGACGACCATCTGGGCCGTGGCCGAGGAGGAGCAGCGCCTCTTCGACGTCAACGAGGGCATGAAGCGGGCCCTGATGGAGCTTCTCAACTGCGAGCAGGTGCGGAGCGACAGCTCGTTCCGCATGTGGGTGCAGTGCCGCCTGATGGACACGGAAAAGGAGCTACGCTCCGAGCGACGACGCAAGAGCGCCCCGTGAGACCTCCATCACCCACCACACTCCCACGGATCGACACAAAAGTGCAGCATTGCCATTTCATCTACCTAATTGCCTGGGGTTTCATTTGGAGGCGTTCGTTTGGCAGGATATTACCTTATCAAAAGGCGTTTAGGGGCGGGTTTCTGACATGTGCCGAGAAGGGCATGGTCTGGCAAGGCTATGGGGCCAGCATCAGAATTGGGAAAAGCTGGTGCATACAGGCGAAGATCGTTTTTCATCTCGCCTGTCGGATATTGGTGTTATTTGGCGTGATCGGCTCGACACAACAGCCCATCCATTTTGCCCTGACTTATATTTTTCTTTTCTATTCCCTCTGGCGTATAGTTGGCGGTGGTAGGATACCACAAGACACACAACCATAGAGCTTGTAATGACTGACACGACAACAAATTACAAACATTGCCTCCACCTTCCACTCATCTGTGGTAATCATCTCCTAATCATACCCTGAGGATCGACGAAAGCTCTGCTCTTCCCGTGAATATGAGCAAAGCGGTTCGACCATGACGGGAGGTCTGCGTGATGCTGCTGCATGCGGGCAGAGGCAGTGCCATGCGCTTCTCTAGGTTGCACCTCGAGGAGATTGCTGGAATCGTGTGGTAGCGGTACCGAAAATCACCAGCAGATGGTCAATTTCATTTGCGCTGTTGAGGAAACAAGAAAATAAAAAGCACACAATACCCAGATCATACCAATCGGACAAGTTCCAAGCTCCAAATCCAAATAAATGGACCGACCCACTCGGAGACTTCAGCCTGCTCCTGATTCGCTGTGAGCCACACTGTGCCAAGTGCGACGAACAATAAGCTTTGCACTATGTGACGAGGCTTCTCTGCCGTTGCCTCGCGGGTTGATGCTCCAACCCTCCCTTTGACCGCAAACATCATCGACCACACGTGCAAGTCCAACTCACCAGCGCCGTTCGAGCCTAGCTTGCGCCCCCCTGTCCTCGGTCCAAACGGATACCTAGGAGCTGCAGATCTTGTGCATTCGGCCACACGAACGATTCGAACCGGCCGGTCTGTGTTGATCGGTTCGCGGCGCAACCAGAAAAAAAAACCCGCTTCTGGGAAGCTCCATTTTGGATAAGACAACACACTGACGACGACTGCGACAACAACGACGACGTCCGTTCAGCCACCGAAGCCATTGAAGGGCACACACGAGCGTCGCCATGTCGGTTCTCCTGGAAACCAGCTCGGGCGACATCGTGATTGACCTCCTGGTCGACTACGCGCCTAAGCTGTGCGAAAAGTAAGTCGCAGCTTCCCCGGTCGCCGCATCACAGCTCTTGCTCAGCTAACCAAAGCTCGCCAGTTTCTTGAAGCTCTGCAAAGTCAAATACTACAACTTTTCACCGGTTCACTCCGTCCAGAAGAACTTCTCCTTCCAGACCGGCGACCCCTTGGGACCCCTGTCCAAAGAATCCGATGGAGGCACGTCGATTTGGGGTCTTTTGTCGGGCGACAGCGCCAAGAAGATGTTCCCAGCCTTCTTCCACCCGAAACTGAAGCATCTCGAGCGAGGCACTGTCAGTATGGCCACGGCGCCATTGGATTCGGACCCAGATACCCGCGTGGCAGCGTCGCAGTTCATCGTAACTCTGGGTGACGACACTGACTACCTGGACGGCAAGGCCGCTGTGTTTGGTAAGGTTGTCGAAGGGTTCGACGTCCTGGAAAAGATCAACGAGGCAATTGTCGACGACAAGGGGCACCCGCTCATCGACATTCGGATCAAGCACACAATCATCCTCGACGACCCGTACCCTGACCCCCCCGAGCTGCGCGAACCCAGCGCTTCGCCGCCTCCGACCAAGCCACAACTCGACACTGTTCGTATCGCGGATGAGGCCGCTCTGCACGAAGATGACGATCTGGACGAAGAGGCTATCGAGAAGCGGCGGAGGGACAGGGAGGCACGGGCGCAGGCGCTCACTCTGGAAATGATGGGTGACCTGCCGTTCGCCGAAGTCGCCCCGCCAGAGAACGTTCTCTTCGTCTGCAAGCTCAACCCTGTCACTACGGATGCGGACTTGGAACTCATCTTTGGCCGATTCGGCAAGATACTCAGTTGCGAGGTGATCCGTGACGCCAAGACCGGCGACAGTCTTCAGTACGCCTTCATCGAGTACGCCGACAAGGCGTCCTGTGAGGCAGCCTATTTCAAGATGCAGGACGTCCTGATCGATGACCGCCGTATCCACGTCGACTTCTCGCAGAGTGTGAGCAAGTTGAGTCAGGTCTGGCGAGACGACACGAACCAGAAGCTTAGGAAGCACGCTTCCAGAGGCGGTTGGGGAGGAGTCGACGAACTCGAGAAGAGGCGACAATACCGCGACGAGTACGAGCGGAATGGAGACAACTACGACCTTGTATACGGAGAAGAGGAGATGAAGGGTCGTCACCAGCGTACCAAGGACCGTCGCCCAGAGCCAGAGCGGCAACCAGAGCAGGACAGAGATCAGCGGGACAAAGATCGCCCCAGAGAAGAACGGGAACGAAGACGAAGCCGAAGCCCCGGACGCCCAAGGGCCAGGGACAGGGACAGGGACAGCAGAGGAGATAGAGATCGATTTCGATCCGACGACCGGGGTTCCGGACGGCGGTACGATCACCAAGACCGGCGGCGGGACGATCGAGACTCTGGTCGTAGAGACCGCAGAGATTGGGATAATCGGAATCGAGGCAGGGATCGAGACTCGGAAAGACGAAGATAGCGGCATTAGCAGCAGCAGCGCAAGCTGTGCTTCCCGTTCCTTTTCGTCCACAACAAGACCAGTATACCCAGCCGTCGTTGAGCAACTTGCAGTCCGTAGCCCGCGGCAGCGCGGTCGATCACAGATGTAGACCTTAGAAAACACAGACAAACGCCAATGTCGCCACTGACCCCCGCGTAAGGCTAGTGTTTCATGAACAAAACAAAACCTCGTTGACATGTCGAGATGCTGGCCACGGCAACCTGCACGCAAGCCATCCCTCGTTGCGTCTCTCGTCGGCCAGGAAGTCCGGGTGTGGGGGATGGTGGAGAAAATCGCCAGAGGTGAAGCTGCGGGGCGGCTTGTCGTGTTGTACATGGCGAAAGACCTGCTCGAAGCAGCATCTGTCTCTCATTATTTCGCCGTTGCAAACATGCTACCGAGGCCATTCCACTTACAGAGCTATGCAAGTATGCGTCCTTCCGAACGCCCGCGACACTGGGGATAACGCACCTCATGGTGTCGCGAAGGGAGGTTACATCAGCCCGCTGCCGTTTGATGAAGCTGTCATCTGTCAGTTGTCATATCTTCATGGGGATTCCTTTATTTTGGACGTTGCCTCTTGGCGGCATCTCGACGGACGATGGACCATGGAACAAGCCATCTTATGAAGCCCGCAGCCGCCTCGTGCAGACCCAGCATTGTGTAACACCGCCTTCGGCCTGTCAGGTCCATCTCCGGCACAACCTCTTTCCCATGTTCAGCTTTGCTACATGAATTTTCCAAGGTGTCCAGGTTGCTTTCGGGACGAAGCTGAGAACTTACGTCGGCGGCACTCGTGATTTGCATCCGACAACGACCGGTTCCTTATCGTTGAAATTTCGTCCTCGCTGCCGGCTGCAACTTCACCGAGGCAGCTTACAGCGTGGCCTCCAAACTAGGCCTCGCAAACCCCCCAAAGATGACCTGTAGCGTAGCATCAGCTGATGCCGTTGTACAGGGTCATGAGAGTGACAGCGTGTCGAGTCTCTGCAGAGCTGCTGCAGTTATTCCTGGCCAGCAGGCATTACGTCTTAAGTCTGTGTAACGGGCGGTTTTCCTCAGTGAGAAACACCAAGAGACCAAAGCTTGCCCGCCGTGTTACTCTTTCGGCCTCAGTGGTCGGGCGATGATGCTGGTGGTAAGGCGGAGGAGGCCGATTGTCTCCCAATGCAGCATCTGTTCAGGCCAAACCACGGCATCTTCGTTGGCACAGGACGTGGAGACCTAGCAACGAGACAAACTCAAAGGACCGGCCCAAGGCCCAGACCCTGGACCTGACATGACGCTCCTCATCGCCCAGCGTGTGTAGTGGGGGGCAGCCGGTTCGGCTCGTCTCTTGCGCCTCCTTCGCCTTCTTTGGTGCCTGGCCTGGCGGCTGCTTCTTTCCTGGCAACCTTTATCAAACTGCCTCGGACTGCTCCGGGCATGGCCGCCCCTAGTATAGCTTGTCAGATGATTGAGTCCCTGGAAGCCCGATCCAATCGCTTACGGCTGTGTCTTGCTGCAACGGCTACCTGCATGGAGACACCGGCTCTGGCGATGGCTGGCAGCCAAAAAGGTGCATACAGCACCCCGAGGATGGCAGCAAAAATTTTCCGTTGTCAACGAAGCCGTCGGGCCATGTGCGTTATGCTGGCTTCTTCCCGTCCAGAAACAGGCACGCACAAGAAATGCCCGGCCAGCGGGCAGAATGACCGGGATCATCATCACAGCAGCCTGGTCGCCGTCAAGACGCTTTCACCTCGGTGGGCCATCTTTTCCCTGCATGATATCAGTGTTGATGTTGTGCTACACCGCCAACGACTCCTCACTCGACTCTCGATACGAACTGCCCTCCTCGAATTTCAGCGAGAGTCGCCGTTGTCTTAGGATTGCGGCGCAGGTTTTTCGTCAAGAGGGCTCAGGGTTATCCGTAAGACCTGCCTGGTTCAGGTAGTCGTGGACGAGGCGAGGATACGTCTCAGCCGCTGCGCGCTGCTGAAGGAGTGTTTAGCAATAAGCACATGCGGAACACGAGCCTGAATTTCGAGAGCTTGCGCGTCGTCGAATACCTTGCAACCCGTGAGACGACGAAACCCCCTCGCGGCGCGGCGGCAACCTGTACTTCACTGCTTCAGCCCAACCTTAATGTCATAAATTGGCGGCATGGGAAAGAAAGAAGCCCCCCCACACGGGATCGAAGTGACCCCCTTAGGAAACGCATCGTTACGGACGTTAGAGTCGCAAAGGACAACAGAATCTTGTCGGCTTCAAGCATGGGCGGTGTGTTCCTGGACGAGACTTTTTCACTCGGTTCCTAAGGGCTGAGGGGAGGCCAGCCATTCAAGACGACACCACCGTCGGGCGAGTGACTTACTTAAGCCCATGCATGGCATCTACCCCTGATTCAAACGCACGGGGATATCGGACGAGGTAGCATTGCAGCCTCCTCTCATCTCACATCTCTCTGCCCATCGCCATCGTCGCCAATGTCGAGATGCTGACCGCCCCGATGCGGGGGCCCCTTGCGGAAGCAGGTCGGAAGATGCATTCGCACTTTGCATTTTGGAGGAGCAGAAACTTGGCCGGCCAATGTCAACGGACATGCATATCAACCTGTGCCGCACGCCTATGAACGAAGGTACAACGGCCACGCAGAAGCGGGATGGGGGCCACACACACACCTTCACCTTACATACACCACGCATACGCGCACATACACACACACACACACACACACACACACACACACACACACACACACATATACCACATTGCTCCGTGCCTCAGCCGCCCGTTTGCTATTTCTGGTTGCCGCTGTCGTCGTTGCTCAAACTCGCGTGCCGCGTTGTCAAGGTGTGCCCTGCCGTCCTTTCCCCAATGGAGGCCAGCTGCGGTTCGGAATTGCAACGTTGACGAGCCCGTCTGAATCCCAGTTGCTAAGTTAAGGACCATTGGAATGCAGGGCAGACAAGCGAGAACTCTTCGGATATGACTTCGAAGAACGGGGAAGAGAGTGAGGCTTAGGGAGAAGCTGCACGACCGGCCTGGGCCAGGAAGCGTAAATGGTGCGACAGAAGATGGCTTGTTTGGCAGCTCTCGCTCTGGAGAGCCCCGAAGTGGTCGCCTCATGGACATCTGGCGAGAGCTCGGCGGCCGTCCATGGCGGCCCATTCATGCAGCCCGATTGCCCAACAGTACATACATACACACTCGAGCAAACAACGCGCTGCCGCTGCCGCTGCCGCCATCTCGGAGGGGAGGGAGGGGAATCGAGACAGGTCCGACCGGTTTATCTTTACCGTCTTTACCTGTTCTTCTCCTGTCAGTTGTGATCGGTTTGTTCGACAGAGGATCTTCGCGGAAGCTGCCGCCGCCGGCGGCCTGGCAGATGCAGGGTGAGGTTTGCTGTCGATGCAGATGGCTGGCTTTTCAGCAATGACCACCGCCACACATATACACACACACGTCCAAGGTGCTCGTTTCTTATAGGGATCCTCCCCTTGACCGGTCATGGGAATGTTTGGCGAACGAAACCGCATGTGCGCAAGCACGCAGCAGCAGCGACAACAACAGCAGTCTATGATTTGCTTTCTTCTTCTCCTTGCCTGCTTTTCCAAGTCTTTTCTTTTTCTTTTCTTTTCTTCAGCGACTAGCGGTGTCACTTTGACCGGGGAGCGCCAACATTCTGATGGCTTCCATGAATGATTCGTTCGTCCGTTCGCTTGTCGCTTGGATGGAGGATGGCCAGCCACTTTTGCCATGATTGGTTCTACCCTGACCTTGTGTTGTATACAGCAAAGGGGGCAGGTCCAGCAGGGTAACACAGGGACAGCGACACCCACACAAGCGTATTCCACTGACGATGGCTTGCGTCACGTAACCCCTCTCCAGCTTCTGCAGTTCTTACTTTTCCCGCTGTTGTCAGTGTCCTCGTCTTTCCTCCTTCTGTCGTCGCAGTACTCTCTGGGGCCTAGATGCCGCCCGAGTGTGTACATGGGCCGGGGGAATAGTGCGACTTGCCCATCCAATCCACACATCGATCAGAGCTGCGAAAAGGTGGCCCTGCTTCAGCCAATGTACCGTGACAAGGTCGGACAATCAACTGCCAAGGTTTGTTTCCTTCCACCTCCCCTCCAAGTGGGACCGAGGTGGCCGTTTTGCCAGACGATGTCGGGCGGGTGTTTGTCGTGTGGTGGTCCTCGGTGTCATTTGGAAGATGGCCGCCTTTCCCATTTGAGAAATGCCCTTATTCTCAAAGCAGACGGCAGCTTTTTTTCTCTGTGTCTTTGTGTACCCTTCATGTATTCTATAACTGGCTGTATTCGACAATTGTTGAGCATTGGGCCTATGGAAGTGGTTGGGGGGCGAGGGAGACGGAGAGATCCTGGTAGGCTGGCTGAGCTCCCATGATACATGTCCCTCCTCATCGTGGAGGCCCCATCGTCCAACACACTGTTCGCTTTCGTCATTGGACGACTTCCACCGGACGTCTACAACAGTGTCGGTTACGACAACAGCCCGGCAGTTCTTCTGCAATAGAAGCGCGTGGGGGTGTCAGTCCAAGAAAAACGAGGTCCATCGTGTCTGAAATGTTCTTGCTATTGTGGTTGTTGTCTCATCCCCGAGCGGCAGCAATTACACGCAGCCAGTGTGGTTTCTTACGATGGTGGCGAGAATCAAGGCAAGGTCTCAAGTCACTCTCCCATGCCAGGGTAAAGATGGTATTTCGACGTGCGTGCCGGCTTCTTGAGGCCTGCGGTTCCAAGCCAGGGCATCCGACGGGGGGCCTTGAGAAATAAGCAGTCTCAGAAAAAGGTCTCAGACCGTTCACACTCCCATCTCTGGTTCCCTCCCAGATTGTTCCCAAGAGCTGCAGAAAGCGAGATTCCTGGGCCCAGATTGGCCCACAACCCCAGACCCCTCGCTCTGCCATCATCCCAAGATACCACGATACACCCATCCCAAGATTTAGATCGCCCGCCGCCCACTGGGCCCTATAGATCTACGAGGACCCCTGCTCTCCTCAGCCGTCCGCCGCCTCCTCCTCCTCCTTTTCCCCTGCCGCCATGGCCTGCCAACTAGGCCCCTGGATCCCCCCTCCCTCCTCTGTTTGTTCTTGTCTCGTTTCCCCAAAGCCCACCCCCGGCCCCTTCCCCAAATCTACAGTCCATGACCGATGGAAGCTACAGAAAAAAAACAAGAATGACAAGGGGTAGCGGGATCTGGCTCCTCCACTACTCGCATCCACACATAGCCATGCGTGTTTGTCACTTCCAGAGTCGACATGGGGGCCTCCTACGCCTGTCCTGCTGCAAGTTCCCGCGCCGGTGCGACATGATGCAGTACGCATGGGTCTTTGCCAGTTGAGAGATTCTACACCACATCTTGAACTATGCCTGTCCGTCGGCTGGCTTCTCTGTTATGGCCTGTTCGGCCCTGTCCTGTCTACTTACAAGGGGTCTCCCAATGGTTGCAACAGCCTCTCTCGCCGGTTCCATGACACATGTCGTGTATTGTGCCCTCAATCTTTCATGGGGGGGGGGAGGGGGGCGCATACATCGAAGGAGGGGAGTGTGTAAATGTGCGTTGTCGTAATCTCCAGAGCCTGGTCGTTCGTTGCTTCCTCTCCCCAGAGCTGGGGAATCGACAACATAGCGCAGAACCAGATGTTGATGAAGTGGAAAGGGTGTGTCATATGGGAGCAAGAGAGAGAGAGAGAGAGAGAGAAGATTTGCAAACACACACACACAGCGACCTACCTCTCTGCACGGATCGATTCAAAGACTGGAGTCCAGAACTGTGATAGTATAACACTGCACCGGCTGCAGCTGCTTCTTCGTCCTTTCTATCTATCGGTCTTCCGTCCACCAACATCTCTGGTTTCCCTTCCTCCTTTCTCGTGTGGAACATTGGTCAAGTCTTGACTTCCTTGCTTTTCCTATTTCTCGCACTTGGGAGACGAAACGCATATTCTCTTTTCTCTTTCTTTCAAACATCAACGTCTGACAAGGAGACGTGGGGAAGCCATCAAGCCAATCCCATTCGGATCTTCTTTGCTTCTACCATCTGCTCCAGTGCTTGACGACATCACGTCACGAGCGTGGGGAGAAGAGACGAGGGAGGGTGGCCCTTGAGTGCTGAAACGAGACAGGCAGATAAACGCTGGTCACGACAGCATCAGCACCGAGGCCGGTCGTCCCATCGCGAAGGCGAAGCACACAAGCACACAGCATCGAGGCGGCCAGCCCATCTCACTCTCACCAAATCATCTGCAGCGGCGCTTGCATCCTCTCTCAAGGCACCAGGCCTTGGGTCCCAAGCCCAGATCCAGCCCTCGCTTCCTGTAACAGCACGCCAAATCCTTCCCACACCAGTCTGTCCACCAACAGCACACCCCTTACTCTGGATGCAAGAGCAGGATCATCCGAGGGTCTTCTTGTGAACCATGGTCAGCCCGACTTACTACCCAGACGGACGACGATATAGCCGCCTGGACCCGACATACAGCTACCCCGAACGCCAGCAGCGTCACTCGCATTCTTCCGAAGCGCGGACATCGACCATGACCGAACGAGAGCCCGAAACCGACACCCCTCCGCGCAAGCGCATTGCTGTTGCCGTAAGTCCGTTTTGGTTTTTGGTTTCTTGTTTCTTTCCATCCCTTGACCTCTGAACTTGGATTTTTGTTTCCATTGTCAGGCTTTCATGTAACATACCTCCCACCTCTTCCACCGTATACGGGGTGCATCTCGAAAGCAGCTCCCGGGACAGTTGACAAGTTGTTGCGGTTGAAGACACCGAAGGGGGGACTTGCATAATATTTGTCTGCGGGGGAAAAGAAAAGTAGAGAGCTGACAAGATCGATAGTGTGGCCGTTGCCGGAAGCGTAAGATACGCTGCAGCGGAGATACGGGCAATGGACTTCCGTGTCAAAATTGCAAGGCCGCTGGCGCCGAGTCCTGCATGTTTCTACGAGTAAGTCTACAACGCCCCTTTTTCTATAGTCATGACGACTCACATGCACCACCCAAGGTTGCCTCGACAGAAGCTCCCTGGGTTCAGGCCCCAGAGTTCGCGTACGAGCTCAAGGCAGCGAGGGCATACCAAGCCCAGCAGGCCATGGCATCACCCCTGACCGCCTCCCCGCCGCACTACGCCCCCGACATGCACGACAGCCTCACCCGCTACCCCCCGAGCTCGGCAAGCTACTCGTCCTACGGAGGTGGAGGGAGATACTACTCCACGGCGACCATGCCGAGCTGGTCCTCCACTCCCGGCTACTCAGACGACGGCACCGGCGCCGTGGACTACAGCGCCGCCGCCGCCATGGGCTACCAATACCCCTACCAAAGCCACGACCCGAGCTATTACTATCGTATGACTGCGAAACCCGCCGCCCCGAGCGCCGGGGACTTGTACGTCAACGCAGATGCCACTGCGGGATACGGTTACGGCAGCAGCGGTGCGTCTCTGGTTCATCGATCCACCGCGGCGACGTCGGTGCAAAGCGAGGGATCGAACTTCTCCCTCTCCAACGTTGCGGCATCCCTCCCGCACGCTGGAACCGACCGTCTCCTTCCGAACCCGGCATCCCGTCTCCCTAACACCAATGTCCTCGCCTATCGCACAGACGGCGGCGCCCCGGCGGCGTCCTACGCCGCTTCGTCGTCCACAAAATCGTCAGGCAGCCCTTCATCGCAAACATCCCCCACGAGCGTCGTCTCCGAGGTGACGACGGGCTACAGCACCTCGGCCGCCGGCTCGGGTAGCTACGAGACTTCCCCCGTGACGGCATATCCGCCGCCTGCGCACACTCTCCCCTCGATGGCGCACCACCGCCTTTCCAACGTAGCGGACATGACAGGCTACCCGCCTTCGTCGGCCAGCAGCGGAGACTCCATCTTCAGCGCCTCGGAGACGAGCCTTCGCACGCAAGCCTCCGCGTCCGAGTTGAGCTACAAGTACACCGACGGATCCTCTGCGACGTCTTCGGCGGGCCGCCGCGGAAGCGGCGAGACCTCGAGCTCGGGCGGTTCGCTGTCCAACGGTCAGCAGTACACCGCCACAACCCCCTCTGTGGGCATGTACTCTGCAGTGGCGGGTCACGGGCGGCATCACGTCTCGCAGTACATGATCTCCGAGGACGTCGCGGCCGAGAATCACGCAACCCGAAGATCTGCGGGCGGTTTACCCGTTTCCTAAGGGCCATCCGGCCGGATGGCCCTACCCTATGGTGTGCCGGCGATGAAAAGGGGGCCCCCTTTTCGGCCTGGCAGCACCGCTTGTTCCTACAGTGCTCTCGGTTTTCTTTGTTTCTCGTTGCATTTTTCACCGTCGTTCATTTATGGCGCCATACCAATACACAGCAACCATTCAAGCATCGTTTCGGCATTTGGAGAGAGGAGGTGGCAAGAAGCAAGGCCCTATCCGACCCTCCATGAGGAGATTGCGGGCCTGGGCCTGGTGGCGCTTTTTACAAATGCACTTCGGCAGCCTCGCCCACAGATGGGCAACCATCTCATTCCCAAGGTTCCAAACCCCAGGAATGAGATCCTTCAGCTCTATTTTAGGACCTTCCGGCGTCAGTATGGCTGACGCCTCAAAGGTTGATCCTCTAGTCCCCTGGTCGTCGGCGGCCTTTGACCAAAGACTGCCAGTACGGGCTCATCAACTCGAAACTCAACGTCTCTTCGATGACGGCCTGCAGGTTGTCCTCCAGAGCGCCACATTCCCTCCTCGCTCTTGGCTTGCCTCGTACACCGTCAAAACAGAAGACGCCACACACTTTGTACATGTTCGTACGTCGTCGAAACAGAAGCGCAGGGCCCGTTTCCCAGAAAGCGAGGTGGCTTGCCTTTGCATGAGACCAGCGTCAGGTCCAAGAACCGGATTGGGGGCAGATGGGAAGAAGCAGTGGGATGCCTACTGTGCGTCTGCGGCCCAGTATGCACGTCTCTGACCATCGCCGCCGACAGCATACAGCCGGTGCCGGAAACATTACGGCCATTCGGTGATGCGGTCTGAATGCAAGGGGTCTGACGTCTTGTGTCCTTTCAAAGGCAAAATCAGGCTGGCAGTTGGGCTCTTCTGGCCAATGCGGCTTTTCACCGGTCAATGGCATCTCGGAATGTGTGTGGGGAGTCTCTATCCCGGAGAAAACATGGAGTGATGGGATATAACAACCCAAATCGGACTGTACCCAGGCGGCATCATGCGGCTACCCGACCCGGACGACCGCCCCAGCCCCCGGGGGGGCGCCCAGCCAGTCCTTTCTCGTCCCCCCTCGCCATCCCGCTCGCTTCACATTCAATGTCGACCAACAATCGACGGTTCCTACCCAACTCCGGCCCCTCCTTTCGTGTTCCCAGAGATTACAACGTCTCTTCCGAAGCTGGTCTTCATTCGGTCGTCGGAGGGAAAGAGGGGTCTCTCGGAGTCTAATGTACCTCGACGGCGCAGACGGCACTGGGGCATCCATCTTTTCTTTCATGTCTTGTCCAAACCCCCCCACACACAAACAACCCCGGTCATCCCTTTCGCCTCTCACCTCTATTCCATTGCTGTCTCTTGGCCCGACACAAAAGACGACGTCGTTTCCTTACCAATCGCGCTCATTCTCGCAATTACTTTTTCTTCCACTTCCTCTCATCAAAGCATTGGGCCATGCGCAGGAACCAGAGGATGAAGAGGAAGGCCAAAGGCACCACCCTCTGGTCCATTGAGTCGCGACCCGAACCAAAAAGTGTTTGTTGTTAGTTTCTCTCTTTGTTTCTTTTCTGCTGTCCTGTTTGCTGTCTTCTGCGCCAGATTTCGTTCGGCTTCCGTCTTTTTCTACATTCAAGGCAATGCACGTCATACTCCACCATCGCTGTTATGTCAGTCCGGTTGTGCTGGTGCCTTAAGCGTGAATGTCTTCTTTTGAGTCCGTTTTTGTCACGTCTGTTGCTTTTCGCTAAGCTGTCTCTGCATCGGCTCGCTTGCCTTTTAGGGTCCACAGCTTGTTGTTTGGGACATTTATGGGGATAATACGTTGGGGGAAACGGGGTAATGGGCATGGGAAAGTTACGCGGGCTGGGTAGATATCCCCCCCGGACTGCGGGATGATCTGGAAGCCCTAGGCAAGGAACGGTCCTCGGAATACGGTGATACATAAAACTGGCGCGAGTTATGGGCATTCATCAACTTCTCCTAGGAAATTGAAAGAAACGAGGTCATGGGAAGACCAGGACAGGAGGGGGTATGGCGGGACATGACTTCAAAAAGGAGAGACTGGATGTTACGAAAACCAAGGGGCATTGTTGAGTTCTGCTTCGCTTCTCTTACGCGACGGCGTTGGGTCGTTTACCTTGTCCACCAGATTGTTGTCCCAATTTCAAACTTTTCCACAACGCGCGAACTCAATCAAGCAACGTTCGTCCAAAGCTACCAAATCCGTCCCGATTTGGACCATGACACGATGACAATATATCAGGTAGACGAGTTGAAACCGGGCCAAGTGTCTCTCACAGAGAGCAGGCACCTAAGCAAATTCCAAATCACACTCGTGGTGCTTTTTCTTCGTGACTGCTTAATATAAATACCGGGTATGAACTGCTTCCACGTCTCATCAGTGGATGGTGTATACATGTATATGTGGCATCTGTCTGCCCGTTACAACTTCCCCTCCGCTTTTTCGTCAACCTCGCAAAACGCCCTGAAAGTGACAAACTCGTCATCTTCCTCACCCTCGGACTGCAACACCAACTCGGCCGTTGAACCCACGAAGAAGACGTTTCCCTCGCTGATCCTGTGCACAGTGGGGCCAACCGCTATGGTGCCCTTGCCTGACGTGCAGATGATGATGCTGGGGCCCTCGAGCGGTTCGAAAGTGACCTTGGAGCCGTGTCCTTTCAGCAGTGACCGGACGACGCTGAATTCCTCGATGGGTGGATCATACAGGATGACGGCAGAGCCGGAGCTGTAGGCGGCGCGGTTGAGGGTGGCGTAAGGGTACTCGGAGGGCGACATCTTCTGCTCATCAATGGGGGCGTAGTTGTAAGTGAGCATATCGACAAGTGTGGGTACGTCCTTGAACTTGGGCGTAAAGCCGGCGCGGACGACGTTGTCTGAGGCGGCCATGCACTCGATGATGTCACCCGAGAGGTAGGCATGGATGTCGTCGGCGCGGAGGAACATGGCCTCGCCGGGCTCCATCTTGACGAAGTTGAGAAAGAAGAGAACGAATAGGCCGACGTCTGCCCCGAAGGAGCTGTGGAGACGGATGATGAGCTCCGAGAGGGTGTCGCCGCTGGTTGTACTGGTGCCACCACCGGCGAAGTTGCTGCCTTCTGACTTGGCGAGGAAGACGAGCTCCTCCGTCTGCTTCTCAATCTCTTCCGGCGTGGCGGACAGCAGAGAAGCGAAAGCGTGTTGGAGTGCCTTCTTGTTCCGGTCCTTGGTCTCGGGGTCTTCGCTCTCCTCCTCTCCCTTGACCGTGGCGATGAACTCGTCAGCCTTATTCTCTACGACCAGGCTCTTCAAGGGCGGGACGGTGGTCAGAAAGTGGGAGATCTCGGCGAGCGGGCGGAAGCCGCAGAGGCCCTCGAAAGGGGTGATGGCAATGGCCATCTCAGGCTTGTGGTTGTCATCGGGGTAATTTTTGGGGTCACGGGCGTGGAGCTGCTCGGCAAGCTTCTTGTTGGGGTGGGCCTGGATGGAGAGGGCCTTATTGATGGAGAGGACTTTGAAGAGGAAGGGTAGCTTGGAGCCGTATTTGGAGGCAACCGGGGGGGAGAGGAGCTGTTGGTTGTCTTGGACAAGGTCGAGGAGGCTTCGGCCGGACTGGACGTCTTTGGAGGGGTTCGAGGGGTGGGTGCCCATCCAGAGCTGGCGGTGTTAGTGACTATAATGGAATAGCATGAGAAGAAAGAAACCCAGGAGCCCACCTCTGCGTACGGCTTCTCCGACTCGATGCTGAAGCCCTCAGCTGGTGTTGTGGCAGCAAAGCGCGCAGCGGCTGATTCCTCTCCCTTCTTGCCCCATTCATAGGAGTTCACTCCGCACTGGAGCTTGAACAGAGGGACTTGGAGAACCATCCTGTTGGTGTCGAGCGAGTAGAAGCTCAAAGAATACGAACAAATGTAAAGGTCAAACCCGACGAAAGATGCGACGACAGCAGTTGTCGTACTGTTAAAGTTGGAGTGCGTATGCTCACCCCACCATTGAATTTGACGTCAGGGAGAGCTTCACCTGGAGGACCCCGCAAACTGGAGCCAACAGTGGCCTGGTCTGGTGCTCCAGACCCCTCCAAATGATGATCGAAGCACGGGCCCCGGGCAAGTGGTCGGGCCGCTCTGCGGAGGGTGTACCTCCGAGACATGATTGGGCTAGCATCACAATTGTAGCTCCAGCCGGTTCCACTTCGGCAATACGCGGCCGCAACTCTCGCGTTAATGGGCCAATGAAGCTCCCACCGCTATGGCTGTGGCCCGATACCGCCTACATTCTGCCACCTGCATCCATCCACTTCGAGAGTGTGCTCCTACGTACCATGGTTCCCTGCGACCTTGTCAACCTCGAAGTTTAATCACTGGCCCTTTAGTTCTAATATCATCATGGGCTAAGACCTTGTTGCGCGACTCTCCCTTTTTTCTTTCATAGCATCTTTGCGCACAGATATACCCAACAGCACTAGAGCGCAAGCCAAGCTCTGTCTATCCAACGCGACCCAACTTGACCCGCGACATTTGGCGGAGCAAGGCCCAAGTGGACATCGCTCCTTCCTTTTCCTGTGAGTAGCTATGAGCTACACCCGCCCTACTTCAATTCAAGCTTCTCTTGTTTGGATTTGTCCCCTTCAACATCAATCATTCTGTTCAAGCATCAAACGCGATCCGAGGCTGACGTAAACATGCTATAAAAGCCGACGCCCAAGGCAGACAAGCCGCTTCCCGGTCATCGCAAGAGAAAGCACACCATTGCCGAAGCAAACCCCGCGGCACCGTCACCTGGCTTGGGTGCACCCGAGAAGCCGGCCTAGAAGAAACGCGACTCGCCGAACACCCAGCCCAGTCCTTTGGGCTCGCTCCAGGCCAAGATGTCCCAACGGAACCGCAGCGGCCGCGGCTCAAATCGCAACAATGGCAGCGGCCACGGCGAGGAGGTACAACTATGGGAGTCCGCCAAAGAAAAGTTCCACGAGATCGTTAGCGGCGTCAATCAAGAGAACGACAACCTGGCCGAGCTGCTGAAGCTCGACAAGAAGGCGGCCATTGCAAGTATGGACGGCGGCAAGCCTTCTGGCGCCGATCTTAACAAGATGGAGCAGAACTGCCGTTCGGGAGTCAAACTGTCGGAGAACAACTCGAACAATATCAAGAACCTCATCGAACAGCTCAAGATCCTAAAGGCGGTACAGCAAGCCAAGGAAGCTGCCGAGGCTCCCGCAACGACCAGTACATCATCACGAACCGGCAGCTCGACGCGCAACCGAGATGCTGCCGCGGCGGCATTATATGACTTCGACGGCGCCGGCGACTCTCCCGTACCGAGCCCCATCGGCGGCAACTCGCGCAAATTTGGAGACAGGGGCAGCAACCGCGACAGCATGCCGCCCAAGGCAGATAGTGTCGAGCCGCAGGGGTCCACAGGCTCCAACACGGCGGGGTCGTCCTCGGGCGCTCTGGGATCGAGCGCTGCATCGGCAGCCCGCAGCAAGGTGTCTTTTTCCAAGGGCGACAAGGTTGCTTTTAAGCGCAAGAAGGATGAGCCGCAGCAGGGGGAGGCACCTTATGATTGGATACTGGGCGAGGTTGTCGGGGTGATTGGCGAAGGCAAGAGCCGGCGGTACAAGTGTCTGGACGTGGAGCCGGAGGACAACGTCAAGCCGAAGGAGTACAAGACGTTTGCGTCGGGCATGATACCGATTCCGCCCGAGAACCAGACGCACAATCTCGCCAAGCTGGAGGCTGGCAAGATGGTGCTCGGCCTGTACCCGCAGACAACGGCGTTTTACGCGGCAGACGTTGTCGGCACGGAGCCGGACGGCAAGACGGTCAATCTCAAGTTCCACGGCGAGAACGACTCGTCGACAACGCATCAGGTGGAGCGTCGCTACGTGCTGGAATTTCGGCCTTAGATTGCCAACGGCCCCGAGTCCCACGGGTCACGAGACCCAAAGAAGGGAAAGCGAGGGGCCTGGATTGTGTTAGCGAGAGCCATCAGCGGGCGTTCGCTTAAAGTATTGAGTTGGGTGCGGCGTATTGGCCGAGGGATCAACGGCCCGGACATGGGATCTCATATCGTTACGCCTCATTAAACAAACAAAAAGGGGACATGACGCGGCGGGTCGAAACGGAGTTTAACAAGAGTATTATGACGCAAGGGTGGGCGAGGAGCGGCAACCATGGCAGCATTAGAAACGGCCGCGGCACGGGTATGAAATTTGGTATCGCGTGTTCCCTTATGTTCCCGGCGAGCCCCTGCACAGTGGCTTCGGAGCGTCTTTGTTCGCATGCACAAGTACGGGTTGATGGCGGGCAAGGCGACGCTGCAATCAAACTTTCTTGTGATGTTGGCTTGGAAAGCGTCAAATTACGCCCCTGACTCCAGCATGGCACGTGCATCAATGGAATGCCGCGACGGTTGTGTACCTGCAGGGTCGCTAAATATGCCCATTGGCCGACGGAGCGGCCATGACAGCAAGGGGGCAATGGGGGAGTCAGGGGGATGGGCCACCATGGCCCGATGTGCGTGGGAGCACTGACAGAGACGCCTCGAAGTAGGGTCGACGAGTCGTAACCGCGGAAAGGCTACGGGGGTAAAGGAGAGAGATTGCTGAGGGAATGCGCAAATGCGAGAAAAAAAAACGGGCAGCCCGCTGGAGAGAGGGGAGAGAAAGAGAGAGACACACACAAAGCACGACCGATGAAGCTATTCCCAAAAGAGAGCAGGACCCCTTGGTTGGTATCCACCACTAAAGGTACACGAGGTGGCCCATTGGCTCGGTGCAGTTTCCTCATCCCCGTATGGAATGGAGAGGTACGTACATAGTACGGGTTTGGAAGTGGTTCGCGGTACGTACCCGAGTTGAATCTCCGGGCCAAGGTGGACAGGCGGGCAAGCGCAGCCAGAGAGACGTGGATGAAGGGGGGAAAACAGTGAAGGGAGGCGGATTGGCGAGGGAAAGGAAAGGTCCCAGAAGTGACAGCTTTGGCCGAAAAACATGGCATCCCGAACCATGCGGGCTGCGCTGCACTGCACCTGTTGTTCCTGTCACTGTGCAGGAGCCTTGCATTGCTGCACTGCGGCATCGTCCGATATTCAATATTCAATATTTCCGTCTCTGTGATTACGACTGGAGCTGGCACTGGGTCCGGAGGGAAAAGAGCGAGAGGGAGTCCGAGGTAAGGGCATCTGATCATTGATGCAACCGTGACCCATTGATGATTACGAGCGCTCGCCTGACCAACGGCTGAAGTGGTAGGCCCCCTTCCAGCAAACGTTGAAACGCATGAGGAGCCAAGCCGCAGTTCCTCGTTCCTGACGGCAGCTCTTGACGAGCACGGCGTTTCTACCTCACACATGTCACTGCCCACCACGCAGCTGTACTGTAGTAGTTCGAGTACTGAGCATTGTTTCGGAAGACGGCTAGCATTAATCTCACCCCAAATATAGCTGTCAATTGGCCCGTTTCGACACTGTCTTGGCGTCTTCTCGCCCCCAAGCCCATGTCCTACACACACGTCTCGGTCCACGTCCCAGTTCCCAGTCCACGTACCAATCCCCCCCCAAAAGACCAATCGCCCGTCAGGTCCCACGCCCGAGCGAGGAAAAGCCCAACTCCATTCGACCCCCAACCTCCGATCCTCGACAGGCACTGGGCGCACCACTGCACCAGCAACAAATCGCAAAGTTGCTTTCCTTTTTTTTCTTTTTCCTCCTCCCCCTTCCTGCGATAGCTCCTTCAACTACAACACACACTCTCTCTTTTCTCCCATCCAGCTCTCTCGCCCGAACTCGAACCCTTCCACTCCGAAGACCGCGTGTCTTGCGATTCTCTCACGCGCGACATCCGCCCGAACGCTCAGCCGACCCGCCGTCACCGCATTTTAAATCGAGATACGAGAGGGAGCGATCCATCTTGCGTCGCGACATCCCCTTTAAATCCGACATCGCATCACGCCGGGCCGCCCACTCCCCGCCCCTCGACACCTTCCGACTTCTACATCAAGCACCCCCGACAGTCATAATGGGTGGTCAACTCTCCAAGATGATGGGCAAGATCTTCGGATCGAAGGAGATGCGCCTGCTGATGCTGGGTCTCGACGCCGCCGGCAAGACCACCATCCTGTACAAACTCAAGCTCGGCCAGGACGTCACCACCATTCCGACCGTTGGCTTCAACGTCGAGACGGTTACCTACAAGAACGTCAAGTTCAATGTCTGGGACGTCGGTGGCCAGGACAAGATCCGTCCCCTCTGGAGACATTACTTCAGCGGTGAGTCTCTGCCCACCCGCCTCCTTTCGCCTTACCCCCAGAGCATGCTCCCTCCTTTCATCTGAACAATCGCGCTGACGAGACATTCCCCTCACTCAGGCACCCAGGGTCTGATCTTCGTCATTGACTCATCGGATCGCGCAAGAATTGAGGAGGCCAAGTCGGAACTGCACAGAATCATCAACGACCGCGAGATGAAGGACAGCTTGTTGCTGGTGTTTGCGAACAAGCAGGATATCAACGGCGGTAAGTTTGACACCAGCCCCCCCACACGGAGCCGAACAGCTACCGCTGCTACCGCTGCTACTTTTCCTACGACACGCAAGTCACTAACGCACATGACCATCACAGCCATGAAGCCGCAAGAAGTCACCGAGGCCCTCTCGCTCTCCAAGCTAAAAGACAAGGTCTGGTACGTCGTGCCCAGTTGCGCGACGACGGGTGAGGGCCTGCTCGAGGGCTTGGCCTGGCTGTCCAACAACGTCAAGGCGCCCCCGGCCCCGGCCAAGAAGTAAACGACGAGACGACAGACATGCCTCATCATCACCATCCCGAACCTCTACGACTCACCGACTCACCGACCGAACATATCCACCCACCATTCCTGATCCGTATGCTACTCCAGACTGCATACCGAGGCATCAACCGTCCCCGAATCGAGCTCGTCGGGGTCGTAGACCCCTTTTACTTCAATCCGAGAACCCGCCGCGGCCCGGACGATGGACGCAGGAAAAGATGCCCCCGCAAGAGCGCGCTGCCGAGAACCATCCTGAAGGATTATTGCTCTTCACACTTAATATTCGGCAGTAACGGATCTTCAACCAAACCACTCATGGCTTTTTTTTCTTTTTTCAAACCAAAACTCTTGATGTAACGTTTTTAACTACGCTGATACGGAGAGAAGACGGAAAGGAGGAAAGGGAGAGTGGAACGGAAGGCAAGGGAAGGAGCGGCCTTTCTCACATCCACATACGGTTTCATTGGGTTGCTAGGCTTTTTTTCTTTGGCTTGTTTCTCATCCTACATCTTCCCGTTTCTCTGGTTCTATTCCATGTTGTCGTTCTGAAATACCCGAAGCTCTTAAGAGGCGAAAAAGAAAAGAACGTGGTTTGGGGCGGGGCCGAAAAGGCAGGCAGTGTTTTTTCTCTCGACCCCCCTTTTTTTTTTCTTCTACAAATTGTATTGAAATGATGTACAAGAAATTGTGTGAAACCCCGCCTCCCTCTGTTCTCGTGGAAGAAAGAGCATGGCCTTCTTGTTTCCAGCGTCGCTGTGAGAGATGTGGGAATATTCTATCTCGTCTTATCATTGTGCCGTTTCTTGCCCAGCCAGCTGGGCGATCCTTCATTCATCATTCATCAGGGGGGAAAGGCTCTGCGGGGCAAGCGTCTTTTGCCCACTTTGGCCCCTCTGTTGGCCATGCGCGAAGAATCTAACGACTCTGCCATTTCCAACCGGTGCGCGCCACGGGTCTTTCCGGCGGCACCGAGAGGCGTGCGCTGGGAGCGGCGCTAGTCACGCCAGCAGGGGCTGCGGCGGTCGCCGGCTGCGAGATGCCACCATTTTCTTGTCCGATGGCCGCGCTCGGTTCCAGACATTTTCCGCCGATGCTCATCATCATCATCAAACCGAACACCTCTGGTCCTCGTCTCAACCCGCCACGAGAACGGCGACGGCTCCGGCGACGAGCATCCATATCCTCGCGCCCCGGCCCGTGGCGGGCGATCCGGCGGCGTTGTTGGCCGGCGCGACCATGATGGGCCTGTGCCAGCCGCAGTGGACCGAGGCTTCCCGTGTCACGCAGGAGTAGTAGGTCGTCTGGTAGTACCCCATCTGGGCGAGGTTCGGCTCCGGGCGCGGGGTGACGCCGGGGGCGGGCGGGATGAGGGAGGCGTAGTCTCGGGGGCCGGAGTCGGTGGGGGTTTCGGCGGCGGCGGCGACTGCGATTGCGACGGCGGGGACGGCGACCGAGGTGGAGGCGGCGGTTGGTGTGAGGGTTCCGGTCGAGACGGAGTCCTGAGCGGGTTTGCGGTGGAGCCGGGCCGGGCCTAGACGGAGGGGCCTGCGGGAGGCGCAGGGGGCGGTGGAGTTTGTGGCGGGGGATGACGAGTTTGAGGGGACCTTGAGGGTGAGGGTCGAGTAGATTGGGGTCGGGGTTGGGTTCGTCTCTGCGATGTCCGTGGCGATGGGGGCGCCGGTTGGGAGGAAGGGCTCGGGTGGTGGTTGCTGCGGCGAGCCTGTGGGGATGGGTGGTGGGCTTGTCGGTGTTGCTTGCGCCGCTGGGAGGGCGGCGACCGAGGAGGCGAAGAGGATGGGGAGGAGTGAGAGGATGCGCATTTTCGACTCAGGCTTTGTGTCTGTGCCCGGATGGGTTTTGAGGTGAGATGGTAGGGATTGGGAATTGAGTGACGCCGGCTCCTGAGGGCTTACTATGAGGAATCAAATATCGCGCGGAGATCGTGTGCGAACAGAATAGAAGCAGGAACCAGCGGAATGGAATCGAATAATGCAAGATACTCAGAGACTATGGCATGCCAGCGTCGTCGTCAACGAGAAAGGGGAGCGGGAACAAGGGAAATCAAGCATGCGAGACCGGCCACGCTCGCGTCTTTTATCTCTTCGTCATTTGGTCAAAGAACCACCCGGAAACACCTCAGAGTGCCTTTCAACGACGACGCGGAAAGGGGGGGGGCAAGGGGAATCAGTTGGTGGTGGATGGTTCTTCAACCCCCGTGTGGTATGCAGGAGGAGTCATGGTGTCGCGTTCCAGACGGTGGACGACTGGGACGTGTTTGTCCAGCGCAATACAGAACGCTTCCCCAGCTCATCCCGTTCTAGAAGGCGAAGACCGGCCCTGAGGGGGAACTTGATGTTTGTTTGGCCATTGCATGGAAGCTTGGAGAGGGCACGCGGGTACGTGGACGTGTCTGATGTCCGCGACGAGGGGTCCGGAGGTGGGAATGATGATGGCGGGTTTGGGTGCATGTTTTGTGGTAGCGCAGGTGCTTGGAGATGATTGGATCAGAAGCCAGGTTTGGGTACTCACGCGTGCTTGGGGTTCACTAGCGCCGCAACTGTCGACACTACGGAGAATTCTTCGTTGGGGATCGAAGGTGGGAATTGGAGACGCTCTAATGCACCACCACTTTGGCGATCCAGGACGAGCCGTTTGCTTTATCCTCCTACGTCTCGCGCAGGTGCTCGGAGAAACCCGAGTCGCTAATACTGCCGCACGAGCCCCCCGCTCCCGCCGAACCGGCCCCACCGATTCCGGACAGTCGGGCCCCGCTCCCCGGGGGTCACGGGCCCGTCGTCTTCCTATTGCGCGCCAACGACCCTGAACACGGGATACTCATCCCCGACGGCCAGATCAATCAAGTTGTAACGTGCAAAGCTGGCGTTGTTCTCCGGCTCGAGCGTCACGAACGCGAACGCGGCGTTCTTCTGCCTCGTGCTCACCCGGAACCCGCCCTTGGGCACGCTCACGACCTTCCGGCTGGCGGAGGTGGTGATGGTCGCCTCGACGACGCCTTCGTATTTGCCGTCCGCGAGCTCCAGAGTCTCCACGGTGAGCACCTCGGCCTCCCCCGAGAAACCCTCGGACAGGACCTCGACCTCCACGCCGAGGATCTCGAGCTTCTCGGCGACGTCGGCCCACGCGCGCGGGAAGACGTACGCCTCGGGGCGCGCGCGCGCGAGGTCCACCTCGGTGGGCGTGCTGTTGCGGAACTGCACCGGCACGCTGACGACGGTGCCGTTGCGGACGTCGATGAAGTCCCACGTCGCGTTCGTCACCCGCGCGTGGTCCACGACGACGATGTCGCCGGTGCCCTCGACGAACGCCGCGCGGGCGGTTTCGATGGTGGACAGAACCTCCTCGGCGTTGTCGACGGCCGTCTGCACGAGCGTCTCGATGGCGATCGAGCCCGCCGCGACGCGCCGCTGGAAATGCTGGTCCGCAAGGCGGATGCCCCGCGTTTCCGTGAGGAACGACACGGCCTGCAGCAGCCCGGCCGAGTTGTGTCCCGCGCGGCTCACGGAGCTGGGCTCCGTCAGCACGGGGAGGTCCGTCCCGCCGCCCGCGGTGAAGTACGCGCTCGTGCGGAGCCCGTGCTCGCGGACCTTGTCCTGGATGGCCCTGAGGAAGAGGCCCTCGCCGAGGGCGCGGATGGCGGGGTGGATGTTGGGGTTCTTGACGTGCGAGACCTGGACGTCCTGGGCCTTCACCCACTGGCGGGAGGCGCCGAGCTGCTGGCTGGCGGTGTACTCGTGCGCGTCGAGGAAGATGTGCGGGTCGTACACCGAGAGCAGCCTCTTGATGTCCCGCGTCTGGCGGCGCTGGAGGAGCGCGTGGTCGCGGTTGGGGTCGTAGTTTGACGCGAGCTCGCGCTGGAAGTAGGCGACGCCGTCCGGGTTGTAGCGCGGGAGGACGAGGATCTCGGCCTTGGACAGGACGGAGAGGGTCCAGGTCTCGTTGGAGGCGAACTTGCCGAGCAGGGCGAGGACGGCCTGGTCGCCGGCGGGCTCGTTGCCGTGGACGCCGCCTTGGATCCAGATGCGGAGCTTGTCGGCGGACGGGCCGGCGGCGGAGGAGAGGGAGAGGTTGACGTAGGGGATTGAGCGGCCGTCTTCGGACGTGAAGGGGGGCTGGTGGTAGGTCAGCCAGCCGTGTTTGTCGGCGAGGTCGCTGAGGAAGGAGTCTGGTCAACGGTGTTAGTGGCGAGGCTGTACATCGGCTGCCTGGTTCGAGGTGCGCACTCACCCAGGGTATCCTGGTCAGTAGGTCCCGATGTGCCGCTGCTCCACTCCTCCGGGACGGTCTCCGGGTTCGCAAAGGCGGGTGAGAGGAGCTCGACGTCCACGTCGGGGAAGAGCTTGGAGACGAGCTCGCTGTCCCGCGTCACAGGAACCTGGTTGTCCGCATACTTGGTCTGCGCCGAGGCAAAGCCGGCGTGGAGGAGGCCAAAGGCCAGGCTGTCGAGGACGCGCATTCCGACTGGGATATGAGGGATGGCGCACAAGAATCGCTCAGACTCTGCGAGATCAGCATGGAGACGGCTTCTTCGTTTTGGCTTTGTGGGACTCGGACGTCTATATATCTATTCGCATCTAGCAGGCTCGCAATCAGTCGTGATTTGCGCGCGAGATTGGGTCGTACTCAACCTCGATGCCCATCATCGACAAACCTCAAGAAGGAAGATGGTGCGAGCCGTCCCCGCCATCGCGTCAATCATCGCGTCGTGGCATGCCTTTCCAAGCACGGCATTGCAACATCTTGGCGGGTGGCTTATTGCCGTACGAGGCAGGTGTCCTCGAATTCTCGCGGGGGTTGGAGAGGGGACACTGGATGCCCCAAGAAACATAGTCGGGGTTGAAGTCGGGCACTGCCCGATAGCGTCATTGCACTATTTCAATCCCCGGATAGCCCCGCGTGATGAACCTTCGTGCAACGTCGGCATCATTGAGAAACTATGGGGTCCAATTCCGAACTGGTTGACACCATTGGTCGTTTGGTGGATGGGATTGTTACAACATTTGGATCTTGATCGTACAAGCCGATCTTGGCAACACTCCGCACCATACGCCATTCGCCAAGACGAAGCATCATTTGGGTGTCCCATTGGAGTGGACTTGACGGATCCTGACATTGGCCGCACCTATATCACAAATTGGACGTCAGCAAGGTGCAGGTTGAAGTCGAACAGAGCGAACCACAAGACACATTGTGCATTTCTGGCAGGGCCTGGGCCCGCCACGATTCAACCCACCCGATCGGCCCAAGCGAGCAAGTGACCCAAGCGAACGCGCGAAGCCAGCGCGCGCGCGCACCTGGAGATAGCTTCTCTTTAGTTTGAATTATCGTTATTTAGTTACTACTTACCTACATAAGGCTGTACTAGCCTATTCTATATTCTAAGCTTCTTACTATCGCCTGGGTATTTTGATCCAGAGCTCCCCCATTGCTTTGTATGATTGATACTAGATGATTAGAGCACTTATAGATTCGATTTCTACGGCATATGTCCACGACAGATATACAATGTTATGACTCGTTGTTCTCCTGAATGGCCACCACCAGGTTCCATTCTCAGCATGTCTTGACTATGAACAGACAGGGGCCCGACCATGGAGAAGGCTGAGTGTCGAGGTATCGTGAGTCTCGATAGAAACGTTCTTGTTTACGTACAGCTATCGATTTAGGCTACCCCGCGGTACTTCTACGCCGATATGAGAGTTATATATACAATTAATCGGTAACAACCAGGTCCCTCCTATGCAAAAGAGCTACTATCATGGTAAAACTAAAAGTCATCCACGCGTTCTGGATCAGGGAGCTGTGCGTGCGATCAGGAAGACTTCACTTTCACATGGGTCCAAGCTCATGGCGCCGCCCCTCTCACTAGTGAGGGTCCCTTTGTGCGTTACCTTGGAGCTGTGGCGCACGTGGCTTTGTCGAGCCATTAGCCCGGGTTCTCGGTTTCTTTGGGGCCATATCTAGACGCCTCTTGGCACCCAGCGCCCAGTTCATATCGCTTATTGGCGCCGGTATCGCCAGCGCCACGAGATGGTAAGGCACTAGCAGCACGCCGTGTCTGTGCGGGAGTGTCCGGGTGCAGTGAGGATACTCGTCCACGCCCAACCTACTTTGCTGTTGCACAATTTCCAGGCTTTGAGCGAGAAGGCTAGTCTGCCGGAACGAGAAACGTGGAGGATGATCAATTGCCGAGTCCCTTTCGCCACTTCTCCAACGCATTCCCGTGTCTTACCATGTTGGCTAGGTGTTCTGGACTCCGTTCTTTGACGGTCCAGCCTCATCAGTGCGGCACTTGGTACGGTGGCAGTAAAGTTCAACAGTATCAATCGAATCTCACTAGGAGAGCATTAGCAGGGAATCCTTCGAATAGCGAATTATAAAGAAAGACGAGAAGCGCCTTGTTGATGGAGAACAGTACAGCTCTTACTCATCTTCTCATCTTGCATATACCATTGCTATAGCAATCTGGTGGCATCACCAAAGCCAGACAATTACGCCTTACCTTCGAATTAGACGACACACACCTTCATTATGGAATCCAACACAAGCTTCGGGCAGTCTGTCCCTCCGATGGCTGCGCCTGCACCTCAGCGTCGACAGAGCAGCCGATCAGATAAAGTCCGCTCTCTCGTCAGCGACTACGATCTCTCTTGCACCTCAAGAGACGATTCTGTTCTCAAGGGTATCAAGGTCGAAAACCTGATTGGATTCTCCCAAGTACCGCTTGGCCTTGCGGGCCCGTTGGACATATCTGGCCCCAACCTCGACACGACTCTTTTTGCACCTCTTGCGACATACGAACCTACCCTTGTTGCTAGTTGCTCCCGCGGCTGCAAGGCATTCAATGCTTCGGGTGGTTTGAACTTCGAAATCCTTGCGGAAGGCATGTCTCGAGCCCCCGTGTTTGGATTTGACAATCCCGGTCACGCACTCGCCTTTGCTCGTGCTATCCCGTCCTTCCGCGCCAGCTTCGCAAAATGGGCCGAGTCGACAAGCTCACACGCAAGGCTCCAGGACCTGAGACCCTCCGTCATTGGTTCCCAGGTTCATCTCTTTTGCAGCTACCATTGCGGGAGTGCAGCTGGACAGAACATGGTCACAAAGGCTACAAAGCATGCGTGCGACATGCTTCTGAGCCTCTGCCGGGTAGAGTTCTCTATTCGAGACTTCTTGATCGAAGGCAACGTGTCGTCCGACAAGAAGCCTTCCTGGGGCAACGTCAAGACTCCTAGAGGCGTGGAAGTTATGGCTTGGGGCACACTTACGCCAGAAGCCAGCCAATCGATCCTGGGTGTCAGCACCGAGCGTCTCTATTGGACACACCAAGCTGCCAAAGAGGGTGGCATTCGCAATGGCCAATTTGGATCAAACTTCAACACAACGAACATCATTGCCGCCATGTTCATTTCGACGGGACAAGATCCTGCCAGCGTCGCTGAAGGATCATGGAGCCACCTGACCTCAGAGCTGGACCCAGTTACGAAGAATTTGACATTGTCTCTGTACGTGCCTTCCTTGCCAGTCGGGACGGTTGGTGGCGGAACTGGGTATTCTACCCAGAAGGAGGCGCTCAAACTTCTCGAATGCGCCGCGCCGGATATGAAAGGTCGATTGGCGGGAGTTATTGCCTCCTTTGCACTTGCCCTGGATCTCAGTACCAGCGCAGCCATCGCGAACGACACTTTCACGCGGAGTCATATGGCGCTTGCACGAGGAGAGCGTCTTTCGAAGCTGTAGATGGCTGAGATTTCAACATTGCGAGTGACGTATACGAAGACTGGCATCGAACAGTAGTCTAATGAAGTGTATGGGCGTTTACGGTATAGAAATGTGTAGCTTCTTGGTGTTATCGCTTGGCACTTGGGTTTGCCTTGGTACATGTATTTACATTTTGATGCTCTAGCGAGGTGAACTGGATCATGATAGAGTCTGTTTCAGAGGCGCTAAGTTGCTATGAAGAGATATGTAAGTTTGTATCTCACACGAATCGTCACTCACAGAATACCCTGAAGTTAGAACATGACTCCGAGCTCGCAATTGAGCTCATGAGTACTGGTTGTGATAATTCGCGCTAGTGGTATTATTGGAAGCTGGGAGGAATGGGCTCACAGCCCATATGTCTCAATCAGGCACTATCCAGCCCGTAACACCCTCTAATACATAACACCTCCCCTCCGCCCTTCCTCCTCTTTCTAGGTAATATATAGTAACTAGGCGTATCTATACTCCAGTGGGTATGGTAGCATGTGGTAGCTTTTCCATTTCCCTCAGATTGTCTTGCGTTCGCCGGTGGTGCTGGCAGAGTCACCGCGAAATGGTTGTCGGTGCTCCTCAGTAAAGATAACGGTAAGCAAAATCATCAGGTCTATGGTAATGTTGCAAGCAAAATTCTTGTTCGGCAATAATGCGTGATATGCAGCATTAAACATTGCCAAAGTCTTGATGTTTGGCTGGCTGAGGCCTCACAAAGCAATGCAACTAACACTCTCTCCGGGATTACGGAGTGGACCGTGCCCGGACCGGAGCCGAAGATCCACTCAAGGCGTCCGCGTCCCGGTCGGGGCATGCCGAGAGTGCCCCCCGCCGCGTGCCGAAGTCAAGGGATTAAGCATGACCAATCGCCCAAGCTTAAAGACAGGTTCAGGAATCCAGGCAGATGCTGGCTAGCGTATGTGTCCTCATGCAGTGACATCATCAAGTAGATTACCTGTCAGATCGAAGTGACAACACACCCTCCATCAGAAAATACTGCCAAATGACACAACACAAGCCGACGTAGGTGTCCAGTCTCCTCCAGGCTGCCAATCAAGCAAACAATCGGGTCTCCAAGGGATCCGATTCCGGCGCGCATGGAAATCTGCCCGATCCTCCGTTGGCACGAGAGCAACCCAGGTCAACCGAGGCCAAGAGTGACATCCACGTTCCCCCTAGAGAAAATTTCAAATGAAGGAATTTTCAGGGGCTAACAAGGCTGAGCCGAGGTCCAGCAGGTGCCCTGACAAGCTCCAATTGGACGCAAACACACCAAGACAGAACGCCCAGGTACCACGACGCACGACCACGACACCCTCCCACGTTGTCACTGAGCAAAAAAGTCGCCGGACCCCGTCCAGGGTGGGGGTCTAGTTTGCTGCGATAAGCCGCGAATGCGCCAGAGCACCGCACACTCCGACCCAACAGAAAGAACAACACACGCGCACCCCCAACGACAACGTATCGGTACCCCGGCCAGAGGGACCCGCAATATCGCAAACCGGAGCAAGGAAAAGAAGCTGCTACCTACCCGTGGACCCGGTAGACGCATTGCAAACCCGTCGATCCGCATCCTCGCGGGTTTTAAAACCAGAACCCCCATCCCCCATGCCGACCTCTCCCTCCCTCCTCGCTCAATGCTCCAGCACGCTCTGGTGCCACCTCCGCTCCCTACCGCTCTGGGCCTTCGTCCTCGTCGTCCTGCTCCTCGGCGCAATCCGCCAGCGCGTGCTGCCTCCTCCTCGCCCTTCTCCTCCCCGACGGCCCGCCACCGCCGTCGCGGATAGGAAGAGAACATCTGCGTCTCCCTCGCTCCGCCCCGAATAGACAGACGGCGCTCCGCTGCCAAGCGAGCCCTCCCGCTCACAATGGCGTCCGCAATCGCAAAGGCCACCCGCACCGAGGCCGACTTCGACCGCGTCCCCGTCCGCGTCGTGCGCTTCATCCGCCTGGCCACGGCTGGCGGCCTCGCCTATGCTGCCTACCGCATCCACTGGCGCATCGTTCTCGCGAGCTTCTTCACGGGCCCCGGCCGCATCAGCCGCATCCTGATGCTTATCTTTGCCCTGCTGAACCTCAAGAACATGCCCTTTGTCTGGACTGTGCGCCCATCTCCCTCCCCCCGAGACGCCCCGAGGAGCCCTAGACTGACAGACCATCTCCCAGTACCGCGTGTGGCACGCCATCATCTACCACCTCTTCATCCGCAAGTCCCCCCGCCTCGGTCCGCGGTCCCTCTTCCGCCCCATGATCTCCCAGTCCCACGCGCCCATCATGGAGATCGACTACAACATCCACAAGTCCAACTCGACCTACTTCTCCGACCTCGACGTCTCCCGAACCCACCTCTGCACCTACCTCCTCCGCCCCGGCTTCCGCCAGCTCACCCACAACGCGACGACGAAGCTCGTCCTCGACCCCAAGTCCGGCAAGCCCGCCCGCGGCGCCCTCGGCATCATGCTCGGTGCCGTCCACTGCTCCTTCCGCCGCGAGATCACCGCCTACGCCCCGTACGAGATGTGGTCCCGCATCCTCTCGTGGGATCGCAAGTGGCTGTACATCGTCACGCACTTCGTCCCCAAGGGCACCGCGCGGCCGACCGAGTGGCTCGACCCCAAGTTCGGCACCGCGCGCGTTCGCCGCGGCCCGGGGAGCAACACCGACAGCAAGGAGTGGGAGAAGAAGATCTACGCGACGGGTGTGAGCAAGTACGTCTTCAAGATCGGGCGGCTGACGGTGCACCCGGCCGTGGCGCTCGAGGCGAGCGAGCTGCTGCCGCAGCGGCCCGACGGCTGGATGGGCGGCGTCAACGGCGTCGGGGACGAGGACTTCGACCTGAGCGACGTCGCGGACGACGGCGCCTGGGACTGGAAGATGGTCGAGAAGCGGAGGCGCGAGGGGATGAAGTACGCGGCGCAGTTTGCCAGCATGGACGACCTGCACGGGTGGCTTGACGGTGCCGATGGCGGTGACGGCAGTGCGCTGGGCAAGTTCGGCCTTGGCTAAGACGCAAGGGGCGGTGAGGATGGACGGTGAGACGATGATACCCGATAGAACTGCCTAGAATAGACTACATTGGGGAATGCACAAAGAGGTCCTTGGGGCGTAGAACGCGGGGGGGCACAAGCCTTTGGAAGTCTCTCACGTGTGACATGAATGTTTATTGGGACAGGTCGTCGCTGGATCTCATCATAGAGCTCGACATGCCTGCGCATAAAGTATACATGAATTCGATCCTCAAAACATTTGATGATTTCTCATTTCCCGCTAAACTCCGCGACACCACAGATTGCCCCCCCAGCTGGCCACGATGCAAGAGTTGAAAGAAGAAAGAGTAGGCAGTGCAAAATCCAGTCGAACAATGCTCACTGTCAGCAGGGCTTAGAGGGCAAAGGCGGCGGCGGCGGCGATGGCACCGGCCCAGCCAGCAACCTGCATTCTGCCGGCGGCGGCGGGTGACGTGGTGGAGGTGACGGCGGCGCCCGTAGCGGTGCCGGTAGTGGGGGTCGTCGCGGCGGTGCCGGCGGCGGTGACCTGGTTGCTCTCGCCGACCTGAGCGCAAATCTGAGGCGTAACCTGGAATACCTCTGTAGGTTATACACGTTAGTCGGCTGTCCAAGTTTCTTCCAGGCGAATCGACCATCAAGAGAGGGAGAGGCGAACGTACTGGCTTGGTCTGTGGAGCTGCAACCGGATGTGGCGAGGCAGGATACGACGGCGGGGGTTAGCTGCGTGATCTTTGAGCACGAGCAGGCAAAATCCTGTATGTCACAGTTGACGGTCTGTGCTGCGTCGCGGATACAGTTGACAGCGCAAGTAGGGATCTGGTCGACAAGATCGTTGATCGTCTCGGCAGCGACGAGGACGGCCAACATGGAAATGACGGCGGCATACTTCATCTTGGCTGAGTGCTAACGGTAAGATGGGCCTCGGAGTCGGGGCGACAGTGGTCGGGACCGGGTTGGTAAGGCTGCGACGAGATTGTATGCAGAGCACGAGGTGTGGACAATCTAGCGGAGCACATCAGAACCAACAAAAAGCTAGTTGGCAGAGGGGACATGATGTTCTTATAGGGAACATCGATGAGTCTGCCAAGCCGCACCCTAAGCAGCAAACGACGGCCGGAATATGCAAGGTCCAGCCAGACCACCCAGTCAGAGCCTCCAAACACAACCAAGACGCGGTCAACGCCGGCGTGGTGTAAGTGTCTAGCACCCCGGATCAGGCAAAGGTATGGCCACGATAGCGGAAAGGATCACTGGTCACGAGGGAAGTGGAGCGGGTCAAGAGGCCTCGTTGCCTCGGATCGTAATCCGTCTAATATGTGTCGTCCTGTCGCTTGTAGCGTGTTGACTGTCAGGTCAGCGATGATCGGCCGCCGCGGCGCCCTAAGCATAAGGCATCTGTTATCCTGGCGAAATGGGCCGCTTGGACTGGCTCGTTTTTTGCTCTGCCGTCTAGTAGTTCGAGGCGCAGGTGCTAACCATGGCCTAACAGAATAAAGACGGCTAGACCTGGTTCTGGGTCAGTCGGTAGCATCCATTTCTCGCACTTGAGTTGTAACCCATCCTCCGCAAACGTCTAAGCGCACGTCGAAGAACAATGACCCTTGCAAAGCTGAACGATTGTGTGAAGATAGTTGCCCGTTCCTCCGAAGAAGCCTAGACTCCCATGAACAGCATCTTTCCGGTGACTCTTGCGCTTCGGATTTAGCAAGCATGACGTTGACGATCTGGGTCTGCTGTCTGAGGAATGATGGCTCAGGGTAGGTCGATTAAGCTCATCCGGCATCATGTAAGCTTCCCGCGGGCCCCTGTCAAAAATGCAGGCCGGAAGGGAAATCGAGACGCCTGACCAATCACGTTTAACCCTCCTCCGGCCAGCGGATCGTGCTGAGTGTACACCTGCATTAGCCGTCATTCGCCCTCACACGGCATGGTCTGTGTACCCGTGTTGTCGTGCCTCTCCCGCACCTTAACCTGAAGATGGGATGGCAGGGTTCCCGTAGGATTCGCTTCGTCTTTTTAGCAGAAGCGCTGCGACAGGATTCATACCGCCCTGGCGAGTCACGCACAAATAGCGAATGCTTTTTTCTTCCCTTTTTTCTTTCTGTATGGTCGCCACTAGTCGAGGATACGTAGACGAGATTGCGGCTAACCTGTTCTAGGCTGTGCTCTCGAATCTATTGCTCGTACGAGGTTTGCCATCTTGCATCTTTTCGTTAGCTTATGGGGTTTGGCGCAGCCCTGCCATCCCAATCCGTTCGCTCGGCTCTTCAAGTGCGCGGACAGACAGCACCAGCGCTTGCTTCGCTTCAAGTCGCGTATGTTAGCATGCCGCTGCCACTTGCCAAGTAAACGTGGGAGCCGCTCAGGTGAGTCGCAGCGGAAGAGCTGGAATATGGTACCACCTGCGTGGAAGCAACGGTATCCGAAACCATTGCGGCCTGAATGGAGACGGACCCTGAGCATTCCCCTGGTGATCTGCAAACATGGGGCTTTGCCAGTTCTAAGCAGTGAATAGGGTTGAGGGTAAGGCAACCCACAGCTGAGTGTTCAGGGCTTCCGTGGCAGGTGAAAAACCTTGTGGCGGACTTGGCAGACACCTCAAATGGTTGGTTGCCATGCTGGGTGAGCGGAAGGGAATGCAAACGGAAAGTTGGAGACAATCAACGAGCAGCTTGCCAAACCCGTGACTTTGATTTGACCATCACGTGGTGTGGCCAAGGCGCATCTTCCTCAGTTACCGGCGGCATTGTATAAGATGCCGTCCCGGTGGAATTTTCGCATTTCTTCGGTGGCGTTCAGCTGGTGTTGTGACTTGGATGTTTAGTCAACTTGGGGGCGGATTGCACGTCTCCGATGCTTTTGAAGGCAGAGATCAGTTCTGGCAATGGTCCATTAGATGACGACAAGGAATCGAGTCGGAAAACCCGTCGCCGTGGCATGTTGCTGAATGTACGTGATGAGCCAATACTTTGCGGCAAAGTAGCTCGAGGTAGAGGCAGCACATGGAGGATAGGGCTCAACCTTGGCGGTGCAGCTGGCTTTTTGTTCTCGGTAGGCGTCCGGTGTTCTCGGCAGCTTTATCACATTAACGGCCTCACTGCCGTCGAGGGGGCTGACTGTCCATCAACGTGGACATGGCTTGTTCTTTGGCCAGCAGCTCGTCTGCTCTCTTGACTATGTCTGCTGCGCCCGCTCCCCCAAGGACCGCAGCTCCGACGCGCGCCGAGCTCATAAGCGGTTTCCATTCAGCCAAGTTACTTAGAGCAGACCATCCCATGGCTACAGGGTGATGAGTGTGTGGAGGCTGAAACTTGAGAATGCGATGGAATGCGAAAGCGAGTTTTCCACAACGACGAGGAACCGAGTCGCAGAAACATTGAACATAGCGTAACCCCCGGCAGATCAACCCCTGCATGCATCGTGGACATGGAGGTAAATTGGTCAAAGTCCTGGTGTCAAGGTCAAACAAAGCAAGGCGGGAGACGTAGACTTACAGGTTTCCAGGTCTCTAGGCTCCCAGGAATCTGGCTCGCTGGTAGACAACGTGTTTCCACATCGAGTGCAAGAAGGAATCGAACGTGAACAGCAACTAGGACCAGATATATTCTTTTGGGGTCAGTAGAATGATGTCGACATGGAAAGCTTGGGAAGAGAGTGTGCTAACGAAGCGGAAGCGCCAGACTGTGACGGAGAGAAAATGGGTAGGGACATGTGAGGCGGTCGGCCTGCCAGTGACGAAATACGGGACCCACCCACAGTGCATACTGTGCGATCATGGCCAGATCCCACGGTACATCGCTGCCCCTCCATCTACCTTAGATTAGCGGCACCGCGGGGCATTCGGTCCTGAACAAAGTCAGCTTCCGCAACGCGACAAAGACTCTCCCTCATACCCAACCAAACCCAGCGCTGCCAAACATGACGGAACAGCCGGTATCAGTCCTCTTCGTCTGCCTCGGCAACATCTGCCGCTCGACCATGGCCGAGGGCGTGTTCCGCAACATTGCGCAGAAGCCGCCGTACAAGGGCCTCATCTCCAAGGTGGATTCTTGCGGTACAGGTACGCGCGAATACGTCATGAAATAAACCCTCACAATTTGTCGCGCACTCGCTGACACGAGAGTGACGGAACAAACAGCGGCCTACCACGTTGGTGACCCCCCAGACTCTCGTACGATGGCGACGCTCGAGGACCACGGTATTACGGACTACCACCATGCCGGTCGCAAGGTACAGCTCTCCTCCCGAACCCCCCCGGGCCTTACGGACGCGTCCGTGGAGGCGCCATGCAACAGCAGCTGACGCGAACTGCTTGGACAAACAGGTATCGCCATCCGACTTCAACAAGTTCGACTACATCTTCGCCATGGACCGATCGAACCTGCGAGACCTCCAGAACCTCCAGCAGCGTGGCAACCCGGACTCAAAGGCCAAGGTGATGCTGTTTGGCGAATTCTCAGGCGGGCGGAGACCAGAAGTAGTGGACGATCCGTACTACGGCGGCGACGAGGGCTTCTCCAAGGCCTACGAGCAGTGCACGCGGTTCTCCGGCAACTTTCTGAAGCACGTCTTCCCTAACATCGACCCCAAGGCATAAGGAACCGTGGTTTGCCATCGAGGGGTATCGGCGCCCTTGGGGCAGAGGCGAGCCGTTCGCGACCAGTTGTGGAATACAGTTGGGAGGCGGCATCCATTGCAGCGGGGATGTGTTACACCGTTGCAGAAGAAAAAGTTTTGTCGCCGATGATGATCACGTCCACGGTACGGCGTCAGGGCGGGGGCAAGGGGGAGGGATGCGGCGGGTCATCTGACGCGAAAAATAAAAGGATAGGGCCAGCCGCATTGGTGAGATGTTTATTGCTGCATCCAAAGAAGTACAGGCAGGCAGGCAGGCATTGGGAGGGGCATATCAGCGTGTCTTGTTTGATTCCACAGTTGCAAGTTGCATATAGAAGATTGGATTTTCATGCAGTCCCGTTGACGGCCAATGTTGGGTGCAGCTACAATGTGCGAAGTTGCAAGGACAACCGACGACATGGCAAAGATGGGGCCTAGGCGCCGTTGAAGACAGCCCAAGGTGGACTTGTGCCTAAGCGAGATGGACTCGGGACGATGCTAGTGTTCTCGTGCAGCAATGGCCACTTGGCTACTTGGCATCACAGGACAGAGTCTGGCGGGCCGAGGACAGATGGCCAGAAACATGGGTATCGAGATGGATGGAAGAAGGCATTCTTCAGCCCTATAGACAAACGGGGAGTGGGATCCAACGCAGGTCTCCGTGGTGGCCGTGGTGGCCCGGCCCAGTGTTGTCATAGTACCGGCGGCTTACGCCGAGCTAGACCCCGACAGGTCACGAACATTTGGAGGAACGCTCCGTGCTGACGGCAGGTTCCTTTGGGGGGGCTATGGTATCGTCTTCGTGCGAATGGAGGGTTTTCGGTCATCAGAAGCTGACATGTCTTGTTGGTGAACGCCATGTGTCGCTGTGAAGACCGTGACGACAGGCAACCTACTTGTTCCCATGCTGACGGATGAATTCCTCGGGGTGAGATGCGGCTGAGACGGCTTGCCACTGACAGCGCTATGGTACTTATTCTATTGCAGAAACTTCTTCAGCTCCCGGGTTCACATTCCAGAGGGCATGTATGTTCCAGCCGGACGGGGTCTCACGCCGAGGAAGAGATTGCAGTCTCTACACCCCAGACTCCCGTCCCCATCTCAAAGCCCGATGACACTCTCGGCTGGGCAATGAGTGAGGCCGGTTTTAAGCGTGCTCCTGGATCCATGTGCAATTCTCATCGGGGGCTAATTACTCTCTGGTACCCCCATCGTGGATACTTTATCGCGCGGTTGCAGAGCTGCAGTTCCAGTCACGATGCTCAGCGGTTACTGGCCCCCGAGGCAAGTGGGGCTGCCAGAGCCCAGGCCAATCACGAGCCTCGGCATGTCCAAGCCAGCAAATCAAGTGCGGGACCGGAGCGAGGTGTGGGCCGTTTCCGCCATGTCGCTTCCGGCCTAACGTCAGCAGCTTCGGTACCTTGTACCTTGCGCATCTTCCCCCTCCCTGCTTCTACGCAGAAAGCAGCTGGAGCATCAAACTGGAAGCCAGCTCTCTTCAGTGCGGTGACATGCCCGGAACCCCGCCCACAAGACGGCGAGGGCAGAGAGAGAGAGAGAGAGAGAGAGAGAGACATGCGAAGACGAGAGCTCTCCGTCCCTGTGGCCTTTGACCGAAGGCGGTCTCTCATGCATGGTGAAATGAGCAAGACACGGAAGCATCGCAGCAATCATCAAGAGCATCGTATCGCATCCCGTCAAGTGGCCCAGTCCCCATTCCCATTCCCGGGTCCCGTCCAATCCAAACGACAAAGTCCACTTCAACCAAAGTGTGACAGGACAGCTGCCCCTCCCCTTCTCCTTTCCCGTTGCGGTCCAGTCCCTGGTTGCTGCCCCTCCCCCTTCGGCTCGTGCCTTTGACCTTGGCCTATTCCATCGCTTTCACCTTCCTCGATTCTCCATCCCATCAGCCACAAGGTACCTGAACCAACCTGATAAACCTGACCTGACCTGATCCCGTCCGTCCCATGCCATCCCATCCCCCCATTTCTACCCCCGTCGCTCTCGTCTGTCCTAAAGTATCCTCGCCTCGTCCCCTATTTGCACAATACCTACCTGGCTCTTCCTCTCGCTGCCATTCTTCCATCTTCCCTTCTTTCACGTCCAAGCACCAATCTAACGAAGGCCCTGAGGCAAGCAACAGACCCCTGCAGGACCAAGAAGAGGATTGTTCCGCCGACACTGCATTGTCATCCGTCATCTTCAACCAAGTAGAGCGGAAGCAAAGAAAGGGAAAAGAGGGCCATATAACACCTTACCGCCCCCCCTCGTCGACTCTGCTACTTGGACAATCCATCCTTCTTTTTTCCGTTGAGCCTCGCTACCCTGTCTGTTCCGCAACTGTCGCATCGCATCGTATTCCTTGCGTGCTTCCCCACCTTTGCCTCGATTGACTCGCGAAAGATACCCCTCGATTTCTCGACGGCTTCGACACAGCAACACTCAAGCGCCGGGGAAAAAACCACAACAGCTTTGTCCGACAGCAAATCCGACCAAAAAACATCGCAACCATGGCTGATCTGCAGGGACGCAAGGTCTTCAAGGTCTTCAACCAGGACTTCATCGTTGACGAGCGATACACCGTCACCAAGGAGCTCGGCCAGGGAGCTTACGGCATTGTCTGGTGCGTGCGACCTTTCCCTCCTTCCCCCCTCATCCCGCCGGCCTGCTGCAACGGCTTGCTGCTGCTGCTGCTGCTGTTGCTACTCGTGCTGCCCCGCCATTCCGCCCAGAAAGCTGACGACTGTTCCCCTCACGCAGTGCCGCCGTGAACAACCAGACGCAGGAGGGCGTCGCCATCAAGAAGGTCACAAATGTCTTCAGCAAGAAGATCCTCGCCAAGCGCGCATTGCGCGAGATCAAGCTGCTCCAGCACTTCAGGGGACACCGCAACGTGAGTCCTTTGCCGTTCATCCCCTCCCCTCCGAAGCTGTCCCAACAACCCCGCGCGCCGCCGTCGGCGCCACTCGGCTGCACAAAACGCCCTGGACAAAATGCTGACAGCCTGCCATGATAGATCACCTGCCTGTACGATATGGACATTCCCCGACCGGATAACTTCAACGAGACCTACCTCTACGAGGGTACGCATTTCGCTACTTGCACCTCCCCTTGCATGCAACCCGAGCTAGCTCGTGCTGACCCGTGCTTTGTGCTCCAGAGCTGATGGAATGCGACCTGGCTGCCATCATCCGATCCGGCCAGCCCTTGACCGACGCCCACTTCCAGTCCTTCATCTACCAGATCCTCTGCGGTCTTAAGTACATCCACTCTGCCAACGTTTTGCACCGCGACCTGAAGCCCGGTAACTTGCTCGTCAACGCCGATTGCGAGCTCAAGATTTGCGACTTCGGTCTGGCGCGTGGTTTCTCTGTCGACCCCGAGGAGAATGCTGGCTACATGACGGAGTACGTTGCCACGAGATGGTACCGTGCCCCCGAGATTATGCTGAGCTTCCAGAGCTACACCAAAGCTAGTACGTATTTCCGCGGCGCATGGCATCCCGAATCATGCGTAGACGAGATGAGGTGACTGACCATCTGATAGTTGACGTCTGGTCGGTCGGATGCATCTTGGCCGAGTTGCTTGGTGGCCGTCCCTTCTTCAAGGGCCGTGACTATGTCGACCAGCTGAACCAGATTCTCCACATCCTCGGAACACCCAACGAAGAGACCCTGTCTCGCATCGGCTCGCCCCGTGCTCAGGAATACGTGCGCAACCTGCCCTTCATGCCCAAGAAGCCTTTCCCCAGCCTGTTCCCTCAGGCCAACCCTGACGCTCTCGACCTGCTCGACCGCATGCTTGCTTTTGACCCCTCGAGCCGTATCAGTGTCGAGCAAGCCCTCGAGCACCCTTACCTTCACATCTGGCACGACGCCTCCGATGAGCCCGACTGCCCTACGACCTTCAACTTCGACTTTGAAGTGGTCGAAGACGTTGGTGAGATGCGCAAGATGATCTTGGACGAGGTCTACCGATTCCGCCAGTTGGTCCGCACCGTCCCCGGAGCTACCCAGGCTGGCACGCAGGCCGCCGGCCAGCAGCCCGGCGCCAGCCAGGTTCCCATCCCATCAGGAAACCCCGGATGGACGTCTTCGGATCCCAGACCGCAAGAGTACGCCGGTCAAGGAGGTGGCCTGGAGGCCGACCTTGCCGGTGGTCTCGACCATCGGAGATAGAAAGCTGCATTCTTCGTGGAAAGACGCGCACCAGCGAAAAGCAAAAAACTGTGTTTGGCTTACAGAAATCAGCGGGCAGACCGGAGGACATTGGATATGACGTCATTTCGAGCTTCGGCATATCTTAGGTTGAGAGGGCTTGGGCTGCTAGAAGATGCAGGCATTGTTTTGGACGACGATCATTCTTCTGGTATGAGGGGGATGAAGAAGGAGGGGGCAGACAAGACATTGGGGAGACTAAATCGCCCGAGGGGGTGAATGAACACGACAAAGATGACAAGAAGTCTCCAAATTTACCTAATTCCCTACCTACTATTCTACGTTCGTGGCCATCTTTTTGGAATTGTCTCTCTCCAGTCGCTGGTTAGCGGTCGGTTGACTTGTTGATGCACGCGGCCAAAGACGCTTCGGTTGATCTTGGCCGCCAGTTGAAGTGACCGATGGCGGCCATGCCGGTTTCAGTTGAGAATGGCAGCCTTGTCGAGTCTTTTGCGGCTAACGTGCCATTCCAGCCGTCTCACCACCATGCGAACACGAAGTCGAAGGCGGTTGCCAGTCATTGGTCCATCGTGCAAGTTTCCCGCGGCACTCGTCTCGGCCACCCACGCAATGGAATCCACGACCTAGGTTTTACCACGGCCGATGTCTCACAACCGAGCCCTCGGCGGTTTGCGTCGAGTCTTCACTACTTTTCCATGGGTGAAAGCGAGTCACTGCGCGATCAGTCTGCAGGGGGGCGAGCCGTTGCGACGAATTGGCCTTCTCATCGTCATTTGATGGACTATGTACCGTGTAAACGCCTAGTAAATACATGTGAAAATGGTGAGGAGATGGCATCTCTCGTCTCCGCCCGAGACGATGCGATTCCGGGTTCAACCTCCACGACATCGCTCCGTCGACCCGCCTCGTCCGCGCCGGGGGTATATCCCAAGTTTTTGTGAGCGAATGGAAAGAAGATTAGAGCACCCCATGTAATGAAGAAGGAAAGAAAGAAAGAAAGAAGAAAACCCGCCAACGCCCCTGATGACTGCCTTTGAACTCCGCATGACCCCGGTTTTACTTTTTCAACGCCAGAGAAGGGAAAAGATGCCCGAGCAGGACGGAACGACGGGGCCTCAAGCCTTGGGGCCGTAGAACCAGTAGTACGTCGCGTACGGCACGCTGTCGGTGGCGCCGGCCACGGTACACTGGTGGGCGACGCCGCCGGCCGTGACGACGCGGTAGACGGTCGTCACGCCCTTGCTGGCGCCCTTGTCGCCCAGCAGCAGCCAGTCCACGGCGCCCGTCTTCTCGGGGCCGACGTCGGCGGACGAGGGGGCCTTTGTGCCGTTGAGCTTGCCGCCCTTGAAGAGGTCCTCGCCGACCTGGAAGGTGGGCACGCCCGCGTCGTCGAAGAAGTGCACGCCGATCTGCTTCAGGGGCGCGATGCTCGGGAGGACGAGGTCGGCGGCGGCGGGGAAGGGCGCCGAGGTGGAGGCGCCGAAGCGGGACACGCCGTCGGAGACCAGGGGCAACGGGGAGTCCCAGACGACGTTGGTGTTGAGGGCGTTGAAGGCGTCGACGGAGGGGAGGGAGCCGGGGCCGGCGTTCGGGTAGAGGGGCGCGGCGTCGTAGAGGGCGGCGAGGGCCCCGGTGGCGGAGGCGGCCAGGGTCGTTGCGCCGGTGGCGTTTGTGGAGGCGCAGGTGTAGTTCTGGATGCCGTGGCCGAGGGCGATGTGCTTCAGGACGAGGCCTGCCGCGACTGGGGGGAGCTCGGCGCCTTGGGGTGGGTGTGTTAGTGATGGCTTCGCGGGGCGGATGTACGCGGAGAGTGACATACCATTGCCGTTGGCGGGGAGGCTCGGAGCGGGGGGTTGGGAGCCGCAGCCGGCGCCGGCTTGTCTCTTTGCCGGGGCGGCGGAGGCGAGAGCCAGGGAGGCCAGCACGAGGAGGGTCTTGGCGAGCATGTTGGACTGTTTGCGGCGGTGATCGACTGGACTCTGGCGCGGGTGTTGGGGGTGGGAGAGCAGAGACGCGGGGCCGGGAGGTAATATAGATATACGCGGCAGCTACCAGGCCACACACGCAGAGACAGAGATTCCGGATCTAAGAAAAGATCCCCCCGAGGAAATAGGCAGGTAGCGTCGGTAGGGGCGTGCTGCGGCGGGCCGTTCTGGAGGCGACCTGGGGAGGCGGGCTGTGTGGGTAATTTGAGCCGAATTTAGGTACGGCGCTTACACGCGTTGCGATGGAGGGGCGGACGGGACTGGCGTGTTCTTGGACCGAGACAAGGAAGCGAGGCTAATGCGGGCGGGAGAGGGAAGAGCAATAAACAAGAAGGGCGGGGAGATGGCCTTGGTAAATAACGGAACGGGAAGAGTAGGTCAAGCTCGAGCAAGCGGGAAAAGGGTTGCAGAGACGGGAGAAGGTTTGTGCTGTGAGACGGTCCGGAAGAGAGGAAACGGGACGGAACTGGAGGATAGACTTTATATCGAGTCTGAAGACGGGTGGCACGGCGAGCTGGAGAGACCCGGAAACTAGGAATTGGATGCGACCTGCCACCATCCACACCCGAACGAGGCGCACTCTCGTCCGGTCTGACAAGGCACGCTTCCTTTTCGGAATGCAAGGCGGAGCAGGGGTCAGGAAGGGGGTCATGATGGCGTCCGAATGTGTCCATCGTGGGGGAGGGGGACTTGGTGCACCTGGAGCGAGGCCGAGGGACAGAAGGGGGACGAGGAACACGGACGCAACCTTCTGGATGGAGGAACGACCCCTGGACCATGTTGGGCGTTCTTGTTTCTGTCTGGAAGGGTTACCTTGCCCATCGTCGTCAAGCAAGTGGTGTAAGTAGCTTTGGCCCCGCGATGCGAGGCGAGGCAAGGATATCTTGGAGGATGAGATGGATGTCTGTGCCGGTTGCGGGCCAGCACCAACGGGGTAGGTTGCCGCGAGGGACGGGCCAAGCAGCTGGAGCACGCAGAGGCAGGACGCCGAGGACGTGCAAAAAAAAAAAAAAAAATAAGGCCAAAAAGGTTGTCCTCTTCCTGGCTGGACATGAGACGAAGGGGGTGTTCGTGTTCGAGGCCAAGTGAAGAAACGGCAGGTCCAAAGGTGTTGGAGGACGTACCGACGCAGACACGGCAACCACCACGATGGACCCCTGCCGCCGCTCTGCGGGGATGCCTGGCGCAATGCGCGTCTAGGTCGCAAGGCAGCCCACCAGACGCCGTGGACGGAGACGGCAAGAACGCTGGAGGGGGTGGGGCTGCCAGTGGCTGGGAGGGGCCTGTTTGCCGGCCTGTACGGCCCTCTGCGACTTTTCTTCCCATTCCCACTGCAACGCGCCCGTCACGTTTGACACACCTCCCTGGTCCGTGTTGGCACCCGTTCTCGCCTCTCGACCGACTTACATACGGCCGCCCCATCACTCAGTCAACCCGCTTGCTCACTGCAAAGCTAGGTAGGCCTCGTCGATGGCCGCGGGTGCTACGCCCTGCACGGCGAGCATGGCGAGCGTCCCACCCGTCTGACTGCATGGCCATCGAACCAGAGAACACGGCCCTGGGGACTAACGAGCACGCAGGCGGCGGCGACGACGACGTCCCATGTGTCGGTCCCATCCTGCCACACACCCACGGGTCAGAACTTACCAAGACCGCGGCAATCCCATCTTCTGAGCAGACTCCCCAACAAGCGCTGATCGCTGATCCTAGCGAGGCGAAGTACGGCCTTTGTCGACCGGTCATGATGAAAGGGCTTGCCGTTGCTGTCAGCGCCGAGCCATGCTATGCCGGGGGCGGGGAATGGCGTCTACCGAGTCGCTGACAGTGAATCTGGGTCTTTCTTGGACTTTGCTTGGGACGGTGAAAGCGCGCGGATCCACAGAACCAAGACTCTTGGTCATCTCCGACCCCGTTTCTTGGCTGGGTGCCATCCATGACCTCGAGATCCTGAAGGCTTCGGACACGCACCTGGTCCAAGATAGCCGACATGGTGCCAACTCTGTCGCCTCGGACACCTCGTCTGCGTTGAACTGGCCGCTAACGCAGGTTCGGGTAACACACTTCGGCCCATCTTGGGTCGTCAAACGACTTCATTTCCTTTCTGCAACCCACCAATTGTCCAAATACCCACCACCAATGTGGCGCTCGCTTGTGCCAGGGTACGCCGAGTCCGACACCTCGAGCAAGAACGACTTGGATGTCACCTCACCATTCCGTATTCCTGACACCGTTCGACTATGGCGGGTGGGCGCGCCTAAGCTGGCATTCCAACCCCTCACGAATCCATCCTCGTGCGCCTGTTTCCTCCCGCTAATCCGCATTCAAGCCTCGATGACTGGCTGACGGTGGGCCGGGGTCCGGCTGCCACGCTGCCGCTAAGCACTGCACTTCCGTCGCAAAATATAGCACGGCTGCTCGAGGGGCCGAGAACTGTGGAATCCGCCTGCGCGCTGACTGGCTCAATAAGCGGCGTGCTGCTAATTCTGACTGACGGGGGCTCTTTATTTGGAGAACGCCGGCCTTCGAACGAGACATCCAATATGCCCTCCGCCGCAAAGAGGCGAAAGAGGCGGATGACGGGATAGGGCCTACCCGTGTGGCTGGCCATGTTGACGTCTTCCCCGGCCGTCACGTCTTAGAGTCCACCCTGAAGGAAAGCCGGCCGTAGACTGCCTGACAAGTTGACGGCTCCCGACGCGGCCGGCCGGTTTCTACCGTCGTCTCCTCGGCGTGCCTCTCCCTGCATCCAGGGCGTTTCGTTTCCTTGCACCCGGCGCACTGTTCGCCGCGGGAACAGTGGCGGACAGGGCCGTCCGTCGCTCCACTGATCATCCGCAGCCATCACATCGCAACTGCACTTTAATTCAGACGCAACTGGAACTCCATTCCTCCTGATGAGAACCCTAGATTCAAGCTTCTCGCCGGGAGTTTCCTGCCTCCTTTTTCTGCTTTCCCAGCTTCCCAGGCAATGCGGTTCAACATGTCAAACCTGAAACGTCGGTCAGTCCCATCACGTCGTTTGGAGATCTGCAATGCCACGCCAGTGACATTTTTGATGCTGATGGCTTCGTTGAAGCATAACATTTGAGATCCGGCAAAAGTCTTCAGGGGCAAAGCCAGTTGGGCGAACTTCCGCTTACCCTGCTCCTGGGCCGGACGCTGCCGGATAATCTCCAAATAATCGTTGCCCATGATTCAGTGACTTTTCAGGTTTGGAACCGCTGACAGGACACCATGAGCTCCGTGTCTTAAGCTTCAGTCCTTCCCTCAGGTCTGAACTCTATATGCGAATAGGTGCGCAGGATTGCGGAGTCTCCGTTGGGAAGTAGCCTTGCCGTGCCCAACTCACAAAGCTGAAATGCCGCAACTGTCGCCAGCTTTTCGGGGTGTCACTATCGCTCCATGGTGGGGTTGAGGAACGAAGAGCCGGTTGCGGGAAACCATGGGAGACCGCAACTCAAACATCCGTCTTATCCAGCTGTCATTTCGACGCCAATAACCAACCCCGGAGGAGGTTTACCTGAGCAGGGACAAGCTACTGCGGTACAGATAAGCACTACCGGCAGCCTTGCACTCAATCTAGCCCCTTGAGCCGATCGCACACATCGGCAAGGGACGAAGGCCTCGTGTTCGATGGCGTCTCAGATGGTCCGCGCCGCCCGCACCTTGACTGATCGGGCAGGGCTTGTCAGAGATGGCAAAGTCAATTCTTTGCGGCCGTCTCGCTGCGGGCGATTTCACGATGATGAGCGGGATTCATTCCTCGCGGTTTCCACCCGCGAGGGGAAACTCCCCGTTTCAAACGGCCACCAAGCCTTAGCCTAGGTTTCAGAGTGCGGCGCACTGACCACGTTCTCTCTCCGAATCCCCTCATCCCCTCATCCCCTCATCCCCAACTTTTCATCACCCAAAGGTTCCCGCCCCCGGGCGACCCAACACCCCCTACACGAATGGAGGATCTTCTTCCTCGCGAAGCCTTACCTCGGGCTTGGTTCGTCCAGACTTTGGCCGATGCGCGACGATCAAACCGACTGCCTATCCGTGATAAGATGACCATCACTGACTCCTAGGCATTGCAACGACGATGCGACTCCGTGATGCCCCCTGCAGCTCTTTAGGCCTTTTTAGGTTCCATTGGGTGTCCTCAAAACCGACAAAGATGGCAGCTTGGGGCTGAGCCTCGTTAACCCCAGCAGTGGACGACCTCCCAGATGGGTTGATTGTAACTGGATACTGTCCTTCAGGGGGGGCAGTCCAACGATGTGCTGAGCGTTGTCCAAGATCGTTGCCAGGAAATTCCCAGCCGGTCGACCCAAGGCAACGGTACTTGGGGGTTGTGGCCGTCTGATCGACGCCAAGCATTCAACTCTGGCTGTCAAAAGCACCTCCAAGCACCTCCTGCCTTCATCAACCGCATAGTTTGGAACTTTAAAGATTCAATCAAACGCAAGTGGAAGTCCAACACGGAGCCAAACCGCGTGCCTCAATCCTGCATTCGTTTTGGCCGGCTTCTGGCACTGCGACAGACATGGATCATGCAAGCCCCCAAAGCCAAGGCTCCCTCCAACGGACGTACTCGCTATCCGCGGCGCAGACACTAGGAGATGACATGAAGCACTATACACCAACGTCCCAACCCAGAGCAGGCTCCGGGGCATCGGGCTGACAACCCGCTTTTCATTTGCGTTGGTCGGGCTTCCTCCGAGATACCGTGGCCCTCGTTAGGACCATCTTCAGCCTGGTTCGCTTCACAATGAGGGGTTCGCGTAGGAAAGCAACAATCACGCGATCCCACGCTCCCAACCTCCTCCACAGACTACGTTCGGACCGCCACTTTCAGTTACACAGACAAAACTCGCCGACTCAAGCAGCTCGCAGATGAACTAAGGCACGACCTGCCGTAGTCCATCTGCACATAATCAATTCTTCTCACGTCTGGCCAATGCACAATCACCGCGGCAGTGGAGCGCGCGGCCGCATGGCGTTCATCCGACCAATCACCCCCGCCGTCGTTCGGAGGTGGGCGCTTAAGTTGCATGCCAACGTCGAACTACCCTGCTGCAGTCAGGTATCACGGCAGCTTCCCACCGACATTTGACTCATTGACACCGAGTCCAGCCGCGTTCTGTCGACGAGGTAGCCTCCAATAAGCTAGTTGTCGGCCTTCATGCTCGTCTGCTCCTTCGGCCGCTTCGCCGCTTGGCTGCTTGGACGCGAGGACGAAGGCGGCGCGAAGTGCGCTTGTCGCCTGCGAGGCCGCAGCCGGGTGTGTTGATGTTGTTGCTTGCTTCGATGCTGGCGCTAGAGGCGCGCATGTTGGATGTGTTTGCCGATGACAACAGGCTGTTGGGAGACCGAGTCGGTCGCGGCTGCATGTATCCCTTGTCGACTGCTTGCTCGCTGCTCACATGATGGATTCTGCCTGCGCTAACAATGCGTATGGACAGCAACCGATAGCAACATACCGGTGGACAAGGACGCCGGACGAGGGCGCAGCATGCAGGTATCCAGAACGAGAGGACCATGAATAGGCCTTTGCAAGTAGGTGCAGCATGACCTGTGGTGCACTGATCACTGCTTTTGGATCACATCAAGTAAGGATTCAAGTGATCGGTTGGAAGTGGCCAATGGGTGCACTTTGCGTTATAATGGACTTGGTAGAGGGGAACCAAGTATATGGCGGGAGCAAGAGATGCTCGCGACCTCTTTCCACCGTTCTTGGGCAATCCGTTTGTAACATCTCCATTCACATATCCATCAGACTTGTGGCCTTATAGTCTGTCCCTTTTCGAGAGCCTGTTTTGGGTCTTCAAGAGACTCCTTTGAGCATGCCTCAAACGGTTAATAGAGTGTCCCGGAGAAGTGGCCATCTGCGAGATACGTTCCGAAAGGCAGCTGAAAGGCCAAAAGCTGACCGAGCTGCATCTCGGATCTTGACGACTGCTGCAGCAAGCGATGATGCAAGATATCAATCTCGTCGCTCCCGCTGTAATTGTCTGTGTGAAGATCAGGTATCCGCCGCCGCACCTGTGATCTAGTTGGTTCGTTTCCATGGGGAGGCAATGTGAACCTGACCTTGTTTACAGATGGTGAGAGAAAAGCAGCGTCCCCTGGTGGTACCTTGGAGCCGGCATTGGACTAACGCCACTCGTGGGCATATCACCAAGATAGTTTTGTTCTTGTTTAAGATGGAAAGACCCTCGTTAATTCGTGAATTCCTGGTGACGAGCTCACAAATGACCTCCATTTATGCGACGAAGCATGCATAAACAACTAACTGTATGCGGTTGGTGGTAACGTTGTCATGCAAATGTGGCTTGGCAATTTATCTTTCAAGTTACCGCGTAACCCTAAGTGGGCGGATTGGTTATTTTGCCAGTTCCGAATTCTCCAGTCCGCAAAGGTATTAGGTTGAATTCTTCTTACTTTGCCTCAATCTGTAGCCGAGTCTCTAATACTTTGTCCACTCTGAGAATCGAGACGCCGCGAGGTCGAATACTGATCAGCTCTCCTCAATCCGTAATTTCTTTTCCCTCCCAAGACTTCGAGGCAAATCCTGACGACGTGTACCTTGGCTTTTGGTGGTCATGTGAAATAGTCATGGCTATATGTACACTCTGCACCAACTTGATTCAAAGGCTACATCCTGGAGCGAATCCTCGAAAGCTAAGCAGCAGCATATATCCACCTTACAGTGCATCGTTTGCTGCAGCATGCTGGATTTGCTCCAAGTTTTCGCTATGGCTTCAGTCGGATGAACACAAGGCAGTCTTTGATCGATGGCAACGGGAACCTCTTGAGATTCGATTTCTCTTGATTGACTGCCGATATACCCAAGATGCGCAAAACCATGTAGATCCTCGGATTCTCCACATCAGCATTTTCCCACCCAACACCGACTTTTCACACGGTTGTTTCATTGAAGTTAACTTCCTCAATGCCAAAGGTACCCCATCTTTCCCGTGCACTTGATTCCCTTTTAGAGCTAAGAGTAACTGATTCAAAATCTAGACTATCGGGAGCCTAGTGGTCGGGCCATGACGCCTTGCACAAGCATCCTCGACAATCCAGAGCCTCTTGCAAGCTGGATCAGCAACTGCGCGCAGAATCACCAGCAGTGTCGAAACCAAAGCCGCGAAAAATGGTATCCAACTCGCTTGCTGCATATCAGCAACGGAGGCCGAAGTGCAAGGCTCATCTTGACCAAGGACACTCCGCCGCTTCATCCCTATATTACTCTCAGCCATCGTTGGGGAAAAGTACAATACGACAAGCTAACTTCAGAAACCATACACGGATTCCAATCATGTGTGGATATCCCCAAACTTCCCAAAGTCTTTCAAGACTCCATCGCGCTTTCCTGGCATCTTGGAATACACTACCTGTGGATCGACTCGCTTTGTATAAAACAAGACCCGGACCTATCCGACTGGAAAACTGAAGCCTTGCTTATGCAGAAGGTTTATTCGCATTCTATGCTCAACCTCTCTGCATCTCACCTCGGGGAAGAGGGGAATGAGCCTCTACATCTGCCGCGGCCATGGGATCTCTTCCGTCCCACGAAAGTCATTATGGAAGTGGATAGACTAAGGAAGCCCTACTGGCTCATCGACGGCGAAATCTGGAAAGACGAAATCGAGGAAGCACCACTGATACAGAGAGCATGGGTTTTCCAAGAGCGGTTCCTTGCGCCAAGAGTGCTTCACTTCGGGAAACGACAGTTGGCGTGGGAATGCAACCAACTCACGGCGCTTGAGATGTTCCCCGCCGGGGTGCCTTCTATTCTTCTGTCACAATCCAAATCCGATATTCTATCAGCACTCATCGGAGACCAGTCACAAGGCGAGCCTGCGAAAAAGCTTTTCCGTGAGGCATGGAGCTTCGTCGTTGCCCAGTACTCCCGTTGCAAGCTGACGAAGAAGGAGGATAAGCTCATAGCCTTCAACGGCTTTGCCAAAATGGTCGAAGCATGTACAAGAAACGAGTATATCGCCGGGACCTGGAAGAACACATTGCTCTACGATCTTGGCTGGTACCGTGCTGGTACCGACAGCGAAAAATGGGCAGCAAGCAACACGTCTTACCGTGCTCCTAGCTGGTCTTGGATGGCTGTCGAGGGGGAAGTGTTTCTCCCTTCTGCCTCGGAGGACGTGGTCGAACATTTTGCTACGATTCTAACGTACCCGACGTCCGAGGACGTGGGTACTTCGGCTTTTCAAGCTCGGGGCCAAATCCAGCTGCAATGCGTCCCTCTGATGCTGAGCTCCATCAAGTGGATAGGGGATACAATCGCCGAGTTTGAAGTGGCTGGCATCCGTATCACTGATGATGCTGTCGAAAGTGGATCCCATTTGGACCTGGAAGGGTCTAAAGAAGAGGTAACAAGTCTCGTGCAAGACCGAGGTGTCCTGATGGTGCCGCTCTTTGCCACCCGTTTGGCTGTTTTTGCTCTTATGGTTTCTGAAGAAAAGGCTTCTGGGAGTTATCTTCGAGTGGGCGCTGCTCAAATTGAGTATGGAAGAATACTTCATCCACCGCAAGCGGAGATACCTGAGGGCTGGACGACGATTGGCTCGTCGCCACCGTATATTGACCACAAAGCCACATCTCGCCTTCCCAAGCACATTACAAAAGTGCGAAAAGAGACACAACGGATTATCAGGATTAGTTAGACAAGACAACAAGCAGAATTGTATACATCGATCGGACTGTGGCTGCCGCGCTCGGGCATGTACTGGCCTCCTGGATCCCGGGATCAGTAGAGTGCTATTACTGCAATCCGAAGAACGGTAAGTTATCTCTCGTTCTGAATCATGGGAACAGAAAGTACCACCACCGGGAAATCTGTCCCGGTAGAGACGTACTTGCGCCCCCCCGCCACTTATTAGGTGGAGGTATGTTGGCATGCTTAAACCTAACGATGCCTATACGTAAAAGAATATGATGCGCCAAGTTGGGTTGGGAGTCCAGGACCATCAAGCTTTTTTCCGAAGGCATCGTATTACGGCTAAAATCGGAGTATCTCTAATAATAGAAAAGCCTAAGAGTGTCGTTTGGAGAGATTCGTTGTTACAAACCAGGAGACTTGTTGGTCGCGTACTGGGGAATAGAGAGACCAGATTCCGTCCTGACCACCCACCGTCGACCGCACCCAATGGACGCGCCGTCCGGGTCACCACCTCCGCAAAGCGTGTAAGCTGGCCCCCCTCAAAACCTGGACACGCTTGCTGGAGTGGCAATCTGTGGCAATCCCGCGATTCTAAGTTTGGGTTGGATCTAACTGCCGTGGGTATGTCAGGCAATGACCGTGGCCGCCGGAGGCTAAGCAGGCTAGACTGTATGCTGCCTTGAGGAGCTAGAAGGGTGGCCAAGAGGGCAGGGACATCACGAATTTGATTTTGTGTTACTCGAGAAGTTCGGTTCTTCATTGCACAAATGTCACCGAGCTACCTAGCCCTCGGATCAAACCGCACTATTCACCCTGAAAGTCGCCCATTGTTCGTGCATCCGTCTGACCTGCCCGGGGGTGAATTCGTTCCAGCAATCGCTAGAAGCACAGGTAAGTCAGTCTGCCGTATCTAAGGTAGCAAAGCCATCGGGGCTCAGAGGGAGGGGCACTTACTCTGCTTGGTAATTCATAAAGTTGTAAATGGGATCCTCACCGGGCAGATCGGGGCAAGTGTCTTGGCCGGCAGAACAATCCCACGAAGCCGTTGCCTGCGCGGGCGTGTCGTCGACCTGGTCCCCGCCCTCGCAGCCCCCGGTGAAGGTGTGCGCCAGACCGAACCAGTGGCCGACCTCGTGAACCGCCATGAAGCCGCGGTTGTTACCCTCCCGCGAGGCGCCGCCCGGGACGGTGTTCACGTCGATCTGGCAGCCGTCGAGGATGAAGTCTCGCGAACCGGGCGTGGCGGACGCCACGGGGTAGAAGCAGCGGCCCAGCGTCGGGTACAGGTCCTGGACGTACATGTTGAGCGCGCCGTATGTGCCCCGGCGGAGCGTGGTCTTCATGTTGACTTCCTCGCTGTGGGCGGACCAGGAGGCGTTGACGGTGTGGGTGGTGCCGGCGAGGGTCATGGCGATGCCGTACCTACCGAAGACGTCGTGGAGGACCTGGAACTGCTCTCGGAGGACGGTTTCCTGCTTTCCCGATGAGTGCGGGTTCATTACACGCGGTACTCGGGATACCTCACACTCAGGAGGCCCGTCTCGTTGGCGGCGATTGCATGCATGTACACGGGGACAGAGATGTTGGCCGCAATGATACCGCCATCACTCCGTGCCACTGTGGCTGCGCGGGAGATCGCAATTTGCCCTTTTGGAGGCTCGGGACTCCCGCAGAATGAGGCCGGGGGTTGCAAGGCGGCTTGAGCCACAGTTGCGGCAACGAGCAGAGGGAAAAGCATGGTGAAGTTACGACAACGTTAAGCCGGGGCGGCTATCGAATGTGAAGCAACGAATGGGAGAGCACCCGACAACTCAGTCGCCCAAGCGAGTCTGAGTCGGAGCGGTAGTCCGAGTTTTTCCTCGTTCGCAATGCTTGAAAAGTAATAACGCGGTGTCCCCTTTGCCAAGGGCCCGCCTGGCGGATGGCCTCGTATTCTCCGTAGATCGGTGGAGGGGTCAAGGGCACGTCATGGCAAGGGTGTTTCATTAGGGAAGGTGGTAGAGACTGGATTTAAATGATGCACAAAGAACAATTCTGTTTGGCAGATAAGACAGCAAAGCTTGTAGATTGAATGCGCTCCGATGCATTCCAGTCATAGTCTATCTTCTTCTCATTCAGGCGTTTGGGCCTGTGCTAAAGGCTAAGTGTCATGGCTTTCCATCCTCGCGACTGAATCAATTTCTTGGCACCGAATGGAAGAAAACCCGGCCATAAACTTAAATAGATTGTATAGCCGAATCATCCAGAATCAACTCCAATTCTTAGGCTAGCTGCGGTATATACCTGAGACAAAAGTTGACTATATCGGACTAATGATGAACTTGAAAAACCAACTGATGTAATTCCTTCACGCCATACTGGCACAAGTTAACACTCAACATAATTCAAGAACATAGTCTGTTGGCATATTCGCATGCATTTCGGACTACCATACTCCTGCAGAGCTCAAAAGCTAGCTCAACCTTTCTTGTTCAACTCGAGTGTTTAGAGTTTCTAAATTTGGTACTATTGACGAGAAACAAAGTCCAGGATTAAAGGTGTGTTGTTCACCTCGGTCTTTGGCTACTTGTGCATAATCTGGTTTGCTCAACTACAACCAAGGCAAACTGGCTGTTCCACGTCATATTGCGGAAGTACATAAGAGTAGAGACTATGTGACTAGGCGATATTCTTTGCTGGTCGAATCATGTATCGAAATGTGTACCTTCCCCAAACTTGATTTTTGCCCTTCCCCCCCGGTGCCCATTCATCTAAATCATAGTCACTCCTCCCGACCTCCTCAAACCCGGCCTTTTCGTACAGATTGTGGCTCATGGGCGAGGCATGTATCCAACATGGAAGGTCTTGCGAGTCGACCTCCTCGAGTCCATGCTGAACCAGTTTGGTCGCAATTCCCTGCCGCTGATAGCGCGGATCCGTTGCCAGAGCCTGTAACACCATGTACCTCTTGCCCTTGAGGTATTTGTCCTCCCACGAAGTCATGTCTTTGTACATGAGCCCGCCTAGTACTCGCGCGAGGTCCTGAGGCGCGCTCTGTTCTTGTTTCTTCTGCACTTCAAGAGGGTCGTTTTTGACTCGGACTGCTTCGGCATTGCCTGATCTTGTGTCCGATTCCGAATTTTGAGCAGGCGTGGATTCCTTTTCATATCTCGTCTTGATGATCCAACATGACCAGCCGACTAGTTGCCCATTTGTATCCAGAGCTTTGGTGAGTTTGGCAGCGGGGTCTGACATCCATCGTCGAATCGACTTGCCCATAAGCTCCTGGTGAGCATTCTCATCGCGGTTGAGAAGCATCAAATTCGAGAACTGGTCGGGTTTGAACGCTGCCGTGTGTATTTTTAAGAGAGCCGGCACATCATCTGACTGAACGGGGGAGAGCGAGACCAGCGCAGGCTTACGATTGGCATCTTGATTGGCCATACTGGCTCTATTACACGGAAAAGACTGGTTAAAAAAAAGAGGCGGTGCTGTTATGTAAAGGAATCTGCAAGCAGAGGTAATGGTTTGGTAATCAGGCGGGAACGATGAGAATCTGTAGTGTCGAATCAATTTCATTCAACCGTAGCCTAAAATGCACTCAAGGGTAGTGGGACATGATAACAAAGCGGGGTAGTACTGTGCCGCAACCGCATATCAGTTCTTTGAGACCAAAAGAAGAATTTGACATGGTAAGGGATTCTCGTCAGCGCCTTCTGGATAGACCTCTCCTCGAGGTTCTCTGCATACTGGGCAAGCCATTCACTTAGACATTGTCTTGGTTTTAACCAACAGCTTCTGGTTCGTAAATCCAGATCGGGGTTTGTTTCGGTTGCAGCTACTCCTTTTTACCAACGAGCACGAGTGTAATGGAAATTTCAGACTGAAGCGTTTTTGTCATCTCTTCTATCTGCCACTATTGCACGGTACCAGCCCATCAGTTTGAGTGACCGCGTCCATTTGCTCACACTTCTAGCCACCAGAATAAGCGACGCAATGGGCCGTAAATTAGTGAGCTAGCAATACAACAAAAAGGGTATTCCAATCAACTAAGCATGTTTACATCGGCGTTTTGATAGGTTCCACGGCGAACTAATGAATGGGACCTGGACAACCAAGATCGCGACTGTAGGTAGACATTCATTGGCTGAGTGTTTGCAACTGTTTCTTAACGTCCGGACGATACATCAACCATAATGATCGAATATGACATTCAAACCGCCCGGGACACGATGAAGAGTGTATAAGACACAATAACTGAAACCGTCAAATGGTATTTTAGTCTTGTTTACTCGCGTTCAAGTACCGACGAAAGGGATCGGATTTCTTAAGCATCATGGTGGCTGTGCTAGGCAGGCGTGGTCCGGATGCAACAGGGGTATTTTTGCAGGTTAGTGCGGCCCGCTGACGAGACATAGGTCCTGATGCCCTCTGTCAGCGTGCCTCTGAAGCCCCGATCAATCTCAAGCAAATACAGCTTCTCAATCTGGCACATGCAAAACACGAGTCACATATCCATTTAAACCCATCTATGAAGGTAAACCCACCCACCCGCGTGTAGGCGGAGCGGGGATCAGCGCCTAATCGTCAATAGATATAATGGCATCGCAAAGCTTGAACGAAGCCAACACATCAGGCGAGCCGCCGAAGACTACGGTGTCAAGAAACAGCGACCTGTTAGACCTATATCAGCGACGAGGCGCAAGAATCCATGCCAAAATGGAGGCATATCGTGGCGAGAAGAAGCACGATGTTGATGGCCTTTCCGACAAAGACCTCGAGCGCATTACTATCTCCCTCAAGGATGACGGTGACAATGACGATCGGCAGCAAAAGAAAGTGTCGAGGGATGGATCCCAGAAGTTTAAACACTACACCTTTGTGAAACAGTGGGAGTTACTCGGGTCGTCAGACGCGACCCTAGACGTGGAGTGGTTCATCGCGTCCCCAAAAGTCCTGTCCGAGGATGACCCTGCGTATCTCTGCAACATGTGTCGGCACATTGACTTCAAGTTGCTGGTTTCTCAGCGCGGGCTACCTTCGGGCTCCGTGCGAATCAATGTCAACGGCTTGTGGAGGGTAATGCAAGAAGGGAACAACTGCGCGTTTTGCAAGATGCTGCGTCAGAAGATCATCGACGACGGTCTTGTGTCCGGAATGACAACGGATGATATTCTGGACGGAGAATTCCATCTTAATGTGATTGACGAGGGGCCTGAATATGCACTGAAGCTGGAGGTGGAACTAGGTGAACAAGGGAGGACGCCAGAGAGATTTTTGGTGCATAAGATTGAAGAAGGATCACAGCAGCCTCTAGCCGGCCAATTCGTGCGACAAGATCACGCTGAAATGGGCCGCTTGAGGAACTGGCTTAAGCTTTGCGAAGAGACGCATCGCGTTGCTCATCAGAAAGCCGAGCCCGAACTCGCCTCGCTGCGAGTTATCGACACCGAGGCGCTTTGCGTTAGGGTTGTGGAAGTGCCCTCCCGGTATGCATGCCTCTCGTATGTTTGGGGAAAGGGGAGCCAGACTCAGTATACTACCATAACAAAAGAGGCATTGGAAGCACCGAGGGGTTTGGACGACACCTCCCTCGACTTGCCCCAGACAATCAAGGATGCTATCAAAGTCACCCAGGAAGTTGGCTTGCGCTACCTATGGGTCGACGCTCTCTGCATCCTTCAAGACGACCCCATGGACAAGGCCGAGGTCATATCGAAGATGGGACCTATTTACGGCGGTGCGACATTGACTATCGTCGCATCCACGAACGCCGGCCCACACGAAGGCTTGCCGGGAATGGGCGCGACTCCACGTCTCGACGCTCAGACAACCGCAGAGATACAAGGCATTACTCTAGCTACTGCACTGCATGATGCCCGTAGATCAGTCCCGGACATTGAGGATTCCGTCTGGAGTTCGCGGGCGTGGACTTTCCAGGAGCGGGCTCTCTCGCAGCGGTCGGTCCACTTCACGCGCTCACAAATGGTGTTCAAGTGCATTCATGCCGCAGAAATGTTCGAAGAGAGTATGCCGGTTGCCGAACCAGCTTTTCGATATTCGGCGGTCGAGGACCAGACGGAGCAAGACCTGATGTTCCGCGTCTGGAGCGATCCCTCATTAGGTCGTTTTGCAAACAAAGGCATCTCAATGGATGGGGGTGAGGATGTCATCATGATGTCCGAGGATTTGGACATGGAAAACTTCCACCCTGAGATGCTGAAGAAGAGGGCACCTGTCTTTAAGGTCACAGTAGATGCGCCTCGGGACTTCATGAGTTCCCTCGGCGAGACCCAAGGATCAACACCATGGGATATGTACCGCCTTGCGGTGGATAACTATACCAAACGGAAGCTGAGCTGGGAGTCAGATGCTGTCGACGCCTTTAGCGGCGTAGAACATATCATCCGGCGGGGCATGAATACCAAGTTCTGGTATGGGCTGCCCTCTTTTGCGCTCGAACGCTCACTCATGTGGAGTCCTAAAGAAGCCCTCGAAAGGCGGTCTCTGAACGGCAAGCCACTTTTCCCAAGCTGGTCGTGGGCTGCCTGGCGGGGCCACATATCCTATCGTGGGAGAGGGTGGAAGAACTCGATATACTGGGAGCCTGTGTCTGTGGTGCGCTGGATGGTCAGGGCTGAGCCGCAGTGGATTATCAACAACTTCAAGGAGTCAGGGGAGAAAACGGAAGAGGAGGTTGAGGAATACTCAAAGCAGGTGGCCGAGTCTAAACTGCTATTGCGAGAGCTAGACGGGTTTTCACTCTACCATGTGGACAACATGGAGGATGACGGCTGGACAGTGGAACACGATAAGGAATACAACCGACATATCTATACCCACGCCACCTACCAGAACGCAAGGTTCACATATCCGGTCAGTCTGCCGGGTCAGACTATTGATAATCGTCCAGGAGAGGATGGTATGCTGCATTTTATGGCACACGCGGTGCCAGTCATTGCCTGCGACATGAAACAAGAATCTTTCAAGATGGAAATCGAAGATCGCCACCTTCAGATCGGTGTCAACGATGACGCCCGCTCAGCGAACTACCGTCCTCCTTGGAAGCGGATCATCTATCACCAAGGCTACCGCGCCGGGTTCCTCAGTCTTAACGCTCCTTACCACCCGTCAGAAGGCTCCGAGTATCACCTGGTCGCCATCTCACGCGGTAGCCTCCCACACGTGCCACCCCCAGTGCCCGGCTGGGAGTTTTACTGGGATATCCATCCCCGCAAAGTTCAGTATCATCTTTTCGAGGAGGAGTGGACGTCAGGTCCGAGTAAAGTGAACGTGCCGAACGAGGCTGTGGAGCCGCAAACAGGACCGCAGAGTGAGAATGGAGATCCGCACTGGGATGAGGGAAGATTTAACGGGGTGGGCATCTTTGACGTGTATGATGTGTTGCTTTTAAGGAAGCGAGAGGGGGTTTCGGAGAGAATTGGAGGAGGAAAGGTTAGTTACTGTGCCTTTGGAGCAGCTCGCCCACAGAAGGTCTTGGTCAGACTTGCGTAACGACAGCCCCGAGAGAGTTACACCAACGCAAACTTTTTCTTCCTGCCATCTTCTAGCTAAGCGCAGACCCGGTAGCCATCAAATGGGCAATTCAAGATGCCATACCACGTTTCAAAGGCTCAACTTGGGATACGTTATACAATCGCTTGAAGCAGGAGATAATACTCATTCTACCGAAAGCGAGCCCGGAACATGAGATAATTCACTTCCATCTGCAGGGAATGCTACTTCATGGCGATCAGATGCCTTTTTTTCAACCCTGCGGGTAGGGAGAGCTGCAAGGACAACGGCAAAGTCCCCATCCTTCCATTTGTCTTTCAATGATCCGTGTAACGTGCCATTCATTGATCATGAATTGTGGTGGAAAATTATCAAGGTCTATTAACGCCGTACAACCACTGGGCCTTGATAATGCCGCATGCGGCTGGCAAAATCACCGTCTTCGTGAAAGGCCCTGCCTGCCACCTTTCGGGTCTTGAGGATGGATCAAAAGTGACTCGGCGACCTTGTGCCGAGTACGTAAAATACACCGGTAGCCAAGTTTTCCATAGATTCGAGGAGGCCATGGGATGCTTTGTCTCCCCTGCTTAGCCGGTACTTCTTTGAATCAAGAGGCTACACATGCCAACCATCATGGATCGAGTGGGCTAAAGTATAAGAGCATGGGATCTGAACTGTAAATTTCCGTTCACCAACCAAGTTTTGAAGAGCGTCAGAGTCATTGAAGTCGCAAGAGCAAATTTGGAGAGAGAGATTGATTGTCTCTCTCACCAAATATCACCGTCGTCCTTCTTTACCCATTACCCAATCAATTGTAGAAACCATGGTGAAAGCAATCGGCTTCATGGCCAACCTCGCCGGCACGTTCATGCCGTCCGATCTTGTCATCGACGAAGGTATTCCTGATAGGGTCATTCCAGAGACCTGGGTCACGATCGTCGCAGGAGCTGGCGGCAAGCTTCGAAACGCTGGGGGCGATTATCCGCACGTGGCCATCTGGGACGATTACGGAACCAAAATTGGAACCCGCTGGATGAGTCCAGGAGACAAGGTCGAGCAAGGCGGCGAAACGACAATGAAGATCCCGAACAAGAACAGTGAGCAGTTAGCCGATCCACACTACGTCATGCTCAGTCACGATGTCGATGCTACTTGCATTGCAATGGTCCAGGTATCCAACGGCCGACTGAGTGCGGCCTTCTACGGCGACACTGGTGCCAAATGCGGACATTCGTGGTACTATAGCCAGCGGAGAGTCAACGGTTTGAACATCAATACCAAGTGCGTTTGGCTGGACGCTGACCATTCTGGTCGCGGCTTCAACGCCCGAGCCCTGAGTTTCCATACAAGGGATCTGATTCCCTCGTTCGACAAGTTGGAATTGTACAACAGAGAACCGCGTTACATCTGCTGTAGCACGCCGCGCTACTCTCACTGGAAACACCTTCTTCCTAACGGCGAAATCGTCTTTTTTGATCCGCCTCTGAAATACAAAAATGACTCTCTCAATGAAGAAATGGAAGGAACCAACGAGAACCCCGACGACGCAGTCGATAGAGTTCAATACGACAAAGAGGTCTGGAGGAAACAGGGCGAACCCGAAAAGTATTACCGTCGCAATAACAGAATCCCTTCAACACGTTTGGCGAAGAGGCAAGGCTCCAATGTAGACCCGGAGCATCTAGTCTTGACCGAGCTTCCAGGACAGACGGCTCGGGAGATATGCGAAGACCCCAACTCTGTTGGATACGACATCGTTTCATTTGTCGACATGAAATACTGCGATCTTTCTGAAAGGAAACTCTACGACCTCTGCAACAGCGTCATCACGACCAACTGTTTCGATGCCAACAGCACGAGTTTTGTGGGGAACGACGCTCGTCTAGCAAGAGACGAAAGTTCAGTCGCAGGTGGGCCCAAGAAGGCCTACACTTCGAGAGACCTGTGGAAATAGTGCCTTTGTAGCAGTCTTGTCAACAGAGACTCCAAGCTTGAAGGCAAGTGTCTGGTTGACTGGTGCGGTAATGCGGTGTGGCTTGTTAGCGCTACGGAACACCCAGCTTCGAATATCACATCTGTTCTAGTGAACTTCAGTCGTACGAATGCTGAAATCTACTCTATCTTGGCCCATTCCAATAGAACATGCACGCATGCATCGAGCTATAGTGCCACAGGTGTCTACGTCGCAAAGTGTTTCACAACTGAATCAATCTATGTACGGGTTTGCCATTTCCTCAGTATGCAGCTTAAGGTTATCAAGGTCTCGGATATCATAAGCCGTAGTCTTCCAGACACCAGACATGGGAGGCACAGCTGTCTAACTATGCTTTAGGCCCGAGACTAGGACATGTTGTGATAAGAAGAATTTCTGGGAAAGGGTTCGACTTACATGAAGGTCTTGGAACAAATTTAAATAAGTTGTTAACCCGCGAATGAGACAAATAGATGGAAATTGATAGTGCAGAAGGCGGACAATGGTGGTAAAGAGTTCGGCGCGACCTATGGCTGTGCGGAGACGCGCGCCAATCACGTCACTGAAACTCCGTTCCCACCTTCTCGTTTGGGCAGTCAGACCGCTAGGGATGTCGAGAGGTCAGGTACGGACCTTCTCCACCTTCTGAGATGTCCCCAAGCGCACACAAACTCAACACTGGTTCAGAAACGCGTTTGCCGACATGCTCGAATGACGAACGTCAGGCGCTATTTTTTAACTTATTTTTAATACGGTGTTGCTATGTGATATCTAATGTAAGAACTCCCACATCTTGTGGCTCTTCTCCTGCAGTACCTATCACCCGGGTGGGTTTACATCTAGAGCTACCGCACAATTGTCATTCGATCGCATGATCAGATAAGGGAGACATTCCTAATAAGGATCAAAGGATTCAGCGCCCAAAACAACAAAAGCATTTCAGGAAAAGTATGTACAGGTGGAATGTACAGGCCCAAATGTGCTAGAACATTGCAATCGGATTGGTGGCATTAACTGGACGTTGTTGCGCCACATCCCAGTGCTCCATGATGCAAGTGCCCTCAAATCTGAAAACGTCCACCACTGCAAAAGGCTGCCCTCCACCTACGAGATCCATGCGGTAGTGTATGTAAGCAACATTGTTATCGAACCCCGTGTGCATGATCGTGTAGTTCACCGTGCTCGGCGAGATGAAGGGCTCGAGGACACTGAGCGAGTTCTGCCGACCGGAAAGTGCGTTGGGGTTGTGTTGGATGTAGTCTTCGGCGACGTGATTGAGCAAGGCTTTCGTAGCGTTTCGCTCTTCGTAAAACGCCCCCATGAATTCCCCAAGAATCCCCCTTTGCTCTTCAGCCGTAGCTGGACGAGGCGGACAGTAGGGTGCTGATGAGTTTTGGCGAGAGTGAAGACCAGTGGCGCTCGTGGTCCATGCAAGGGCGCTTGCGCCGAGAGCGAGTAATGACACAACCCGCATCGTGATTTCGGGCTGTTGAGAGGATGTTACACTCCAAGTTTCCGCCAGTAAATGAGTCAAGGTTGAGTGATTCAGTCAATGGTGATTCAACGTGTCTACTTTTATAGTCGAGACGGACAACGGGAAATGAAAATGCCGACATTCATATAGATTAACTAGTTATCAGGGGAACGGACAATCCGTTGTAATGGATCGGAGTTCATCCAAACTGCGTAATGTGCCACAATGCTAAGAAAGTCTATTTCTGTACATCCTTGCCCGGTACCAGTTCCAGATAGCAATTTGAATGCCAGCTCATTTGTAAGCGCCTTAACGCCTCAGTCAGTATGGCATCTCGTGAGGCCTCACGGAAGAGGTCTCCACGGTCAAATGAGAGCTCCGTTGCAAGTCAAATTCAGTGCCTCGTACTCACAACATCCGGACTCGAGTTTAACGCAACTAGGCTGCGACGTGCAAAATACACTTTAGATCTTCACATTCGATAAGAAGGGGGGGGCCTTGTGGAAGTCCCATTTGTCGGCACACTGCCGAACCAGGCCTGCGGCAGTGCATGGCTTCAGGGGTTTGAAAGTGGGGACAATGACGAACAGATTCCTACTGCCGCAGGGCTGACAAAAGCGGAAGTCAATCTGGGAGTAATTTGCCGCCGAACATATCCACCAATGATGAGATAACCATGCTCAATGAGGCTGGTATAGAATGTAGGAAGATGTGCTGCACGATGTACGACGTTTCTCCAAGTCAAGTCCCCGTGACTTGGGAGGCAAAATTTCGCATTGGTCAAGTCCTCACTGAAGCCCGCTTTTTGGATAGAAAGGTGAAAGATCAAGATCCAGATTCGAGCTACGCTAGCCGTTGAAAATCACATTGGGCATGGTGATTGGTGGTATGCGGATAGCTGCAACGGTATTGATGTTGTAGCGTTGATTTCCTCGGCAGCTGGTCAACGGCGCAGGAGTGACGATCAACGCTCGCACGTAATCGATGACAAGAAGATAGAGAAGGGATAGCAGAACACACAGTCATCTAACATCAACCTGGCTGCCAACACATTCCATCTTTTGTTGACTCTCCCGGGAAAAGTTTCAGACCAAACCTGGCCCCTCGCTGTGTGTCCCTGCAGTTTCTGTGGCGCATCATTACTTCTGCCTTTTCAAGAAGTATGATCTTTGGCTTGGTTTATACGCAATATCTTCAGGCGTTTACGCAGTAGCCATCAACCTCGGTGCTCCAATACCATCAGGCGGCATGTCGCTGTCTTTGAAGAGAATATGACCCTGTCCACTTACGCTGTCAACATATATTGTTGGAATCCCTGAGAGAAAATCTGTGCCTTTGTATACTGTTGAAGCAACCAAGTTTAAATTATGGTCAATCAGAAACAACACAGCGTCAAACGCCGTCACTCACGTACTGGATTGGAAGAGACAAGACGCATTAGGGCATGCTAGCTGCATTAATTGCGAAAGACTACGACAGATCTTAGCTCCTGACGACCCTTTTGCAACGGGAGCTCATCTCAAAACAGCTGGCTGTCTGTCTATCCTAGGTTCACTTTCGGCTTGAAAGCTTGCTGTTGCCATCGACCCATTTTGAAGACGTCCAGCGTTTTGCCATGACTCTCAAACAACCATGTAACATCAACGAACTAAGACTATATCAATAATAGTAGGGGAGATGGAAATTTCAGGGTCACACAGAAATTGGACAGCAAACTTTAGCAGACGCACCACACCTTAGAAGGACGTGACAACTTTGACAAAAGGCTGAGCGATGCGATAGTAGTTTGTGACCCACTGCTTGCCACGTTACAGCACAGTACCTGGCAACTTGAACACCGATTTCCCTTTCAGTTCCACTACATGGGGTTTCTATTGACAAACAACTGCCGAAGGCCTAGAGTGACTTCTGTGAATGTGCCTCCCAGTGGAGGTTACTCTCCTTCGGCGAGTGGAGGGCGACCGGCGGCTTCTCCACTTACCGACTGACCTGTCAAGATGTACATGTCGACCCCAGGATCCCCGTTATGTTCCAAGGTGGATTCCGGCCAGAAACGTTCTGGTTGTCATGCTTTGCCGCTGATTCCAATATCGTCTTTGACACCCACCATGACTACTTCGCTGGGAGACCGACGACGTCCGACAACCTCCCTACGTTCATGTGCGAGGACGCCAAGGACTCGATTGGGGACGGCAAGTTCCCCGTCTTCGTTGGCGAGTGGTCAATTCAGGCCGTCAGTAACAACATCTTTGCAAGTCGGGCCAATAACTTGAACAACGGACTTAACGCTTGGTTCAAGTACACTCAGGGGAGTTCGTACTGGACGGCCAAGTTCTCGGGGAATGCTCCGGTGGGTGGTCAGGGGACCCAGAGCGATTACTGGGATTATTTGACCTTCATCGATATGAAAGCCATCAATGCTAGATCATCTGCCGGGTTTTGTCCGTAAATCAAGCAGGCGCGAGGTTTGCTTCGCAATGCCGCTGGGGTTTGTTCAATGGATTTTTTGCTTAGCTTGGCTTTCTGTTTATCTTGTTATTTGCAAGAAGTCGCACCCGTTGTACGGTTAACAACCAACAAACCATTCCACCTTTGACCCCCTTCTGTAAATTTCGTCTCCATGTTCTCCATACTTTTTACCCACATATTCAAGCCAACAGTGGCCCATTCTCGCCACTACTCCTTTCACTGTGTATCGCATACCTTCACTTATAAGCGCATCTATATATCCTTCAATCCTCCGGGTTCCTAAGGAACTTTTGACTTTTGACTGGAGGCTGTCAGTGGTTTGTCTGACTACGGGAATTGACGGCGTTCACTCGAAAGCAAATCTGCGTTATTGAAGAGATTCACTTACTAGCGACACCCCAGCGCAGTGAAAGCAAGGCCAGAGTTCCAGTGACCAGTGTCATGGTCTTTTCCATGCCCTCAATGGCATCTCCCTTGCGCTTGAAACCCTGGCAGTCAGTCGCAATGTCATAAAGACACTGGACAAGTAACGGGCTCAAACGATTGACGTCTTTCATGCCCTGTCGGAACGCACATAAAGCAAGATCTGTGCCCCGAGTGGAAACGATTTGTTTCAATCCTTTGATTGAAGCAGCTTGCATCTCAATCTCGGCTGGGAGCCCCTCCGAGGTAGCATCAGACTGCGTGCAGGCGTACATATGATATAAAGTCAGTCGTGCGGAGGTGCAGAGGGCTACGTCAAGAGTCGTGGCTAGTATAGTATCCTTGCGCTTCTTTCTTGGGGGAGAGAGATGCGTGTCAAGGGCAGTCAATGTAGCGTCCAGGTAGAGCGCTTCGCTTAGCCTCGCTTCTTGTGACACCAAGTCCTTTCGAGAGTTCCTGTGATTGAGCACTCGGCCAAGGATGCAGGATGCTTGACAGGCCCGAGCAAAAGGACCAACTTCCGGGCCAGTTGCAAATCCTGTCGTGCAGAGAGGTTGGTTGGTTCCGATGTCACCCCGGCGCCAAACCTCGTCCGAGAATGGGAGTAGATCCCCTTGAGCTGGCTCGGGGGTGGCCAAAGGAAACCCGACGAGGTTGAGATTGATGTACCTATTTGTAGGTCAGTCTTTCGATGCTTAGACGCCCCAGCGCGAACACGCAAAGAACAAAAGTGAACTGATGTACCGTTCTAGTATCGATGTGGCCCACCAGGTGCGACGCTCCTCTTCCCAGTATATCCACGTCGGAGGCTCTTGGAAAAGCTGTGTCGCATGTTCTCGATCATGGATTCCTCTCAAGAGACCGAGTCTCGCAGCACGACCTATCGTCAAGTACGCCTCCGGATAGATGCCGTGGCAGGTTTCATATAGCCCCAGAAGAACGATGGATTGAAAATAGCGCAGAGACGTCGCCATGACTATCTCGTTTCTTTGGAGGTACCCCTTCACTTCGTCGTAGAGACTCAGCTCTTCTGATGGCTCATCTTCAAGGTAGTTGTCAGTTATGAGCTTCATAGAGAGTAACAAGCCAGTCATTTCTGTAGCTTCTGAGGGTAACCCAGCCTCCAGGTCCTGCTTGAGTCTTTTTCTGCTGATGAAAGGCAACCAGGTGTCGACTGAGTCAAAATATACCTCGCAAACAGCATCGGGCTGCCCAATCATTGTCGTGAAGTAGGCCGGCACAGATTCGGGATCGCCTTCAGTCGCGTGAGAAATGGGTTTGTGGCGGTCTTTATCGATGAAGAAAGCATCGGGAATATTGCTGTCTACCTCTGAGCTAGTCGTTGCAACAGATGGGACGAGGGGTGTCGCGAGAGACTGAACATCGTGTTCTTCTGGCGAACTATGCGCTTTCCGCCCAGCTGGGTATTGACAAGTCTTGCCCAGCCGAGTACACTTTGGAGCACTTAGCGTAAGTGTGCCTTTCCCGTGGCTATGAGGCTAGAAGTAGTGCCGCTCACCAAAGAGCATGAAGGTAGATTCCGAGGGCATCTTTTCTTCAGTTGCCTGTTAAACATGTCAGTGCCATCCAAAGACAAGATAATTCGAGACTGGACGCCGCGATACCTGCATTGCCGACAGGCTTGCGGTGCTCGCCCTGGGGTCCGAGATCTCCTCGGCTCCCGCTCGCTGGGCCCCGACGCCGAAGAAGACATAGTGTCTATCACAGCAGTATAGTGGACCTGATATTTGTATTGGGTTTGAGTTCTCGAGGGATGCTGTGTAGTTGGGATTCGACAGTCCTTTTGCCCTTGTTGATGAAAGATGTTTAGTTAGGCGAAACCACGTGAGAAACGCGCTCATCGCGCACTGCTCCGCATCCGAGTTGCGGTGAAGCCCCGCATGATACGCCAGTTATACTTTCCCGCGTGCCGGCAATGCCTGCTAAGGCGGGCCAACCGGATATTTGCTGGAAGATTCGAGCGAAACCTCACATTCTGCGCTGCGCTGGATTTTAGCTACTTCCGCCATGGGCCCATGCTGCTAATCGCGGAGGTAAGCAGCTGTTGTCTTTGTCCGCATCTACGCCAACGGCAACCCTGGACGACCTATCCATCGCCAAGCCCGGCGAGTAAGTTGCAGCAACATGCGTTCGGACAACTTACGAACACAGGAGCGGCAAAACCAACTCTCCAAAAAGAGCAATAGCATCTAGAACAGCGATACAAAATCATATTCTGCTGTAGCACTAACAATTCACATAACCGCTCCTCTCAACCTCTTTCACGTACTTCTCACTCTAATGCTAAACAACCCAGGCCCTAACCGCTAACTTACCACTAATCCTAAACTTGCCCTATCCCTTTTAACGTCTAAATTGCATTCCGGTTTGTTGACTGATTGCACTTTCTGAATCATCAGCGACGTGAGTGAGTTTGTATGGGAAAATGTTGATGTTCATCCAAGGGGCAAAAAGACTGACGCTTTTTGTATTGGTGCTCCTCCTGGGAAGGGTTTAGAGAGGCAAAATAGGATTTCTACACCATCGATTTCGCCGCCCTCCTTCAAAGGACTGTTCTGCCCGCATCGATAGCGCACAGCCTTGCGGGCTCACATAGTTGAGCGGCCATTGTGGATGGAGATAGCATCGACGCGAATCAACTTCCACGGGCGTCGGATTTGCATTGGAAATGGACCTGATATTGTACGTTATAAACATGGCCATGTTTGCCCACCTGTAGTCTACCTCTGAAGCATCGAATTCATCATACATTTTTTACACAACGCATCAACGGACGTCGACGACGAAGAGTGAGTAAGGGCGCGTTGCTTCTGTTTCCAGGTAATCACTTCCGAGATGCTTCTCCTTCTCCCCGACTTTTGTGTAAGACGTCAGTGTATGCGATGTGTCTTGCGCTCAACGAACCATCTCACTTTGAAGGCCCATGGTATGCGAGGTTCCGGGCAACGCTTCCGCATTGGCTTCACACACTTGGCTGGCTGCCAAAAAAAAACGCAAACGGTAGTTGCGCATGCTTGCATTCTTGTAGAAACATCGATATAGTCGAGCCGGCTGTGCGTCGTGGCAAGCCTCGCAACAGCGCCGCAACCGGGATCCCCCTCACTCCTCCTTTCGGACCTTGTCGTCATGGGCCACGCGCTTCTTCTCCAACGCGTCGTTCACCAGCCTCAGCCTCAGCCGCTCGGGAATGGTTTCGAAAAACGCCCTCTGCACGACGTGCGCGAACCAAGGCGTCACCTCCAACATGCCCCTCTGCGCCGCCCTGCCCGCCCGCTCCATCACCGCCTTTGCAAACTCCCTCGCGTCGGGCGTGCCGGACGCGAGCGCAAGCGTGTTGGCCTGCGTCTTCACCTCCCCGGCGACGAGGCACAGCACGTCGACCGGCGCCTTCTCCGCCGCCATCTCCCGCGCGAGCGCGTGGCTGAAGGACGACACGAAGCCCTTGGTGGCCGAGTACACAACCACGCCCGGCATGCCCGCCCTCGTCGTCGAGCTGACGTTGAGCACCAGGGACGGGCCGTTCCTCGCGAGGATGGGCAGCATCAGCCGCGTCAGGCGCGCCATGAACCGCGCGTTGAGGTCGATGGTCGCGTCGACCTCGTCCGTGTCGAGGTCCCGCAGCCCCCGCACCGGCGGCTGCGGCGCCGGCACGCCGCCGACGTTGTTGACCAGCACCGTGACGTCCAGGTCGGAGAGGCCGTCGACGGCGGCCCGCACCTGCTGCGCCGAGCTCTTGACGGCGTCGAGGACCACGAGGCGCACGGCGATGTCGCTCTTGTGGCGGCGCAGGCACTCGGACTCGATGAGCGCGCGGGCGTCCTCGAGCTCGTCCTCGTTGTGGCCGAACAGCACGACGTTGAAGCCGCGCAGCGCGAGCTCCTGCGCGCACCCCAGGCCGATGCCCGCAGAGGCGCCGGTGACGAGGGCCCAGGATTCGTAGGAGCCCTTCTTCTGGTAGCGCGTCAGCGGCACCGAGGGGAGGATCCACAGGGCGACGGCATCGTAGAGCCGGTAGGCGGCGTAGAGCACCCAGACGAGGCCGATGGTCTTGAGGGCCTGGTCGAACATGGTTGACGATGCTGTTGATGGGAGTGCGACAGGACGGTTGAGGCTCAAGTGCGGACGTCGAGCTTGTTTCAGTGGGGGCGGCGAGGGAAGGAAAGAAAAAGGAAGGAAAAAAAAATAAAGACTAGGGGAACGTGCTGGCTGCCGAGCGGGACAAGTTCCACACCCTTTGTGAACGCGGGTCAATGAATCCAAAAGCAGCAGCTTTGGACATTACGGTGGATGGACAGAAAAGAGCGAAAAGAAGCAGGCGCTTGCGCCTGGAACGCCCGACTTCTGGGGGGGACATCGCCCTCAGATGCATCCAATGCTCTCAACTACGGTTCTACGTCGTGTGTTTCTTTCGGGATCGCGGCCCTAGTAGTGTCCAGTTCCATGTAAAGTTAGTATAGAGCACTGGTCATAGCACAAGAACAACCGGTTCGTTCATCTTGCTACAAAGACTCTTGGGATAAAACGACAACCTTATCAACCTCCGACAACCAGTCACACGGCCTAGCGGATAGGAAACAGCGCTTCAAAGCAAAAAGAAGACAACGGCACTGGCTTGGACTGTATTGAAACTCACGAGGCAAATGATTGGATTAAATATAGCCAGCATGACCTCTTCCACGTGGGACGAGAGTGGGATGCCGTGAGGTGTCAAAGATTACAGTTGAGGGCCAAGTACCATATTCGTACTCACCGTGGGCTCCGCTTTAGTCTAAACCCAACATCTAGTTGACTAGGCCCCTTCGGCGGCTCCCAGGCTTACCATTCACAACTCGAATTTGCCAAGTGGGTATACCAAAGGGGTCGCGCCCCAAGTGGCAAAGTGATGCTGGGAAGATCTGAATCTCGCCTGTCCAACTTCCAACCCCCGGGCCGGCTTCCGAATATCATGACTGGCCCATCAAACCTGTCCGGGGGTAACGGCGATAATACAAGGGTTCTGACGTGGAGCCCGTCTCGGGCGGGTCGGGTTCATCGCTGGAGCGCCCCTGTTTCAAGTCAATCGAATTTAGCAGTCTCTTCAAATTCCACTTACCTCGGGGCCGAGGAGTTGCGCGTAAAGCAGAGGACAGTTGGCCAGTAGGTGAGCTGCGAAGACGGGTTTGAAAGTCAGTTGTGGGTTTGGCTTGTGTGCTGCAGAGCAGCAATCGCAATCCTATTCAACGTATGTCCCAAAAAGAGGGAACCAAGGAACTACCATCTAGCAGCTGTGGATGACTCGTGATCCCGCTGCTTTTTCTAACAAGGGTTCGCAGTGACCCTGAACCGAAGTCATCTATGCCGGAGTATGAACCGGCCAAAGAAAAGGGTAAAACAACAGATAACAGAAGAAAAGCCCCGTTATGCAATGAATCAAAAACCGTGCCCCTATGGCCATGGCCATTACTTTTCCTCCTTGCGTCCGCTGCGACGGCTCAAAGTCCGTCGCGATCATGCTGTTGCAACCCGATGCCAAAGAATCCCACCGACCCCCGATGTAACGATGCCAATGCCCATGTTGAACACAAGAAAACAGAACCACAAGTGACCGCCGGGCCCCCAACGCCATATATGCAATGCGAGCCTAGTCCACGCGCTCATCCCTGTCGCTATCCTCACCACTATCTGTGAGGTCGACTGCCTTGGTCGCCTCGACCTCTGTCATCTCGCGCCAGGTGCTCCAGCTCAGCATGCCGAACGCGATCATGATCATGACACCGCCGATGAGAGCTGCAGCGCTAAGGGGTTCGCCGGTGCGCAACCAATCGGTAATGGCGACGATGAAGATGGTAAGCAGGCTGGCAACGCTGGACAAGACAGGGCTCGTCAGACTGATGAGAACCAAGAAGCTGCCGGCAAAAGTGGCGTTCATGACGACACTGAAGAAAAGCATCCAAGCGGTGTAGCCCGTCGGCAGGGCGAACTCCTCAATACCGGTCCAGTGCAGAATGGGCAGCGGGATCCACAGCACGGTGAGCGTGAAGGCGCCGATGCAGGAACCAAAGGTGTTTGCGAAGACCATGCCGCGGCCTGGCGAGCAGCCGTCCGGGGGGCAGGCGTATCGCTTGTAGAGCACCTCGTACAGCCCGTAGAGCACGGAGCCGACGCCAATAACCAGGTTGCCGGTCAGACGCTCGCCCGCAGCTTGCTTGTGAGCGGCGTCGTTGTCGGTAGGGCTGCTGTCGCCGTATGCGACAATCAGGACGCCGGCAATGGCGACGAGGACGGCGAGAGACTTGTCCATGCGCAGAGGCTCCTTGAGCAAGGGGACGGAAAAGACGTAGGCGAAGAAGGCAGAGCAGTTGTAGATGGCCGTCAGATCCGAGGGCGTCGTCATGTTGACGGCGACGTACCAACTCAGGCCAGCAACCGTCAGGGCGCATGTGACGAAGGCGGTCGTACGGGCGAGGTAGATCCACGGCGAGGCGCGAGGGTGCGCACTGGGGCGCGACAGGTCAAGGTCCTGCCTCTGGACCATGATGGCGGTGGTGTGCACCAGCTCACGGTGTCGGCGCCAGAACGACGGCCACGGGGTTTTGCGCTTGTTTATGCGCAGAATCAGCAACTGGACCGGCCAGAGCATCGCCCAGGAGCCATGGGTCAAGTAGAGCATGCAGTATGCCTTGTCCCAGTGCAGCTCCTGCTGGATGTAGGCAGACAGCTCGGTCTGGATGACGAAGGAGAACAGGCTCAAAACGAGAAAGAAGGCGGCGTAGATGTATTTCCTCCGAGCGTTGGCCTTGGCTGTTGAGGGGGAGTGGTTCCGCATCGTGGATCCTCGAGAGAAGGTCGGTCGGTTCGGGGTCAGCAAGGGGCTGGCTCCTCGAGAACGAGTGGAATAGCTCCTGCCGCGGTGGTCGTCATCGTCGTCTCCGTCGGCCTTGGAGTTGAGGAGAGGCTGTCCAGAGCGGGAGTGGTGGTTACGGAGGAGGGGCGGCCGGCTGTCCATGTCGTCGTCGTCGTCGTCGTCGTCGTCGCCGCCGTCGTGGTGCTCGAAGTACTGGTCGTTGCCGCTGCGCAATGCATCAAACTCGGCGAGGCGCTGGTCGAGCCCGGGACTCTGTCCAGGACTGGTGGTTCCACTACCGATGTAGTCGGAGATGTTGGAATCGCATGTGGTAGCGCTCAAAGGAGGGTTGTGGGAATGCTCGAGTCGCGAATGGGGGAGGTTGAGGGTTCCGTCCGGCCCTGTGTTGAGTCTGGGAGGCATAAGAAGGGATGATCAAAGGAGCGTCAGAGGAAGGGGGGGCCAGAAAGATAATAGCGAAAGATAAGAAGACAAAAACAGGACTAGGCAAGAAGGAGTGACTTGGACTGGGAAAAGGCCAATTGCTGCAGGAGCTGCAAGGACACTCGAGGACGGAAGGGAAGGGAATGGGATGCGAGTCGAGCGCGCGTGCTTTGGTGCTGTGGTGTCTCTTTTGGGTCGGGAATGGTTGTGTTCAGTTGGACACTCTTTGGCCGGCGGGGAGTGGATACGACCTACGTACGCACGCAGACAGGCGCACGCCCAAGACGCAGGCTCGGGACGCAGAAAGATGCGAATCCCCAGTGGGCAAAGGGAGCCCGCCCCGGCATTGCGCATTGCGCGGGACGTCGACCTGGGCGGCGTCTGCCCGGATACACAAAGTACCTAATGCGTACATGCTGCCGCCCCGGCCGGTGGCGAGGAACCTGGGAGGGACTGCACCCCTTCAGCCCTTCTCGCCTGTTCGTCCCAGGGAGGTGCCTTTCGATAGGCCCTGTCCCCCCTCCGCCGAGACACCACTAACTTGGCCGACTTGCTGCTTCACTTGGCACCGGTCGGAAGGGCGGGCGGGCATGGGCGGTTCGCGCGGAAGGGGTCTTCCCCCATCTTTTCCCATCTTTCCCCCCACTGTCTGATATCGAGTGAGGCGCACGCAACACCATCTCAAGGTTCTGCACCACACCCACGACCACACACACCACACACACAGCCCTCCGCCCACCTCAACCTTACCGGTATCCGTACACTACCATGCACGCAATTGTCCGTCTCGTGTGTCCCGTCGCCATTCCCCTCTCCCTCGGACTGGACTATGCCGCCGGCCTGGACCACCCTCGAAGGACCAGACCACCGCCGTGACCCACGAGCCACACACGAGCACCAGCAGCCGTCTCTTCTCTGTTGGCCATGCGTCCGGCCCTCTGCCCTATCAAGGTACCCCATCAAGTACCTAGATACCGCACGCATCCGCCAAATCTGGCGCCCGTCACAAGTTGCGGTCATGAGCGCCGTGACAAGCCCCGTCACCTGCGCCTGCATCTGATAAACTCTTCCAGGCTGCGAGGTCGGTCTGCAATCCGCCGTGTCCTAGCGTGCCCGGCTATCCTACCATGGTAGAGCACTGGAGTAGACCGCTGCGGCGGTCTGCCGGAGGGCCTCAAACCCACCACCTCGGCCCCCATCCTACGCCATCACGCATGCAGTCGCATGACTGGCATTGGCCCGCTGCCACACCCACACACATATACGTGTAGTACACACGCACATTCAATCGCCCACGTCTCGCGCCGAGGATCGCATCAAGAACAAGGTACACTCGCGCGTGCGTCAATTTGGCATCTGATAGGGCCATCTGTCCAGAATTACAAGACCGCCGGCTGCTCCCACCCACGCCTGCGTATTCGCGGGAGTTCGCACTTCAGAGAGAAAGGTTCCCCCACCCATCGCCCATCATCCCCCATCACTTGGCCTCCGCGCTGAACAGGGCATCCCGGGTATCGTACTTGTACTCGAGGTCCAGGTGCCAGTAGTTGGTCGTGTCCGCCTTGGAGATGGCCCACGCCTGATCAAGCGCCTGGACAACCTCTTCGGGGAGCGGGCCCTTTTCGAGATGGTTGAGGTTGTCCTCGAGCTGCTGCACGCTCGAGATGCCAATGATGATGCCGTCGTTGCCATCCTTGATCTTGAGCCCCGAGTGGTGCACCGTCCACCGCAGCGCCGTCTCAATCATGCTGAGCCCGTTCTTCTCCACAGCCGCCTCGATCGTCTGCAGCGCCCTGAACGTGCTCTCGCGGAAGTAGCGCTTCCGGTAGTTGCCTCCCGTCCCGTGGTTGTCCGAGAACCGGCCCTCGGTCGGCACGATGTCCTTGGACTTGATCTTGCCCGAAAACAGCCCGCCGGCGATCGGGTTGTACACGACGAGGTCCAGTCCGTAGCGCCGCAGCGCCGGGATCAGCTCGGGCTCGATGCTGCGAGTGATGACGTTGTACATGCCCTGGTACACCGTCGGGCGAACCCAGCCGTTGTACTTGCACGTCAAGACAACCTCGGCCACCTCGAACGCGGTGAAGTTGCTCAGACCGAGCTTGACGAACTTGCCTTGCTTGTGGAGCTTGTCGAGAGCCTCGAGAGTCTCGGCAAACGGGGTTGCGCGGTCCTGCAAGCCAATGTTAGTTGCCAAATGGCTGACCCTTACGATCAAGGATGGGAGCGGCTCATACTGCAGCGTGGAGGTACAGGATCTGGACGAATTCGTTAGCGCGTCTCTTCATCGGCCATGTCTCGGTGTCAACTCACATCAACGCTGTCGGTTCCCAGCTCCTTCAAGCTCGTCTCAACCGACTCGAAAACCTTGGCCGCGGCGTGATCGCCAGGCTGTCCGGGATACTGGACCTTAGTGGCCAGTGTCAATCCTCTCTCCTTCCACTTGGTCTCGCGGGTGAAGGCCTCCTGCTGTCTGCCAACGTAGACGCGGGCCGTGTCGACCTCGTTGTAGCCACGGCTCTGGAAGACATCGAGAGCCTTGTTAAAGGTTTCCAGGTCGGTGATTCGGGCGCCATCAGATTCCTTGGGTCCAAAGGTCATGAGACCCAGGATGATGCGGTCCTTGGGGTTTGAGGCGACGAGAGGCATGGTGACGGCTGGGGATCCTTGAGTAAGATGAACAATGACAAAGTGGGGAGAAGTCAATCAGGTCGGAGAGTTGTCTAAAGAGAAGACACGAACCTTGTAAGGGGTTCAAAAGAGGCAAAGATTCGACGTTATATATGAGGCTTTTTGCTCCGATATCGATCTCTCGAGATTGCCAGTGTTTTGCGTCCGGAAGCGATGTCGTGATCAGATAGACTCATAGAGAGACGAGCTCGGAGGGGCGGCGCCAGGGGAGCCAGAAACCCCACCATCTTGGCGGGGTAATACATGCGACAACAACAGACGTCACGGCCCGTTGCATCCAAGAGATGGGAGGATTACTAATAGGTGAGAGCTTCCTAGTTGGGACCGCCGGCTGCCAATAGTTCTTGATGAAACCCAGAGGACTGGATCGGAGGTGGTCAGCGAGTCACAGCTTAGAGCGTACGATGTAGGCAACCACCCGATCGTCAAAGGGTAAACTCTCGCTTTGTCGGAACCAGCCCATTAACTCCTAACTCCTGGGCGTGCCAGTTATCATTGAGTTGGTTGCGAAGCCGCCCCATGCGATTGTCCGTGAAGCGGGGGAAATCCCGAATCTCTTCGACATGTTGATGGCTAGCCAAGATATCACCATGTCCAGATGTACTTCTTGAAGTGCTTTAAGCATCTAGGCATGCATCTGAGGTCAAGTTGGAATGAAAAGCCAATCTCCAGATAGACTTGGCAATGGAACAAGAGACAGTCCGTTGACAGACCCTTTGGAGCTTGGACCATCTTCAGTGGAGAAAGAAGGGCACGTGACCCTCCAGCGAAGAAAGGAGCCCCACAGCCCAGTGTTGGCGCTCGGACTCCCTTTCGCGCTGCTTAAGTGTCCTGCGCGTAAGTAATCTAAGAAGGCGCGTCTCGCGTCACCGACGTGCCACTTCCATCACCCGAAGTGCATCCACTCAATCTGGTGAAATCTTCCGTGAAGCCGATCCTCAGCTACAAGCCTCACCGACGACCCTCTCGCCGAACAACTTGCCCTGCCCCCAAAACGAAACGCCACACGACCTCTGCCATCGACATCCATCTCGTCGATTCTCCCGCCGCCGACCGAAACGAACTGCCAAACTGCCTCTTGACCCGTTTGCGAGGAGTCGGCAGGGCCCGTCCCTTGCTCCAGGTTGGTGACGATGGTCAAGGGCAATGCGCAACCCGGCATCTACAGTGCCACCTACAGTGGTGTAAGTCCCCGCCCCTCCGAGTCCGAGAGTATCCATTGTTCAGGTCCGACGGGGTCGCGACAGATACTGTCATCCGAAGCGCCTGGCCGGGATGGGCGCTTAATTGGTCCGCCATGGAAGGGGATAGCCTCAGTGCCAATGTCGAATTCGAGCGTGCCCAGTGGCACCTTGGCCCACTTTCTCTCAATTGTCATCGTAGTCGCTAACCAGTCACCCGTCTAGATCCCCGTCTACGAGTTCCAATTCGGGGACGACCTCAAGGAACATGTCATGCGACGGCGGCAAGATGACTGGATCAACGCAACACATATCTTAAAGGCCGCCGGCTTCGACAAGCCCGCCCGAACACGCATTCTCGAGCGCGAAGTACAAAAGGAGAAGCACGAGAAGATTCAGGGCGGATACGGAAAGTACCAGGGCACATGGATCCCCCTCGACAAGGGCGTCGCCCTTGCCCAGCGCAACAACATCTACGACCGTCTGCGGCTCATCTTCGAATACACCCCGGGCGACCAGAGTCCGCCGCCGGCCCCTCGACACACTAGCAAACCAAAGGCACCAAAAAAACCCGCAGTGCCCAAATGGCCCGGTACGAGCATCCAACAACAGCAGCAGCAGCAATTACCACCACAGGCTCAGCTTCCTGCCAACTCAATGCAAGGCGCGCCGCCGCCGCCAGAAGAGTACGAGGTCGGCGACTCGGTCATGAATGACGATGATACCCCAGACAACCTCACCGTTGCCTCCGCCTCGTACATGGGTGAAGACGACCGCTTCGACCTGTCCCACCACTCCACCGGCCACAGAAAGCGGAAGAGGGAAGAGGCGATCCAGGACCTGACGCAACAGCAGCACTCCGTCTACGGGGACGAGCTCCTCGATTACTTCCTTCTCTCTAGAAATGAGAAGCCGGCATATCGCCCCGAGCCCCCGCCAAATTTCCAGCCAAACTGGATCATCGACTCGGAGGAGCACACGGCCCTCCACTGGGCGTCGGCCATGGGCGACGTGGACGTCATCAAGCAGCTCCGTCGGTTCGGCGCCAGCTTGAACGTGCAGAACGTCAGGGGAGAGACTCCCTTCATGCGCTCGGTGCATTTCACCAACTGCTATGAGAAGCAAACGTTTCCCCAAGTCATGAAGGAGCTCTTCGACACCGTTGATGCTCGGGATGCATCAGGCAGCACAGTCATCCACCATGCCGCGGTGATGAAGAACGGGAGAGTGGTCAGCCATTCGTGTTCGAGGTATTACCTGGACAACATCCTGAACAAGTTGCAAGAAACACACGATCCCGCCTACGTCCAGCAACTCATCGATGCGCAAGACGAACAAGGCAACACCGCCCTCCACCTCGCGGCGCAACGCAACGCAAGGAAATGCATCAGGGCGCTCCTCGGCCGCCAAGCGTCGACCAACATCCCCAACAGCGAGGGCGTACGAGCAGAAGATCTCATCGCCCAGCTCAACGCCACAAAGAAGGAGCGCGGCCCTCAACGGTCATCATCGCCCTTCGCGCCCGACTCCCAGCGCCACGTCTCCTTCCGCGACGCCATGCCGGAAAGGATGACGGCCAGCAAGAAACTCGCTCTATCGTCGTTCAACTCGGAGGCAGCAAACACGGTGCACGCGCGCATCACGCCGCTCATCATGGAGAAGTTCCAAGACCTTGCGGGAAGCTACGATGAGGAGCTCCGCGAGAAGGACCAGGCGGAAAAGGAGGCCCGCCGCATCCTCTCCAACACACAAGCCGAGCTCGCCGCCGTGCGACAGCAGATCGCCGAGCTCGAGGCGCAGCTCGAGCCGGACGACGGCGCGGCGCAGATCATGAGCGAGGCCAACCGCGCCAAGCATCAGGTCATGTCCCTCATCACCCACCAGAACCGTCTGCACGTGCATCAAGCCGTCGACCAGGAGATCAGCAAGCTCAACGGCAACGTCGACGAAGCCTCGTACGAGGACCGCCTGTCCCTGGCGAAGCAGCTGCAGACCATGCTCTCGGAGCAGCGGCAGTCCGAGTCCGACTACGTCGAGGCGCTCAGCATGGTGGGCACGGGTGAGAACATTGACAAGTACCGTCGGTTGCTGCGCAAGTGTCTGCCCCCGGCCGACGCCGAGAACCTGGACGAGAACCTGGATAACCTCATCGAGATGATGGAGGAGGATCGCGACCTGCCGGGCGACGGCTCTGGCCTCGAGCCCATGGACGTCGGGATGAGCGGCATTGGCATCGGCATCGGCATCTAGCCCGGGCAACGGTCGTAGGATTGGCAGGGGGCGCCAAGGCCGGCGGGCAAATAAATACATGACGGGCGTATCCCGAGCAATCAACGGTTGGATGTAAGATGTACAAAGCAACTCCGTGGGGATCACTTCGCCCGATTTATGAGGTACTTTTGCAGACAGTTTCCTTCGGCTCGATTCCAAAAGAGGGGAGGGGGTGTGTGTTCAACACCGGGGTTTAGGATTTGCCTGTTTTGTTCATTTTTATTTTTTGATTTTTACGGTTCAGGGCAAGGCAGGGCAGGTTGGAGTAGGCAAAGCAGGCTTCTTGCTTTGGTTTCTTCTCTTCATTTTCTACTGGCGTTTCGAGGGTTGACGAGGAGGGAGGGGAAGCGGAGCCGAGGCGAGTGGAACAGCACTTTTGAGGCATAAGCGCGAGACCACCGCGCGCAAGTGTTTGACTAGGCCTTGTGTAATGTCTAGCAGGGCTCGAAAGAGAGAGTGCCGCGCAATCACAACGAGATTTCTCATGCAAAGAAAGGGGCATGACAAACCGTTCACCATGCGCCAAACACATGTTTCCCCGGTGATGCTGATGCTGCCTACCTTAGCGGCGGGGAGCGGAAAGAGTACCCGGTTGCTTCCCCCGTCATCTGACCACGGCGACGAAAGACAAGGATGAGGCCGTCATTGTCGTGCGGGATTTGATCGGGCTCGATGGCAATCCCAGTCGTGTCAGCCCGGCCGTGTGACGGGGTGGGCAAAGAAGCTTCTCATGAGGCTGGCTGACATGGCTAGTCAGCCAACGCGGCGCCATCACAACGCCTCCATCCTTCTCTGGGGTTGTTTCAGAGTCTAGGCCCGGGGAGAGCAGAGTCTGGTGATCCACCGCATCGCGTACAAATGGCAAGGCCATGGAGAATAGCACCTCTTTTGGCGATACGATGCCCGTCCGATTCGAGGAACGAGACGAGAGATGAGAACGAGAGTGTAAGAAAGGCGTCAGCTTAGCCGTCGATGCTCACCGCAACGGTGATGACTTGGCGTCGCGACAAGACAGTCTGACATTCGTGTGTCGCTGCCCGAAGTGTCCGAAGTTACGGGCGGAACTGCGCCAGCCTGGTGTGTCTTGGTAACTAGCCTTGTTCCGACTGAACGGTTCGCTGCCCTTTGTGTAGTGTACGAGTTCGAGTTACGTCGAGGTGCAGGGCTGACTCGACTCCAACATCGCCAAAGCAGAGCCGCAGGATCCGAACATTGATCCTGAAGAATCCGTCCAAGACTAACGAACCGGCAGAAGTGTAACAAGATGCGCTACTGCATTGCTGCATTGGGAATTTGTAAGCTAGGCATGATCCATCAGTCGCATGTCCCGTGGGTGTGAAGAACCATCAAGTATCAAGTCCCGGTTGGGTGCCGAGAGCAGAAACCCACAGCAGTACAGCGCGCAGCAACAGCCAAGGCTGAGGGACGTCGTATCTTGACCTGTAGCGTTGGAGCACAAGGCTCCAATGGTAACCAAGTACTGATGGCGTTTTGATAGCCTCGCCCGTGGCGATTGTGATTATCGGACGGCCGCAGGATACCCTCGAAGTCTTACCGAATGAGTGGCGCCGGCAGGCAATGCATGGTTCTTCATCTTGTCGTTCCCTCCCAACACGACAATCTCAGTGGCTCGCCCAACTTGGTACCGAGACCTTTAGCGGCTTCACGTGAAAGAGGAGGCGTATCAACGGATACATTACCTGTTGGGGGATGGATTAGAGAAGCGGTCAACGGAGTTTGCGGTGACATCAAAACAACAAACCCAGGCTGGATGACCAAGTTTTGAGGCGATTTCCTGAAGCCCGACCAACCTGGCCAACCCATCGAAGCAAACCGAGACGGCGATGGTGCATCCGCATACCAGTCTAGCAAGGTGATTCGAGAAGGGTCAGCCAATGGAAACACAATGACCAGGGGACGGGCAAGAGCGGAGGGAGGACTAGTGGATGGGGGTCGATTAACATGCTGACGCGAGCGCATGTCAGAAGGCCAGGATCTTCGTAAGGCTGAAGTGCGCGAGGGGGTCCCTGAATGGCTTCGCATTTTTGGATGTTTGGGGTTGGGATGTGCAAGGGGAGAGCAGGGGAAGCTGCCGGCGACGCAGCGTGAATGGCCGTGGCAACCGCGCCCACGAGGACTGACGTTGAGTTGGCCCAGTCCGCTGACGCCAGATAGAGATTGTACCTTTTCCCGTCGGGGTTCGGACGCGTCAAGCTCGTTTTTTTGTGACACATCTTGATGGTGCATTGCAGATTTCATGCATGGTGAGGTGATGGTTGGCTGCATCTCGAGGTTGAAGCGAGACGACAACGGGATAAGCACTTGGCCGAATCCCCATGTTTTGGTCCGAACTAGAAACGGCACAGTACTTTCCTGCCCCCTTGTTTGGCACGCGACAGGGGAATGCTGTTGCAAGACGCATTGCCTTGGATGCCCCGGCGACTTGCTTGGCCAAGGGCGTGCAGCACAGGTTTCGTTGTAATACGAGACGTTTGGTGGTGGCGATGTCGAATGTCCACAGTTTCTTGCTCGATGCCGTCCCAATACCGTTACACCCCGGCGGCAGAGGTGGTGGAGGCTCTCTTCCGGGCACTGCTGGAATGTGGGCGGCGGCCAAGGAAAGCAGAGTACGGGTGCTGTCTTGGTTCTGGGCCGAGTTCGTGTTCTTCGGATACGATCGGCGGGCGGAACGATTGGGTGGGATGTCAGCTGAAGAGGGGACGCAACACAACGCCTGCACCGTTGAGTGATGTGCAGAATCTGTCAGGTTACTGTCGCCCTGCTTGGGAATGACTTGCAGGCTTGCGGAGAGCGTCTTTGCTTCTGAGAAGCCCCGGGGTGGCCGGGAGGCACGACCAACCAGGAGCGGCGAAAATGGGATTCGTAAGGAGGCGAGAAAGGAGCAGCATATTTTCCCTCGTAAACCCGTCAATGGAAACATGCAAAGACCGCCCCGGAAAGGGGGCGACCAGCAAGGCAGTCAGGGCCAACGTCCATGAGAGCAAGGGCATTCGGGGGGCAAGCCAGCAAAGATGACAATGTGCGTTGGAGGGCATCGAAAAAGTCGAGCGGCAGCGTCGTGGCTGGACCCGGACTTGACATCCTGGACCTGGCGGTGGGCGCCGGACGGGGGATAGGCACGGGAACAGGAACAGGAACTCGCAGGAATAGGGATACCAGAGGGCTCCGCGGACGGCGATCAGGCCGCGTCGGCTCCGTGGCTCGGCGCCCCATTTTGGGGGGGGTAACTGGATCTGGGAGGGGAGGCTCCAAGCACACAAGTGCAGTTCAAGGCTGTTCCTCTTACTCAGTATAGTAGTCCGTCTACCTATCCGCCGACGGAGACGCGTCTCCAAGGGGAGAAGACTTGGGTCAGTACGCGGTCACCAGAGCCTCGTATTTTTAGCTTCTGCGTCTTGCCGGGATGAAGGATGCTGTGCTATGCCTCGCGTTGGGCCCTAACGTGGGGATAAGAATAGACGCGTATGCGTCGCTTGGGGAGGTTGATTCGTTACCGCGGTGTCGGGGACGAGCTGGAAATGCATTGGATTGAAGTTGATGTGATGAATACAGACGAAGAAGAAGAGGGGGTCGCGGGGCCAAATTGGTGGCTGTGTTTGCGAGGTGCGGCCGCAGCGCTGCATCTGGCAAGCAAAGTGGATGAACGCAAGAGATCGTCACGACAAGACGTTGGGGGCCAAACTCCGTCATGTCGGCGTGGGTGTCGGAGGAAAGGATGAGAGATGCCGCTGGATGTTCGGAGCAGGAGAAGATGGTGTTCACGGACGCAAGATGCCCCTCACTCCAAGGATATGAGCCTCGAAACGGGACCTTACGGGCGGGAGCGAGTGCGATGATCAGCAGCAGCAGCAGCCGCCGCCGCCGCCTTGCAACTGAGGTTGCTTTGCGCGCGCAAGGCATGGGTGGCATGACGGGATGCACATCGTCTTCCGGCCATTGAGAAAGGGGCTTGTAATCGTGCAGCAACGTAGAGAGAAACTGAGAGGCACGTTGACGGCACGACCGCAGTTTGGTATGTACGCCATTTGTCATCCATGGCGTCTGGATACTGAAGGCGACTCTCCCGCTCAAGAAACAGCCGGCAAGGCACGAAGGAAGTACAGATGTAGGAACATTTGCCCCGGGCGATGTCGAATGGTGTCCGAGGTGGACGGTGAAGCGCGGAAAGGAAGGGGAAGGAAAAACGCGGTGGGTGATGTCCTCCTGCCTTGTGCCGGGAGGATGTGGGGCAGGATCCGGTTGATTGGATGAGGCGGCCAGTGGGTTGGTTTCCGGGGCCACTCCAAAAGGGGCATGCGCCTGGCGTATGGACAGCGGGTGCCCGGGCGGCGTGCCTTCCAGTGTCTGACCTCGCTGCTTCCCCCTCCAGCATCGGCCGTTGTCGCTCGCGGCAAGGGCCACCGGCGATGAGAACAACGCAGGGCAAGAGTGGCGGGAACCCTCGAGGCATCGGACGACACATGAGACGACGCTTCAGACGACGCGCGCGCCAGACGGCACTTTGGACGACATGTGTGGCTTGACCTCCTGGACCTGTCGGGGGGGCCTACCCGGGATGGGGAGGAGCGTTTGGGCCAGCCAGGCTGGGGCGCGGGAAGGCAGAGGCCCCTCAGAAACATTGTTCTACCCCTCGCGGGTTTGGCAAGGGAAGGAGCGAATGGGAGGCTCTCTCCGCTTCGAGGCCAGCTGAAAGAAAGAGAACTGGAACTGGCAGTTCGTGTTGCATCTCGCCAGCCCGACGATGGGCCAGACCATCGCGACTCTTCTTTCGCTCGTCCGCAGCCAGGTTGCGCCAGAACCACATTGGCCGCGTCGGACAATGGGAATGGCAACTGGAGTCGGAGTCCGAATCAGTCCCCTCGCTGCCTCCAGAGCCTGTCCTCGAAGCCTCCTCCCGTCGATCCACTTGCCGCCGTGTCATGTCTCTCCCCCGCCTCTCCCACACCTCCCGTCCCGTCAACACCGCACACCAGCAAGCTTCCCGTCGCACACACCATCTCTGGTCTGGTCTTTTTTCTTTCTTCTTTTTTCTCCCTTTTTTTTGTGCCCTCGAGCTTGCGCTGTCCTGGGGTTAGATTATCTCTCTCTCTCGGTTTCTCGGGTACCGGCCTGCCTGCATCCAGCCACAAATCTCTGCGGTCCCTCATCCTTCCTGTCGTGTATACTCGGCACGACACAAGCAGCCGCCCACTCAGGAGGTACTTGCTACCTACCTGCTGGGCGCTCCATGAATCCAGATCCAGATGGGCTCTTCCTCCATTGTATCCAATCCTACCGTTACCGACACCGACAATCATCGTGGCCTTGGCCCCTATCAACCCAGCTGGGCGCGGTGGATCAGAAGCCACAATCCCTCCTACTCGTCGCCCAAGGGCGCGCAGGCTTCCGCATGGAGAGGCACGCCGGGTCAACACCACATCCTACGTGCAACTACTACATGGCCATTCCATCCCGGCATGATGCGAACGCTTCCTCGGATCCTCACACTCATCTCCGTACCCGCCCAACCCGACGAAGCGCGGACTCCCACCCCGGCAGCTCCCCATCAAACCCGGAACCCTGCATCGGCATGACTGAACCATCATCGCCGCGCAGTTGCGGCGTCCCATTACCATCACCACCATGCATCGCTCACTCGCTGGCTTCCGGTAATTGCTCGCCCATGGGCCATGTCATGCAGATTCGGGACCGCATCGCCGATTCTTTGCCCCCGACCTATTTCGCCATGCTGGTTTTCGGCAGCCACTGCCTGTGACGACATGTCTTGTAGTACTGTGCCTCAACCACTCGACACCAACACGCGCAATGCCCAACCCAACAACAGCCAAGGCACCCAGCGAACCCGCCTCAGGCGGTGTCTTTCGCCAACCCCCATCATCGCCTGCATCGCGATGGTCGCTTGACCCAAGAAATCCCCATCTTGTCGGGGACGCATCGATCGACACCACAGGGCTGGCTGACGAGCCAATCGTGCGATGGAAAGGGGCCTAGAAGAGGAACAAGCTTGCAAGTATTCCACACCGTCGCAGCCGCTAGACAGGGTAGGGTCCCGGATGGCGTGGCTGTAGGGCTCACCTCAGCTGAACAGGTCCCCGTTCCACTCGCCAACGCTAACTCGTTTTACGACAAATCTCCTAGTTCCCAAGGTTCCAAACCCTCGTCGACAAGGTCTCTGCCAGCTTGCTTTTGCGACTTTTGCTCCCTCTCGGGCCCTGCCCGGTCACCTGCCACCAACGAGTGCCCCCGTCGCCGCGACCAGGCCCCTGAAGGCCTCAAACCCATTCGACGACGACTGCTACACAAGTCGTCGAGCCGCCACTGCAAATTGTGGATTGTGTCCATCAACCACGGTGGATATGTCAGCAATACCCCAGCTGCTCGGCGTCTTCCACTCAAAGTGAGTGCTAGTGTACGTGCGCCCTCCTCCTCTGGCGGGACTCGCCCTGGCTTCCCTTGCGACCCGCGGGCTGGTGTTCGGTCCGGTTTGTGTTGCCCACTGGAAACGGTCCGGTGCCATGGCTTACCTGTCACTATGTGGGATCGCCAATGAAGCTTGCGCCGTGCTTCGTCTTACTAGGAGACGGCGAAGCAAGAGTCGCGTCTTGTCTGGTGGTGCATCATCTGGATTTTACGGTCACTGACTTACACGACCGGACCAATACACCGGGATCGGTCCAGCTTGCTCTTCCCGGTCCTACGGGTGCCCACGGATGGGGTCATTCGAACGAAGATCATGTTGGGCTGAACGACAGGGATCTGCTGTGCTAGCTCCCCTGGCTTCGCTTCGAGAAAAATCGACCCCAAATGTTATGCTCTCCGTCCGAAGAAGCAACAGCCGCCAACAATGCAGCACCAGTCAAGAGTCCGAGGTATGGGGCCGTTGGAAATTCGAGCTTGTTGGCGTCTGCTTGTCGAATCTGCGGTCACTTTTGTCAAAGACCACACCGCCTTCAGTCAACAATTCGTCCAACATCTCGTTCTCCGTCCCACTCAACAAGGCCTGTCCTTATCAGAGCCGCGCCCGACGACCGCGACCATGTCATTGCCAGCTTTGGTGCTGACATTGCCGCCTTTTCTGGCCAGTCAAAACAACCGATTCGGAGACCAACAACTTTCTGTCGCCTACCCAACCCAAGGATGTGAAAGTCAATCATTCTCCAGCATCCATGATGACCGCATTTTCAGAGTGTCATGGCGTCCATTATGCCTGGGTCTCTTCCCCACCCTTGGGCGCACCCATTTTAACCCCATTCACGCCCGCTTCTGCAACACCGCTTAGCCCTGAGGCGTCTCCAGCTTTGAACACAACCACTCGAAGTCGATAACCGCACACCACTGCATGCGCCGCCTTGCGGCAAAATCAATCAAAGCGTTGTCGCCATCGTGACTGCCCTAGAGCGTCCGAGGACCTGACTAGCGTCATTGGTCTGCGCAGCCTCTCGGGCTTGTGTGTGTGCGCGCGTGTGTGTGTGAGAGAGTGAGAGAGGGAGAGAAAGAGAGAGGAGGCTGACTGAGAATGAAGACGGCGCGCTCTGAAAACGGGGATCCTGGGCTGAGCTACTTTCATTCCGCGCCAGCCAAGGGTGTCGTCCCTCACCACACACCTCCTTTACGTCGCACACCCTCACGGCCTCGACCCCTTCTTACTTTTCATCTCATTATCTCATTCCTTTTGCCTGCCCTCTCTTGCCGAGCCAGATCTGGCGATATGTTTGCGAGCTGTCCCCATATTGCATCGTCTCCCGCGACATGGCGCATCAATACTGTGTCTATATATATGTTACCCGTTACCCGTCCCATCTTGCCCGCAATCCTCCCACCCCGCCAGCGCTCCTTTTAGGTCCCAATCCTGACCCCGTCCCGATCCTCGTTCGTTCCTGTGGCCGTCCTTCGGGCACAAAGGAATCAATTTGTCGTCGCCAAAAGACAAAGCATTGTCCTCGGCCTCGGGAGCACTGCACGGCGCATAAATACCCCGTTGTCTCATCCCTCGTCCATTGCGACCTGCATCTGCCAAGAACGGAAACGGGCCCTCAATCCACTTCAGCTTGCAGCCCCTTGGGGACTTTGGAACCTGCCTTGTCAATGTAAGTCTGCCGTCTTATACAATTATTGGACGATGCCGCTGCCAGCGACGCGTGGGAACCATTCGCGTTCAGCCCAAGGGTTGGTTTCAGAGCTCACGACGCAATGAGCCTCGCGCCACCCTAGCGCGCGGCATCCACTCGAGAATAGCACCATAAAAATGGGCTCAAGCACTTACACGTCGATCATGTAAACAGGCACCTGCCACTCTTCCTCTCCCTTCGCCCTCTTTTCTTCGACCTCGCCCGATAACTCGACGGGGCGCACAGAGAAATCGGTCCAACCCGGACCTTTTACGCGGCAGCTTCTCCTCCCGACTTACGGTAGATTGCGACGGCCGAGGCCCACCATCCCACCCCCCTAGTCGCTTATGTCCAGCAGCGCCATTCCATTACTCGCAAGCCACCGTTAAGTCTTGGCCAGGCCGCCAGACACAGGCATACCCCCCGAAGTGCCACCTCACCGCATCCGAAAGCCCACCGACCAAGGTACCTCTACTTCCTTGGTGAAGGCAGGCAGAGGCCCCCTTCGCGACCTCCCAAGCCTACTCACTTGCCAGAATAAGCCGGCCAGTCTTTAAGCAGCGATGCCTGCCGTCAGTCATCCTGAGCTGGGCTTGGACAAGCCGCCCTCAGCTGCTCCTTCTTACCACCACCTCTCCTTCTCTCATCTATGCACCGGGCTCGCCTTGCTTACTATCCTGATCATCCTCCGCCTGGTAGCATGCCGTGTCCTCTCCTCTGCGACGAGCAAGAAGGACAAGGTCGTTCGGCGACACGAGCTGCCTGTTGACGATATTGGCCGTCTGATCAACCAGCAACGGCTTCACCACCTCTTCATCCAGGAAGGGGGCTGGGTAATGGAGGAAAAGTCACGTGGAGTCAGCAGTAGCACCCAGGCTGCTGGGGTTCGATCAGCCGGAAAACCAGATCCGCAGGTCAACTTTACGACTGACGATGAGAAAGAATCGGGGGAGGCCAAGGAAAAAGGGAGCGGCAATGACGCACCGTCGTGTAGCGGCATGTTTGGACCGGGAAAGCTTTCAGACCTAACTTCTGCCGGGTTCGTGTTGTCGAGGCCCCCGCCTCCGCCACCCCTGACACCTCCTGAATTGTCGCCGTCCGTTTTCACATACGACGAGCGCAGGAGGAGCTTTACCAGCGGCGTTTCGGAACTGGACGCGTCCTTCTTCGAACAGCCAAACCCCGATTACATGTCATCCACATCGACAGGAGCCTCGACAGCTACGCGGAGCACGCATACGACGCGGTCCTCTCCAACGCCCCGGAGGAGATCCTATACTAAGACATTACCCATTGGAGTGCCAGTGCCTTCAACAGGCCCTATCTTTGACGAGGCCGAGATGACCTTTTCTCCGTCGTCGTACCCGCCTACGTCGCCGTTGTTGCCAGGTCCGCCTCCCATCTACGGCGAGATCCGCTACGACGAGGCCACAAATCGGGAGATCCTAGTGCAAGGTGAGATCATCTCTCTCCTTGATGGTGCTGGGGCAGGATGGAAACGCCACACGAGGGTGTACGGAGGCGGCGTCTGCCTCGCCTGCGCAGCATCCGGCGACGACGGCCACCACGGCGGGTTCTACGGGGAGAACGTGTTACCAGAGGAGAAGCGATATTGAGCCTTTGGGGTTGAACACGAACGGCGGTCTAGTCAGCATGTTATCTATATCCATCCGGACGAGTCGGTTTCCCGGGACGTAGAGCGGTCATAGACGGAAGCAGGATCTCATCAGCATCACGGCGGGACAAAAGGGGGGTTGGTATTCAATCTCGGCGGGGACGGGCTTCAATTTTGCAGCATTTCGGTTACGATTCCCCCGTGCTCCCTTTCTTGTATCTTGGCCCGCAAGCCGCGTGGGTTTGGGGTCGGGAGTAGGGACCGTTCGATTTTCTTTGGCTCTTGTCTAGTTTGTTCAGTCTTTGGGGGTGGGAGGGGGGCGACTTTTTTTCCTGCGCGCTTCAGAAGCGTGTAATCGGGGGACATGGGGGTTTTTCTCTTTTCTCACTTTGTTTCCTTCTTCTCCTTGACAAATCTTCACGCTTTATGACACTTATGATTTGATGGCCATGACGACTTGGTTTTTGTTTGTACAGGTCACAAAGTGGAAAGATGCGAATGCTTATGTGCATGTCTGTGTATGTATGTACGTATGTATTGCTAAAAATCGGTCTGTATGTATGGGTCGAGAAAGACGAGTGCGGGCTCTCTCCTTCCGGTGAGAGGAACCTGAGCGAGACATGTAGGCGTGTCTAAGCCAAAAAAGCTCATAAAACCGGGAGGGCCCGACGAATTGGTGCCTGCCGCTGCTGTCTGAGAAATGGATATGGTTTCCGTAGTTGACAACCTCACAAGTTCCGAGTCTCCTGCCACCTTTGACGGTATGGTTGCCACGCGAGTTATCCCTCATCCCCCACTACTATGTATGGCCCAGGCTCCCCAACGGCCGGCTGCCTCGTTTGTAAGAGCCTGTCGCCCCGGATGAAGACGGCAGCCGCGTGAGCTGGGCCGTCCACCGTCGAGGAGCTTGCCACTCTCCAAACGATGGACCCCCGCCGGTGCGGGTCGGGGCTCTCCCCGTCTTCCTCGGGAAAGCGGAGAGAATCTTCTCAGTCGCCCGTACAAGCTTCTTCCGGGCGCGTCCTTGGCCCATCGGGGACGCGGCGCTCGAGGCGTTTCCTCGCGCTGGGCTGCCAGACAGGCAGCCTGGCGGAAACGGCACAGAATGTCAGCAAAACGAGGACAACGACTCACCAGCCCCCCAGGCTCATCCTCCGCCCGAGCCACCAGATTGCGCGTCCGCTACGGAGCCGCCATCGAAGAGAGTCGCTTGTCGCCGTGCAGAGATCGTTGAGAGACCCGTTCTGCCTTGGTTCGAGGACGGTTCGAACCGTTCCTCAAGTCACCCAAGGCTTAACAATATTCTACTGTCTCGGGTTGGTAAGACAAAGCCCTCGTCTAAGCGCCCCCGTGAGTCATCAAAATCATCACAGCTCACAGCTCACAGCATCTCATCAGCGTCGTGTGGTTGAGTCAAGAGAGCTTCGGCTTGGATAATAAGTCACACGGTTACTAAGGAAGTTGCTGACGCTGAGTGTCGTTTCACGGTGAGATGGCGGCAGGTGAGGCGGCAACCGCAGTCCCGAGCAGCTGTATCCCAAATGGCATCATTAGACTGACCGCCACTCGTCGTATCAACTCTGCGAACATGCTATCTGGCTTGCTTGAGATGCGGGAGCAGTCGGGGTTGCTAGCGGGCATCAGTCTCTTCTTGGTGCCAGGCCCTGGGTATCGAAGCGGAAGTCTCAGGCTTTGTTATGCATGATGGCTGGTGACGAACCTTCGCTTGCGGTTGCGGCGGCAGCGGCGGGGATCTCGAGTCCACCAGGGCAAGTTGATCGGCTCTATCGAGTCCTCCCCGAGAAGCTCCCATGCGGCGTGGATCGCGTTTGAGACGCACTTGTACCTGGACAAGATGCTCTCCCACACCCAAAACTCTAATACCCTTGACCATGTCCAACCCTCTCAGTTCATCTCACGTCATCCTCGGGATATTCCAGAATGCCAAACGAATCCCACCTGGTCCGGAGAAACAAACGAGGTCGGCTTCCTTCGAAGCTCGATCCTGATTAGGCTGGCGAGTGTATCTCCCATCCTTCCATGCCGTCAGGCGGGATGAGCCACCGAAAATGGCAGATGATCGTTGATACTGCTGGATGTGCGCCGCTGCCGGTGGTGGCTGGTCGGCCGGTCAGTTACGCGGCTCTGCGATGTAGCCTTGACCTAAACCCCATCGCTCCTTCTGCCATGGCCTGCCGGCTTGCATGGCTGGTTGCTTTCCCTCCGGAGCGGTTCGCCGTTGTGCACAATCTCCCCAGGACAGCGGCTGCTGTGTAACATGCCACGCACGGGTCCATTACTATGACATTGACAGAGGTGGTGGTGGCGTGTAGGATCATGATCAGCGAACCCGTTGTGGGTTGTCTGGAGAAGACCAAGTGAAGGGGGGGGCAGAGAGAGGACGACGATGAGGTTGTGGATCGTTGTCAATCTACCGTTGCCGATCGACAGATCACGTTGGCATTTTCCATGCGCGACGATAATGGGGGTTTCACGCTGCAGAAGCCTACGGTGTAGAGATCCCGAAGAAAGAAAGAAAAATACAAGCTGCTAGCTCAAAACGGGGATGTTTCCTTGCGTGTGGACGGATCGTGGTGGATGGGGTATGGTCATTCCCACGTCAGCTGCTTCACTGCTGACGCCCCCCCTGCTCCTCCTTCAACAGCCATCCACGAGCTATTGGTCCTTGAAACCTTGGATTGAATCGCCGAAGATGAGTGATCTTCTCTGAATGTAACCGTTCTGGGCTTTAGGGGCCTGACCTCGCCAGGGAATCCTGCGCAGGGGGCCAACCTTGGTTGATTATCAAGGTTAACCTACACTCAAGCTATAGGCAGGTTGCAGTGCAAAAGACAACGGAAGGATTCCGTTCCCAGGGTAGAGTGAGTTGTGAGACGAGAAAGCCGCAGGATCCTTCCTCGAGATCTACTAGGGTGGCTATTGGATTGATATACGAACATCACCAGGCTTAACGGATGATTGGCTGGGCGGTGATCTTCGAGGCAGAGCTAGTGCCCGGAGGAAAAGGAGGCCTAGGTAATCTGACTCTCGAGGCCTCTCAGCCCTATGGCATGGCCAGGCTGGGCATGCATGAAAGCCTCCAGATAGGTTTAGCTAGAGGGGTTGTTTGTTGCAATGAGCCTTGGCGAGGCTTGTTGACGTAACAATTCGGCGCAGTGCTTGAGCACAGGTCATGATAAGTTGGGGAAAAGGCGACGTCTAGCCAACCGTCCTCCCTTTTCAACCTAATTTCGACAAAAGGCTTACAGTTCATGACACGATGATCTTTCGGTTTGCACGGGGAAAGCCTCTCCTTAACCTGATCGGTCTGCTTGGAACGTTGAGGGCATATGAAGAATCAGGTTGGGATGCTATAGATCACTGTGAACCATGTCCGCCCAATGGACCATCAATGATTCGATGTGCATCCCGATCTTGACAAGTCTTTGAAGAAAGAGATCGGTTTCTCGGACCGTGTCAGAGAAGTGAGAGTTATGTTCGTTGCCGGGTTTGCACCGCAATTTCATGACGTTCCTTGCTAACACTGTGCAGATAAATTTCTATCGATCGATGATGAGGCGACCTCTCTCCCGGATCACTGCATGCTGGTATATCGTATTCGTTATCACATCTTCAGAAGCCGAAACCTGGAAATGCTTGATCCCAGGCTGGAGCATATACCACACCTGCCAGAGTTCGGGTGATATTGCAACTGTGACCTGAGATAGCAGTCTTGATGTTCGATGCTGGAGAGAGAGAGAGAGAGAGAGAGAGAGAGAGAGAGAGAGAGAGAGAGAGAGAGAGAGAGAGAGAGAGAGAGAGAGAGAGAGAGAGAGAGCCACTATGCAGGCCTAGGGGCGACGAGGAATCCCGGGCACCTTCAGGTCCTATCTGTTGAGAAGTGATGATCACCTGTGCCAGCCGCCGAGGTCTCATTCTCCCTCAGACCTCAGACGGATCAGTCACCGTGAGGCACGACTTGTCTCTTCCATTGAACGCTGTTGGTATATGAAGACCCCGTCACGCTTTAAACTTGCTACTTGTGTTAGGTCCATTAGAATACCTAGCAGCATCTAGGGATCTTGAAAGGTTCTATCACTGTCTACGATCTAAATACTTGTTGCCGTCTAAGCTCCTGTGTTTGGAATCATAAGGAGTAACGAACAGTCTGACCACAGAATTTTAAGGCCGATATTCGCTAGCTCATGCCACTTCCCAAAGGGTCTCGGAACCACTCAGCGAGTGCCTATCGGGATGATACTATCGACCAGAAGCAGGCGTCCCAGCGGCGTCAAGGCATATACATCCTAGCCTGGCCAGCGTCATCAAGTAGAAACCTGGTAGCCGGGAGCTCGGAGTCAAGATCACCTTGCCAAAGTCGCGGCTGCCAGTTTCATGTTTGGCGCGCTTCTGTGTTGAACGAGGCGCTGCTAAACACCCAGTGCCCGACAAGCCCCTGGCGGTAGAGGATGGTACGCAACGCATACCGCATACCGTACCTTGCGCGCTTGTTGGAGCGTAGATCTTTGGTAGCTTGGTGCTGAGCCCAAGACCACGAAAGAACCAACACGTCGTCACGCCCAGCGCGTGCTAACCGGAAGACGCTTGCGTCAATCCACAAGGTCGTGGCTGAGATCGGCGGAGAGTGGTCAACAGTATGCCCTGGGTAATAGTAGCGGGGACGCCACGCAGAGAAAGCTGTCGTTGATGTTGCGCGTGCTGTGGGCAATTTGTCCAACACCAATCAACATGCCGGCATCGCGAGGGGCGGCGGCTAAAGGTCCAGACAGCTGGCCCGGGCAATCGAAGGGTGATTGTTGGAGGTCCGGGAATCGACTGATTGGAGCCACGTTGGCGATCCTCAAGCCTGCAGATCCGTTATCATAGGACAAGACGTTGCGAAAGTGGCTGCACTGTGGCTGCAGCTTAAGCGCTCGTCGACCGACAGAAAAGGGTTGCAGAATGCAGGATGCAGGTAGACGTCTAGGGCTCGCACCTGAATACTGGTCCAGTGGTTCGGATCCCAGTTCGTCTTTCCCAAATCTCCCCCGCATGAGTAAATTGTACCCTGCAAAGCCCGTTTCACGAGGATATCCCTTGTGGTTCACAAGCCGATCGACGTGGAACCCCATAGGACGACTGCTCGACAAAACCGCTAACCTCAAGGAGGTGGAAGGATTCTAGTATGATGAAGCGAGGCAAAGATTGGCCGCCAACGGGAACGTGAGGGGAAAGCTTCCGGTAAAGGCGACGTCAATCATTTGGCTCGACGACACTATTCTAGTGTACCTATGAGTGGTGCATGGAGGAACCGCCTGGATGATGAAAGAGGCAGAGACCCTCGCGATGACCAAGCCTCCCATGGACATGCCGATTCGGAGATGTGATTGTCGCGTCCGGGGCAAATTCCTGTGTTCCCGCAAAACTGGGATTGCCAGCGTCGCGTCACGGGTGCCGGCTCCTGTCAGCATGGGAAAGAATTGCGAAGGAAATGAGGGTTTAGGATTGACTGGCTGGTGTGGCTTTGCGAGTCGTGCGGCGAGAGCCACAAATTCTTGCTTCGCGCAATTTACGGCAGGGAAGACGCGTCTGCGGCGTCGCCAGGCCCGTCTTTCTCCAAGGTAATTTAACTCAAGGCGTGCCGGGAGGGGCTACAGCCGCGGCCGTCATGTCTCGTTCACAGCGGGCTGAACGGTTTTCCCTCAACGTGGGAAGAAGCGCTTGCCCTCTTTTGGTATATGCTCTGCCCCGTCACCACGCCAGGTCTTTGGCTCTGCTCTGTTCTCCCTGAAGAAGGCCACCTGTCAGTGTCGGAATGTGAGGCAGGGGCAGTCTGGTACAGCGTAAAGGGACAGACTGGAAAGTCCAATGTGTCTTGTCGAGAGTTTGACGTCGGGCAATTGAGATGAAATGCCCTCCTCATGACGGGCGCTCGCCCCTCGGCGCCCATCCTCGCTGGCAGTCACAGCCTCGAAGTGGGCATACCCCGTCGAGATCCGTCGTGAGTGTCACCCTGTGGTACTTTTCAGGAGGTTTGATGGCCACATCCTAGAGGGCGCACAGAGCTGACAGCCCCGTTGGGGATCTTGGTACCAGAGAAAACTCCTTTGCGGGTGTGTCTCAGGTTCCTTGCCCCTTGCTTCCGACCTTGCAAGGCGTGGCCTCCCCTGGCACGCATGGCCAAAAGAAGAAGCGACACACAAAAGGCAAGAAGGCAGTGCGAGAGAAAAGTCTCCGTCGGCGAACCTGGGGGTGCCGGGTTGCACAGGCACGCAGGTTCGTATCCATCGAGTTCGTGGAACCCCAGGGGCTCCATCGTGAGTCTTTTTTAGTACATTATGGCAGCCTTGGTCCGGGCGGGATACGGAAAATAGGTGCCCAAAACTGCCTTCGGGGCTTGACTTGTTGCGCAGAGGTGTTGCGCATTGTGTGATTGATGAGGACGCACACCGTTCATCTACAGTCCAGGACGCCTCCTGGCCTGAGCGTGCCTGCAGCTAAGAGGGACACATCATCTTCAGGGCTTTTCCGGGTTAATTAGAAGCCAAGGGTTTTTGCATACCGAAGCTTCCCATCATGTTTGAGCTGGTGAGAGGCCATGGTGTGCAAATGACAAGTGTAGCTGGGAAGTGGGAGTGACATGTGTCGCCAAAGGTTGCCAGTGGCAAAGTGGTGTTCTGAGAGACGAGGGGTTGCAAGATGGCGGAATACCTCGGCATGTGGAGGTTAAGAGGCTAGCCAAAGGCAGAAGACTGACCGATGCCATGTATCGCGCTATCGAGCAAAGTGAAACAAGCTCCCCTAAGCTTTTGGATGGGAAACAGGCCAGTATTTGCCGAGTTGGGTAGATGCTGGAAGAGAGCCAGCAAAGCTGCTGATGTCGCTTGCCCTGAAAATTCCCCGTCCGCCTGCAGAAACCAGCGGGCGGGCGGTATCATGCTTTATGCCGCCTTGTTTGAAGGAAACGAGCGGGAGGGTCGGAGAAGCAGAGGAAGTGGAGCAGAGAGGAGGAGAGGATGGGGGGATGATCAGCCGCGCGAGGACAGGTTGCATTGCTCTGAACCGCCTTTTCCCTTTGCGAAGAATTGACGAACTACGGTTGAGTTGGGAAGCCTTGGCGGGAGGAACGCGGTATCGGTGGAAAGTATCGTGTGGCGGACGGGAGAACCCCTGGAGGAGGTCCAAGCAGTCCAAGCTTGCCATGGGGATGAATGGTGGGAGCCGTTGCCGTGTTGTCGGTGCTGGTTTGCTGTCGTCCAGCGTGCGGCGAAGCGTATTCGTCTGTGCCAGTCTTCTTCCTCCCTGTGCCCTCGTCTGTAGTTACCTGGCTCGTCGCTCGTCGTTGTCAAAAAAAGCCACGATGCTGGGGAGTGAGGGCATTCGAGCTTCGACATTGTCCGCCACGGTCTGCTCAACATCCCGGACGATGATGAGGGAGGGGGGGTGCGAAGGTCCCCCGATCGGGTGATGCTGCCGTTCCCGTTGACCATGGCTCATATCAGCGGCGACCCCTAGATCCCCAGAATTTATCATTGCTGAGCGCACGCTCAAGGAATGAGAGACCTTGGCAGTGTTTGAACGACCGTCGATGCCGTTGCTGATTGATGAAGTGCCGGGCTGGTGGGCAACTGGGGATGAAGACACGAGGATACGCCCGTGGCACGGTGAGTGCTGTGTGGGCGGGCACCGGCTCCGTGTTGGTCGAGACACGGAAATAGAAAGACACAAAAGGGATGGGGTCTTGAGTATGACCTGGTGTTCAGCGTGGTTAGATGGCACGACGGCACTCGGTTAGATGATCAGTTGGATGCTGGGTTTGCTCGTCATGCTATGGCGAGCATGGTCCATAACGTCGGGATCGTAACGTTGGCCAGAAGCAGTAATGGAAGCTTGTCCAAGGTAGCAGGCAGCGGAGTCCAAGCGAGAACGAAAGCTAGTCTCTCCAGAGACGGGGGAGCAGCGATGTGGGTTCTAGCGAAGGTTTAGCCCCTGAAAACGGCCAGAACATCAGGCCAACCTTGGGCGGCGAACAAAGATGGTAGGGCGGCTGCTACGCATGGCAATTCACGCAGCAGTGATGGGGGTGGTAGTAAGTAGGTCGCAGCAGGCGGTGCGTTGGTGTACGCCCGGTGGTAAACATAAGAGAGCGGTGTCACGATGAGACCATTGTTGATCCAGTAAGGGGGTCGAGGGGGTTGATGCTTGCTCGTGCTCTGTTGGAAGGGGAGATGCCGCAAGGAGTCAGAGAGCTCTGTGGCACATAGACAGCACAGCGAGAGCCGTGGCCAGAGGAAGGCCGTGTGTGTATGTGTGTGTGTTTCTTGTCAGAAGGGGGTCTCAACAGGAGCTCCCTCGTGGGCCAGAGAAATCCCCATCAGGCGGGATGGAATGGCAGAGGCGGTTGTTATCTTGGGTGAATGTCTTGGACGAGGCATCCGTGATGGCGCGGGAGTCCGAGCGAGTGCCGGGGGCTGAGGGCGGTGGGATGCTGGCGTAGGTGCAAACAAGACCCAGGAGCTGGAGGAGCTGGAGGAGCTGGAGGAGCTGGAGGAGCTGGAGCTGGGCAAGCGTGGAGGGGCAGAGAAGGTCTACCGGCACTGTGGTGGTTGTCCAGTATGACGGTGTCTCTGGTTCGACTTGATGTACATAGTATGCAGGAGATGGAGGCTGGATGCATAGCACTGATGTTTGGAGGTGTGCATATGCATTGGAATCTGGAACCAACGGCATGACAGGCCAGAAGGAGCAGGAAGAGAGAGCGGCAGTGATTGTTTCCAGTGCTGTGCAGCATGCAGCGTGCAGCGTGCAGCAGCCAGTGTCAGCGCAAGCGCTGCCAGCCCAGCATGGCTCTCAGATGCAGTGCGCTTGGCAGAAGGGGCGGAGAGAGAGGTGTCGTCGAGGAATAGGTAGGTGGTGGTGGCGGCACCAAAGGGGAAAGAACGGTATGTGCACTGCTGCTGCGGAGGAAGGGGGCATTTTTGCCTTCGGGCTTCCAAATCTCGAGTCACGTCTGCCAGTCTGGGAGAGACCCGGCGGTGATTGGCCGATGAGGCTTCGAGTCATCACACTGGCTAACCTCATTGGGGATGCAATGGTGTGGATTGCGGCAGGAAGGTGCTGCTGCTGCTAGTTACTGCAGGAGCAGGAGCAGGAGCAGGAGCAAGAACACATCGAGGAGCGAGGTTGGCAGCTGGCAGGGCAGGAGGGGAGGAGCAGAGCACACCAACATGGGAGAGTACCATACAGTAGTAGTGGCCCTTCGTATTCATTCACACCTGCTGCCCTGCTTGGTAGATACCTGGGCATCTGGATCTTTGTCACCGAGGCATTTGAAATCAAGTGACTCCTATCAATGCATCGGCGTGGTTTCTTTGATGGACATGTATCTCAGGCCGGGCGCATGCAGGGCGGTTTGCTCTGCAGTGGACAATGGAGGAAGTGGGAGGTTTTGGAAGGGGGAGGCAGGAGGCTCCGTCGCTCAGTCAAAGAAAGTGTACAGAGAGGGAAAGAGGGAAATAAAGAAATGGGAGTATGGGATTGCTGCCGTCAGTCATCATCCCTGGCCGTGCCTGCCTCCCACCTGCGCGCATTCCTTAATTGGCCACAGCCGAAAGCCATTCCGCCGTCGCCATCGCCGTCGCCGCAACACCGACGGCTCATTGGCATTATTACATTGTTCTTACTCTTGGTTTTCGGTGTCTGCTGCTCACTCTGTCTGAATTTTCTTGCAAGTTATGGCTTTTCCTTTTTGGCACTCCTTCAACGTGATCTTGGCTGGTCGGTGCCCTCCTGGCCTCCTGGATTCTGCGCTGAGCAAGTGGACAATGCAGGATACCCAGATGGAAAGTGGGTTGCTTCCAGTAGCATGTACATAGTAGGGAAACCCAGATGCAGAAGTCTCCCGTTCTTTCTAGCGTTGGGCAGCCGTAATTAGTGCAGGTTCACAAAAGGAGACCAGAGGTACCGGGGCATGTACGGCAGCACGGGTACAAAGGCAGGTACATCTGGATCTGGCCCTGATGGATGGATGGATGGAGTGTGGTGTGCGAAGGCGAAGGCACCAAAGTGTGTGCAGGTGGGCCCATTTCAAGGACCCTTGTCTCTCCCGAGTCTTGTCGTTCCTGCCCCTCCCATTGGCGCGTGGTGTCGCCGGTCCTCGCGGGCCCCTCTCGTCATTGGCCGAGCTCTCGCCTCGAGTTGGCAAAGTTGGGTGCACCTGTGGCAGGACGGTCGTGGCCCTGGGCCCTTGGGCCCTGCCTGGCCTTGTCCCGTCTCCACTTCCTTTGGGCTCCCCTGGCACCTGCTTTGGTGCCTTGCCTCGCCTGGCCTGTCCAGTCCGCGCCTGCCTCCTCGCCGCACCCTTGTCTGTCCTGGCTTGGCCTTGTCCCTGCTCCGTCCCGTCCTGGACTCCTGTCTCCTGGCGGCGCTCTTGGGACTGGACGTGGGACTCGGACTGACTGTGTGTGGTGTGGTGACCGCGATGGTGACTGTGCCTGTGGTCGGCAACAAGAGCCAGTGACTGGGCTGGGCGTGGGCTGCGACTGCTGCCGCCCTCCGCCCCCCCTGGCCTGTCCCTTCCGTTCCGTCCAGTCCACTCCATCTTTTTCGTCCACACTCCCATCTCCATATCTGTCGTCCACTCGCTGCTTGCCCCCATCTTCTACTTCTTCATTTGCTCTTTCCTCTCTCTTTAGCTCACCGCCCTTCTTTTTTTCCCTCCTTCAACCTTTTCTCCCCTCCCCTCCTCTTCCCCCCGCCGCTCTGGTCTGCGATTTGTTCGTTATCGTCGTCGTCTTTTTAGAACAGCAAGAGAGAAGAAGGAAAGAAGAAAAAAGGAAACCACAGAAAAAAAAAACACTCCCCCCCCAAAAGCCCACAAACTCTCGCTTTCTCTTGGAGATCCATCTCGCCTCGTTTTTTTCAACCACAAAAATTCTACACCGGTTCTGGAAGGCCTGCTCTCGCCGAACACTCCGCACATTCGCAACACCACCGCACAAAACTCTCTCAGCCCATCTCCGAAAGGAACGAAGAAAGAGGCAAAGAAAGGAAACAGGCCCCTTCACCAGCCATCGCATCTTGCATCTGCATCATCGACAATCGACATCAACATCCAACAAACAATCCCCCCATCCGATAAAATCAACTTTTAATCGACTGTACTTTACTTCGTCTTCGTCCACACCCCGCTTTCTGTGTGTGTTTTTTTTCTTCGCAGATACATCAGGAAAATCCTCCTTCGTAATCTTCAGCGCTCCACCTTCGCCCGAAGCAACTCCATCGAAAACGTCCCCGCAGCTGCCTAGCACTCTTTTCTGGAAAAGTCCAACAGTCATCCGACTTCGCTCTTTTTCCGACTCGGAAGCGACCATCCAGGCTTACACGCGCGCCTTCGACTTCGGTCCAACAAAGAAACCTTGGTCCTTTGTGTGGTTCTCACCCCCCTCGACCACAACCGCTTCCTGCCAAGTCTTCCTCGATAACGCGAGCACTGTCTTCACCTTCCATCGACAAATCGTTCTGTCGCCCATTCCTTCACCACCACAATCATTCTTATTTCTTTTCTCCCTGCCTTCGACGCTCGATTACGCGACCACCTAATCTCAACAACACTCGCAACATCACCTCGATTCTATCCAATTACCGCCGGTTTTTGGATCTTGACTTTTTGGGCACCTCCGTTCACCCGACGCCGCCGACACCCATTCGCCGCTATTCCAGGACGAGTTCCGGATATCCATTTGGATCGGTCAGACACATCGCTGTCCACAACCTTGGCAATCCTCCCACTTGAGTACCATAATATCTCGTCTCTCCGACGCCCAGCGCCGCGCATTCCACCTCGACTATCCTTGTTGTAATTTGACCCGGTTGCCCCAGCCGCTTGCAAGGCCACCATACATTCTTTCCGACTTCGACGAGCTTGACATCTCGTTCACTATCGCTCTTCCGCCAGCTCATTTCCCCGCTCGACACCGATCCCCATCTGAGCAATGGACGCAGGCGGTCTCGCTCAAATGAACTCCAACAACTTCTCCTCGGCCAACGGCCTCGCTATGCCCGGCGGAGGTCTTGCCTCCCGCCGCGGTGGCCCCGTGAAGCCACTCTCTTTGTCCAGCGCCGCTCCCACCAGCAACGCTGCCGACAACGGAGCTCCCACTCCCCGTACCAGTCGCTCTCACCTGCTTGCGGGCCTCAGGACCGCCCCCAAGTCCGCCACTGCGGCCAACTTCTCGGGTGCCAACAACGTTGCTTCGCCCACTACCCAGTCTTTTGCTAGGAGCAACATGAACCCCAACAACAACAACATGTACGCTCAAGCCCAGAACAACCAGTACAACGGACCCAAGACTGCGCTGCCCCGGTACGCAGGCCAGCAGCAGCAGCAGCAATATGTTCAGCAGCAGCAGCAGCAGGCTCACCAATCCATCCCCACGAGCCAGCATTACAGTGCTGAGCAGGTCCTGGCGCCGCCTGAGATCCACTTCGACGAGCAGGAGCAGATGGATCCCAACCTGTACGCCCAGCTGGTTGCCACCAACATGTACCTTGCTCAGCAGCAGCAGCGCCTGCAACAGCAGCTCCTCAGCGTTCAGGCCGCTGCTCAGCAATTCCAGGGCCTGAACTTGCAGGGTGCCCAGCAACAGATCCAGCAACAGCAGTTGGCCATGTACCAACAGCAACAGCAGCTCCAGAGCATCCAGCAGTCCATGATGGGGCAGATGGCCAACCAGCAGCAGCAGAACGTCTACACGTACTACGACCCTGTCACCCGCCAGCAGGGCTTTTACGTCGACCAGGGCCAGAATGACCAGCATCAGGCTCAGATTGCCCAACTCTACGCTGCTCTTGCTCAACAGCAGCAGCAGCACCAGCAAGCTCCCCGCGTTCAGGTTTCCCCTCCCCCTGAGAACCATGCCTCACCATTCCGCACAGCGACTCCCCCAAGCGCTACGAGTCCCCCTCCGAAGTTGCTCCTCTGCCTCCCCCGTCGGCCAACGCCTTCCGCCGTGGCCATAAGAAGGTCATGTCTTTGGCCCTGAACGGTAACAACCAGGCCAACCTCTCGCCCTCGCAAGAGCCCCCCAAGTCTGCGGGCCCTAAGACGGCCTCTTTCCCGCTCACTCCTTTGTCCGGAGGTTATGGACCTGGCCAGGGACGTGCCGGCGAGCACCCCGTCCGCCAGCCCCGTGGACCTCCTTCTATCGAGGAACTCAAGGCTAAGCCCACCGCGAAGCACGAGGGCAGCAAGAACTTTGCTACCCGCACTCGCCGTTCTGCCGTGCACAACCTGGTGCGTGCTGGACGGGAGCGCAGAAAGGGAACTGGCAGCTCCAACGGCAGCATGAGCCCCGTCTCCGAGAGCGCTGAGGAGGAGTCTGGCACCCCCATCACCGACAACGAGTCTGATTCCGGTCACAGCGGATCTGGCAGCTTGGCGGGTGACATCGACTGCTCCCTCCCTAGCTCAAGAACTTCCACCAACGGCAGCTGGGGTGCCATTGGTTCTGACCGCCCAAGCTCGCGTCAGAGGGCTCGCAAGAGTGTCGACAGCGTGAGCAGCAACGAAAGCGGCGAGAACAGCTTCGCTAGCGTCTTCAAGAACTCGGCTCAGCGTGCCGGGATCGAAGTGACGGACGGTCAACGCAAGGCGCCTATGCTGGTTCTGACCAGCGCCGAGAAGCGAAAGAGCGGCATTCTGGCATAGACTTGTTTGGCCTCTGGACGTTACGACGACTATGCGCACCTATGTCTTTCCTTTTCACGACCTGCGCAAGGGGCGGGTTGATCCTCAACCCCTTGGACGACAGGATTGAACGATGGGTCGGATGGACAGGCGCGTTCTCACGAATCATTAGGTGTTTCTATTCAAGGGGTTTGGCGGCTCTTTCTACATTCCAGCATTCGAGCTTGGTTGACTTACAAATTCATCTTCACTTCTTTTACATTCTTAACCAAGTCATCGAGGTATCGGCAGCCTCTCATTGATACTTCTCGCTTGACTCTGGACGAGCAACACCTTGGAGGCTCATGTAGTCTAGGTTTGGACGGATTGAGAGATATACCATATTGGGGAAAGGGAGCAAGGGAAAGATTTTGCCAGGCTTGGTTTTCTTTCCTTTCTCAGCTGGACATGGAACTTTGGTTTCTGCGCGACGGGCCTCGACACGATTTCCTGAGATGGAAGGGGGGCGAGCCCGGGTGACAGGAGACTTGCTTTTCGTTTTCTCTTTGCAGTCCTCGTGCAAGTTCTTTTTTCACAGATTAGGTAAAAAACAACAACGCACAAACACGCAGTCGTTTCGTTGGATCTGACTGGAAGGTCAGGTCGGCGATCATGATGGCGGCTGACAGGACGGGAAATGTAGTTAGCTTAGGAACTTGGCACAATACAGATTGATAGCCATCGCACTTGTTCCATCGGTGACTTGATCTATAGCTGTGAAAATACTCATGTGTGAGTATTGTAGTTCGGTTCATCATCACGCCTTGTCGCCCTTCTTGAACGCTTCGGCCATCTCGCCAAACATCCTTTTCCTATCCGTCTCAACATGAGCAAAATGCTTGGCCGGCCCGACGATAATCTCATCCTCCTCCCCCTTCTCCAACGCCACCCACGTCTCCTCGGTGAATTCGTCCAAGGGCATTCCGAAGTCGCCCTGGCCCGCCGCGACGAGGTCGGGCTGCTGGGAGTGCAGCTCGGTCCGCACAGCAGGGGGCACGATCTCGACCACGCGGATGTGGGACGACGGCTCATGACCGGCGAGCTGGGCGCGGAGGGACCAGGCGAGGGAGTGGAGGGCGGACTTGGCGGCGCAGTAGTTTGGGCAGCGGGGGATGGGGACCAGAGCTAGGCCGGAGGAGACGAGAATGATGGAGGAGCTGACGGTGGTGAACGACCGGAGGGACTGGAGATGAGGCAGGAAAAGAGTGATCGTGTGCAACGGAGCGAGGTAGTTTGTGGTGAGTTCTGAGGCTACGGACGGCAGGGAGATGGAGGAGGGGTTTGTGAAGTCCACGCTGCGCTGGATGCCTGCGTTGAGGATGATTGTGTCCAGGGTCGGGTAGGTTGCTGTCATTCTGGGGCGTGTTGTTAGTCGAGCGATGTCCATGGGGGAGACTTGGCTCAGGTAACGGGGAACGGTCTCGAGGCATGTGTGCTCGCCGTCGGCGAGAGAGGGAGTGAAGCGACACCAAATCCCAAAGGAACGGGGAGAGTTGTCGACGGTGGCGGAAACGAGCAAGACGGCAACGGTAGAAGGAGAAACCACGGAGATTGGGAAACTCACTTCTCGACCCACCCCGGCAGGGCGTTGAGGTCGGTGATGTCGAACGGCTCCGCGGCGACCTTTTCGGGCCCGTGGGCGGAGACGAGGGCATCGAGGCGGGCGCCGCGGCGGCCGACGGCTACGACGAAGGTGCCGTTTGCCACGAGGCGCTCCGCGAGAGCGAGGCCTATGCCCGAGGTCGCGCCGGTTACGAGGGCCGTCCTGGAGGGGAAGGGCATCTTTGTTCCGTTCGCCTTTTGCGTGTCAGTCTTTTCTTGGCTACACGCCTTGCTTTGTATTGGGCATGAGGAAGCCTACGAGGGTCTCGACGTGGCTCCGCGTTCGCCTTTGTCGTGGGGGAAAAGATGGCGTCGTCGGTGGAGAGATGGTGGAGAGAGGTTTCAGATGGATGGACGGTGAAGAAGGGAAGAAGGCTGGGCGAGATGGGATGACCGGGCCGATGAGCTGGAGTGAAAGGCGGATGAGGTTGTGAGACAGGCTTTTTCCGGGAGCGCGGGTTTCGGCCGATGTTTTTTTGGTGGGAGTGTGAGGGTCATGGTGTCGCTTCCCCCGCCCGCGTTTCGCGGGTGCGATGGGGGACCCCGGGGGTGGAGGGGGGTTTGCGCGAAGTCGGGACGATGTTACGTCGGGCGGAGAGGTTCGGGGGTGAGTGGGGCCTGGGACCGGGGGATCGGGGTCGGGACAGGTCGTCTGATGTTTTGCAACAATGGCCCGGATCTCATGGGTGAGGTTTACTTTTTTTGCGGAATCTGTAGCATGAGGGCTTGAGGAACCACGTGTCTGTCTCTTGTTGCTCGTAATTCTTCCATCTAGTCAGGAATCGCGTTGTCCTCCTCTTGAACTGTAGCTTGTGGTTTCGGCGGAGGATGATGGTTGATGAGTTGGATGTCTGGGCGTAATACTCTGCCACTGCCTCTCGTTATTTGTCAATAACATAACCAGCTTTCTCGTGTAGATTATGATGCGATTGAGTCTGAATGTAAGAAAAATGTCAACTCCACGTCGTGTTGCGGAGGAACAGAGCGAAGTTGTCATGCTGTTAAGTTGAAGTGCAGCTAACCCCCACTGCGAACGAATGGGTGCTAGACGTGCTTATGCCCTCGGACAGCCCAAAATAGCAATTGTTATAGAAGCTGCCTGGACACTTTCGTCGCTCAGCGGAACCTGTTACTTCTCTGCAACGTCTATTATGCTATCAATTGCATGGACTTCGACTTCGAGAGACCTAACGATAAGGTTGAAAAGGCCAGAGACGGCAAAAGAAACGGACATCATTCAACCTTTGTCATCGCGATGTCCGTGGCCGAAACCTGCGTCCAACTTCCTCCTCTCTCGCTTGATACAAGCAATGATGGGCACTTGTCGGAGACCTAACTCGTCGTTGTTCATGATTTCCCTGCACTCCCAAATGTAAGTCTCGCTGAAGATGGACCACAGTCCTTTATCCAGTTCGTGGTCCATCAGCGGCAGGAGGTGACACATATTATTCTCGTTGAAGACCATCACGAGCTGCTTGATCAGCAAGATGGGACCATCACTTCTCTCTAGTGTCTTTGACGCCAGAACCCTGGCCAATTTCGGCTTGTTCTCACAGACTGCAGAGGTTGAAGTCGGGCAATTACATCTTCAATGCGTCCTTCTTCAGCTCGGATTTCAAGCGAGCGTTCTGTCAGTGTTGGATTCCAGCTGCATGCCTGCAAGCTTCGTCAGTGTGAGTTGCAGGATGTCTCCCGCGTGTTCAGTGCACGTGTACAGGACCTTACTCTCACCGAAGACGAGCTTGATATCATACCCGTCGACATTGGCAGCTTAGTGGATATACGCCAGTGTTCTATTAATCAGTTCGGCGTCTGATCCTACGGGCAGATGAAGCTAGATTATTCGATAGAGAGTTAAGTTGCTGTTCATCGACGAGAAGTTCCGCGGCGGCGGCGCGTCAGGCGCCCCTCGCCGTCCTAGACATATCCTCGCCAGAGCGTCTCCGTTACTCGGATCGCTTGTCGCCGTTTCCCGCACATTCTCTGGATAGAATCGGCCGATGAGGAGGCACCGCGTCAGTTCCGCAAGGGTCGGGATGCGCTGGGTGATGAGGACGGTAAAGGGGATCTGGAAGGATTTTCCCGATTCCCTTACGGAGAAGGGGTTGATGATGCCCTACCAGGCCGAATAGTTGGGCGCGCAATAGAATACCTTGGTACGATGCAAGTGAGCTCGGCCCGCGGTGAAAAGCTACTGACGGTTCGTATGTCTTTGTTTGAAAAGTGCGTCTTAGACGCTGAGGTGGACATGGAAGTCTGCCCGCAAAGCGTCGTGGTAGCATTTCTGTGTGGGTTTGACGACGTAAGAGCTGCTTGGCTGGGTATGCGTTAAACCACGCTACACGAAGCCAGTTGTCTTTGTAAATTTCTGAGATGGCTGTTGTCTTTGACTTTGATTGCCAGGGTGTATTCTTTCTTCGTCTGGTTGTTTCTCATCATGTCGACGGTGTGTTTTAATGAGAATAGAGTGTTTTCACTTGATATCAGGTCCAGACGACAACACTCAGCCGGTGCCCACCTCCGTGAGGAAGTATTACAATCTACTGAGGTGGCCAGACAGTGATGATGAGAGGCCTACAGCCTAAGGATATACAGCAGGAAAGCAAGCTCTTACACGATATGAACAAAAGGTGAATGTGAGACAGGTTTAGAGTGGTAGTTATTGCTGACAGCACGTGACAATGTCCGGATCACTATTTTACTTACAGAAGAGGTAGTATTTGGGAGAACAAAAAAGTACCTTTACGCTAGAATCTTTATTCGATTCCTTTGTTTAAGTATCGAATGAGTTTTATAGGGTTCTGGTCGTCTTATTCTTTTGCTTTCGGGTTCAATAGCAACTGTTCAATGTGTTCGACGTATTCTTCGCTCGGAATTGGACAAATCCATGTTGATGCGTTCAAACTAAATGATTGTTCTCCCTCTGAGCAGGACTGATGTCTTTATAATTTAGCTTCCACCCAAGAAACGCATGCATGTCGACGGTAAGAATTAACGCAATTCTCTGAAGTAGGATGTTTTTATTACACAATACGTCATCTGTCTAGACTTTTACCTGGGTGAAGTTACATATAGACTCTACAACCGAAACGGAATTTAGTCATTTACACGTTATTATAGCATGTGCATCTACTAGAAATCGATGTTGACAACTCATCTTGCTATACGGCATAGATTCTAATTTCTTACCTTTCAAAGCACCTCAACATTATCCCAGAGGTACTCAAAATACAGAAAACTACAAGTCGGTTCAAAAACTTCATTCATAAGAAAGATCCATTCCTTATTTTCAATCCGATAATCATGATGAAGTCTCTTTACTTCTGCTTTCGGTATGCCTCCGGAGATAGCCTGGAATTTTGTTCATCATTCAATAAGTGCGTGATCACCCACAAGGGGTAAACCATGTGAATGACACATTGCTCGTATGACTTGTGAGTAAAGTTTCTAGTCTTCAGAAAACGCTGCGTTAAAACCTAACTCAGCCTGCTCTTCGATCTGCCAGGTACTTTGGCCGCATCTGGTGCCCAACAGGGCGAAGAAGTTCAACCGGCATCTCAAGCCTCCCTTATTGCATTTGTCATGGAGGTGGCGGTGGAGGCACAGTATATGAGAATTAGGTTCGAACTCTCCCCAGGAAATTTGGACTAAGGGATCGAGAAGGAAGTATAAAAATAAAAATAAAACACACAACATCAGAACATGGAAGAAGTGCAATTTCGGTATTTGATGTGGCTTCCCAGACATCCCAAATCATCACTTCCACTTCTTCCCGGTCACCGAAAGAGGAAAGCTACGTCGTCAAAGTGAGAGTCTAGAACAGGTCAAGCACGCACGTGCCTGCCGTTGTGGGCCCGTCCAGATGGCTGGGTCGAGGGCGGGCAGGTGTGTAATTTCACCGGGTTGGTCCTTCCTGCAAATAACCAATTTCTTTTCGTTCACGTTCGATGACGCCACCACTCTGTCTCCTTCGAACTGCTTTCTCGATTGAGTATCACCAAGCTAAGAATGAGGGCGCCGCCATCCGAACAGAGCTCTGTCCAGCATCCCTTCGAAAATAGAAATAAGCTGAAGCCCCTGACACGGTCGATGCGCCCTGATACCAGGATGCGCAGTAAGTCCTCCTAATGCTGGCGCCAAGACCAGTGACTGTGGCTGATTCGGCATGCAGGAAGACCTACGACGTCTCAGAAGGCGAGTTTACAGATGACGACGACTTCCTCTCGCGTCGGATGACTGCCTTTTGTCGATTTGTCAACGTCACCGGTGGGCTTGTCCCTCAAACCAATGCATCACGTCTGCTGCGCTTGTCGATCTCACCAACCAAGGCCTCGAAGCGGCTGGGGATAGTGTTTGACGGCCGCTAGAGGATTCACGCTGCAGCCTGGCGGCGACATGGCCATCTGCGTGGCTGGCACTGTGGCTGCGGTACCTCATGCTGCTTAGCGTTGCGCGGGGGAAGTTGAAACTTTCTCAGCCCTGCTGGTTCACGATGCGTTGAAGCTTTTAGCCTGCAGTGCAGCTGAGAATAGACTTCACAAACCAGCCTCTCCAGTAGAACGGGCGGAACATTCGCCCCTTCGAAATGATAGGCGCGATGTCGTGTGGTCCGCGTCACCTGCTTCGCAGTTCGCAACGACAACGACGGATTACCCGCCAGGCCACCTCCCTGCCCTCCGTTCGGGGCAACGGGGCAATGCTGCCCAGCCTCGCTTTGTGTGGCGACGACATCGAAAGATCAACATACGGAAGTTTCGACGGCGGCCCGCACGGATCATCGAGTCTGAGCTCGACGCGCGGTGCAGCACTCATTTTGGCGATGAAGGAGGCAACCAGGATTGGTATGACCAGCCAGCCCAGTGCTTGCTCAGATCTGATAATGGCTGCAGACTTGACATATTGTGCATGTTTAACTCGCGGGGCAACGTGTAGGCCATGCGGGGCCTGATGTCTGGTTTGGTCATTACCCAGCCAAAGACAAGCCATTGACCCGCCGATGACCAATATCATCCTTCGCCTCTTCGAATCTATCTTCGCTGCATGTGTGTGCTCAGAGTCTGGCCAACCTGGAAAATAATTTGCCGCCTCGTTTGTGACAGGTCGTCTGTCTGACAGATTGCTTCCAAAGTTGTCGTGTACAAGGGACACTCTCGGGCGAGCAACTGCCTCGAAGCAACAACATACGATCATCTTGACTCCCAAACCTTGGCTGGATCAAACGATCACCTTCCAATGGCGGGTAAATTGGGTTCTTCGGTGTCTTGGCTTGTCTGGAAAGGCGCTTGTCTGTCGGCCTTCAAACGGGGCCATATCGAGAAAATCCTAGCCTCGGGCCAAGAGCCATACGTCCCGTGGAAGTGGTTGGCATCGCCTCTGGAAGCCGAGTCACATTCGTCACTCGCAAACCACCGCAGGAATACAGCGTAGCGGGCCTGTGTACACATATCGAGGCGATGCACCCAAGACGTTCGCCGCTGCGGGTGGCATGCAGGAATCCACTGTTACTGGGCCTTTTCGCCGACACTAAGTAACAAGCGAGCTAAATCTCGAACGCCCTAATTGTCGAACTTCGTCGGTGCGCCTCTCCTTTGGAGCCCCAAGCTGCAAGCTTCGGCGGCCGCCACTCGGCCGGATGTTGGCAGTTGACCATCTCATTCACCTTGCCTTCCGAAAGAGCCTCGAAGAGTATCTTGCAGACCTGCCCCCAGGTTTTGTTCCCAACCATCGTAGGAATCTTGGCCTCCGATGACAACAGAGCAAACTCGGCTGGGAGGTTGTTGTGCGCTCGGCTCGCGACCCTGTCGTACTCCAAGGATGTTCTCCACCTGGTAATGAACCATGGCCACCATATTGTTGACGGACTTGATCGGCGACATAGACGCAAAGAGGGAAACTCATGCCCTGTATAATCATCGCCGCTCTCCTCGCTTCATGGCTCTCCTCAGACGCACGGTCGTCCTCCTTCAAGAACCAACGCCACCGCGTCCAGCCTTTTGGACTTTGGAACCGGATCCAGACCTGGGACGCAAAGTCTCTGCTGGATTGCTAGCCACCAAGACGGTCTGTTCGGTTGTTCCCGTCGAAGTAGAGAATATCCTTTAGCGAGGTTAACCGAACACCTGGCGACGGCTCGACTGCTCAACGAGGAAGCAACCTGCTTTGCGCGCCACATTCCGTAATTCCGTGCAGATCTGTGTAAGCACCGGTAGATGCTAGATGATGACCAAGCGGGCAGAAGAGGTTCTTGGCTTGTTTTCGTGCTAGAAATGGTCGTCGGGAGTTTCTGGATGCGGTGTAGTTGGAACACCCGGCCGTCTGCGAGAACCTGCATCCAAATTGGGACACGGCTCGATCGGAAGGTTCTTCAAACAAAAAGACTTTTTGTCAGCGGAGGCTGGTAGAGTCTTGCAGAACGGCCTCGGAGTTTTGTCAATGCGATGTCCAAAATGGACACTCTGGCGGGGATGAGGTGCTCCCATATTTGCAGAGCGTGTTGGTTGACCCATGCCAATCTGGATCTTCCCTTTGCCTCGAAGTAAGCTGGTCAGAATATTAGCTCTCATCGAGGTTTTTTTTTTTTGGAAGCATTGTGAATTTTTTTTTCTTCTTCTTTTTTCTTTTTGCACTAGAGAACCAGACCAACCTATTCGACTCCCGGAACCGAATAACAGGAAATCTCCAGGCAACGGAATACCGCCCATCAAACCTTGCCTAGTGGAAAATCAAGCACGATTCCCCGGTTCAACACAGTACCAGGAACACGTCATCAAAATGGTATCATCGTGAGGTTGGGGGTTTTCTGATCGGATGAACCCTGACCGACAGCCTGGAAGAGCCAGACTGCCGGTGCGACAAGGGATATGTGCCTCGCCGAGAGGGACATATCCGATAGGAGGGGCCGTGACAACGTCGTCCGGAGTTTACCTCTTACCGGTCGCAACATGTACAACGCTCGTTGGATGGTGTAACAGGACGGCATTGTCCTAGCATACTACGCATGCCTCCACCGGGATGCGAAAGAAGATGCGGAAGCTGCTCAGCAATCTGGGCACGTGGCGACGCGTCCGCCGTCGAAGCCCCAGCTCCCGGCAGTCTGGACAAGCAGCGGGTGTTTCCCGTTCGTCGAAACATCAGGCCACACCTAGCAAAACTATGGATGTAAAGTTGTGGCAATTGAAAGACTTGCGGTCAAGACAATCGGGTCTTGATTATTCTTTTAGTGACACATAGGCGCCTCTGCGAACGCTTCTTCTCGCCATCGCCACCCCTATCGACGGCTCTCGCATCTCAACCCCTGCTAATTTGCACAACACAAGCGTGCAAGCCTGACTTACGGTGGTTATCCGGCGAGTCACCTTGTGGATGCGGATAGCTGTCTGGCGTCTTCTGGCCGAGTCTACGGGCAGTGGCGGAAGGATGCAGATCTGGCAGTGTCCCTGGGCTCACGGGCTCTTGGGGTACGCAAGAATGGAAACTTCTGAGACTGCCAGCATTCGAATGGTTGCCGTAAATAGAGGAGGCGGAACGGCGATGCAAATTGTGCATTGTGCATGGACGTTGAAAAGGCTGGATTGGGGTCCTGAGGTTCAGGAGGAGCGTTATGGTGTGGCGCATTGAGCTTCTCGGCATGAACTATTTCGATGGGCAAAGGCGTAGATGGTGCCTGGCACTTGATTCCAGCCTTGCCTCACTGAGGAAGTACCAAGACGGTCCGGGCGCCCGATCAATTTCAACGACAGCTAGTCCAGCTCAAGCCACTTGTCTGACCATTGTGATTCCGGGGCTCCTGAAATTGCAACCGGCATAGCGGCCGGACCGGCTGCATTGGCGCTGCGCCAACATTGAAAGTGCACCCACACACTGAAAGTCACATTGGGCCTCTCTCCATCTCTCTCCTGGGCGGAGGGGGGTTCAAACCCCTGCTTGGCATCCAATGCTTTTTGTTCGCCTTTGAACTCGGCGTACCTTGAGTTCTGCGGGACGTTGCGGCCAGCCATGACCAGTAACGGCAGATCTCGAGGTGATCGCCGGCCAGGATCCTGGGTCATGTTAGGGGCGGAGTCTTTTGGCCTGCGACCGCGTCTAATAGTCTCTGCCTCTGTTATTGCTTTTGCTCGTTTTTTTGTTATTCTCTGATGTGCTGACATCATCCACGTCAGCCGCTTGATCCTCTCTCACACTCTCTCCTCCCTCCTCTCTTCTCTCCACCTTCATTGTCTAGCTCGATGCGCCGCCGCAAAGGCAAAGACACGGACCCTCGGCCAGCTGGTCCAGCGTTAGCTCCGCAGAGAGTCAAAGAGATTGGGGGAGCAGAGACAGGAGCGACTAGAACCCAACCCGCGCCGCATCATGATGGCGACGATGGATTACAACGTGGCTAAGATGTAGATGGAGTGTTCATGGCTTTGACCCAGGCTACGCACCTCCCGCGACTAGAACGACAAATGACTCGGCAAGATTGGGTTTGAGGTCTGGTCTGTGAGCCTTGAGATTGCAGCTGGACCTGCGAGTAGGTATCTCCTCTCTCTTTCTGCACTGCACTGCACCATGGCACTTGGCCACCCCTGGTCTTCGACCCTCTCGGAAACCTCCCAATGCGAAGGACCGCGCCACGGCGGACGGCAGATCACCCTTGCCTTGTGCCCTCGGCGGCGGACTAAGCCGAGGCGAGTGCCTCTGTCTCTTCCATATATATCATGATCGTCCTCCGCCTGTTCAAGTGAACTCCTGGAGAGGACACCAGCTCACTTATCCTTCCTGGATCTCAGTCTTAGATCCTATCCATTCACTCATTCTAGTTTCTTTCGTCTTGCAGCTGCCAAAATGTCAGTATTACGCTACCTTCTTCCGACCCTGGCCTTGGCGCTGGGAGCCATCGCCGAGTCCCGTAACTTCGAGTTGGACCTTACTTGGGAGACGGCCTCCCCCGATGGATTCGCGAGAAAGATGATTCTGGTGAATGGCCAGTTCACGGGACCTAGAATCGAGATCACCGAGGGTGACGATGTTACCATCAAGGTCCAGAACAACCTCCCGTACCCCACCACCGTCCACTACCACGGTAAGTCTCGATGCACACCGGTCCCGGCGACTGCTCAGGACTGACCCTCAAACCAGGTATCGAGATGTTGAACACCCCCTGGTCCGATGGTGTCCCCGGCCTCACCCAGCGTCCCATCCAGCCCGGCGGCAGCTTCGAGTACAAGTGGAAGGCTACCCAGTACGGCGCCTACTGGTACCACGCCCACTACGAGGGCCTCATCGAGGACGGTCTCTATGGCGCCATCACAGTCCACCCTTCCGCCTCTCACCAGAAGCCCTTCAGCCTGATCTCCAGCGACGGTGCCGCCGTCCACGCCATGGAGAAGGCCGAGAAGAAGGTCGTTCCCCTCATCCTCTCTGACCACCGCCACATGATCTCCGAAGAGGTCCACGAGCTGTCTGCGGCTGCCAACATCCAGTTCTCATGCTACGACTCTTTCCTTTTCAACGGAAAGGGTAGCGTCATATGCCGCACCCCCGAAGAAATTGATGCGCTTTTGACCCAGGAGAGGAAGGATGTCTTGGCCAACCTCGCCGGTTCCAGAATGACCGATAAGGCGTGAGTAAAGTCGCACAGATCTGTGTGAATATCTGGCTAACGCGTCGCAGCTGCATCCCCGCTGCCATCGTCGCCCGTGGTCAGGGAGACCTGAGCAAGATTCCTCCCGGCGTGTTCGATGGCTGCCAGCCCAGCGATGGCGGCCAGGAGACCTTCAAGGTTGAGAAGAGCAACTGTGACACTGAGAAGTGGGTTGCTTTCGACATTGTCGGTGCCTACCACCTGCACACCGCCATGTTCTCCATTGACAACCACACCCTGTGGGTTTACGCGGTGGATGGCGCCTACGTCCTCCCCAAGAGGTCGAGGCCATCCCCGTCACCAACGGCGACCGCTACTCTGTCCTCGTCAAGTACAAGCAGCAGGGTGACTTCACCATCCGATCCGCCTCCCTCATTGCCACCCAGATGCTCAGCGGCACCGCTCTCCTCCAGTGGCGCGAGAAGGGCCAGCCCGAGCCCCAGGTCGTTCCCTCCGCTCCTTGGGTCCGTGACAACGGCCAGCCGGTCTCCCGCGACGTCCGCGTCTTCCGCCAGGCCCTCGCTAAGCCTTACCCGCCAATCAGCATCCCCCGCAATGGAGACGTCCTGCACAAGTTCGAGATGCACGCCTCGGGCGGCTCCTACTACTGGGCCTTGAACGACACCGTCCTTCTCCCCGCGGACTACGAGAATGACACCCCGGTTCTTTTCGGTGTCCAGGCTGCTGAGAACGACCCCACCATTGTCTCGACCAAGAACGGCTCCTGGGTCGACATGGTCTTCCAGGTCGCCAACTCGCCGCAGCCCCCTCACCCCATCCACAAGCACGGCAACAAGATGTTCCTGCTCGGCTCCGGCACCGGCAACTTCACCTGGAACTCCATCGAAGAGGCTGTTGCCGCCAACAGCACCGGCTGGAACTTGAACGACCCCCCTCGCAGGGATGGCTTCGCGACCCCCAATGCCATCAGCCAGCCTACGTGGATGGCCGTGCGGTACCTTGTCGACAACCCCGGCCCCTGGTTGCTCCACTGCCACATCCAGAGTCACATCATGGGTGGTATGTCCGTCATCATCCAGGACGGTATCGACGCCTGGCCCGTTACGCCGCAAGAGTACGTCAAGTACGCCTAAGCGAGCAAAAAGCATGCATGTCCAAAGCATAGAAACCCGGAAAATATTCCCTTAATCGGTGTAACTTGGGAAACCCAACTAGAGACGGGCAAGGCACGGCGCGGGGCGGCATTTGCGTGCGATTGTTATTCACGACCAATCTGGGTTGCTACATTTTCCTTTTTTTGCGCGGGGTATTTTTTGGGCCAAAACCTCTTATCTTTCCTGACTGTCACATATTCAGAACACATGCAGTAATCATTGAATCGATAATGAACAATTACACCACTTCTCATGCTCCCTCAAGTGCCTCAATCTCGGTGACGCCTACTGTGTCTCAGCATCCTTGTCTTGGTCTTCTTGATGCGCCAAAGTCATGTGGAAATGCGTTGTTGTGAACACCATCCCGAGGCTGTATAACGCCACGAGCTCCAATTTCCGCCATTTGTATTCCACATGATTGGTGTCTGTCGCATAGAGCATCCTACCTCACCGTTATTCCTGCGTCGTCGCACTAGATGTGGTGACGCTTGCGGCAGCGGCAAAGTTGTGCCACCCAGGAGCCTCCCTCCTCCTCTTGCCAGGCCAGAGCGTCATGCCGCGCTTCCGAACTGCTGCAGCAGCAGAAGCGGCAGCGACGAGGCAGGGAAAAGAAGGGAGAGGGGACGAGGTTGTACAGCATCGAGGCCCTGCGTGACGATCAGCCTGTTGGTGGAGGTCAACAGACGTCGTAACTACGTGCATGCATATGCATGCGCGCGTGCGTGTCAAGAGTTCATCCATCTTCTCCCCTTCAATCTCTCTCATGTGCGAATTTTCGCCCCCTTGCTGTTTTTTCCTTCTTTCTTTTCTTTCCATGGGCGTTTTCCTCCTGTTTTCTCCGCGACGGAGGATGATGCTAGCAAGTCTCGGCAGCTCGCCTTGTGCTGATCTGAGACGTCTCTCGCTTGCTAACTGCAGTCGGGCTCAGCCTGCAGGAGGATTTGAGTGTTGACGGGTGTTCTTCTCCTAGTGTCTGGTCTGATTGGTTTCTGACAGAGGTGCGGTTCCCTTGGGCGGAAGGAGAGACAACAGAGTCAAGGGAGAGAGGAAGAAGACGGGCGGGAAAAGAAAGTGCGGGGGTGGCTGTCTCAGACGAAAAGGGGCAGCCAAAGCGAACGAGTACCAGAAAAATGGAGGTGCATATGCACATCTGTAAGCCACTCTATGCCGGTCTTACATTATTTCCTCTAGCCAAGATGAAAAAAGGCCGACATCAGATCTAATCTCCCTCGGGCGCAGGAGCGGACGTAAGCTTGGTGGGTTTGCTGTGTGTGCAAAGCGCGCAGTTCCAACTTCGCCTCGATCAAAACGGCCGCTGTCCACTGGGGCATTCGTATTCGAGATTTCAGACGCGCTTTAGTGAGTGGTGTGGTTTGCTCCCCGTCTCGGCATTGGTTCGATCCCAATGTAGGGAGGGAATAGTGTTGTGTAAAGCGACCGGTCTGCCTCTTTTTCCTTGGTTCCTGTTGATTTGAAGGGTAGATGCGTTAGCGTGACGCATGCTTGTTTACGTGCGATGCGCGATGTCATGTGAATTGTTTGATTCCTCTTACGAGTGTCAGGGAAATCTGAGAAGAGAACATGGTGATTTGGAGCTACGGTGCGTGAAACAAGGCTTTGGGTGTGATTGAGGCTTTGTCAGTGGCGAGTCCTTTTCTATGGAAAAAGAAACGCACGACGGGGGAGATGCAGCTCCGAAGGTCCGTGGCGATTTTACGTTGGCACGTCAACGATCACCACAAACTCGCGATCATTAAAGCCAAGGGTTCAAGGCCCGTTCGTGTTGATCGGGCCGCAGCATGTCTTTATCTATGCACTACAGAGTGCCCGGAAAGCCGAGTATCATGTTGAGACGACAGTCTCACTGCTTGGCAACCAATGTATCTCCACTTGAGGTGCTCATGGCGCTTACCTGGGAGACAGAATCTCAATGTCTCTAGCTTTAATAACGCAAACCGATCTACGCTCTCGGATATATGACGTACAATTGTCATGGGAGTCCACTTTATCGCATTGCGGAACGCTACGGGGCCGGTCCAGAATGTGGTATTCAAGTGGAACCCCGGCTCCGGACTGTCGATCCGGCAAGTGGGATCCTCGCTCGCCGGAGGCCCGGCCGGATGTTCGATGTGTCCCAGTCAACATGCCCAACATCAAGGCCCGGCCTCGAATCTGGTCGGAAGATAAGCATACGCCTTGGACAACGTTGAATACGACGGGGGATATCTTGGGCAAGGGCGTTGCCATCCCTCACATGTGTGGAATACCGGGAATGAGGCCAAGTACAAATCGACTTCTCAGAACTTTGTACTGAAGCGTTCCATGCGTTGAAAAGTTTGTTTCGTTGGGCGTATCCTTCTTCTGACCACCTTTTCGGGCATGGACCGCTTGCCCCTTTCCCAAATAACCGGGCAGGATCACGTGAATGGGTTCCTGTCAGCATTTAATGCGAATCCCACCAGACAGGCAGCAAATGGGGTGTTACAGGGTAGACGCAAGCTCTTCCTGTCAGCATTCCATCCGCAAAGAACCAGGCAGTCTTACGTGATATATCCCAGCGCTTCCCGCGGAATCTCATATTCTGCTGCCGTCGTTCAACCTGCTACTTTGCACAACATCGCACGCGAAGATGGCATCGCAAAGCAAGCGCGTTGCCATCATCGGCGCAGGTAAGACCGGCTCGCTTCGAACCAAAAAGATCGAACTCTAACGCGATACCGCCCAGGCCCCAGCGGTCTTGTGGCAATAAAGGAATGCCTCGCTGCCGGACTGACAGTGCAATGTTTCGAGCGCGCCCATGCCCTGGGGGGCCAATGGCTCTACGAGGCGGCGCCGACGGCAGGCACCCATTCGTCCATGTATGCCGGAGTCATTCTCAACTCTTCCCGTTCTACCACTGGATTCAGCGATTTTCCGATTGATCCGGCGCGCTACCCCATCTACTACTCTCATGAGCTCCAGCTGAGGTACCTGAACGAATACGCGGCGCATTTTGATCTGGAGAAGCATGTTCGATTCAACACTTCAGTTGTGGGGTGCGCACCACGCAAGGACGGCGGGTGGGAGGTGAGAATAGGCAACGGCAGAACGGGGGCTGATCGTGGGGACGAGGTCTTGGTTTTCGACGCGGTTGTGTGCGGGACCGGTTTAGCCAACAAGCCCATCATTCCGGACTATGAAGGGAGAGATAGGTTTAAGGGCGAGGTGCTGCATAGTCAATTTTATCGCACCCCAAGCGCCTACGAGGGAAAGAAGGTCGTGGTCGTTGGGCTGGGGTCATCTGCCGTCGATATCGCGTGTGAAGTCGGGCCTCAAGCCAAACAGCTCACCATCGTCAGCCGCCGCGGTGGATGGGTTCTCCCTCGGTTCATTCTGGGGAAGCCATTGGAGGCGTGGGATAGTGAGTGTCCCGCGGCATCGCGGCTGGATAGCCGTCCCAGGTCCTGCCCACTAACAAGATGCAACAGGTCGCGCCGGCCAGACATGGATTCCAGCAAGCGTGCAGGAATACCTTTTCGAGAAGGTATTCCGCCACGCGGTTGGTAAGATGCCGGCGGAGCTTCAGCCGGATCACGGGATCATCAACCAGAACGTAACCGTCAGGAGCGATTTCATGGAGAAACTGCAAACAGGCGTCTTCGCTCTTCGCCGATCGACGGTCGCATCGTTCACCGAGACGGGTGTCATACTCGCGGACGGAACCACCATCGACGCCGACGCAGTCATCCTCGCCACGGGGTATCACATCATCGACCAGCCGTATCTCCCTCCCGGCGCGCTGGCGAGCAGGGACGCACCAGCGCCACATGTGGACCTATACAAGATGATCGTCCCACCTCGATGGAAGGGCCTGTATGTCTTGGGCCAAGCCGAGCAAAACGGGCCTGTGAATCCGGTCTCCGAGGCGCAGGCGCGGTACATTGCGGCCGTCATCGGGGGGAGGATACAGCTCCCGGGAGAGGAGGACATGATGCGGGACGTCCGCGCCTTTCGGATTTGGCAGCAAAAGCACTTCATCAATTCGGACAGACACGCGCTGTCGGTCGAGTTCGTGAGGTACGTTGATGGTCTGCTGGAGCCGTTGGGGGCGGCCCCCTCATTCTGGAAGCTCTTTGGCAGGGTGTTCACGAGCGGAAGCCCGTTGAGGGCGCTGAAGGTCCTTTCCGCCGTCTTCTTTGGCATTTCGGCTCCTGCGCAGTGGAGGCTTGTTGGCGAGGGAAGCACGACGAAGTTGGCCGAAGAGACGCTTCTCAGAACCGATGCGGATGCGGGCGAGCTTAGCGAGGGCGAGAAGGCGCTCATCTGAAGTCCATCGAGAATACATGCATATCGTGCGATTTCTTAACAAAAAATGCCAGCCAGTCTAGATATGCTTTGCCTGAGATGAGGTTCACTTCCAGCTGTGCCACATTGGGGGTTACTGTGCTTATTAACGCTGCCACTACATTCACCATCCTCCCCCCGCCGAACGCTTCTATCGGGATTGAAAGTGAGGTCGCTTACTTTGTTTGCGGTCTAGGCAGTTGCGTGTCGGGAATAGCTGCAGTGCCACTATTCGTCTACAGCATCAACTCGCGCAGGGCGAACCCAACGCCCAAGTCCGAAAGGTGGACAAGAGAAACGCTGTGTCAACAAGGGACTTTGAGGAAGAGGTCGGATGGTCTGCAGAGAACGAAAGAAGTCTAGTGCCTGCCACGGACGATGTACACTGTTCTGACAAGGCGTCGTAAGAGCGATGTAGAACTCTGCCAAGAGTACAGGGTGGTCAGGGGTAAAGATCAACAGTTGACGTCTTGGACGTCTTGGGGTTCGATCAAGTTGTCCCGTAGGAAATCATCAGCCAATTAGAATAGGTCTTCACAATCAGCATGTTTCGAATGGATGAGAAAAAGTAGTAGAACATAAAAAAGTTGATAGAGCATTGGGAATCATCCAGGAAGTCTACCCTGGTAGTCTATGAACCTATCTACAGACTGTAAAAAATGGGGTCTCGTCCACTCATCACTCATTAAGAGCCCCTTGGGGCAACGCAAACTTTTCTCCATCCCACTATTCCTCCCTCCAACACACTGATTTAGTGAAGCAGCGAGGCGAGCTTCTGGACCAGCTGGCGAGTCTCGGGCTCCAACTGCTCCTCGGGCGGGCTGAGGACGGCCTGCAGGATGGGCAGGATCTTGGGAGTGAGGTTGACAACAGTGGGGTTCTGCTGGTCGTACAGCTTGGCGATGGCCTGGTAGATGGGGGCGTTCTCCTCGTAGTCCTCCTGGAGGGGCAGGACGCTGACGACGGCGGGGAGGACACGCTCGACGAACTCGGGGTTGGGGTTGCGGAGGATCATGCGGGAGATGCAGCCAGAGACGTTGTCGACCATGCGGGACTCCTTGATCTGCAGAAGGGGCTCAAGCTTCTCCAGAACGGCGGGGTACTGGGGAATGGTCTTGTCGGTAGACTGGGAGTTGTAGATGAGCTGGCCGGTGGCGTAGGCAGCGTTGGACTTGGCGAGGGAATCGGGGTCGGTAAGGCGGTGGGTGAGGATAGGCAGGAGGGAGTCGGTGAAGGGAGTGACGGCCTCGCCCATGTACTTGACGGCCTCGGCGATGACACCAACGGCGGTGGAGCGCTCGAGGGACTCCTGGGAGCTGGCGAACTTGAGGATGGGCTTCTCGAAGATCTTCCACATCTCGGCAAAGTCACCGCCAAGAGCGGTGGCGAGGCCGAGAATGACATCGAGGGCGGTGTCGATGACGAGCCAGTCGAACTCGGAAGAGCCCTCGGCCTCCTGCTCCTCCTCCTCGTCGCCGAGGTCCTGCTGGCAGGGGTGGGAGCGGGTGATGAGGGTGCCCAGGATGGTGATGCTCTCCTTGAGGAGGTCATCGTGGGTGAGGATGGAGGGGCCGCAGGCCTTGAGGGTGGCGGCAATGTTGCGGTTGATCTCGGTGATGACGCTCCTGAAAGTAGTCGTTAGTATAAATGTTCAACGAAAACGTAGTCATGATAAACATGAAGTTGCCCAATGGGTCAGACGTGATCAAACGTGTTCTCAGCAACCGCACACATTGTGTGCGTCTGAGTGAGCTGGGTATAACGCGAGTTACTCATCCTTTGAGGGCGGGGAATGGAAAAATGTGGGGAATTGTGTGAAACGTACCGTTCAGTGTCCTCTTGCCAGACACCCTTGGTGGCATCAACGACCATCTGGCCAAGGTTGAGGATAACCTCGTCGGGCTGCTGCTTGGGAGGGAAGCCAGCCTGCCACTTGGTGCCGGTCGACTCCTCGAAGAGCTGCCAGACACGGGCGTAAGAGCGCCAGAGGGTGGAGATGGCCGCCTTGCGGGCACCGTCGTAGGGGTGCTCGGCAAGAGGGGCGACCTTGCCCATGGCATCGCCAAGGTACTGTCTGATGGCATCGGCACCGCAAGAGTGGGTGATGACGTCGCCGAGAACCTCGAGAGCAATCTCCTGCTCAAGAGCAACGGCGGTGACACCAGCGAAGTCGTCGAGGTCCTCCCAGTCGGCGTCCTCATCCATGCCCTCCTCGTCGTCCTCATCGACGGCCTTGAAGTTGAGCTTCTTGCCGCCAGAGAGCAGCAGACCCTCGGGAATATCCTCCTCCTTGAGACCGGGGATGGAGACGGACTCCTCCTCGAGCTCGAGGCAGTCGAAAAGACCCTTGAAGACACCGGGGAGGAAGTGAGAGAACTCGCTGCCGTAGACCTTGGACAGAGAGGCCCAGAGGATGAAGCTGGTCTCCTTGAGGCGGGCGTTGTCGAGGCTGAGAGCCTCCTCGCTGGCCTTCATGAGGTCCATGACGTAGGGCTGGAACTCCTGAGCACCGACAGCGTCGGCGATGCGGCCCATGGAGTCGCAGACAGACGAGCGGAGAGCAAGAGCCTCCTCGCTGTCCTTGATGGTGACGTACTGGCCGAGAGCGCCCATGACATCCTTGAAGTAGGGCTTGAACTGCTCGCCGCCAAGAGCGGAGGCGATGGCGCCAATGGCACCGGCAGCGGCGGCCTTGACGGCGAAGTCGTCGTGGCCGAGAAGCTTGCCCATGGGGACAATCAGCTTGGGGCCGAACTCCTTGATCAGCTCGTCGTCAAGACCCTCGCCAATGAGGGAGTCGAGAGCGCCGCAGGCAGCGCGAATGATTCTGACGCTCTGCTTGTCGGAGGAGCCGGCGACGGCCTCGAGGTTGGTGAGGAGGGCGCTGATGAGGTCCCGGTGCTTGGGAGAGAGCTCGTCGGCCATCTCGTCGGCGAGGTGGATGAGACCGACGAGGGCAGCGTGACGGACAGAGCCGTCCTGGTCGTTCAGGAGCTGGAGAACGACGGGCAGCAGAGGCTGGAGCTGGGTAGCAATGAAGTCGGGAGCACCCTCAGCGGCAGTACCGAGAGAGAGAATGGCGGACTTGCGGTGGCCGGGGTTGGGGTTCTGGGCGAACTGAGCGAACTGCTCAAGGAGGGGCACAATGACCTGGCGGGGAGGCAGGTCGCTGGCCAGCTGGTCAATGAGAGACAGAGCGGTTCTGGCGGGAGAGTTGTCGTCGTCCTCGTCATCAGTGTCAATCTCAGTGACGATCTGCATGCTCTTGACCATGAGCAGAGCACCCATGTCCTTCATGGCCTGGAGCTTCATGCGGCGGTAGCGGGCACACTGGCTGAGGAAGGCCAGGGCCTGCGAGCGAGCATCCTCCTCGACCTCGGTGTTGACGGCGAGGTCGATCATGAAGTGGATGAGGTCCTTGAGGTGGGCAGCAAGGAAGGCGGAGTCGTAGGCCAGGAACGACTGGAAGACCTCGAAGACGTCTCTGTACTGGTCATCGTTGCCCTCCGAGATGGCGTTCTTGAGGATCTCGACCATGGGCTGGACGAGCTGCTGAATGAGGTTCAGGCTCTGGGCGTCCTCCTCGGGGTCGACGAGCATCAGCAGAGCGCCGACGGACTTGACGGAGCTCAGGCGGACGTCTGCGCTAGCAGGGTCGACGATGGTCTTCTGGACGAGGCCGAGAAGCTGCTGGGTCTGCTCGGCGAAGTGGGTGGGGTCGTTCTCGAGGAGAGCGAAGAGAATGTAGGAGCCAACCTCGCGGTGAGCGACGTTGTCGGAGGTGTTCAGGGACAAAAGTCCACGAACAAAGTCCTGGCCCTCGCCATCCTCAAGGTCGAGGCCGACGGCGCAAGCCAGAAGGCGCGACTTGGAGTGGCGCGAAGAAGCAGACTGGTCGTTCAGAATGCTCTCCAGAATGTGCTTCTTGGCAAGCTCCCGCTTGTCGGCGGGCAGCTTAGACCAGTGCCTGGGAGTCAGGCGCAGGGCCTGGACGGAGGCCAGCTGACGGATCGCGGCGTCATCGTGGGAGATGGTGACCTCGATCAGGAGGAGAAGAGACTCGGGCTGGGAGTAGTAGTTCTTCTGCAGCTCGGCCGTGACGGCCTTGACCTTCTCGGTATCGGCTGAAGAGAGGGAGGAAGGTTAGCAAGAAAGAACGGTAGAAAATTTCCAGTGGATGTTCAGGAAAAAAAAGCAACATATAAATAGGCGAGAACCACAAAGCGAAAAGAAGCGAGGGCGAGGAAATGAGGGAGGCTGGCTTCGACTAGGTTTCCTGCCGGGGTGGCACAGGGCGACGGGGACGTTGAAGGGGAGCAAACTCACGAATCTGGCTCGCTTGGAGCAGCTGGACCAAGTTTCCTTTATCCATCTTGTGTATGTTGGGTATCTCGTCGTCCTCCTGCGCTCAAAAGAAGAAGAGAAAGACAAGAGGGGGGGGAGGAGGGCGAGGTGAGAAAAGAAGGAAAGGGGACTCGGCGCCACGATTTTTAATCCAGAGGGGGAGGAAAAAACCAGGACGGGGTGTCGGCCAGTTGTTTTGTTGATGCCCGAACCACCTATGACACGCCGCAGCTTCAAGGGAAAAAATAATGTGAAAAAAAGGCACCAGAGAGACCTGGACCACACAAATTTAGGGGACCAGCGTGAAAATTTCGAGATGAGCCCCGCCACCTCAGATAAGATAACGAATCGAAGTGCTCTGGAAGCAAAGAAAAAATTCCTGCAAGGCGGGGTCATGTCCAGGTACCCCTCCTCAACTTTGACTTTGACCGCGACTGCAGAAAAAAGCTGCATTTCTCCAAGGCACAACGGGGTACGTACCTCGTCTGCCCCTCCATTCACGTGCATTCAAAATCCAATTCCACCTCTTTCTTCACGGTGCACTTTTTCACTTGCAGATGCCACGGCAAGTCTCCAATGCTGTCTGGCCAACGCAGGCGGTCAACGTAGTGCCCTGGCTTGCTTTGAAGCTAAGAGCAAGACAGCCACCCATCTTCTGCCGCTGATCTCATTGTGCAGTGGACCCAGGACCATCCACCGGCAACGCTTTATGTCTCATGCTGTTGCTTGTCGCATTTGTAACCTAGAGTATAATCAATTACTGCTACATGCAATACCTCGTCCGTCATGTCCTGTGCTAGTAACATGCCAATGCCGGTAGGGGTAAAGTGTATGCCCTCGCAAAGCTGATGCTCAGTCCCGGCCTACGAAAGAAGGGGGACGGGGTGAGGCCGCCATTGGATGCGGAGGCTCTGCCATTGGAGTGTGCAGATTTTGCAAAGCCTCGCCGCATGAATTGTGGGCTCGGACTGGTTTCGAGACAAATCTTATGCCGACCTTCTTCACCGACAATTCCCGCTGCCGGATCGGGAGCCCCACTCCGGTCCTCCATTCGGAATCGGCGTGTTGTATCCACAACTGGCCCGGGTCCGGGGCTGGCTACGGCACTTCGGGCAGTGCCAAGGGTACAACTCCGTATAATCAAATTCGGAGGCCGGGAAAGAAATTCGGATAAACCATATAGGGTTGTTCAAATGTAGTAATCCCCTGAATCCAAGTCAGAAAGCCGGCGAGAGGGACGGCTGGGTGGTTGATTGCTCACATGGCCTGGCCGAGCGTAATGGTAAACGCTACATGAGTCTTGAAGAATTGCGACCAAGGCAACACTCTGAAAGTTGAACATCACCGCTACTCCTTGGCGTCGTCTCAAATACTCCATCATTTTCAAGTACGCCGAATGCACCCGGTGGTTTGCTTCATCACGACGACGCCAGAATGAAGCAAGTCTTGGCGGGCGGTAAAAGGAAAGTATGGGATCAAGGCACTCCAAAACAAGAAGTAAGCCATCGCTACTGACATCCGAAGTTCCATCGGGAAAGATACAACTTAGCTTAGAAATTTCATACTTTGATCGCCGAAGCACTGTAGTCTAAAACATCAATGTGGCGAGGTATCGTCCAGGACTGAGATCACGAGTCATCTCTGATTGCTGTTCGTCGGCCGGTACGGGAGATTGGTGCAGTGATCCGAGACATCTTCAAAGTGTTCTGGACTACATAATGCGCTGCCAGATGTTTTTCAAGCAGAGAGTGGTAATTTGATGCGTCAATAAGAAAAGCCGGGCCACCAAGGGACCGGCTGATAACCAACCACTCCGCGCAGTACGAAAATTCACGCTCGTGGTTTTGCAAACTTGATCAAGATAAGGTGTGACTTGCCAGTTTGCGCGTCGGTTCAAAATTCGAGTTCTGGACAAGGCAATAAATAAGCCTTGTCTCATTATCATTTCTAAGGAATGTGTCGTACTATGCATATGCCAAAGGATTGAAGAGCGCCGGTTCCATGCAGTGTCGAGTGTCCATCATTAAACCCCGCTATTAATGCCCAATTACTATGTTGTCGTATCGTGACATGATCGTCTCTTTTTTTTCTCGTCTCCCCCATCGTTTACAGGCCGCAGGCGTTGAGGCCGACCTGGGTAGCCTGGGCGTCGATGCGGCCGAGCTGGGCGGCCTGGCCGTTGGTCAGGTCGTTCATGGCGCCGAGGGCGAGGTTGAAGCCGGAGCCGGCGTGGTCGATGGCAAGGACGTTGATGCTCTTGCCGTTGTATGTGAGCTGCCAGCAGGTGCCGCACTGGGGTGTGTGTTAGTCCATGGGTTCTCCGAGGAAAGTTTCGAGTGAACACAGGTGAGGGTCAACTTACGCTGGGGGAGTTCCAGCCGGCAATGGCGTCAGCGCCGCCGATGTAGGGGAAGCGGGCGACCTGGCCCTGGTTCTGCCAGCCGTACTTGGTGATGAGGCCGTTCACACCGTCGGAGCAGGAGACGGCGGTCAGGGAGCGGGCGCCGTCATCGTAGCCAGTGTCGTAGGAGACGGAGACGGCCGCGGCCGCGGCGACGGAGGAGAGGAAGGTGACAAGGCCGGAAAGCTGCATCTTGGCTGAGGTATGTGGTGTGGGGGTGTGGGTGAGGTGGTTCTGTGATAGAGCTCGGTGGCGGGTTTAGAAGGTTGTATGTGGTGTTTGGAGAGGCTGGTGGAGAGAAGCTGATGAGGATGAAGACCAAAAACATGTCGGATGAGGCGAGTCCTCGGTCTCTCTTTATACAGCCTCAACAAACACTCGATCCATCAGCCTCCCCCATTATGTTCCATCACCAGCACCGAGCCGAGGCGGACAGGTCCTCCCCTGCAGCAAACGAAATAGGGCGAAGAAAGGCATCCATGACGTTGTGGTCTCTCCGGCAAGCGCGTTACGTCGTGAGATGGCCGGCACGGGACCCTTGACCGACTTGGCGTGAGTGCTCCATCCTACATGTCACATCGTATGGGATGACTGCCGGAAGGGGTGCAAACTTCCCCAGGCCAGGGTATCTCCGGTTCGTATTGCGAGTAAAAGGCGGGAGTTGAGAGGTGAATACTACCCAGAAGGCTAGGACGTAAGGGAAGTTGCACTGCCGATCACAGACCTGGGTACTGACGTGGGGAAAGGGCCACTGGAACGAGGCGAGGGTTCTGCTCGTATTCACTAGCCCGATCCCGGCCAGCGTTGGTGCCGTTGCCTCTGGGGAGGGGAGGGAGAGCAAACACGCGATCCCTCGAATTGGCTGGAAAGGAACCACGGCCGGGTGGTTTGCTTGTTGACCGGTGCCCGCGACAGGGCTGTTTTTAGCACTCACAGACCGCTAAGGTTGGTTCGGGATTAGCTTGTTTGGTCCCGCCGCTTATATCCCCGTTTGCCAGCCTCTACCCCGCCGCCGCATACAGAGAGTGGAGCGGAACATCAACGGACTCAGCATTAGCAGACGAGATATCGGTATCCTTCTGCTAGTCAAGGTCTGGTGGTTGTCGATCTCTGTGTACGCCTCTCCCAGGTACCGCTTTGCCCGTCGCAGCAGAGCTCTTCTCGAGACTCGTGCTGACGTGCATTGGGCAACCTTCTCGCAGCCTTTTCTGCAACAGCCGTGTTTGCCCTCTTGTTTTTCTCCACACACGGCACCCCAGGCGAAAATCAGCGGGACGCAGCAGTCAGGTGGTCTGTCTTTTCCTCGTGTTCGCGAGGGAGGGTTTCTTAGCCAACGCATGCGTCGCTGCTACCCTGATGCTGCTGCTGCTGCTGCTGCCGGGCTTCGCCGCATCGCTCAAATTCGATACTCTCCCTCTCCAAGGGGCCGGCCCCGAAGAATGAGGCTGGCGATCCGCGATGGGAGCGTCGCTGGCTGACGGCTGTGGCGGACGCCCATCCACGTTCCTCCAAATCCTGCCGCCGCCGTGACCGCGACAGAAGAGGACGCCAATGAGCGCCGTTGATGGGCCTAACAGGTCTAGCAGGCGTGGCTGCTCGCGACGGCAAAGCAGCCTAAGCCCTTCGCTTCCTTCGCCCATTGGTATAGGTGCGCTTCATGCTGACCATCCGCGGCGTCGAGCAACGTTACAAGCGCGCAAGCGCGGATCGGCGGCCGCAGTCTCACCGCGCTCGTCTGCAACAAATGGGTCGCTCAAACTAGTGGTGTTGCCTCCCACGGGTCGTCCGATGCATCCGTGCTTCGCCGCCCTAGAATTTGGTCTCCAAGGCGAGAATAGATTCGGAACACGGCCGCCAACTTTCGTGGTGTCTGTAGTGCAGCTCCATAGCTGCATAGTCTGACAATGCGAGACCGACCGACCGACAGGCATCCGTGATGGGCGGTGGAGCTCACGGGTTCTCGGCGGAACACGCCAGAACACGAGCGCTGGTCTTATTCCCCGCTTGTTTCTCGAGACTTTCCGACAGATGCTCGATGCTCGCAGCGGTGTACGATCGTCGTCGCGGGAACCCGTCGGGCCCCGAAATCGTTGCATGCAGAGGCGATGACTCTGGGGAAATGGTCGCTCATATGAAAGGCGCACATCGTTGGTTTCTGAGCAACGTCGAAGTGCAATCCAAGTATAGTAATGCATCGTATTGGATCGTCCTTTTAAGTTTCGGGGGAAATCCAAGAATTGTTTGCGCGACAAGCACCGGGAACCTGGTGTAAATCCTTGGGCGTGATGAGAGTTTATGTCGAGGACAAGGAATATGGTGGTCCGAACTCATTAGGACGGCCCAGCAGCTCTACTACATACGCTTATTGGCAAACATAGATGCATGATAGAAACCGGTAGATAAGATGGGCCACGAATCAATGGCCTTCAAAAGATCGACCGTTCTGTGGTCCATGTTGCCTGTTGCTGTTATCAGACGAGCATCTTGACTGTCTTGGGTAGGGTTCCCGAACTGTTAGCCGTCTCTGTGCGAGGATCGATGAAAACCAGTTGACGTCAAAGACACCATGGCCTCCTTCGGATGGTCGGCTTGACCCAGATGTAGAAACCGTGCCGCAGCCTCCTGAAGCAAGCTTCAAGCATGAGATGTAGTCGGAAGAAGAGATTGTCATTGGCAAGAATGTCGAGCAGAGAAAGCAAAAGAGACGAGAGAAATGGCGTGCTAAGATAGGATGCTGGAAAGGCATTGTGCATTGACCAATGACAGGCCTGGAAGCCACCCCGCACTCAACGTAGGGCTTCCCCCACCAAAACAACCCGGCCGCTGAGACGCTCCGGTCATCGGGCAACCTCAAATTTTTTGAGTCACGGACGACATCAGTCAGGCGATAGGTTAATACCGGGCTCATTCTCAATTCACTGTTTTGCCGCCAAACTCACCCTCATCTCATCGAGGAGTTATCTCCCGTAAGCCTGAACCACCAAATCACCCCCAAACCTCTCAATTGTGACCATTCGTCGCCGATCGCCTGCCAGGCCCCAACGGACCTGAACCCCTCACCTTGTCTTGCAACACCCCTCTCAGCCCACCCCCTCGTCCCAACTTACACCGCCTGCCCATCATGACCAAGGAGACGTTCGTGATCAAGACGCCCTCGTCCTCCGCCAACATCGGCCCGGGTTTCGACGTCATCGGCCTTGCCCTCTCCGTCTACCTCGAGCTGCACGTCACCATCGATCGCACCAAGACGACCTCCTCGGAGCCCCTGAACTGCCGCCTCACCTACGAGGGCCAGGGCGAGGGCACCGACGACATCAGCCTCGACCCCTCCGTTAACCTCATCACCCGCGTCGCTCTCTATGTCCTGCGCTGCCACGGCCAGCGCATGTTCCCCATCGAGACCCATGTCCACATCAAGAACCCCATTCCGCTCGGCCGCGGCCTCGGCAGCTCCGGCTCCGCCGTCGTTGCGGGCGTCATGCTCGGCAGGGAAGTTGGCCACCTGGACCACCTCGATCTCGACAGACTGTTTGACTTTTGCTTGATGATTGGTGAGGACGCCCTGAAGCTTTGAGATACGTCCATGCTCACACAGGCCCCAGAGAGACACCCCGACAACGTCGGCGCGTCACTGTACGGCGGCTTCGTCGGGACTTACCTGCGCCCTCTGAAGCCTGAGGATGTCCAGCGCATCGAGATCCCCCTGAGTGAAGTTCTGCCCGCCCCAGCAGGCGGCGTTGACACCGGCGAGACCCCGCCGGAGCCGCCCCACGGCATCGGCCACCACATCAAGTTCCCCTGGGCCAAGGAGATCAAGGCCATCGCCATCATCCCCGACTTCCAGGTCCCCACCCACCTTGCCCGGGAGGTCCTGCCGCCTCACTACACCCGTCCCGATGTTGTAAGTGGTCTTGTCCAATCATCTCGCCCCCTGCCTCATGTCTCCCCCTTTCTCATTGTTGGCTGACCCTCGACACAGACCTTCAACATGCAGAGAATAGCCCTCCTCCCGGTGGCCCTGGGAACCTCACCGCCGGACCCGGAGCTCATCCACCTCGCCATGCAGGACAAGATCCACCAGCCCTACCGCCAGGCCCTGATCCCGGGCCTGAGCCAGATCGTCGAGAGCATGTCGCCCAGCACGCAGCCGGGCTTTCTCGGCGTGTGCCTCTCCGGTGCCGGCCCCACCATCCTGGCGCTCGCGACGAGCAACTTTGAGGAGATTGCCAACAAGATCATCAAGATCCTCAAGGAGAACAACGCTGACAAGGACGTTGGCTGCCAGTGGAAGATTCTCGAGCCTGCTGAGGGTACGCAGGTCATCCGGTGAATAGGGAAAGCCAGGGATATTGGATTTTGGAAAGGAACGGAAAGGAGAAAGGGGTTTCTTAAAACATTTTAGAGGTTGGGAATCTTAAAGACTCCTCACGATACCCACAGGACCACCAGGATTCTTAGTTCCCATGGGACACTTCCGGTGCTCTCTACACTCTCCATATAGTCAGGTTCGTCGGCCACTTCGCGATCTTGACTTTGTATTGCTTCAGTCCTTTCTCGAAGCCATCTGCGTTCCAAAAACCCCTTGCCGTTGATCACCTCCCTCTTGGGCAGGCCAATGTGCTCAATGTCGAAGCTAGCTGCGATGGCGCCGTGCGAAGACGACGGGCCCTCGTCTCTCGTGTTCGTGCAAACAGCGGCAATGGCGTCGAGGAAGTCGTTGCCAGCAATCGTACAGTCGACAACCTCGTCATGAGAAGAGGGTAACCATGTGAAATTGGCTTTCTGGCGAATGGTTGAATAGCCTTCATCGCTGCACCCGATGATAGTGATCTTGTCAGGGTGAAGGACGTATGCACCAGCCTGATGACCGAAGTAGATTAAGACGCCTGAAACGACAGTTGTATAAATGGGATATAAAGATATGATCACGAAATCAGGCCACTCCCAGTGTCATGTGCATCTTGACCCATCACAGCATGATGACGGCAGAAATCAGTATGCCAGCAAGTAACCAAGAAGGAAGAAAATCCAATATTGGACGTATCTATAGAATCGAGCTTTATGGTGGATTTCGGCAGCTACCTCGCGCTTGGACTAGTTAGGGTCCAACTTACCCGATATAGACAGGCGTTGGCAAGTCTTTTTCCAGAAAACAAGTTCTCTCAATTCCAACACGAGTACCAACACTAGTCTTTCATCGAAAAAGACTGTATCCACGAACAACAACTTGGCTCATGCACTTTTTCGACGCCTAGAGCTTACGAGGTAATTATAAAGCCGGTCATCTGCCGAGAATGGCCCATGCCCCCATAATACTTATCCGTCACGTTCTAGTCATAGTCTCTTTGTCGCCACCCGATTTAGAGTGGCATATAAAAATATTCGGGACATAATGAAGCACTTTTTAATACTTCTCTAAGAGGTATACACATAAAAGTATATGTGAAGGCAGGTTTTCTTTTTGAGTATAGATAAGAACCACGTTACTCACATGAGGTCTTTGTAAGATCAAAGTCGGCGCACAGGTAGTCTTTTTGATTCCTAGACGGTTTTCGGTTGAGTTCCTTGTTCCCGTTCTTGCACTTGAAATTAGGCCAGAGATTATCAACCTGGTTATCCTGGCCAGTAAAGTCGCCGGCAAGCCAAATCAATTCCTTTGAAACAACGCTGTAGCTGCCCTTGAGGACCGACATAACGAAGAAACAGGGTGGTGGACTGTCGCTTGCCCACGAACCCTCGCGAATACCTGTCTTTCCAATGTGCCCGGCACTGTTTTCCCAACGGTCAACGGCGTTGCGAAGAGTTTGTAGCTTCGGCATGTTCCAAGTATCCCAATGGCTTCCATATCCTTCGAGCCGCCAAGAGTGTTGGAAACCTTTTTGGGGTAGAGATGGCTCCAAGAAAGGACTTTGGCAACCAGGAAACGGCCATGGAGTCCATCCAATTCAACCGATGGCAGCTGTGGTTCAAAAGACAGCAAGAATCGCAAGCGCTCTGCTTTCGGTGACTGTCGTTCAATATGAAAAGATGTTGGCGGCTTGAAGACACGCATAGCCTGAGCAGGGTTTGCTCCTGGTTCGTGATGTTCCCGGGGCCCGTGATCACTATCGGTGCTTGCTGTTGAAGCCTTTGATGGTTCAGAGATGCTTTGGCCTTCTGTGTACAGCCGACCGAGGCTTGATTTCCAGCCCTTGCGTGAGCATCTCACGATGCTTGGGTGGGGTGGATAATTGCGCCAATGCAGCGTGGATCTTGGCGATGGCGGGACGTCCCGCTGGCCCGCCACAGACGATTTCCTATGTAGGAAATGAACCTGCAACACGGAAAGATCATTGAATCACGTGGTTCTTACCTACTGAAGGATCGCATGTTCTCAAGGACTTTTTACAAGAACGAGAACGAAGCTTTGAAACAACGATAACTCGCGTTATAAGACAGTCCCGTCGGTAATCGTGAACTCAATGGCTTCGACGAGTTACTGCGCCTTTCCCACGTTGTTCTTCGTTTTTCCACGGGTCTGGTTGCGATCGCAGGCGACCAAAGAGCGTGAAATTCAGGAATACACCACGAAAACCAAGCACCCCGCAGCGACAGCGATATTGGCGAAGCAGCAACACATCTATCTGCATAACGATGCCGAATCCGAGTTTCCAGTGACACTCGTATCTCCTTACTCACACTTGAAAGTTATACTCTTGACATGTAATATTTCTATTACGAGTTCGTCAGGAGGGAAGGTGAGAAACCGTCTGCGTCAATGTTAGAATGATATGTTATGTGTCAATTTCTATAGCAGGCCTAAATCCATAACTTGGTAAAAGAGCCTTGCGTCCCTTTTACCAATGCCTGGTAGGCTGGCACTGACTCTGCGGGATGACATGAGTGCACTAAGAGAAGAAAAGGACTTGTTCCACTACTATTTGGAGTTGAGATTTGATCGCATGAGCATAGACCGAGAGGGAAATTAACCCAAGGATAAGAGACGCGTATTATTGTCGGAGCCCCAAAGATGATGCGCAGAGAAAACTAGAAGACATGAATGTCAATATATTGAGGAGAGAAACAAACAACTCGCATCGACCAAGATAAAGATCAAAGATAAAAAAGGGACCAGAAGACGTCACAGACGCTCTGATTGATGAAGAGACTGGAAACAAGTACACAGTTGACTTTTTTCTAAAAAAGGGAAACCCCGAATAAGAAGGTAAAATGTATTCGGCTGTGAGAGATGAAATACAAGGAGTCAGGTATATACATGAATGGTAGTCTCGGAAACTCCAAGTCTTCGGGGGACATCTCCGTATATTTTCCCGCGATTCCGAAAGACGACTTTGAGGACGACTTTGAGGAGCGCTCACCCCTGTAAGAGAACATACTCTCGACCTCGAACGCAGAAGAAGTTACAACGGCGGATCGAAGAAGAATCATACTGGGAAGCAACAGATGGATGGAAGGGGGGAGGGGGAGAACTAATACTCTGACACTGTATTTCTGGGAAGTCGGCAGAAACAAATCTACCTGTGGTTTGTAGTCTAGCTTTACCGGGCAGAAGTTAAGTTAATATTTTTCATTTCCATATGAAGCAAGATATCGTTCCCATCTCTGCGTGGTTGTGACACGTCACAAGTAAAAAGCTACACGACTACATATGCGAACTCATTTAGTAAGGGGGTGGAATGCGAATCGCTGGAGTTAGGATTGGGCTCTTCATCATAGTCGTTAATGTTGCTTACCTGAAAAAAGGATACATTTCGGATGTACGTTGGAAGTCTGACTACACAAGGCTTAAAACTTTCCCTTTGACATTCAAGAATGACAGGCTTAGTAGTTACCAATACGTCCACTATAGAAATGGTGACGAAGTCTCGGAAAGGTAAATTGTATCACGGCTTCTCTGGAGTATTTCCCCCTCTTGTGCCAATTTAAATGTACCAGTCTACGCCGGGCATAATATTAGGAGAACCAGAAACGAAGCTGTTCGAAAAAGAGCTGAGCGAGAGCGAGATAACTTGGCGCTCACCAGGTGTTCAAAAGGATTCCCTTTGGTTCCAGAGGTTGTCGCCATGCCCCAGACATCGGCCAAAGCGAATCCGCGCTAAGAGGAAACTCAAAGACGTCAAAGGTCCACGAGTGACCCATGGGACCCTTGAGGTATACATCATCCGTCAGTGGAAACAAAAGTGATGACCGCTTTGCATAGGGTTTCGAACAGGGGTTCGAACAGCACCTGGGCTGGAGGAGGTCGCGTTTATCTGCCTGGGATGTAAGCTTGGCCTAGATACCAGTCCTCACTTCTTGCTTAGGCAACATAGTCATCTCACAATTAGCGGTCCTTCTTTGATAAACCATATTCACTCTTTCGTCTATTTCGTCAGTCAACCTAGCCGTGGCTCACCTGTCATGGTAGGTCCTGCACATCGTTCTAGCGAAGCATCATCAGTTAGATACTCTGACCGTGTTCGAATAGTGTTCATAATATCCACCCATGGATGCACTTTGCTCACTACCTCGTCTTCATGGGCGTGGAATTTGGAGATAGAACGTCGTCAGACGGCGGTTTCTAGCGTACCTGCTTCCTTACTGAAGCGTGGAAGTCACACCCAGCTGTAATGAGATAACAAACGGCCGCGGACTCGCCCTGTAGGACGGCGAAGCAGGGGCCGCGGGCATCTGTTCACTGGGTATCTCAATGACGTACGCGGTTCCAACGACTAGGAGAAGAGTAGGTGGTAGATGTGATACCTACAGCACAAGCCAGAACCGCCGGGAACGTTGCGGAGAACGCTCCCGTCCGGAAAGCAGATACCGTTGACAACCGTTCTGAGCGGGAGGAAAGCCGGAGCGGGCGCGGGGGCCGGCTCTGGAGCTGTTCCGGGCTCTACGGTCATGATTGGCTGTTCCAAAGGCATGCGTCGGCATCACGTACAGATCGCGTCAATGGCAAGGTTTGTTGAGGAAGTCCGAACTGAGACCCTCTCCACCCCTGCGTGGGATGGCCAGCTGGGCGCAAACTGACTGGAAAGCGGCTCCTCTGTTCTTTACCCTACAGGTGACGACTTGGAATGCGAGCAATTCGCCCTTGGGTTACGATACCAGGCCCGGCCCGTGTATCCTTTGCCTTCCGCGAGCTCGATGTGTATGGATCCATTCCTCGGTTGGAACCGATTACGGCGGTCGACCGATTACCAAAAGCGGGTTTCCCGCGTTCTCTTTGGGTAGTGCCGCTGCGGGCGTCTGTATCTCAGACAATGCTCCCGCGCCAGGGTGTCGCCGCGACGCCCCGAGATGAACGTCTCCCTGACAATCATCTGAGATGCTCCAAAGCTTGGAATGAGCGGTGAGCGGGGACGAAACACCATCCGCCTTGTTTGCCCAATCGGAGAGACTGCGTGCCAATCCATGCGTTCCCAATCGAAACTCCAGCAGGCCCAATCCGCAGTATGCTTCCTCATTGCGGTCCTCATCGATCTGTAGCCCGCATTACTCGCGTACATACCTACCTTCTCAGACAGCAGTACATGTGCATTGGCATACAGTGTGCATGGGCATAAAGGCAAAATAGAGTAGAGCACGTCTGCCCGTATCTAGCGCGCTCCTTGATTGCCAATCGCCGCTGCCACATGAGCGAATCGAGGCCAGGCCGAACACGGACGAGGCGTCTGCCAGATACAGCCACCCGCCTTCAGCCTTTCCATCTTTCGTCGCCCTCGAGTGTTGTGTGAATTCTCACCAGGCGATGCTTCTTTCGGACGGTCCTGGTTCCCAGGCACCGGCGTAAGAAACGAAGCCCAAAACCAACCGACTCGTACCATGGGTGAACCGATCCCATCAGCGGGAGGCGTGGCAGCGTGAGCACGGCCGCCGCTGACCCAGACGCCAACGCTGCTAACAACACAGGGCTGGAAAAGAAAGAAGACCAGACTGGAAGCCGTCGTCTCTCGAACTTTTGGGGGTGCCGGGCCACCGGTTCCTTTGGGATTTCTCGCACAGACTCGCTCTATGTTTTCCAAGAAGAGAGGGAAAATGCCCGAACGACCCCCACGGCCACGGATTGGTCTGAAGTTCGGCGTCATTTCTTCGTTGTTGGGCAGGTTAGGTCACTTGTTTTGCATGGCGCGGGTATCAGAATGCCGGGATTTTTGGGCCCTTCGGCGCTTCTCGAGACAGTCGTCGCCACTGACACTTACGTCCTCGCAGCCATTGCGCTGTTTTGCGGCTTCTGATGATTTCATGAGGTGAGTATCGCCGAGTCCTCGGAACGGCGAACAGCAAATTGAGACGCCGTCCGAAGTGTAGTCCGCATAAGCCTCTTGGTGAGATTGGCCATGGACACAGAGAAGGTGACGGAGCAACCCCGTGTGTGCAACGGAGAGGTCGATGAGCGCTGGAGAACACTGCCGTTCGCTCCGGGTAACGGCACCCTAGCCAGCCAGCCCAAGATGCACGCTGGCTTACCCGCAGTTCTAGCACCTCGCACCGTCGAGCTTCCTCGTCGAGTCGGATAATGAAATCCCGTACCTGTCGCCGGCGTGTCTCGACAGCGACACGCCAGTTGGTGGAGAGCACAGAACGAGAGAGAGACATGGAAGGTTTCCCAACGATCTGGCCATGCGCCGATCGCCTGTCCGTCTGACCAATCACGCCGATGCCATTTCCAGAAATGATATGACCAACGATAGCGGGCCCCGAACCCCAAGCGGTGAGAAAGAGAGAGAGAGCTCTCTGTCAGCTTCCACCTCGGATTCTCACCATGTACCTGGGGCCCTGACTCCCCTAGCCCCGTCGTTCGCCCTGTTCTCTATCTGCCAGGCTGTCGATTTTGTTCATGCTTTGCTCCTCCCCCATCGTTGACAAACATTGCAATTTCCACCAGGTACTCTGTAGGTGGTTTTGGCCTTGGCTCAGAGCGATCATCGGAACCCAGGGCAACGGCATCCCCCTTTCAGAACATCCTACCGTATTGTTCAGGACACAGGACCGCCGGCCAGTCAGGTCGATCGAGAGAGCCCCATTCAGGCATGCCCAGCCGAGACGCAGGCGATCATGGGGTCGCAGGTCGCAGGTCGCAGGACCCCCCGGCGGCAATGCGGCAGGGAGCAACGCTAGACCCAGCATGTCTTGGGAGGCAGGCGTGGCAGGGGAGGTCAACCAGCCCTCTAGGGCGACTGACGGCGACGAAGCTGTCGACGGATTTGACTCGAGGCCAGGATGGACGTGGAAACAGGCAAAGGGGACCGGAAGCCTGGGGGAAAAGCGAGGATGGGGACGAAGGGGAGACGAAAGGAGAAGCGCCATGCCAATGCGCGTCTCGGCCAACAATCGTCAAGCCGGAGGCCAGCCGTGCCTTGGCAGCTCTGACGGTTCTTCCGAGGGGCCCCCTCGGTGCGTAAGACTCTCGATTGAGGTGTAGGAGCGACGGCTGCCACTGGTGCGAGAGAGAGAGTGAGAGAGAGAGCCCTTCTGCGAGCGTGAGCCGACCCAAGGTGACATGAGTGTGAGCGAGCGTCCGGTCAGCGAGAGGTCGCAGCGTTGGTACCGGTGTGTGTTTGGTGTGGTGTGGTGGAGCGACGGGAAGCAGCCTGCATGTGCCGGGAGAGGGAGAAAGCCCCGCGGCGTGGCCCAAGCTCCTCAACGTCTCGAAGCTTTGGACTCTCGTCTTTCTCCCGACTGGCCGCCGTCGCTTTGTGGGAGTTTGGCAGGGCGCCCTGTTTTCTGGTTCCCGTTCCTGTTCCTGTTCCTGCTCGCCTCGACGTCCCCTGTGGAAACCGTCGAGGCAAAGTCAAGGTTCCTGGACGGGGCTTCTTGGCAGTCAACAAGCACGGCCAACTCAGCTCAACAAGCATTCGTTCAGACGGATACGGACACCACCTGATCCGCGAAGCCGTCGTCGCATCCCTGAATACCTGCCGTACAGAGGCAATGCCGTACGTGGACTGCCAACTGCATGGAAACAAACAACAGGAACAGGAAAGCCCGGTGGACCAGACGCGTACGTACATGCTCGCGGACCTTGACCCGCGAGATTGGCGTTCTGGAGACTTGTCCATGCGGCGGGGGCCAGGATCCCGGCCGGCAAAAGAGCTGCGCTGGCTGATGGCTGGCAGGCTGCATCCCGAGCCATCCATCCAGCATCTACTATGTAGACACATACGGTAGCCGTATGGGTGTCTCTCTCGTTTCTGTTGAGAAGTGTCCAACAGCCCAGCCCGTTTCTTATCGGTATCGCCGGCCCACGCCACGCATCACCACAGGACCGTGGAACCGCTGGAACGCGTCTGTCTGATGTTCGCTCTTGGCTGCTGTCTCTGCTTGTTGGTCTGCAATGCAAGTCGGCTGCTCGGCCGGCCTCCCTTGGGTTTGGGATCTGCCTCCACGTCAGTCTCGAGTCTTCGGGTCTATCTCGTTATTTCCATCCCCCCCTCCCCCCTTTCCGCTCCCTGCACGATTGATAATCCGATAACCTGACACCCGAGAGCCAGTTCGCAGCTCGCCCTTGGGCAGGCTAGTCTAGACTCGCAAACCACAGTGACACACAGATGGGCGCTCACAGCACATGGATGCGTGAACAGGTGGTTCGCTCGTTCTCGCGCGCGCGCGCGCATCCAAGCACCAGCAAAACAGACCACCCAGAAACCCTCGCGCTATGGCAACGCAACCACGGATACACTCGACCACTCCTCCATCCCGCCCGGCGCCCGCCTTGGCAGGGTCACGAAGCTGCTTCATCCAAGTACCCGACCGCCCAAGACACTCACGACGCCAGCCAGTCCCCAGGTTCGAACAGACGTGTCGATCGTCGTCTCCATCTGCCCCTCGGCACCATCTGCCCTTTCCTGTCGCCTCATTTCTGCCTCTCGTGCCAAGTCCCAGTTGGAACCCCCACTCTGCACATCAGTTCTGCAAACGGGAGCCGTTCCATCTCCGAGCCATCAAGACAAACACACAGGCGTCGACGGCCGTGTCAGTGGTCGGAAACTCGGTGAAAGTCAGTCCACGAAACCAGGTCCCAGTCGGCCCAGATCCAGCGGTCACGGCAAACGATCTTCTCCCCTCCCGCAAAAAAACGACTGAACATGCCACACATGCACCATGCCCCTCCCGTCGTCAGCTCACGCGCCCCCGTGGATCGGCTGGATCTGGTCCCAACTCTGCCCCGATCCCCAGCGTCTGTTTCTGCTGTCTGGAAGAGGGCCACCTCGTCCGGCCACGGGGGCTGCGATGCATCGACAGTCAACGGGGGGCGTCTCCAAGCTGCTCTGGATGCGTGCCGTTCGACTCGGCGACTTCCACTGCGTCGTGCTAGAACCCGGCGAATGCTTCCGGGCCACGACTAATCTAACGCTCGCCTTATGTGTCCGTACGTGCAAAAGCATAATAGCGTGCATGTCAAGCCCGCTCCCAAACAACCTTTGAATGCCGACACGTACATTGCATCCCCCACCCAACCAACCAAAAATACACCTTTGCTCTTGACTCTTGACTCTTGTCCCCGTTTCCCTTACCCATGGCACCCCCTGCTGATCCTGATTGGATCCCTCCCCAACAATACCGATACGGCACAGGGCCATCTCACCCCGGAGTCTCTCTCTCTCTCTCTCTCTCTCAACTCGCTCAACCGGCTCGACTCGCTCACTAATTAAGCCTGGTTCACACAGGCCCAGGACGAAAAGAAGTGGCTTTTCGACAGGGGAGCCTCTCACCCGCTCCACTCCCGGCACCCGGCTCGTCCTCCGCCCAAAAGCCAAACACATACAAACCGTCGACGGTGGGCCAACGCTGCTGGCTGACCTTTTGCGCCGCCGCCGTCCACACCGGACCTCCGGGTACTTTCACCTCCTTCGTACCTCTCCCACGGACGACGGGCGCGACCGGTACCTGAACCCCAATTCCACGCTTCGTGCAGCGACAGGTACCTCTGCCCTGGTGCTCCCAGCCCGCTTCTCTTCGACTCTTGCCTACCGTAAACCCATTCCACCACCGTTCTCATCCAATCCCGTCCCCCCCTCCGAACCCAGACCTAGAACGCCAGGGCAGCGGCGTGCAGACAAGGAACCAAACTCCCGCCCACCGCCGCCCATGCCCATCCCATCCCATCCCATCCCCAATCCAACCCTGGCTCTAGCCCGCATCTTCCGCTCCCAGTTCCAGGCTCAAGGGTGTGTGTGTGTGGGTGAATGCTTGTCTGTGTGTGAGAGGGTGAGGGCGGGCGTGCTATCTGTAGCGCGCAGCGTGTGAAGCTCTGTCTCTGATCTCCAATCTGTCTCCCGCCCTCCGCTTCCGCCTCTCTCGTCCCTTCTTCCGTGCGTATATCTGCCGTGCGATTCCCCCCCTCTCCCTACCTCCATCCCTCCCTCTGTCCATCGTCTCTGTAGCTTCCCATCCGTCCGTGTCTATACTCTGTGCCGTTGTGCTCTACGCCGAACAAGCTCCCAACTTTCGTCTCCCATCCCACGACTGTCCAATCTCCTCGACATCTCTCTCTTCCTCAAACCACAAACCCATCCACTTCTAGCCTGGTCGGCACTTATACCACACACACAACCGCCTCCCATCAGACTCCAACCAACCCACCACCCGTCACCATGTCGCGCATCACCGCCCCCGTCTCGAAGCTCACCCGCTCCATCAACTCGGCCGCCACGGCCAGCCGCTCCAGCGGCCTCCTCGAGTCGCACTACAACGTCAACCAGGGCGCCGTCCTGATGCCAAAGTACGCCGAGCTCCTCAAGAACCGGAGCCCCCGCGAGCACGACGTACGTCCGCTCCCCCGCCCCCAACCCTGACCAGAGAGAGGGAAACGCACGACTAACACACTCGCAGTCCGCCCGCACCCTCACAACAGCCCACCGCCCGACCCCGCAGCCGACGCGCGCCTCGGCGTCCCACCGCCAGATGCAGACCTTCTCCTCCTCGGCGTCCTCCGCGGCCCCCATCGCCTCCATGGACTTCACCACCCTGCCCATGTCCTACGAGCCCCTCCCCGCCAACGAGTTCGCCGGCATGCGTATGCCCCTCCTCCCGGACTCCTTCACCACGAAACACCAGTCGCTGTACGAGCAGGCCGCCGCCGAGGACCTCCCCCTCTCCCGGCCCGAGATCTCCGTCGTCGCCGCCCACCCCGAGAACGTCACCACCGCCGCCGCCCTGACCGAGGTCGAGGCCTTCGGCGTCGACGGCGTCGAGCTCAAGTGGGCCCACGAGAGCGAGGCCGCCGAGGCCTACCAGCCCGGCCTGAGAGACCTGTGGAAGGGCCTCGTTGACAACGTCGTCGGATCGCAGCAGAAGCCCGCCTTCTAGGCAGTTGCCGCGGTCGAGGCGACGGTTGGGCGTCCCCTCCAGGCGCGCCCCTTTTTTCCCCCCGGTCTTTTGAAAAAGAAAAAAAGGACGAGGGAGGGGCGATGATGATCATGATGTGACACTACAAAGCAAAGCGGTTGATGTTCTTACGGTTGGGCTTGCTTGGGAAGCAGTCGCAACGGGTTTTCGGTTTATTTTACATGGTTTTAATTGCTACCTGATGGCGGAAGGGGGGATGATGGGACGGATCTCCCCGAGGGAGACTGCAGAGTTGGACGGGGTACGAGAACCATTATGAATTCTACTCCTCGGGTTGGATCTTGCAAACGCAGATCCGAACAACACAACTCGTTTCGTGGACGAACACCGTGACACTTGCAAGACGTGTGATTGTGTTAAAACTTTTGATTGCCAATTTGGTATCGCCCCGTGCCTTACACTCCTTTTCGCGAGCATGATACCGCGATTCCGTATGAAAACTGCTTGTTTGTTGAGCCCTGACAGCCCCCATTTCTTTCGCTCCCCCTCGTACATTACACAGACAGTCCGGCGCGGCGGCTTTTGCTTGATATCTGCCTCGAACGCTTTGCGCACCGCCTCTCGGTACGCACCCACAGTAGCTTGATCTGAATCCCCCCCAACCGTTCCCCACGCGACCTATCCCCTGCTTCATTCACCGTTTCTTCATCGTCGGGCGAGGCTTGCACTCGTCCGCCTGCACGGGGTGCAGCATCACCTTGATGGGGTGCTGCTGAGTGTTGTGCTGGAATCCCTTGCTCCAGTCGTAGCTGATACCGTAGGCAAAGATGGATCCGTTCTTGTTGAAGGTGGTGGCCGTGATGCTGCCGCCGACGTTCGGGTACCCCTTGAGACGATGCTTCGCGTCCTTGTCCCAGAAGTGGAAGGTGCCGTCCGAGCCGGCGGTGCTGAACGTGCCGTGGACGGGGTGGAAGGAGATGTCGTTGACGGCGTAGACGTTCGTGACGTTGTTGGCGGGGGGGTCGCGGTGGCACTTGAAGGAGAAGTTGGAGCTGTGGAGCGTTAGCCGTCTGTCGCTGCGTTCGCAAGGGTCGCGTCTTGCCAAACTTACCTAGCATCCTTGTCCTCGACGTACTGGATCGCGCAACGGCCCTCGATACTGCCAATAGCAAAACCGGCGGCGTCGGTGAAGCAGCTGACGACCCTGGTCTGCCACTTGAGCGGGCTCTGGAGCGTCTTGTAGAACTTCGTCGGGTTCTTGAGGTCGACGACGTTGATGTATCGGTCGGCGGTGCCGATGACGAGCAGGTCGTTGCGCACGTCGATGGAGTAAACACGCTCCTGGCAGGTGAGCGTCGCCGCCGGCGTGGGCGACCGCATGTCCCAGTACTTGACCGTCTTGTCCCAGGAGCCCGACACGGCCATGGTGCCGTTGGCCGAGTCGAAGAAGCGAACGCACTTGACCGGCTGCTCGTGCTCGCCGATCTTGATTGTTTGCTGGGAGGCGAGGTCGCAGGCCTTGACGGCCTTGTCGGCGCCGCCGGAGAGCACTTTTGTGCCGTCCTGTCCGGGCAGAGTTAGCAAGCGCATCGTAGCAAAACGTCGGACGGTTGATGCCGTACCTTGGAGAAGTCGCAGTTCAGCACGGGGCCATCGTGTTCGTAGGCGTGCCGTCCCTCGCTCTGGCCGTTCTGTGCAATCTCGTATATCCTGACCTTCTTGTCCCAACTGGCCACTGCCAGAAAGTCGCTAGCCTGGTTCTGGGCGGGGGAGAAGGCGAGATCGGAGATGCTGTCCTCGGGAGGGTTGCTGAGCGCGATGTCCTGCTTCAGGTCGCCAACGGTATTGCTCGACGAAGACGCAGACGCGCTGCCGAACAGGCCCGACATGGTGTCGTTCGTATGTCGGTCAACCTATGTGTGGAAGAGAGGTTTTATTTCGATGCGTCCGGGGCGAGGAGAAGGTACTAGTTCGGTGTGAGGTTGCTTGGTCGGACGATTGAGCGGGAATCCGAGGTCGACGACAGCTTCAAATAGCTGCTGAAAATCGATCTTGGGGGTGAAGCTCCAGCCCAGGCAGGAAGGCAGTCGCGATGCGAAAAGTGAACGCTGCTTCCCCATTGGCTGCAAAAGCCACAAGGCTGGGTGCCTGCGTGCCTGCTACTCGTTTGCCTGGGGACCTTACCAAGCGGCAAGCACTCGCGCTTGTGAGGTCAAGCCACACCCGTACACCGGGGACCTTATGTCAGGCCCCGCTCGGTACAGCCACAGGCCGTGCCCCACCTGCGGCTCGACTTTTTCTTTATAAAAAAACTTCGAGCTTCACGTCTTCCCTCTTTCTTTCTTCTTCTCTTCAACCCCCCTCGTCCGACAAATCGCCATCGAAGCTCGCAAACAGAGACGTCTTTTTCCAAAGGCGTCTCGGTCCTCTGGACTAAGCAATGCTTTGGGAGAAAGTCCCCGGACACACGTTATTCCTCCCTTCTGGGGGGAACAAAAACGCCGCGGAAACGCGCCGCCATAGAAGCACAGCGGCTGACCTCCAAGACCTGCGCCCGGACGTAATGGCTTCTCTTGCCGCCCCGCCCCGTCGCTACATCGTTGGCATTCTACCTTTCCGAGACCCGAGTTTGCTTGTCCTGGGACCATTTGGATGAAGATATGAGTCCGCGCTTGGGATCGGGAGACTTGGTGTTCTCTGGGATGGTTGGTACCTTTGATGACGGGGTGGCCGCGCGGGGGAGGTCGCTTGCCGGGCGAATTCAAGGGTTCGTCGGAGGAGTCTTTCGTCGAGATCGACAGGTATGCGATTGCGCGCCCTTCCCCTTCACCGGGGTGGGCGTGTTACTCGATGGGGCTTATTCTTGGTGCGAGGGGGGTTCAACAAACCTGGACATTTCCTCCTGCCTGCCCGCAATGGGGTTAGACACCTACACTCTGGACTTCGTGGGAAGTCTCCTCGTCTATGATGCCCTGGACTGGCGGGAGGTCCGTCTGCATTTTTCACGTTCGATGATGATTACCAAATAGAGTCAAGCACTGAGGTGAGAGTCCTTAGGGGCCGCCATTGTGACGACAAAACATGCGTTATGGTATCTGATGAACACTTTTTATACTTTGTTTTATTCTTCCTCGTCATCAAAGTTGTTTTTTGGCTTGACCTCTCTCGCCTATCGTTCATAGAAAGAATAAGAGTAAAAATAGTAATGAAGAAACATGAACATGGTATATCTGAAGCCTTGGAAGTTGCGATTCCTGCGCCGACCCTAGACCGTCTCTCATACAACCATCCCTCTCCCAAATAACTCCATATAAATGCAGGTCATTCCAGACGTGATGCCATATATCGTCCCCGTCACATTAAGCCCCCGAGCACGACCTTGCCAATGTTGGCCACCTCCGTCTTGATGTGCGCTCTGCTGTTGTCCTCAAACTCCTTGACGACGCCCTGCACAATGATCTTCCGCACCTTGGCGTCCGCCTTCGCAAACAGCTCTGCCACCGGCGCCGTCGTGTCCCTCGGTGTGGGCACCAGGGTCAGCACCTTGGTGTAGACATCGATGAGCACCTCGCACAGCGTCGCAAACGTCTCGTAAAAGTCGGGCTCGAACGGCAGCGACGGCGTCAGCAGGTGCGTGTACACCTCGCCCGGGAGCAAGTCGTTGTCGCTCGACGCGAACGACATGACGCTGGCGCTCGCGCTCGACGAGCCCCCGATGCCGCCGTAGCTGCCGCCGCCGGCGGGGTCCGAGTCGAGAGGGTACCCGATATCGTTGGCGCCACTCGTGCTTCGCCGTGACTTTCCGCCCTGGCGCCGGAACATGGACGGCAGCCGCGCGCGCGAGAGCGAGCTTGTGGAACCGCCGCCTTCGCTGTGGAGCTGCTGGAAGGACTCGAACTCTTGGAGGAGGTTGTTGAGGCTGCGGAGGAACTCGATGGGGGTGTTGGCATAGAGGTCGACGATGGTGGGGAGGGAGAGGCCGAGCAAGAGGTAGTTTGTGGCGCGGCGAGCGAGTTTCCGCGATTCGAAGGAGGGCATGCGGGCGAGGTCGGGTTTGTCGAAGAGGATTGTGTTGAACCAGTATACTCGGCCTTCGTGTCTGTTCAGGTCCAGTCAGTCGTCAAAGACATCTCACAGGGGGGCAACGGAGGAAGGGGGGAGGGCGCATACGCCTTGCGCAGATAGTCCAGCGTCGATATCCTCTTGTTCGCCATTTCCAGCATCTGCATGTGTAACACGACGGACTCGCTCGACTGCCACATGTTCGGGTGCGTCGCAGACGTCGGCGGGGGTTGTAGCCGGTCATTGGGCGCGAGGCTCGTCGAGCCGGTCTGCGTGCGGCTGAGCATCCTGGTGAAGCTGTCGGCGGAGGCGGGGCTCTGGATGTTGTCCGTGTCGCGGGTGATCTTTGCGGCGGCGGCGAGGGCGAAGTCGGGGAGTGCGGGCGGGACGTTGCGGTCGGTGACTACGACATTGCCTCCTCCGCCGGAACTGGAGCTGTTGGCGCGGCGCTTGGAGGATTTCGAGGGGGAGCTGAAGGAGGTTTTTCGGCCGAACGAGTTCTTGCGATCCTTCAACAGGACGTTGGGGCCAGGAGGCTGTTGGAGGGGCGGCGGGAAGAAGGGCGACGGCTGCGGTGGTTGTTGGGGCTGGGACTGGGACTGCTGCAGTTGTTGTTGTTGTTGTTGTTGCTGCTGCTGCTGCTGCTGCTGCTGCTGCTGCTGCTGGTCGCCTGATGACGTGCCGGGACGAGACTTGGAGGAGGAAGAGGAGAAGAAGGAGGATGAGAAGAAGGGTGCATTGGAGGCTGCGGGTGTTGCGCCGGATCGCTGCATGTCTTTAGAATGGGCGGGGGGCCTGGAGGCTGAGCCTGGGAAAAGGCTGGCTGGATGGGTGCGGGAGCCGGAGGTGACGGGGTGGTTCGTCAGGGAGAAGGAGGGAGGAGGGGCCAGCGACCAGCAACCAGGTTCAGGAGTCCGGCGAGGGAGGGCGGCGGACGAGGGGCCGATTCGGTCGGCGCGGGTTGGTCTTGCGCAGGTCCAGTCGAGGTGCAGAGCCAAGGTCGTATCGGTCCGGAGCTGTGGGAGGTGGTGCTGCCGATGGTGCTTGGTTTCCTGCGGTCGGGTTGTCGCGGTGCGTGTGTGTGTGGTGTGTGGTCAATGGAGGGGGGTTGTTTGTCGCGCAGGACTGCAAAGGTAGAGTGACTTGCTGCTGGAACTTCCCAGGGTTGCAAAGACCGGATGGTCCTTTTTGCTATGCTCTCGCTTGAATCCTCCGTCGCTTGCGGGTGGCGCTTCCCCCCTTGCTTGGCACTATGACTTGCTTGCTCTGCTTCGTCTGCTCGCTCTCCGGTTGGTCGCTTCGACGTCGCGAGGCCACTTTTCTTGCCAGGTTTCTGCTGACGAAAGCCGTGCTGCGATGCAGGGCGGGAATAGACTCGGCGCTCGCAACAGCAGAAGTTCCTTCGTTCGTTCGACGGCGGCGAGAGGAGGAGCGTAAGATTAGCGCAGGGCCCCTTGGTGCTGCACTTGACGCAGAATGCGATTCGGACAGATTGGGGCTAGTAGCGACAGCCTGCAGGTCGACAAGTCGAGTTTAATGAAGAATGGAGTCGGGGGCGCACCGGGTCGCTTCTTCGAGAGTCCTGACGGGCCTGTGACGGTGCGTGATGCAGGAGGACGGCTGGGATGGGCCGTCGGGCGGGAGTTGCTGTATTGTTTGTGTTTGTTTTGTTGTTGTTGCTCCGATGGTACGAAAAGTGGATGAGCACAGCTGGGATCTGGTCCTTGGGTGGGATTCCGGGTCGCAGAGATGAAAGTTTGAACGTGGGTTCGGCTGGACTGGGGGGGGAGGGCCTCTGGGCCAGAGAAGGGATGTCGTGCGTTTTATTTCTTCCTCCCTTGATTGCGGGAGTTGGGCGATGTGGTTTGTCTGCGATGGTACTGCTCAACGGATGGAAGACTGCCTGTTGCGCGCGAGAGAGAGGACAGAGAGAGAGAGGGAGAGGGAGACAATGAACAGGGTAGCAATGTATTGATTTGTCCGTTCGCAGCCGTGTCTTTGTACGTATGACGGCCTCGGCAGTCGTCAATCTGGAGGGGAACGGAACGCAATCGGGGGGGTTTTCTGAGACCCTGGCGGGGCTCGGAGCTTTTTAAAGGTGGTCGAGTCGCCGGAGCCGTGGCTGGGGGGGCAGTGGACATGAAAAAGGGAGATGATGGAAAGAAAAGAAAAAGAACTCGAGAAGAAAACCCAGCAAACTGGGCCAGAATCACAGCAACAAACAACAGCTCCGATTTAGCATGCGGCAGGCGACGGGAAGGGCGAGGTCTAACCGCCCCTCGACATCAGATCCTTCAACACCCAATTGACTCGGTCGACCCGGTCCACCGTCCAAGCCCAGCTGCGTTCATCCCTGCGGTCCGGCCATGTTGTTCGCGACTGATCACCGTTCACGACCGCGAGCTGGCCGGTGGGTGTTGTGCCGGTGTTTCCCCAAGTCGAGGGGCGCCTCCATTCCGGACATCTGCACGAGAGGCGAAGGCGAGGCCACTCGGCCGAGGCCGTGAGATGCTGAGAGTTTGGGGGGGGGGGGGGGGGGGATGACTACAGCTTCAGCGAAAACGCCCATACCAGGCAGCTCGGCGGAATGTGCTGCGAACGGGAGCTGGTCGAACCGCACGCCACATTCCTCGCTTGAGGCGGGCTTTTCGACCCTCGTTCGCGCGTCCAAGTTACACGTTCGAGGCAAAAGCACCGGCAGCTTGCAAGCCACTCCATTGTCTCGATATCCGCCCGCGGGGGAACACCCAACCCGGTGGCTGGCAGAGCGGTCCCGTCTCGGAACATCCAGAGCATTCCCCGAAAGCCGCGTTAAGCTTCCCCCCCTGCCATTCCGGCGCTCCTTCGCTCCCATTCGCACTGCTAAATAAGTCTGATTCCATCGTGAAACCCCTTCCCCTCTTCACCAAGCACACCCAAAGCGCGCCTGTCCCGCTCCTGCACCACATCCGTGGGACATCAACACAACAACGCAGCAACACCAATGAGCTCAGTGCTCCCCGACAACTACATGGTACCATCCTCCGTGGCCGAGGAGAACATCTGCCCCTCCAAGTGGCCACGCACAAGCACCCGCACATACTCTGTCCCTCCCCCGGGTCAGAAGAAAAGCCCCGAATGACGGCCAAGTGTCCAAAGCGCAGTGCTACGACGTCGGGGCAGAGCACGAGCCCTTCCCTGGTCCTTCTTGCGTCACCCGCCGGCCTCTTCCCTCTTCTCCGCAAAGACCCTGAAACATTCCAGAAGCTCGAAGCCCACGTGGAACAGACGCCCGGCGAGGAATGCCGGCCCCTTCACGTCGTTCCGGGCCACGCGACTGACCGAGTTCTTGACCCAAAGCCACGTCGCCACCGTCGTCAACAAGCGCCCTTTCTGACACGACCCGGCCAACTAGCACGAAGCACTGATCGCACCAAGCGCCATCTGTTTGATGAGATGGAAGGCGAGCCCGACGTCGATCAGCCGCTCCGCGCACCAGACATCCCTTGCTTCAAGTGGCCCGGCCGTCGCTTTGGATGAATCGGGGGGTACTGATTCGAATGTGTTCTACGAGGTCAGCCGGCTGCTTCAGATGGGACTTGGCAGCGACTCTTTCAGGTTCGAGGCGCAACGGACTGGCTCGGCATCACACTTCTATTGTTACTATTGATTTGGTATTACATTACGGCCATCAGGCCTATATTTTCCAAGTTCACGACGACGTGTGTCCATCCTCTTTACCCAGCCACAAACGTGGCCGCCGGGAGCAACGCCGACGTAGCCGTCGCGCAGACACAGCCCTGGCCGGCGATGCTGGTAACCGGCGGGGCGTTGCAGGTCGAGTACGGCTCGTGCGCCGCAAACGTCGGCTCCGGTTGCGGCTCGATGACCTCGGCCTTGACGAAGACGGGGATGATCTGGCCCGTCGACAGGCGGAAGGCGCGGTGGTTCAGCGACGCCAGGAGCTTGGTGATTTGGCCCGAGTGGGCCGTGATGCTGAGCCACGTCTTGTCGTCGGTGCGGAAGACGTCGTCGAGGACCTCCTTGGACCGCGCCGCCTGCGCGTCGCTCGTCTCGCTCTCGTTGCGGCGCCAGAGCTCGTCGTACTCGGTGAAGCCGGCCTCGAACTCGAAGAAGGGGAACGTCTCCTCGATGTACGTCTTGTTGGACCGCCAGTTGCACGTGTGCACCGTCATGCCCTCGCGGAAGCCCTCCTTGACGATCGGGACGAAGGCCTTGTCGGCGGGCACCTCGATGTCGCCAAAGGTGATGTTGGCGGTGTAGCCGCAGCGGATCAGGGGGCTGGTGTAGTACGACTCGAAGTAGGGCATGTTCTGGGTCGCGTAGCGGTCCTTGAAGTAGGCGTTGGCCTTGTAGGCCTCGGCCTCGCCCGCCGGCGTCAGGAGGGGGTCGGCCCAGCGCGCGGTGCTGTTGCCGTCTTGCTCGGCCCAGTAGCACTGAGTCGCGTTAGCCGGTGCGCAGGTTATCCGGGTGTCCGGCGCAATCTTACGTTCCAGGCGGGGGTGCCGTAGAATGACTCGGCGGCGTTGTGCCAACCCTCACCGTGGCGGCCCATGAACAGCAGCTTGTACTGGACGCTGTCGCTCTTGCGGCAGCCCGAGTTCAGGTACTGAACCCAGTGCTCGAACCGCTGCCATTGCGTCTTGACGCCCTCGGGGTCGAAGTGCTTGTCGGTCGGGTACGTCCTGTCAATCAGGCCAAAGTTGACCGTCGCCTACCGGGTGGGTTAGTGAGCGTCGCCTCATTCCAATGCGGCAAAGGTGGACCAACATAGTCAAAGCCAGTCGGGTTGGTGTTGTTGTCGTCCTGCAAGAAGTAGCCAGGAACAGACGTGTACTTGATGTCCTTTCCCTCGGCCTGAGGCCAGGCGGCGAGCGCAGCAGGCGCGAGAGCGAGGACGGTGGTAAGCACGAGACCCTTCATCTTTGCTGGAAAGCGATCGTCGACGGGATGCGCGAGAGGGACTGGATCTGGGGAGAGAGCTACATTGCAGCGTCGTATGCGGGGGACAGAGCTCTGGATAAATACCACCGAGGTCGACGATCCCCGCTCCAGGACCCCCGTTGTTTTTTCACCACCATTGACGCGCCATGCCGGACCAATATGCCTAGATTGATTATCGGCGAGGCTCGAAGTCGAGATGTCGTCCGAAAAATTGGTACCCGGGGACTTGGAAAGGTGTGCTGGACGACGGTGATCCCTGGCGGCGACCAATGGCTGGGCAACCTGACGTGCACGTGGGCGCTTTTTTGATGGTCGGCTTCCGTGTTCCTGACAGCGGATGGGACCCAACCACGTTTTCCTTCGGTCGTCCCCGAGTGCTCTGTCGTCAATTTTGATGGAGGCAGCCAAGAGGTCGAAAGAGGCTCATCTAGGGGAAATATCGATATTACTGGGGAGCCGTCCGCTTAGGGTCGAGAATCCTCGGTGAAGATACCGTTCGAAGCACTTGCTTCGGTCTGGGCGCACCGCCTCGCGCGTCGCCCACCTCCGTCGGCATGGCCCAGTGATGAGAACCATGAGCAGATAAAGTCAGGAAACTCCCGGGAGAAATAAAAAAAAAGCCTCCTGATAAATCAGCTGACAAGGGTTCGCGGCAGAGGCGCGTACCATGAAGCCGGTCAGGCACATGTGCCAATGCAACCCGTCCGATGTTCCTCCGTTTTTTTTTTGTTGGGATGAATTGACAGGCGCCGAAGGGTGAACGGTGAACATGTGAAGGGACGCTGGGCCAATTCAGTGCCGCAACGTCAGTGGGGGAGACAGAAGGAAGGACCCCGTGGGCGCCGTTGCGTGGCCGGTCCGGCCGCTGGGAGCTCGGGTGGGTCTCGGCTATCGCAGTGGCGCTGGAACCTCGCCAATCACGCGGCGCCGCTACGGGGGCGGGACATCGCGAGCCACCACCAGCTCACACTCATGCTGTTGCGCACTCACTGCTCCCTCATGTGAAATCCGCCAGTCGGTGAAACGGTCGGAATCTCGTCCGCCTTGACTGACGCAACATCGACAGCCTACTTTTACCAGCCGGGAGCCCCATCTTATCCAGTCAACACCCCCAGGACCTCCAGCAACCGACTCCTCATACGTTATCCACCATGGTGAACTCCGACCCTGAACATCCCCCCGGCGAGCCCGCCCCTGAGATTCTGGAGGACCGCATCTGGATCGATGGCTGCTTCGACTTTTTCCACCACGGTGAGCTACTGGAGCCGCGGCGAATCGGTCCCAGGGCCAGTCTTGCTGATTGTCGTAGGCCATGCCGGAGCCATTGTGCAAGCCCGCCAGCTGGGCAGCGAGCTGTACATCGGCGTCCACTCGGACGAGGCCATCCTTGAGAACAAGGGCCCGACAGTCATGAACCTGCAAGAGCGGTAGGTCTCCCGAGCCCAGACGTCGCACCATGTCACTCACATCATCATCATCAGCCTGGCCGCCGTCGATGCCTGCCGCTGGGTCACAAAGTCCATCGGCCGGGCCCCCTATGTCACGCAGCTCGAATGGATCAGCCACTACGGCTGCAAGTACGTCGTGCACGGCGACGACATCACCTCGGACGCCGACGGCTACGACTGCTACCGCTTCGTCAAGGAGGCCGGCCGCTTCAAGGTCGTCAAGCGCACCCCGAGCATCTCCACCACCGACCTCGTCGGCCGCATGCTCCTGTGCACAAAGACCCACTTCATCAAGTCCCTCGAGAACCAACTGGCCGGCGAGGAAGGCCAGGGCACCTCCGAGGCCGAGATCAAGGCCGAGGCCAGGGCCATGACGGAGCGCATGAAGCTCTACGCCACCGACGAGACGGGCAAGAACCCCGGCGTCGAGGTGTGGTTCTGGTCCGCGTCCGGGGAGGCCAAGACCGAGGCCGTGGTTGAGGAGAAGGGCGACTTTAGACGGTTCCTGCCCGGCAGGGGCCCGAAGCCCGGCCAGCGCGTCGTCTACGTCGACGGCGGCTTCGACCTGTTCTCGAGCGGACACATAGAGTTCCTCCGACGGGTGGTCGAGGCCGAGGAGGAGCTGGCCCGCAAGGAGGGGTGGTACTCGGAGCAGGCCGTCAACGAGCGCGTCGGCAAGGGCGGCGACTACCCGCCCGCGTACGTCGTGGCCGGCATCCACTCCGACGAGGAGATCAACCACTGGAAGGGCATCAACTACCCCATCATGAACATTTACGAGCGTGGGCTGTGCGTGCTGCAGTGCAGAGTAAGCATCGACGCCCCCCTCCCTCCCCACCACATACCCGTGCCGGGTGCCGTGCTAACAACCACAGCACGTCAACGCCGTCGTCTTCGGCGCGCCCTTCTCGCCGACCAAGGCCTACCTCACGGCGCTGCCGTGGGGCACCCCGGACGCCGTGTACCACGGCCCCACGGCCTTCATGCCGCTGACGTACGACCCGTACACGGGGCCCAAGGAGATGGGCATCATGCGGGAGGTGGGCGAGCACGAGTTCGCCGGCGTCAACGCCGGCACCATCGTGCAGCGCATCATGAAGAGCCGCGACATGTACGAGGAGCGGCAGCGCAAGAAGGGCATCAAGGCCGAGGGGGAGACGGCGGCGCGCGACCGCGAGGTGTTGGAGGAGGAGCAGGCGAAGCGGGAGGCCGAGAGGGCGCGCAAGTGAGGATGAGGGGGGTGCGGCTTCGTGTTCATTCGGGTTGCGGGATTGGCCGCATTATCAAGTTGCGTGGCGATTAGCATGTTTAATTGGATACCTTGTGAGCATACCTCACGACTGGAGGGCGAGGGGTGGCCTTCAACAGGTCGAGGGCCAAGCGAAGGAGAAACACCATCATCAGACGACACCTCGGGAATCAGAGTAACAACATAACTCCATCTTGTCTGCTAGCTTCTGCGTGTCAAGGCTTGGCATGCCGTGCCCGTGTATGTGTCTCAGAACAGTGAACACAGCCATCGTGTCCCAGTGTAATCGCAGACCGCTTCCAACGGGGGATGGGCATAGAAGGCGAGAATGCCAATCCAGGTTTGGCGGTTACAAATGCGGTGTCAGAATGCCTGGTGTCAAGCCACGCACAAGGACCCCGCCATTTCATGTCAAGTGATCAGGTCAGCGAACGGTCTGTCGCGCCCCCTCGGGTTGGCCAGTGCAAGCGCGTAGAGAAACACAACGGTGTGTCCCTCTCCTAAAGTACCTGAAGCGGTATGCAATGAGAGGACAGCAGCCACCGGGTTTGCAGCTGCTGCGACTTTGCAGCTTAAAGACATTGACACGTGGTGCAGCCCGATAGAGGCTTTCAAATTGGAGGAGAACCCCGCAGAAGGCTGGCCATCAACATTCCTTTTCCGACATGGTCCGGTGTCCCGTTTTTACATCTGCCCAGCGTCCGGAGCCAACCCGCCGAGGGAAAGCCGGAAGGCGCAGGCATCCGAGGCCGGGCGGGCGGGCCTGGAAGGTCAGAGACGGCCTCCGGGCTATTTTCAAAGACGCTCGGTTGCATCCCGATGTTGACTCCTTTGTGCGTTTCTGAGGGGTCTTCCGCATGAGAACGGAGCGTGGTTTTGTCATTGCCCATTTTCGTTATGTCAGCAGGGATAGAGAACGGTGGTTCAAAGATATCCGGGCGGCCGACCGATGGGGTCCGCCAAGGTTTGGCCGTGAAGTTTCTCGCAATGGTCCTATCACAGACCTACGGGATGTCTTCACATGAGGTGCTTTTCAGAACCCCGGAAAGCATTCCTAGCTTCTGTGTAATGGGACGATCCAGCCAGCTTCCCACTCTGGGAGTTGAAGTTTGATCCCTAGTTGATGAGAAGCCGTGTTCAATGTAAGTTGAGGATCGTCTGCCGTTTCATTGCCTTGACTCGTTATACATCAATTCAAACCGTGTTCTTACTTTATTTAAATCGGCCCTTCTTGCCCAGAGATGATTATCGTTACTGCTGCCGGAGACACGGGGAGCCTTCACCGCATGTTCGCAGAGGAGCTTACATCGCAGGAGAGCACCGCAGCCGGAGCCTGGGGTGGTTGCCATAAGCATGAAGGGACGTTGAAGTCGTCATTTGCAAAGCCAAGAGACTCGTACCAAACCTGAGAACTGATGCGCATCGGGAGGTGGAGAGGTCTTGGGGCATCCCACCCTGGACTCGAAGTTCCCAGTTCCCAGATACCAAGGTCTTTGGCTGCTGGCGAGCCTTTGGAAAGCGAGTGGAGGGGCCAGCGAAACAAGACCAAGATGGGTGCATTTCAGAAACATGACCATGTCCCCGCATGCCCATGATGAGCCTGCGATTATAAACCAATATCAAACTGGCGGGCGTGTTGTTCACTAGGCGTAAGCCGGGCAGAAGGGGGAGCAGCGTCGCCAAGGCAAGACGAAGTCTTGATCTCGATCAAGACTGGAAGGACATGCAAAGGGGGGCACCCGCCGCACGCCGTGGAAAGGGATCCGTGCCTCCGGCGCACAAAGCCTGCATGCATTGCATGCAGGCCCATCGAGGGTTGTAGGGGCTGACGGCATGCAGAGTTGCGGTCCACAGGTACAGTGGTAGGAGACGACACAGCACCTGCCCCAATGGTTACGCTCGGCACCTTCTCGAATCTTAGCTGCGCCAGCCGATCCAATGTCGGAGGGAGAATCTGTTGGAGAGGCGATGGGGGAAGGAGGGATGGAGAGGAATGCCGTTGGGGTGCGACCTACCTGGCCATTGGGACGCCGCTAAGGCCGGTTCGGTTGTGCTGGTGGTTGTTTCCTTCCTTCCTCCTTCCTTCCTGTGCGTGAGCCGTGGTCACTTGGTTCTCGGGTCTCTCCTCCCCCACGTCATCGCCTAGACTCGGCTACCGTCGGGAGGGGTAGCCATGGGATCCCGAGCGAGGAAGGAAGGAGATAGCGATAACGCCTGCCTTCCATTCCGCCCTTTGTCACTCGTGCGGAGTGGAAACGGATCTTGCATCTTTTTGGCGGGGCAAGCCTGTTCAAGGTTCCGCGTTGTCGCAGTCACACACACCTCGCCGTCTCGCGCGGGTTGTCGCAGCGTCTCTCTGGTCATCCTCTGCCATTTGCTGCATGCCGACGCCCTTGGATCCTTGCCCACACGGCTTCAGCCATGGATTCTGCGCCCGCTAGCCGCGAGCGACAGCGAGGAGGCGCCCCATCTCCCGGAGACGCAACGCAATCAACCACATCAACTTCAGCCGACAACGCCTCCATTGACTCAATCACCCGCGTCGACACCCTGTCGACATGTCGATGGAAAGGGCAAAAGGGCGTGCTTGACAGAGCGATGTCGGACCTCTTCGCATTTCGTCCCTGACGACGGGCTTTTCGGTGACATCGCCTGCTACTCCCGACACGCATTGTCGAATGAGAGGCATCGATACCTCAGTTCAAGTACAGCCTGTTGGCCTTCGGTCTTCCTACGCTTGATGCAACCCCCGTCGGCTTCGGACCGCGCGCACCAAAGCCGCAATGGGGCACAAGAACGTCGACCGACTGGAGCCGTGCCCGGCCGACGGCTTGTGGTGGGACAACCCACGCTGCGACGCTGCCACGCTGCGCGTTTGCCATGCCGTGTGTGCCCATGTACCTGACGCTCCATTGACTAATCCCCGACGAATGGGCGGCCGCGGCTTGACCTCTTGTTTCGTCACAGATTTGATTTTTTTTTTTTTTCCGTAGTGCGCTTGCTGGGCTTCAGACGCAGATGCAGCGTATTACCATCGCGAGTTGGGATGGCCCCGCCCGGCTCTAGCGGGTAGCTGTGGGATCGACGTCTTCTTTTGGGTCGGTCTGCTTCTCTGTAGTTTTTTTCTGTCCTTCTCTCTTCCGCCATCATCCTCGGCACGCCTCTGCCTTATCTCGGAAGAGTGGCCCGTCCGAGGTGGGTGGTGGGGACACTGGAGGAAGAAAATTCCTGTCTTCGATCCAGGAATGGACGTCGATTCGATCATGACCGAAGCACCGGCAGAGTAGGAGCTGAGAGATGAGATGAGATGTGAGAGAAATTTCCATCCCAACTCTGCTGCCACGCCGCTTCAGAAGTGCTCACGCGGTGACGGATCCCCGGCCGGGATCCACTCTCCAAGTACTCGGGCTCGGCAGTGGCATTCCACAATCATCGATGCCCTCTTGACATTGGACTCAACGGCACGCATTCCTGCCTCCCTCAAAGTGTCAGCTGGGCACAACGGAAAGACGATGAACCAAATTCCAGTCAGATCGCGGCATTTGGCCACTTTACCGAATGCGGAACCCCTGGACAGGCAACGGCATACAAACTATGTCCGAAAAGCCATGTAGCGTACCGGCCGGTTTGGCTTGAAAATCGACCATGACCGGGAAGGACATGGATCATTTCCTGAGCCCCGTTGGCGTCTGTCCGTCTGTTGGTCTCCCATTTTTCCTTATTTCCCCCCCTTTGCTTCCCCCCCTTCCTTACACGCATCTGGGCTGGCTAGTTGCCAGCCCAGCAACCAAACCAAGACCAGACGGTCTGGTGCATTTTCCCCGGTCGTCTTGTTCCTTTCCCCTTCGTGCTCCATCCACAAGCATCCATACTCCATGCACTGCACAGGCCAGATTCTCCATGATGTTCCCTGCTATCTGAAAACGTCCTTTCCAAGACCGGACCCGCCGCCCCTCTGCATTGGCCATTGAGTCACCTGCTCCATCTGTCACTAGAACCTTGAGCCAAGACAAGCGTGACAAGCCGTTGTACTTAAGCTCTCGCCTTCACTCCTACAACTGACCCCGTGGCTTTGTCCTCCTCCTCTTCCCCATCTTAAGCCGAACATCGCCCACCCTTCGTCTTCTTTTTCACACAACCATCTGTCTGGGTGTCCCCTCTAACAACTCGTGCTACTTGTCACTTCGCCTAGCTGACCATCCAGCGATCCCTCCCGCTCCTCCATCTGAGATATCCAAGACATATCTCCCTCCCATCGGCGCAGTCGCACACCACCACCCCAACCAACTCTAAAAGCACCGCAATGGCTCCCGGCACCATTTCCCCTGGCCTGCACCATGGCAACCAGGACATCGACCTGACTTCCTCTGCCATTGAGCACAAGCTCGAGGCCATCCCCAATGGCAAGGGCACCAATGGTGCTGCCAACGGCAAGCCCGTGTATCAAGAACTTGACGCTTCAAAGCTCATTTACAACCGCACCAAGAACCCCCGCGAAGTCCCCGCTCTCGACAGCGCCAACGCCGGCTCCGAGACCATCGCCACCGACCACATGATCGCCGCAACCTGGAAAGCCGGCGCCGGCTGGTCCACCCCGGAGCTCAAGCCCTATGGCCCCATTTCTCTCATGCCCACCGCCTCCGTCCTGCACTACGCCACCGAGTGCTTCGAGGGCCTCAAGGTCTTCCGCGGCTTCGACGGCGCCCTCCGTCTCTTCCGCCCCGACCGCAACTGCGAGCGCATGCTCATGTCCTCCACCCGCATCGCCCTGCCCGGTTTCCCTCCCGCCGAACTCGAGAAGCTCCTCATTGCCCTCATGGCCGTCGACGGCCCCAAGTGGCTCCCCCGCGACCGACCCGGCTCGTTCCTCTACCTCCGTCCCACCATGATCGGAACTCAGCCCCAGCTCGGCGTCCAGGCCCCCTCTGAGGCCATGCTCTACATCATCTGCACTTTCATGCCCGTCATGGACTCTCCCGCCGGTGGTATGAAGCTCCACACGAGCCCTGAGGATATGGTCCGCGCCTGGGTTGGTGGTTTTGGTTACGCCAAGGTCGGTGCCAACTACGGCCCGTCTCTACTCGCCACCGTTGAGGCCCGCAGCCGTGGTTTCGGTCAGATCCTTTGGCTGTACGGAAAGGAGCAGTACTGCACCGAGGCTGGCGCCAGTAACTTCTTCATTGTGTGGAAGAACAAGGAGACCGGCAAGACGGAGATCATCACTGCTCCTCTCGACGACCGTTTGATTCTGGACGGTGTTACCAGACGTAGTGTCTTGCAGCTTGCCCGCGAGCGTCTCGGCGGTGACGTCGACGTCGTTGAGCGCAGGTACACCATCGACGAGGTTATTGAGGCCTCTGACGAGGGCCGTATTGTCGAGTCTTTTGCGGCTGGCACTGCTGTATGTCTCTACATTCCATTCTGGTTATTTCCCACGGCTGACTAACTTGTGAATAGTTCTTCATCTGCCCCATCTCCCTCATCCACCACCGCGGCAAAGACGTCAACTTGGGTATGGGCAACGACGGCCAGGGCGGCAAGTACACTCTCCAGATCAAGAAGTGGATGAAGGACATCATGTACGGCGGCGAGCAGCACGAGTGGGGTGTTGTTGTCCAGGAGGAGCAGTAGACGTTTCTTGCGCAAAAAATAGAGGAAAGAGAAGATGAGAAGGGATATGCGCCTCAAACCGAGGTGGTCGAACGGTTACGAGACAAGGTCATGGCTGGGGCGTTGGATGGCATTTTGCACCTCAAAACGGAGTTTTGAACTGGGATTTATACAAAATACGCGGTGCATTGGTCTGGTACACCTAGATCATTGCCTCAGCATCAGCAATTCACATCACTAATATGAGTTTCGGAGGCCCGACACAGTGCACTCAAAGGCTCTGAACCTCTAGACGATGTCGAAATTGGCATGATGAAAAAGTCTTGGGATTTCCAATTCAGTGGTACTGACCTTGAGATATGCCATGCTTTATCATGGGGCATCTGACGACTCGTCATTTGTAGCCCTCCATGCCCGTATCGATCAGCTAACCTTTCCATTGCCTGTGATACTTTCCTGGAACCCAAGGTTCCCCACGCCGCTCATCGCCCCTCTCATATCGAAATAAGGCGAGGGGCCGGTCGATGCTACACCCGGGGGTTGGGTTTGGCGGGGGGTGTTTGTCAAACTGTAATCATGGTGCGAGAAGAAATTCTCGGAACACATCTCCGCCGTACCCACGTACAACCTTGGGCAGGGCGAACCGGAAGATGAGACGGAAGCCAAGAAGGGAGAATTGAGCTGGCGTTCATTTACTACCTACTATGTAGCCAGCTGATCCCGCAGAGGGCATGAAGACTACTTGGCATGGCGGCCTTCTAGCCGTTTCTATTGGTTGCGTGGTCTCTCGCAGAGCATCACGACCAGAGCTCCCCGTACCAACCCTTTTCCAACGTTCAAACAGCGAAGTCAAATGTCCACGGCGTAAACTCCGCCGTATTTGGAACGTCGTTTCCATCCACTTTCGCCGAGGTTGTGTTTCTTCCAGCCAACACTCTCAACGCTGGTGTTTTTGGGACGATCGGGTACTGTGGAGTGTTTCGCCAGGGCATCCGCGAGAGTATCGGAGGAAACGCGCGCCTTGTTAAGTTCCTTGACGGCGGTAGTCGACATGCGGACGAAGGTTGCTTGGAGTATTCGTAAAGGAAATGGGCCACCTGCATACGATGTATGTCATGAGTAGTTTGTACGGGCATGCCAAAAGGGCATGGGCGCTTGGTGTTTTGCAAAAGTATGATGTTGTCTCGCCTGGGCATATCTTAAAGACGTGTGTACTCCTGTGCTGATTACCCTTGAAGTAGCACAAGCCTCTGAGAGGAGTCCATTCCACAGCAGGACGAAGGGCTCACGAGTAGAAGACATTACTGCCGTCTGCTATGAAACGCAATCTCTTCCCAGACCCACACAGAGCCATCATAACATCTGTAACGCATAGCCTCTTATGGTATACTTGACGCCTACGGTTCGTACCATTCCGCCTGGACTCAATGACTCGACACTACCCGGTTGGACTATTCAATCGAAACAGGCCTTGCGGACTGCCCGGCTATAGACAAGACCGACGAAGAGTGATAATGGAAGGGATTCTGGTTTCTCCATCATGTGCTTGCGAACCAAGTGGTACCAGCGTCACGGAAGTAATCGTCGAAGTTCACCAGCCCGGAAACGGGTTGAGATGCCATGTCTTTGACGAACTGGACTAAGAAACATGGGCAGATTACAATGACTCGGTCATAGTCGAAACTCCGGCTTTCTCCTCTTTGATCTCCCTCACCAATGGCTGGCAGCAATGAATGGCAGTTGCCTATGTTTCCGTAATACTCACCTCCGGCACCCCTTTATATGAAATGTATTGAGCATGTCAGCCGCAGAACAAAGTCCTGTCCTGCCCGGCGACACGAAATGCAACTAACAAGCACCGACGGACCCCGGGCCTTTTATTCTGCTGGACAAGCTGCCTAGATGGATAAGAAAGGGCAGAACTTTGTACATGGCGTCGGCTAGGACACGTTCATCAAGCCCGATCGTTTTATGGGAAACGGCATACTCCTTGGCATTGGGTTCTAGCGGGTTATTCCGTCATCAAAAAGTGGCCGGTCCAATATCAAGCCATCAGGTTTGACGAGGACAGGGATAATTGTGAAAGGTAGATTGGATAGGCCAACTACCGGAGCCTTCGGGGATGGTTTGCAACCAGTTGAAATGTCTGCCGTGGATACACGGCGATTGCAAGGCCGCAACAGCGTTGACGGGCACACTGGTTAGCGTTGCTTTTCATCAGATTTTTACTATCTCGGGCCTTACTAGCCACTGCCAGTTTCCATGGCTCAAATGCAAGTTAGTGGGGGCGCGAGACAAATTAGAGCATGTAATAATAAACTTTATTATCTAAGGAGCCCAGTAAGCCGGTCTGCATGATGCCCTTTTAAAGAGTTGATGGCCAGTAGAGAACTCTAATACAGACTCAGACAATGAATGGCGTAGAACGTGATGCAGTCTGTCTTGACAGCTAGGATCTCAGAAGTGAAAATTAGTCAGATCTAACCGATTGTCTGTGGCGACAGACCAGCCAGTAGCCATCTTGTAGATGGCAAGACAGTAATACTATGCGGCTTTCTCTGGCTAGGAAGGAGTCTTTATGTCTGGAAGAAGTAACTTGCGATGTTAACAGTGTAACTGTACGTTTACAACCCTGTGTCGTCTTGCCAGAACCCTCTGCTATAAATTAGGGACTTGGTAATGATGTCTCCGAAAGCACTAGCACTGCTTTCTACAAGTCCCGACATAGGTTTGATGGACATGGGTATGTAGGTAAACCAAACTTGGTTGTTGCATCTTTGCTGGCTGCTCTAAATACACGCATGCGTCACGATTGCAGCTGTAGTCTGACGGCATGACACCAGCGGAGGGAATTAGAAGACCCCGCCGCTTCATCATGAAATACCAACACCATGCCCCTCATCATCCATTCACCAACACATTTAGCCACCGTTACCTCCGTCGTCGCACTGTCGCTTTCCAAACCCGCCAGAGATGATTTCGGGCGGGAACTGGGCGTTTTGACGGTCAATCACATCGGCGGCGTCGTACTTTTTCGTCTCCGCGTCGATGAGGCTGCCGACGGGTAGGATCTCGGTCTCGCTGCCGAACCTGAAGAACGTGCCAGCGGGTTGCTTGCCGTCACAATTCGTGTCGGCGACGACTTCGTTGTTCGCGCTGGAGCAGAAGACCTTGGCCTCCGTGGTGCGCGCTGCGAGGAAGGCGATGGCCGCGGCTTGGAGGCCTGGCAAGGCGATGTGTTGGCTCTTCATGGTCGTTGTGGATGGGCCGTACCAAGCCAAGAGTTGGAAAAACCGACTGTAAGTGGGGTGAAGTGGTGATAGTCGCGGTGAATATTTAGGGTTGATAAAAGAGTGAAAGGCGTTTGTAGGTAGCCTCGTAGCTGAAATAGTTGGTGAATGAGCGAATGAGTGAATGAGTGTATGAGTTGGGACATCACAATTGAACGCTGGGATTCACTGTTACTTATAACATAGGGTGTTATTAATCGGTAGACTTACAATATACTGAGATAAATGTAAGAAGAGTGTCTGATTACTCATAGAACTGAGATGTCTGAAGGCTGATCTGCGCTATCTTGAAGCAAAGGTAATCAATTTTACTTTGAGTAGAGGAATGCTGCTCAATGCTGACTCGATCTCGCTTTCGCAGCAGATGGGGCACAGAGTTGGCCACAGTTGACTCGCAATTGTAGTTAATGATCATCACATAGCCCCTATTGGAGTTCTCATCGAGCGGAATGTTCGGGGCCCGCCAAGACCTCCGGCGGTATCCCACGAGACACACACCATTTGCATTGATTGCGGTCGGGCAGACCGAACAGGCGAGAACGGACACAAGAACAAATTTCTGATCCGGCTGCACAAGGCCCCCCGCGCGGCTTGACGCCGTTACGTCCCATATGTCGGTCATCGCCGGCGGCCTGACAGGGGCAGCCCGGCGTCATACTGAAGGTTCTTCCCAGAATGGCAGCTTTCTGCATGATCATTGGCACGACTCAGAACGGGAAGATCGTCATTTGGGATCATGCTTAATTAACTCAAAGGCGGTGCTCTATTTCGGAATCCTTTACGGTCACCACATCAAGTTGATTGTTGACAATCCTAGCTGGTATCAGTAAACTTTATACGCGCATACGACCTTTTCGGGTTGCGATCACACCGTCGAGTAATCTAACAAATGAAGAGACTACTTATTGATGCCATACGCTCCTCAACATTAGTTGATGTTGTTTACACAACCGGAGCGTCTTACCAAAGTCAATCATTTCGTCGTTTCCTCACATTCTTTTGTCTTTTGTCTCGCATTTCCCCCCCCACCATAACAAGAGGTTTGACTTGAGAGCAAACATCGTTCCACAGTGGGTAACCAATATACAACTTTGGAAAATACGTTACTGACGTTTCCAGATGCGCTTATCCTCCACCCTCTCGACTGCGGCCCTCGCTGTATCGGCTCTCGCAGCCGACTGCCCCGAAATAACCCCCAGCGGAGATGCCATCACCGGTTTTAGGTTCCAGGGCGACTGCGATACGTGGAAGTGGTGGTCTCGCGACAAGGGCACTGCCGTCGACCTCCAGCCAGACTGTCAACTGAGACAGACTTGGCCGAACCCGACTCCCGTGCAATACGTCTGCATCAAACCTAATTCGGGGGCTAACAAATGTTTCGGAGCGCCTGGCGCTGGTGTCGGCTCGTGCACCATTCCGCCTAGCCACTGTGCGAGTATCAACAACATGTGGGGTTGGGGGGCGTAGCATAGAGGCGTCACAGATTAGAAACAGACCAGAACGTTAGGTAGCTTGAATCTTTGAACATATCCGATGCGCGCTTTCATTGCGCCATCCATTTGCTGTTTTTGATGCCTCTTCGTTGCTTGCAGTCCGCTTGAGATAGTCTCGCCAATGCCCCTCTTGACCCCAGTCCTGTTACACTTAGCTAGCACAGCCTCTTCATCCATAGCAGATAAGATGTTTCGCAGATAAAGGTATGGGCAATCACCATCCTTGACAACCATAGCTCTTAAGATCGATGACATGTCTTAAACCTTCCCTGCACCTTTCATCCCACGTTAGTCAACCCGCGTACGAGGATGTTGGGAGATGTCCATGATACGTCCAGCTAACGCCACAGAAGGGACGTTCGAAAAGAAGGTCCCGCACAGAGGCTTGTTATTGTCAAGAGTGATAATTTTCCTCCAAAGCCGCGAAGTTAGACTTGCAAGCTTTATTGAAGAGGGCTCGAACAGTTCTGGACTTGTATGCATGATAAGAAAGAGATCTTGTGGTAGTGCTTGACTCGCTCGAGGTTGGAAGCGGCGCTGAACACGAGGATGTGCACTCTTACTACGCCCTCAAAGTCTCTCTATGTATTCGTTGTTATACGCGAAGCCGAACGGCATAACGATGATGTCAATTTCCTACATTTCGGTGGCAAATCAACCCGCCTATATAATATCGATTATGCATAAAACTCGAGAAGCATTCGCTGAGTAAAGCTCTATCTTCGTCTACAGTACCACTATCTCATCATTCGTTCTCGAGCGCTCCGAAACTTGTACGAAGTAGACCTCAACGTGGGAATAACCATCTCGAATAGCGCCAGTTCTATGGCAAACTCCGTCTTCATAGGTAGCATCCTCTTCGTTGATAATAAAGATTGTATAGCCACTAATAGACTCAAAAGTTTTCACGGTCGTTGGTTCCCGTGTCCAGAACGCCAATGATCGCAAGCGTTGGGAGTCGTTAATCCCCATACTTTGAAGATATTCTGCACTATACTTATTGCTCGTAATTATGGAGTCAATCTCGTGGGTTATGATGATAACCTTACGAAGATCTTAGGGTTTTGCAAAGATGGAAGCCGCCAGATCAGGTGTTCAAACTAAGTCATCGGTACTCATGTTTGTTTTTCTCACTTCAAAGAAGGGTAAATTAATAATGCTTGATAAAAGAGCAATAGGTCTCAATCCCAACGCCTATGAGCCAGAACCCCCTGGCTATGCAACCGAAACAATGCACCCCAATCTATGCACCAAACCATATGCCTCCTAACGCCAACGACCTGATGAGTTCTCAGACCCAAGACAACCATGCAAATCTGTATCGTCCTAGTTATGAACAACAATCGCTATCAACTTAGTTTTGATTGGAAGAGAAGATCTCATTGAGGTCGCGCTTTGCGTTGCGCTTGATACCGCACTTGTTCAAACAGGCGTCAATTCCGAGAGCAATGTTGGCAGGAATGTGGTCGCGGAAGCTCTCGAGATCGGCGCCATCAATGGTCTGCACGCCGCCAAGGGTAGAAGAGACGACATCGGGGCGGAGGTTGAAGAAGGCCTGGGCGACCTGCTCGACTCCGGGATCAACGTTGTTAAAGCCGGCAACAAACACCGCGTCCTCGCAGTCCGGGTTAAACTCTTGGTGGATGGCGCCCTGTGGGAACACGGACATCTGGAAGGTGTTCATGGTGTTAGCGATAGGAGCGAGGCCGTTCTCGATGATGAAGTTGGTGACAAGACGGCCCTTAACGATGACATTGAGCTCGGTGGCGCGGTTGTGGACGTGAGCCGTGTTCATGCCGCAGGGGCCGAGGAAGCCAAGGGTCATGGCGGCACCGTTGCCGATGAGGGCCGGGAAGGTTTTGGAGGTGGCCGAAGTGGAGAAGCCGCCCTTGCCGCGGGATTCAGAACCCTCGGGGGCGCCAGAGTCGTTGAAGTCGAAGACAAAGTCACCGGGCTGGTTGAGCAAGCGGGCGCGCTCTTGCTGGGTTGGGGCGGTCATGAGCTTGGTGATGAGCTCTTCATTGCCGGAGCGGGTGTTGACGGGGACAATAGGAGGAAGGACATCGTCGATAGAGCCGCTGGTCTTGTGGCTCGGGGCGGTCGGGGCAGTTAAGGCGACCGCCGAGAAGAGCAGACCGGAAAGAATGGTGGAGGTGTACATTGTGATTATGTCTTTGGTTTTCTGGTTTTTGCTGTTGGAATCGACAGAAATGGAAACTCAGCCCACAAAGGAAATAAGGAAATCGAAATAGGAAAGAGAAAAAGGAAACAAGTTGTTATGTTGCTTTGGGGATCGCGATGTGAGTGATGAAGAGAGAAGGGGGTAGAATTCATCGCGCTTGTGTGTTAGTTATATAGATAAACCACGATGCTACCAAGTCTGCCACCTCGTCAGCAGGTATCCCCGATCTGGGCTGGTATCATCCACGATGTGTGCCGCAGCATCATTTGGCTGATGCCTTTGGAATCATTTCGTGACTACACGGGTATAGCAATGATAACCATGCACATCTTACGGTAATACTGCAGACTATGATCCGGAATGTCGGCCGAAATCCAACAAGTGTATGGGAGTTGCACGTTGGTGCTGACAGCTCACTCAGCCAACAGAGGGGCTGAGGTGGGCAGTGCAAGGAAATGTTAGGTACGGTACCGGTTTTCTTTTTCTGTCATAGGATCGGTGGGGTGACGCAGAAGTCTGTTCGGACGAACAGAGCCGTCAGCATGTAGGATTAGGATTGGCTGGAGGTGCCAAGTAGGGCTGCAGGATTCGACATGTCTACTATTTACTTCCATCATTCTTCTCCACGTGGTTTAGACGAGCTTGTCGAGTTTCGATGCCACCTTCAATCTTATACCCTCGAAAAGAAAATGCAAGCACTCAGAAACGACTTTGTGGGTCGCATGGCCATAGCCACTTCAATCGTGAAGCGTGTTGACAGTAGCTAGAGGCTTGCATCAGCAGCATGCCGACGGCAGGTGGGAGACATCGTACCCTGTGGTCTATTTCTCGCCTTCAATCTTATTCACAGCAGTAGAACCCTAGAAGGTTGCGCGGAAAAAGTACCGACAACCAGGGCAGATGAGAGGGAAGATGGTGGTGGGCATCCAACGCATGCAGCGAAATCCTGCCACGCTTACGCTCCAATGACCCTTGATCTTGTCCCAACCCTAACGCGGTAGCGCTGACCACACCGCAGCAGGCTTCAGCGATTTCACCTGCAGTGGGGAGGCGTGGTAGCTAGCCTAAGCTTAAAGGCTGCGGATAAGCTGTGCATTCTAAATCTGTCCAAAGTTGACTTCCTATTTAGTCATTGGCTGAGCCACAATGATTTAAAGCTCCCCACTTGCTGGCTGGTGTGGCGCTGGTGGCCCTCCAACGTCTATAATCACCCCACGCACACGATTAGGAAATAGGTTCGTCAGCAACCGAATTTTCGCTGCATCAGGCCATGCTGACGACGAAGATGATGATACAAAAATCTTGGCAGACTACACGTCTTTAACGTACAAGTGAAGTTACAACTCCAGCAGTTGTCTCTAAATAAAAATACTAATACGAAGAGGCAGAAGTAGTTTTCCAAGTTACTTTCACAGTTTAGTTCGGACCATCTAAAATAGAAGGGGGAAGGTTTTACGAGTATAGCGAAGATGAATGGTTACTTACAATAGGGCAATTGCCTCTGTATAGATGGTTGTGAATCTCTTGCTTGCTACCGCCTTGAACAAGAAGAAAAGAAAAGACGTGTCACTTAGTTTTACCTCGGACATAAAGTTCTAATGACGGCCAATCTGTGTATCCTCACGTGCAATTATTGTTTGGGCGACTTACACTACTTCATACTGGACCACATTGCTGCTTGATACCAATCTAGCTTACAGTCTACGGCTCTCATTAGTACTGCAATTGTTACTGAGTAAGAGCTGCTGAAGGAAACTCCTTTTGAGGATGCTCGAAACCGAGAACTTTTGCCTACGCTGCACACAGTTCTGTGGTAACTGAATTGTATCCTCCTATTAATCTTGTGACTCTAAGATGCAAGGTTAAGTTTTACATGCTTATCAGCGTATTAGGATGCTGTTATTAAGTACCCTCCTTATTATCTCTATACCTACTGGTTAGACCTAGAACTACGCCAAGACAACTAGAGTAATAATAATAATCAATTATTTACGGTTATACAGTACCTATAGTAAGGGGTTATAAGTCTGAAGACAGTTCACAGTGCGCCACCTTAAAGCACCTAAGACCTACATGCTTAACAATTCTATTTGTAACAACCTGGCCTAATGAAGCCTTGCTAGATATCGCGGCCAAGAACCAAAGACTCATTTCTCAAGTCACCCCAGTTTTCCTACTCCTACCACACTTCCAATACCATTTTGTTTTCCCGCTGGGAGCGTACACCAGCCTGACATCCCGTCAGGCGGTTGGTACATCCACTGCTCGCCGTTGTTGTAGTGTACAATCATTACCGATGTACGTGAAGCCCCGCCGTCGAAGAAGGCCCATCCGTCGTCCTGGATGACAGCTGAGCCTTGCTGTGCGTTCCAGCTCCAGTGACTTGGGTCATCATTGTAGAAACGGAACTCGATACCCCCTCTTACGGTCATTGCGTCAGGACCGTAGGCTTGACATGGCTCTGCTGAAATGGCGTCTAGACAGACGAAAATGACGAGGAGACTTTTATAGGAGAGCTTCATTTTAGGGAGTATCAAAGTAGATGAGGGTTTTTTTTTTCGAACAATAAGGATGGTTGGTTTTGGTTATTCTGCAAATCTTGCAAAGAAAAACGATTCTCCTAAGCCAGAGACAACTCTACTTATACAAAATGAAGGTTCAATAATTCAATAAGTAGATTATTTAACAAACCAGGAATCTGAGTTAAGATTAGTTTATGATTAAATTAACGAGTAATTACAGCTACTTGGCTACCCCTAAATTACTATCTAGTAGGGTCTATTAGTAACAGTGGTAGCGGTAGCAGTAAAAGGGTTAGATGTAGCATTAGATAGCATAGACACTTTAATAAATTACCATTATCAGCTTTATATTATACTAATATAGCATCGTTCTTTTACTGCGCGATTTAATCTAAATTCTAGACCCCTAGTCTCTATTGCTGTTTTACTAACCAAATGGCATACCCCGTAGCTTAAGCCTAGTTTAACTAACTCTCCGCGGAGTCCGCTTCACTCAGCTACTTAGGATTCTCATCAGAAATGACTCAAATTTTGTCTACTGTAGACCAGAAGATAATATTGCTGCATAACCTAAAACGAAGGAAGGTGGCCAGTTCTCACAGAGCTATTGAGGTAGTTATGTTGTAATCCAGCGGGATGCATTACATAAGTTAATCAGTAAATCGAAATTGGGTCCTCAGATGATGCTTGGTGAAGGAGAAACTTGTTTTGATGCGCTTAGCAGGGTTAGTCTGTAGAAATTCAGGTATTGAATCCTCCCAGTGACGACTTAATACAAGTGTTATTAGCAATAGTTGTCTTAAAACAACAAGGGTTGCCTCCAGAAATATATCGTGCTTACAGCACCAGTTTCTGTTTCTAAGCTATTGCACAATAGCAGATCCCTCATGTTCTTTTATCTGAGGCAAAGTGTCCGGTTTCTATTCTACTGTGCACCGGTGTAATACCCCTCAAGGTTGTAAATGTTTGTACCAACCTCATCAGGGAGGCAGCAGTCGCCTCCATTAGGCTTATACCACCAGGTGCCGCCAACAGTCTGCGACTTACTGGTAAAGACAACTAGATTGCAATCATGAGCTGTGCGCATATAGCCCTCAGGTGAGACAAACAGCCCGTCCACCTCGTGCGAGTACCAGTAACCGTTACTCCTATCGTAAGCGAAGCCAGTACATGTATCAACAGCAAAAACGTAGCCCCCGACGTAGCTGAACCTCGAGCCTTTCGAAGGCGCGCTATGCCCTCCTCCAGTGGTGCCAGCGCCGTTGACGGCAGTTCCGGGAACACATTGGTCTACATTGGTGCAGCGCGTCCAGGTCCAAGCGTTGACATTGCCCATCGCTATGACGGCAAGAAGGAGGGCGGTGGGATATATGGCAACCATTTTGGTAGTTCTCAAAATCCTGGTAAGAGAAGGTTTGTTAGTCAAGGTTGATTTATGTATAGGTGCAGAAGTAACACACTTAGGAAATGATTAGAAGGTGTTGGAGGCTTTTGGGGTCTGTAGTGAAACTGGTAGAACTTTTTAATACGACCAGGCTTCTACTCGTAAGTCTGGGTATCTGCACGGCTTATGTATTAGCAGGAAACCCAAGCGTCCCATCATCACAGTCCACTTGGGCACTTGCGAAGGGCTCCGCATTCTGTCTCCCAATCGTCACATGAGTATTCATTCATCTATGCCGGATCCCAAGAGATTAAACCGCCCCATCTTATTCAAATCACGCATTGGACAATATATGACTTGAAAGAACAATAACCCGAGATAAACGAAGTATTACTTCGCATGAACACCAGCGGCAGGCCAGAACGAGCGGTGATCATGAATGCAGCAACACTCTCGAAAGACACCAGGACCCTTAACCTTAGAAATAACAGACGACTCTGATACTAGTCAGTCAAAAGTTAATTACAGTATTGCAGGAAATCATTTAACATAGCTTTACAAAGAGCTCCGAAAGACAGATAGGCCGGCATGAGCTGTATCCTCTGAACCCCACCAAGACCAGAGCAAACCGGCCAACTCGGCGGTCCGCGGGATGCTTTACACCGATCGCCACAATCAACGGCATTAGTTGTGCACTTGTGCTAGGCTAGTGATCTTTCAATATGTTACTATCCACATGCGCCTTAACGGGAAATCGGTTAAAGTAGGCAATGTTGTTCAAGTGGGCAATACCGCAGCCTAACGAAGATGAAAGTAGGGCAGTCTGAAAGGATGTTTGATACACTTCTGGAACAGATTTCGCCAGCCAAATCATCAAAATCTAATGGCACGTGCATTTCAGCTTTGGAAAAAGGCTACCGGCTAGATAAGGGGATTTTCTGAGACACACTATAACAACACAGGACAGGGATGTCCTATCAGCAGACGTGCTTTAATACCTACACTAATATACAGTAACGCAAGGAAAGTCTAAGTCAAGCCAAAGCCAACAACCAACACCATCTTTCGGACCGAACGGCACAATTAGTGGCACTTCAGGTATCTCCTTCTACATTAGGCTGCGTGCCCTGCAGAATATTGTCTCACTTAGAATAGGTTGCCGAGGCTTGTGGAGCCTCGGAACCACAAAGGAAACCTGACCGCAAGCGATTGCTCATAGAAATTTAGGTTTGCGTTGGAGAGTTCCTCCGCTTCTACGTTGATTCTGTGGGCGCAGAGCTGCCTGTAGATGACTTGTCCGTTCTTGAAGATGGTGGCAAGAACGGCAGAGGTACTTTCAAGGGCTTGCCAGAGTTAGAGCGCCATTTTTGGAGACTTCAACTATGTAGCGCGCCAATTCGGTGTAGTTAGTTAGAGCAAAAATACAAGTCATAATCAACTTGAATTATGTCGAAGGAAATAACATTACTGCTAACAGGCAGCGGATCATAACAACCTTGGCTGTGGGCATTAATGGCGCGGCAATACTCGTTATATATTACATAAAACAGAAAAGAATACAGCAGTTAGAAGGAGATGTTACTATACTTAAGCTTACTCTAAGCTCTTGCCGGGAGACGTGCCGATGCCTTATAATGCTTGACTTGTTTGCCTCCTGAGCCCAGAGCTAGATAAGCCAGATGGTTTCCTGTCTCTTTATTAACGCAAGCTAATGTTAAGTCAAATGGTTTTCTTACATTAGTACCCCTTACATTCCTTGTTAGCTTTAGAACCGGCGTGGGTGGTGCAATAGTTGCGACGCACTGTGACACCCGTCCTGCATACTAACACTAAATAGTGTAAGTAGGTCTGCTACATTAACCTCCTGCTCTTTTAAGCAGTATTAAATCTACTCATTAAAGGCTTCTGAATACTGTATCTGCGTAGCGTATTTTAAGGGAGGCTTGGCGTGTATAAGGGCTCTTACATAGACTTTACTAGTTGCGCCTAGGGGGTAACGTTAACCTAGATAAAGTACCTTAGTGCTAGACAGGCACGATAGTAATGAGAGTCTTCCGCAGGTGCCTACGGATCCAGCGTTGCATAACGAAGAATGCTTGATTCTGGTACAGCCTCGATGGGGCCGTAGGACACGAAGTCGGTTTTCAGCTCGGGCGGAGACACGATTTTAGTTGGTACGTAGAAAATCACACAATCAGCATCGTGACCACGAGCCTTAAAGAACCAAAACGCCCGGGTCAAGAGCAGCCAACATTTCCGAATTATGAAAATACAAAATCCATTTGCAAAGTTAACAGGTCACACCTCTATTGATTAGCTTGCTATCGCTCACCAATAGTGGCAAGATGACTAGGCTAGCGTTCGTGTTGAAGCTCGATGTGTTGCTAAAGGATTGTGTGGTAGGGCTGGCCAACTGCCTCGAAACTATGTTTTCTGTTGGGAAACTAACAGATTGCTAATGCACCAACCAACATGCTTATCCAGCCACCGGAAACCCCATTCTCCAGTTGGAACATGGATTCAGCGATGCACGTATCAATCTTTTGCATGTCTTGAGTTACTGCAAATAGATCGCGGGGATGGTGTGGGGACCTGATGCATCACTCATTATGAGTCATCATGAATCATTTGGATTACCCCGCGAATTGTGTAACAAATCCGAACGGGTCGTCCTAGCCAGGAGCTATACAAATTAGAACTAGGTAAGCAAGCCACTTGGTATTCTAACAACCATCACGCCATCATCCCTTTGAAGACACAATATCTAGCCTATAGGAAAATAGGTTTCTACACCACTTCCATCGTTCACCATGCCGCCGACCTCAACTACATCTAACCCTATCGTCTTCTATGACATCGCCACGCGCCCCCCTGTAGAGAAGACCTGCTGCTCACCAAACCCCTGGAAAACGCGACTGGCACTCAACTTCAAGGATCTGCCATACTCCACCTCGTGGGTGGCTCTACCCGACATCTCGAAAGTCCGCGGCAGTCTCAAAGTACCGCCATGTCGTAAATTCGCCGACGGCACAGACTTCTTTACCCTGCCTATCATCGAGGATCCCGCCACTGATTCGCTGGTCGGCGACTCCTTCGATATCGCCGTCTACCTGCAGAAGACGTATCCGAAGTCTGGTGCGGGCGACCTTTTCCCCCCTCAGTCGCTCGACTATGTCTTCAAGCACAATGGAATACTTGTACCGCTATCGGAATGTCGCGAGAGCGAATTTCCTGAATACGCCAGGTTCAACATGAACATCGACGCGGCCTTCACCACACATACACAGCTCACGGTCCAGGGGTTTCCGTTCGATCCAGCTACTGCCGAGGCCACCAAGGCGGAATTCGTGCGGCGCGGGGGTGTTAGCTGCTGGGACGACTTTGCGTTGGTTGGCGAGCAGCGAGAGAAGATGATGGATTCTTTTCAGAATATGCTGGGCGACCTGGCCAAGCTTTTCTTAAAAGACACTAGTGGGCCATTTCTACTTGGAACAAAGGCCAGCTATGCGGACTTGATGATCGGTGCGTGGCTGCGGATGATGCACGTGACTCTACCGGAGAGTGAATGGGAGGAGGTGAGGAGTTGGCATGAGGGTATTTTTGGGCAGTTGTATGATGCGTTGGAGACGTATGCGGAGGTGAAATAGGGTCTTGGGTCAAACTTGGTTAGGAGCATGCGACAGGGGTTTCTACTCGTTAGAAGGGCTCTCCTGTCGGAAAATATAAGGTTACGAAGCTGGTTTTGGTGGTTTTGTTTTTTGGAAGGGGGATAAAAAAGGGGGGCACTAAAAGATGACATTGATTCGCATTAGATGCAACAAAATAGTAGTACGTTGTGGCACAACGGACTGGCGGGATATCTAGTCATAGGTAATAGAGCATGTGACTTTGACAAGAGCAGATTTTGAGCTATGCCATGTGTCCAACTCTGCCACCAAGCAAATAAAGATCTTCAATGTCAATGATAGAAACAAGACGTAACGCAGAGCAGGAGAAGAGATGTCACGCTACGCGAGTGGCACGTTGCTTGAGGAAATGGGGCCAATGGCTGTGCTACGACTGACCATACTCTTCACACCATTCCGATATGCGGTTCTGTAACACCGACTGGAGAAAAAATAGGTATTGTTTCTACGTTGTGTATAGTGAAAATCTAACTGCTGCTCATACCAAGTCTTGGGTATCTCGCTTGTATTTGGTTGCTATCAGCAAGGTGAGGGGCAATTCTGCCTGGCAACCACCAGCGAGACGACAGTCTCGGTTCCTCTCTGGTGGCAGAGATGAGAGAGGTATCGTATCTTAGATTTTACCTTTACCTTAATCTGGTGAGAATGATTTGCTACTGATTCAGTGGAAGTTCTGTGGGTTTCTTGTCTAACAATGCTCTATGGCGGTAACTCAACCTCGCCCAATTGCTGGAAACTCTCCAAAACGACCCAAGTGGTCATACCAGCCGTTATGAGATGTGCTGCAAAATCCCAAAGACATCAATATTGCTCCGTAGACTCTGTACCCAACCTCTCCACAAGACACCTGGGTATCACTTCTAATTCTCAAAGTTGGTATACACTCTCGCCTCCCACCCTCTGAGCGCGGGAGCAACCCCCTTGACCAACTCCCCGCCCTCCCGCGTGCCAACCAGCAACCTCACCTCGCTCGCCCCACACCCGAGAAGCGCCGGCACATTGCCCGCGCTCTCCTCGCCCTTGGAAAAGTTCATCACAACAAGCGCCCTCCTCCTGGCACCCTCTTTCCCGCTCACCGGCGCCGGGCTCTCTTTGAGGATGATCCACGTCCGCTCGTTCTCGGGGTCGACCAGCCGGTGCGCGCCGTGGACAAAGACATCGCGGTACCGCTTCCTCAGCCTCAGCGCCTTCTTGTAGAACTCCAGGATCGAGTCCGGGTCGCCCCGCTGCTTGGCGGCGTTGATGGCCTTGTAGTCATCGTGCACGCGCATCCACGGCCGCGCGCCCTCCCTCGTGAACCCGGCATTCGGGCTCGCGTCCCACTGGAACGGGATCCTCGAGTGGTCCCTCGCCAGGATCCGCAGCCCATGCATCGTCTTGTCGATGCGGTCCCGGTCGCCAGACTCCACGGCCTCCGAGTAGAAGTTCCCGCTCTCAATGTCCTTGTACTCCTCGATGCCCCAGCTGGCCGGCATGTTCGTCATGCCGATCTCCTGCCCCTGGTACAGGAAAAGCGTGCCGGACATGGTCGCCTGCCACAGCGCGATGGTCTTGGCCGAGGCCAGCCACAGCTCGGGCGTGGAGTCGTCCCCGAACCGCGACACGGCGCGGCCGTTGTCGTGGTTCTCACAAAACGCCGTCGCCCACGCGTCGGTCCCCTCGATGAAGGACTGCCACGTCTCGGTGTACCTCTTCAGCGTCGACAAGGGGAACGGTTGGTAGATGTACTTTGCGCCGAAGCCGTTGCCGTTGCCGAGGCGGATGACGGAAAACTCAAACACCATGTCCAGCTCCTTGGCGGCGGCCGAGACGTAGGGTATCACCTGCGAGGGGTGTGGCGTCAGGGACAGCTCGCCGACGGAGACGGCGTTGTACGGCGCGAGGGCCTTGCGGTTCATCTCGCGGATGAACTCGTGGATGCGCGGGCCGTTGCACCACATCTCGGGCGCGGGCTGGTGCGGCGACGCGGGATCGGTGATGGGTGCGTCGACGAAGTCGGTTCGCTTGGAGTACTTGTTGACGGTGTCGATACGGAACCCGTCGACGCCACGCTCCAGCCAGAAACGCATGGTATCCTCGTAAATCGCCTCGCGGCAGGCATCGTTTTCCCAATTCAGATCGGGCTGGTCGGGCGCGTATAGGTGCAGGTAGTACTCTTGCGAGTGCTCGTCCCACGTCCACGTCGGGCCGGCAAAGTACCCGCGCCAGTTCGTCGGCGGGTGGCGCACGCCATTCTCGTCGTAGCGTGCGGGCTTCCAGATGTACCAGTCGCGTTTGGGGTTCTCCTTGGACGAGCGGGACTGCTTGAACCAGTCGTGCTCGACGGAGGTGTGGTTGACGACGAGGTCGAGGATGACCTTCATGCCGCGGCGGTGGCACTCGTCGAGCAAGGTGTCGACGTCCTCGACGGTGCCGTAGGGGGCGTAGATCTTCTGGTAGTCGGAGACGTCGTAGCCCATGTCGGCCTGGGGGCTCTCGAAGATGGGGGAGACCCAGACGACGTCGACGCCGAGCTCGTGGAGGTAGTCGACCTCGGCGATGAGGCCGGGCAGATCGCCCCAGCCGTCGCCGTCCGAGTCCTTGAAGCTGGCGGGGTAGACTTGGTAGAAGGTTGCGTCCTTCCACCAGGGCTGCTTGCCCACCCAGCGGTTCTCGTCGTCCCAGACGAGAGAGCCCATGGTGACGGAGGTGCGTTGCCGAGAGATCTTGAACCGCGCAGTGGTAGTGAGCGGTCAGAACGGTGGGCAGAGAAGAGCCACAAACACAGGCGAGGGAAGAGGCGACGGGGGAAAGATGAAAGGGCGAGATCAGGTGTGGGAGAAATCCGGGGTCATAGAATAGACGTCGTACGCGCCGGGAACGAATCGCATTTTGACCACGCGCCGGACGGGCTGGACCGGAATCTGGAAACGACCGCGATCAGCGGCTGGGGCAGAAATTGGCGTGGCAACATGACTTGCAGGCGGAGGGCAGAGCGTCGCTGCGTGGGGTGAAAGGACCGGATGGAACTCTGTATGGAGGTGGGCGGGTGGTGGTGGAGGAAAAAAACATTTCGGGCGAGCATGAATGCTGCCGCCCCAGGACGGCATTGCATTCCCGTGGAATCCCTCCGTAGAAGGGCCGGGCGAGGGAGATGAATGGAAGGGGAAGATGCACCGTCCCGTCGCGTCCTGTCGTCTGATCGGGGGGGAGTCCGGTGGGAGAACAGGATTCCCCGCCTTCTGCTCGCTAATTGCTGAGTAGTTTGCCGGTTGTGTGGTTTTCCCCTCACCCACCCCTCGGACTCTCCACGCCATCTTCCCCTCATGCGGAAGAAGGGGTGGGTTTCGCGGTGGAAGAAGCGGAGATGTGCAGTCGGTCTCGTTCCTGTCGGGCACGCATATGTCTAGTCTCTTTTTCTTCGCCCCTTTTGCTCTTTTCCCTTGCCTTCTGTAGCGCACCGACGATCTGGGAATTGGACTACGATAGACTCCGCAAACACCGCCCATGGTGGACATTGGAGGATCATATGAAGAGTCGAGAAGGCGGGCGTCGACCAAGTTGAAGAGAAAAGAAGAATCGAGGGCGGAGACTCCGCCTCCCCTGTCAGGACGATAAAAATGGGTCGGCTCGGGATCCGGAGCTGCTCCGCTAGACTCCGCACCTCCCTCCGACCCCCCTGCTTTTCGGGATGCCACTCACGTCAGGCCCGCCGACCAATCAGACCCGACTCCCATTGAAGACGGACACCAAGAAAAAAGCGGTGATGGGTTCGGGGCCACGAATCCGGAGAACCGGTGGAAAACTGGCGGTGCCCTGAATCTGGGGAAAGCTGGACACATCACCAGCACCGGCCGCAAACCCGCATGGAGCTCGGCTCGGGAAGCCAAAGCGCGGAGCAATCTGGTTCTGACCCTCGTCAGATGCGAATAGTGTCATGCCACCACCGACCGAGCCAGCCCCAGGAACCTGACACCGGCGGAGTCTCCTGTTGGCGCCTCGTGAGGCCTTCTCCAGGATGGGTTCCAGCTGCACCCTTGGCACGAATCGTGGACGTGATCACCGGGTCCAAACTGGCGAGGTGAAGCTGCTTGTCGCCCGGATCGGGACCCTCCTCCCCCTATCTTGCCGTTGAGGCAGCTCAGGAAACCAACCTTCCAGCAAGAAAAGAGGCTCGGTAGACTGCTGACAACCCAATCTCACGGCTCCCCCGCCACCCCCACACTGGCCTTTCACTGTCGTTCTCGCCCTCCGCTTCCCCACAGAAATCTTCCCATGGAGTCGGGAAAAGCACTTGATTCGACAAACGGGGCTCGTCTCGACCCCTCCCTGCCCGTCTTGGGGGAAGCTTCGGCTTTTACTTCGTCGGGCGGTTGAAGAGGGTACAGGATGGATGCTTGGCCCAAACCACACCCATGCTTCTCAGCCCTTACATACTTTGTACGTGCTGGGAATCAACACGGCGCCCACGCTGCGTCTCGCACATCCAACGTACGCCAATCCCATCCTGTCCACGCCCAAACCGTCCCCGTGTCCCATTCGGGGAGAACTTGGGGGACAGGACGCACGGTGCAAGGCTCGGCGCTTTTTTCTGTTACTACAGCACGCCGACTAGTTTTTTTTCCCTCCTCTTCACCCAATGCTACTTTGACCACGACCCTTTTCCCCAGGACTGTCAGACATCACTCCTCACCCGGGGCGGACCATCGACGAGGGTATATAACGACGCGAATGCCCTCCTCATCCGGCTGCCCTCTCGTCCCCTCAGGCGACTGACTCTCCGCGCATCACCGGGCCAGCTCCTCCTTGTCTCCTTGTTGCTCCCGCCTCTCATCGGTAGTCTCGGTCGTTTACACCCAGACCACATCCCCAACCGCCAACGCCGGGGGAGAAGAAAAAAAAAACATGTCTGACCCAAAGGCCCCCGCCCCCGTCCACGAGGACAAGGAAACGGGCATCCACCAACACGCAGACGACATCGCCGCCAAAGATGCGACCCCTCACCAGCAGCACCCCGAGGACCTCGCCGCCGAGGCCGCCCAGGCCGCCCAGGCGGAGCACCAGATGACGCTGCTCGAGGCCGTCAAGACGTACCCAAAGGCCATCGGCTGGTCCGTCCTGCTCTCGTCGACGCTCATCATGGAGGGGTACGACCTCGCGCTGCTGGGGAACCTGTATTCCTCGGCCGTCTTCAACGAGAAGTACGGCGCCTGGAGCGAGGCGCAGGGCAAGTACGTCGTCTCGGCGGCGTGGCAGTCCGGCCTGTCCAACGGCGCGCGCGCGGGCGAGGTGTTTGGGCTGATCATCGCCGGCTGGACGGCCGACCGGTACGGGTACCGCGTCACGACCATGGGCTTCCTGGTGTTGATGATTGCCTTCATCTTTGTGCTGTTCTTCGCCCCCAATGTGCAGGTCCTGGTGCTCGGGGAGGTTCTCTGTGGTGAGTCGTGCCTTTCTACACTCATCCCACGGCCGGGCTGTAAGTCCTGACGGCGTTGTAGGGATCCCGTGGGGTGCTTTCCAGAGCGTCACGCCAGCCTACGCCTCCGAGGTCGCTCCGGTCGTCCTCCGACCGTATCTCACCACCTTCATCAACATGTGCTGGGTAAGTCACCATCACGGGGAACAAAGTGTGAAGAGGTGCCGAATCTGACAAAGTCCAGGTCATTGGTCAATTCTTCTCCGCCGCCGTCAACAAGGGCTCGTACCACCACAAGGACGAATGGGCCTACAGAATCCCCTTTGGAGTGCAATGGGTCTGGCCCGTCCCCATCCTCATCGGCCTCTTCTTCGCCCCCGAGTAAGATCCCTCCTCCCCCCGCACAGCCTCGACTGCGGGACTCGGACCGACCTCGTGTGCTGACTACAACAGATCCCCCTGGTGGTACGTCCGGCACAACGACAAGGCCGGCGCCAAGCGCGCCCTCCTCCGCCTCACGTCGCGCAACCAGCCCAACTTCAACCCGGACGAGACCATCGCCATGATCGAGCACACGAACGAGATGGAGAAGCGCGTCAAGGAAGGCGTCACCTACCGCGACTGCTTCCGCGGCGTCGACCTGCGCCGCACCGAGATCGTCATCGGCATCTGGCTCGTCCAGACCCTCGGCGGCCAGAACCTCATGGGCTACTTCTCCTACTTCCTCACCCAGGCCGGCATGGACCCTGGAAACTCCTTCAGCCTGTCCATGGGCCAGTACGCCCTCGGCATGGTCGGCACCGCGGGCTCGTGGTTCCTCATGCACCGCATCGGCCGTCGCACGATCCACTTCTCCGGGCTGTGCGCGCAGTTCGCCCTGCTGTTGATCGTCGGCTGCCTCTCCTTCTCCGGCTCCAACGCCTCCGTCTGGGCCATCGGCGCCATGCTCATCATCTTCACCTTCGTCTACGACTTCACCGTCGGGCCCGTCACCTACTCCCTCGTCTCGGAGCTGTCGTCGACCCGTCTCAAGAACAAGACCATCGTCATGGCGCGCGCCGGCTACAACGCGAGCAACATCTTCGTCAACGTCATGACCAACTACCAGCTCTCCTCCACGGCGTGGAACTGGGGCGCCCGCACGGCGCTGTTCTGGGCAGGCACGTGCCTGCTGTCGTCCATCTGGGTCTACTTCCGCGTGCCGGAGCCCAAGGGCCGGACGTACGCCGAGCTGGACCTGCTCTTCGAGCACAGGGTCTCGGCCCGGAAGTTCGCCGGCACCAAGATCGACCCGTACTCGCAGGCGCTCGGGGGCGAAAAGAAGCTGACCGAGGAGCATTGAAATGTGCGTGCGTGCTCCGCCACATGCGTAGGCGCCCGCGAGGAATGGGCTTGGAACCTGTTGAAAATACCCCTCAAATCAACTCGGGTTATTGTACCACTAGATATAACACCAGCGTAATCTCATGCATAATGAACAACCCCCCAACCTCGGTTTTGGAAGATTTTGATTCGCTGTTTTTGATTCTCTGCCTTGTATGCTCGTGATGGTCAATGTTTCAGGTCGGAAGACGTGGCGCCCCTTGGCCGATGGCCATACTCGGGACGGCTTGCTGTATGTGCTTGTCCAAAAGGTCGTCGTAGATGGAGTTCCCGCCCGGCAGCCGCGTGATGAGCCGCCGCATGTAGTTCAAGTCCTCCTCCGGCCCGGAGCCCATGCTGTGCGGGCTCGACGGCGTGATGGGCACCCGCGCGAGGACGTCCACCGCGGCCGACGCGATGTCGAAGAGCTTCTCCGTGAGCCCGACGCCGTGGACCTTGATGCTGTCGACGGGGAGGTCTCTCGTCGACAAGACGAGGTCCTTGGCGACCTCGAGGGGATAGTGATACGTCATGCTCGCGTGAACCGATTCCTCCGCCAGGTAGCCGAACCGCAGACGAAGCTGCCAGAGGATGATGCGCAGCCACAGCTGCGTCACGCGCAGGTTCGCCTTCTGCGTGTCCTTCAAATCCGACGTCGACCGCAGCGCCGAGTTGACCGCCGTCTCGATGTACGTCAACGCCGCGTTGGACGGCGGCGTCGCCACCTTTTCCTGGTTCAGCAGCGCGATGAACGACGTGTCGAGCGGGCTGAACAGCGCCGCCAGGCTCCAGAACCCGGACAACGTCGGGTCGTTGTCCATGGCCGGCGACTCCGCCGTGATCTGCAGCGTCACGGGCCGCCGGTACCGGATCCCGTGCGACCGCTCCGACACGAGGAGCACCCAGAACAGCCGGTCCGCCAGCCCCCTCGGCGAAGCCTCGGTGTTTAGCCGCAGCAGCAGGAACAGCGTCGTCGCCTCCCTCAGGAACAGGAACGCCTGGCTGTGGTGGAACAGCGCGGAGTGGCACGCGTACAAGAAGAAGGTGAGGAGGCACTGCTCGAAGCTTGGGTTCGACCGCCGCGCAAAGTTCCGATGCGCCGCGAGCGCCTCCTCGAACAGCATCCGCCCGTGCAGCGCGTTCTTCTCCGGGATCAAGCCTTGCAGCCACAGGCTCTCCGGCTCCTCGACCTGGAGCAGGACCAGCGCGCAGACGGCCGTCAGGAGGCAATGCGCCTCCATGCCGGGCTCGGAAGGCCCCGCGACGACCTTCAGGTGGGCGACGTACTCGGGCGTCAGGATCGGGATGGTGGGGTTCAGGCGCGCGAAGAAGCGGTCGACGCAGTAGTCCATGACGCGCGCCGGCAGGAGGTCGGCTATGCGCTGGACGGCCTCGTGGGGCACGTGGCCGAAGGCCTGGGAGCCGTCCGACACCCAGGCGAGGGAGACGGGACCCGGCAGGCCGAGACACTGGTCGCCGAGGCCGGCGTCGACGCAGCGCTTGCACGGGCGGTACTCGTTGCACGCGCGGCGGAGGCTCTTGCACCGGGCGCAGGCGCGCGAGACCTGCGCCCTCTTGGGGCGCGAGCCGGAGGACGACGACGACGGCTTGCCATTGTGGCCGTGATCGCCGCCGCCCGAGTCTTGCGCGTCCTCGCTAAGTTCGTGGCGCTTGCCGAGGTGGGAGCTGCTGGCCGGGGAAATTGAGGAGGGACTAGCTGCTGGGGGAGACACCATCGTCCTTTGCATTTCGAAGCCTCATGGTTCCAGTCGTGGTCATGAAGGAAGGTTGGGATGAAGCGCGAATGGTCCGACTTTTTTTTTATATGAGATTTGGGTCGTTGAATGGAGTGAACCCCAATCCATACCCGCCCCCAGAAAAGACGGGGGAGGAACTTCGGCCGTTCTGGGAACTAGGTAAACTCCTGGCGCCGAGGAGCAGTTCTTCAGCGTGGTGAGTCACGTGTTACCCCGCTACCCCGTTCTGGGGCCGAGGGAGGAGAGGCGTGGAGTTGTCATTGGCACGTTGTGTGATATTGCGGCACGAGGAGGGTTCGTTGATTAACCAGGTAATGAAACAGTACCGGTGAGAGAGATGAACCGAAAACGTCCATTCTGCGGTATCATCCTTGGAGAAATGGAAAAAGATTAAAAAAGAAAGAAAAAAACCGTATGCCAGGCTGCTGGTCTGAGCGGCTGTCGATCTGTTATTTGCTTGTTTGTTAAAAGTCTACGAGTTTCCCAACGCCGTCGCTATGCACCCGGGGTCCGATACCCCCGACTAATATTCACTTTTGACGAATGTTCTTGGGCTTGCGCTTCTTGAACACCACAGCCGGCGCCGCGGCTTCCGTGGAATCCGCAGCCTCTGCCCCGTCCTCCTTCTTCACGGCGTCGTCGCCCAGTGCTGGCACATCTAGACCCTTGCCAGCGTCCTCGTCCGTGGGTTCCCTCTTGATAGCCGGCACATCCGAGTTGGCTTCCGGCGCAACATCCTCCGCGCCCTCCTCCTTCTTGACCTCGCCCTCCGCCGGGCTCTCTTCCGTCTTGACGTCCGTCTCAACAGGCTCCTCCTTCTTCACTGGCCGCAGAAGCGTGCTGCTGCTGAGCAGCGCATCAAGGTCCTTGTCATCCTCTGGCATCGTCTTCGTGCTGCCCCATTTCTTCGGTCTCTTGAACAGCCCCCGGACGGCCTCCTCCTCTTCCCTCTCCTCCTCCGTCTGCTCGCGCTTCCTGATCCCGATCGCCTTGGCCTCGACCGGCTTCTCCTTCTGCGCGTCCTCGTCAATGACCTTTGTCGCCGTCACAGTCCACTCGCCCGCCAGAGCCATATCACCCCTGAACTCCGTCGGTATCGACACGCCCATCTCCGCAAGCTGCTCCATCTGCTGTTTCCGCTGCGCCTCGGTCGACGTCGGCGGCGCGCTCGACCCGGGCCTCGAGTACGACGGCGCGGAGAACGATGATGCCGAGGATCCGGGGGCGATGCCCTTCAGGCGCTCGACCTCGCGCTTCGCGCGCTCCTTTTCGCGCTCCTCCTGCTCATGGCCGCGGTGCAGGTCGCGCAGGAACCGCTTGAGGGCGCCCTGGTGCTTTCCGGTCGCCTCGTGATTCTGACGCTCGAGCTTCGTGTCGCGCACGAAGATGCTGCAGTGTTTGCACCAGTATTTCGGTGTCGACTTCCAGTACTCGGACATGTTGGTGTATTGGAGGTGGGGAGGTTGGATGTCGTTGCGTTGACTTGTCCAAAATAAAGCAGGCGTTTTGCAGGCGAGACGTCACCGCAGGCAGGGCTCTGCGCGTGCTAGAATTTCGAGGTTCGGCGCAAAAGCGCGAGCGGTCCGTGCACGGAGCATCTCCGGTTAAATCCCCGCAGTATGTCACTGTCGCATGCTATTGCCGACATGCGATTCTGGCATTTCCATCGACTCCTGGCGCCCGATGTCTCATCACGATGAGATGTACACCACCTCTCACGGACAACTGACTCGTCGGGTATCACGTTGTTGACATGTTGGATGATTTTGCAGTTAATTTCCTGCTGGTATTGTTCTATTGGTACTAATTTCCTGGGGAATCTCTTGTGTCCCTAATACGGCTGCAAGCCAGCAACCCGTTTCCTGTCTCCACGCCAAAGACTCCATTTCTTCGTTATTGTCCATTAAAAGTCGCCCGACTGCAAGGCAAAGGCTGTGAGAAGTAGTGAAAGTTGTGTATTAAGACTCCTCTCCAAGACCAATTAAGTCCTTTCCAACGCTGGGGGCATTGTCCTTAGATGTACAGAACCGCGAAGAGCATAGCGACGAGCGCCAAGAATGAGGCCGGAGCGAGGCTCTGGCCTGCCGATACGGGAGGAGCCACCGGAGTGGTCGTTCCCGCGGGGCTCGTCGGCGCAGGGCTCGTCGGCGCGGTGCCTGGCGGGTTGACGGGCGCTGTGGAGTTGGACGGGGGAGTCGAAACCCGAGGAGTCGAAACCTGAGGAGTCGTCTGGGCAGGCGGGACGGTAGTGGCAGGGGGGGCAAGGGTCCCAGGGGGCGTGTAGGCTGGCTGCGTGGCGGTGAGGGTGGCGGGCGGGAGTTCACCGCAGAGGGTGGTATGGCCCTGAATCTGGCCGTCGCCGATCTGGCAGATGGGAAGAGGAACCGTGGTGGCAATAACTTGCGGCTGGCCATCCTCGAGGACAGTGACAAGAGTCGTGGCGACCATGGTGGTGCCGACGACCTGACCACCAGAGGGCACAGGAGCGTCCTCTGCGCATGGAAGCACGGAAAGATGGATGGGCGAGCACTGCTCGGCCCAGTCACGGTCGTACAGGTTCCAGAAGTTACCAGAGAGGCAGCGGTAGAAAGTAGTGGATCCGCCGAGAGCGAGAGAGCCGTTGGTGCAGACAGAGAAGCCCGAAGTGTAGATGACACCGGCCTGGGGGGGACCATCGAATTGGAATTGGAAGTTCGCAACAATCGAACCGATGCGACCCTGAGAATCGGTCAAGACACTGTCCTTGAGCGTCAGGTCGAGAGAACCGGCGGCGTTGCAAGAGCTTCTCTTCTGTTGGGTTTGTTAGTGAAGGACTTCCACGCGGGGTGGCGGCACAACTGACGTTAAGGCTTTGCTTGCCGAGCTCGACAATGGTGAGGCCGAAGTTGCCATCGAAGCTGGTCTGGCAAGAGGGGGGAGGGCCATCCTTGGGAGCCAAGGAGTCACTGGAGGAGGCCTGAGGCATGGCGAGGGCCAGGCCAGCCAGGGTGGCGGTAGCAAGCGCGGAGAAACGCATTTTGACTGCCTGTCGAGGTTATGAGTTAGCAACCATTTTTCAAAGTTGAAGATTATGAGTGCTCATATAGGTCGGTGACTACGCGACTGACGAAGTACATGTGAGATCGTGAGAGACCAGCGAGATCATGGAGGACAAACCCCGACTCTCGAGTCACCCGTCAGCTCACGGAGGACAGAAAGCCCCACGATCGCATCAATGTGAATAGCAGTAATGAAGGGGATTTGCATGGCTTCGCAAGGAAACAGAGACCGGAAGTTGGGCGAAGTAGACGTAAAACGGGTGGTGGAAGGACTGCTGCCCAACTCACTCCAAGTAGAGATGAGCCAGGAGGATGTACCACGTACCTGAAGTCTGTTTGATGATCTGATAACTAGCGGTGAGGTTGTTTGTGGAGGGTTTGATGATGATCTGGCGGTCGTCCAAGGTGCCAAGGAGGAGGTGGTGATGCGGTCGAGAAGTTTTCGTTTTTGTTGTTGCCCACAGTCAAAATTCTCTTTTCTCCCAAGCTAAAAGGTGGTGAGTTTTGTACCCTCGAGGGATACTGCTGACCCGCTTTGTCAAACTCTGACCTCGTTCAAGAATCACACAAAAAGGGCGGGTGCTGCTTGACGTGCGGTTTCCTCTTGTGCCGGTGCCGTGTGGGATCACGGAGCTGTGAAAACGAGGGAACCCGAGGGCGGAAGTATGCTTTGTTTTCCTTGTTGGTAGTTCTCGGCCGATGTGTGTGAGTTGTGAAGCGATCGTCAATTCCTGGCCTTTTCCAGCTGTTGCCACTCGGTAAGAGTGAGTATCGAAACACAAGAGAATAGGTGGTGGATGGTTTTGGCGAAGGAAAAGTGGCAGGCTTAGTGACGAGTGGCGACCTTATGAGCGATATTAGGGGTAGGGGTGAAAAGAGGTTGAGTCCTGGAAGCCGAAGAGAGGGAGGGAGGATTGGGGCCTGGTGGTTCATATACCAAAAAGGAGGCTGGGTTGTGAGCAGATCCGGCGGTGGGCAGGGTAGTAGATAAACTTCGGCCGTGGGTATTGCGCTTCTTTGACGTCCAGAATGTGGATTTGATGGAGAAAACAAGCCAAGAAACTTGCAGTAGTGCCAATGTGGTGTAAGTAGCCGTCTGTTTGCGAAGGGACAGTTGTATCTGTTCGTCGTCACCTTTATGCAAAAGGCATGCAGGCTACTTGCAAACAGCACTATGGACAAAGCAAATCTGCAAGTACTCTTCCGTCTGGCCAGTCAGTGCAGAAGCAATACCACAGCCAAGCCATCTACCCACTGCATCTTCAGCCAACTCGTTGATGGACGTAGGTGTGGGATGAGTGGATGGACGGGTGGTGGATGGGTGGATGACTGATGGCTGTTGATGTGGGCAAAGCCCAGGGGTGGTTTGGGAGGTCGCCCCTAGCAGCAGGGCCAGGCTAGTGACAAGCCTCAGCCAGGACCAGGGTCGGTGCCGTGGGGACCAGTTGTGCACCCAGAGCCCGAACGTACATAGTATAATCCATGGACTAAGAATTTCGCCGGCTCTTGTGATGTCAGAGGTAGAACATCGGCTTTCCGTCGAGTCATGATGAAGTGTGCACTTGCATACCCCGGGCGCTTCGGACGAACCGGAGACTCACATCGAAGAGGGCTTCTGTGCCTCTGCTATTTTTGCAATTACTTTATTCTGTACTCGTAATAACTCAATGTGCGATTGCACGAGACGGGGACGAGGGGGCCCCCCCACCTGTAAGACGTCGCAACAAGCAGAGCAGTTGACAATTGGAAACCCGAGAATAGACCATCGGCCTGTCTTGTGCTGAGACTGGAGGCTTGCGCAGCCAACCGCTGGCGGAGGTTCCTTGGAAGCTGGAGAACCTGTCTTGAACGTGGTGGCGTGTGGCTGCTGCTGATCAGGTACCACGGCCGACACGACCAATGGCCGCTTAGGAAGAGCGAACTGCGTGGATTGCTGAACTCGTCGGAGTTGTTTAGTGTAGTCTGATGCTTAGCCTCCGAGAAACAGACCGCAACTCTGCGTGAAGGCGCATCTGAAAACGAGCATATGTCGATTCTCAGTGGTGCTGGGCATGCGGCAGCGGGGTGAAGAGTGGCTCCCAGAGGGCCCAGAGGGAATCAGGTTCTGCGGGAGGCCGGCACTGGAAAGGGGCCCTGGGCTTGGCCAGGCTCTAGGCCGTGTGGCTGTCTTTGACTTGCCGTGTCATGGTGCTAGGTGTGGACCTCGAACTGCGGTGAGGGGTCGTGTGAAGGAGGGGTGAACCGGGGTGTGCCCCGATCGATTACCGAGAGGGGGTTGGAGCGGTGGAGGCCATGCCGGCGTGAAAACGGGGCATTGGTGGAAGACGTGGTTGAATGGTGCGGCATCAATGATCCAGTGAGGACGCAAGACATGGTGATTTCTCCCCGTCGAGGTTGGAGAATTAAGCTCGATTGGAACGTTCGGAAGAGAGAATGTGTCCCTGACGCGGCAGAAGGAATAGAGGCTAGTCTTTCTCAGAAGCAGATTGGCTAAAGGCAACCCTCGACAAACCGAGACTGTCTTGATCCCTTGTGTTGGGTTACTGGTGTTTGATTGCTACAGCTAGGGTGGCTTAGAATGTGTCACCGGAGTTTTTCTTCGTTTCTGTGTTTGCAATCGTTTGGTGCAGAACATCAAAGAAAGCTGGAGGTTTCGTCAGCAAGGAAAACATCTTCCAGGATGTCCGGTGTCGGGACAAACATGAAGGGCTGCCGACCCAGCCTGTCAGAGAAGAGTGCGTATCTTGGGTCCAGTACCTCGGACGGATGAAGATCAAGTCGTCGACTTCCAGGTCGGGGATATCACACGGTGTCTCTCATCCATACCAGCCACAGGCGGCACGGCGTGATTCAGGTCCCTCCAGCTCAAAAGACACACATCCACGTCCGAGATTCGTACTTGGCGGCATCGTCGAGCCGAAAACCTGGAAGCAGGAGTCGTGCGCCAGAGTCTGGGGAATCGGGTGTCATTTGGTCGGGCCATGTTGATGCGTTTCAGCCGACGCGGCCGCCATGATATCATCGTATGAACATCGGCGAATATCATCATCTACTGAGACCTGCCGGCGCCCTATCACCACCTCGTCACCGGGTCGGAGTGTGTGGATCGGACGCTTGGATATCGGCTCGAAAAGAGGGGGGGAGTTGAGGTTTTGGTGGTTGCTATCGCTGCCAGTCACCATCCACCATTGCCCAGGCTTCTCGACGTCTGCTGGTGGGAGAAATCGGCCGAAAAGGGAAGCCCTTCAGCGCCCACCCTTTCCCTTTGGCGTCCTGAGGCCCCACGGGCACCCGTGGCCAAGCGCCGCTTTACAGGGGGAGGCGGGCCTACCGCATGCGCTGTACCCGTCAAGCAGGCTCGCTAAGTGCGCCAAGCCAAGGCGCCCTGCATTAGCACAGCCCGCCAGTGTCGGAGCCTGCGTCGATCCGCCCACGCCGAAGACTTGACACTTGCCGACTGGCCTGCGACCCCTCTTCAGGCCCATGAAAGAGTAAAGGCCGCGGATACGGATACTGGGAGGCGCCCTCGGGTGGTGGGGTGGGGAGGCCTCGAAGCCGGCGGGTGTTCTTTTGTTCGGACCGGAATTCTCTCACGCCAGCGACCATATCATCCTGCGCCTCGCTCCAATCGTGCCGTCAAACCCTCTTGGAACCGGACCGTGATGGCAGAATCCAGCGCCACGGATACTCGTCTGGCATATGGCTCTACACCACCAGCTTTCGAGGCTTGTGATTGTGGCGATGCGGGACGGCGGGAGCTGCCTGGCAGAGACAAGCCCGTCCAGCCCGTGGGTTGAGCATGCAGGGGCCAGGGGGGAAACCTCCGAAGCTCCTTAGTGAGATCGTCCGCCGTGCGGAACTACTGGTTTCCTTGCTTTCGGTGGCAGGCATCGAGATGGCGGATCGTATTGTTTAGCAAGGGGGAGCGATGATACTACGAGCGGATCAGTCGGTAGGAACGAGATGTCCAGACCCGATGCCACTGTTCAATCACAGTGATCTAGCGCAGGATGCTGTCCCAGCTGCACATGCTGGCACCCGCACCCCATCCGGTCTCACCGGGCAACATTTGCAATATTCCAAACCGGTCGAGGCTGCACTCGTTGCAGGTGGCAGATGGCACCGAATCGTGGCTTGCTTCCCCTGGCTGCGTTGTGTATCGTAAGAGCAGCATGTATATTGTCGCGGGCCACGACAGCACGACTTGATGCCGAAGTGCCGGAGCCAAAATGGCATGCCCAGTCGCTGTACAACGTCCGCATGTTCTTGCTTGCTGCTGGATAACCGCGCTAACCTGGATGGAAACTGTCCACGTGTAGCCCGGGCTTGGCCGTGAACGTTGGTGTTGGCTTCCCGTGTGGACTTTGAGTTTCTTTGCGCTGCCAGGTGGCTTCCAGCCTACCTAAGCGAGCATGTTGACGGAGACCAGCAGACGCCGCAAGCCGTCTGTGGCCTTTCATGACGAGGTTGGCGCCGGGCTGCCTCCTTCATCTCATCGCCGGGGTGACCCAGCGAAGGGGACGACGTGACTGACCTTCGCTGAGCTGATAAACATCGGATTATTGGGGGGGCAGTTTGTCTGCGGAAGGAGCGAGTTGAGATGGCGGAGCGTGCAACGCGGCTGCATCTGGCTTCAGTGCAGACAGACCAATCGCCCGAGACCAAGGGCAGAGGGAAGGTGCACCTCGGCTTGCCTTCTTTCCTAATCAGGCGCTGGGGGGCGGATGGCTTGAAGGCCCCACAGCGGCATCTCAATTGGCGGCCTTGGCCCGCCATGTGCGCATGTCTTGGCATGGCAGCCTCTGACTTCACTTCAACGGCATCGGGCGATATCATCTTTCTTCCGCATTAGCAAAAGGCGACGCTCGAGCATCCCTCAACCGGATCTGCTCGTTCCTGTATCATCGCGATTCCGACTGGTTGCCCCATATCAGTCATATCCATACGGTCCCATTGTTGTCGTATCTTGCCCGCCCCCGGAGGTCCAGGACTTGGGTGAAATGATGTTGTCAACTGCGTGCAATTGGGCCCTGTTCAATATCGAGGGAGTCTACTGCAATAACCCATGACCGCTACGTACTCTATTTCAAGAAACCCAGAAGAAAATGTGACTGATAATTCTATCTATACCCAAGTAGGTGCTGTAACTACCGCAAATCACATGCTAGATTCTTCTTCAGTGCGGCGCTGGTATAGATGGCACGCAGCACCTCACACCGCACGCTACTGGGGAAGCATGAAGACGGGAGATGCCCTCCGTAAGCAATCAATTAATTTTCTTGGTTCTCGACAGACCAGGTGGTCGAACGGTGGCTGTGCTGACTACAATGGCCGTGGTTAGCCCCGTGTACTAGGTCTGGGCTCTTCATCGTCCGACTTCCTCTCTGGTCAATAAAAAGAAATTACTCATCCAAAACATAAGAAAAGTTGATACACAGAGAGAGGCAAGATTACTTGTATTGTTCTTTCGAATTTCTTTGCTGTTCTCATCCTTGTACATTGCTCTTTGGTGGCACTTTAGCGTACAGGCGACAAGATGAGATCGTCTCACAGAATTCCCAGTATTTATTTAGAAGCTGTCTGATATTTTATCCGTTTCTTCAAATGTCCTTTTGATGAAGTGGTGACAGATGAGCTCCGTACCTAGTAATTGCTATTTTCACCTCATTGATACTCGATTTAACCGACACCCTACTTCCTTCCTCGTCTAGTTATTACTTCGTGCGAATGAACATCTAGAATTTAACTATATAAATGAACCATTCCACCATGTGCGGGTCTTGTTTGACCTTTCAGTTACATTCTCCAGGATAAAGCTTTTCAAGCAGGGCAGCGGACAGCTGGACAAGCGACAAGGTACCTCCTGATGCCTACATCACGTGTCCTGCCAATGATCTCGCTGCTAGTAAACAATAGTATGTCTCCGTTGAAGAAGGGAGTGTTTTACGAATCATAATTGTCCATTTCCCACGAACACTTCAGTTCCTGTTTCCTTATAACCGACCCGGCAGCCTCGTCGAGATCACCGAGACAGCCTATGTTAACGGCCGCCGCCAGTACCAGGGGATTTCCTTACACGAGAAGCCAGTATGACCACCGTAATACGGATACATCAAGAGACACAGCCACCAAAATCAACTTTTGTCGTCTTTGCCTTTCGTCAGAGTGTCCTCGATAGTACCGAGATGCTGGTTTGCGAGGCAGGTATTCCTCTGCTACGGATTTGGTACAGTGGGGAAATGGAAACGGACGGTGGAGGTGTCGGCAGCATCCAGATCGCCAGTAAGTGGGTTAGGCTTGTTGTTGGCGCCGGTAGCCATGGCCAGGACCCCCTGGCTGCCGGCGACGAAGTCTGGGCTCAATGAAGATTAGGTGGTTCGGGTGTAGCGTAAGAAGCTATAGATGAGACTCGACCCCTTCTATGATTTCAAACCACTGACGATGGGATGAATAGCACTATCCGGCCACAACGTCTTCTTCTGTTCTTTTCGTCTTGGTGGCCAAGATAACAACAGGGTGCGGATGGCGTATTCATATTCGAGGTTTTCGGCACGGAGAGAATCGATACTTCGTTGCCACCATCGGTCTATTGCAGAATCCCTAATGATCAGCGGCACCGCATGAGCTTTGACGGGCCATCGGCAAGCGTCCTGGGACCACGTGTTAATTACGCGCCTTTTTCTCATCGCAAAGTACTATGGGAGGAACATGGAACCACTCCTTTTGAGAACGAGAGCAGCAAGATCCACAGCTTTTTACAAGTGAAAGCGAAGGCTCGAAGTCAACAACCATTCCTGTTCTGGGGGCGTGGTTCGGCAGATACTCCACGACAACAATTGGAAAGGTTATTGCTCACTGCCGAACATTGCCGAATGAATGCCCTCATATGCCCTAACCGTCTGGTGTTGATTGTGCCGACACGTCCCCCTCGATATAGACACACCTATGATGCGTGGACGGAAATTCAGAGAAACGACATTCAATCGTGATTCTGTTGGTAGGTTACATGACCTCGACCGAGTCCCCCATGGCCTGGAAGATTTGCTTCGTAGCTCAGGGCAATTTAAAATGGGAACGATGAAGTGGTAAACACATTGACAACAACGATACAGCACCAGGTGAGGGTTGCCTTACGATGAGTATCAAGACCGTCTAAAGATGCCCAGCACGTCTTTCAATGGGACGCATCTTTAAAGAACCATGAAACAAGCGAGTTTTTGTACGGGGTTTACTTGAAGCGTGCTGCGGGCGGCGAGGCTCTCACATGAGGATTGACTCCACGCAGGGTGCTGTATGCCACCTCACATTGCCATTTCATTTCACGCGGGAGCAACCAAACGAAATGAAATGCTCTTGAATTGGCTGAAATCGACTTGTGCTTTTTGTGACCAAAGACGCATGCATCTATGAAGAGTGATGGAGCTCTATCTGACCCCAATGCAAATCCTTTCTTCATTACGTCGTCCGTTATCCTCACCACATCCAACGTACCCACGGCCCGCAGGCTTACATGATGACTTCGTTTGCAACGTCCTAAGTCAGAGTCAGTGCCAAGAACCATAACTGAGAACAGAAGAAAACGTACTCTCTTCAACTCCTTGAACGGCAGGCAGACGCAGTTTTGCACGCGGACCTCGTCGCCAACGCCGCAGTCCTTGCCCAGAATGGTGATGCTCTGTACCTTGACGCCGTTCTTGATGATGCTCGTCGTGTGGCTGCCGACGGGGGTGGGCGTGCCCTCGACGCGAGCCCAGGCACCGACGCGGCTGCCCCATCCGATGATAGAGTAGAGGACGCACGAGTCGTGCTTGATCTCCGAGTCCTCGAGGACGACGGCCTCCTTGATGCGGGCACCGGGGCCGACGTGGACGCGGGGACCGATGGAGACGTTGGGGCCCAGCTTCGCGGTGGGGTCGACGTGGGCAGTGGGGTGGATGAAGACGGGAGGGATGATGTTGGCGCTGGGCTCGGCGAGCTCCTTGGAGCCGCTCTGCCAGGCCTTCTGGAGGTAGAGGGCGTTGGCGGGGACGGCGGAGCCGGCCGTCTTGATCTGGCGCCAGAAGTCCTTGGTCTCGTAGACGAAGAAGGACTTGGTGTCGGCGAAGTCACCGAGGATGTCCTGCTCGAGGCGGATGACCTGGTTCTTGCGCTCCTCGTCGTCGTCGGTGATGATGAAGCTGTTCTCGAGGTTCTCGGAGCTGGGGTAGGAGACGAGGCGCGAAGGACGGTCGGTGCGGCGCTTGATGGCGGTCTTGATGGAGGGGAAGATGGCGTCGGTGGAGAAGAGGTAGACACCGCAGTTGATGAGGTTGCTAATCTGCGACTCGGGCTTCTCGACGTAGTGGAGGACGCGGCGGGTGTGGGCGTCGCTGACGATGCAGCCAAAGTTGGTGGCGGCGTCGTTGGAGACGCGGGTTCCCAGAATGACGGCCTCGGCGTTCTTGTCGTGGAAGAGCTGGAGCATCTCGGGGAGGGGGAAGGAGCAGCAGACGTCGGCGTTCAGGACGAAGAGGCGCTCGGGGTGGCCCTTGAGGATGGCATCGCGGAAGTGGTAGAGACCGCCAGCAGTGCCGAGAGCTTCGTACTCGCGCAGGTATTTGATCGTCAGGTTGGGGAACTCGCTGGAAGCATCCTTGATAAAGTCGCGGAAGACGGATTCCTCATAGTAGCCGATGATGAGGACTTCGGTGATCTCCTTGCCGGGGACTCGCTCGATGGCAGCCAGACAGTGCCAGATGATGGGGTGGCCAGCGACTTCGAAGAGGGGTTTGGGGACGTCGAGAGAAAGAGGACGGAATCGAGTACCACGGGAAGGACCGCCAACCTGCAGTTTGGATGGTTGTCTGGTTAGCTTGTGACCGTTTGCAGAGGACGAGAGAGTGCTTTCTTTGGAGGGGGAACAAGGCGGGGGAGGGGGTTTGGAGATGAACGCGCCGCACGGTGAAGCGGTGCGCAACACCGGGGTGAGAAAAAAAAAAACAAAAGGCGGTCATACCAGAATGACGGCCTTGGTGGCAGCCTCTCTCGACGCCTTTCCACGGTAGGGGACCTGCAGCGACATGATTTGCGCGGGGATGGAGTCTGGGGGGGTTGAGGTGATGAGGAAGGAGAAGGATGGCTGCGTGAATGAGGGCGCTGGAGGTTGCTGCCGTATTGAGGTGGTCGCTAATTGCAACGTCACCGCTTCGTGGATTTAGAGAAGGAAGGCCCCTGAGAAGTTCACCCAACCTTGACGTCCCGAGAATAATCGGTTCACAGCGCAGCGCAAGCGCAGGGCAGGCAATGCATGTATTGGCAGGGGTTCAAGGGGGTCGCCAGGTGGCTCGTGCCGTACCCAGATGTGGCGGAGGGTTCCTGAGCCTGTTATTGGGGGACTTTAGCATACACTTGTCTTCCGTCAGAGGAGGCGGTACCTCTTATCTGCAGGACCCTGTGCGGGGGAGATGGATTCTCTTGGTGGGCAGGAACGAGCCTCAGCTGCTCCAATGGCCCAGGAACACATGCGATGAACGCTGCACCTCATTCGTGTCCCTTTCAAAGCCTTCTGATGCTTTCTTTTGTCCTTCCATAAACTGTCCTTCTGGACCAGCTGTTGACTGGGTTACAGGCTTTTTTTTCTTATCAATGGAAGCTGGGGTCACTGACATGTTATGCTCTCTTATGTTTGTATTTATGAAATGGATAATTCCTTAGTCATCCTCAACCCTCTCGAGTCTCGTCATTGGGACGAAGCAACATTGAAAGTTGGGAGTTGAGTTGCCTGCAGGGAGCTACCCAACCAGTTTACGCGGAGGTACACGACCGCGTCGAGAGCGTGTAAAGCAGGCAGCACACACGCGACGAGTGGTGTCGGAAAGGCAAGCAGTGACTTGGTTGACCAGGTGAAGACGCACTCGTGTCCCGCAAATTTTGCCAGGCAGCTGTGCATCTTGGGGAGGTCCAGCAGGTACCAGGCGCGTTCTGCTCTTCCCACGGGATCGTCACAGCCAAGCTCCACCGCCAGCCATTCTTTTGCGCCCCCTGAGGCCCATGACACCCCTGCCTGCGAAGCAACCAGCGATGCACCTCGCTCGCTCCAGTCTGCAATAATCATGGATAGCAGGTACTTGACCTCACCAGACACATCGCAAGATATTTCCCCCAAGAAGGCTCTAAAATCAGCTGAAAAGTGGTCACACCTGCAGCAATACTCTTCAACGTCCTGTGAAGGGTTCAGATCGGCTTCAGCAGCTTTTTATTCAGAGGAACAGATCGCGGCCAGACCTTGATACAAGTCCTGCCTAACACCGACAACCACTTTCAGGTGAGCATCTGGAGCGTGGGGACCTCACGTTGCTCAGGTCACCCAAACGAGGAAAGAGCTCTTAAAGCTTCGAAGCTCCCCAGAGCTCCTTCCCTCACCTCCTCGGGCTTCACTTTCATCTTCCATATCTCACTTCACTCTCATTACCTTCACCCTCTCTCTCACCTCACGATTATTCTTCGTTGCCTAAACGTTGCCTGGTTCCCCTTTGTCCTTTTTTCATAGCTTCCCTCCGGCCAGCAACCCAACGTTCTTCATAAATTCTCCTCCATCCCACACCCCTCAGTCGTCTCTTCTGCTTCACTTTGCCCAGTATGACCAAGGCAAGAGCGCAAAGAGGCAACCGGTCCATCAAAGCTGAGCCTGGCGCCCTCCATCGCAACGACACATCTCCCACTCCTTCCGCGACCAATACATACCACGGCTCCCCGGAGCAGACCAGAAACCAAGCTGGCTCGACCACCGGACCTGTCGATGTCAACCAGTCTTTCATGAGATCCGATGCTCGTAAGTTTCTTCTCAGCCTGCCTTCTCAATTTTCTCAAACAAAACCTTTACGTGTCTAACGGCTATACAGCGACGCCCTCAGTCTTGATTCCCAACAATCCTGGCCTTCGCTCCGTACGGACGGCGCTCACAAATCCCACTTTTGACGAGAGCGAGCCGGTCCTTCTGCAAGTCAGAAATCGCGACATGGATCCTCCCGTTGCCGCCATGCAGAACGACTCGTTCTTCGATGGTTCCTTCCGGGACATCGGCGCCAAGGTGAAGATTTTCAACGATACGCTCGGTGAGCTTCAGCAGATTGGCGTCTCCCACGATGTCGCACTTCCACAATTGGTCTTAGTCGGCGACCAATCCGCCGGAAAGTCCAGCCTGATGTCTGGTCTTGCTGGACTCAACCTGCCACGCAGTGAAGGCGTCTGCACTCGGTGCCCTATACACATTCGCGTCTCTCGCAGCGGCGCCCGAGACCGTGGCGGACCCGAGTGGTCTTGCCGTGTTTCTTTGCAGCAGGACTACGCCTTTCGACCCCCGCCCAACTACAATATTACCAAGGCCGACGTCACGGCGGAGAAGCCGTTCCCTCCTTGGGTCAAGCAAGCACGCGTCGTAAAGGAATTCATGACCATCTACGACCAGTCAGACATCGACACGGTCCTGAAATGGGCACAGATTGCCATCCTGAACCACGACCAGAACCACGAGCTCTACGTCCCTGGCACCGGTGCAATTACGAGACAAGGCCTGCTTGACGAAGAGGCAGAGAAGACCTTGGCGAAGTTTAGTCCTAATACTGTCGCGCTTGAAATCAAGGGCCCCGACCTGCCCGACCTCTCGTTCTACGACATGCCCGGCATTTTTCGCAATTCTGCCCGAGAAGAAGATGAGTATCTTGTGTCTGTAGTGGAGAACCTGGCTCGCCAATACATCTCGCACGCTGGTGCTCTCATCATCTGGGCTGTGCCGATGAACGTCGACCCGGAGACATCCTCCACGCTGTCCATTATCCGCGACCTCAACGCCCAGCAAAGAACCATTGGCGTCATGACCAAGGCTGATCTCCTGCCTGAAGGCAACAACAACCAGTGGATGTCGATGCTGCGCGGCGAGCGTCACAAGATCGGTCACGAGTTTTTCATCACGTCTCGCCCTTCTGACAAGAACCTTGACGAACAGCAACGCTGGGAGGAGGCCTTATTCCACCAAGGTAGTAGCGAGCGCTGGCCAGAAGAGTTCCACATTTTCCGAGAGCGATGCGGCGTTGAGAAGCTCAAGACGGCTCTGTCGGAAAAATTGGGCAAGGAATTTGCCAAAAAGTAAGAGCCCCTTTGCCGTGCCTAAACACGATACTGACTTCTCCAGCTTGCCTTCCATCAAGCAAAAGGTCCAGGCACGACTCGGTGAAATTGAGAGACAGCTCAGCACGCTTCCTGAACTCCCCAACAACGTCGAGCTGGAGGTCCGAAAGAGCCTGATGGCCTTTTCCACCATTGTCAAGGAAACGCTCCGCGCAAGACACTTTTCCTCTAACTACGGATCTCTGTCGGACAGTTTCCGTGACTGCATTCTGCAAATGAAGCCCAAGTTTGTCCTGAAGGACAAGTCTGACATTCCTGTTCTGGAAATCTCTGATGATGACGACGACTCGGCCAGCGTTACTCCCGGAAACAGGAAGCGCAGTGCGAATGGTCATGGCTATGCAAGTGCAAAGAGACCGCGACCTACCATCAACGGTGGCTCCTTTTCAGCGAACGTCAAGACGGAGGACAGTGGTTCGACGCCATCCACTCCATCCCGCAGAAGACCGCCCCAGCCGGCCCCTCTCGTTGGCTCCTTCCAACAGTACTTCAACCACGGCGCGGGATTCCGGACGCTCGCGCAGATCCGAGACGACATCAGAGCCAAGACCAAAGCCGGTATGCCCAGTATTGTTCCCGACGAGGTGTACGAAGATCTCTGCAAGAAGGCGGTGAGAGACTGGGACAAGCCCATGGCCACGTTCCTGCACGAGACTATGAGCCGACTGCAGAAGATCGTCGACTATGCTCTCGACCAAGCCTTCGGGTCCCTGAAGAAGCGACTGATCTTCAAGGAGTCCAAGACCCTCATGGACGAATTCTTGAACCAGCGACGTACCGAGGCCATGGCCTTCCTTAAGGAGATCTTTGACATGGAAACATTCCAATTGTTCACAGTCAATAAGAAGGCCTTTGAGGACTATGAGCGCTCCGAAAGCCGGGTGCTCACACGTTATCGCCATGTTATGCGCTGGCAGGCGTTCTCCGGCGAGGCATCCGAGTTTCACGACTGGGACAAAATGACAATCGACCAGCGAAGCCATGAAGAGAGAAAGCATAGCAGCGAGCTATTGAAAATGGGCCCAGACGCCTTCGACAAGGAGTTGAAGGTGGCCGCCTATGTTCGCGGTTACTACATGCTTTCTGCCCTCCGCTTCACTGACACGGTCTGTCTCTCGATCACATCACGCATGATGCCTAAAATCATCCAAGATCTTGACTTCTTTCTGGAAAAGAAGCTGGGCTTGGTCGGTGGGCACGATGACACGACCTTTTCTCGTCTGATGGAGGAGGATGAAGACACTGCCCACAAGCGGGAGCGTCTCAAGGGCGAGCTCGAGAAGTTCAATAAGGCACTGCAGTCCATCACGACCAACGAGCTGGAGGGTGCTTCCGGCTCGTCATCGCAGAGCAATACGCAGTTCGGACTGTACGCTGAGTCTGTGGCCGATAGCATGGATCTGGACTCGTCAATCTGAACTGCCAGCGACTTTGGACTACTGTGAACTGCTGTGGCAGACAGCAAAATTCTCATACTTGTCTGATGTTGGAGAGAACGCCCACCAGATGGTCGCGGCGTCGAAATTGGTGGTAATGTTTGATAGGGAATCCAGGATGGAAAATGTTTGAGTAGGATATTTGGGAAGGCTTGTGTAACATTCGGGATAGCACACAAGCTGTTGGACAACCCCACAGAGGGTTGGAGAGGCCGTTTGGCGTGATGGCGTACCGGATATCGAGGCCATACGTTTGGCTTGTTTGTTTGTTTTCGACCAGAAGGAAGGAAGTCAGCTTTGCACGAGATACCAACAATGCGAGTAGTTTAGCTTAGATAATAGACACAAAGATATGTCAACTTGCCGAAGATGATGCTATCGATGGACTTTGATTTTCATTCCTTGGAGCCGGAAAGGTCGGAGAGAGAAGCAGGAGGGGTCCAGCTGCCAAGGTCGACACGAGCGAGATCGACCATAGGCGATTATACAGTTCGGCAGCACCAACACCGGGCGCCTGTTCATGGCCGGAAAGAAGACAGAATGGGCGGAGGCCGAGGAATACACGCCATCGTGCCTGCCGAGTCACTGTCCATGCTACTTCACTTCGGGCTTTCTTGGTCAAAAGGATGAAAAGATGTCTCGACTTCCGGATACACGTCTTGCTTCACGCCCCGCGAGCCCGCTTACTTCGGAATCTTCCCGCACGACCGAAGGGTGGCTTCGTCTGCACTGTGTCGCATTACCCCTTTTCTTTCCTGCTGAAAGCTGTTTGGGGGTTGGGTGCCCTACCTACTACACTTTAGCCGGCCCTGTGGCGCTTCCATGGCTCTGGGTCGCTTCTCTGGGGCGTCAGCCGGCCACTGTACGAAGCTGGCTATCGGCTAATATGCTTAGAGACCAGCTGTCTATAGATTACGACCACGACGTGCAGCGGCTATTTGCAAAATAAGACAAGGGTGCGGCGAGGCAACGAAGGAGTATCGTCTCCAGAGCAGACGACGTTGAGTAAAGTTCTCGAATGCTGGGATGCGCCAATGCAAGACGGGCCCGGGATCCATTTGGACTCACGGACTGGCGTTAGACTCGTCCAGTCTAGCAGCATCATCCCTGCAGCCGCTCAGCTTAATTTGGAGGACATTGACCTGAGGGGGCTTCCACAGGGTCGAAAGCGTCAGGCCATGTTTGCAAAATGCTATTGTCGGTGGGTCATGAGACATCGTCGAGCCTGGCGTGGGGAGCTGGGATAGACAGTGATTCGATGCAGAACCGACATATTGGACACGGATCCGCATGTCCCCTCGGGCACTGCAATCCTAGGAACAGCCAATGGTGCTTGTATCTGTCAAGCAATCACGGACCCCACCATCCATCAAGGACCGGAGAGGCGTGCCCGGCGGATCACGAATGATGGGCATTACCCGGATCGACCGTTGATTGTTGCCCGGTCGAAGGATCGACGTGTTGGATAGACCATTAGCAGCCCATGAATGACAGAGGCTGTTGAGAATCGCGATGGTCTCCACGAGGGGTTGGCTTATCGAGTCAAGCAAGCAAACCCCAGACTTCCCCAGATATCCACAGTCTTGGCCCATCCAGGCATAAGCGAGAAACGGAGCGGCGTGTTCGGATCGCCCACTCGATGGCACCTAGCAAACATCAACACGTATCGTCTCTCCTGGGATCACCGCGCATGTCAAGATCGGGCATGTTTTAAAACAAAGACATCGGCAACAAACACCATTTTCGAACCTTGGTCTCTCGACTCGAGTTCACGCTCAGGAGACCAACGCCTTATGCGGAGGCCTCGCGTTCTTCGGGTCCAATTTCGGTAGTGATGCCATAAACTCGAGGCAATGCACCGGGACAGCTCGTTCGGGAGCCCGACAGACCTGGGCGGGCTAGCCTCAATCAGGCCTAGACTACTTGTCAGACACCGCACACGAGGCCGGGCCTTCCTTCCGGAAGGACGCTTCCTTCACCCTTTCGTGCCGCTTGTGGCGTTGGACCAGTCCCTGCAAAAATCTAGATTGCATGATCACGCGTGGAAAAGCGGCACTGGCCCGGCGTCGGCCTGAATCCTTTCCAACCTCTTGACGCATCTGCCAGGGCCCGGCAGCAGTATCGTCTTGAGCCACTGCAGGATCTACCAGACGGCCTCAGGACGAGACATCCTAAAACACAGATCAAGGCGGGTGATTGCGAAAACTTGAGTGAGGCACACACGCCTTCAGGGCAGTTCTAGCGTTGTCCAGACATGTGCTCAGAGGGTTTTGATGATTCATGACACCACCTCAGCCGTGACCGCCTGGAACGGTAGATATCGAAGCTCGCCTATTGGTATTTCACTCGCAGTCGGGGCTCCGCTGGTAGTGGGCTGCACGGAGCGTTATTGCGGGCTTGATGACCTCTGCCGGCCCTTGAGTCTGGGGAAGTGGATCATCAGTAGGATGGCAACTCGGCGCCAACAGACCACCTCTCTCACGCTCATCTTTCGTTACCGATTCTCTCAGGGTTCTTCGAAGACATGACTCACAGCGCGTGGAGTTCGCTGGAAGGAGGGCTTGCCAACTCTTGACGCGCTGCAGTCCTCAGTTTACAACGCTTTTCTCGGGAATCTTCTCCAAATAAAAGTCCTTCCAACAGTCAATCGTACCAAATGTCAACGCATGGAGCCGGATATAGCGAAACAACTCATCATACAATGGTCTCATATCGGACGAACCATACGAAATCAACTGCACTCGTTCAGAAACGAGTTGACAAATAAGTACGGCCGTTGATCAAGGCAACCAACCGGCCAAGGGCTCTGATCCCCGTTCGCTTCGCTAAAGTCATTCTGCGCCTTCTGCCCGCATTGCTGGTGTCCGGGGAGTCCAGTCACGAACCCCGGCCCACCACCATCACAGCTTCCAATAGCTTGTCCAACTTTGCACGGCTCGAGACCACCATCAACCTACGTGTGCTTTTCCCCAGGATCCATGTTTCCCCTACAGTACACACCATCCTCGACACACCCCATCTCCCACAGCGATCAGCCTTTACCTCTTCGAGGCGCATGGATGGGTTCGACCAATCGCCTGCGGGTGGTTAAATGCATGTTTCTTTTGCCGGCCTTTTTTTCCAGACGGCCCTTCTCGCGAAGCCACATGCGCTGCCTTGCCATGAGCCAGCTTGACACCCGAACCGCATCTCGCCGGGGCCAGACAGGGCTGCTGAACCGATATCTGGTACGCTAGTTCCTTGATCACTTCAGGTATGCTACTTCTTGGATCTGACTGGTCCAAGCCTTGTCCCGCAATGGCAGAAGCTTACTCAGGCTAAGTCTCTGGGCATCTCGAATGACCCGTTCTCTGGGGTTTCCATTGCCACTCCGCTGAAGCCACGAAATCGGGTCTCTCGTGAGCCACAGAGCGAACTGCTGCAAGCCAAAGCCACCGAGCTTTCCTGCGACTCACAACGTCTAGGCCTTTGGGCATCCAGCTCAACGGTAAACAGAGTGTCTGCACAAGCCGTTGCTGACCGATGCAGAATAATCCCAGTTATTGTGGTGTCATCGCCAGTCTGGCAGTCAACAGATATGAGCTCGGAACGGTAGGTCGTTCTATTTCAACCTGGAAAAGAACGACTTAGTTCGAACTGATGATGCGCATCAAATCGACTCGAAGGATGAACCGACGGACCGGAGAAGCCTAATACTGGTACAACTTTATTGTACCTGTCCTCGTGAGGGTTCGATCTAGGGGTCCGCCAGCCAACAGATACATGGAATGCAACTCTGAGAGTCTTCGGGACGACGCTTGAGTTCGGATTTGCAATGATCTTGCAGAACAGCCCATGGGGAAGCCTCCCAGCCCTCCTCGCTCCTCATGCTTGAAAAGCGCGTTGTCACGTAAACGGCACGGGAGACGAACGTTCAGGCAGACCACTTCGCGCGTTGTAACCTACCCGGCCAGTATCTGTGGCACATGAATGGTGCAACGAGCTATCGTCCTCCAGTGCGACCGGGCTCAACCCACGAATCACCGCATGGCAACCCTTCGAACCCATGTCGAAGTTCGTTCCGGGTCTGGGTGGCCTGCATCTGTGCCGCATACCAGTCCCCGGACGGCCTGCCTGGGCCTATCTAGGGCGGCCTGCCAATTTACATGACCTTTCCCAGAGGCCGGGCAGAGGCAGGGACGACGCCCGTCCCCACAGATGAGAAACCCAGATTCGGTCTGGACGCCATGTCTCCTGGGAAAAGACACCCATCCCAATTCTGTTCACTTTTACCCGCATGCCGCCAATTCGTGCCGTCGCCGCCGCGCCCCCCGGCCTGCCACACCCCCGCCTCCCCCAGATGCCTTCTTCATGGGGTAAGCACCTCCAAATGGGGTGAGAATTTTATCTCTCCGGGGTCAGCAGCCGTGCAGATCGAAAAGCAACACTGAAGTGCTCCCGCGCCGATGGCTAAGGGACCAGGGGCGAGACGAGAGGGAAAAGACATATAAGTCCTGGACGCTGGCCTCGTTCGTTCATGCTTCTTTTCTCTCCCCACCCGCAAGTCGGCCAAGTCAACTTCAATACTCTCCCTACCAACCCGTCACGTTCTTCCCTGGTCTTTAGGAAGTCAACCCGCCGAATACCGTTACGATGGCGAAGAAGCCCATCGTCTCGCAGCAGGTCGCTGTCAATGTCGACATCGCGCAGGCCGAGGCCCCGCGCTTCGAGAAGGTCTACTGGACCAAGGAGCCCCATCTCCGCAAGCTCTACTTCTCGACCATCTTCCTCATGGTCGCCTCGGCCACCACAGGCTACGACGGCATGCTCGTCAACACGTCCCAGCAGATGCAGCGGTGGAAGGACTTCTTCGGTGACGGCGTCTCCGACAACAACAAGCTCGGCATCCTCATCAACATGTTCAACATCGGTTCCATCATCTCCTTCTTCATCACTCCCTACGTCGCCGACACCTTCGGACGTAAGGTTGCCATTGTCATCGGCTGCTGTTTCATGGTCGTCGGCGGTGCCATCACCGCCTTCTGCAACGGCTGGGGAAGTAAGTCGGACGCGAACCATGGCCTGTAAACCCGAACGAGGGGCTGACTTTTGCAGTGTACGTCGGCGGTCGGTTTATTCTGGGTTTCGGTAACTCTTTGGCCCAGATGGCCTCACCTCTGCTCCTGACCGAGATCTGCCACCCTCAACACCGTGGTCCTGTCACTGCCGTGAGTTCGCCCTCGCCTTGCTCTCCCAAACGCCCCCAACACAGACCACCACTCCAGAAACCTCATGATTCTATGAGATGTTGCAGAAAAGAGACTGACTAAAGTAAACTAGATCTACAACTGCTTGTGGAATCTGGGTGCGCTCATCGTCGCTTCCATCGGATGGGGAACCTCGTACGTCAACAACGACTGGTGCTGGCGATCCATCACCTTCATCCAGATCGTGCCCTCGGTCATCCAGCTCGCCGGCATCTGGTGGGTGCCCGAGTCTCCGCGTTTCCTCATCAACAAGGACCGCTCCGAAGAAGCCCTTGCCGTCCTGGCCAAGCACCACGCCGGCGGCGACTACAGCAACGCCACCGTCCAGTTCGAGTACCGCGAGATGAAGGAGACGATCATCATGGAGAGAGATGCCGAGAAGACGACCAGCTACATGGACTTCTTCAAGACCAAGGGCAACAGATGGCGTCTCGCCATCATCATCTCCCTCGGTGTCATCTCCCAGTACTCGGGCAACGCGCTGTTCTCCAACTACATGGACGCCATCTACATCGGAGCCGGCATCACCGAGCAGAACCAGAAGCTTGCCATCTCCACCGGCAAGTCGATCCTCGATCTCTCCTGCTCCATCGGAGCCGCCCTGACCGTCGACTACTTTGGCCGCCGCCCCCTGTTCCTCGTGGCCATCAGCGGCATGGTAGGCTCGTTCGTCTGCTGGACCATCACCGGTGCCGTCTTCGAGAACTCTGGCGCCACCAACCAGGGCGCCGGCTACGCCCAGCTGGTCTTCATCTGGATCTTTGGTATCTTCTACGACATCGGCTTCTCCGGTCTGCTCATCGCCTACGCCCTCGAGGTCCTGCCCTTCCATCTCCGTGCCAAGGGCATGATGATCATGAACATCGTCGTCCAAGCCATCCTGGCCATCGGAAAGTACGTGGATCCCCCAAGTCCTCCATTTTGAGCCAAGCTAACATCTCCCCCAGCCAAACCAACAAGGTCGCGTGGGACAACCTCCCCAACCACTGGAACTTCATGTTGTTCTACACCCTCTGGGACTTCTGCGAGCTCGTCTTCGTCTACTTCTTCTACGTCGAGACCAAGGGCCCCACCCTCGAGGAGATCTCCAAGATCTTCGACGGCGACGCCGCCATCGGCCAGGTCGACCCCTCCCAGATCGAGAAGGAGATCCACGCCGACCACCACGAGGAGGACATCAACACGCGCGCCGCGCACAGCGAGAAGACGGCTGCTTGAGCCCCGCCGCCCTTGCGAAGCAGAAGAAGAAAAAGAAGAAAGAAAACAGCCACGTCCACTTCTCGTACGCCCCTTTGTAATGCCCCGTTTGGATTCTTCTTGGCCTAGTCTGGTGGTGGGTGTAATGCGAGCCCGGCGCGTCGGCCGGGCTTAGGCTTGGGGATGATCATGATACCAGAGGCGCCCGCGACGTGTGGGGTGTTTCTTCCTCTCGTCATGGAGGGGGGGTCGGACTCGCCTCCGCGAAGCGGCGCCTTACCAGATACTCTCGTTTCAAGTAGCCGTTCAATACCCGCAGGGTAGCCTCGCATCGAGGTGCCTGCAGCAATATGATCCGTTGCTTTCACACAACGACTTGCTAGTCCCCCCCCTTTCTTGGATGCTGCTGCCAATACCGCCAATGCCTGCCAACCCCAGTGAAGCTTTTCCCTCTTCTTGGTGCGCTCCTCTCCCCGAGACACTGCACCCTACTCCGCGGATTTCCTAATGGAGGCTCGAGGCGGCGTTAGTGCCGGCACCTGTCTGGGAAAGTGTGTGTACGCCTCGTGGGGGGACGAGAGCGAATTGGTGGGATTTTCCTTTGGCTGGGCTTACTGTACACACGCATGGGGAAGGCTTGGGGGGTTGCCGCGGTCTGTCGTATGTGTGTGACTGACCCCTCCCGCATGGCTTGACTTGGCGTTGGACTCGGCGGTGTGTGTGTGTGCCAGCGGGCCGCGAGGCCGGTTGATTTCCGCGGTTTGCTGCGTGGCTGTCTCCCGAGAGGGAGTGGGAGCGGACGGGAAGGAGTTGGGGTAAATTCCAAGCGGGGGGCGACGGCGGTGGAAGTCGTATGTGCATGCGGGGAGGGGGGCAGAGGATGTGAGGGCTGGGGATGGGCTGATTCAAGTCTTTGCCTCTTTGTCTGCCGTGTTTTTTTTGTTTTTTTTTGGTGTCTCGTGTTGATGGGGGGTGTTCCAAGGCGCGGGTGGGATGCGGGACGAAGGCATTGTGGTGGGAGAGGTCGCGTTGGACATCTCGGATACACACATGCGTGGGAATGGGGGTGTGTGTGCCGGTACGGGAACCTGCTGACTGAGCCCGAGGCCGGCGGGTTCGGTAGGCAGGCCTGTATGCAATGGTAAGGGGCCGCCGAGGGCGTGTCCAATGCTGGCGGACAGGTGCGTGTAACGTACGTGGGACTGAGGTTCCGTCTTGGCGTGAGCCGCGAGGCTGCCGTGGGAATTGAGGCGATCAAGGTGTTTCTCGAGGAGGATGCTCCCGTGTTGACTTGATGTTGTAATGGGGGTTGTCACGCTGTTACTGTCGAGAGACTTGCAGATTATCCACGTAGGCTTTGCTTGGAGACTCGTTCAACATCCCCAGGCTTGGGGGATGGAGTGTATGGGATCGGCGAATCTGAGCGCGCGGTGCGACTTGAAGACGAAGAGAACAACTCCGTTGACATTCCCGAGACGTGACGATCTACTACTGGCTGGCTGGCTGGCTGTCTATCTAATGATCTAGGTAATTATACACGGAAGGCAACAACTGACGCCCCCCTTAAACCCCCAACTCACCACCGACCACCTCGAGCGCCTCATTGCACAGCTTCAACACGGCCTCGTCGCCCGAGCTGCCCGCCACCTGCACAGCGCTGACAAGCAGCGGGTACAGCCGCAGCAAGTGCTTCCGCCCCTCGCTATCGACGTTGGGTGTGTCCGGAATAGCGTCCGACTCGGATGTCAAATCAACCAGCTGCCGTAGCACGCGGAGGAGCTCCTTGCGCTGCGACAGCGGCTGGGGCATGTGGCCCCTCAAGGGCTGGTCGGCGATGTAAGCGCGGATCGTCAGCGCCGCGCGGAGGATGAGGAACGGCGCGGCGGAGCGCGCGATGCGCACGTGCAGGGCTTGCGGGGCTTCGGAGAGGTGGGACATGGCCGAGCGTGGGGGTGGGAAGGCGGGCGTCGGTGGTTGCACGACGATGCGCAGGCTCGCGGCGTTGTAGGTCGAGACCAAGGAGAAGAGCTCGTCGACGCAGACGTAGGACATGCGGTCGCGCAGGGTCGGGAGGGGGTCGACGGTGCGACCGGTGCGTTTCTTGTAGAGGGCCGCGAGCCCGTTGCCGTTGCCGTCGGGGTTGCCGTTGGGCCCGAAGATGAGGGAGGACTCGGTGGGCGAGGGCGTGTGGATGATGGAGGTGCGGAAGAGGCTCTCGGCGTAGGACTTGCGCGTCTTGTCCGGGATTGCCTCGGCACCGAGCGAGGGGATGATGAGCTCGCGGAGCTTGTGGAAGGATGTCATGTCAAAGGACTCATCGTCGGAAAGGTCCGCCGACGTTGGCGCCGCGTTGGCGTCTGCGCTGATGATGCCGTCGGCGATCTCGACAACCATTTGCCATATGCCCTGGAGCGTTGGGCGTGGGACTTCCAGGGCGCGGATCTGCGGGAGAGTGGCCTCCAGGACTGCGAGTATGGAGTTCGTGGCTAGGCGCCAGGGTTGGGCTGATTTAGTTACGATGGGGAAGCTGTATTTGAGAACCAATGGTTTCGAAAGCGCCGAGAGTGCCACGGAGAAGGCCTCGCTGGCGTAAATGTCTGCATCGGACGCGTTGCGGAGAATGAGAGTCTGCAGGATGGACATGCTTGCCTTGGACATCGCCACGTAGGTCCTTCGTTGCGTCGAGCTCTGGGCTGCGAGTGCCTCGTCGCTGAAGGCGAGCCGGACAAACTCTGCTACCTGCGAGATCATGGCAGAAGGCACGCCGGCGAGGTCTGTCCGCACCATCTTGATGGCTTCGAGGACTTGGTTCTGAAGTGGTGTGACGTACTCAATGTCGTTGACGTAGGTTCCCACAGTGGCCTGTTGCAGTGCCTCACGGAAGAGGGTCAACATTTGGCGGACCCGGTCGACAGTCAAGTCCTGTTGGACGAGCTGGTACACGTCATGGAACGCGGCGACGTAGGCGATTAAACAATTCTGATTGTCCGTCTTCTTACCGTCCTCCTCATCCAGAGAGACCGGCGTTCCCCGTGACCAGAGCTCCCACGCGGTGTTGACGGTGCTGGTGTCAAAAACGGGCCTGCCAGGATCGTATTCGAGCTTGATGACCTTGCCGAGGGCCTTGTAGGTGGCTGTGTTGATGTTCAGAACCTTGAAGTTGAGCAGAGTCGCAAAGTGACCCAGAAGTTCCTGCCACAGGGCGTTAAAGGAGGAATGGCCGGAGAGTGGCTCCATGTAGCCGGCCAAAAGTTCCGAGATGCCGCTCAACACGACAACCGCTGTCTCGTGCCACTCCTTCCGGTCGTGGTGTGTCGAGTTGTTGCCCGCAGCGGCCTGGAGTTCATCTTCAATCGACGACAGGAGCTTGAACACGACGGACTTGACGCAGATGGACCAGGCTTCTGGGCTCAGCTTATCGCCATACGCGTCAAAGATCCTCAGTAAGGTCTGGATTGCACTGTTGCGAAGCTCAAGCCGTCCATCCGCAGTTACAGTGGTAAGCCTCAAGAGCAAAAGCATCCAAAGGGCGGCGTCCGATGCATTGTGTTCCGAGTCCGCGGCCAGGGCTGCCAGGTCAGATATACTCGAGCCCTGCATCAAGTCGGCGGTGATGGGAAGCGTCTCAGTCTTGCCGGAGAGAAAGTCTGACAGAACCCAGAAGAACGTGACGGTCTGAGAAAGTTAGCTCGGTGCCAGCAAACTGACGCAAGAAACGTACCGTTAGAGCAATGTTGAGGTCGTCATCCTGTGAGCAGAATTTGTAAAGGGTATCAACGAGTATGAGAAAGCAGGAATTTGGCAAAGACGCTAGGAAGTCGGAGCATATAAGTTGAAGGGAATTGAAAGAAGACCGGACAAGCTTTGCCGACCGGGTCATCAGCACGATGGTCTGTGATTCTCGACGCTCTCCGGGTGCGAACTTTTTGTTGACAAAGATGGAGCCGATGATCTCGAAAGCTATCTCCCACCCACTGACGAGCGTCTCGCCGCAGTTCTCGAGCAGATTCTTGAGTCCCTCGAGAACCACCTTGTGAATCTCAACGTCTGTGCTGTGGCTGGCGACCGTTACCTCCCTGTCTTCTTGCTGCAGTGGCAAGAGGGCATTGCGAAGGGCTTCCAGCAGCAACAGCTGTACGCTTCCGCACTGCTCGCGCTCCATCGTCGCAGCGACGTTGGCAGCTTCCAGTGCAAGTCTCATGAGTATCTCTGCAGCACGGAGTCTCACTGACGCGTTAATCGAGGACGAGTTGAGGATGTGGATGAGCTCAGACGTCAGTGGTGTCCATCCAGAAACATCAGGCGGGTAAGTCAAGAGGCGATCGATGTTGATCGTGGCGATATCGCCCAGCTTGGCCAGGGCGAAGTGGTCTTCTTGATTCGGCCCTGCAGCCGCGGTGGCCGAAATACTGAGTACTCGGCGGTGCTGACCAGTCGGGGGCGGCTTCATGCCACCAGAGGTGGGCGATTGCGGCTGGCTTACACTCTCCGCCTTTTGCTTATCCTCCTCTGCCCTTTCCAAGAGATTGCATACCGCCGTCACAACTTCCCCGAATGCATCGTTAGGGAAGTCGATAGTGCTCTCGATGAGACGAGACGCTGCGGTCTCGACAGCCCGGACTTCGCTGCTGAAGTTGGATAGAAGGGCGTTTGCTTCGCCCTCGGCATGGTGGTCTGTCCCCTTCGTCGCAAGAGGAGTTTTTCCAGGAGTCTTACTCGTGGAGAAGAGGACAAAGTCAGCTTGTTGCAAGGTTTCGAGAATGATGCGCCACGAGGAACCGAGAGTTGGGCCAAGGGCAATTCCTAGATTGAGAAGCGCTCTCAAGCACAACAGGTTGCGAGTGTTCAGTGTCATCTGACTTCCCTCAAGTCCTTGTTGCCTTCCCCTGTCGACGGCAGGTGACGATTGGGTCACCAAACTGTCAACACTTAGTAACCCTCGCGCGTTATTCAGAATACTATTTGGTGCTTCTGTGGTCGGCGTTGGCGTTGTCGGTCGGGCAGCCCCAGCGTTTAGACACGCCGTGAACACATTCGGCGGTACTGCCGCCTTTCCCAGTGTTGTCAAGAACGCATCTCTTGGCGTGGCTAGTTGGAGTAGCCCGGCAACATGGGCGAATTTTTGGAATGCTCTCACGAGACTGTGATAATACTCCGAGTCCATTGCAGCGTATAAAAAGGTCGAACAGGTGGCCAGGATGGCTGGCCAGCATTCCTCGATGATGGCTGCGCATATCTTGACTTCGTTGTGAAGGGGATGTTCTTCTAAAGCAAGAGGGTTGAGAGGCACTGGGTTCTTCTTGAACGATGCCGCTCGTTCCAATGCACTTCGTGGACCATCCGCGTCATCTTGAGGAGGCGCCGGAGAGTCGCGCTCTGGCTCCTGCTTCCCGCTCCTCTTGCGGCTGCGGCTATCTCCAGGAACCGTGAGGGGAAGTATGAACTTGGCAAGGCCCTCGGAGAGAGACGAGATGCAGGACAAAGTCAAGCTGTATATGTAGGACTCGGGAACGGATGGTGGCTCGGTCTTGTCGAGTTGGTCGATGCAGGGAACCCTCACACTACTCCACTGCGTACTGATGCCAATGTTGGAACCATCTGCATCAACGGTGCCACTAATGAGGCCTGTGACGCCGCTAGCCTCGAGCATGGCTTGGTCAGTGGATGATGCGATGCTGGCGTACGGGTTCGCCACCGGGATCGTGGACTGATGACCGAGCCCAATAACGGACGGCTTCTCCGTGCTGAGCCGCACGAATGTCGCTGTCAAGTGCTTGAGGACGTCCTTCTCGCCTTCTTTGGCGTCGTAGTTGACGAAGATCCGGCGAATAAGCGCGTGCTCCGAAAAGATGCCCCGGAATACCTCCAAACACAGAGCTCGTTTCCATGTCGCCGTCTCCTGGTCTAGGAGGTGCGTTAGGATGTCGAGGGCATCACCGCTTTCTGACGGAAGGATGTTGATATGGCGCCGCAAGAGCGTATACAAAATTCGAACCAGCCTGACCGATGTCGCGAAGTTTGGCTTCCCTTTGAGCGCACTGATGATGAAGGGCATGACCCGAATCTGTAAGATGTGTGCTTGTTCTTTATGGGTCGAGAAGACGGCGGCGTGGTTTGTCAGAACCGATTCTATCAACTCGAGGCCAAAAGTCTGCGGAAGTCCAGAAAACCTCAAATACTCGGGACGCTGGTTTTCTGTCATGAGGCACAGGTCGTTGAATATCTTTCCGGCCGTCAGTCTGGTGAAGTCCGCCATCAAGATTAGAGACTTACTCTATGCGCGTCCAAAGCGGCTGCGCGCAACTCAACCGTGCCATCGCCGGCTGGTGCCTCGCCAGCGGGAGATCCGGAGGGTGCAGTTTCTGTCTTCTTGTCAGCGCCGCATTCGAGCTTCCTCTAGACATATAACACATACTATCCTCAGCGACCACCTTGTCAAATACCGATACAACGAGTTGTTGGAGCGTTGCGGCTGAGGTGTTGTTGACGATGGCATTCTTGCTTGTCTGCAGTATGAAACAAATATTCAGCGCGGTGATCAGGAGGTCGCCTTTGAGATCGGTGGCGTAGTTTTGCAACAACGACGGTAAGGCTTGGAGGATCTTGAGTTGAACATCAAGGCCTGCCGAGGTTGCCTCCCTGAGAGCTTCGAGGACCTGGTTCAGTTTCCCCCTGGGAAGAGCGCGGGCAACGATGAGCCTCTGGAGGCAGACAATAGCGATACCGGTGAACTTTGCATTTTTGGTCCCGCAAGCAATAATGAAAGGGTTGACAAAGTTGGGTCTCTGGGCCAGTTCTGGTTCAAAAATCAGTCATGGGGTGCTCCATCACAAGAGAGATGCACAAGAGATGGTACCGTTGGCAGCTTGAGCTTCATTAGCCCCCCTCAGCCCCTTCAGCTCCTCGAGAGACTTCTCGGCGGCCTATGTTGAGCTGTGTTAGCACGGTCATCGCGTAGTCGAATAGAGACATCATACCTGTCTGAGGTCATTGTGTTTCCGCTTGCTTTCCTGGATGAGATTCGTTAGCTCCGTAGCTAGGAGCTGGGTCGTCATTCTGTCACAAGTGGCCTCTCGGGCAGGCCATAGTCGAACTCGGCCGCTTCAATTCGATAGGAGGGAACCAGAAGAAGCTGTATGCGCTCTAGAACGACAGTGGGGCCGGATCGTGTAGCGTTGAGGAATTGGGAGTTGATAGAATATGAACAGGTCAAGGGAGCTACCAACTGGACAGCTGCGCCTCGCAGCTCATCCACAGCTCCCGATCGAGGTGAGCTGTCCACCTTGAATGATGACTAAGGCATCCCGCATGAAAGTACCCACACCGCTTTCCCCGAACGGTAGAACACTGCTCACCGCCTGGAAGGTGCCCCGCGTTGGCTCGTGCACTGAATTGGGCCTCTCCAACGTCTTCTGGCGCAGGGCTGCTGTATTACACTGGTGGAACCCCTCTGTAAAGTGATCGCTGGTCGCCCGCTTGCGGGTCCTGTTGGACGTTTAGGTAAGAGCCGGGCCGCATTGCAATCGCTCCTGCTTCCGTTCCCACGTCCCACGGCCAGTCGCTCCCACTTCGCAACCCCTCCGCCTTGAACATTTACAACTGCACGTTACCTCATCCCACACAACAACCCCAATCCTCTTCGACATCCACAGACGACGAGAGCCATCATGGGCGCAAAGGTTCCGCGCAACTTCAGACTCCTCGAGGAGCTCGAGAAGGGCGAGAAGGGTCTTGGAGCAGGTACTTGAAGCCCTCTGACGCAAGCCCAAAGCTGCCCCACGCATTTCTGACTGACTTTGCCAATCGCAGAGGCTTGCTCATACGGCCTGAATGATGCCGAGGACCTCTTGATGTCCGACTGGAACGGTACCATTCTGGGGCCCCCGCACGTCAGTATTCCTATCATCAAACCCCCGTTTCTCTCTTTCGCGCATTGTCACTGACGAACCCCCTGGCGCAGAGTGTTCACGAGAACCGAATCTACTCCCTCAAGATGCACTGCGGCCCCAACTACCCCGACGAGCCTCCTACGATACAGTTTGTCAGCCAGGTCAACCTGCCCTGTGTAAACTCTCGCAACGGCGTTGTCGACCCCAAGCAGCTTCCGTGCCTGGCCAACTGGAAGAGGGACAATACCATGGAGACCGTCTTGATCGAGCTCAGAAGGTGCGTTAGAACATGCGTTAGGCTGCGTGCTGATGTCGCTGCACGACGCGCTAGGCAAAGCTGACAAGTCCATTTTCAGATACATGGCGGCCCCTGCGAACAAGAAGATCCCCCAGCCTCCCGAGGGCTCAACGTACCAGTAACCGTACTAGTAACCTATTTTCATAATTCCCCAGGATGCGCGGAAGAGGATACAGGATGTACAGGTCGGGCTGATTCTTGGTGCACATGGCATGGGTAGTATGGCTCAATGTTTACGACTTTTTCCGCAAACCACAGTCTTTGCTTTGATTCTTACCATCAGATTGTGCACACGAGTGAGTGTCTCGTCGGATACGTTCTGGAACGAGCGGCAAACCAGTCCACATGTATCTGAAAACTATGATTACGGGGTCCTGGTATCTTGCCCACTCACTTCGTTGTTCTGCAGGCCGGCGGACTGTTCGATTACTGTGGAGTTTACATTCCCTGCAGACTGGGGTTTGTAGCACATTGCAGACAGCTTGACTGATTGGGCGGGATTCATGCCAGTGTGAGGTGATGCATTAACAACATCTGGCTCCATGAACCGGACTCGTTCTACCCCTCAGCCCAACGTTTGAATGTATTGCCAGGATCCCGTGTACGACCCATATCGTTGTTCAAACTCATCTGTTCCAGCGCATAACATTTGTTTAGTAATGAGCGCTTGTGGTGTGAATCTTAGTGAGCTAGCAATGCATGGTCGTACGGCCAGGATGTCCAGGATCTTGGACCACGGAGCGGGAGCATCAGAGCCGGTGGGCCTCGGTCGATGCCGTCGGCTAAATCTCGGCAGGCAGCTGCCGCCTCCGTCATCCTAGGCTTTTTTCTCCATTGAACGGCCCACGGGTCCTCACCTCAGCTAACGAGAGAGCTGCCCTGGGAGCTTACAACTTCGACCGATCCACGCACCTCAACGTATGCCAATGCAGCAGCAAATATGGCTTCGGCGGTAACCAAGGCCGTCCTCTCCCCGCCGCTGCGACGAGCTCTCGTCCAGTCGCGCGGTTTCCAAACCAGCACAAAGAGCCTACTCCCCTCAGCTTTCGGCGCTGGCTCTAGCATTCCTCCATCCTACTTCCAGAAGCCGTCGCTCCCCGCCAACACCGTCATCCGCTTCGTTCCTCAGCAGACAGCATGGATCGTCGAGCGCATGGGAAAGTTCAATCGCATCCTTGAACCGGGTCTGGCCATTCTGGTTCCCTTCATCGACCGCATCTCCTACGTCAAATCACTCAAGGAAAACGCCCTCGAGATACCCAGTCAGAGCGCCATCACGGCCGACAACGTCACCCTCGAGCTCGACGGTGTCCTATACACCCGTGTTTTCGACGCCTACAAGGCCAGGTATGTCTACACAGCGATAATACATAGCCTTCTCGCGTATGGATTGGAGTACTGACATCTTGCCAGCTACGGAGTCGAAGATGCCGAATACGCCATCTCCCAGCTGGCGCAAACCACGATGCGATCCGAGATCGGTCAGCTGACCCTCGACCATGTTCTCAAGGAGCGCGCAGCTCTCAACACGAACATTACCGCCGCCATCAACGAGGCCGCGCAGGCCTGGGGTGTTACCTGCTTGCGTTACGAGATCCGAGATATCCACGCTCCCGCCGGAGTTGTTGAGGCCATGCACCGCCAGGTCACCGCTGAGCGCTCGAAGCGAGCAGAGATTCTGGACTCCGAGGGTCAGCGACAGTCGGCCATCAATATCGCCGAGGGTAAGAAGCAGAGTGTCATTCTCGCTTCCGAAGCCATGCGCTCCGAGCAGATCAACAGAGCATCCGGTGAGGCCGAGGCCATTCTCATGAAGGCCAAGGCCACGGCGGCTGGCATCGACGCCATTGCCAAGAGCATCGCCGATGGCGAAGAGGCGGCTCAGGGTGCTGTCAGCTTGTCCGTCGCCGAGAAGTACGTCGACGCGTTTGCCAAGTTGGCCAAGGAGAGCACGGCGGTTGTCGTGCCCGGAAACGTTGGCGATATTGGAGGCATGATTGCCACAGGTCTGAGCGTCTATGGCAAGGTTGGCGAGGCGCAGGCGAGGACTATGGCGAAGCAGATTGCCAACAAGGACTCGGAAGGCGAGTCCAACGATGGTGCGTCCAAGGCGCCCAAGCAGCTGAAGGAATCGGTGCTTGAGAGCTTTGACGAGGCGGCGGGCAACAGATGATTCGGGAAGACGGGAGCCGGCATTCACAGACATTTTGCGGGAGAGCAGCCGGATGTGACAATATGTACTAGTATTACCCACTCAACCCAGAGACGGGCGATGAATGCCCTTACATAGGTTTGAAATGACTTTATCAAAACGCAAGCTGTTCTCGACAAGGCCGTTTGCTCCTCCATCGTCGCAGACCACAGTGTGGTCTGTTTAGCACGCAAGGCGGAGAAAGATAGGGAATCATAAACGTAGATAAAGCGTTTCTGTTAGCTATTGAGACGAGGCAAGATAGGGAGGGAAGCAGCTGGGTCCAGCGCGCCAGGAGCTCATTCCATGAACGAAAACAATAGCTTCAATCTCCCCTCGTCAATGTTCTTCTCTTCTGCTTCGACGCTCCCGCATCTCGTCTTCTTCTCCTAGCATTGTATGTTCTCGCCGTTCTTCAAACGATTATGCTTCTTCCCAGGCATGTAGCGTAATAGTATTACAAAGTAACTGAACGAAATGACCAGGCGTTATGCCAGCGGCCCCCCTTGAGGGGCAAACAAAATGTGAAAAGGGAATATCCAGTGGCTCATGCAAGAAAAGTCCCGCCTTCCGCTTCATCCCGTCCTAATAACAATTACATCGCCGCCGCCGCTACCCAGAAACACCCCGCCTCTTATATCCGTTGGCTATTTGTACAAGATCGGTTATTGACAAAGAAAATCGGTCATGTGCAGGGTATCATGAAGAGATTATTGGAATCGTCCACGGCAAGATCCCCCATCGCCCCGGCTTCAACCGTCATCACCCCACCAGGCAGCCTCGACCCCAGCATTGCCAACCGCGCTCAGTCTGACGGCCTTCTTCTTCGACAGTGCCTTGTTGGGAAGGCCCAGGACGCCTTCGGGTGAGACAGGCGAGTCTGGCCTCGGGATTCCACACACCGGGTCGACATCGCAGTCGTTTCCTACTACCCGGACCCGCTCCGCGACTGCAACTTCGCCTCTCGGCCTTAGCGGAGAAGACTCGTGCCGGTTTCGCTCTCCTGTTCTCAGCATTCGCCCGCGGCTCTTGCTGCCCAGGCCGTGTCGAGGGTCACGGCTCCGAAAGAGTGACACGTCACTCGACAACTCGGCCTCGTCCTCGCTGCCATTGTCAAAGTCCATGAAGTCGCTTAGATCGGGGCTGGGTTCAGCGAAATCCATCGAGCTGACGTTGCCCACTGGCCTATCTAGGTAGAGCAAGATCCGCTCGTGCTTGGACCCAGCTTGAATTGCTTCCTGGACCGGCATCATCTTCTTCACACTGCCGGCCCTTGACGACGTCCTGGACATTGGCTGCGAAGAAGACGCAGGGAGGTCCATATGACGGGAGATGCTGCGCTGATGGCTTCTGTCTCGGGCCAACGAACTCGGACGGCTGTCGGACGTACGCGACCCTGCTTTAACGGTGCTGTTTGAGGTGGTCGACGTCTGGTGACGAAGGGTCTGAGGCGGCTCGGGCCAGTCTATCTCAGTGATGGTGCCCTGTGATGAGTTTCGCTGATGGTACGGTGATACGCTTCTTGCCTCATCATCGTACTCATTCAGAATCGACTCACGCATCCGAGCCCGCTTCATCCGCAGAGCTGCAAGCAGCATCTCTTCCTGTCGCGTGACGGCCATGAACCGAGAGTCCGTTTGACCGTGGGCGTCTGCGGGACCCTCTGAGGCTGCAAAAGGTTTTGTCGATGTAGGGCTCATCGGCGGGGTCGGCTGGTTCACGGAACGAACGGAAGAGGACTTTGTGGAAAGCATGCGCTGTGGGGGTTCGACGCGAACGGGGCCCGTGTGGAATTCTGGCGGAGGTGGAACCGACACAACGCGGCTTTCCTGAAGGCCATAGGCTGGGCGGACCGGGCGGTCACCGACAGAGTTCGTTGTTGACGATGAAGCCGTCGAATACCGCGATAACCGGTTTGATGGAGCCGGAGGCTGGTACGTCGTGGACGGCAGAGAGCTCATCCGAGGATTGACGCTTGGGGGCTTGCCCAGGGACGGCTTGCTCGGGATCATCAAGTAGGTGTTGGACGGGGCGAAGCTGGCGTGCTTCATCGACTTTCTCGAGCTCTGTCCCAGGGATGGGGCGTCCCGGGAGTGCGTCGACCTCAACGACGAAGGAGCCAGACTACCAGCATCGCTGCTCCGAGATCCTCCGGTGAACTTTGACACAGAATCAGGGAAAACGTCGTCCTCCGAGTCCGACGACAGCGACAACACGCTCTTCTCCATCAAATCAGACCCATTGAGACTATGGCTCGTTCGCTTAGACGCTTTAGAAGTCTTGGTGTAGCGGCTCGAAACACTGGACGCGCAGTCCCGGTCGGCCTGCATCGGTTGTTGAGCCGTGGGTTTGGAAGATTCCGGCAATATGCCATGATGAGCCTGATACGTCGACGGCGCCGCTTCATGCCGGAGTGGCGGCCTCGAAAAGTTCCTCTTCTGATCTGGTATTGGTGGCGATCTCAGTGGCGTGTGTCCGGCATTGATCAGAGACGGGTCTGACACAGCCAAAGGACCATCGTGGCCGAGGACGTGATCAAACGACATCTGCTCATAGTGCTCGTACAAGTTGGGGAGCGTGCTAATATCGTTGGCGCCCCTACGGCCACTAGAGCCTGTCCTCGGGCGGCTCGCTATCGATTTCATGCTGTCGATCGTACTTCTCCTCGTCAGTTTCCTCTCATTTCTCTGCTGAATCGGCGGCGGCGTCACTTGAGGCGACGCCAAGGAAGCGAGCGAGGGCGACCTGTTCGGGTGGTCTGACCCGAGAACGGAACTCCCCCAATGAGTGTCGCTTTTGCCTTTCAGGCTATGATGCTTGTGCCGGGACAACAAGGGGCCCAGATCCAACCGGCTGGGCCGCTTCTTGGCTTTCGAATCCGACGATGCGATGTGGTTGGATTCCTTTCCCTCGATATCGAGGACGGCATTCGCTTTCTGGGGCAGTCCTTTGGCCATGGCGGAGGACGACGTTTGCTGGGATATTGACAGGGGCATCTTTGCCTTGTCGTACCACGAGGTGATGGTCGAATTCGATCCTCGTCGGGTGAGGCTTGACGTCTCGGTGAACTCCCTCTGGCCGCCGTCGGCAGTGTTGAGCTGCGAAAACCGATTCGCCAAGAATGCCGGCACGATCTCGGACTCTTGTTCCCATTGCGTGTTTCTGCGACCATTGCCCGAGAACCCCTCCTCTTCATGGCGCAGGGCTCGGCTCCTCTCGCTCATGTTGTACGTCGCGGTGCTTTCGGATACGCATACGCTGATGCCCGAGGCCGATGCGTTGTCCCATTGTCGCGGTGCGTCGATGTTGATTTCAGCGGTGCCCAGGATCTTTTGCGCTTTGGACATCGGCCCCGAGACGATCGGACCGAACGGCGGTTTCTGTTTCCTCCCCGGGACGGGGAAGGTGAATTTGGACGTGCGGCCCATATCGATGAGCAGGCCAGGTAAAGACGAGCTCTATCTGGTTGGTCAGCTCAGCCTTTTAAGAGCCTTCCTTTGCGTGCAGCACATGGAAGAAAAGCTATTCTCTTGCGTGGGTGGCCCGGCGACTCCAAAGGACAGAGCTCGTGGTAGGAGGAGGGAACTACCTTGTCCAAGCAGGTTGACAACCCGCGCTATCGATGCATGCGGTTCGGAAGAGCAAACAGACGGCAAAACTCCATTCGTTGGGGCTCTTCAGGGTTTCCGTTGCGCAAATCGGCCCTCGATGTTCCGTACGAAGTCGTGGATCGCGAAGGTTTGGTCGCACAGCTGGACAGAGTCTCCCGAGCGGCCCTCCCTCTGGCAGCAACGCAAAGAAATGAGACAACGGGCCGTCATACGAAGGCACCAAAGGAGGAAAGTAGGCACAGGCTCTTGTTTGCGCTTCCACTGGCACAGTTTGCTGATCGGTCCGGTCCGGACAGGCTCTCCCAGTTATTCGAATAAGTTGGTCATCCACGTGTCGAACATGAGACTTGGAAGCGAAAGAAGGACAGGATTCAGGGTGTCGCCCGCCTCGGAACATGTGCGATGGGAGGGAACAGCGATTATGATATGGGGACGGTGGGAAAAGTGGTTTACCAGCACTTTGACGTGTGACAGCTTGCGATGGCCACCTGAACCTTACATACCGTACCCTTTACTCTAAAGTCCTCCACCTCTGGCTCGACACATCTCCCCTCTCCGGCTGGGGACTGCCTGACTTGCAGGTGATTAGGGTGGGAAGCCGTCCAGATTCTGCATGGGTCGTGGCGGTCCACCGCACGCCATCCTTGCAAGCCACACGAGACGGTGGGAATGCAAAAGAGCAGGTCGGACAGACCGCGAACACCCCAACTTCTGCCCAGCAAACGTCGCTCCATTGGCTCCAATAGCCGGCCCTCGGCCTGGCACTTTCCTGGTCCCTCCCGTGCTGCTGCACAACGACACCCGGGGCTAAGGCAGGGGTCGTCGCCGGACGGAAACAACCCCCTGAACTAAAGGCTCTGATATTGGGAGAGAAGTCAACCAGAACAGAACAGTACGGCACAAAGGGCTGCAGCCTCCTTTGTTCGTGGACGAACGGACCACGTCGTACGGAAACATACGGGGGCCGGTCGATGCAGACGAGACGACGCGCAAGTACGGCGCAACCCACCCGACAAAGAATGACGAGACTGCGAAGAAGCTGACGGCGACACTCGCAATCACCGCTCAATTCTTTTAATCAACTTGACAGCGGAGGCCAAGCAGGGGGGCGTGAATGGGCGAAACCTGGCCCCCTAGTCCTCAACCAAAGCTCGTGAATCCTCTCCCATGCCTTGGAGTGAATGATCTCTGCAGGCAATCGCCAGGGCCCCTGAGGGAGTGTGGAGGAGCCTTTCCCTCTTACGGGCGAAGGCACACATCATCCACCGTCTCATCGGGGATGATCAGCAGCGCCATTCAGCCAAAAAGAACCCTGGCCTCAAGCAGAAGGCATCGCTGTTGACCTACGGGCGCTTTGGGCCTCTCTGGCGCGTCCAATTTACAAACTTCATCTCTGGGTTGCGAGAGCATTGCGCGCCGGTCAACATGGCTGCGGCACTTGCTGACGATAGCTTGAACACCTCAGCAACGAACCATTCGTGTCCAGACAACCAGTGGCAGCTTTGTTGCCTCGAGTTTCGCACTCTGGACTCGGCGACACCTACAACCGTTAGGTCCAGGTCCTGACAGCCGGCCTAATGTCTCGCCCATCCGCTTCTGTCCTGGCATTGTCTCAGAATTCCCCAGCGCGTGAACGGCCTGTCAGCCTATCTCGACCCTGCATCGGACGTAGTGGGCGAGATAATCCTTTGAAACGGCCTGATGCGGGACAGCCAACCTTTGGGCGGTCTACGTACCATGCAATAGAACGGCTGATGCTGGCTGGCAAGCCCAGTGACAGCTCAGCATCCCGTGTGCTATGCAAACGCTTTCCCACACAGAAGCCACCGAGTCGTTGGCATCGTCACGCACGAAAACACAGCCTGCCAGCTCATGTTTTTCTTTTCTCTCTCTCTCTCTCCCCTTGCAAGCTCGGCCAGCTGGGCTCTCGAACTTCTTATGTCCCCTTGCGATCCCGCCCTTTCCGAACCCAGCAAAGAGACGGGGAGGGGAGGGAGAGACAGCCCACATGTGGTGGCTGAAGATGCCCCTGAACCTGGCCCATGATGTGGTCCATACAATTGCTCCACGAATTCTGGAAGGTCTCTGCGCAACGGGCTAGACCATTGGATCACATACGTGCCCAGCGCCCCGCCTCGGAAGCTATAGCTGCTCTATGGTGTACCTCGACTCTTCTGACCTGGCCTAGGTACGGCGTGGCTTAGCATGTGTTGCTATGAGTGAGGAGCGCACACCTGCCCGCCCCTTGGTCTCCAGCGTACAGGGAGCCAGCGACGTGGCCCGATACCCACCACACCGGCGATGCAAAAAGCAATTCGGCAGACTCGAGCACCTTGCCGGGAGAGTCTGTTCGCCAAAAAGTCTGTTCTCATGGGACTCTGCAGGCGGAAAAGCAAACAATGTCAGAGCGGCTCAGTCGCCGGCGAGCCTGTGGGATCGGAGACGACATCAACGTCGTCCTCTGCACCACCCATGACTCGTGACGGACGGCCACTGGGCACTTGACAGGAGCGGCGTTTGGGGTAGAATGGGAGGGGCATCATCGAGTCAACAAAAAAGAAAATGGAATGCAGTCCGCTGGACGAAATGCAGCACTTTCTTATGTGGTGGCGAACGACCGGTTTCGTCCAGACTCGAGCGTTTCTATGTGGGTTGGCCCATCTCGTCGGGTCTTCCTCGCGAACGAGCCTCCTCTTGGACGAAAGACGAGCTTCATTGGGTTAGGCGCTGCCTTGGACAGGTTGCCATTCGCCTTGGGACGGACACGGACACCACGGCAGTGAAAACCTCGAGCACTCAGACCCCTCGGCCAACGATGCGCTCGCTGCCCTTCATTCGACCGCGGAAACGTTCAATGAGAATCGCGGCGGTCCACTCCGTCTTGCGGCGCAGTAGACGCATGCATCTTTGGTATCGAAATGGGATTCCTCGCAATAAAGCAAGGGGGAGAAATAGCACACGGTAACGACAAGTCACGGTCAACGGTTGTGCAGAAAGCCCAAACCGGATGGCCCATGGATGATTGGGGTTGTTGTAGCACAAGCCTTTGCGGAAGATGCTTGGCTTTTCCTCACCCGCTCCAGCTCAGGTCGATCGAGGGTTCCCGAGGCCAGAAGGTTTGGATAGACCTTGTGCCGACATGTTCACGGGGACTCAGCGCCGCGCTGCGCTGCACGCAAGCGGCGTAGCCAGCCTCCACTCTCCATGGCTGCCATTCCATGCTCGTCCATACGAGCTGGACAATCAACGATGTCGAGGGGATCCCAGGTTCGTCCCGAGTCGCGCAAGGAACCTTTGGCAAACGCAACGTGTTGGACGCTGTATCTCCGCCGACGCACCACGCCAGAGCGCCTGGCGCCAGCAAACGTATTGCAATAACAGGTCGTGCGGTTGCACATTCGGCGCATCCCTCCACAGTCAATAGGGCGCAGCTGTCAAATTGCACGCTTGCGAACCAAGGGGACCAACGAGGTCGATGCCAGGGTCGAGAGCCCTTGGGTTCATGCACGCACCTGTTATTCGCAAGCAAACTTCATGTCCTTTTCCGTCCGGGATTCCATTTAAGGATTCGAATGGTCTACGGATTCTTGCGTACACAGGGAGTCCGGGAGACCCTCTAGCCAGGGGACCCGTTGCACCGCATTTCGCTTCCATCGATTGCTCGTCATCGGTGAGATTAACGATCGAAAGGGGCCAAGGCCGTAGGACAGGGATGAGTTGGCCACATGATTGAGGATGGATGGGCCCTGTCGATGGCAGCTCCTGGTGAAATCCACCATGCCCCCAAGAGATTTTATCCAGGGTCCGCTTCTACTCGCGAGAGTGAGCTGAGGCACTCTGCCGTGCAATATCTGGAAGCCGGACGAATTGAAGTACTGCTCCAAACGCTTTATTGTCATGTACGAGACCAACCCGTCCGATATGTTGGCGCGGAGCCTGTCAGTCACCGTGTCAAGTGCAACAATGCGCCAGCCTACGCAACTCAGAATTCGTCCGGTCCCTCGAGACGGTCCAAGCGACAGACGGTCGGCTGTCAGGCTTGTCAGGCAAAGGTATGGTCGGTCGGTTGGCAATCACGGATTTCTCACCATGTCCCTCCTTGTGAACGCTCAACCAATATGCCAGCGTGTCTCGCCCGGCACATGGTGTCCGGGGCCTGCAGGTTTGCAAGATTCCGCCGGTACGCCCACCGCTATTGCCAAGACTAATTCGACTTGATGATCCGGATCGCCGGCCGGCCGGGCAGACTGGCTCGACATTAGAGAGAGAAGCAAGCAATCGCCATCGGGGGAGACCCTAGAGAGGCAGCCGCTGGAAGTTTAGTTGACCAAACACTTCGTGACGTCTTTCAACATTGGGAGAGCACTGATCGCCGAGTTGAGCTTGCAGAGAGTCACGCACAGCAGAGCCCAGAGTATGTACCCAGTCGCCCATTGGTCAACGCGCCGTTCGGACGACGTGCTCGTTGGGGGCTAGACGGAGGCAAAAGTCTGTTGAAGCTTTGGCCGTCGTCCGTCATCACAGCACGGATGCTCTTGTATCCATATTGGATGGCGACTCTCGCCCTGCATTCTACCAAGCAAGCGCCCCCCCATCTTCCGTACGCTACCACCTTTTTCAAGGAGGAAAGTAGGCGATCCAGATCCCAGCCCCGCTGCGGCTAATCAAGATCTGTGGTGGTGGATGAGGCGGTCGGCATCCAGCCCCATCGTGAGGGTGTTTCGTTACCCTGCTCTTCGTCTGCTTTTCCAATATCGATGCAACACCATCCGTACCGCCCCAAATCGGTAGTCCAAGTGGATTTCTCGCAACCAGACCTCGAAGGAGATGTCCCGGTCGGCAGTACGTAGCGGAGGTCAACGACTGGGGTTGGGGATCTGAGATGGTTGATTGATCGCGGTGAAGCCTGGGAAGGGTTCAACCTCCGTTTCTTCGCTCCGTGGTTTTCCTACGTTTTCTTGGCTCCGTGGTTCTGCTCAGGGCGCAGAAGCATCCCAAACACTTGCATGGCTTTTCTTCTTCTTCCCCCCCCCAGGTAGCTAAGCTTGACGGGCAACGATTGGCTAACCATGAGGAGATCAGACACCTCTCGCCGCCAAGCTGGCACGCTTTGGGACATGACTGCCGATTTCCTCTCTCTAACAGGCCCCCGCTCCGACGCTGATCCTGCCCCAGGTGCATATATGCATATGCGCATCGTCGCAAAAAGCAATAAAGGTTGAGATAAACATTCTCTTGTGTGTTCAAGGCCCCCAAAAAGCTCCAGGACCCCTTAGGTTGATCATCAGGGGGCTCAGACCGGCCTCACGCAAGCGGACAAGGCACTTAACCGCATCTTACTCGAATCCTTCCTCTGGCCCCCTTCTTCGCGAAAGCCGCATGTTCGAGCCAAACGGTTTCTTTCGGGGCCACGGTGTTGTTACAGCAGTTGGTCCTGCCCAGCCAGCCAAGCCCGCTTCCACCATCTCAAGCCCTGACCGCCCGCCCCCGTCGGCCGATGTCCCGACCAGCAACTCCACCAGCGAATGTTCGAGGTTCCGCAGCCCATTGCCAAATATGGCCATCGCTACCCGCCCCCGGCAGCTGCTGTATGCGTGTCGTCGGGTACGGGTGCGGCCTCGAAGTCTTGCAAGCCTGTCATGACGGATCTCACCTCAGTGGACATGTCCCGCTCCCAAGAAGCCCCCGATGGAACTTCTCACAGCATCCACAGCTATCATCTCGAAACAGCTAACGCAAGGCGCCTGCCGCTGTGCCGCACGAAGCGGCAGGCAAACTGCATCAAGGATGCGTGGGTGCGTGGTCTGGACCTGGTCAGCAAGAAACTAAACCCTCGTACGTTGTTGTGTGTATGCCGCCCAGCCCCCGCTCGCAAAACCACTCATGAATTCGCCCGCGGGAGATCTCGCCGATGGCTGATACCACGCCGAGCCCGCTTTCCGGCGACCCTACGACTGCCCGACCCCCGACTTACACCTAACCCGCCGGCCTCTCCTTGTCATGAAGAGCAGCTAGGCAGGCGGCGAGTGCGGCTCCGGCCGATCAAGTGAGCTGGCGCGAGGGCTCCGCACCCAGTGTTCCAGTTGGCGGGGTAGGATATGTCGCCAGGGAGAGCCATCGCGGGGTAGTTTGGCCATACGAGTACAACTTCCGATGTTGCTGGTGAGGGATTAGTTGGCGCCGAGTGTGCAGGACATATGACTCAAGTTTTATTGTTCTCGTGCTTTGCTCTTCTCTACTTTGGCATGGCCATGTGGGTTTTAGAACTTTGAACCCGTTGCGAAGTCGACATATACTGCCCTGGCACATTTCCCAAACTGAGTGAGGGGAATGGCGGTGATACTCTACTATCCAGCGCACTCGGCTCGAGACACACAGCCAGCCATGTGCAGTCACTGCTCTTCCCCTTCATATTTCTCCAATTCTTTTATGTGCTGTTTCAAGTAGATCTGATGGCAAGTGTTTCCTGCCCAGGCACGAAAGCATGTCTTCCACAGCCGGCGACTCGGTCATCTCCATCGTTGGGAGAACCAGGCTGAATACGGAGCTTTGTCTTCCCGCCTCTTTCCGCCAGCTGTATCACACGCACATTTGCTGGCGTGTAAAAATTGAGGCCCTGCTTGGGGTTCTACGCGTTGATGCTCGTCGAGAGCAGCTGAACCTGTGTCCTCCATATCCGTTTGACTCGCCTTTCTTTGCTTCATAGCATGGATTGCTCGGCCAAGTGCGTTGATTGGCAGTGCAATCTTTTTCTTGTTTCATACAAGGGCGTGACAATAATGTAGCATTGTGACGCTTGGCGTGATGTTGGGCCCCGTCCCAAGCAGGCTCTGGGGCTTTCTCTCTCAAACGGCTGCAAACATCGTAGTGGACTGCTCGTCTGATGGTTTGTAGGACAAGAGTTGCTAAATCGACTTTGTTGTTATAATTCCACTATACGATAAGCCCTGATAGGCAGATTTTGCGTCCAACAGATAGTGCGCTTCGCTTTCAGATGCGAGCATGCGGCGTGGTTCAGGCTGGCACTTTTGACGCCCAGTCAGCGGACAAGTGGAATCTGCTCCTCTGCCAATACCATCGTTGCCGTAGCCATCAGCAATCAGCAATCTGAAAGGAACTTTCTCCTTTAGCTGTTAGTGGCAAAATCTAGCGATTGTAGTTGCATGAAGTTCTGCCCTTCCTCGAGACCACCACGATGAGTATCAACATCGATAATGCAGCGCCTTATCAATACGCTCCTCTTCAGCATCCAGAATCGATACGGATCCTCGTTCTGCACCCAGCTGCAGATCACGACGCGCCCATAGAATGCACGTTCTTGGATGAAAACCCGATCTTGCCAATCATACAGGAAGCAACATGCAGAAACCCTGGGATGTCTCAATGTCTTGGGGACTGTCTTAAAGACACGTCTAGCTGTGCCTTTTCATCGAGCAGCGATTTGAATGCAAGTAACGCTGATGGAGCAGACAATGGGACCATCAATTCGAGGAACGAGTTTCGTAGGGACACCGGTGAGGGAAGCTCCGAGGTCCAAACAACCCCTCTCGGTCTCGATCACACGTCTGATGAGAGTCAAAATGACGATAGTGATGAATACAGCATGATGAGCGAAGGGAAGGTACACCTAGGGGATCATCAAAAGGGCGACGAGGGAAATGACCAAGCCAACAGTGGATCGGAGTTAGCAGAGTCTGGGCAGGAACAGCATTCATTTCGGGTTCACCTCAAAGTGGCTCGCCCATCTCAGTTTCCAGCCTACGATGCGTTTTCCTACACTTGGGGTAATTCGTTAGATCGACTTCCCATCGCCTTAGGATCCGGAGGGACTTTCATTATGATAACCCGGAACTGCTTTGAGGCTCTACAAAGCCGTCGGTTGCCAGTTTCGAAGCGATGCTCTCTGCATCAATCAAGAAAACTTATCAGAAAGGACAACACAGGTTCGCCTGATGGGCCGCGTTTTTGCATCCTCCCACCAGGTGGTTATCTACGTCGGAGAAGAAACACAGTCTACTCGTTTGCTATTCAAAGAACTCGCCTTGGCAGATCGTGCTCCTCGGGTACAAAAGAAGAATGGGTTTTTACCAGACCGCCCTTGTCCCGGAAGGGACGTCATTGACGCCTTGGATGCTTTCTTAGAGAGACCTTGGTTCAGCAGGGTTTGGGTACTGCAGGAGGTTTACAACTCCAGACTTGCCGCCGAGCCTAAACTTTACATGCTTTGCGGGCGAGCGAAGGCGTCTTTCGCTTCTCTTGGGCATTGTATAGGCGGGTATGTTATGAACTGTGTCACACGTCGGTCCTGGCCATACGTGACACGTATGCCTTACATGAAGAGGGAAACCCTATGGGTGACTCCTCTTCAAAGGCATGGTTGTCAAGCTACTGATGCCCGAGATAAGGTTTTTGCGCTTCGGGCGATGATACAAGGCAACGATGCAGAACTTGACAGTATGATAGACTACAGCGCCAGTCTGGAGCAAGCCTTCACAAAGGCCGCGGTGTATCTTCTTAGGTTTGAAGGCCTCAACATGCTGCTTGCCATCAAGTGTCCTAGTCCGATGAGAATAGCTTCTTGGGTACCCGACTGGACACAACACAAAATTGGCTCCGGAATTCTGCCTCGTCTCTTGGAAATCCGGCGGGATACATTTGACTTGCAGAACCGGAATTGCCAGTGCGGTCAATGTGAAGGTGATCACCTGGTTCTCCAAGTGAGAGGCTACACACTCTCTCATGTTCAGCATCTTGGTCAACCATTTCGGTATAAAGACCTCACTGACGTGAGGTCACAATTGAAAGAAATATTTGATCTAGTTGATCGTGGCAAACTTACCGATCAACCACAATCGATGCATAGCAGCCTGACGCCCACGCTGCTCAAAGGTATGACTATACAATGAAGAAAATAATTTTAGATGGTACTAAATTCATGTAGCTATCCAGAGAATGAATCTAGAGCCTAGGGCTATGGCTCTTCTTTTCCAGGCAGTGAGTATTCACAAAGAGTATCAGTTGACTTCATTCAATTGAAAAAAGTCGATAGGCACATTCCTACGATCAACATAGGCTGCTACTTGACAATGATGAGGACTTGAAGCATATTTATCGTCGTACACAGGGCCAGGCTATGTTCTTGGACACGATAGGCGGATTAGGATTCGTCCCAGAAGAAGCCCTTGAAGCAGATATTTTGTGCCTGCTTGATGAACTGGACTACCCCATTCTTCTCCGACCTCGACCTGCCGGTGGATGGCAACTCCTCTCAGGGAAGTGTTTTGTAAACTACATGGATCCCACTAACGGGCGCAGAGACGAGGTTCAGCGGAGGCTTGCACAGACGACATTCGATATATGGTAGATCCATTGTCTTGTCACATGATTAGACACCGAAGAACAATATTTATCTAGTTATTAAAGTGATATATCCCACTAGAAGATGGCCATAGAAGCTCGGAAAGACGAAGAAAACTCCGAGATGTCGTGGAGGAATTCACATCCAGTTTTACACCATACAACTATTCGTTCGCTATCTCTCTAAATACTTCTGTTTCTCATATTAGTCTTCAATCGTGCTGTACAGGTCGTCTACGGATTTTCCGTCGATTATCTTGGCCTTTGATAAGACCATGGTAGTTCAAGGGTGGCAAATGGCGGCAGAGCTGAGAAATGAGGAGTAGATTGCTATGATCTAAATAACATGTCATTTGTGCGGAACTATAAAATTCCCCCAGAAGATTCCTTCTCGGAAAGTACAGGATGACGGCGAAAATCGCCGTCGCTGCTTAAATTGTTAAGAGGAATGGTTGGTCTCAACGTTTTGCCCCGCATTCGGCGCGGGGTAGAGATGCGATGGCATATATGTAAGGGAGGCGAACACTACTTCTCTCTTGTTCTTTAGTTAAAATGTGATTCTATCAGTATCCGAAATGTTAACCTTCATTAAATGTTCCACCCTGTTGTTCTGCTGGGCTGTCTTGGTGGCTGGGTCGGGCATTGACAACCTTCAGAAACCACTTACATCTCGGACATGTCTCCCGGCGGTAAAACAAAGTACGGACAAAAGCGCCATCGACAACTTTCCGGATTGCAGCCGTGACCCTCTCTGCTCAAATTATGTATGCGATGAGACTCTCTCGCCGAAAAAGCGAGCCGCGGCGCTGGTAGCCGAGCTCACGATTTGGGAGAAGTTGGATAACCTCGTAAATGAGGCGCCCGGCGTTCCGCGACTCGGCATTCCGCCATATGAGTGGTGGTCTGAGGGCCTTCACGGAGTTGCATCATCTCCGGGAACGAAGTTTGCTGGGAGTGGCAACTTCAGCTACGCAACTTCGTTTCCGCAACCAATTATCCTGGGCTCGGCTTTTGATGATGAGTTGGTGAGAGCTGTCGGGGAAGTGGTTAGTAAGGAGGCAAGGGCGTTTAGCAACTACGGCAGGTCTGGCATCGACCTCTATGTAAGCTCAGTTTCTTGCCACTTGGCAGCTGGTTTGTAGGATGAGATGCTGACTGAGCCCCAGTCCCCGAATATCAACGCTTTCAAAGACCCCCGCTGGGGCCGTGGTCAAGAGACTCCTGGCGAGGACCCCTTCCACCTACAGCGCTATGTCGCAGCCATGCTCACGGGACTCGAAGGAGATGACTCTCCGAGGAAGTTGATCGCCACATGCAAACACTACGCAGCCAATGACTTTGAAAATTACAATGGCGTCGACCGTGCCGGCTTCGACGCCAACATTACTACCCAGGACCTGTCTGAGTACTACCTCCCGCCCTTCAAGACCTGTGCCGTCGAGAAGAGGGTCGGATCTTTCATGTGTAGTTACAACGGCATTAACGGGACGCCCCTCTGCGCCAACTCTTACCTCCTGGAAGATATCCTCCGTCAACATTGGGGATGGAATGGGGATGGACAGTACGTCTCGACGGATTGCGATTGTGTTGCTCTGATGGTGTCGCATCATCACTATGCCCCGGACCTTGGACACGCGGCGGCTTGGGCGATGAAAGCCGGCACCGATCTGGAGTGCAACGCGTTTCCTGGTTCAACAGCCCTGCAATTTGCTTGGAACCAGTCCCTTCTTTCCGAAAAGGAAGTCGACAAGTCGCTCACGAGACTATACACGGCGCTGATATCGGTCGGTCAGTTTGATTCAGCTCGAGAGCAACCGCTGCGCTCGCTGTTGTGGGACGATGTGAACACAAAAGAGGCACAAAACCTGGCATACCAATCAGCTATCAAAGGAGCTGTACTCTTGAAGAATGACGGGATTCTACCTCTGTCAGTCGGAGCCGCGAGGAAGTATGCACTCATCGGCCCTTGGGTGAATGCAACGACGCAAATGCAGGGCAACTACTTTGGTCCCGCGCCGTACTTGATCTCTCCCTACCAGGCCGCAAAGGATCTCGAGCTCGACTTCACTTACACCTTGGGATCCAAGATTAACAGAACCGATGCTTCGTTTCAACAAGCACTTGAGTCAGCTCATGCTGCAGATATTATTGTCTTCGCCGGCGGCGTTGACAATACTTTGGAGGCTGAGACTCTCGACCGCAAGACATTGGCTTGGCCTGAATCTCAGATTGATCTTCTTCGTGCTGTCGCCGCCCTTGGCAAGCCTGTCATCGTGCTACAATTCGGTGGCGGGCAGGTCGATGACACCGAGCTCCTTGCTAACAAATCTATCAATGCGATACTCTGGGGTGGATATCCCGGTCAATCTGGAGGAAAGGCCATCCTTGACCTTCTATTCGGCCGCGCGGCACCCGCTGGTCGATTGCCGGTTACGCAGTATCCTGCGTCGTACAATAAAGCTGTGCCATCAACGGATATGAACCTCCGACCTGGTCCAGGAAACTCGGGGCTTGGACGTACTTATATGTGGTACAATGGCGAGACGGCCGTGCCCTATGGGTTTGGTTTGCACTACACCACTTTCGACGTCAAGCTGAAAACAACACGAGAGTCGGCTCTTATCAAGACGGATGAAGTTTCATCTCGTTTGAACGATGACGACACGTCGGGAACTCCGTCATGGCAGCAGATATTGACGAAGCCAGTCCTCAGTGTTACTATTACAGTATCTAATACCGGAACCATGGCTTCAGACTACGTGGCCTTGTTGTTTCTTAGATCCGATGCCGGCCCAACCCCTCGACCGATCAAAACGCTTGCAGGATATTCCCGCTTCAGAAACATACAACCTGGAAAGCAAGTTGAGGGAGAGGTTTTCATCACAGTTGAGCGTCTAGTTAGAGTTGATGAGTTGGGAAATCGGGTGCTGCATCCCGGATATTATGAACTATTTGTGGATTTGGACGAGAAATCGACACAAGCCTTTGAGGTTGGTGGCTCTTCAGTGGTAGTTGAAGAGTTTCCGCAGCCCAAAGATCGGAATTAGAAAGCTTCTCTGCGGAACTTCAAACAGGATTCCCTTCCTATAACTCTCTAGACAGTCCGGAAATTGGATGAAAGTCGGCACCGCCTAAAAAGGCTTGATGACGCCGCTACATTACCTATATGATGAATCAGAAAGGGCTGGATCCCTCCTCACCAACCTAAGTTTTGTCACGTTTTTCCTGCGTATATTGGCCGGAGAACCAAGACGTGCGGTCCTAACTGCACGGAACCGTACATCTCTGTCACTTGCTTACTTGCGTTGGTTCTTAACTCAGACATTAAAGCCCTAGAATTGAAGGCACACTCCAAGGTCAGGCACCATGGCAGTGATATCGTCCATAAGGCTCTCGCAGCCTAAGAAGCCCTGAGTTTATACTTGACAAAATCGAGGTCGGCCTCGGGGGAAAGCTACGCGACTCGATATGACACCTTACTTGTTCCCTTGGAGCGCGAAATCTTCTTCACCTCAATCTTGCCCACTTGACTACAATCCTGGACATGCGTTCCACCGCAGGAATAGCTTCCCAGGCCCTCCATCTCAACCACTCAACCCATGGTTTCTCCCTCAGGCAACACAAACCCCTCGCTAGTGCCGTGGCACCTTTCTAGCAGCTGTTCCATGGGCCACCAGTGGATCCTGACGGGCCTGGCTGATCGCACAAACTCGTCTGTCTTGGCCTGGATGACATCCTTGTGCTTTCCCTCAATGGTGCCATTGAACACAACGGCGGCAGAGTCAGGATAGTGCGAGGCTTTCGACTCTGTGAGCGGGGGAAGCACAACTTCGCGACATAGCGCGTGGATGGCCAGGCTCATGACATGTCCCGCGGTGTGCAGACGTGAGTGCAGGTTGCGCTTCTCCGCATCGACATGCTGTTGCAGTTCCTCTCCCGCGTCAAAGCGGGCAACAGCTCCGTCGACCGGGATAAAACGACCGAAATGGAGGATCTAACTACCATGGGTTGGTTGACGCACCACCTTGACCTCGAAAGTCGAGTCGGCCTTGGCCGCTGCGGCATCGGAGGAGGAGGTCATGGTTCCGGTATCCGAGGGCTGGCCGCCGCCTTGGACGTGGAATATGGTAGAGTCCGTGATGACGGCGTGCTCTATATTTGATGCGTCCTTTACGAGAGCTTGGTCCGGTGTCGTGAGCTCGAATACCCGGGACAATGGACAAGACCTTGGAGGTATGTAGTAGCGGCTCCCCATCCCGTTGATAGACGAGTTTTGTTGGATCAGCCATCTTGAGTAGTAGAGAATTGGTCAACTGGCCATAGATCCCAAATTACGTAGTTCCGGTGATAACTCGACGGACTTAGACGTACCGTAAAACACACTGGAACAGAGAATGCAATCAGGTGGAAGAGTAGGTAGATAGTTGTATTGTGTTTGAGATGAAAGATGAATAGAAATTGAGGGGGCTGAGTTCTGGAGTCGTGCATTAGCTATCAGAATATGGCATTTCCGGTTATGACAGCAGTTGGTTGCCACAGAACTCGGGTTTATCCCCCAAAAGATGGTTTACTGTGCCATCTCTGCCGCACCGGGCGAACTCGTTGCTGCTTCTAGAAGGAGGTACTCTTGTTTTCGACTGTAAATGCATCTCGACTTGCCCTGTCACAATACTGCTCAGATCCACGGACGGTAATATCTTGTAGCAGCCTATCACATCGACTGTTAACTACACACGCGCCATTGTGGCAAGGGTGTGGTAAGCCAAATGCCCAGGAGTTCCAGCCCGACAAACACAATTCAGGGAACAATGTTTTTAAATAGAGTAAAAGCAGGTATTAGAATTGAGATATCAGGTCTAGAGCCGCCGGCTGCGCGGGTCAGGTATCCCCGGAACCAACGCCAAGCAGTCTAGACGGGCCAGACGGGGCTAGGCCAGGACTCAGGTTCCAATGGACAACACTGCCATATTCCGGAATTCGGAAACGTACACCTACGCCCTACGCTCCCCCTGCGCTATTGGACGCGCTTCCGGATTAGCTGACTTGATTCATATTCTGCAGTGTAACGCCAAATGGCGAAATCTGAATCTCACACCGTCAACCAAAAGCCGATACCAAGGTTCCTACATACACCAGATGTTTCTGGTCGCTTATCCGCGTCGTTTGCCATCCTTGGAAAGGATTTCCGGCGATTACACCGAGGGTTGCAATTAAAGGCCCCTGCAGTTAGGGGTCTTAGAAAATAGGGGTTGCTGTGCCGCCGGTGCGCTTCCGCTTACTGTGCTGTTGACTGGCTTGCCTCCAGTTTGTTCGCACCGATTATGCATACCAACGCACTACTCTGGGCTGGAACATCCTCTACATTCCGGTTGTTCGTAAGCTATTGAGTGAAACTAGCGATGCCGTGCGAGTATATGCTTGGCACGTCAGATCTTGCAACTTGGAATAGCGGTCAGTGGAGTAGAGAGCAGACGCGAGCAATTTCCTACATTTTACTCTTAGCCATTGCCTTGTCCCAAACTTGTACAAGTGCTGGCTGAGAAATGTGAAGACACGTACTGACAGACAAGCGTGGCGATATGTACGTTATTGACCTCACCTGCCCAACAAGGAAATAATAATCATTGTCAGAAGTCAGCAGCGGGATATAATATCCGCAGCTATTGGGCTCGTCATGCAGAATCTGGTCGCATAAAAAATTATACTTGCCCTATTTTCCATCGGAGAAACCACCATCTGACAAGGAAAATACGAACCTGGGACTCTAGGAGTGCTTCTGGTTGTTTGAATTAGAGGTTGCGTGGAAACAGATGCATACGTGGGCAGACCGTCGTTCATTTGTGATACACGATGTTCATCGGTGTTAATTGTGAAAACAGTAAGAGGGAGACTCTTATGGGAATGCCGATACTTGCGGCGACTCTAGAAGAGATGTAAGCCACACTGGAGTCGCAACTATTTTGTCTTCAACCTAAACTTCTTCGTCTACATACACAATCCTACATTTTTGCCCAACTACTCACCTCGACCTCCTTCTAGCTGTTCATGTCAAGGAGAACAGGAAACTGCTCAACATTTGTAGAAGCCATGAGTTCTCTTATCTCGAATTGACCAGCGATCCCGAGCTATTAAACTTATGGAAAAAGATGCTCTATAGAAGCGGTACTGTCTGGCTATTTGATTCGTCGAACATAGTCTTAGCCTTGGGCTTAGATTCTACCAAGTCCCTCTTAAATTCATGTCTTGTTTGTTTTCCTAGAATTCAACCATTTTTACACCTCACTTCGCAGACGCTCTGGTTCATCACGCCTATCTTATGGAAGCCTTGTGTTCTTCGTATATATCATATGTTCGTAATATTTCTTTTTGCAAGCAAGCTAACAACAACTTATATTGAGGATAGGAGTTCGACCCCTGCGAAACAGACTATTGAAATGGGGGTAAAAGAGCTGCCTGTAACAGTTAATAATCTTTTGGGGACCTTAGGCCGGTTTGCCTGTCTTCTGGCATTAATATTTATCTAAGCACTGAAGTGCGCTTAAGTCTAGAGCGTGTACTAAGGTGTTAAATGTATATAAGTGACGGCAGGGACACAGGAAGTAAAAGTCTACTCTTTTGTGTCTTTGATAGTAGTAACTACTACCTATTTAATCTCCTTTCTGCCATGTTATCAGAGAACGAGATCATGTCCGTACAGGATTCGGCCTCTATAACGACTCCTTCTCCCTTTAACCTGTCAAGGCACCCTCCATGTATAGTGAGTAGCTCTGCTCCGTCCCTGAATTTGCGACAAGCATACACGTAATAATGCTGGTTTCTGGAACCGCTAATATTATGCTGCTTTATGCTGTTGCCTTGTTAGGATACTGAGTTTGTACGATACCCCTGGCTATTGATGCAACGATCATTTTCTGTTACTCGGGATGTTCTTACTTGGGTTGATCGCTGATAGGCTGTAGTGACCCTGTTCAATAGAGATATTGTCATTTTCGCTCTCACTGCTACGGCAGGGTTGTCTAGGATTCTGGTTCAAACCACATATAGATTGACACAATGAACCAGTGGTCGCATTGCCATTGTCCGATTGTTTCAAGGTAAGGAGTCCTGTTCTGTGGCCTGCTCCAACTGCGATCTTCATATGAGAAGCCAGGCGAATTATACGCGGTAGTCACATTCAACTGTTCTGAGATGCAATCGATCTCCGGTGCAGATGGTAAAATTCAATCCATTGCCTACAAACACTGATTTTAATGCTGCTACCTTACCAAAGAAACCGGTCAATGCAAACATAGACATCGTATCACGAGCCGGCTCGGGCGCCAGGCTCCTGATTCCACAGCACCCATGCTTCTCACCCACTAAATACCAGCCACCGAGCAACAAGGTCCGTCACACTCGATCGCCGGTTGCTTGTTGAGGCATCGCATGCCAGACGCCATCTCGACCGACTTCTGATCCGCGAGCGCTACGAGTCGTGTCTGCATGCCCTGGACAAGCTCGTTGATCGCCGAAGACGCGGCATAGTGGCCGCTGATCATGGCAGCGACGATGCCACGGAACAGGCCGCAGGCGTCGCCCGCAACCCAGACCGGAGCATCGAGCAGGCGGAGGTTGCCATCGACCTTGGGATACCACCCGATGCCCTCGAGGGTGGGCCCAATCAGGGTGGCCTCCTCGTCGGCGCCCAGATCGGCATAGGTCTGCGACAAGCGTCGAAGGCCCTCGGCCATCTTGCTGACCAGCTCCGGGCCATAGATCCTGTCCATGGCCGCGACGACCTCAGCATCGCCGCGCAGCAAGCCCTGAGCGGGGAGCTGGAAGTGAGCCTCAGGCCGAGCCATGGCCGTGAGCACGCGGTTGAGCGACTTGCGGGCCAGCCTCTCGTCCAGGATGCGCGTGTTAAAGCCCGAGTTAGAGCGCCCGGTAGGCGGGCAGTCGGAGCGGCCCGAGACGGTCCAGAGCCCGTTGGTCTCGGTCAGGCAGGTCTCGCCCTGGCGGCAGACGCAAAAGGTACGCCACTCGACACTGCCGTCGCTCTCTCGCACGCGTAACTTGGGGTCGAGCTGGGGCATGTCGCGGAAGAAAGCCCGGTCGCTGCGCTGCTGGATGCGGAAACCCACCTCGAGGCGGTGAAACTGGTGGTGCCGTGTCATGCGGCGCAGGCTGGCCTCGAGCGGCCCGAAACGGCCCGTGGTGATCAGGAGGCGGTTCGCGCTGAGGCGTGTAACCTGGCCCGTGGTGTGGTTCTCCACGACGACGCTGAATGAGTCCGAGGCAGCGTGGTACGTGGCATCCCGGACGTTGCACTCGTTCATCACGGTGCCGCCGATGTCGCTGACCATGTCATGGACGAGCTGGAGGCGCGCATCGAGAGACAGGTAGTCCGAAGGGTAGTCTTTCAGCTTCCACTCGTCGCTCTCCACCATACCGGCGACCGAGTAGGCGTCGGGGTTGCTGGGGAAAGGGGGCGTCTCCAGGCCCGCCTGGTTCAGGACATCGCAAGTCCAGTTGTATGCCTCGTGCAGGTCACCGTCGCGCGGCAGGGACCACAGCTCGGAAGCGGAGGGGAAGAAGGAGAACTTCCCGTCCGAGAAGAGGCCCGCACCGCCGTGGCCGCGGGTGGCGTCCTCTGGCAGATACCGATCGCGATCTTGCACGGCCTTGCCGCTGTCGATGATGGTGAACTGAATACCGGTGCCCTTGAGGCGTGCCGCGGCGGCGAGACCAGCCGGTCCCATGCCGACGATGATGATTCTGTGAGGACGCGCACCGATAGCCATCTTGATGCTTTCTGTTCGGCGATGAAGGACGTCGTGACGAAGATGGGGGAAAGGAGTGAGGTCTGACAGAGAGGGAGAGTGAGAAGGGTAGAACTTGTGAGTTTGAGTGAGTGATCTGATGATGTTCAGGGGAAACAACGAGGGTTTTATACCCCTCGGTCCATGGTTCCTGCACTCGTCGAGTGAGAGGTAGGATGGTGCAACGCCTGAGAGAGGAAGATACAATAGGAGCTGGACCCATCACCTCGCCACATGCCTCAAACTGCCAATGGGCCTAGAACGTGCATTATCCGACTATCAAGGAGGTGGTACAGACAGATTCCGTTCTTGACGAGGAAGACCCACTAGGTCTTGTCCCCAAGTTTGATGGGCGTCTGACTCCGCAAGAAGACAACCAAGGGAGACACTGCCTCATACAAACGTCCGTTCAGCACGTTCAAAGAACTGGACATCACCCCACCTCAGTCAAGAGGTTACAAAGACACTAGTGGCTATAAACTTGACGGATGGGTCAAAAATCTATAACAGTATCCAATGTTGATGCCATTGATAATGATAAGGAGAGGGGATGGAACGGCAGAATATCATCGCTAACCCTGAATGCAAGCACTGCAAAAATGAAAATCCCCCATAGCAGAAATCGAGAGTACAAGAAAAATGCCCAGTTGTAATTCTGACAGCCTAAATTACCTATTGTGTCTTGATTACCACGGATTTTAGTCGGGATAGGAGGAAAATATAGAAATTGGCTTGTTGCTATAGTATATCCAGTGTTGTGGGGCATAGATAAATTCTCCGAGTCTACGAGGCCAGAGAAAGTCGGTCGAGCGGTAACCTCTTGGTATGCCCTCTTCATCGCATAGCGCCTCATTTGAAGCCAAGGAGCAGTCGTAGCCAACATGGTACACGCTCACTTTTGTCACAAGTACTTGCTAGTCTCCCGCTCTGCGGCCCGCCTCCCGTCGCCGCTACTTACCGAGTCTCCAAGATGCATGGGAGTGAGCAGACGCATGCCATAAGCGCCGAAGAGGGCACATCTCGCCACAATAACTGCATGTAATCTCAGCTGAAAAGGGAAGGCATCGTAGTCAAGTTTGGTGAGTAGGCGACAAGAGTCCTTGGCCGTGGCAAGAATCGAGGGTCGGGGCCGGACGACGAGGCTCTCGTCATCACGTTCTGCATCGCTTACACCCTGTAAAGGAGGCTGATGAAGAATCTAGACTTTCATGCCCGTGCCATGCATCTCAAAAGTTTTCATTCGCGTGACTACCTGCCGCTTACAGAAACCAGTCGCGGGGGTGGTACGGCCCGCTGCGCGAGGACCCTGCATGCGTTCGATGCAGTTGATCCTTTTCCGAGTAACGACAGGGGCATGTAGTGGTGGCTGACACGGCCTAGCCAGTGGTATACGTGTTACGGTACACAGCAAGCTGCATTACCTCTCGTCGGTACAATCTCTTTGGCACTCTGCTAGCGACCCCTGAAAGAGTATTCTCAGCTGTTTGCCCTAGTACGCCCCAGCGTTATTGGAGTACCTATGGGGAGACACTATGTCAACAACCAAGTCGTCAGCTTTTGACGAGTACTATCCCTACATACACCTATGGTATCGTAATTCGGGCATTGCCGTTGGTATAATGCATTAAAACAATAGCATGCGACGTAATTATTACTCTTGTTTACAATCGCGCAGGTAGACATGCTGTCAAGGCTCGAATACAGGAAACAAGCAGTAAGCTCTGCAACTGTTCCTTCGCTGGAAGGTACCTTGAACAAGCATACACCTGGTTTCGCAGGTGAGGCCACTGCACGGCTTTGTAGGTTGAGTCTACCTACTAAACAGGTAAATAGGTCGTTATGCCAGCCCTGCGTGCCAGCACTCGACGCAACAGGCCTAGACCACTGGGCGTGGAAACACGGCGGTGACTTTTGGCTGTATAAGGACACAAGATTCTGTCGCCAAGGCCGCTGCCGTCTTCTTGCCCCGTCGGGTTAGTAGTTCGGAAATGCCTCACAGGTGTGCCGCAGGTGTTCCGGTGAGTGGTTAACCCCCACTCGAAGCGCTTCAGGGGGAGGGGGACGAGGAGCTAGGTAAGATTAGTAGTACAGCCCGCGTTTGCCAATCCGCAACTCTCGGCACTCATGCAAGTGAGATGGGCACAACTTTTGGGGTTTCTGATTACAAGCTATGCTGCAGCTGACGCTCGCCGAATAGTACGGTCGCCTCCCACGCCGAGAGCGAAACGGAGGCGTGTCCAAGTCTAGAACCGTGTAAAGCCCGTCTCGTGCTCCGTCCCGTTCACCAGTTCCCGTATCGGCAAAAACAGGCGCTTGGCCGGCCAATCGTCACCCTCGTCGTCGTGGTGGCGGACCCACTCGCAAACGGTGGACCACTCCATCCATTGCCAATTGCCAGCCTTCTCGGGCTCCAAGGCCTATCATGTGCAATGCAGGTCAGCGAGGTGGTGCGGGCCAAGAGCAGACGGCTTCCCGTGGCAACGTACCTGCGGCTCGGCCGCCGGGTCAACAGGCTCGCAGAGCACGAACAGGGTGATGTAGTGCTTGCCGGCCTCGCTGAAGACGGAGTTGGTGACGGCAGCGAGCTTGGTGGCCTTGACCACCAGGCCCGTTTCCTCGAGCGTCTCGCGCTCAGCACACGTGAAGATGGCTTCGCCATACTCAAGGTGGCCGCCGGGAAATTGCCAGGTCCCGTGTCCGTGGCTGCTGAGCCGTTGGCCCACCAGGAGCTTGCCGGTCGCGGCGTTGCGAACGACAGCGCCGATGCCAACGCGCGGGTTGCTGGCTGGCTCTGTGGCAGCCATTGGTGTTTGGTGGTGGTGGTGGTGGGAATGGTGAGGAAGATGGCGCGATGAAAATGTGATGAAGGGGAGGCGGAGAGGGCTGCGTGCAGAAAAGCGAAGTTGGTTCCGACAGTGAGTCCTGATTGCCAGGCGTCGACTGGGTGTATTATACGTTTGCTAGGCGGTTTCTATCTACCTATGCCCGGTTCCATCCCACTGGCAAATCGAGGTCAACGCCAACCACTTGTCTACAGTCCAGATCACCGTCCATTGCGTCCACAACGAGGCAAAGTGTGCTACTAGAAGCAAGGACGCATTCGCTTGCGCAGGTGTAAGCACAAAAAGGGAGGAGTCTTCTGACCCCAGCGCCGCAACCAACAGCCATCGCAGCAAACGACCCCCGGCAGATCGTCCCTGGCGATTCTCCACCCATGTCCACCCTTCGCCACTGTATAAGAGAAGTATCGAGAGACCATGTTAGAAATATTGCTCTACTAGGATGATAGGTCTATAGGTAGAACTGATACCCAGGATTTGTATTCTGGACAAGCAGCCGAGGTTAATTTTAGATTCCTTAGAATTTAGAAGTTCATTTTCCTGTAATTTTTGAACGGTTAGAGGTCAGTATTAGAGTGAAGAGAAAAACATGTTGAAGTCCCCCACCTTCCCGATTGGGACAAGCGCTGTCTCTGGGGTTAGTGCTGTGGGGCCGCGCCGCGGGTAAGCTGAGGCGAGGTATAAACCGCCTCGACCAATCCGTACCGGTTCCGCCACTAAAGGCCGGACAGCCCTGTCCCCGTGGTTCTCTCGCGCAGCTTGGCCGTCCGATGGGGTAGCCGTGCGAGGGCCTGCTTGCTCTCCATCACGGCGCATGGTTATGGTGTACGGAGCAGGGTCCTCGACAGGGACCGAGGCGGTGGCGGACGACGGCGGGCCCTTCCAGCCCAAGCAAAGCCCTCGGGTCTGAACCAACAGTGCGCTAATTAGGAACATGCTTTTCCCGGCTACAGCCGCCGTCTAGACCCTGCATGGAACCAACCACCACAGGGGTCAGAGTTTGAGTCACCTCCAGAACAGGCAGGAGGGAGCGTGACCGTTGGCGCCGCCCAGCTTCAACTCGTCGAGTATAACATGCACCGCAACTACAAGCACCGCTTACCGGCGGGCTTGCCATCACGGACAAAACCCTTTAGACCTTCAACCCACAGGAGAGGGAGGCCAGAATCGAGCTCGTCGTTCCATGGTTCGCTTTCCACCTCGCTCACCATCCTCGCGTTCTATCCTCCCTTCTCGCAGACTCTGATCTGCCAGACTTGTTTCCACTGGCCGAGATGGGGCAACGCTCTCTTACGGATGGGGACGGCTCCGAGCCCACTCCTGAAGGGCCTCACGCCCTTCCCAGAGAGGTAGGCCAGATCACCATGCCAGAGAAGACGGACGGCATTGTTCACGATACCAAGCTCGTGGCACCAGCAACACCGTCCCTCGTCATAGATAGCGCCTCCAGTAGCGATGCATCGCTGAACCAACCCGACCTCATGGGTGTATACAGCAGATTTGCGCCGACCCAGCGCATCGTCATCATCGCTGTTGCCAGCACCATTGGTCTGCTGAGCCCCCTGAGCTCCAATCTGTACACTCCAGCCATTCCGGCCGTCGCGAGGGACTTGAACGTCTCCACCGACGCCATCAACCTGACCATCACTTCGTACCTCGTGCTGCAAGGCATCAGTCCCACCCTCTGGAGTGCCATCGGCGACAGCACCGGCCGCCGGCTGCTGTACCTCATCGCCCTCACCGTATACTTGGGCTCGTGCATAGGCCTCGCCCTGTCCTACACCTACCCGGCCGTGGTCGCCTTGAGGGCGATCCAGGCCATCGGCTCGGCCTCGACCACGGCCATCGGCGCCAGCCTGATCGGCGACCTGATCCACGTCAGCCGCCGCGGCAAGTACATGGGCAACTACAGTGCGCTAGGCGGAGCCGGCACCGCCTTTGGTCCCGTCATCGGCGGCCTGTTCGCCCAGTACACCGGGTGGCGAGGCATGTTCATCTTCCTGTCGGCGCTGGCCGCGTTCCTCCTGCTGTTTACCGCGCTGCTCCTCCCCGAGACGAAGCGTGGTATCGTCGACGATGGCACAGTACACCCGCCGCGGTACCTGCGGACGCCGGTGAAATGGCTCGACGCACCCAAGTCCAGCGACAGGGCCGTGGAGAGGACGGGCGCCAAGTTCCGGATCGATCTCGGGGCCCCAGTCCGTCTGCTCGTAGAGCCCGAGTGCGTATGCATCGTTCTCTTTGCGGGCGTCTGTTACACCGTGTGGCAGGTCACCATGGTGGCAACCGCCACGCTCTACGCCGAACGCTACGGCTTGAACGAGATGAGCATCGGCCTGACGTACATCTCCAACGGCGTTGGCTCCCTCTGTGGCAGTGTGCTCACCGGGAAGCTGTTGGATCGCGAATACAAGCACCAACTCAAGAGGGAACAGGCCGCTCAGCAGGCCGCAGGCGACGACAACTCGCCTGCTGTCGACGAAGTGCAGCACATCGAGCTCGCACGTATCAAGCCCGTCATCATCCCCACCATTGCTTATCTGGTCTCTGTCGTCGCCCTCGGGTGGATCATCGAGTTCCATGTCCACATCGCCGCCTCCATCACTATGGCGTTCTTTGTCGGAGGCCTGGACACCATCATATTGGCCGCCTTCTGTAAGCGCTTGCACCTTGCTCCCGCACGTTCGGTAATACTCGTGGAGAACCACTGGCTGACGCAACACACCCCTAGCAACCCTCATTGTTGACCTGTTCCGAGCCCAGAGCTTCAGTGCCACTGCCTCGATGAACCTGTCGCGCTGTCTCTTGGCTTCTGGCGGGACCGCCGCCATCGGGCCCTTGATCCGGGCTGTTGGCGTCGGCTGGGCCTTCACGCTCTGCGCGATCGCCGCGCTAGCTTCGTGTTCTTTGGCGTTGATGGAGCTGTGGCGGGGCCGACACTGGCGCGCGAAGCGGATGGCGGCTGCGCAACGAGAGAAGGGGCGTTGACAATGAAGTCGAACAACATTTGGCCACTTCTTTGCTTGCCATGTGATGTCGCTGGGGATGCCGGGGAACATCTCGAGAAGTGTTATACAGCGCATCTCGAAGGGTGCCCACGTCGCCGCCGCACGACTCTACTCCCAGTGGCATTGCGAGCACTGCAGTAGATACGGTGAAATTGTAGTCCGATACGATACTTACTAAACCTCATTCAACATAGACATCACCTGACATTTGGAAATGGCCACTTCTTAGAAATCAAAACAGCTGTATCTCAATGCTGCAAAGTAACACCAGTAGTACTCTTTCAGCAAAATCTTTGGTATAACTGCTTTTGTCATCTTTGTGACGCCGAAGTGTATGGCAAGTGCAGAGAACACGAGTAAGATACGCAAAGTATCTGTTTTACAGTGAACGGCGAATCGTCGTCTCAAAATCCTCAGGTTCCCTTCCCAAGAGCTCCTTCAGCAGTGGAGAGACGAACGCTCCCTCGCCCCTTCTGAATGCTTCAAACGCCGATGCCCACGGCTTGGAAAGATCAACCCCGTGATAAGTAAAATTGCGCGAGACCTGGGGCTGGGCCGCGAACTCGTCCTCCGAAACCTGTTTGATCTGGACGGGGACTTTTGCGACCTCGCCAAGGACTTTGACCGTCTCTGACAAGGTCAGCACTTTGCTTCCAGAGAGGAGCACAGTCTTGTTGCGCCAGGGGAATTCGTCTGGCTGTTTTGCGAACCGAGAGATGAGTTCCGCCGTGCCCTCGGCGAGTTCCTCCCTCTTGACCCATGCGACACCAGGCCCTGCCCCGTTGTGGGGAATCTTGATCTCGGTCTGGGGCTGCTTGGGGTCGAAAAAGGCAGTGTAAAGAGGGTACGATTCCGAGTACAGGCCCTCGCGGACGATGGTGAAGCCAAAGTTGGCATGCTTCTGTCGACATGCCTCCAGATAACGCTCGGTATCCAGATGCGCTTGCATGACATGAGCGACGCTCTCCTTGCTATCTGGCGACCCGGCGAATCCTAGGGATCCGTAGAAGATGTACACGACTCCGCTTTGTATGGCAGAATCGATCGCAAGTTTGTGGCGCTTCCCGTCTGTCGTGTTAGTGTGTGCAATGGCGTACGTGTCGAACCTCCGTTTTTCAAGTTCTTACCTGGGATCTGTACTCATGCTCAACAGAGGCATATGATATCAGAAACAGGGTACTGATACCCTGAAATACCGTCTTCAGTGCGGTATCATCGTCGTAGCTCGCTTGGCGGACTTCGGCCCCGAGGGCTTTGGCGGAAGCAAGTTTCTCAGGGTGACGGGCGATGAAGACAAGGTCTTTAGGAGGAAGACGTGTGAGAATATGTTTCACAGTCCCTCCTCCAATACCACCAGAGGCAGGAAACACTCCAACTCTGTGAGTTGACATGTGTGCAAACTTGACGTGCTTGTGCTGGACGGCAAATATCTTGGCTGGGTAAAGGACCTACACGAATACTTATTCCTGTCAAAAGGGCGTTTTTTCTTGTACAACTGAAACACATGACTGTGTAAGAATCTTGTCGAATCTTCGAAATAGGTCTTATTAATCACTCTGATTAGGAAGCTCGCATTTCCTCTGGTGGGGAGCCACAAAATGACGCTTTGCATGCTTACAAACCTATGCTTCAGAGACTTCATGACGTTTTCCAGAAACCCATAGTTGATGTCCCACCGGGTAGATTCGTCACAGCCCAAAGAAGCACAGATCAACGCAAGTCTGTTGAAAAGTTTGTTCTTGTGCAAAGCTTGATCTTGTATGTTTTCTGATTGGTTTGTACGCTGTTTGGACATCTTGTAACTGGGCCAGTCGTGCCACGTTGTGCTTCCTGGTGTAAACGCCTGACCAATTCATTTCCTGAAGTAACCACTTTGAGCTCGAATGCAGGTCAGGCTTGTACAACAGCCAGGCTTGATTTGGACGACGGTAGAATTAAGTTTAGCAACCGCCGTATCTGATAGGTATACTAGCGAAATTGTCGGCAGCTTCTGTTCCCATGCCACCTAGGTAGTATGGAAGCAGCGACAAAAAGTATTCCCGTGTTACCCGAAGCCTTTTAATATTGAGTTTATGGGGCCACGTCCACTTGGCACACTGTCGTTATCATGGGACACTTCCGCAGCCTAGAACCCTGGAAACATCCTTTACGATGAACCCCTCGAATAACCTTAACCCTTGTTACCTATTACGTAATGGCTCAAAGAGTGCATCCAGGAGACCTACCTATAAAATAAACCTTGAGAGAATGTTTCAAATTTTCTGACGAGAGAAAGTTGTCCATTATGGGCTACATACGGTGGTTAGACTGATTGGTGGGGCATAAGATATGCGTCATTTGATCGCCACAACCAAAGGGAAACGCGGTTTCCCTACTGCTACTGAGGCAAATGCGGTAATAGGCTTTTCATCTTGTCTACGTCAGTTGTGGGGTTGGGAGAATTGACAAGTATGCTGTTGTTCTGTGTTGAATTGACGAGGCATTGTCTCTACCGCAATCTAATACAACAAGAACTTCATACAAACGTCAGTATTCTTTGTTTGAGGCTCAAGAATACCGGCTTTCTGGGCGTATATGTGTAAGCTACGGCATGTATGTTGAGAGCCTGGGTTGCTGCCATGTAAGGGAAGAAGGTTGGGTTCAAAGCCATCTCTCCAGCCACGAAAGATGGCTCCATACCAATATCATCCAAAGCATACTATGTAGAGAGCCTCCATCCCCAGTGTTAAAACACATATTCTTGCAGATAGGTAATCTGTGCTTCCCGGTAGTCATCCCGCGCAAGGTACCCTAGTGTAGTGTAATTGGCGTCAAACACGATGTTATATGGCTGACCAAGCGTGTATTGCGGCCAGGTGAGGCCCTTCTTCGATGGCGGATCGCAAAGATTCGGATCAGTGCTGTGGATGAAGGCAACCCACATATTACTCATCAAATCCGCCAGCTCAAAGTATGATTTGGGTTTCCCTTCAAAAGGGTTGGTGGCATACCCCAGCCCCTGGACGTTGTTGAACACAAAGACGACCTCTTGGAAGTGCGTCGCGCCATAGATTGGCCCGATGCCGTTAACGTAGACATTCCACATGTACGAGTAAACTGGCACTCCTACACCAGCATATGAGCTAGCAAGGAGCCTCCTGCCGCTGTGCTGCTGATAGTCTCCTGCGACCGCCGCCACACGCTTCCATTGCGAGCCAAAGGGAGCGAGACTCCCAGAAGGACGGCCGGGGTACGACGCAGGGATGCCGACAGCCGGGTCGTCCGGGTACAACTCCGAGATGGCTGCGATCTGAGCAGCATCCACTGGTAGACTGCTTGCGAGCCATGCTTCAAATTGTGACGTAGTATTGATACCCTGTCTTGCGTAACCGGTGCCCTCATCAAAATTGTTGCCAAGAAGAAGCGGAACGGGAGCAAATTTGCCTTGTTGCAGAAGGGTAGACGCTTGTGCAGTGATGAAATCGCCGTCAATGACGGCGGTGATTACGGGTGCAACAACGCCAAGAGGGTTCGAGCCGTTGAATATGCCATTGAGTGTTTGCCATGGGAGTGCCTGTAAGCAGCTCACTCGAGCACTCGGGCTACCGTCGGAGCATCCTGTTTTCTGTAGGAGAGCATTGAAGTATGGCTGCCAGGCATCAGCACCGACAAATTTGGCCACCGAACTACCACTCTGGAGGATGGCACTTCGGAACAGGTTGTCATGCTTGCCATCATAGGCGATGAGTTGCATTCCAAGGGATCGTGCTCCAGCGGACTCGCCCCAGACAGTCACTTTAGCCGGACTGCCTCCGAAAGGAGCAATGTTTTCCTGAATCCATCGCAGTGCCAGACGCTGGTCCTTGAATCCGATGTTGCCTGCTTTGCTGTCTTGGAGTTCTTGGCTGAAAAGGAACCCCCAGTAGGAGAGACGGTAATTGATGGAGGCTGCGATTATGGGCTTATTCTCCTTAACGGACTGGTCGACGATGTAACTCAGGTTGTACCTCGGGTCTCGTGATCCGCCGTTAACATAGCTCTGACGTGGCAACAGTCAGCTACGTTTGTCGGTTCCTTTCAAAGGGCATACTTACACCTCCATGAACCCAAAGGCCGACCGGGAGGTCATCTCCTGGTTTCGTTCCAGCCGGGCGGACAATGTTGATGGTCAAGCAATCCTCCGAAACTGGGCTGCCAAGATTCGCCGTATCGGAGCCGTACCCGATGCACATCCAGCCGTACTCGCTAGCAGATCTAGGTTCTTCAAATGATTCGTTGAGAGGTTGGGGTGGTGCGTAGCGGAGAGATCCGATAGGGGGCTGCGCATATGGGATGCCTAGAAAGAAGTCTTGCGCATACTGCTCGTTCCGCACGCCCGTGAAGGTTCCGTTTGCGAGGCGCACGGAAGGAGGCGAAACGTCATGGTGTTGGCCTAGCAGACACTCGGATGGATTCAAGCTCGAGAGAAGCGCCAGAAGAAGTTTAAACACAGATCGTCGCATTCTGGGCAGTTTCAACAGAGTCAAAGGATGGCTTGATGCTTCTAGATGTCGTAAGGAACGGGAAAAGTGGCTGGCAGCGACGTGTCTCATGCCTTTCGCTGAAAACCAAACCTTTCACCTGCAAGTAGCCAAGCTAACTAAGATTGCTTTACGCCCTCGATAATCCCTGTGAAATGGCCTCGTGACGTTGTGGCTAGAGACTACGGCAAAACGGATGCGATTGCGTGAAGGCTAGCAGCTGACTCGGGAAGTAAACAACCATGCCATTCGCGGCGCTGTTAATCAGCCCTGGTCGGTCATATTACCCTTTTGTGACATGCTTAGTTCACTACCCGTTAGGCCTCCTTGTGGCACTTGATGGATATTGTGTGTGCATGATTCCGCCTGCTCTAAGAGAAGGGATTCCCACGAGGGTTTAACTCGGGAGTGAGGACAATGGACTCAAGGCACTAAATCTCATTCGATAATTGTTCGGTGATGGTTTCTATGGTTCTTCCAAGAAATCGCGTTCTCAGTTCATGATGGTCTCATGAAGTACCCGGCGATCACTTCTATCATCGGCTAAGGGCTCGGTAATGATGAGACTCCGCCACGCCGCCGCTAACTCCATGTTGGTTGGTGGCTTATATAAAGTCGGGGTAAGACTGGGTGACGCACAAATAGGATCTTACCCCGCCCAACCCCCCAAGCATTGAGTTCGGCACTAAATGATCTACCCCAGCGTGCCGTGCTTGATGGTGTGGGATCTCTCGGTCTGGCATTGAATTGGAGTTACCGTGTGTGCTGATTGATGCTGATCGACTTTCCGTCTACCAATTTGGAGAAAGAAAATGGCATGACAATTGTTGGAATTAGTCGTTGATTTAAAGGGTAGTCTGTTCTCAAAAGGAGTGCTTGTTTCGTTTCCGCTTCCTACCCAATGGTTGAGGAGAGCAATCTGGGCAATACAGAAGCCATCTCGGGTGTCAAACAGTGGCTTCTGCCAACCTGCACATTTCTACACTCCCAATTCTGCAACCTGAGGACATCAAGGCAGCGAACTGACGTGTTGGGAAATGTTGCGAGGTGCAATCACGGGAGGGAGGAGGATGTCAACAATGGCCCCCGCTTTGTGATTGTATAGTCCAGCTCCCGGCCTGGTCTTCTCAACGTCCTCTTGAATTACCCTCTATCGGGCAAATTCGAGCAATTAGCCGGACGGGTGTTGGGTCATGATGAGGCTGGGAGAGCAGGAGTTTGATGTTCCCTCCGGACTGACTATCTCTAACCGGACGACTCGGCTCGTCCAAGCGCACCTACACACGCAAAGTACGTAACTTTCGCGTTAGTTTCGGGATGGGACACATAGCGCGAAAGGCGCAGGTTTATCCTCCCCGAAAGAATGGGTGCTCGAGGGCTCGAGCCTTTGTTGGCCCTAGGATACCCCCTTGTCATAAGGAGCACTGATCAAAAGAGGTCAGTGTGTATCATTAGGTAGAAGTGCGCTTTTTCGTAGCCTTTCCTGGGGGTTTGTTGTTCCACCCTTGTGAAAGTTTTCCTTGGCCCAAGTGCTTCCTACAGAATCTCGTGGCACTCGATATGTCCCGCCACGCCGACCATGGCCGACGACGATAGGGGCATTCGGCTTCTAGCTTCTACTTGGTCGTTGGTTGGAACGAGTGCCATACTTCTTTTCCTCCGCATTTACTGTAAGATATGGCGCGGTCGAGGGTTGTGGTGGGATGATCATTTCTTAATTGTTGCCTGGGTACGTCTACCGCTGTTCGTCCACATCCTCTGTCAAGAATATCCACCCTAATTCTTATCGTCATCCGTCAAGACAAGCTTAGCGATTTCCGTGTCCATCAATTCCTATATTGTGTCTCTCGGGTTTGGGCGTCACATTTGGACTATCAGCGATCAAAATAAGAAAGAGATCAACCTTTTTACGATTCTCGTCGCAACCTTCGGAATCATTGCAACAACAACAAGCAAAACTTCGTTCGCTCTCATGTTGTACCGAATCGTCATGAATGAATGGCTGAAATACTTTTTAATTTTTATCATCGTGACGATCAACATATCAATGAACCTAATCTGGATGTTCGGGTTTGCAAAATGCACCCCTCTGGCAAAGGTTTGGGACCCCAGTGTTCCTGGGAAATGCTGGGACAAGACACGCCTCGTCAGATACCAGCTGTTCGCTGCTTGTAAGTTTGGAGTATGATGGTCTTGGAGAAATCACGTATAAAGACTGACACCAAGATCGCAGATTATTCCGCTATTCTGGATTTTGTGCTGGCGTTTCTCCCCTGGCCAATCTTAATGGGTGCGACGCTGCGGCGGCGCGAGAGGCTTGGAGTCGCGGTGGCCATGAGCTTAGGTGCCATGTATGACATTTCGGACAACCCGATGTTGCAATGCTGACCCTTGAGTAGTGCAGGAGCTTGCGGCATTGTGAAATCGGTCCTGGTGGTGTCGATGACCAGCACGGACATCACGTACGATCGAGTGGATCTGACAATCTGGACTCTCACGGAACCCGCAACATCCATAATGGCAATCTCGATCCCTGTCCTGTTAGTAGATGGCCTCCTCTTTGAGCTTTTATTCCAGAGACTAAACTATGCATACTTGCACAGGAGGATGTTATACCGCGAGTTGAAGTCCAATCAGCGGAGCTACGCACGAAAGAAGTCACAATCACACTCGAATTCGCTCGAAACGGGGAAGACACGGACGAAAAATAACCTACACGGTACAAGTTATGGATTAAATTCCGTTCTTGTCATGTCGGCTGCAAGGGGGCAGGAATCTCAGGAGGGCTTGCAGGAGGAGACCGGTCAGGTCACGCCTCGCGGCATCATCAAAACAGAAGAAGTGAGGGTGCGTCATGATAGATTGTCAGCCAGTAGGAGTTGTGGGAATTCCATAGAGCTTGATTCTTTGAATCAGAGATCTCTTTAGTTTTGCTTCCCACCTGATTAATATGCTATCCAATTTTGAGTTCGTCCATTAGCGACTTATCATTGAACGTTCTTACAGGTGGTGCAATAAAATGCACCAACTGATACTCCGGTCTCACGCATTGCTGTAAACTCATTTGCTATATTCTTGGGGGCTGGCAACATTGGTACGGTCTAGACAAGACGGCTTCTGTGTTATGCACCAAGAGTTGTTATGTTATCAAGAGTAACGATCAAGTCAGGGAAGCCATTGAATGATTTCTCGACAGAAACCCCCTGTGCATCGGACTAGGCTCGTTGGTGAGCCCCTGCCAGATGCAAGATTGTGACAGCCGCCATAAGTAGAACAGTTAGTAGGTCATTGGACAGATAAAACACTCAACGCCTCACGTGCAAGCTTGTCTTCTTTCATGATACTGTTCAAACCCCCTAAACAGTAAGAGTGTTCGACAAGAGAGAGAATATTGAGCCACGTCATGTGTCAATATATGGTGCTTCGATACTTTTGTCCCAATCTGCATTTCCGAACTCAGAAAGCTTAACGTGTTTCCCGTGTTTTCTTGATACGTCGCGGGTGGGAAGAGCCAAACTTCGTTGCCAGGGGCTGTTGATCTGACGCTTCAAAATGCAAGGAGTTTGCTGATTCAGAACAAATTCGTATATAGTAGACTAACGAACCATGACTCAGATGGATGGCATAACAAAGAAGACGGGAAAGTCGACAGTATAACTGCTATCTCCTCCATTGCCTCTATTACTTCAACCCCTTCCCTATTCTTTCAGCGTTCTGGCGTCTACCGTAATTCTTTCAAGATTACGCAGTACTCCGTGACCATGAGAGTAACAAGGTCGTTTTTCTGACATATATCAACTCGAACTTACGAGATTGGGAGTTGCGTACTCTGCAACTGTATCACTAATCTATGGAGGATTCAGATCCCAGGTCAAGGTCAGTTATTTCTACAGCCTATCAGCTTATCCACACATAGGTTCCGTGAACAGAACCCCTCTAGTCCTTAGTTTAATCAAACCACTGCTTGCTACATGACTGATAGTTCACTATCGATACCTTCAACTAGACCTGCATATCGACGAAATTTGCCCTCAGTTTTCCGAGACCCGTTTCTAACAAGCGCATAAGAGAATGCTTTAGGACAAAGAATTTGCAGTTCAGATTGAGTGAAAAGGAACAGAAAGGAAGAAGCCCTCGATTTGAAAATTATATTTGGCTTAGAAGAGGGCAACGCAGTGAACCCGGGGCAGGTAGTGGTTATGTCTCGAGGACAGAGTTAACTTCTTCGTGTGCTGCCTAGCTGATCATAATCCATGCCATCAGGCATACTGCGTAATCCATAGAGTTACCCCGTCATATATCAGAAAAGCGGCAAGCAAGTCAATCATCCCGTTCACAGATTATCACGTCCACGGCCTTCCAATGCTCTCGCACTATGCTGCCTGAGGAAGAAAGGCTCCGGCAGGCTTCAACTCCTTCATAGTCTCATCCACTAGTCTCTCTCCAAGCTCCCGCCCTTCTTCTGTGTACCAAATCGGCGGAAACCTGCAGTTGTCAGCACATGCGTTTATAAAACTCGGCGGCTGGACAATGCACTTACGGCTTGATTGCCCAATCGCTCACGAAGCTTCCGTGGCTCTCAGCACCTTGAGCTAAAGCTGCGTTGAGGTACACAGAGGCACCAACCTCGGCCGTTCTCGCCAAGAAATACTGAGCGACGCCAAAGATCTTCTGAACTATTGCGGGGCTATCGTGACCCAAGGCTGTTCCTTTGGTCATGCCTGGATTGGACAGGTTGATTAAAACATCGCTTGGGTTGACAAGCTCGGCAAGCTTCGCGACAAAAAACATGAGTAGCAGCTTCGCATTAGAGTACGCAGGAATCTGTCCGAATGCCTTGGGGTCATCAAATTGCGGCAGAACCGGGTTCGTTGTCTTCAAGGAAGCCGTGTATGCCATGTCAGACCCTACGATGCTGAGCACCGGCGGTCTAGAAGCGCCGGAGACCTTCTTGGACTTGAGGACGGGGATGAGCAGCAGAGACAGATACACCGTTGAGAGATAGTCGACCTGCAGCGTGATCTCGTGGCCCGTGCCCGCAGCGGTCGTGTACGACGACACCATCAGCCCGGCATTGAGGATCACGACATCGAGACGCGGCAGGGATTCGCACTGCTCCGTGAACTTGCGGATAGAGTCGTAAGATTCCATGTCGAGGATCCAAACGGATATCTGAGACTCCGGGAAGTCCGTACGCAGTGAGCTCGCCGCTGCATCACCTTTGGCCTGCGAGCGAACACCCATGATCAGATGCGATAGCCCGAGTTCTAGCAGCTGCCGGGACGCTGCCAGACCAATGCCCGCATTGCTTCCCGTGACGACGGCAGTTTGGCCTGTAAGGCGCAAATCGGCTGGTAACGACGAGGGCGTTGTGCGCTGCCGGCACAAGAAGCCTTTGAACGTAGCTTCGAATGCAGCGTCGGCTTGGAGGCTTGAAGACATGGCTGCGCCTGTGTCGGGGATTCTGGGCAGCAAGGGTCGGTCAAGAAAACAACAACGTGTCCAGAAAGCAAACTCAAGTGGGGAATGCACTTGAATTTATAAAACCTGGTTGAACTAGGTGATGTCGCGGTTATTGTGTGCTAAGGTGTTCTGAGCCTCCTTCATGCTTCTACAGGGCCCCGTAAATATCAGCACTGGTTGTTGGGAGCAGGTGCCTAGATAACCTAGACCAATGAGTCCAATGGACCGAACCAAGCCAAGCTGGTCCCCCCAGTCTGATTGAATCCTTGCGTGAACACCCAGTCCAACCAAGCCTATGTATCCGTGAGTTGAGCCTTGCCAAAGCGGATTGTTGTAGCGTCCGGGCCAATCACAAGACTTCGCAGCAATGTGATCTGGTGAGACAGCAGGGAGATAAACTCCGCCACAGGCTGCAGGCTGCCAACGTTGTCTCGGCCCATCATCCGCGATACCCTTGACCGACACGGACAAATACAACCCAGGTCGGTGTAAAGTCGTTGCACCTTTATTGGCTAGACCAAAGGGGCCTGCCAACAGTCTAGACTGGTCTCAACTAAGAATAGAGTTGATCGACTGCATCTTTGGATCTTTACTTTTTCAGGAACAATACTTCAACAATTAGATGAGGGATGATCTTGGTCAAACAGAGAGCGCTTGTTCATGCATGTTGAAAAGTTAACGCTTGAGTGCGCCCCTAAGAAACAAATCAACGGATACGTTAGTAGCATACGGATACCATGAAGATTCTCAGTCTGCCTGTTTGGCGACAGTGCTTGTGTACGTACCGAATGGAAGCGTCCGGCGCGGCCACCAACCCACGGCTCTGACACCCATTTGCATAAACCGATGCCAAGGGGGCTTCGTCGGTGGATCATTACGGCGGTTCGAATGTCAAATCAAGTAGCTGTATCGCAGAGGCGCGTTGGCGTTGTGGCATGCAGTCCATATATCCGTGGTCCCCTTATTGGCCAGCGAAGGTAAGGGTTCGATTGAACAAATGCAAAGCGTGTGCATGTACTCGCTGATATGCAACCAGTGTGGCCTGGTATGAAGGCATAGTCTGGGCTGAAATTTACGCTCAAGTTGGAGCATCTGTTGAATGCATAAGGTGACAACTGCTGCAGCTAGTATGTTGGGTTACCTGACAGTTGCGCGAAATGTCGCACAAAGAAAAAACTGCGGAGACCCGAGCAGAGACAATGCCAGACAGCTACACATCCAGCGCGGTTGCCTCAACTAAATGAGATGAAGTGGTGCCTCTTTTTTTTTGCGCATTGCTTGGTCCAGATTTGTCCGCTGCCAGTGGCTGTTGAGTGAATAATGCCGCCGAGAAGGCCTAGAGCTCACATATCCCGCTACAATAAGGCTGAGCTACACAACTGTGGACAGGGGTCGTCGACATGAACCGCCATTCCGTATCTTGACGAATAGAACAGCCTGCAAATTAGACCTGCAGATGGTCAATTTTCAAATGGCTGCCTTACTAGGCCACAAAGCCTGGTCCGAATCCCGGGTAGAAGATCACGGAATTGCATGACAGGTCCATAAGGGAGCTTTGGTATGGACGGTCCCCGTATATGCATGAATGATAGATATTACGCGGCAGTCAAATTTCTTCACCTCTTCGTCAAGCTGACCGTCATAACTTCTCATCAGTTAACCAAAAAAAAACAAAAGGAAATACTGCCAGAAACTTGCTACTCGGCTATTGGAGGCTGCTTCTACATCAAGCTTCTCCATAATGCTCTGAGACGTTTGTAGAGTTTCCCCCCTCGAATCGCAACCTTAGTGGGACGGCGTTGTGGGCAACGCTTTAGGAGCAGCGGCGTTGATCCTTACCCCCCCACGTTCCAACTGTCACCGGTGGGTCACCTCCATCAGCGAGAGTGGGGATAAGCGGAAGTCGGGGTCGGGTACATTGTGCCCCCTCGGAGCTAGGCTGGTCACTTCTCCGTCGGACAGTGTTCTTAGGATACGCCGACGGGTAGCTGTGCGAGGGCCAGGCTCTGTCAGCTGCAGTCCAACAGTGCACACATGTGGCACAGGGAGCAATCCCTGAACAGGATACATACCCCAACAAGCCCGTTACAATCTAATACGCTAGCACATGGTTCGCTATGGCGAGACACCTGATTGGTACTCAAGAGGGTGTGGTCGCAAGGGTCGAGGTTTCGTAGGATAAGAGGAGGTGGAAGATGAACGGGTTCAAATTGGCCATATGGCATTCTGCAAGATAACATTGGGGATTTTGCAGGAAGTTCTCGTCGAGGTTGTGATCCTTGTCTGTTATCAAGTTAAAGAAAAGTTTGTCGACTACAACAAAATGCCACGCATCGGAAGCGAGTCACATAGCATGTACTCCGCTTTTCGTGATCCCAAAGTACTTACAGTGGCAGACCCGACTTCCCAGCCCTAATAAGCCGCTTGTTGATGGAGTGCGTCTCTCTGAGACCGAACGGCCAGGGGACGCGGTGAGAACCAAAGTTGCTGGGCCTACGTTGTCTTGAGAAGTGAACGGGCGGCAAAATGTACATAGATTCAGAGCCTAACTGAAAACAATATGACTGCCACCCGTGAAGGAGTTTGACAGTATTGCAAATTACCGAGACACGGCATACACTCCGGTTATATTTAGGCGCAAGGAAATACGCAAGTCTGTCAACTTGAAGGGCTGTCAAACCCCGATGTTCTTATTGAAACATTCCTTCACAGTCGTATTATGAAGAACTATGTAATCATGGCCGAAGTACGCCTCGGGGAGCTTTGGAGTGGGTCAGGGTGGCCGCGATGCTAGAACCATTTTTCGACCAGTTCACCAACTTGTTCATCCAGCTTTCCGAGATGCCATCTCTAGATGCGCAGCTTGACTTCAACGCCGGGTCCTGCCTGGCCTTTCTGGCCTTCCTGTGCCGGCCCTATCGTGTAAACGTACAGGAATTTGCTGCCGTTGGGCAAGGTACCAGTGTCCTGTTAACAGGGGCGAAGGGGGCCCATCGTTTTCTCGCCACAGCTGCTGCTTTATACGTTCTATTATCCACCGCAATGTGCTCAGCCGCGCAGATCATACCATTAGCAACATCATTCAACATGAGGCCTTTCTAGTACCAGATAGGCCGCAGACATCGCCCCGCTTCCAGAGGCCTCCAACACTACCCACTGCTCTGCTTGGGCTGTGTAGAATTGTTGATTCACGTTTGCTAGCTAGAGACACCACTTAAATCATCCCTAACAGTCCCGTTGAATTGATATAGGGTTTTGGCAACACGCCACTGCCCTATATTGAGTGCCCTTCTTTAAGCTTTTTGTTTCGGTCCTCCGCGGACGCCAATCTATAGCGCAGATTAGGGGATAATGCGATTGAGTTCTCACTATGGAAGCTTTTGCTTCATGGCTTAGATAATTGGCGCAGCCTGCTCGTGATAGTAGGCTAGTGGTTTTGCTGCCTGCAGGCGCAAAGCATTTAACAACAAACCAAGGTCACTGTTGGGGAGTTTACTATATCGACACCCAGTCGAAGACGTCGATATGCGCGCCTCGTAATGTATTATGTACTTGAAGAATAACTAGGAAAGCTACCGCTTTCAGTCTTTAGGCTAGGTTTAGAATACAAGCCAGTCATCAATGGCTATTTACATACATATTGTCAAGTGCCATTGTTGGCTATAATATGAGCACTACTGGGCCGCATGAGTTATACTCCATTAGTCTCGACAGGTCAAGAGAATTGATGCTCTCCTATATACCCTCTGACTCATAAGACGAATATTCAACCTTATAATTGATATATTTCTCCCCACTTATCTGAGCATTCTTAAACCCTCGGGCTACTACACCACTCGCCTTATCACAGCAATGCATAAAATCTTGCCTGTCAAGGTGCCCTACCTGGTATTTGTTATAATACTCACCTGGAGCCCTATCTCGCAGCTGCGTGTCGTACTAACAAGGTGAGTTGTATTTGTACATATATACATATATATATACATATATTTATATATTTGATGAATAGGTGGCGTGGGCCTCTAAAGTTCGTGCCATTCAAAGGATTGCGAGGGGTTTTCTCGGCCCTTTATATACTGTTTGCATTGTCCTGGCTTGGAAGGTATTTGCGCCTCGGGTTCCGAATGCCACGCCCTGCCTGAGGAGAGATGTTTTTTGCGACTAGGTTGAAGCGTCCCGCCAGATCAAAATTACGTAAGAGGGCACGCTTTGAACTCCATGTATCTTAAGGCCGCTATCCACATATGGAATTAAGTAAGGCTGAGTATAATGTGATTATCTTGTGGGCGGTATTGTATCGTGGAATCTGTCGGTTGTTCATATTCTCGATGGTGGAGATCAGATCATGTTCGGCGCCCTCGTACATGTAAGGGGCGTCTATATCGATTGAGAGGTGTTGGGACACAGCCGCGAGTGGTGGTTGGTGATGGCATCCGTCGAGATAAAGTGGTTGTGATTAACTTGATTAGGCTCGGACGCGACACTGGAAGAGAGAAGAGATCCGCACGGAAGAAAGACGAAAGTTCGCTTGTGATGTAAGTGAATAGATTTGGCGAGGCGCAAGAGGATACAGGAGGCCAGGGCCTCAGAAGGTGGCATCGCCCGCGAGCGATAGCTTTGTAAAACGGCACCTACCTTGACACATTTGCCTCATCATCAACCTTTGCGATTAAGGCCATTGTCATTCACGTCCGTCTCGAAGCCTTTAAGCATGTGGCTGATCCGCATAGGCGGCTTAGTTCCAAAAGGGACATCTGTGATTTCAGTCATGATTTCAGTTTTGATGTGCATTTCGCTTTAATGCTGTTGCTGCTAGGCGGCAAAGTTCGTGCGGAGTTGTTCCATGCAGAGGGCGTATCAAATGTCTGTGGTTTAATATGTGAGGCTCTGTTTAGATTTAATTTGCACAAAATAATTATATTTCAAAGCCCGACACTTGAGTTTTCTTCACTGATTGTGAGTAACGGCGACAATAGCTACATGACACTATGCTCAATCGTGTTAGTAAACAAGCTGCTGGTGTATGTGAGGAGTTCATCTAGTGTTAAGCTGAAGCACTTATATGGACACTTTGCCTGCCACCCTATAAACGCTGCACCTCCGCTCTACACGGATGCGTTCCATTCAAAGCGGTACGTCCAGGCGCTTATCTGTTAGCACAGTGTGTTATGATCGGTAAATCTCGCCTCTTCATGAGGTATTTACGAGACGAGGTATCATGGGGTACCAACAGCGGGGTCCATAGAGGACAGAAATGGCACCTGAGCACTAACACATAATCCCTTAATGCGAATGAGCAACGAATCAAAGAAGAATCACGATGAGATATAGCGAAGCTTTTAGATTTTGGTTGTTTGATTATTGCAGAAAGGACTCTTGGCGAGGCCTCTCGGTCATTACATCCTATCATCGGCGCGGGACTCTATGGTCTTAAGGCGAGCAAGAGGAGAGCCGCCCATCCTCTATCCACTGGCGGGTCTGCTGGTTGCTTTTTGCAAGTCTTCGCGTCTTTGCTGTGATTTTTATGGTCATGTCCACCCAATAGGAAACTCTGCGGTCGGGGATGATTGCCGAACGGCATCGGGCTGGTGCTGATATTGTGAGGGCAACTGCGCTTGAAGCGGAGTGCCAGTCACGCCCTCGTCTAGTTGCCGTCCACGCGACGGCCAATGTAAGACTTGACATCGGAGACGCAAACATTCGAGGCGTTGGTAGCGAGGTTCTGGCAGTCGGCGTCGGTGTACAACTCGACTGTTTTTGCGCCAAACGAGTAAGTCACTTGCCCACACACACATAGCACATGATTTCGTAGATTTCGGTGGGCAACTCACAGCTGAAAACGGGGGTCAGACCGCTGGCCGAAAATCTCTTGTAGGTGGTGTTGTCGAGGCCCACGGAGACCTTGTGACACTGGTCGACGTAGTCGGGCGGGATGGCGAGGGACTGGCCGGTGCCCTCGATGGGGATCGGGGTGCCCGTGCAGTTGGAGGCGGGGTCGAAGAACATCTTGATGGTGCCCATGATGGGGGTCGCGGAGGCGGTCGCGGCGAGGGCCAGGAGGCCGGCGGTGAGGGTCGCGAACTGCATTGTGAAATTGTTTCGTCTGTGATGCTTGTTCATTCAAGACCTTGGAGTTTGCTCCGGGAATATGGGGAGCTCACCCTATTTAACTTTTCTCAGCGCGGCGGTGAGGTCACTCCGTTGCCATGCTGGGATGGCTGTTGTGGAACTACTATATAGGAATATACGAGCTCTGACCGGGATGGGCAACTTGACAGGGGCCCACCGCTTCATGCCTTGAAAATGATCGCCGAGCCCCTCGTATTGTTTTGGTGTTTATTTTTGTTATATAAACAGCACGATATCCACACCCGCCGAGCCTCCCGTCCTAGTTCATCCAGTGTTGGTAGTGGCCCATCCACAATGACAGCACGCAGGACAGGGGTGATGCTGTTAAAGTTATGACCTTTTCCATTCGCGGGGGCTGTCGACCGCCGCATGCCAGAGATCGACCTCGCTAGAAGCCGGTGGGTTTCCCTAGTGCAACGGGAGTCTTGAGATGCAACGGGTTGTCGGTTCCTGCCGAGTGGAAGGTTCATCGAACACGCTGCGACTTTCTTGCCAAGCACTGTCCAAAGCATCCCGTGTGGAAGCAAGGCAAGTCCTGCGTCCGGCCCCCACATACCTCGATATCTTACAGCTCTATAGGTGCAAGCCGATCCTCTGCACAGCAGCCCATACACGCCGAGAGTGTCACTGCAGGTCATGAGAACTGAGCGAAATTGGCTCTCTCTTCATCCACAATTGCCTTCGTCCACGCTTGCGCGTCGTCCTGCCAGACATCAAACATTGTGCGCCCCTTTGCCGAGACTGTCAAGTCGGGAAATAGAGAGAAGCACGGGGTTTGCAAGATCCGTTCCCCAGTTCGTCAATCCGACGTTCAAACAACTCGTCCGCCCATCATGCACCCGTCATCCGCGGTGACTAATCCACCTCACCTAATCTGGTGAAGGATCCCATTGTCTGCCTGCTGGAGAATGGGCTCATCAGAATGATTGGCCAATTGGCCCAGGCACCAGCTGCGCCGAGACGCAGGCCTGCTTGTTGACTAAGCTTTTGCTGAGATAAGCTACTTCTGATGACTTGGAGGTGGTCTGAGCTTCGAGGTCGGGATGGCGTACAAATGGGAGAGGGCCGTCGATGTCAAATATAAAGCAGCAGAAAAACATCGAGGGTTGTCGCTGCAGAAACATTCTCTCTTTGAAGCAACTGAAATTTCAAAAGAGTGTACGTATAAGCTCCTGTTCCTCCGAAATGGCGACGACACTGCCCTCTCGCGCAAAGGTAAGCAAACCACCCTCCTTGCGAACATCGCTAGGCAACTTACACCGGTCCGCACAGCAACCTGCGCAACCAAAAACCAAATCCAGCGCAACGCCCGGCGAAGCAAACGAAAAGATTCCGCTTCGCCCTAAGAGACCGACGCAATTACTCGACATTGCAGTCTGGGGCAGCGGCGAGAACTGCGAACTTGGCCTCGGTCCCCGCATCACCGAGGCCCCCAAACCCCGGCTCGCGAACAAGTACCTCTCCTCCGACACCGTGGGCGTCGTACAGGTCTCTGCCGGAGGCATGCACTGCGTCGCTCTGACCCACGACGGCAAGGTCTTAACGTGGGGCGTCAACGACGACGGGGCATTAGGTCGAGTGAAATCGCCAGATACCCCTGAAGAAGCCGCCGAGGATCTCTTGCACCCGTTCGAAAGCACGCCGGGCCAGGTGGTCTTCGAAGATGATGTTGAGATCGTGCAGGTCGCGGCGACCAACAGCGCGTGTTTCGCCTTGACGGCTGAAGGAACGGTATACGGCTGGGGAAGCTTTGCTGTAAGTCAGCCATTCTCTTTGATTCTTTTGCATCACCGGCTAACCCTAGCCAGGGAGGTGACGGCAACTTTGGATTTCTCCACGAGAAGCCTCCCAAAACCACAGAGCGAGTGCCCGTGAGAATACCTCGTCTTGAGAACGTCACAGAGTTGGCCGGCGGCGCGAACCACATCCTCGCTCTCACCAGCGACGGCAACGTCTTCGCCTGGGGCTCGGGCGAACAGAATGAGTTAGGACGACGCATCTTGGAGCGGCGCCGCCTCGAAACCCTGATCCCTCAGCGCATAGGCTTGCCCAAAAACAAGACGGTTAAGATCTCTGCGGGTTCGCACCACAGCTTCGCCATCGATACCGACGGCAAGGTTTGGTCTTTCGGGTTGAACAACTTTGGCCAATGCGGCATCCCGACCCGAGAGATTACCGGCTTCACGACCATCATATCGCCAACCATCGTAAAGAGCCTGAACGAATACGACATCCACCAAATCGCATGTGGTCTCCACCACTCCATTGCTTGCACAAAGGGCGGACAAGTATTGGTGTGGGGTCGTTGTGATGACGGCCAGATGGGTATCAATCTTGACGAGGTGCCCAAGAAGCACATCATATTCGACTTCCGGGGGCGTCCTAGAGTGCTGAACGTGCCAACCGAAGTATCCATACCTGGTAAGCATCCCTCACATCCGACTCGGACCCTCCAGCATATTGAACAGAGTCCAGACCGTCAAGCCGTCTTCGTTGCGGCTGGAATCGACAACTGCTTCGTGGTTGCGAATGAGCTGTACGCTTGGGGGTTTTCTGCCACCTACAACACAGGCCTGAAGACCACCGAGACCGTCAAATACCCGACCGCGGTGCCATGTCGACTGGCCGTGACGTCCGTCGACGCTGGAGGCCAGTTTGGCATCGCATCTGGACCCAGCCTGTGAACTTCTCAAACCCCTCTATTCACACGATGATGAAGTTAAGGTCGGAAGCCTTGAGCTTCTGGACCCAGGTCCGTTCCGTCTGGGTGTGCGGGTCCACAGACTCCTCGAGATTCCAGATGGTCTGCAGCGTGTCCATGGCGGTCATGATGAAACCCCAGGGGGTCGCAATCATGAGTCTTTTCAGGCGATCGAGGATCCATTTCCGTCTTTCGGGGTCTGAAGTCCCCGCACCAGCGACGAAGGTCGGCCAGCAGGTAGCCTTGAAGTTGGGGTCCTCGTCGTGAATACAAGAGAGGTGGTAGAATATTTGGCTGTCTAGCTCCTCGCGGTCAACGGGGACGAGTATTGAAGTCGACGGGAGGGCGTGGAGTATGTATAGGCACGCGGCAAGACGGTGGGCTGAACCGGCGTGAATTCGACTCTCTACCGGGATGTGCCTAAAGTAGGAGATGGTCCGCGGCTCATACGCCCAGTCGTGGACGTCGAAGGACAGGGCCTGCTGCAGTATTTGTGCGGCGGCCTGGGCTACGTCTGCCGCAGAATCCAAGTCTTCCGTGCTTCGATTCGACAGCTGGGATGCCGCCAGGAGGATCTGCAGAATATCGGGAGGACAGCAGAGGTAGCTGTTCGCGGCAGCCTTGCCCAGGACGGAGGAAACCTGGGCAGACTGGTAGTACGACTTGGCGGCCGGCGTTGACGCGTTGAAGGCGGAGGCCAAGATGTAATAGCTGCGGCGGAGGGATCAGCTTAGATAATCCATTACCCAATAGCAGACGCATCAACTCACATGAAGCAATCCGACATGACATAGTCCCGTAATGCGACATCCGCCGTCCCGACGGGGGACAAATAAGACATGATCCGTCCAGCGCCTTCGAGATGGGGTTTCCAGCCGTCTCTTCCGCTCTCAATCAGTTCCACGTTGACGAAAAACAGCACGGAAGCCAGCACCACGTCGCCGCCGATGCCGCCAATGTCCTGCAGCGCGGAAGACAACAGCCGCAGAGCCTTGTGCTTGGCGACTAGGGCATCGGTTAGAGCTTGCCGCGCGTTTAGGTCCGACTCTGGGTCCGACGACAGTGCGCGGGAGAGATTGGACATGTGGGCTGCGGAGGCGGCCACGATGATGTGCTGTAGCAGGGGATGAGCCTTGGTCAGTGGGATGAGAGACCGGAAAGGGTTCCGATCGGGGAGGTCCCAGGAGACGAGATCCCTGCAGACTCGCGTGGTGACTATGAAGAGAAGGGAGGAACCGAGTTAGCCGTTCTAGTGTCTTTCCCGAGAGTTTGGGATCAGGAGGCGCGGGGAAATTTACAGTAGGAGAGATAGTGCCGGTAGTGATGCTCCACACCCTGGAAGAGAGGGTCGACGAGGGTCCAGGGAGCCGACTGGGTCTCGATGCCGGCGGGCCGAACGGCAGAGACGACAAGAGCTGTGGAGCCGTCTTCGGTAGGGGCCGGAGGTTCCTGCTGTTGGTGGCGGTCCGAAGCGGAGGTAGATGCGGTGGTGGCTGCGGAAGCAGATGCGGAGGCGGAGGATGGCTCGAGCGTGGAGGCCCGGGACGAGGTCGTCGTCGTATCGGCCGAAAAGGTGATGGTGGTCTTCCCCGCGAGCTTGCCGCGGCTCGCAACGCCCTCTGTCCAGCGGAACAGTTTGCCGTAACCCAGGCACTCCTGCCCACCAGCTGTACACTTGTGACAGTGGGGATAGGAGCGGTCACAGCGGAGGCGGCGGCGGCGGCAGTTGTGACATGGTTTCGTCGGAGCGTTGAGCACGTCGATGCGGGCCATTGCAGGTGCGTGCTATCAGGGTGTCCGCAGGCGGCCGGGGACCGTATGGGTTGGATGTGTGCGCGGCCGCGTCCGCGCTTCACAGAGTGAGGTATCCGCGCAGATGGGTTGATACCCAGGTCTCGGCGAAGAGCAAGGTTCCGATTCCAGAGCTGCAGGTTGACAGAAGCGGAATCCGGGTGTCGTGTGGTAACGATAACGTAAACAGGGCAGGGTCAGATTTAGCTCGGTACAATCAAGAGGCTGCGATGCGTTGCGTGAGAGGAGTGAGATGTTCTACGGCAAGAGATGGCTGTGACCGGGTAGTGGTTGGGTTGGCGCAGATACTGCCTCAATCGAGAAATGAATTATCAAGATATGCATGACACGGCGTCCTGAGATTGGTCATCGGCGGGGGTCCTGCGTATGTGAACGCGGGGTTGATAGAGTAGGGATGTGAGATAGATGTGCGTCAGGAGGAGCGGACGGTAGATTGGGCGAACAGGCCACTACAGACAGAGGGCGAGACGTTCGATACGGAGTTTGGCTGAGCTGAGCAGCCCGAGCACCAGACCGAAGGGGATGGGGATGGAGGTGGTTCGTCGCCGGTGCGGCGCGGCGAGACATTGAGACGGCGGTCGTTCGGCTGCTGTGCGACGTGAAGCTTCCATCAAAAACTCGGTGGCCGAAGCCGCCGCTGGTCCCATTGGATAAGCAGCGATAAGAAGCAGAGCTAGCCCGCATTAAGCAGCCAAGACACACAGCGCGCATATCCGTCCCGCTCTTTCGGCTCAAAGAATGGCGCTCGGCTCGAATCTTGGTCCGTGTAGTCTTCCAGCGTGAGTTCAAGGGCGTGTGGGGCAGTAGTGCCGCTAAGCCGGATTCGGCACGTGAAGAACCCCACATGTCTTGTTCCAGCCAACGACAAAGAGCCAACGAGAACAATTGATGTGTCAGCGGTGCGGACATCCAGTTCCTTGTCGTGGTCGTGTTTCGTCACAGGATCCCCAGCAAATCTTCACTTGTGTCATCATCCAGGGCGTCATTTCGGCGCAGGCGGTCGTCACTCATCAGCAGGCGAAAAAGACTACTGGTGCGCACTTCGGCGCTTGAAACCTGCTCACCTCGAGGAGAGCCGGCGATGGCTCCTCGATCCATATTCCGAACAGGTGGCGTCCGCGTTCTGGCTCACTTGACTCGGCCAGCAGAGATCAACGTCTCCGCCTGGCCGATGCCCCCACGACAACCTTAGTGTACATACACCGTAGACTCCCATTCGACATTGACTTTTGTGACAGCAAGCGACTGCCAACGTTGGTTGGAATTATTGCCCAGAAAGGAAGCCAAGACGCAAAGCATGCCTCGCCTCACCCACACACGCCTTGCGATGCATGTGAGGCTCTCCGGCCTGGGACTGGGGCGAGACGGTGCCCCATCCCGGCCCGTGGGTAGAGTTGCGTTGCTTGTTTTGTTTGCCGTCAAGCCGTCACTCCACGCTGAGCCGAGAACGTTGGTGGTTCTAGCCGTATGCAAATCCTGACGCCCATTCTCCACACCACAAGGCCACCTGGTTAGAAATTCTTTCTGCCAAAGAAGCCTTGGCTCTTTGCGTGCGTGACTCTTCCAAGCATTGTCTCTGGGCAATATTTAGATGCGAGGGACCCGTTACGCTGCATTATCTTGGGCTGATGTCTACTATCTGCCTCCATGTTGTCAAACATTGAATTTTTATAACCTAAAGATCATCCCGTCCCCAGGACAAGTAGAGATCGTTGTCAAGCACTTACCCACCTTGTCGGCCCTCAGCTACCTATTGTAAGGAATAGAAACAGGATCGATGACCCGGCACGACACCGAGCGGGACGCCGGGCCCGACGGCCAGGCTACCGACTTCGACGTCGAATTCCTTGGTCGCCAACGGCCGGCCGTCTTCAAGTCGCAGTGGTCCGAACTGGGATTCTGCTTCTCCCTCCTCGGATCCATGTTGATGGCGGTAGGTTCCCCTTGCCCCCAAGCAATTCACTACACGTGTAGACACGGCATTGAACATCTCGCAGGAATATTTCGTCAGCGGCTTCCACATCATCCTCCCGCCGCTCGCCTCGGAGCTCGACATCCCCGCGGCATCCCAGACATGGCCGTCGAGCGTCTTCTCCCTCGTCACGGGCGCCTTCCTGCTGCCGCTCGGCCGGCTGGGCGACATGTACGGCGGCTACCTGACCTTCAACATAGGCCTCGCCTGGTTCTTCATCTGGTGCCTCATCGCCGGCTTCAGCAACAACTATCTCATGCTCATCTTCTGCCGTGCGCTGCAGGGCCTGGGCTCCGCCGCCTACCTGCCTGCGGGCATCATGCTCCTCGGCAAGATCTACCGCCCGGGACCGCGTAAGAACCTCGTCTTCGCGCTGTACGGCGCCTTTGCGCCCATCGGATTCTTCTTCGGCATCCTCATCGGCGGCGTCTCTGGCCAGTTCCTTAGCTGGCGCTGGTACTTCTGGCTCGGCAGCATTGTCCTGGGCATCATCACTGCAGTATCATTCCTGACAATACCGCATGATTACCGGGACAAGCGCCGTGAGATCCGCATGGACTGGTGGGGTGTCATGACGATCGTCCCCGGACTGCTGCTGGTGGTCTATGCCATCACGGACAGCTCGCACGCCCCGAACGGATGGGCGAGCCCTCAGATCCTCGTCACCCTGATCCTGGGCGTTGTCTTTCTGGTGGCTGCCTGGTACGTCGAGAGCCATGTCGCTGCGGAGCCGTTGCTTCCCGGCGACCTGTTCGCGCCCAAGTCCATGAAGACACTGGTGGCGGCACTCTTCTTCGCCTACGGCACCTTTGGTCTGTTTCTCTTCTACTCGAGCTTCTACATTGAGACGGTGCTGCACATGTCGCCGCTGTTGACGGCGGTATGGTACGTGCCCCTGATCGTTGGCGGTATTATCATCGGTACTGTCGGCGGCTTCACGCTGCACCTGCTCCCCGGCCGGATCCTGCTCGCCATCTCGGGAACGGGCAACGTGATGAGCGTGTTGCTCTTCGCCATCATCCCCGAGAACCCAAACTACTGGGCGTACGTTTTCCCGGCCATGGTTTGCGGCACGATCGGCATCGACATCACCTACACGGTCAGCAACGTCTTCATCACCACGAACCTCCCCGCCCACAGGCAGGGTCTCGCTGGCGCGCTCATCAACAGTCTCTTGTTCCTGGGCATCAGCTTCTTCCTCGGCATCGGCGACGTGGTTGTAGGGGAGACAAGCCACCTCGGCCTGCGTAAAAGCTACCAGGCGGCCTTTTGGCTGGCCACCGGTGTCGCGGGCGTTGCCTTGGTGCTTTACGCATTCGTACGGATCGGGTCCGCGAAGAGCGACCTTACAATGGAAGAGCGCGAGCAACTCGAGGCAGAAGCGCGGCAACAGGAACAGGCGGTGCCAGTTCCTGAGGACAACACGCCTGGCGCCGGCGCCCACGATACGTCGACGACGGCGACTGACACCGACGCGGAAAAATTGAAGCCGCCAGCGCCGGAGGGACAGGTCCCGAGGAGATGAAGACCAATGCGCTGTTGACCGCCTCGCACAAGCGCGTGATGGCCAAAGAGCTGTACAAGTTAATTAGAGGATGTGGAGAGTCGTCGAGATATGTCTCCCATGTCGCAACAAGATTGAAGACTATGCCCGGCCGACGCTTGGTGGGGGTAGATGATCAGCCATAACGGGGGGCACCTAGAGTCGCAGCGCAGCGATGGGGTCGTTTGCAGATCAAACGGGCACGGAAATTCCACCGTGGACATTTTGCGAAAACGAGGCAGGGACACATACGTAATAGGGAGGTTTAGGAGGATATACCCTACCTCGTGGACCGCGGCTCCAAAGCTGCCCATGGCCCAGCTCGACTCCACGTTCGACAGTCGCGCGAGGGGCGGAAACACCCCGACGGAGGTTGCACTGTGCTCGGCGGCTCCCACCGCTACCAAGTTGCCCAGAAATGGCGTGCGGGAGCGGAAAGAACTGGTTCAGCAGTACTTCGTACTGGCGAGGAGCATTGGAGATTGAGCCGCCCTACTGCCCCGAGCAGCCAAGATGATCATCTCTCAAGATGTATTGGGAGCAGCCCAGGGGTGAAACTGACTGCTCTCCGAGATAACCGTCTTGGCATTGTCGTCTTGGCATTATCGATTCGTTGCCTGCAAGAGGCAAACATGGATTAGTCAGTTCAACGACACGGCCATCGTGGGAGGGGCATGTTGGATTCGAATCGTTGTAGCGTCGCATCCGACCCAGACGGCGCTGATCGGTGGGCGGCCGAGGTGGAAACCTGACGAGAGCAAGAGGTTGATTAACGATGTGATACGTAGCCTTTTTTTTCCGTCACAGACAGTGCAGTAATACCGAATAGACTGCCCGCAGGGTTCAGAGATTGGACAGGGCGGCGCATGGAAACATAGATGATTGTTGGAGACAGAGTAAAAGGAGCTGCATGGTGAAAAGAGGGGCCGGGTTCCATCAGTTGCTAGTGCATCATCCAACCCATCATATGCACAATCTCTCCAAATTTCACTGTTTACTACTTGGTGACTGACAACATCATGACTGGCAACATCATCCAACGCCCGGTTCGTTACCGCATTATACCCGGCCAGTCCCCTCATTCGTGGACTCTCTCCGACGGCAGTGATGCCTCCCCACCTCGTCCTGAGCATCGACCCGAAGCACCTGGGAGCCGTCGAGAGTCAGAATCGTCGTGTGGGCCCATCGCGGAGTGGTCCGTGGGCGAAAGCATCCAAGGGGGAGGGACTGGTATGAAGGACCCTCCCGACATATGGGCACCGATCAGGGGACGTTCGGATACGCGCCGAAGACTTCCACCCGGTTCCGGAAATGGGCGTGTCCCGGCGCCAGAAAGCTCGAGATTTGGGCGCTAAGGGATTAAGGTAGGTGGCGCCATCACAACAAGTCCCTTGTAGACAGTAGGGCGACAGTAGGGCGACAGCAAGGCTCCCCTCATCGCCAGCAACACAAGGGCCAAGACGGTGAGGCAATATCCATCTGCCGGTTTCCAAAGTCCCAAGAACAGGGACGCGCATCTGCTCGCGTCCTCCCCGTACGAAGTAGCCTCCATACCGGCCAGGGACTCACAACATGTCGAGATTCGTGACGGTCTGGTGCAATATGCGAGCCGCCTCCCCAATCTCCGACTCCTCGTCAGCCGACTCGTCAGCCGTCGTTGGAAAGGTTGAAACAAGACCGCGGCGCGTATGCACCCCCGTCAACGCCAAGCACCCCGAAAGGCCCAGGCTCCAGCTGTAGCCAGCGCGCCCGAGACCAGCGCCCGGATGACGACTCGAAAACAGACAAAGCTCTGCTGGTTGTTCACTGGACTCGACTACTCCCCGGGGGGCCAACTGTGCGCTATTGAATCATGGCGGATCAGAAAACAGGGGACCGAATCCCGGGAGCCAGCTCCGACACCGCCGATGGGCGAGAGGATCAAGCTTCGCGACTGCAGCGTCTGCAGCAGCTGCGAACAGCTAGTGTGTTCGCGAACCCAGCTGGCGGTGTTGGGCCATGCAGTTGTTGGGCCCCTCTCCCCCCTTTTCTCCAGAGTCAAGCTCGTCTAGCCAGCGACGGGAGAAAGGGGGGAGGAAAAGGAGAAAAAAAAAAAATCTCCCGCGATCCTGTCATGTCCACATTTTCAACTCCACGATCCGGTCCACAGCTCCTGTCCTGCCAACCGCTATAATGCAAGTGGGTTTTGGCAGGAGAAAGGAAGCGCCGCCCGCTGTTGGCTGGCATTCTGGCATGGGATGACAGGCGTGACACGAAGCCACACCCACACCGCAGAGAGGCGCAGATTGGTGCGACGGCCTGAACCTGAAGCTCTGGGGAAAGCCAAAAGAGTGCAGTGCTGTGCTGTAAGGGGCACGAGAGCGCAGGACGGGCATCATCCCACTCGGGAAAGGATCGGGGGGCACGGCGCCCGGTGGACAGGTCAAGGCCAACGAGCTCGCAGGACCAACAAAACTCAGCGGTCGCTCGCCGCAGGTTGACGCCGTGCTCGTCATATTGGACGGAGAAAATACCTTATCTGAGACGAATCCCTGACCCCACAACTCTACCTGATTTTAAATTTAATATACGCCGGGGGCCACGGTGGGTCCACATGCCACCCGCGCCATTCCCCGTTCGGCGCCCCTGACCCCGGCCGCCGAACTCGACCTCGCCCGCCACCCCGGGACTCCCTCCGAACGTGGACGGCCAGCAACGGATGAGGCCCATGACCCCAACAACACGGCTTCCAGATTCTCCCTAGCCCTCTCCCCGCCCGAGAACCCCCCCCAGCTCCCCCGATGCTACACCGCGTCTGCTTTCGTCTTTCGTCCAAACGAGTGTTTGCTCGGCCCTGCGGTATGTGGGAGAATACCACCGCCCAACATCCAGAGACGGGATGGGGAAGGATCCCGCCGCGCCCCTTGGACTTGTAGAATCTGCTCGCCCGCGCAAACGACGGAGCCGATGACGACGACGACCGCACCTGGTGAATCCATACCGGGAGGCCTCGACTCGCCCAGATGCAATCATTATCCGATGCCATCCACGATTCTTCAGGCTTGGAGGCCCCTCTCATGACAGCCTCTCCACTCAATACCGGGTCTGCGAGTCCGAGCCTCCCCCTTTTGCCGCCCATCGGGACCGCGAGGTGGCCAAAAGAAGCACCACCATGGCCCAAAGATCCCATCAGCACCAAATCCCGTCGCTTCGTGACACCCCGGTCCCGACTCCGAACCCATCTCTTCGGACCACAGCATGGTCCCCGCCGCGCCCATGTCCGCGCCATCAATCATTCCCTGACTTCATTTCGCACACCACCCTCTGCTGCCCGGCCCCCCCCAGTCCACGCTCACTGCCCGACCCCGGTCCGTTTCCAAACGTCAAGTCGCCCTGACTGGCTTAGTCGCTCTTGGCGGAGACATCGAACAAACGGCTCCTGGCCTCGTTTCCTTTAGACAAACGAACCACCATGGACCTCGTATGTACCTCTCAGCAGATTGACACTCCCCCGGCCAATTTCACATAATAAAAAAATAATAAAAAATTGGTGCGTCTGCAGCCCATGCTCCGGAGCGTCTAATTCGTGCGATTTATGTCCAGATCGCGGGTCCCAGCGGCACCACCTCGTCTCTGACGCTGCACCGCTCACGGGCACCGTAGGTGGGTTACTCTACTCTGGACGGCTCCGTACCGCAATATGCTTCCTTTTCAAGCTTGAACCAGGGGCCGGCTCGCGCAACCCTGTCGAACCTGTGCGTGACTGAGGAACTGAGGACGATGGGCCCGGCCGGCTGCTCCAGCGTGACCAAGGCTCCTCCGTGGCCGCCTCGCCTGGGATTCCCGACATTAGCCCAGGCCCAGAGGGCACACGCAAGTGCCAAGCAACGTCGCTGAGAGCCTCCTCTGCAATGCTACCATGATCCCCGCCAAGCCTAGTGGCAGCGAGCAGCCCACGCGCGTACGCAAGCGTGAGTGGGCAGAGAGAGAGAGGGAGGTAGGTGACGGGACTGGCTGCCCAAGCTTCTCCAGAGATGGTCTTGGCCCTTGGCACCAGAAGCTTGGCCAAGAGATCGTCTCGACCTCCCTCCCGAATACATAAGAGCCTCCCCCCTCCGGCCTCTCGTCCCGTCTGGCTTTTCGATCTCCATCCCGCTTCACTTCTTCAGTCTTTCAGCTCTCGCGCTCTTTGCATTCATTCCCTACCACGCAACATCCCATTGCATCCCTTCGTTAGACGTAGATCGTCAACACATTCCTTTGCTTTCCTACCCACCACACAAACCAGCACTTTCCGCAGCTTGAAAAACTACAAACCGTCAAGATGAAGTTCAGCATCACCTCCTCCCTCGCCGTCCTGGCCGCCCTGGCCAACGCCACCCCCACCCCCACCGTCGTTGACGGCTCCGCCGTCGACCCCCGTGCCGTTGAGAAGCGCGCCACCATCACCGACGCTTGCGACATCGGCTACGGCGCCGGCACCACCGGTGGTGCCGGAGGTACCACCACCACCGTCTCCACCCTGGCCCAGTTCACCGCCGCCGTGACCTCCAAGGACGCTGCCGTCGTCGTTGTCAAGGGCGCCATCACCGGCTCCGAGAAGGTCAAGATCGCCTCCAACAAGTCCATCATCGGCGCCGCCGGCTCCTCCATCACCGGTGTCGGCCTGTACGTCAACAAGGCCGAGAACGTCATCCTCCGCAACCTCAAGATCTCCAAGGTCAAGGCCACGGCCGGCGACGCCATCGGCATCCAGGCCTCCTCCAAGGTCTGGGTCGACCACTGCGACCTCTCCTCCGACCGTGACAACGGCAAGGACTACTACGACGGCCTCCTCGACGTCACCCACGCCTCCATGGCCGTGACCATCTCCAACACCTACCTCCACGACCACTACAAGGGCTCCCTCGTCGGCCACTCCGACTCCAACGCCTCCGAGGACAAGGGCAAGCTCTACGTCACCTACGCCAACAACTACTGGAAGAACATTGGCTCCCGTGTCCCCTCTGTCCGCTTCGGCAACGTCCACATCTTCAACAACTACGAGGAGAGCATCGACACCTCCGGTGTCAACACCCGCATGGGCGCCCAGGTCCTCGTCGAGTCTTCCGTCTTCTCCGCCGTCAAGCGCGCCATCACCTTCCTCGACTCCAAGCAGACCGGCTACGCCACCACCTCCGACGTCGACCTCGGTGGCTCCACCAACGACGCCCCCAAGGGTACCTTCACCAAGCCCGACTACACCTACACCAAGCTCGGCGCTGCCAAGGTCAAGGCCGCCGTCACCTCCGAGGCTGGCCAGACCCTCAAGTTCTAAGCTAGTATATAGGAACGGGTTGGAAATCAGCGCTATGAAGAGCGCTGCCGGTCGCAGGGTCTCGCGCCTTCGGCCGGAGAGTACTAGGAAGAAGTACGGAATTCTTGTAAATATTTTCAAGGCATCAGGAACGGCTCAAGGTCACCCCCTGATTCTGTAGATAAAAGTTGCCGGTTTCAACGCACCAATCCCCCATGTCCCTTGATAGTGAAAACCATGATTCTCTTGTGCGAGCACGGGTGCTCTTGACCATGACACTGCACGGGGGAGACAAACGCAATGCATGTTATGGATTGCGAAAGGCGCAGCTATAGGTACAGATTAGGTATGTGTTCAGTAATCTTGGGTCGCAATGCGTCCCGCCACGTCCCACCGCTACGGGTTCACATCGCCTTGCAGGCCGGCGGCAGCTTCGGTTCCTAGTTCCCCTTCCTCTTCACTCCCACCTCGTTCCAAGCGTCCCTCACCACCTTACCCGCCTCGTCGCCGTACATCTCCTCCGCCGTCTCCGTCGTCACATCGGCAAACTGAACAAAGGTGCAACGGGGAGGAATACGGCCCGAAGTCATGGCTTTCCACCAGATGGGGCCGGCCTTTTCGTACGAGAAACCACCAAAGGCCTTGGCCACAAGGTAGAAGGCCCGGTTCGGGATGCCCGAGTAGATGTGGACGCCGCCGTTGTCTTCAAAGGTCGGGACGTAGTCCTTGAAGTGGGCGGGCTGGGGATCCTTGCCAAAACGAGGGTCGTTATAAGCGGTCCCGGGCGACTGCATGCTCCGAAGAGCAACTCCCTTGACGCCAGGCATGATGCAGCCTTCGCCGATCAGCCAGTCGGCCTCGTCTACGTAAGACATTAGTCAGATAAGGAGGGGTTCACGCGGAGAGCAGGCGCGAAGGCTTACCGGCTTTCTCGTTCTCGACAATCTGCTTGACGATGATGCCAAATACGTCGGATACGTGCTCGTTGAGAGCACCGCTCATGCCCTGGTAGTCCAAGGGGCTGGTGTGCTCCGTGACGGCGTGAGTGAGCTCGTGGCCGATGACGTCGATGGTGCCAGTAAAGTTGTTCAGGAACTCTCCACCGTCACCGAACACCATTTGCATCCTCTCCGGGTCCCAGACTATAGCGGGCATTGTCAGCCGCGTTTGAATACTGCAGGACACAACGGGGACAGATAACAGGGGAAACGGGTCAAGAGGACGAGAAAGGGGGGGTAAGGAGGAACAGAGCAGGGGCAAGATAGCAGAGAGACGCAAACGGAGTTGGGATGAGTAGGGGCGAGTAAAATCGACTTACATGCGTTCTCATACTTCTTGCCGAAATGCACCGAGCTGACGACGTTCATGTTCATGTTGTCAATGGACAGCCATCCGAATCTCTCCTTGTACATCTGGAGGACTTTGCCCACGTTGTCGAAGGCGTCATTCACCGCCTTATCGTCGACTGCCTTCTGACCTTCGACACGGACGACATCGCCAGGCAGATCTTGCTCATTGTCCGAGTTCTTGGCGTCGTAAACGGCGCGGTAAGTCCCGTCGGACTTCTTGGGGTCTTTGGCAGCGGCAGCAGCGAGGGGTGCCTGGTCTTGCTGGCCCTGCTGGGACTGTTGGATCTTCTGCTGGAGACCTTGCAGGTGCTCGAGGTCCCGTCGGGCGTTGGCCCTGGTGTCGTCGTCTACGTCCGGCGACTCTGCAATGTGGCGGAGCAACACGTCGGGGATGATGGAGGGGCGGGAGCGGGAAGAGAGCTGGTTGCGCTGGGCACGGGGGCCGCCGAGGATGGCTAGGCGCTCGGCGCGACGGGTGGTGAAGAGGTCACGGAGCTCGAGAGCCTGTCGTGCGGCGTGACGCTCGTGCTCACTATTGCACTCGGCGTCGGCGATGCCCTTGAGAAGATAGGGAGGGACAACGTAGCAGATATGAGACATGATGGGCGGATTGAGACTTGAGAAAGGATAGGCGTAAGCACTTGGATATCGATTCCTTCTGGTAAGGGCAGCGAGGTTGAGCAAAGGCGTGGAGTGTTGGGGATGAGGAGGGGGAAAATCAGCGGCAGAGACGGGAACGAAGGAGGGTGGTCTTTATGCACGAGGGATGGCAAGCGAACACCCGGCTGCTTCTTCCTGTTGTCGTTGAAGCCCGATGAAGGAAAGACTCGACCAAGGTTCGCGACCTGTGGTGTGTCGAGGTGGCACACACACCCTCTCCGACCTGGCCTTTCCATTTGCCGATTTGCTTCCTTCTGGAGCTGATGTGCGACAGGTGGTTCATTGAGAGGTAAGAGCAAGTGAAGCGTATGTTCAGCCTTGGGGAGGCAGCCATGCAGTGCAACCCTGCTCGCCCTCGTCCAGCGTCCTATGGCCGCTTTCCCTGCCCAAGCTAGGCAAGGTATTCTGACCCAGGAGGCAGCCAAGACATGGTGATGCCGCTGTCGTCCTAACACCATCCGGTGGGCTGGATTGTGCGACAAGGGTAGGTAGGAGCTCTCAGCTTCTTACCCCTCTCTCGCCAGATAAGCCCGGCGAGTCCGTTGACATTCTTGTCCGGGAAGGCGAGGAGGCGGCACCGCAATCTGCCTCTGCAACTTGCTGCACTTTGTTTTCCTTGTCAGCTCGGCAATCGTCTGGCAGCGATGGCTATGACAACGGAAGGCAGCACCTCGCGCGAAATGCCCTGTTACTGGAAGCAGGGAAGAGCAGGACGAGCACGGCACCGATAAGACAGGATAAGAGATGCTGCTAGACGCTGTGCGCGCAGTCAATGTCACCCACATGCCGTGTGTCCAGGGGTGCCTGCTGCCGGGGCCTGGAACTTGGCAAATCAGCGCCAGAGAGAGACTGGCACTGGAACAAGGCGAACGGCCAACCAAGCGAATGTTCCATTCCGTCTAGGCCTTTGGCTCTTGGCAGCCTTCTGTGGCGTTTTGCAACAGCCGTTTGTTTGGTGCCTGCCACCCGTTGCACACGAGTGCGCCTCGATTTCTGCATATGCGTCACCCTACGTCATGGTCAAGAGTGGCAGAAGCTTGGACATCGTCCGGAGCACTCCGGTCTACGCCGTTACACGGCGCCAGATGCTACGGCACCAGGCGAGATGGGTGAGTGAACGACATGTCTTGATTCAGGCCGCAAGCCTATCTGGCCGAGTCAGTCGCCAGAATGTTGTATTACCCGATCCAGACTCCGGAGGGCCCTAGATTGATGTAGAGCTGCCCAGTGACCCAAGACCCCACTGCATCTGGCGGGCATTGCCGGCGTCGCCCGGGCCGCAGATCGTGCCAGTGCCGGACAAGCTCCCGCTGGTCCCGCCTTGTGCCCCGCAAAAGCCACCAACCAGGTGCATGCCACTGTATCACAGACGTAGCTCATGTGAATCTGACGAGCGCAGACCCGTCATTGAGACATCGGCGGTCGTTGGCCTTTCGATGGTGGCATGGGTGGAGCGGCAACATCCCGGAGGCTGGGTTTGTCAAGATCTTGGTTATGAAAAAACAACACCGGGATGGGGAACTGTAACCAGACATGCATTTCCAGACATTTGTACGTATGGTCACCAAGCTCGAACTCACGGTTCCTGGAGCCCCTTTCACGAGAGAGTTGCTCAACTGGTGGCCGGAACAGTCAGTGCTGATCCAACGAAAACGGAACGCAATAGAGGCAGTAAACGCAAACCGCTCCTTGCCCTTGGTGCATAGCATTTTATTCCAAAGCGGACGAGGCGACATCGAGGTTGGCCCCTTTTGTTCGTCCCAGCGTCAGGTGCCGACGGCTATATTCCGTATAGGAAACATGTTCCTCATGCCACCGAGGAGGCTCCTTCTACGGTGTTGGTAAAGAGCCGACTTCCTCGTCCGAACAAAAGGAGGGAGGGGCGGCTCAGGCAAGTGCCTGCCTCTGCCGATCCAACCCTTGCCAGACAGCAACCAAGATTTCTTCTATCATGGAAGGAGAAGCCATTGCTAAATTATGTAGCACTTCTCGAGTCCTCTGGTTTTTCATCTGCCCCTCCTCTTCCTTAGTGCCTCGCTCGACAAGGCCTTCTGCTCCGACATCACCTCCATCTGACATGCGCCAACTTTGGCCCGCCTTCTCTGATCCCCTCTCCGCCTCTCCCAAGATCTGAACTCCGACGCGGTGAGAGCAAATAGCCACGATGCCTCCCCTTCCAATACTCAATCCAACAACTTCCAAGCCCGCATCAACCCAACCTCTTCCCAGAGGTACACAATCCTCGCAGCCATCTCCCACCGCCACAACGTCCAACACCAACAAAGCCCCCTCAGCCCGTCTCTCCCCCCAACACCACGCAATCATGCTTCGCTACTCCCTCTCTCCGCGAACGATCCACGCCCTCGCTGCCCTCCCCCACGCCGCCCCTCCCGACGAGATCCTCCGCTGCGCCGCTTCCGCCACCGAGTTCCTCTCCTTCACCTTCTCGCCCCTGGAGAAAGTCGCCTTCGCAGGCATCAACAACGATCCCTCGACCCGCTGGCACCTCCGCGAACCCCTCACCCGCCCCTGGCACAAGGTGTTCCTCGTCGCGCAGTGCGAGGCCGCCGGTGGCGACTACGGCGAGAAGCTCTCCCTGCAGGCCCGCAACGACCTCTACGCCGCCCGCAGCCGCGTCGTCGAGATCCTCGGGCAGGTCTTGCGCGCCAGCGCCGACATCATGGGTGCCCGCCGGGACGCCGTCGGCCTCCGGCGCGCCCTCGAGACCTGGCGCGGCGTCGTCTCCGGAAGCTGGGAGGGGCTGGCGACGGAGCTGCTGCAGGTCCCCGGTATCGGACCCAAGAAGGTGAGCCAGCTCGTCAGTCACGGCGTCCGGTCTGTGCGGCAACTCGCCGGCTTGGAGTTCTACCACATCGAGAGGATCCTGTGCCGCAATCCGCCTTTCGGCCAGAAGGTTTTGCGCAGCTTGGCGCGCTTCCCGCGTCTCGCACTCGCCGTCGACATTGCCAAACGGGAGGACTCGCGGAACGTTATCGTCAGAGCTGTGCTGGGCTGTTCCAACCGCGAGGTACCCCTCTGGAAGGAGAAGACGCCCTCGGTCACGTTGGCAGCCGAGACCCCAGACGGGAAGCTGGTTTTTTTCTGGAGAGGCAAAGTTAAAAGCCTAATGTCGGGGAAAGAGCTCGTGTTCCCCGTCGAGGCGGCCTCCAACCAGAAAGTGTTTGTGTGGGCGAGTTGCGAGGAGATTGCTGGCACTTATGTGACGGGCGAGGTGAAGGTTTGACGTGTAGATCACAACATGCCTGTATCCCGCTGGAGTCTTTGATTGCTTGGTGGGGGGAGGGAAACCTTGGTCAACCCAAAGGCCAATCCTTTGTAGGACAGTGCTGATTACACCATCTACTCAATTGTTAGCAGTCAGTTATCAGCGATCTTGGGCGGCTGGGACGAATCTGGACCATGGACGTTTGATTCATTCATTAGTGGCTAGCGCGGTATCACCACACACCATCAGCTATCGGAAGGCGGATTCTGCAAATATGAACACCCGTCGCCGCCGCCGCCGCTGTTGCTTCTGCTCTCCTCGCTCCCTAGCAGGGGCTCAAAAATAATACAATGCACCTTTGCCCTTTACCTTGCGGTTTAGCCGGGTATCGCTGTTGATGATACTGTGGTGTGGTGTTGCCTGCGTGCGAGCCGGACTCTATTCCAGGACCCAATGTCCAAATAATCCGGAGCATGCCGCCAGAAGATTGCAAAACAAAAACCCCTCCTTTCCCTTTTATTATCCAACCTTTTTGTTGCTCGTCAATGTCGCCTTGTTCCCCCCTCCAACTCGAACCCGCCCAGCACACTGCCGTACACAAAACGTTTCCAAGACGACGTTGCTTGAAGCGACGATGTCGTCCAAATTAGTCGTCGCGGTTCTTGCCCCTAGCCGAGGGGCGCGGTGGTGGTGCAGCATGGGCGACGATGGCCTAGACGTTGACAGTCCCATGCCACGAACCGCATCGAGCGGGTCCAAATTGAGCTTGGTCTCATCCGTGACCGCTGGCGTGTAGGCAGGGTCGACCATGGCTTTCTCGTAGCTCGCGATGGTGATCGGTGGCGGGCGGCCCTTGCGATCAGGGATGCTGTAGAGGTAGGTCGACGCCAGGACCAGAGCGGTGCCAATGATGAACTGATGTGCGTCAGAACGGAGCAATGGATAGCCATAGGGGAGGGGCAAGAAGACTTACAGTGAAGTTGACCTCAAAGTTGAAGAACCAAACACTAAACAAAAAGCTAATAACAATACTGATGCTAGCTGCAAAGTTCTTGGCAATATTGTCGGCGTAGTTGATGCACAGCGAGGCCAGGACGCCACCGACGGCCTGGAACACGATCGCAGTCCAGACTACCCAGTTGTAACCCTCAAAGAAGCCGTGCTTGGCAATGTCCTCGCCGTCAATAAAAATAACGCCAGCAAGGGCGGGGAATAGGGAGTAGAACGACAGCTGGATGTTGCGCGTCCAGACGGAGGCAGGGGTGGCCGAGTCCTTTAGCATCTTCTCGAAGTAAACACCCGCAAGACCCGAGGCGACGGCGGCGACGAGCACGGCGGACAATCCGATGGAGTAGTTCATGAGCGGTGACGGGTCCTGGTCCTCCTGGATACCCTGATATGAAGCCGATCGCTTTACGATTTCTCCGCCGACACCCGCAAGGCCGCCCGCGGCGCGCTTGGTGAGCTCACGGGCCACCTCAGCAGCGCCCTCGGCAGCTTGACCCAGCTCGTGCACGGAACGAGGGAAGAAGTGGTCCGTGGTATCGTGCAGGAGGATACTGGCAGAGGAAGAATCGGCATGGTTTGCGGAAGAAGGTTGGGGAAGCGAGACAATGGAGACTCCCAGGGTCAAGATGAAGAGCGAGATCCACCGCTTCATGCCGAGCGCGCGGCGGAGCATTGTGACAGAGAAGACGGCGGTTGTGAGGATCTGCGGCGCATACACAATGAGCATGTGAGGCTCACACGGGAAGGGGCAGAGATGGCAATTCCACGCACCTTGAGCTGGTAAAGCACCTGGAAGTGCACTGCGTCCAAGTTACCGACGGCAACATACTGCAAGGTATTCTGTAAAGTGTATAGTGTGGCGGGGATCGCAAGCTTCCAGCCATCGCCCGAGAAGACAGAGTTGAAGATCTGTTCGAAGATGACGGTTGCAGGCGTCGAGGGGGCCAGTGTCCGTGAGACCTCGGCAATGGAGCAGGTCAAGCAAATGGACAGCTTGATGACCTCGTTGAGGAAGACGGCGGTGGATGTGAAGTATCGGTGGTCGCCCACGGGAGGCATAATGCGGGAGTAATGCATGATCTGCCATGGCCGAGTCAGCGTCATGTCGCGAGAGGCAAGGCGACGACGGTGGAAATGCATACCAGAATCAGCGCCGAGTTTTGGAAGGTCAGCTGCAGATGAACGAGGGCATTGTCAGTACTCTGCGTCACCGGGAGGCGCGGTCGCACAAGGCTCTCCGCGGGCAGGTGTTTGTGCATACCGTGATCAGGGAAACCTGCTTCATGGACATGCCGAATAGTGTCGGGCCCCCGCCGGCGGCGCGGCAGCGTCGAGGAGAGCCATTGTGGCGGATGGAGAAAGAATTGAGTAAGTCAAAACGGGAGGATTGGCGATTGACGATGCTCGGATTGAAGATCAAGTGGTGGTTTCGAGCAGTGTGGTGTTGTTGTCCCCGAACTGACTGTCCCGCTTCGTCGGTGGATTTGTGTCGTCGATAGTTCGTTGCGATTAGGGGGAATAAAGTGGGTGGTGGTGGTGGTGGGAAGCTTGGCTGAAGCTCGTCCTTTTGCTACCCTGCTTTTTTTTTTTTTTTTTTTTTGTCTCTCTATCTTCTCGATTTTCTTTGTCAGGACAGCGAGCGAATTGGGGGTGGATGACGATCTGGAGGGGTCTGGAACAATGTCAGAGCGAGGGCCGGCGGTAGGTAACGCTGGATGTATGGCAAATGGCGGCAGGTGGATGGCAATATGAGGCGGATGGTGAAATAAGATGCTCGAAGGGGAGGAGAAAATCAGAAAAGGAAGGGAAGGAAAGGTTGCATTGATGGCGTCGAAGAGGGTTCGGAAGTGTGTCGCGTTTCTCAATGCCCCCCTTCCAAAAGCATGGGACGTTTCCAGCCCCAGTCCAGGCAAGAGTGTTGCCTCTCCTGGAGTTATGGGTGTGCCGCGTCCGTGACGCAGGTCCCTTCCTTCCCTGACTGGGTGAACCGGTCCCTGACGTAAGGGAAGACCAAGGGCAGGAAGGAGCCAGGGGGGACGAGCAAGGACGGCGGCGGCGGCGGGCAGGACGGGCAGGAGAGGCAGCAGAAGAAAGGAGGGAAGGAATGGCGGGCAGAAGGGAGTTACGTACCCTGGGACGGGGCCTGGTTGGTGCCGTGACTGCAGAAATGGAGGGAAACCGAGGTGGCCGGATGGTGCAGGTGCGCTGCGCTTGTGCGGTGTTCTGCTCTGCTCTGCTCTGCTGTCGGCTATCCACTGGCTGCTGGGCGGCTTTCCGCTGCCTATTCTTGCTATGCAGTACAATATGCCCGTGATTCAATGTGTTTGCTTACACTTTCAGGTTGCCGCTGTCCGGTGTCCGATGTCCGATGTCCACGGCCAGTGTCGTCTCCTGCCTGAGATTCCAGGGTCTCGCGCCGATGTGTTTGGAGACAACTACTTGAAATCCCCCCACGCCAGAGCAGCACGTCCAGGTATTCGTGACTTGTTTGAAACTTCAGACTTGTCTGCCTCCTCGGTCAGCATGGGCAAAAGATCTGGACCAGAGCTTCAGCTTCCTCGGCCCCTCATTCGTCCATCCTCCCTCTCGCCTCGCCTCACCATTCACACGTCTCAAACTCTCTCCGACGGGAAGTATCCAAGATGCCGAGAACAAGAGGGAGGGAAGGAGACGAGACAGAGAAAATCAGAAACACGTACCTGGACCCCGTCTTCGTCGAGGCATCCACCTTGTTCGGACGGGAAAGTCGATGCGAGGAGAAACAGCCGAACCACCAGGCCACAGAAGCTTCCAATGCCTTTGCCGGTCCCTTTATCCCAGCTCGTTTGGCCCCGTCTCTCTGATCTTGCGATTTCTCATGCACTGGCGACCGGAGGACGGCCACACTGAAGACGCAATGCAAACGCAGAGCCGCCTGCCGACGGACCCTTCAAATCCAATGATTCCAGTCCGATCCAAACCCGCTCAACCGCCCGAGCGTGCCGCCGTGCCGTCCAAGCCCGCCGTCCGCCTCTCAGCTTGCCTGCCACGATTCTTCCTTGCTTATGCCCAGATGCCCAGCCCGCGGGATGGACGATTGCTGCAGTCTTTTGCACGGCCTGTACGCTGGACCACCCAGGCATCAATACCAAGAGCTATACCTGTCCCCCCAAGGCTCCAAGTCCTGACGGGAGCAAGCGCACTAGCATGCAAACCAGACGGGGTTCCGGGCAAGCTGGACAAGTCAGCAATCGCACCACCACGCGGATGAGGGCGAGGCACGGGCACCACCACATACCGACGATCAGTGATGCCTCGACAGGGATCACCTTTGTATTCGGCCCCCTTTTTCCTGTTCCTGTCCTTTGCCCCCAGCCGTCAGTGAAGATCCGGGGAAGCTGCTGGCAAAGCTTTCTTGGTTGACAGCAGGGCGAACCAGGCAGACCGCAAGACACGGCTCATTATTCTCAAACATCGATCCATTCTACTAGACTCAGCCGCTACTTAATATGTCGTCGACGACTCCCAACCACCCAGCCCTCACCGACCATTTCGTTCATCACCATTGTGAACGTGATCAGGAGTTTAGCAAACAAGCCTAGTCATCTAGGGCCCAGGGCGGGGAACCCCCCAATGGTCTCTGCGCCCCATGCACAGTGAACTGTTTTGACTGGATCTGGCTCCAGCATGGCGTCACCTGGTACTTGGCCGAGTCATCACCTCAACCTGTGAGCCAAGACATTCAGGCATGGCATACAGCCCCCGATCCCCAAAGGCGCCATCGAGACAATCTCACTGGAGCAAGACACGCTACCGCAGCCGCATCCACCCTCTTCCGTCATTCCATTATCCCGACCGTCCCAATTGGCATTTAGATCACTCCCTCCCCCGCGCGACTCTCCCGCCGCCACGTCCGACAAGCCTGGCCTCATGACCCGCCTAAACGGACTGCCAGTGTCACCTAAAGGGTGCCCAAAGGGTGGTGAAGATGCTGCAGCGGTTGGGAGAGGCGCATCACGCGGGGCCCTATTCCATGGTTTTCAGACGGCGCATCTCCGCGTCCGGAATCACTACGTACTTGACAGCTGCCATTCCATTTAGACTCGGGACGGCGCAGCGTTGAGGCTTTCCCGGATCCCACGGGATGATTGCCACGAGGGCTGGTATCGCTTGGTGCGATCCCAATCTCAACGCTTCCCCAAGGTTTCTCTCCTGCTATTGGGTCACTCGAAGAAACCGTTCACCACCCATGTCTCAGGTGGATGGCCCGACCGGGTACTGTTTGTTCGGTCCTCTGATGTTCGGTCCGTCGAAGAGACGGCATGCGACACCTTCACGTCGGACTGTGGTGACCTAACATGAAGACAGATTCCAACCTATCATTCTCTGCTCTCTACTCGCTACTACTCTGAACGATCTTCAGCACACAGTCGCGTACGGCAAGCGATCACCTTCCATAGACCTCTGGCACTTCCGGAACTCTTTACCCGATTCCACACGGACTGCAACTCAAAGTTCACATGGCGTTCACATAACTCATCAGGCTGACGGAATCATTAGTAGTGCTCTGCAAGATCTGATCCAGATTGAAGGATGATGGCAAAGGCTTCAGGGCTCTTTTTCCAGCTTTCGTCTTCGAGCCTTGACCCGCGCAAGTTCACGATTTTAAATGTATCACCCTCCCGCTGTAAGCCACTACGTGTTGATTCCTCCTGCAGTTAGTTGGTCCCATTCCCCCTTAATATGTTTTCCTAGTGGTCTCCAAAGCCATTTTTCTTCTTCTTTCCTTCTTTAAAGAGCCACTGTGCACCGAGGCAATCTGAACCGCTCAGAATATTCCAGTTATCTAGTTCAAGAAAACAAACATAGCCCTTTTCTGATTTCACAGGGATGTCCTTTTCTGGTGACAAGACTCGCACCCAGGCGCCCAAAAGATTATCATAGAAATGGCAAGAGAATCTTTGCGTTTGTTTCTCTCCATAATTTTACCCAAGGCTTCACATGCACGCCTTGATAACCTTTGGTCATACTAGAGCAGTTCTTGGGACGGTGCGGACAGTATCATCGTTGTTGGCCAGCATCTGTCACATACGCCCATGGTTATCGGAAGTAATTTCATTTGGCAGCCTTACCTCATCGGTCTGCTTTCCAGACTTGGTCATGATAGGCGGCTCGCTTACAGGTTGCAGCCTAGTTTACTTACAGCCCAAGTCGCGAACATGGATTTGTTCGGTCTACCAAGTGCAACCAAGTATATGCATATGGTGAGCAATGGGGCTGGGCACCTGGTAATTCTCACTGCAGATATTGCTGCAGGAACACGACATGTAGGATGACTACAGGATCCACCCTCGTGAAGGGAACACATCTTATGCCTCATTACGGGCAGATGTCTCGAATCGGGGCTTAGGAAGTCGGCACATCCCTCATCAGAATGCCTTGCCCGTGGTCCGCCCTGCATTCTGGGCGTAGATACAGCAGTTATCATTCGCCGCCTTTGGAGTTTCACCTGCGTCTTCCCGCCGCCGCCACCACCAAGTCTTCAAAGATTGACAATGTCACCAGGTTCCCCTGCAGCTTGCAGGGGATATGAGCTTGCCGTGCTCTAGGTAAGCATCGGTTACGCACCTCAGGGGCTGACAATATGAAAAATACAAGACTCCATACTGCAGTGCGCGTACAAACTGCGAATTGCCCACCCAATAGCGCAGCCTGTGAAGACATAAATACATGGTCCCACACCAGTTGCACGAACCTGTCCATGTCTTGAACTTCTTTCTACACATCGACAATTCTTCCGTTCTCCCAGGGCCAACCCCGCACCAAAGCCATGCAAGTATCAAGATTGATGTTGGCGGCTGCTATGGCAGCCAGCCATATTCTCTCCGTTGTTGCACAAGACCCGGGTGACGCCGACTCGGTGGTGGAGCCAGCAGACTTTAACGTTGCCGAAGCACTTCTGGAGCACGGCATCGACGTATCTGAAATCCCCCAACTGAATGATATTGGCAAACGGTCGAAGGTCGGATGCTCTGCAGCTGTGAGTGGTGACTTGGCTCTAACAACACTCGAAAGAACGCTAATACTGGTCCCTCCTATGCAGTGCGGCTCGTTGAGGTTCATCTACGGCGACGCCGCCGTCGAGACGAGAGATGAAGCGGCATACACCACCTTTGTCAGCTCGTACTGGTCGTCGAACCAAGCCGAGGTCAGGCCATATTGTATCTTCAAGCCGTCCAGGCCAGAAGAGGTGTCTGTTGTGGTCCTTCTATCTCGACTGACGCAGTGCCCCTTCGCGGCCAAAAGTGGCGGGCACGCTGCGATGGCTGGGGCATCCAGCATCGAGGACGGGATCACCGTCTCTTTCATGAACATGAAGGGCATCTCGTTGTCTTCTGACAAGAAGGTTGCTTCGATCCAGCCGGGGAACATCTGGGGCGATGTCTTTGAGAAACTGACCAAGTCTGATCTCACCGTGATTGGGGGGCGCTTGTACAATATTGGTGTCGGGGGACTCACTACCGGAGGTGAGTCGCTGATCGTTATGGCGATGGCATGATCTTTTCTGGCAGTCTTACTTCCGTCTTCGACGAATCCATCCTCCAGGCCTGACCGGCGCTAACTATATCTCAGGTGGCATCTCGTACTTTTCCAACCTATACGGCTGGGCTTGTGACAATGTCGAGAGCTTCGACGTACGTCAACTGCGTTAAGGTCACGGACATGAGCTTACATGAAACAGGTGGTGATCGCGAGCGGGGCCATCATCCAAGTGACAGCAACCCAGTTCTCGGATCTCTACTGGGCTCTTCGCGGCGGCGGGAACAACTTTGGCCTCGTCGTCAGCTTCAACCTACTCACCTATCCGCTACCTGATGGCAAGATGTGGGGCGGCTCCAGGATCTACACCGAAAACAGCTTTCCCCAGATCGCCGAGGCCTACGCCAACTTCATCGCCAACGCGGAGGAGGATCCCAAGGCAGGCCTATGGCATGTGTACGCCTACTACAACGGCACAAAACTCTCGCAGACGACGCTGTACTACTCGGAGCCGGACGGCAGCGACGCCGACATCTTTTCCGAATGGAATGCCATTGCCGCTGTCTCCGACACGACGCAGAACCGCGTGATTGCCGAGTATGCTAGAGAAGGCATGGAGCCCACGCCGTCAGGCCTGCGGGAGATTTACGCCGTCATCAGCACGAAGGCACATATCGAGATCGTCGAACTCGCCCGCGACATCTACTTTGAGGAGGTCCTAGCCGTCGCAGACGTGCCAGGCATCCTACCCACTTTGGTGACCCAGGGAATCACCGTGCCGATGCTGAAGCACATGCAAAAGAACGGTGGCAACGCCCTTGGGTTGGACGTCAATGGAGGGCCGTTTTACGTCGTGCAGATCGCCATTATGTGGAGCAACAAGGAGGACGACGACGCGGTTTACGCCTTTGCCTCGACACTGCTGGAAAGGATCAACGCCGAGGCCGAGGCGCGGGGGCTGGGCAATGACTACATTTACATGAATTACGCCGGACAGTTTCAAGATGTTGTCAGTGGATACGGAAAGGAGAACAAGGATCGGTTGAAGGTTGTCGCGAAGAAGTATGACCCGAAGGAGGTCTTCCAGAAGTTGCAGCCGGGGTACTTCAAGCTTGACCGCGCACCGGTTTCTGACCCGCGGTACTTCAACTGGTAGTTACGCGGAAACAATAATACCTTTTATGGCTTCTGAGTGTGTTCTCCTCGAAAGGAGCAAGTATTCTTGGTCATGCTCACACCTGGCGGCTGAGGAGTTCATTGGTAATTGACACCGAACGAGAATGAGTCCGGACTTGTGCATGAGACGTTGATCATTCTTCGCTGACCTTGGTTTCTCATTTCACTTTATACAAGCGGCCAGAAACCAGTAATAAATAGCCAAACATGGTGAACCGGAACCAACTACAATAGTCAAGCCATATGGCAGAGATTGTTTGAATATTTGCTGTTCGTAGTGGTCTCAATACAAACTCGGTTTACCAGAGGGTGTCTGTCTGGCTCGAGAACTTCTTATTCTACACAAGTCGGCTCTTAGGAAACGAAGCTGAGTAACTTCCGTTCGTATTCAACAAAGCATCTGAGGTGGTACAATATAAAATGAGTAGAACTGTCTGTAAGACTTTACCCAAGGAGGTAGGATACGTGAAACGAAAGTAGGCGACACAGTAGCTTTCAACCTCGAACCAACCGCCCTTTGACTTCTCACAAAGGCAGTCTACATCGACTGTAATTCGTACGCCATCCTATGAAGAGATCATATACCTCTCCAATGTTCACTCTTGGCCATTCTAAGTCGGCAGGACCCACATGGGCTAGATCAGGTACGATGCATGCGAATGCCGCGATGAGTGAGACACGGGCCACGACATTCCAAGATCTCGCAGGACTTGCTACCATACATCTCTTTAGCTGAAGAGTCAAGAGAGAGCGGCACTAATGGCGGTCGTCTGATCCACAAGGCATTCATGAGTTCCCTTTGTTGCAACTCTATTGTGGATGATGACACACGCACTATTCAGCTAGGTGTTCTATTATTTGCAGCCATCTAACACGGTAAAACTTAGGTACGATAGGAGCTCTTCCCCCGCTAATTCATATCTCAAGGCTTTCTCACAGCGCACACATATAATAAGGAAGACAAGCAAGTTAACAAGAAATACACAACAGTTGACATAGACTACCACTTAAGTAAGGATAGGATCAAGCCCCTGCATCAGTCACTTCCGCAGGACTCTCCAACCGTTAGAAAGGCACTTCTTATTTCCATGGTGTCATCAATCACTACGCCAGGTTAACACAGTTGAGACATGAGAAAGACTGCTATAATGTAATGTAAGTTGGCTATGGCACACACCATAATACCGTGTTCGCCAGGTGTGGGGTTAAGAAGATCGCGCAGAACTCGCCGAGAGCCCACTCTATCGGGAATATCAACGCGACATAACCCCCACTGCACGTGCTTATTGTAGCCATCTCGGCGCGACGGATCATGGCTAACAATTACTCGTGCCCGCACCCACTTTAATTGGCACTCGCACAACTCCCACCCACTAAAGTGGGTGCTGACCACCCATACGATCAATTCATCCATACGATCAATAAATCCCTCAACTTCACCAACTTCATCACCACTACTGCCAACAGCCACCACAATGGTCAAATTCGACAAGCTTACAGAAGCACGTATTCAAGAAGCAATGGAATCGATTCGTCAAGATCCGGAATTGTCAATTACAAAGGCGGCTGAACTATACAATGTACCACGCCAACGTCTGTATCGACGTATTCGAGGCAGAGTTCCTATTACCGAGAGAAGCCCACAAGGCAGGAAGTTAACCTGGGACCAAGAAAAGGCTCTCTGTAACTATATTGATCGTGTGGATCGAATGAACCTTGCTTTGAGGCGAGAGCTTCTTGTGAATGCTGCCAACACGCTGTTAGCAGCATCATACACTCCTCCAGACCCCGCCAACCCTGGGCTGCCTCCAACTGTTGGAATATCATGGGCCACTCGATTTATCAAGAGGCACGGATATTTCCACGTTAAGGAGAAGACCCTAGATATGGAGAGGAAGAAGTCTGAAGACATCAATACGATCAACTCTTGGTTTCTCATGCTTCACGAGGTCATCCAGAAGTATGGGATCCAACCGGCAGATATCTGGAATATGGATGAGACTGGCTTCCAGATTGGTGTAGGCAAGGATAAAATGGTGATTACCAAGCGAAAAAGAGCACATTACTTTGCCATTCCAACCAACCGAGAGTCTGCTACTGCAGTTGAGGCTATTTCTGCTGCTGGCGACTATTTGCCAGCATTCCTTATACTCAGTGGCTCTGTTCATATGAGCAGGTGGTATGGGATTAAAGACCTCGAGGCTGATACAGTAATTGGAGTTTCAACTACTGGATATACTAACGATCAACTGTCTCTTGATTGGATCAAGCACTTCAACAAGCACTCAAAAGCCCGGTCTCAAGGCAAGAAGAGACTGCTTATTATTGATGGATATGGCTCTCATCATACTGTTGAGTTTCTACAGTACTGTGAAGAGCAGGATATTATCCCTTTCGGTCTCCCACCACATTCCACCCATATACTCCAACCTCTCGACGTTGTGGTATTCCAACCTCTCAAGCATTACCACAGCCTTGCTGTTGATGCTGTTGTTCGAGAGGGTTGCACGAATATCACCAAGTTGGAGTTCCTAGGGTTCATCCAGTCAATCCGCAAACAGGCTTTTAAGCAATCCACTATACTTTCTGGTTTCAAGAAGACTGGGATTATTCCATACAACCCACAAGTGGTGTTGGAGAAGCTGGCCTTGCGGAACAAGTCATTATCACCACCAACTACACCACCCAACCAGACAATCAATTCCTCTCCGTTTGGAACTCCAACTACAATAGGAAAGCTCCGCCGAGTAGCCAATAGACTAATGGAGGCCTCTGATATTATTAATAAGCAGATCCAGGAACTTACTGGCGAAGAGTCGCCTCTCAACCACAACTTGGAACGATTCATACGTGGAGCCTTGACTCAAGGATCAGAGCTTATTCAGACCAAATACGACCTTTCAAAGACTCAATTGGCTAACAAAGTCCGCAAATCTCGTCGCCAGGCAAGGAATAGTCACTTGCAGACAGGAGGAATTATCAGTGTCTCAGAAGGGCGACGTATGGTACAGCAGAAGCAGGAGAGCGAGTACCTCAAGGCATTGGAGGTGGTTAGAGCAGCAGACCAGAAGATCCGCCAGACTGTCAAAAAGGGGGGTTTTGAAGCAGCAAAAAAAGCCAGGAAGATGAGGATTGATGGCAAATTGAACCAGCTGTATGTAATTGACGGCGAGGGTAATGGGCGGTGGTTAAAGAGAGTCTAGAAGTAGGAATAGTGGCAATATTGATCGTATGGATGAATTGATCGTATGGGTGGTCAGCACCCACTTTAGTGGGTGGGAGTTGTGCGAGTGCCAATTAAAGTGGGTGCGGGCACGAGTACCGGAAGTCCTCGAGTACGGCTGGTCACCCGACTCGCCCCATCTGTTGACTACCTTGACTCGGTAAGGATATTCTCTAGGCGCTGGCAGAGAAGGGGTCAGACATGAAAGAGCCATGTAATTATTACGACTACAATAAGCTGAACAGATGGCTCCGGGGCGAATGAAGCATGTTATCACATTGATAATCAACTTGATCCCGAGCCACCTGCAAGCCAGCCCCTTGATCCCCTTGTTGTTGCTAGGTGGTATGTGGTGGTCGTTTGATGAGACTTTGAATCTTCATAATCACACTGACAGATCATATTCGAATACAGGAGGAAAGTTAATTACGTGAAGTACAAAATAGAAAACAGGCTTCTCATATCTATTTTGCAGTCGATTTATAACCTCTAGTCTCTGCTTGCGTTTTGATAGAGTTGAACCGAGCCGTTGGATGTCGATCATTGGACCACAATGCTACACACAATTACCCAACAATACTTCAAGTCATTATGAGGCGTACTTCTTAACACACGGGCCAAATATATGGTCTATTTAGGGTCTGAGTCGTATTGCCACAACGGTCTACCGGACCCGCCGGCCCGCGGAGGCCGAAGCCGAAGCCCCCACCGTGGAGAAGGACCACCTAAGCCAATGCCCCTCAACGTGTAAGAAAAGGTTCATCCATACTCCCATGGGGATGGGGAAAATCCTTCAACATATAGTCCTCCTCTTGTAACATAGGACAACTGTGAGAAATATGGGCCTTCCATTGAGTACACCACCATCTAGGCACACGCTCATAATGCAAGTCTCCGTCTCTACTCACTGAAATGCTTATTGAAAAGTGGTTTCTGAGTTCGAGCGTTTCCTCAACATTTTGAGCATCCAAGGCGGCGCCTTATCCCTGAGACTTCCGCCTCTGATGCGTCGTTCGAGCAGCCACTGAACCGTCATGGTCGCCATCGCGCAGTTCCAAACAAAGGACACGATCATGCCCAGGGAAAAGATCAGCGATGTAGAGACGGTGTTCGTGCCGCAGATCGTCATAATACCAAAGTCGTCGATGCCATCGGGTAGCGCGAAGCCCGAGATGAGGAGGATTGCTTGGCAGACGAGGAAGTCAACGGCGTTGATGAACTTGAGCCGGCGGTACATGTAGAAGGTGAGGTCTGGGCGGGAGTTCAGTCTCTTCTGGTATAGATAGAGGGGCACTGAGATGGCGGCTAGGCCGATGGTGATATAGCCGGTAATCTGAGAGATTGTCTGTGAGCATTGGGAAGGGAAATATTCAGGGAGAGTGGGTCAAATTACCCCGTGATCTGTCCTCGCGTGTTCAGAGTCCCCCATTGCTATGATCCCTGTCACAAGTCCTACAATCGCAAAAGGTGCGAAAATGACGACGGTGAAGATGGTTTGCCACCGCTCGACTTTCCGTTTCGTGGGCTCTAAAAGGGGACGGTCGATCATGATACACAAGCTAGGTGTTGATGCCAAGACCAGAATGATGGGGTACGCAAGAAAGAACGCAGCAGTCATAGAGACGACTAACAACCTATTAGCAAGGAATACTAATAAGAAGAAGCTCTTTAGTGGGAGGGCGCTTACGATGGGCATAAGTCAAAATTACAAACTCGTCCTCGCTAATGCCGTTTACTTGATACGTATTGTCCGAAAAGTCGATGGAGAAGGTATTGCCGGAGCCGGTAACATTGAGAGAAATGCATGTTGGTATCGTGACGTTGAGAAGGGGGTTGGCTGAGATGTTCCTGCGAAGCAGTTCTTTCAGCCCTGGAACACCCTTTATGATCCAGCAGTGGTCCAACGTGGAGAGGTCGTGGAAGTGTTCCTGTAGGAAGTCGGTAATGTAGAATTCGTCCCACGGGCTGAATGGGCAGTCTCGGTGAACGGGAACGATCGTGTTGTTGATCTGCTGAAGACGTGTGGTTGCGGCGTGATTCATGGAACTAGGGTGCATTCCCGCCCCAGAAAGATCTCTCGTAGCATAGTCGACGTTGCTAGTCCCGGAGATATCGTCCTGAATTGGGCTCGCGTCCGACAGTCCGAGGCAAGAAAGTGCTAAACCAGCCGACAAGATTCGTGGATACATGGCACGATGGATGGTTTGAGGAAGGACGAAAGACTAATCAGAAAATCCACCACAAAGGCTCAGGGATCGCGAGTAGATATGTGCAATGGAGCCCTCGGAAACTTTCCTTACATCGACTCCACCGGGGGCTTTCTCACTTCGAAAGATGACGAAGCTGGGGCTTAGATATCCGGGTGCAAACACAACAGTCTTGCCGTGCCTAGGGCCTTGACTAGGGGTATTAAGGTTCGTCTCATTAGGCGATAGTACGGATTCTTTCGGGTCCGGGTGGAGACTCGGCGTTCCGCGGAGCCGTAGATAGTGCAGGGCCGCCCTTGCTAGCAACATCCACGACTCTCTGGTTGTCAATGACCACAACCACGTGTAAGGCGTATTTGATGTCTGGTTCCCGCTTGCTCTTGGAGAGATTGTCGTGACGAGTTTCCGAAATTGTTTAAGACTACGCCACTTTCAGTTACGAAGCAAAACCTTTTTTTAGCACACGTTCTTACTTGGCTTCCTTACTATGACATATCTGCTGAAACGAATAATGGTTCAGAGATCCATACAGTCCAGATCACCGACGCCGAGCTCGCTCAGGAAAAAGTCGCTTACATGGGGATCCGTATAGAATCCGCATTGCTCTTCAGAATTGCTTGTCGTTGATTTTATAGGGCTTTCTTCACAGCCCCTCTTGGCCATCTTCGGGCAAATATCAACTCCAGTCAACGTCATTTCTGTACCCTCCGACACTGCCGAATGGCTGTGGAAGGCGAAATCATATGTGGTTGATGGAGATGGTTGTCCCGGGAACTTCGGGATGTCCTGGCGTAGCTCGGGGAAACGGTCGAAAAAGTTCGGCTCCATCGTCCAGGATCTGAGGTCATAAATTCTTTCCTTAAACAGCGGTGAGAGGCTGTACGTTCCCAGCTGAACGTTCCGAAGGAAACAATCACGAGGAGCATATGGCCAGACGATGCGAAGATGCTCCTTGAACATATGCCAGAATATGTTGTCGCAATACCGGTGTGGCGAAACAGCGAAACGGTATCGAAGAGCGGGCCTACAAGTCCAGGTCAAATTCTTGCCCACTTGGAATCGGCGAGGTCATATACCATGCGAAATAGTCGGCAGAGGGATCATGAGAGATCTCTTGTAAGGGTCTTCGCGTGATTAGCCCCATGCTACCAGCTCATAAGGATCTAGCACTCACGACTTGAGATACCATTGTGGAACTAGCGCCGATTTCACCACGCTGGAGTCGGCGTAGGCTCTCATCAAAAGGTGAATTATAAATAATACGGCCAGGCGCTCAGTCTGACCACAACCCGAAAAACAGAGTTCGTCAAGCTGCCGAACTTTCCTCCATAGTGGAGTTATCCTGCCAGAGTGGGCAAGATTGTCCCAGCCATGAAGCACGACGTGGACAGGTATGTCCTCACTCGTCTCGTTCTCCACGTTGAGAACGGCACTGGGGAGGACAAAGGGCTCTTTAAGGATTTCATTGCCGGCTTTCCAGTTGTTGCAGCTGACTTGAGAGCCGTCTGAAAGCCGTCGGACTCTCATTGTCGAGGAGCAGTGGCATTTCAAGGGCTCTCTTTGTGCTTCGGTCGCGTTGTCGCTGTATTTTTGAGTCGAAGTAGTGTGTGTTGTCGATGAGGCCTGTGATTCACTGATGCTCATTGAAGTCGTGGTCGCTGGAAAATTCGGCTCAAACATGGCATCGTCCAGGAGCTGCCCAATATTAAAGGAGCCTTCGTTCATTGAGTTGTCCACACAATTGTTGTTCTGCTTGTGGGGGCCGGGTCCGGCGAGGCTTTCTTGAGCAGGCATAGAGGAGGCCATTGGCGTTGCGGAAGAACCTGGACTTGAAGTGTTGTGAGAAGCACTGTCAACTGTCACTGGCCGCGGGTACGGCGGCGTTCTTCCTGTTGAATTGCCCAAATCCCAATTCTCGGCTTCATTTACATGATCGATGAATATTGAGGATGATGTTCTTAAGCAATTCGCCAACTTGTCACGTTGCTCAGTGACTCTCGACAGTTGCGCCATGAGAGACGCGGTCGTAGCGTTGCCATCTTGATGACTGAGCTTTTCAACCAGGCCCTCAAGCTGGGATATGCGTTTCTTCGTCTTCTCACGGGCGACTCGCTGGGCTTTACGATCGTATTCTCTCTTCTTTAGTCTTTGGGACGATGCAGTGTGCGAATTTGGCGGCGGTCGGGCGGTGAGATCCTGTGTAGGCGACGTCGGCGTGCTGGTCATAGTCATAATTCATCTCTGGTCATCTGTAGGTAAGACAAGATGTGTGGGAACACCATCCAAAACGGAGTCTGACCCTTTACCCACTGAGTAAAGCGCATGAAGTAGTGGGTGCGCGGTGACGCGGGTGGGGTTTGTCCGACGAGCTGCAATCCCGATGCGGGGAGACCACCTTCAGGAATGGTGCCTCGGTACCAGGCGGCAAACGGTTTCACTATTCGTCGGTGTCATCTCGACAGTCTTTCATTTGAGTTTCGGGCTGAAAAACTGAATTGCAGGCACAGTTAGGTGCTGTCATGTTTGTACACGCAATCTACAATTACCTTGCGCTCTGACCTCATGAGGAACTTGGTGTAAACCACCTCTACAGTTATAACGAGGTCTTCCACGCCATCTTCGAGAACTATGGCACTGCCTTACTCCCTGCTTGGAAGCGCTTGCTGAGTCCTTACAAAGATTTCCTTAAGCCGGACGATCCTTCGCAGTGTCGACGGTGTCTCTGCATCACAGACGATGTGTTCGATCCGACAACCAGGTCTCCCGGCAGTTCCACAACAGCGAAAGCCCTGTCGCAATTCACAATCTGTGTGACTGATTCAATGGATCGTTACACCAAAGATATAAGGACTTACCCACGCCTTACATCAAGTGCCCAGGCTTCGTCCTGTAACATCATTACGCGCGTATGATAAGATGAAGTGACTACGCATGCAACCCGGAAGGAGGAATAAAATACTGTACTCTAGCACTACTGGCAAGGCAACAATTCTCACCGAAATTGTTTCAACTGGTGTAACACGATATGCGCTAAAATCTGTGAGTTGCTCGCAATTGATCAGAGAGGGTTTCCCCTCTAATTGGCGCTGCTATTAATTATTCTCAACTCCAAAGATGGGTCATGCACAGCAACCAGGAGCATTGGTGGATTTTGCCGGCGCACCACTCCCAGTTCAAATGCCACTTCAGGTAATCAAGACGTGCTTGATTCAAACACAGGCGACGACGGGTTGACACCCGACAAGATTAAAGCATTACGGCTGAGACTACTCCTCAACAGTGGTTAGACGGGCACATGTAAAAAAACGCGTGGGCCTCTCCCAGACTCTGAAGACTTATACTTGAATTAATATCAGAGGCCGTCTAGTAACAGGGTAAACAGTTGATTGTCTGTTATGGTTTCTCTCAAGCTAAATTTGCTTTCCGTATGGAGCTAATGGCTTCCTGTAAAGTGATGGCCAGACCGGAGTAGGGAACACCGGCACGTAGCTGCTCCATTTTCGAGCCCAAAAGGCGAAGAAATGTCGGATTAGGACCCACACAATAGCGCAAAGCAACATGGGTTCCGGATAATTGTATGCTTGCGGTAGATATGAGGCGCATGCTGGATTCCCCAAGCTCAAGCAGGCGCGTAGGGTACCATGTTACTCCAGGCTGCTGCTCACAACTTTGCTTTTCGGGACTGCAGCGCATTTTAGCGCATTCCTCTATCCATCTCGTGGTCATACGAATGTTATCTGCAAGTAGAAGTGCTGCTAGTCTCTGCCTAATGGTGGCATGGACAGTCAGAGGTTTGTAGACAGAGAGGAAGTACGCCGTAAACACCCAAAGGAGTGGACTCATATCCGCAAGGCCTTGGAGATAGAGTCTTCAAACACAAAGGAAACTGTCTCAGATTCGTTACAGAAAACGGGATTATCAGGTGGCTCGCCTTGGGAGGATGAAGTTTACGTGTTGGTGAGTCAGGTGTGTCCAACAGCCAGAGTGATGGGAAATATCGCAATTAAAGTACAGTTCAAAACTCCAGTTCCCATACTTCATTTGGGACGTAAAGAAATTGAGGAGCCTGTGTCCATTGAAACTCTATTCAAGCACGTTGTTTTGTGGCTCCTCCCACTAACATTAAATGCGAGGACACACTTCAGGCCCCCTATCAGTGAACACGCTTTGTGACTAAAGAGCCCTTGGAGCTTGTCAAAAGAATGCCTTGAACCGATTTCCAGGATCGTATAGGCGCCGTAGTTTCACCAGTTTCCCATAATGCTCGCGGAAGACCTAGTCAAGGCCTGTCAGTGGTCCATTCGACATACGGTTTGAAACTAGGTTCACTTTACCCCTTTCACGTCATGGTATTCGGGCTCGAGGCCTGCGGGGTTGATCTCTGCATTATCAAGTTTCGGACCAAGAACCTGTCGTGGTGCCTCTTTAGACAGCCGCCTCAGTATTCTCTCTTGCTCTTCTGAACCATCTCCTGGACAACTAAAGATGAACAACAGCAGATGGTTCAGGTTATGCGATCTTGGCCACGCAACTTCTGAAGAGCCACCGATTGGGGACCGCTAGAACGTCGTTTGATTACTATGACGTTGCATGGGGTCCGGGTGATTTGAGCTTACAAATATGAGAAATTCGAAGATCACTGAGGACATCATCTGTATAGATTTGTCCCACTCGCCTATCTTGTCGTAAAACTCGACTGCCCGAGTGATGGCGTCTTGGTCTAAGTCAGCAACGGCCATTGGCGCATAAAGCGTCTTCATTGTGCCTCGAAGGTCCGCTACGTTTCCTGTGGTGAAAATTGTAAGTGACTTGTTTTAACAGTTTTTCGGTGGTAGATACTTTGCATGTTAAGAATTCCCTTCATATTCGTCACCGTGGTTCGATCAATTGCACCAGGCATCTGCAAGACCCATTTGAAGATGTCTCGGCCGTGTTTTTCGCCGAGGGCATCGTAGACATGAAACACGATCGAATCTTCAGCGTCAGGCTCAACCTCCTCAAGAACCGTGAACAGGAGTTGCTTGGGCATTAAGTAAACAAAGTAATTAACTTTGGGATGCGGCACAGATTGATTAAAGGTGTAGATCTTGTCAACCAGCTGCGGCAGAGTCTTGCGTGGCACCAAGACCATACCCGACCAAATATCAGTCGGATATGGATGCGCTCGAAGGAGAACCTTGGTGACGACTTGAATACTCGTTAGTTGCGGGCCAATACTGACACTGTCTATTGTACTGACCACCAAATCCGCCGCCGCCACCTCTGAGAGCCCAAAGCAGATTGGGCTCTTGTGATGCCATGACGACCGTGCCATCATACTTGACGACCTCTGCGTCGAGAAAGTTGATTGGGTCACTAATCCCACCATATTCTGTGGACATCCACGAAAGCCCACCATTTAGGATCGAACCAGTGACTCCGATACTCGGGGTGCGGGCGGCAGGAACTTTTCGTGTTAATTTTTCGACCCGGCTGCATTCTATGATAGGCTTGTTTACCTGAATACTCCGGATCGGCTTGTTCCATGAATGACACCACCTCATACCAAGTGGCACTGGCGCCAACTGTCGCAATCTTCTTCGCAGAGTCGTAGCCCAGGTCCTTGAAGCTCAGCATACTGACTACAACATGCTTGGCGGATGGAGACTTGAAGCCATGGCCTCGGATGACGAAGTCCAAGTTGGAACCGTAAAGGTACTTCACAATAGCGGATAGCTCTTTCACCGTGTTTGGGACGAGTACCACTGGTGGATTGAGCTGCTTCTGAATGGCATACGGCTCTGAATGAAGCTTGTAAGAAGGATCGCTGGGTGTGATTATTGCTTCCGGACTCAATGTCCGTATCAACGGTTGCAAGGTAGCGAGTACCTGTGAGTGCACTTTAGAGGTCATCGTCCTCGTGAAAGTGGAATATCGAGCTCGGTTGATGGATCGTAGCTGTGATTGTGAAGAAGAGTAATTTGCGGTCTGTATGGGGCTGACTGGACTTTTATCGCAACGAGAGCGGCTGGACTGCGGCTGAAATATAAGACAAGCTGTGAGGGGTAGCAGCCATTCACAGCCATCAACAAAAGTACAGTCCGCCAGTCAAATTCGATCGCATCTATTTCCCAAGTATATGCTTCTTGGGACGAAGGTGCCTGAAAGCAGCAGTTACGAAGAGCAACCTTGCACATTGGGGGAAATGGCATACTGATGGAGTACCGACGTGGTAAGGGGTAAGATGGATCGAAAGAGAGAAAAAAAGGGGGCTGCAACAGTAGCCCAGCTATAGTCAATGGGATGGATAGCTTAACCAACACCTATGATCATTCTCGGTGTGGTCGCGAGATTCACGTCTCTTGCCTTAAAATTTAGCCGAACCTTTGTGCGACTCGGAAGATTGGAAGCTATGATGTATGCTTATGTGCACCACCAGTGAGCTTGGCAGCTTACTTTGGCAACCCGTATACCTGGAACACGCCCACAGACTCGAGTTGCTGCATTGCGCTGTAAGTTTGAGTGCCAGTCTCAGGAATCAGACTTCGGCGTTACGAGTGGAACCAGCTCGGAATGAAAGACTGGATTTCGTATACGTGCTCAAGTGCTGGTAATTGAATCCGCCAAGCTTGGCGCATTGCTTGTTATGGCTCGGCTCAATTTTCCACTGAAGTCCGCGATGGACCGGTCGGCCAGAAAACGGGATGACTGAGCGGCCAACGCCAAATCAGTTTGACCGTGACCCAGCCTGAAGCACGCTTGTCTCGACACTGTGAGCAGCAAAATCTGCTCGTCAACCCCCACTATTGCGGACATAAAGCTCAACATACGCCGTGTGGGTTATCAATCTCGCGGTTTCGTTGTCCGTTGAAAGGGCGAGATCCTCAATGGTTTTGGGATTTCCTGTAAATGAGAGGCCCTGTTTATAAGCGCCCTAGGAACTTTCTGCGGCCCAGAAATCTATATTTATACTACTTCCGTTGTTGATCATGTAGTTGTCACCATAGCGTTTCTGGTTGCTTATACGCTAACTACTGTACGCCCATTCTGCCAACGCATTGAATTTTGAACAAAATGGCAAGTCTCAAATCAGAGAGCGCTTTGGCTTCATCCTCATCGGAGGAACTTCCCCTTCCCCAGGACCTTCGAGGCAAAACTACACTAGTAACGTAAGCTTTGACTGAGCGACTTGCATGAGAACAGCCTGCTTTTGGAAATCATCTTGGGGCATCATGTCCTAAAGCTCTTTTTGTTTTCGTTTAGGTATGCGGTAATGCTGATGACTTGAAAACAATGGCGCTTCTCGCGGGATTGGCCGAGCCATTGACTTCCAGCTTGCCTGCCGTGGGGCAACTGTTCTTGGAACTTGCTCTTCAGCAGCATCACTAGACCAGATCCAGTCTCTTGTACAGGCGATAAAACAGGCTTATACGACAGCGGACATTGAAGCTCCAAGAATCATTGGGCTGGCCGCTAATGTCCTTTCCCCTGATTTTCCGGACCTCGTTGCCAGCAAAGTTCGGGATCAATTGGGCAGCAAGCTCAACATCATTGTCAACAACGCGGTTTATTTCGAGACCCGCCCTATCGGCGAGCTAGATACCAAATACGTCCAGAGAATGCTCGTTGGCAATGTACAGTGCATTGTACTGCTGATGGATCGTCTTCTTAGAGATAGCTACATACAGCCAGAGTCAAGGATTGTCAATATCTCGAGCGACACCAGCCGAATCTCCTTGCCTTTTGAGTAAGCCACTGTCTCTCAACATCACCAGTTCGCCTTCTATACCAAGCTAACTCTTACAAGCGGTATAATGCTGTACGCATCTGCAAAGGCGGCTATGGAATCTCTCACTCGCTCTTGGGCAGACATTCTGGTTCGGGAGCCGGGGACGTTGGGAACCACGGTGGACTCGCTGTCAGTAGGTAGTACGGCAACAGACACATTGATGAAGAACAATGTAGAAATACGTGATGCTGTGCTGAAGGTTTTGAGCGATGGGAAGTCAGTCCATAATGGGCCAGGGCTTCCCGAGGACATTGCTAACGTTGCCGGTTTGCTTGTTGGCGAGGCGGCCCGTTGGATAAATGGAAGCGTTGTAGCGGCCAACGGTGGTGCGGTAAAGATTCTGCAGTGAAGATGGAATCATGATTTCGCAGGATACATCATCTGATGAGGTAAATGCATTTTGCGCAAAGCAAATATGATCTTTCTCTATCAACACAGACGGTAGAAAGGCCAGGTGCTAGCTAGCTAGACCCGTTTATAGAGGTCAACTTTCTGATCAATAACTTTCACGACTTTGGTAAGTGAATATACGATGAATGGATTTTGGCCCCCGCTCACAGGCAAGCCAAACAAGCAAACCACCAAACGCAAACAACGGCATCCAAATCCTTGCGCGATTATTCAAAACCTCAGCAACCGGATCGTTTTGGTAAAATTATTTCCCACTGTCAGGTCAGCGGAGCCAATGGTCTTTTCAGATAGCCGGTGGCGCGTGTTCGCAAATGCCACACGCTCCCATGCATCTCGAGCTTCTTGTTGCAAATCAAAAGGCCACGCGGCCCCAGTCTCGATAACGGTGGCATTCTCAAGTACTGCGTAATGGAACACAAATGTCCCTTGTAACTTCCAGCTTATCCACAACTCCATAACCTGCAGCTTGGGCATGCGCAATGCCGCGTTCGCTGCAGCGACCAGGAGCTGGTTTGCCAGGAGCGGGCTGACGTCGTGCTTCATGGTGCTGCGGGAGGTGAGGGCCAGGAACCTGAGCGTCGTCCAAGGCTCTGGTAAAACAGGCTGACGGGGGAGATACGGATAGAAGTCCTTGAAGAAGTGCACGGCATCAAGGGCGTTGCTTCCGTTGAAGTACGAAAGACGACGAGTAGCCTCGACAGCAGCGGCCGCGACGGCCTCGTCGTTCACCGTCCGGGAGTGTTCATGTAACTCACTATCGTAGATCTCCTGAAGTAGGATTTCTGTGACTGTGGGGGGGAAGGTTTTGAGCAAGGCAAGGTTTGCCAAATCGCGCAGGCTCTGCTCCTCGCGGTCGACGCCGCACCAGTACACATACTTGATTTCTGCCAAACAAGGTAGACGTCTAAGAATTAGCTCAAGAGCCTGTGCAGACAGGCTCCGGAAGTAACGGCGATCCATCAGGAGGCGCCGGACCGCCCTGACCTGCGGGATCTTGATCTGGTTCTTGTCGTTTGTGGGCCCTTGGAAAATCATCTCCCCAAAGCCGGTGTCAAAGTCAAGAAGGCTGCCCAGGGTGCGTTTCTTGAAACCCTCCTGTGAGAATAGGCGGGATTGAGAATGTCTCACATGCTGCGCCTCACGAATTGCTGGATCGCATTCGATGTTTCCAAGCTTCGTGTAATTGTGCTGTACATCGCTCATTGAAGCGGCGCCGATAATCAAGGTCAAGCCGCCGTTCTTCTGTCCTTCGCCAAGCAAGCCCCACGTCGAAAGGATCTCAAGGAGGAGCAGCAAGGTTCTGCCAAACGTGCTATTGTTCCACTCCTTTTCGTCATCGCTCTCTGCCTGGTCGCAGCGACGGCAATTGTAAGGCTGGAGAACGACAAACAGCACAATCCTCTTGACAAGTCCCTCGCGGCGACCGTTGACAATGAGGTTCAAGTTTACTATATCGTCCAAGTCTTTGACCGTCACGGATTCAAAGTTGCGTTTTTCGAAAAAGTCTCGCCATTCACTGCAGACGGTAGGCAAGCTGCCCTTCTCGGGCGGCGGATGAACTCTGGTGATTTGCGCAATGTTCTCGAGGAACATCAACCGAAGCTCTGCGGGCATATCGTTCCATTCGAGCGAAAGTTTCGGCCCCTTGAGGACTTGAAGGGACTCGGGAGGGTCGAGCTCTGTCGACGGTGGTTGCAGGAGTGTGTCGCCGAAGGCATCCATGTAAGATGCGGCTACGACAGAATCCATGGCAACCGAACAGAGATTTTCTTCCCGAGAAGAGGTATAGTGTTGGTATTTTGAGGTTTCTTGAAGAGGGATTGGTGTTGTGATCCAGGTCGACAATGGTCTGCTGGGGTGTCTTGATAGGATATTTGGAAAGATGAAATGGTGGAAGAGCAAAGAGCAAACCTATGCACACAACAGTCGAGATTTCTCCGAAGTAAAAAAAGAGAAGGGATTCCTATATTTTCATGTTCTACCAAAAAGGCTTAAAGACTGAGGGGCCATGGTGGTTGGAAACTTTGCCGATAACTCGATCCATGGAAGCCCATATGCCAAACCTGGCGAAACGTACTCTGCCCAACGTGATCCTGTCCTCAACCTGCACATTCGTTTTCCTACCCTTTTTCCAAACACATTATTTCCGAGTAAAACCATGAGTTATACATTTGTTACAATGATACCTACGGCTCCTTTCCGAACGATAATACAAAGTGCGAAGTGATGCTGTCGACTGATGCATGGAGGCACTCACACGATAAGATAAGACCATACTTGTAGACCCGATAAGATTAGATAAGGGTCCACTCCACCCAAGTGACGATCACAAGCTCCAATGGAGCTTCCACTCTCTCGCACCCAGACGATGTGAGAACGCAACACATGACTGCGACGCCCGCGCTCCCAAAGGATGTCGCCGTCCCAGTTCATACCCGCCCGCAGCTCCCGCCACCGCGTCGCCTGCATAGCTCTCTACCGTGCCCTCGTCCGTGAGGCGCGCGCGATCCCCCTTCCCGACGACGTCCTCCGCAAGGGCACGCAGAATCCAATCCCGCGGCTCGTGAAGAAGGCCTTCGGGCGCAACCGCACCGAGACGAGCTACCGGATCGTGTTTTCGGCGCTGGGGACGGGGTACAATGTCGGTCTCTCCCTGTCTTTCTCGTCCTTGAGCTCCCATTCCCGGGCCAATGTTAACGGCCTCTCTGCAGTTCCTAAATCTTTTCAAAGCCGCGCAAACCCCCAACTCGAAAGAACACTCCCAAATCATAGCCCACCTCCGCGAAAAGAAGCTCCGCGACGCGAAATCCGAAGCCGGCAAACCTCCACCCCGGCCCCCGCGCCCCGAGAAACCGAAATGGCCGCCCCTCCTCCAAAGGACCTCCAAGGACGACGAGCCTCCGACCTACATCTCCCCGCGCTTCCCCGTGCCGAGGGAGAACCTCACCGGCGCCCGGCGGGTGCCGCACGTCGCCATCACAGCGGAGGGCATCGCCTTCCTGCGGCAGAAGAAGCTGCAAGATCACTCTGTGGCGCTCTACGTCCAGCAGAAGACCAGGATTAAGAGGCGCACGATGGACCTGCTGCTCAGCTCGATGCGCGAGGACATGCCGTGGGCCGCGGATGAGGATAGATGGGAGGAGATCGTGAAGAAGGAGATGCAGGCGGCGCGGCGGCAGGAGACATGGGAGACGAGGGTGCGCGGGGAGAGGCCCGTTGACCAGGACCGGCTGGCCGCGGGGGGCCGGGAGCGGGAAGTGCCGGATAGGTTGAGGCAGGGCGAGAGCTACGGGCAGATGGTGACGGAAAACTGGAAGTTTGCGAGCAAGAGGCTGGACGACCTGATGGCGCAGCAGGCCGCGCGGGCGAAGGCGTTCGTGGAGATCCGCAAGGCGGAGAAGGAGATGCTCGAGAAAGATAACGACACCTACCTGTCGAGGGGGCACCGCTGGATGGTCGACACCCCGAGAAGAAGATGGAGAGGCATAAGCAGTTCCGGATGGACTTTAGGACGGCCAAGATTGAGCGGAAGGCGAAGAGGAGGGAGAAGAACAAGTGGCGGAGGGTGAGAGGCTTGGAGCCGGCCCCTGTGGCAGTTTGAGAGTGTTGTCCGCGGACGAGACCCTTTGCATGTACACTATTGTGCCCGTCTGGATTTGGAAATGATACCACTTTGCTGTTCGTTCACGCAGTGCTATGACGTCGAAGAGAAACGAGCACTTTTATTGGAACAAGTCCGTGAATGTTATAGATATATATTGAAACGTATGTGTTGACCAACTTTGGTGTTTCCCCCCCTCGTGAATCATACTTCATCGTATCATAAGCAGCTCTACAGTGCAATCATCTTCATCTGACGCGGTCTCTGCTCCTACCTGGGCTGATGGGGATAGCATTGATCTGCGGCGGGGGGCCGGCCATCTTTGCCAGGGCGTGGGACTCGCCCGCGACGGCTGCCCAACTCTTTGTTGGCTGGAACGAAGGGATCTTTGGCTGGCTCAAGCCATCTCGTGAGACATCACTTCCAGCGATCGATGTGAGATCCGCCTTGCTCATGCGCGGGGAAGATAACACGGACGAAACGGACGGGGGAACAGAATGAGTAGGAGTCAAGGATTCGTAGGACGGCTTCGCATCTGCAATCTCCCGCACCACCACGTCGAAGCCTGCTTGCTTTACAGCCGGGCTCACTGCTGGTGGCGTGAACGTCTCCGTGCTTGTTTCGAAACTACGGCGTGAGAATACCGACGAAGACATGCTGGCCTGCGTGCTGTCCGCCGAGCTGGGGTCTCTGGCAAGCTTGGGTGTGCTCGGCCGTGGTGTGGCCGGAAGCTTGGCGAGGATTGGCAGGCGCGAGTTGGAACCGCGTGAGGGCAAGGCGCCACTTGTTTGCGGATTTGGCGATGGAGTTTCTGACGACCGCGGCATAGAATCGGGCCTAGAGGCGCCTGACATGATGGCAACATTGGAGGCGACCCAGGCCTTGTGAGGGCCACTTGAAACCCGCGTTGTTGGCGTCGGACGAGGAACTGCCGAGCATGCCGTGTTCGTCGAGGGAGGTGGTCGTATCGCGGCTTGAGGCAAAGGATGGGTGCGTGGCCTGTTGGTGATTCCCAGCCCGTTGTTCAAGTTCGTGGCGGCGACGTTGTTGGAAATGGAGCGGGTGTCGAGATTAGCATCTGGCCGGGATAAAGCTGTTCGTCCGTGTCTCCTAGGCTCCCTCTCCAACTCGCTGACCCGTTCTTCGAGTTTTCTTCGTTTTTGCCTTTCCTCATCGCGCTGCTTCGTCAGAAGCTCGGTATCTCTCGCGTGCTTCTTCTCCTGGTTTTCTAGGCGCAGACGGTAGGTCTCGTCCATGGCTCTCAGCGCCTTGACCTCCTTCTGCAGGCGCTCGTTTTCAGGCTTCAACCGGTCATTCTCGGCGGCCGCAGCGGCGAGTCTTTGGTCGATCCGGTTGCCAACATGCCGGGCGCTCTTCCGACAACAGCTGTTGTGATAGACCTGTTCGATGCCACCAAGGTCGACGAGTTCTTGATCCACTTGATCGGCCCTAGGTCTAGCCTTTGGGTCGGATGAGACCATCTTCCCAATCAGACCAAGTATATGGCGCGGCGCGACAGTTGGTCGTTTCACGTCGTGAAAATGCTGGGTTGCTAGGGCGTGGAGAGCCAGGGTTTGCTGGTGAGCCCTCAGTTTTTCGGCACGGGAATGGGGTAGCAGATCTCCGACCACCGAGTGGAAGTCATCCAAGTCACCATGATACACAAGCGTGGCAATGTTCAGGTATACAAGGCCCAAACAGTATATGTCAGCACACTGCGTGGAATACTCCTCTGGAACATAGGCTTCGGGAGGGCGCCATTTGGGCGTTCCGTGCAGGCCCATGGTGGCGGTGTTATCCTGATCCTGGAAGTCTCGAGCAATGCCAAAGTCGGCGAGATAGACTTTGTCGGGGTTCAGTAGAATGTTGCTCGGCTTGAGATCAAGATGGCGGACCTTGGAGGCGTGGCAGTGGGTGACGGCCTGGGCAACACAGCCCATGATGCGCTGAAGGAAATTAAGCGGGCATCTTGCCTTGCTCGCTTCCGCGGGACCGTGGCGACCGCCAGACTCAACGAGGCTCAGGTCAGTGATGTCTAGCTCCTCGAGCCTCTTCAAGATGTCCTCCCGATCACCCTGGCCGCTTCGCAAGTCAGCAAGGTCGGTGAGCAGCTCGTCCAGGTTGCACACGGCGACCGGCCATATCAGGAGATAGAGCTCTCGCTGTTTGAAGGTATAAGTCCCGACCAGCTTGACGATGTGGTCGTGGTCGAGGCGCTCCATGGCTAGGGCCTCCCTCCGGAGCGTGTGGAATGTTTGGTTGCGCTGGGGCTTGATCCATTTCCGCGCCAGACGAACGGTGCGATACGCGACTCTCTCGACGCGGCCAAAAGTGCCCATTCCTAGGTCGTTGTCTTTGGGCGCAATGATCCTGGAGTGAATCTTCTTCGCCTCGGCGAAGTCGTCTGGATGTTTCCCACTGTGGCGCATCGGCGTCAGCTTCGGTGCACTTGACGTGTAGTTGTCGAGAAGCAGAAGAGTAGAGAGACGTGGACTCACATGCCAGACCAGTGGCCGCTCGACGCCTCCCACTCTCGGATCTTGGACTTCTCGTATAGTTCGCGGTGAGCGGGCGGGAGGCGGTCGGGATGCGCCTGCGATTTCAGGTGGACGGTCGTCCAGCCTGCATCTGGGCTGTCATCGGCCATGGCGTCCGAGGCAGGACAGGACCGCGATGTTCCCGCGAGTTCCCTTGGACACCTTGGGGGTTGCTGGCCCTCGCTGAATGCCGTTCAGAGGGACGTAGTCATCATGATGCCGCCAAAAGAATGTTGCACATGCTGCTTGTTGGAGCGTTAACAAGAGAGACAGAGAGACAGGGAGGCGATTGCGGGGTGTCAGCACAGTGGTCGGGATTGGCCGTTGGAGGTTGTCGATCTTTGTGGAGGAAGGTCGACGACATGCGAGTGAGGGGCGGAGTACGCAGTAGGGAGAAGATGGCAACGGGTGTGCATGGCTGAGATTCCGGCGCACAGCCCCGAAGCTGACCCCTTTTCAGGGCCCCGGGGGCTTAGACTCAGCCCAGTAGGGACGGAGCGCTGAGGGCAGCGCAGCAGCCATCTCAACATTCAGACCTGGACATGCTGCTTACGTCATCCGACACTCACCTTCCTCGCCGAGAACAACCACTCACAACGTCTCGATGTCCCCAACATGGCCCGGCAGTCGTGCGATCTGAACTACTACGTCGTCAATGCCCTCGCAGCGGTTACAACACACCAAGCAAAGGCCGGCTAAACCGATGCACGCTGCAGCCGCCCATTCGAACGTTTGTTCATCCGTTGGTCTTCGGCCGCTGTTCGGCCGGCACCACATTGAATCATCATTAAGGTTTCCCGATGCTTGATGCACGGCACGCTCCGAACATTCCCGTGTCGCCCCCTGGCATTCTGCCATGGGCACCGCCGAGTAGACGCTTGCTTGGCAACTTGTTGACGACAGTCCCCGGCAGCTGGAACGGCCAGCAACACGGCCACGAAGCTGGACTAGCCGGCCGACGGTCCCGCAGTGCATCACTCGAGACGCATGACACAGAAACCGGAAACCCATCATCACTTGCTGCAACGCGACAGCATGACAACCGTCTATTCTCTACTTGCTCGGCTACCCAGGCCTCTCTTGACATCACGCGTGACGGGTCGCCAGAATTCACAAAATTTCGTCTTGGCACGAAGGTGACGATAAAAGACCGAGGTCGCGGCCCCACAGGCAATGCGCGCTGATCCAACGGTTGTCTTAGCCAGGCCCCCGGAGTCGCAGGAGCTGCGTGCGATGCGAACGTCGACCTTGAGTGTCTGCAATCATGGGCTGCTGCCGTGACACCGGCTACGTGTATCAACACGGCTGGGATCGTCGCTGTCCCGACCGAGGTGAGGCGGGTGGCTGGCGTGGCTGGTTTCCTCTCCAGCTATCCGAAATTACTAGTGACACGATCTCGCCGCTGTTTGACAGAATCCAGATCGGACACCCGAGAGGTGGCCACACTCGACATTGTGGTCATTGTGATGAACCTGCAACGCCCTCCCTACCTTGGGCCTTTTTGGGAGGGAAGGGGTCCCTAGCTTGAAGACAAAGAAAAGGGGATCCGACAGACGTGGGGGGACGGACCGAATACCTACTATACATGCCTACTGGAAGCTCCGACTACGGTGAGCCAAGAAGCAGGCATCTCATGCCTTCGTCTCAGTTCAACCTATCGTCGGCACACCAACATGGCGCTCGCCGTCGAAAGACACACGCGTCAGGTCTCACCTCCTGAGTCTATGTTGCGATTCCCGTCAAAGTTTGGATTTCGCCAGGAGGACCAACCCGGACGACGAGGGCGAACTGGTTCACCCCTCCCTGGGGGCCGAGCTGCTGGGACCGTCGCCGGAGAGCATTGCTTGGATGATCTCGCAGTTACTCTCAGCGTAGTCTGGATCATGAGGCTGCTGCCCGTCCAAGACGGCTCCGATCATCATTTGAATGCTGCATCCGCCACTGCGTGCACACACCATGCACGCGAACAACGCTTTGCCCACGTTTTGTGCTTTTCGCCGCTGAGCAGCCTGGTCGAAACGCCATGCCCACGCGGCCAGGGTCGCTGTTCTCGCTACCCAGTTCTGTACAAGAGGGCATCGTTGCTTTTTTCTGTCCTCGACGCTTCCAAGAACACAGAAACCTCCGGCTGGGAATTCCGGCATGATGCTGCGGCGATCTTTGCTACTCGAGGACCAAAAGCGACCCCCCAGAGTGAGGCTGCCAGGTGGGTTGCCTCTTCACTGGCTAACATCGCTGCATGGGATCTGGACCGGCCCTTCTACCATTGTTCCCCCGCCCCATTGACGCCTTCAGCAGCTGGGTACGGGTTTCAACCACTTGCAGCTTCACACAATACAGTGAGTACCGGCGAGCCGGGACCCTGACTGACATGCCTCTGGACAAGGTTGCCACCAAGCTATTCTGCCGGTAGCATCCAAGACAACATCCTCACGTCAACCATGGCCACTCGAGTGGTCGAGTCCACGGTGCTTCCTCGCGAGTTGACCACCCCTTCGCATCGACGCCGGGCTCCCGCGCAGCTGCAAGCCGCAGATCCCATGCGACAACTCCCGTCCGCCGGCGCTCACGAGGAAAACAAGGCCGACCAAACGGTCCCCTTGCCGCACTCCCGTTCGAGCTCCCCGGACCAATCCCTTGTTGCCGGGCTGCATCATGCCTTGCCTCACTTGCCTCACGAGTGTCTTTCTTGTTCTCTCTCCGACAGCCCCTGATGTTGCAAATCCAAAGGGCCCGGCATGCCTGCCCCTCGTCGACGAGGTTGGCTCTGCCAGGATGGATCTTCTTGTCCGACGGTATCACTCCTAGGATGGGGAACAGGGGCGGCGTGCCATGTCCATGTCGGTTTGTTCACCCACCAGAGGAATCGCCATGCCATTCTACCGCCTCTCCAGCACTTTCTTTTTCTTCTTGGTCGATTCCGTCAATGTTCACGGGGAGTTGCCCCAGCGCGTCTTCCTTAAATGATGTACGACCCTCCCTCAGACACTCACGCTGACGATGTGTCATGCAAATGGCTGGGTTGTCTCGTCCGCAATCGAACTGGATTGAAATAGAAGACTCTCCTTCCTTGCGGGTATCTCCACCGAGACGCCATCATTCCCCTGGTTTTCTTCGATAAGCTTCAACCTACCTACCGTCACGACTAAGTGAGGTCAATCCGACCACGCTCGGTAAGTTGTATTATACTTCCCTCTCGTGACCTGCGCTTCATTTGGGTACTCCGTGCCTCGGACGTTCACTCGAGCCGTGTGTTATGCATGGCTGATGGGCCGCCAGTTCCGCAGGAGGCAATGGTGCAGCACAATGATGCAGCTAGCAAGCCTTAACAGAAGCTAGCGAGCTGCTCACAGGCCATCCATACAACACTGAGGCCGCCAAGATCGGATGCGTTAGTCGGCCGTTGTTTAAAGTTTTGGGATGACCCATTGTTGCCGGTGGGCATCGGCAGATATGAGTAATCATCCCCGTCCCCGCGTGGAGACGCCGTCTGACACGGTCGACGATTTGGACGAGCCTCCTCCTACCTCCCGCCAGACACAAATTGCGCAAGGGTTTCTCGAGCATGGTGGGCACGGCGCTGTCATTCTCAACCGCCGGCTACCCCAACAACCTTTAACAGCACATCGCCATCATTTCATTGATCAGCAGCAAGAGGGATACCCCAGCAGCGTCGGTGTATTTGCTTTCCCAGCCATATCAACGCCGGTGTCCCAGGGAGAACGTGTGTCAATCACCGTCGCTCCGACTCAAGTGCACCCGGCTTCTCACCCTCATTTATTTCTACATACTTCCTGTGCTCGCCCGCGCTACGAGCAGGGCCACCAGCAACAGAATCAGGGTAGCCAACTTTACGACGAGCACGGCCAGCACGCGGCACTCTACAAGTACGACCCACAACTTTACGAACAGCCTCAGCAAAGCCAAGGGCAATATCAGCAAACATTCCCACATCCTTCTCCCGCGGACTCCCGCCGCCATCCTGCCTCTCTTTCCCCCTCATCACCAGGCTCGACGACGTCTCTGCTTCGCCACCCCCACGACCCTGGGCTGTTGCAGGCCCAGTACCAAGCTGCCACTGAAAGCGGCTTTGGGCTCTCTTACCAGAACCCCGACTTTCCCCCCCATCCTGATCTAGTCCCGATTCGATTCCCGGGCCTTGGTCCCGAACGCATCCCCCAAGAGTGCTCGGCCGGTTCCTACTTGTCAGACGCTTCTGGACCCGCCCATTCCATCTACCGTCAAAACAGTGACCACAACGTCTTGTATCACCGCTATCCTGGGGCTCTTCAGTTTCCTGGCGGCCACCCGATAGCATTCATGCAGGACCCTGCGCTCTCCATCTTAAATGCCGAGTCGTACGACGATGGCATGTCGAACTTCCACGCACCAAGGAGCCTACCTTCTGGGAAGTCCCGGAGAACAACGGGCGATGAGACGGTGAGGTCGAAAAGGCGGGCCAAGGCCCAGTCCTCTGAGGCAGGCGACCTTGAAGAGGAAGAGAAGAAGAGATCACGAGGTAGACCTCGTCTAGATACAAATGATGAGACGGCTAAAGACGTAAGTTTGCATTCGATCGCCAGACCCACTGCCCTTTCTGTGGTGCAACCCTCACTTTGATTCCATGTCTGCAATGTTCGTAGCATCCACCAACCTAACCGGAACAGCGTCGCCGTACCCAAATCCGCCTCGCACAGAGAGCCTACCGCAACCGCAAGGAAACGGCCATTCAGTCGCTCGAGAAGAAGGTCGATGACCTCAGGCGAACCAACGAGGAAATGAGCAAGGAGTTCATGAAGCTCTATGACTTCGCCGTCAGCAAGGGCATGCACGAGAGCACGCCCGAATTCGGGCTGCAGCTGCAGGCGACGACGGAGAAGTTCGTGTCGCTGGCGCGGAGGACAAGCGAGGAGCCCGAAAAAGACAGCGAACTGCCCGCCAGCCAGGACAACGAGGGCGAGGCGTCAGAGGTCAGTCCGACCAGACGCCGCGAAAAGCGCAGCGACAAGTCGGGCTCACCCGACGCCGCCAAGCCCGCGGAGACGATGTATGGAGGCTTCACGGTCAGCCACGACGAGGCCCCACCGCACTCGACACCTCGCTCCCAAGCGTTGTCGGCGGTGCATACGACTTCGTGGGCCGCAGGCATTCAATCTCATCCTTCACACTCGGCACTCACCAACGCCCCCTGGGCTACGAGATCGTGACCGAGCCGACGCCAGACAATGCTAGCTTCCCATTTGGTATGTCTTTCGAACAAAGCCTGGACCAAGCAGGCTCTCTCAATTTATCCGATCAACCCTTCTCCGAAGCCCTTTTCTCTATCGTCTCCGCGCCGAGTTCATACGCGTACCAGGAGCGCACGTTCGGGCGGCGACTACAGCGGTCGACGCTCGAGAAGGGCTACCTTCTGTTGTGCATGCCGGACCCGCCGCCGGGCCTCATCACCAGCGCTTTCGGCTTCTGCCTGCTGTTCGAGCCGAAGGAGCGTATCGTGCAGCGAGTGGCTAACTGTCTCAGGGTGAACGAACGCGAGACCATGCTCAACTGGAAGTTCCCCTTCTTGCACCTGGGTGGCGGAGGCACATGGTTTGAGGAGATGAACGAGATGGACGTGCCGGCGTACCCGCGCGTGGGTGCGCCGAGACGTCCGGTCGGAAACCAGGGCACGGCTGCGCCTCACCGGCAAGACGTCGATTCGGTGTTTGGAATGGGGCCCTGGGACGCCGCGACGGAGGCGATGCGGAATTCGAGGATCGACCAGGAAACGGCGAAGCTCCGCATGAACGTGCCCGGCTTTGAAGGCGACTTTTATGATGCGGACGAGGTTGAATGGGTCTTGCGACAGCGGGGGGTCGTCATCCCGCCCGCCGCCGACTTCGTCACGGCCGAGATTGATCCTGCCGATTTCTCAACCGACACGGCCCCCGGGGGACGGATCTTGGGGGCCAGTACACAAAGCAACGTCACCGACATCGTCGGCAATTTGAGCCGCGCTAGAACGGATCCCTTGGAGAACGTTGCTAGGGAGTGGCTCCATATGAACCTGAAGCCGACGGCAGCATCCGACATCAATCTCGACGACGCGCGGTCCGCTGCCCATACGGACGGGGCGCCGCCTGCCCATATGGACATTGATCCGAGTCTCGGGGGTGAGTCATTCGGGCTCGGCGAGGATCTATCCCGCCAGGCTTCGGATGCAAGGTCGAAGAAGCGATTGGTGACGATCAACGTTGGAGTTTTGGTGCAAGGTTGGTTTCGTCATTGCCGGTCCGATATGTATGTGTGCTCACTCGATGCAGAAATTGGATTGAAATCGGTTTGTCTGGGACGATCACCAGGCGTGCGGCCAAAGGACCTCAATCTCGCATTTTGGGCTTCGCTGGCCGCGTGAGTCGGCGTCCGGATTCTTTTTTATATTTTTTCTAGGGGCGCATGGTCTTGGACATTGGACCTTGCCGGTATCAGCACGGCTGACTGTCTCGATGGTGGGTCGAGGCCAAAGTACCGCTATAACTGGTAGACTATGCTTCATCGTTTTCGTTTTGTAAAGTTAGTGTTCGGCGGACCGGCGTCGTCCCGGGGTGGTAAAATCTACGGGGGACAGGAACAACATTTGTACAAGACAATTCATGACCGAAACACAGCTTTCTTGATAACCGATCCATTTCCGTCAACCGAAGGCGTGAACATGACCGGCCTCTGTGATTCATGTGCACTGCGTCACTGTTTCCCCGTTGCCCTCATGACCGGTCAGTACTTGAGCCTGTCGACGACCAGGCCCACCGCCACGACAGGGACCGTCCCAGTTGAGAAGAAGTACATCCTCATTACTTCATTATCATTACTATGCAAGAGACCCGAGGACGCACGCCGCCATACCCTCGTCCACGCGGCCCTCTACTTCCGAACATACTCGATGGGCTCCAGCTCCGCGTCCTCACAGCCCTCGGGCCCGTTGACGGGGTTACACCGCACGGCGGCACCCCCCTCGAAGCGCACGGCGTAGTCGACGTCCCAGCGGGTGCTCATGCCGTAGGCCTGGAAGTCGGTGGACACGACCTGGGCGCCGCTCGCGAAGGCGGCCTCGCGCATGCCCGTCGTATCGTTGGACAGGAGCGTGTCGAGGGGCACGTCGGCGCGGGTGCGCACCCAGTAGCCCGCCTCAACCTGGGCCCGGATGTTGGCCTGTTCGGTGCCCGTGGGGTCGTTGAGCTGCCGTTGTCAGTTTGCGTGTCCGAGGAAAAGGGGGGGGCGCGCCGCAGGACTCACCTTCTGGAATGCGCAGTCGGAGTTTCCGGGCGCCGAGTTGGTGAAGAGAACCCGGCCCTCGAGGTTCGGCCGTCCGTCCGTGTAGGCGTCGCGGACGGGGTGGACGGGGCCGTTGTCCATGAGGAACAGGACGCGTCCCCGCGCGCTCTCGAGGTCGGGCCAGCCGTACCGCAGGACGGACTGTTCCAGCGTCAGGTTCCCGCGGCGGATGTCGTCGGGGGTGACGAGCTCGTGCGGCGCGAAGACGCTGCGGATCTCGTCGTCGAGGCCCTGGAGGAGGGCGGTGTCGTTCCACGGGATCTGCGACGCGCCGCCCGCCGCGGCGATGGCCGCCTCGGAGGTCTTGAACTCGATCATGAAGGGGATCGGCACGTGGTCCGGGTGCTCCGCGCTCCACTTCTTGACGATGCCCAGGCACCCGGTCAGGGTCTTGCAGGTGGTGTGGTAGTCGGCGTCGGCGACGTGGAGCACCTTGATGCCCGGGGCCAGGAGGTCCGGGTCCGGGGCCGTGGAGAGGTTGGCGAGCTTGCGGATCAGGGGGGCGGCGTAGTGGCCGCCCTCCGGGTCGGCGAAGATGTCGAGCTCGAAGTTGCGGATGGACTGGTAGGTGGCCTGGACCTGGAGGCCCGGGTGGGAGTAGTAGTAGTTCTGGACGTTGGGGAGGACGGTGGCCTGGGTCGGGTGCTCGGCGAGCGGCGCCTCGCGGTGGTACGAGTTGTGGGTGCCGATGACCTGGACCTGGTTCATGCGGACGGCGCGCGGGGACCAGGTCAGGCCGTTGCGGGTGTGGGTTTCATTGGTGCACGAGGCGGCGTTGGCGAAGGGCAGTAGGACTGGTGTGCGAGTTAGGTCCCGAACGGAGCAGGGATAGCTGGTGGGAGGGGAGGAAAGGCCTACAGAGGGCGGCCTTGAGGCCGAGGTTGGACATTGGTGCCATTGTGAGGTGAGGTTGGACGAGGTAGACTAGCGAGCACGCGCACAGGACGGAGAGGCAGAATGCGGCCGGGGCTCTGGGTGAGGACATGTTTATATACAGGGAGGAGTTGCATTCATGTCCCTCGATGTCGACCGACAGCTCCGCGTGGGTTGCTCGATGACGGAGGCACCGGCATGGGGCCGGGGGCTGGTTGGCGCCATCCAGCTGGGCCAAGTCGGGGCACGTGGGGTGGAAATGATTGATGCAACGGTGGGCAGGGGTTTGACTTGGGGATCAAAAGAAACTCATTGGGATTTTTCGGATTGTCACCGGGGGGGTTGGCCGTTGAATGAGACCGAGAGAGTGAGGGATAGTTGACAAACTGTTGAAGAGACGGGATGAGCTCCATGGGGCTTCCCCACTGCCGGATGCCCGTTGCCTGCTTTGCTCCGCACCGCGAGCTTCCCGACCTGGCAAGCCTGGGGGGAGGTTGACCAATCGGCGGGTTGAGGGTGAGCATGTGCCTGGGCCTTCATCTCAAGGCCCCTGGAGAGTTTTGGGGGAGTTGGAGAAGGCGAGCCGGGCCACGTGGGTGACGTGGAAACATCTCATCTGAGCGGCCGGATCTGAATTTCTCGCCAAACACGAGGCTTGCTCTCTCTTATCTATGATGTAGATATGTTGTTACGGGATAACGAGTACTAGCAGCGGTTTCTGGCGGACGGCGGATTGCCAGACGACTCTTGGCAGCCCAAGGATAGACCAAGTTCGACATGTGTCCATACCGCCAATAAAGCATGAAAGCACGAAGGGAACGGTTGATGGCCAAATAGCTCCTTGACTCGGATTGCATAGGGATCGCGTTTGTATTCTCCATGGAGTTCGGAACTCTGCCTGAATACTGATGCAAGCTAAGAGAGAACCTGCCCACCAATTGGCCAATCAATGGGTGCCCGACGTGAGTCTCTCGTCCTGAAATCTTTACACATGATTATCTCACGGCAATCTGTGACGCGTCGAGAACATGCTCGTTTCTCCATATAGGCAGTGAGATCCCTCAATGCCACACTGCGCCTCATCACGAACTCCTGCAAGCCTCGCTGCCGGCTGGCGCGCAATGTGATCCACGCGGTATTCCAACCCAGACAATACCGAAGCGTGACCAACGGCGCGATTCCCTCAAGGCAACCAAATTACTCCCGCGACGACCTGGTTTCACAATCCAGACGCCACATCTCTAGCCCTGTGGTTCTTGGAAAGCCTACAACGCTCTGCTCAAATCAGTGTCTCTTTCGGCCCTGCACGGCGCCTTGGCGTGCGTCCGGCGTTGTGCGTCTATGGCCCGACCGTCCACGGCTCAATCTGACCTGCCATGCCGTCGTGAGCACTTCATCCATCGCCCAATTCCTGTGACAATGGGAAATTCAGCAACAAGATGATGGGGAGGTCATGGCCATCTAGCAGCAGTCTTACTTATTAAGACGCCTTTCCAGCCATGCGTTCATCTTAACCTCCAGGCGCTTGCGTGTCTTCTATTCGTTTGATCGTGTCTTGAACCGCAGTCGCTCACGTCGATAACCAAGACTTTATCTTGTGTCGACGCTCTCGTGGACAAATCCTCGTCGGCTACGGCGTGTCATTCCTTGGCCAACATCCACACCGAGCCTCGCCGAGGTCGTCCACTCCTATCACAAGCACTCCCGCTCACCCGCGCCGAGGCTGTAACCCCAAGTATCGAGAGATCGACGCCGCAATGCTCCCCACCACCCCGCGTCTCCTCCCCCTCGCGCTGGCCGCGCTGCTCGCCACCACAAGCACAAGCAACTTCGCCAGCGCACACCCCGTCGCTCCAAGAATGGACAGTACCACGGCCGTCGGAACAAACCCCATCGCCAACCCCAAAGTCGAGTACCTGGGCCTCCAAAAGGCCGATAACAGCTGCTCGCACCGCGACCTGGGCTTCACGGGCGCCATCGCGGGGAAGTGGTACGCCGTCTGGGGGGACGTGCTCTGGTGCGATGCGGGCGTGACGGATCCCGAGAAGGACACGCCTGGCTTCCACGGCATGGTCCGCGATGCTGTGTCGGCGATGACGGGCGATCCGCTACTAGTGCACGATCTGAACCTGGGTGATAATCAGCGGCAGAGACAGCTTATCCCGTTCAACACCTCCTGGGGGGAGAGGTTCGACACCGGCTTCGGCGGGACCAGCTTGGTTGAAACCAATGCCGCCGCCGGGACTGGGGCCGTCTTTTATTTGGTTGTGAGTCTACCTCGGAGTGCGAACATGTCCTTGGCTCTTGACGGTGTACTCACGGACTCCCAGAACCAGAATGCAGCAGGTCTCATCGGCGCTGGCGTCGCCAAGGTGGACGTCATCAACGGCACGCCTACGGTAACCAAGCGCTACGGTGAAAAGGGCTACTGGTGGCCCGCCGACGGCAACCCGCGGTACGGGGACATCGCAGCGTTCCGCGACCCGCGGTCCGAGTACATATACGCCTGGGGCGGCCCGCCAACGACCGTCGCCCGCAGCGACTGGCTTCAGAGCGGCTACGTCTACATGGTGCGCGTCAAGGCCCGCGAGGCGTTTGACCTGTCCAAGTACGAGTACTGGTGGGGTCGGCAGCGGGGGTGGAGGACGGAGCGGTTGACGACCTTCACGGCCGAGACGGCTGCCGTGTGGGGCACCGGGCAGGGCCAGGTCGTGTGGAATGAGTTTTACCGGTGCTACATTTTTGTCCACTTGGGTAAGTCGTCTCTTGAGCTGCGCTGTTTCTCTGCCTTGGTCTTCGCGATGCCAACTTTCTACTAGGTATCGGCGGCGGTTCGGTCTTTTTGCGGACGGCCCCTAGCCCCGAGGGCCCCTGGACGCCGGACATCAAAATCTTCGAAGCAAAGCCCATCGACGGCGGACTGGTCTACGCTGGCGTTGCTCACCCGTACCTTGATGAGTCTGGCAAGACGCTCGTCATGTCTTTCACCAACAACAATCGGATCCAGGTGATCAAAGCCACCTTCTCCAAGTAAGGCGAGCGAAACTTCGCGGCACTGTGGGACGTATGGAGTGGATTTGTTTCACCTGGTTCGCTTCAATGTGTATGTACCATAGATCGCTGTGAACTTCATCTGAGTATAATTACCTGGTGTATCTTTGAAGATATCCAAGCTGAATTCCCGCCAACTACAAGGAAGGCAAACAAAACCTCCTGTCAAAGATGTGGAGATCAGAATTTCCATTTACATTAATGGCTCGAGTTTCGCAGTTTGTGGTTCAAACCAATTTATTGACTGCCAACTCAATGGTTGATGTCAAAACATTGACTTGTTCCACGAAAATGGCGAACGGTCTTCCATCCACCGATGTAGTCTAGTGGCTGCGGCGTCCCCCTAAAAGCACTAACAGGAGATGAGCGGCCTTGTTAAGGCCACCAGGCTCTGTAGAGGCAGCTTGCAACAGGAAGCGGCCATTTTTGCGCAATCCTGTAATGTTTCCCGAGAATCGCATCACAGTCACGACAGTTCCCTGCAGAGCTGTTTCAATGTCAGATGTTTTGACCAAGAGCCTCGTTGTGGACTGTTTTAGGGGAATGCGAGCATCGGCTCAATTGATAGGACCCGAGTTCTACCCCTTTGTCACGGCGAGTGACGCAGACTAACGACAGCCGCAGTCTGACGGCGTGAGTCAACAACCCCAATTGGCCTCGTTTTCTACCGTCGGCCGTGTATAAATAAGCGCCATCTTTTCAACCTCCAAGTTACCGTACGTCTTCTTCACAATCAACAGTCATTGTTCTTCTCAGGCTTTCTCCTGGGTTTGACGTATGGGCGTCACCTCTCCTATCTGACCACACATCTACAGAAAATCCATGTGAAAAAGAGAGATCCGACCCAAAAACCACTCATCATGGCTTCTAACGAAGTCTACGACCTGCTGTTCCTGACGGACGCCACTGCGTCCATGCGCAGCTACCTCCAGGCCCTCAACCAGTCGCTCACAGAAATCATACGCATATCGTCCCTTACAGACTCCTTCGCACGCATAGGAGTTATGGCTTACAGGGACTATTCGGCCAACAATTTGACAGAATGGTCCGGCTGGCACGAAACTTCTGCCCGCGAAACCAACGCCAATTCCATCACGCAGGAGACCTTACTGGACGTGGCCGGGAAGATTCAAGCAGACTCTGGCCGGAGAGGCCTCGACTGGCCCGAGGCTGCCAAGTCTGGCCTCGCCCGGGCTTACAGCGTAATGCGTCCAGAGGCTACCACCATCATCGTTCTCTACGCCGATGCCCCGCCCCACCTCCCGGGTACAAAGTCCACGAACAGACCCAAGGAGATTGACCACCTGTCCAAACCAGACACTTTTGATGGGTGTGGAAAGCTCTTCGTAGACTGGGTATCGGGCGCCAAGACCCTTCGGGACAGCGAGAAGAAGGCCAAGGTCTTTCCCGTTATCCAGGGAGCTATTGGCGACACCGTCGCTCCTTTCACATATCTTGCCTATATGACAGGTGGGACCTGCTTCAAGCTGGAGAATGCCCACTCCGAAGTCCCAACAGCGGACGCCATCTCACAGCTGACCGCTGGCATCCTTCTCACCTGGATGGGTGTCGGAAAGCAGGGCGCCTCTACCTCTGGCCAGCGTCGCTTCGCCCGCGTTTGCCAGTACCGAGAGACTCAGATAGCAGAAGGTATCAAGAACGAGGAGGACAAGGCTGCTCAGATCTTCTTCCCGGTTGAACGCGACATCGATCATCCCGTTAAGGATAACATCACAACTGCGCACTCTACTCTCGACGAGCTGGCCAACTTCATCGAAGCTCGGCACACACCTGTCTTGGACTTCTCGAAGCGATATAAGGTCGACCAAACGTATCGTACTTTCGTGGCTGACCAGCTGAAGTCTCTCATCGAAGCCGATGTCGCTGTCATCGCCGTCAATCCCGTCTTTGGCAGCCTCTGGCGAGCAGTCTGTAACGATCGAGACAACCCGGCTCGGGATGAACTCATCCAGGCTTTTGGCTATTACGTCGATCGCATCCCAAACTCCGACAAGAAGGCCCGAATGAAGACTTGGCTCGAAGAATCCTACGATTACGCTGCTGAGATCCAAGAGGTTATCGGAAAGGTACCTGAAGCTCAGAGATTCCCCTGCGTATTCTTGGACCCCACCGAGTCCTTCCAGGCTGTGAACATCCGGGCCGACGGAAAAGGGAACGTCGAGGACGAAACGAGAGACGGCGACGGCGACGAGGATGAGGAAAGCGCCGATGAGCCTGTCAACACAGCATTCACCCGAGACGAGCTTTTGGAAATTGGTCGCTCGTGCGACTACCGCGTTCTTCGACGTCTTGGTAAAGTTCTTACGCGCCTAACCTATGTTGACTCGGAGGCCGACCTGCCAGCTCACATTAGAGTGGCTGACCAAGTCCCACGACTGCCAATGGCACTTGCGACTCCTGAGCACCAGCGAAAGTTCTGGAAGGTCCTGCTTCACCTTGTACTTCCTGGTACAATGTTGGCAGCTCGCCCAGCCGCACTTCTCGCTGCACTTGCCCTCCGGATGGGCATTCTGCCACTCAGAGATGCCGCCGCCCGAGAGCTTCTCTGCTTCACGAACAAGTGGAACACCCTGGACATCCCCGAGACCTGGAATACCAACTGCCTCTCGCTCCTGCTCGACGCCGATAAGGACTTCGAACGACGAGTGGCTGAAGGTGTGACACAGCGTCCCGCCCCGGATGCCCGGATTCTTCTCGACGGAGATGCTCGCCTATTCAAGACTCTGGTCGACTACAAGCTACTTGAGCTGAACCTGAATACCACCCTGCAAGCCAAGGTTGGTTGGTGTCCTGACAAGTCCAAGGTCGCCATTGGCCCCATCGTCGTCTGCAAAGGCTGCAGGTTTCCACGTTCGGTCACTGTCATGGGCAAGGACGGCATCTGCGGTCTCTGCCCCCAAGATCACAGCTGTAAATGTATCATTTGCCGGCCAGCAGGAGACGAAGACCGTCGTCTACGCAACAACGTGACTTACGAAGACACAGAGAAAACCGAAGCTACTTGGGTCGAATGCTTTACTCCAACATGTCGTGCTCAGTATGTCGTTTACAACCCAGATGCACTCAATGTCCGGGCCAAGTGCTATTACTGCCGACACGAGAACTCGCCTGCATCTGAACACCAGATTACCCCTTGCGTTGAATGCTCTCGGTGCCTGAACCGTATCATCTGGCCGGAAGCGTATCGCCCGCGGGATCTCGACCTTTCCTCGTTCAAGTGTTACGCCTGTGCGACGAACCGAGTCACTGTAATCAACTACGAGACTTCTGCCAAGGGGCTGAGAACCGAGAATGGAGAAACGTGGCTTCTTCGCAACGAGGGTTCTGCCATTGAAGATCCTTTCAACGGACGGTCTCTTTTCCACACCATTTCCAAGATCCCTGAAGCTGAAAGGGAATCGCTTGCGGCCAATGTCGAGATAATCCCATCGTCCCAGCAGCCAGCCCAGCTCACCATTCGCGGCAAGACGGTCCACAACCAGACCGAGATTTTTGATAGCTTGCGCGGATGGGTGCAGTCCCGACGGACCCAGGCTGGCGTATGCAGCCTATGCTTCTCTAGCGTCAAAAAGAGGGACCTTCGCCGGCCTTGCGGCCGAACAGGCTGTCATCAGCAGGTTTGCAGCGGCTGTCTGAAGGAGTGGTATGGTCTCAACGCTCGCGGCAGGCTGATCAACACCGCTGCTCTTTGTTGCCCCTTTTGTCGCCGTCAACCTACCGCCAAGACCATCTCCGCCTTCGGCGTATCACATATTGGCGATTTGAACACGGCGGTAACAGACGCCGAGTGGATATTTGGATGGTGTCAGGACTGCGGGTTTGCCCGGAGGTACGCCGAAAGGGTATGCGCTGCCGGGGCCCCTGAAGTCTCGGGATGGTCCTGCGATGGTTGTAAAGAAGCCAAAGGCGCCGCCAGGATGCATGTTCGAAACTGTCCTGGCTGTGGGACGCCGACGGAGAAGCTGGGCGGATGTGATCACATTACTTGCACCGTCCCCGGGTGCTTTGCCCACTGGTGCTTCTTCTGCGGGGAAAATGTTGGGCGAGAGGACATTTACGGGCACATGAGCGTTGCACATGGGGGTTACTGGGCTGGAGACGGCGACGGCGACGACGGAGACTATGAAGACTATGAAGACGACGAGTAATCACAAACATCCATTGATCTTGTAGTTGGAGATCTCTTTATATACATTGTGTCTTTGACTTGTTATTATTTGTAACGCAATTCTACCGGATCCTCCCAAATATCTCGTCTTTGACAAAGTGCGGCATTCGAAGAAGAAAGTAAGAATATCAAGGCGATCGGATAGTCATAGGTGCATATTAGCCTGAACTTTGGTAGAAGAAAACAAATACACGCGGAATGGACCGTCTGGCTCGGTCCGTTTGCCGTATGAGATCTTCCGTTCGTTTTGCAAGACACGGATACCAAAGCAATCTATACAAGGATCGTCGAGACGCGTTAGCCCACTCCTGGGGCCATGATGGGTGAGGTTGGCTCGGCGCATCATTTACGCGAGTTGAGGCATCCGAGATACCCCGCAGTCCGATGCCTTTTGTCCGCGGCTTCTACACTGGCAAGGGAAGGGAAGTGGATGAAAACACCACATCTGGATGCTCCAGCCACCGTTGAGTTTACCATTCAGATTTCCCCAATATTGCCTTCCTTTTGATTTAAGAAACACCCTCGACTCGAATGAGCCGCCTCACAAATGCCTCCCTTACCTGGCTTCTCAGACAACCCCTTCCGCTGCCGCGCCGATCTGGTGCGAGCAGCGACGGCGCTCCTCCGTCCGTTGGAACAGTACAAGTCTCCGGCGAGCGCACGCATCAAGCTCGCGACTAATACGGCTGCCGGCTTCGATGAGGTCGCCGCGCAGCTCGAAGGCTTCGCGCGCCCGTTGTGGGTCGTGGCGGATCTTTTTGACGAGCATGGCGGGGTTGCTGACTTGGATCTGGGCTCATGGCCGCGGGGGGTGGCGGCGGGGACGGATCCGGGCTCTGGGGAGTACTGGGGAGATGTCGGGGATGTCGATCAGAGGATGGTGGAGATGGAATCCATGGCGTTTACGTTGCTCGTTGCGCCGGAGAAGTTTCTGTCGTGCTGTGACGAGCAGGCGAAGGGCAGGTTGAAGGAGTGGTTGGGACAGATTAACGACAGGAAGATGCCGCAGAGTAATTGGCTTTGGTTCCGTGTGCTTGTGAATTTAGCTCGGGTCAAGGCTCTCGGGGTGGCGATGGAAGACGTGAGGGAGGCCATGGACCGAGATTTCCGGCTTTTGGACTCGTTCTATCTGGGGGAGGGATGGACGAGTGATGGGCTCTGGTGCGACGAGAGGAAGCAGGCAGACTACTACTCAGGAAGCTTCTCCATTCAGTTCGCGCAGTTGTTGTATGTGCGGTTTGCCGTGGGGGACAATGAGAGGGTTGCCAGGTACAAACAGCAGGCGAGGGAGTTTGCGTTGACCTTTTGGAGGTATTTCGATACAAACGGCACGTATCTCGATGAGTGTGCTCGGACTTCATGCTGATGACTCGCAGGTGCTGCGATACCATTTGGCAGGAGCTTGACGTACAGGTTCGCATTTGCGGCGTTCTGGGCCGCGGCGGCGACGGCAGACGTCGACCTGCCAACTCCTGTCGACCATCCCGGAACGGTCAAGGGGCTTCTGCTCCGGCATCTCCGGTGGTGGGCCAGGCACCCCGACATGTTGAACACTGACGGAACACTGAACATCGGATATACGTACCCCAACATGTATCTGAGCGAGGACTACAACTCGCCGCAGTCCGTGTACTGGTGCCTGAAGAGTCTTGTTGTTCTGGGCTTGCCGGAAGACCATCCTTTTTGGACAAGTGAGGAGCTACCTCATCCTCTGGATGGCGGAGGCTCCTCCTTGCCAACTCCGAGGGCCGAGGGCGGGGACGCGTTAGAAGCAATCAAGGTAATCTGGCCGTCAAGGCAGGTTCTCTGCAATACTCCGGCACACCACTTCCTCCTCTCGTCGGGTCAGATGACCAGGAAGAACTTCAAGGCGCGGGAGGCCAAGTATGGCAAGTTCGCATACTCGTCCGCGTTTGCGTTCAGTGTCCCGACCGGGTCCCTGCTCTCACAGATGGCGCCTGACAGCACGTTGGTTGCCAGCGTCGACGGGGCCGAGAGTTGGAGCGTGAGATGCGAGCCGAAGGATGTAAGGGTCGAGACAGTGGAGGTTCGAGGCTCGGAAGGAGTTTGCAAGGTGCCGGCGTTGGTCAGCGTTTGGAAGCCATGGAAATGGCTTAACTTACAGGTTGAAACAGCATTGGTTCCCATGACGGAGGACTTTCCTGGATGGCATGCGCGCGTTCACAGAGTGACATGGGACCCTAAAGATTTGCCGTCATGGGTCGAGAGTGTACAGCTCGTGGATGGAGGGTTTGCGATCGACTCCCATACTACAAAAGGTAGCTTCCTCTCGAAGAAAGATAGTCGGGAGATGGATGGAGAATGTTTCACGGAGAGCGATGACAATTGCCTGGTTATATCCGAGGCGGGCGCAAGCGGCATAGCCGATTTGGTCGTCCAGGGAGAGGGTTCGAGAGGAGAGGTTGATAAGGGGGCGTGGGTGCTGAGGGCGGATCCCAACACCAACCTTGTCTCGCAGAGGACGTTCATACCTGCGCTGAACCATCAGTTTAGTCTTCGACAGAACGAGAAGCCTGGAAAAGATGGAGTAGACTTGCTGTGGATGGCCTCTGGTGTTTTTGCTGTTACTGCCGCAGCTGGGCTTGGCGCTGACAAAGTCAGAGGTATGTGGGAGCGGAAACCCCGTATAGGCTACGTCCAGGGGGCGGCCGGGGAGTTGAATCTTCTGGTCTTTGGATCCTAATGTCTGACGAGAAAAGCCGAGCAAGTTTAGAGGGGAATGAATGAATCGAATGACTAGTGTAAATCAAGGTGTATTATCGAGGAGAAAGCGGCAAGGCCGCTCGGAGAAACCCCCAACAATCGAACGACCCCTTGGAGTGCCGTTGTAGATTCATTCCGTTGTTTCTTTACTATTGGCAGAATGTCACAAACCACTCTCTGGGGTTTGTTCAAAGGCAGACAAGATGCCAATGGGAACAGACCAAACAACAACGACAACTCGTCGTTATTGTGCGGCTACTTACACAGGGAAGGCGTCAAGCAAGGCTGAATTATGGCTCGGAACATACGGCCCGATCAGATCTCAAAGTTTCTACGTATACACTGTCTGTGTTCATAATGACTAAGTTGTATGCGTACACCTTGGTCTATCCATGTGTGCGATAAGGTTTGACTAACTTCCCTGAGGTTCCGGTTCTCCCAATTCCAAGCCCGCGGAAGCCTTGGACTCCAAAAAAACCCAAAAACAAAAGCAAAGCCTTCCCGACTCCCTAGCTTTCCGCAAAGTCTGGCCGTTTGTATTGTGTATCCAATCCTGTGACTCCCATATCCTCCGGATAATCCATTTCAGCTTAATAAAAGTACTGATGTTGTAACGATGATGCTGAAGCGAGGCGCCTTGTCACCTCGCTCGCATCTTTCCCGAAACCAGGGAGTTTGAATCGTAAGCAGGAAGCAAGGCTATAGAACAACGGGCATGGCGTGGACCATACGGTCCAGTCGCACCTCATAGCCACCACCTCCAATGACATCAATGGGCCACATGACTAGCTCTGCCCAGGGCGTGCCGGCTAGTTGTTCTGAAATGACCGACATGAGAGATCTGGTCCAGCCGTTCAAGAACCAGCAGAAAGGCTCGGCCATGTGGATAATGACGCAATAATGTGCCAGTACCACCAAGGCCGCCGGTTGACGCCGTCGAAGCAAATCAAGATAGTCGGTAGACATCAAGATTGGCCACAGGAACACTGCACGGAACTCCACCGGCGCCGACATGGCGTTGACGGTGGAGACCTTGGCGATACATTCGCTCAAGGCTATGATAGAGTTGGTGATTGTGTATTTCCCTTCGTTCTCGAGCAGTCCAATCTCGGCCAACTGGGTGCTCAGGCGGGGGAGCCGGTCGAACAAGGGCTGGAGCGTTGCCTCCACCGTCGTGGGCGTGGTGTCGCCGGCGGCGCGGATGAAGATTTCGCGCAGCGGGCCCTTGCGTAGATCATCGTCCGACGCGCGGAGAATCACGCTCATGCCGTCCGTCAGTGTAAAGATGTCGAGCATACTGTCGATAGGTGAAAAGGAAGGGTTGTATTTCTCGTAGCTAGGGTAGGTAGCGAAAGCGCTCAGAGTGAGAAAGATCGAGGAGGCGAAAAGGGCGTGGCAGTTTGTCGGCGATATTGTGCCCAGCAGGGTCCCTCGCATGCCGTTGATGGCGTCGTTCTGGTGCTGGGCAGCTTGCATAAGGTAGGCATGACGGCAGTCGGGCTGGAGATATGCCAGGTGGTAGGCCGAGAAGGCAAGGATCTGGTGGAGGAGAAAGGGATAGGAGAGTGCTTCTCGAGGCACGTCGTACTGGAGGGCCTTTTGAGCGACGGAAGAATGCGAGAACGTTTGGTACGACACTGACGTGTAGTGGTGCATAAGCTCAAGATCAGAGATCCAGCCGCTGGCCGTCTCTGTCTTGTTGAGATCGGTCAGGAATCTCGAGAAGTAGGGGAAAGGATCCGACTGTGATGAAGGGGAAGTCTGGCCTCCAGGGCTAGACGCGCTGTGGTGTCCGCCGAGTGATCCGGCGACTGACTGTGGCGACAAAGATATTGACGAGTGCGCGCTTGGCCGTCGCCTCAGTGCCGATGCCGACCCCTATCAACCCCGCGTCTCGTCAGTTTCCGAAAACGAGGCCCGGCTCAACACCAAAGATGGGCGAGAAAGTGTGAAGCTTACCCGCGAGCCCGATCGTTTGGTACGCTGCCCAAGACTCCCTGGCGGCTGCCGAGCCGTCATCTGCGATGGAACACCCGTTGGCGCTCCCGCGTTCTCCAGACTGCATGGCAGTCCATGGCGTACACAAGCACTGCAGGGCTTGCATTCATCACACTGCGTTAGGAAGGTAAATGTCAGTCTCGGTCAATGCACCAGTGCGGAGCGTTAAAGTACAAGACCCCGGGGAGTAACTGCATCGTTGTGACGTACTTTGACTCTCCTCTCCTTACAACGCAAGCACCCGTTGCGAGATTTTCTATATCCCAGGCGCTTCATGGTGAATTCGTGGCTTTTGCAAAGTTCGATGGCCCGATAGGCGCATGCAGAAAACAGCACAATCAATCACCCGATAACGAGGACGATGACGAGATTCGGGAAACAAGGTCCAGTATGTAAGGACGAGCTGGTGGGGGTAAAATATTGCGGATCGGAAGTGTGTCCCTCTGTTTATACTGCCAGACCGGCGTACACCATAGTCAGTGATCGGCGTTCAAGTTGTGAGAGGTCATTCTTATGTTAAGCCTTGTCGAAAGTTGTTGACCCTTCCTTGCCCGATATGCCTAAGACGATTGTGGAAGTCAACGGGTACGCCCAGGCTTCATCCGATCTGGGAGGGATACAATTGGGCACAAGTAGCACGGCACTGACGCATCCTCTGATGGACAACGGATAACAGGGCACACTGCTAGGTAGGCATGGATAGAACTCTGCGGGAGCGCCAAGACTTGGGTCTGCCATGAAGACACCTTAACATCAGCAATCAATTCAACCCCGCCAGACCGGGCCCCGGAACACTGTTAAAGATGACAAGGTAGAGGGCAGATGAAAGACTGAACGGTAGGAAAGAAAATTGGAGAAGTGAAGCTTACTAGGTTCCTTGGTATCTCGGTGTTTAGGGGTGACGGTGTCAGCGCCGCGGAACTGAGTCGCGCCAAGACCATTCCTCCCCTCCGTCGTACGGGCGGAGAGCCCTATCCCTGACCGACACCCGTGACTATTGACTGCTTAGGAAGCAGAACAGATGGCTCGCAGGAGGAGCGGTGGTAGCAGTCGGTAAGGGCTAAGCCTTGTGTGCGTGCGTCAGTGTGGGGTGGTACCCCCCCTCATTCGGTTGCTTCCAGCAAGGCGTCAAGACGCATTAAGAGCCTTGCAAGGGCAGGCTGAATATAGAACCAGTGAAACGTCGTACAGGTCGGACACCCTCTATGACTGGTGTGAAGGAAATGGGACGAAGAAAAAGGACGGTCTCTGGGACTGGACGGACGGGAAAGCATAGCGGCAGACCGCCAAGACATCCCGTTAGAAGTTGTGTGTCTGGTAGAAAGCTTTTATCACTCCCGTTTCGACGATACCAATGTCAAGCAAAACGTGTGTCGTCAATCGCCTCTCCGATTATCGTTGCCAAGACCAGGCTCAGCCTAATGAGTAACATCTAAGCCTCAGTCTTGCGTCGCCGGATCATCCACCAGCTTCAAGGTTCCCGTCCTGCCCGCAGTTGCATCATTAGAGTTCTGCGTTTTCGCCGCAAAGTCTCGAATCGGAAGAGCCCAGCATAGGTTAGCAAATGGAAAGTGACAAGGAAACATCCGGCTGCGGTAGGCTTCTGGCAGATTTTCTGGTACTGATTCTGTGCCACCCGTGGAATCCGTGGACAGTAGAAGCGCCGTGGGCACGGAGCGGTCTCTCCTCATGCGCGAGATCCCCGGTCCATCGCCGGCCGAGAGAACCTGAGTCGCCGAGCAGGCTGCCGACCAATGATTGATGGGTCCGAAAACGAGTCGCCTCCACCTGATGAACTGGGATGTACCAGAAGGAGGATTTGTATTATCCAACTTGACCAATCAGAAGGGGTGATAACATGATTATTCCAGTTAAGCAGGATGAGGCTTAGCCACTTTAATCTTAACCCCAACTAGCACCGTATGGCAGTATCCCATGCACAGACACCTATTACCTTAGCACTTGACGCTAGACGCATAAGCATTCTGATGTGGCCTGGCTGAAAAGCTATGGCAATGGACCCATTCAATCATGACTTTCGCGAGCGGTGGGCTATGCGTGTGGACATGAAAAGGACTTGGCAACTAATTATTGAAGCTGAAGTCCTTAAGTAACTTGGACTTCGGTGCCAGAGACTGATACTGACGATTTGCTGTGGGCCACAACGATAGAGCTCAATTCGTTTCCGAGTTAGATTTCAATTGCTCAACTACATATTGTGTACATAAGAGGCTGGCTTTCGTGGAAATGCTCACACTTGAATCAGTAGAAGCTTATGGCGCAACAGGAACAAAATGCAAGCAGTTGGCTTACTTTTGATACACGAAAGAAATTCCTTCCTTACAGCAAGGCCATCAGTATTGATGCTTATTCCGATTTACAACTAATCAATGTGAGCTGACACGGCAGGAAAGATGGTGGCTCACTCGCGGGTGCTGAGACGAGGAAAGATACAGGGGACGCCGGATGGTCATTACCACCCGTTTCGCTGATCATGTCCACTTCTTCGGGTTCTTTGTGGTGGCTGCGGAGTCTGTTCCACTGTCGTGTCATTTAAACTCCCCAACTTTTCAAGCTTCAACATAACCACTGCTTGGTAGACGCTGCTGCAACTGCTCTACTGTACGGGGGTGCTCATCGTGGTTCGATCTGGTGTTCGAGTCATCGTGCATGTAATAGGAGAGGCCGTGGAGCTCCCGTGGAGCTCCGATAGAAAAAGGGACGCATGTATATGTATACTTCTATGGGCTCCCAAGGTTTGCTGCCTTGGCGGCTCTTAACTATTTTCACCCTTCTCGAATCACCAATAATACCAAGAACATTAATCATTTCAAAGTCAAACTTTCAAAACCAAATGCATGAGTATTTATTGGACTGGAGAGGGGTAATACAGAGGATGATCTCTCGCAGAGAAATGAGATGCGCCATTGCTTGTGAAAGTAAGAAATCTCGTCAGCAGAACGACTTGGTCCCTTCACCTATACAGATATTTCAGAGTTCGAAAATACATATTCCTATCACGATATGAGGGTATAGACTATTCGGAATCCCTTCCTATCACATTTGTGCTGTGGTATAACATGGACCGTGAGCTTTGTGTGGCTGATGCATCATAGCCTCTGTCCGAACATCCCCGCCTTGGCACTGATGTATCCGACTCCACAAGACTTGTCTGGAGACAACAGATGCCAGATTGCATGCCGGTGACTGGGAAAGGTCTGTTTGGAATACCAAGGGCCACTGCAGTTGCAACATGCCGAAAGTAATGCGGGTATCGCTTCACATGATTGGCAGCTGATCAATCTGCGTCAAGTAGCTCCTCCAGTGCTCAAGGCTTCGAAGCTCTGGCCTCTAGGTACTTGGGTAACTGTTTGATCTGATAGAAATCCAGATGAGCTGAAGCTTCTTAAAACTGTTTTCCAAGATGGCTGCTTCATTTCTGCGTCAGAGCTATTGGATGGCGTTCAGAATATCAAGGATGAACCCAAGAAATTCCCGTGTGCTCTCGTCTATCATTGCCCTTGGTAGCCGCATAACGCAACGGCAAGGCTGTCGGATGGATTTTGCCTGTAAGTGCACCGCGTCTGCTTGCCCAGTCACTACTGTCTGGGTATTAATAGCGGCACAGTGAGGGCATTCGGAACGGCCCGTTAAGCTTCGAATTATGAAACTGCCCAAGGGGGTGGACCCCATAATGATGTTGCATGCTTGAACCGCCAAGAACTCCAGCAACTTAAACACTGTAAAATTATTCAATAAGTACGTAGTACCTACAGCAGGTCATGCGGTCAGGCCCTCGTTAATGGAGATGAACCATCCTGGCGGGATGAGGCTAGAGGGGTGGACGTTTTCGGGCATCTAATGGCACCCGCCCCGCTGTGATGTCCGCTCCGTCGGAACCGACTGCAACGAGGTTCAAACTTTATAACTCCCCTTTGGTCTTCAGCAACATGAGCCGGGATGAGGTCACAAAAACGTGGCGCAAGACTGACAGCTGTGGCCAAGGGGTCCTTGCTCTCAAGAATTTCGCCTTGGGGGGCCGCAGTGGCCGGCCCAGTTTGCCAAGACCCCTATCTATCTAAATTTATATTACGGTGAATGTTTGATTTCCCCGCAACTGAGCCAGATTGACCCAAAAAAAGGCTTTGCCCTTCCTCACATGAACAATCGCCGCCGCCTGTCACATCGCGATGTCTTGGCACTTTGTTTCCTCTTGGCCCTCGCGCCGATTACCCGATCAACTTGTGAGTCGAAGTTTGTCCAGTTTGCTTGGCGTTGCTATCATATCGAGCTTTTGGTTCTCCAATGGGCTCAGCAATAGTCCAATAGTGTCTTCCACCATACTTTGTAGATAGTATTCCGATCACGGTGGAGAGTTGCAGCCAAGCCAATCTTAACTTGGCCACACCGCAGTTTCATTGCGTACGCGTACCCGACAACCGCCTCATTCACTCCATGTCGAGTCCAGAGCGAACAGATCCGCAACAAGTTTGTCACGAACTGTCTTGGCACCAATAAACATGAAGGCGTCAGCGCAAGGCAGAATCATGATCTTGGCGGGGGGAGATTGGGCCTCGGGTCACCCTGATGGCAGCCACTCGTCAACACGTGAAGACCATTGATCGATGGCATACCTTATACCCCTTGATTTGATGCTATTCAAAGAACCAGCCCAAAGAAAAGAAATCGTTTGTTCTGGGCCGCATGTGGCAATGTTCCTGATACGAGATACAAGATATTATTGACAAGAAATGTGAAGAGAATCAAGATGATCTGAACTTGATTTGTTACGATACGAGGAGTCTTTGGTATAAATAACACAATCTTTCCCACCATTCGTCATTGATTTCGATGATTGATAATTTCACCCCATCGATTCGTATTCGATCAATGTGTACAAGCCGTGCCGAATATTATGGGCTTCCAGATGCAGTACGCGAAAGTGGTTGCCTTGAAATAGTCTGTTCGATGGCGAACGAGTAACCACCGTGCTTTGTCACAAATTCAGTGCCTTCTGCTCATATTCTTGTAGTAAACATAATGACTACTCTTGCACAACTGAATCGTGGTTTCTTGGTTCTCGATCACGTCGAGTATATCAAATGTTGTTATAATTCAACAAACCCTATGAGCACCGACGGCGGTGAGAGCGTTTCCGTTTAATCTTGACGTCTCTTACAGCTGATGAGGTTAGTGTTGACAATGAGCAGGTTCGTCGCACCTGCGTACTTGATTGATACAAAGTACGGCTTCGGTGGTGATGGAAGTTAGTAAGCAATACCTGGACTTTTAACAACTCTTAATTTGCCCCGTGTAGAGCCTTGTCTTATTAATCCCATACCCAAATCACTGCCTGCCTTCCATCAATTGGTCATGGCTCGTCCCGCTGCATACACCCGCACTACATACGTCGCAACAAATCCACTCTGAAGGTGAAAAAGAAGCCTGTCTCTCTATCATCGTAGTATAGGACCGTGAAGTTGGAGCTACTGGAGCGGCTGATGCTATGTCGAAGTTGCAATGCCGGGTTTTGCTAGTTGAAGGGACCATGCCCGGTAGAGACAGTCCTTTCAATGATAGAGTGAGCTCGTTCTTAGCTATGAATACTAGCGTAGGAATTGGATCAGTTATAGCAGTGCGTGAGCACAACATGTCAGGGAGGACGGGTTGAGCGACAACTTTCGCCAAATACGTGACAGAGACGTGTTTGCCCACTGCAATGTTATAGGTAGTCTGTGGACAACGTTCTAGTTCTCAATTTGACAGATTTATGCTGATAACGAAAGATGGCACGCTTCTTGCTCTCAGTTTCTAGGTCGTGCGTGTAAATTCTTCTTCTTCCCCATGACATAACAATGCCGCAGCCCTCGGTACCTGTGCTGTAGAATATGATGGTATGCCAAGAAAAGTCTTCGAGACGATATGCAAGGCCGAAGACTTCGCATATCGCCCTGTCAACCCTAACTGGAGCCGGGGTACAAGCGGTCGCTGGTTTGGGCACACTCCCGCTGCAAGAAATCTGAAGGTTATAGGCTCATTACCAAGGCCATAGCGGCAACGCCAAAGAAAAGGCTATTCATTCACCTAATCGAAGGAGGTCTAATAAATCGAACCAGAATATAAAGAAGCTGTCGACATGGACAAGATCAGCAAGAGATTAAAGACAACGCAAAGCTACCCAAAGGGCGGTCAGACGATGTGGCAAAAACAGTGCAGGGCCTTTTGGTCTGTACTTAGCAATAGCTTTGAGGATTGGCGTACGGCTAGGCAATGAAAGGACTTGGTAGAACTTTTTCAGGGCTATAGACACTATCAACTCGACTGAAGTAGTCCCTCTCGGTGATGTATAGCCTCCAAGGGAGCAAAAGAACTGACTTGCGACAAGGGCTCCAGTTCCCGGCTCCCGGTTGCCTCCTTGTGACTGGGTTTCGATCATAACGACGCCTGATGATTGTTATATCGACAGGGTGTTCTTCGACCATTCACAGGGGAGGTGGTTGTGGATTCTAAATATGTCTGAGTTATCGGCGTTGCTCGGGAACATTTTGACGTCACGACGGTACTTTCACAATGGTTTCATTCCAATTTCACACTCGTTACACGTTACACATTCCTATCCTAATTCTGGTATCTATGCTTAAAGAATTCAATGAAATTCGCTGCCTAGCAAACACCAGTGGGGATGGTGAAACCGTTACGGCGGTTGGAGGAGCTGTAGACGGCATCGGAGCCAAGACCACGCTTGGCGAAGGCGGTCCAGAGCTCGCACTGGTTGTCACCACCAGTGAGAGCAGTGTCGGCATCGAGGATGGCGTCGCGAGCCTGGATGAAGTTGGGGGAGCAAGGCTGACTGGAAGAATTGTTAGCTGATAACTCTTCTTGAAGGATTTGGTAAGGGGAACATACAGAGCCATGCCATCAGCAACGAGCTTGAGAGTCAGGTACTTGCCATCGGTGGGGACACCGTTGCTGTCGAATTCAGGGCGGGGACCGTCGTTCTTGCCATGCTTGTCGATGAGGTTCCAAAGAACCTCGTAGAGAATGGTGGCCCAAGTCTCACCAATGCGGTGAACGCTGGTGACGCCGTTAATGGTGGAGTAGGTGTTGGGGGTAGTGGTCAGGGAGGTAGAGTAGAGAACAGAACGGATTCCCGCAGGGTCGTTGTAAACCCAAGCACCCATAGAGTAGTCAGTAGCGCGAGTGTCCGTCGCCTTGAGACGGATGGCCGTGGCGAAAAAGTCACCCCAACCCTCACCCATACCGCCTGACTCGACAGCGCTCAGGCAGTTGGAGTTAGCGGGACCGCCGGTCAGACGGGTAGACAGACCATGAGTGTACTCGTGGATAACTACACCAGCCTCGAAGCTGCAGTCGCGGCGAGGTGTCGACTGGGTCCAGAGGTACATGCGCATACGGCCGTTGGTGCCGTCCGGGGGAGTGAGGAAGTTGGCATTGTTGGTTCCGGAACCGTCCTGGGCAAAAAGGACAACAAAGTCGTTACCGGTGCCACCCTTGCCGTTGTTGTTGATTTGGAAGTTACCAGCTGACTCGGTGAAGCCGAGAGTGTACAGCAGATCGTGGTAGTGGTTGGCAGTGTAGTAGAGCTGGGCGATGGAAGCATCGATGTAGGAGGAAGGGGTGCTCAAGCTCGTGGTGTACTGGTAGTCGAAGTTGCGCGACGCGCTGGTAGGGCGGTAGTTGTTGAGATAAGCAGTGCCGCCGCTGGGGTTGGACTGGGCAATACCGTTGTTACCACGGGTGGTGGTGTAGTTGCCGGTACCGTCGCTGTGCCAGTTCAAGGGAGACGCAGAGATGTCCCAGGGGTCAGTGACCAAAACGCGATCACCCTCGGTGGGGTCATTGATGCCCCAGGGGTAGACGCGGTAATTGGCCAGGTCGGAAACATAGTCAACGACACCGTGGATGTCGGTAGCAGTCTCGGCATCGACGTAGGTCAGCAGCCAGTTCTCCGTGATGTCGGTCTCGACACGCCAAGAAAGGGTGAGAGAGCCGTCGGCCTTGACGAAGTAGACAAGCTTGGCCTCGGGGTCGGAGACAGCACCGGAGGTTCCCTTGATAGAGTAAACCTCGGTGCCCTCCTTGGGCTCAGCGGAGGCAGAACCGGCCTCAACGGGGAGCTGAAGGACGTCCTTGGCACCCTTGAGAGCGGCAACGGGGTCCTTGAAGTCCCGCTTCTTCAAGGGGCTAGCCTCAGGGACTTCGCCCTTGAAGAAGTTGTTGCCGTACGAGAAGACCTTTCCATCCTTGCCGATCTGCAAATTCCGTTAATGGAGTTCTGTCAAGCCGACGTTGTCATAAAACTTACGTTAACGTTGAAGTCAGCGTTGTCAATGTCGAGTCCGTGAGCAGTCTGCTTGAAGTTGACATGGCCGATACCGTTGGTGCCGACGTAGTGGTCACCAACGAGACGGAACTCGGCGTTGGGGGCAAGCTTCTTGACCAGCTCCGTGGCGGTGTCGACGTAGCTCTCACGCTTCAGAAGCGCAATCGGCGGGCTTGCCTCCGTCTGAGTGGCATTTGTGTAGGATCCAAGCTGAGGCAGACGGAAGGCCTCAATGTCAATACCGCGACGGCCAATGTTGTGGCCAGTGGCTGGGTGGGCAAAGACCTGGGAGGTCGGGCCCAGGAGACCCAAGAGGGCTAGGCTCTTCATGCTGCGGTACATGGCGGCGGAGGTGGAGGATGGAAGGAGAGAACGAGGGACGGGGGACTTGAAAGTGCCTGCTGAGCTCCTAAGAATCAAGAAGTCGAGAGGAGATCATCGTATGTTTAAATATGCGATGCTAGTGAGTCTTCGGACATATTCAAGAACGAGAGGGCCAGCTCCAAAACAGAACTAAGGAGCTTCCTGTTTGGACCTGCATCTCAGTCGACTGGCTTGTGGAGGTTGCAATCATGCGGTATGGCTAGGGACAGTACAACCAGAGCTCTATCAGGGAGGTTGTTGGCGATATTGGGTCACGATGCATGGCGAGCGTTAATGGACGCGCTTGCGTAATCCGCCAGGGCTACATGCCAATGCAGTAAAGAGCGATTATCGGATCGATGCGAGAGAGAAGAGGGAAGGTCGTTTTTTTACATCCTAGATAAAAAGCGGTGGGATGGTTACATTGATGCTTCGTCTACGCCGTTGGCGTCTTGGCGACGGCTTGATTGTCAGTCGTATCTTGGCGTTCGTGAGGGATTCGGCACTGGACAAGTGTCGCTTGGATTGCTCCAGACATGTTTAAACCGGGGGATACTTCAAGCATATGCTGGCAAAGGGTTCTTAGATAACCGCCAGAGCAGCAAATACAAAGCATGGATAAGCTGCTGATCACAGCCCCAGAAAGTAAGCTTATTTAGGCTCATCAAGAAAAGCGCCTTTCAAATCGAGACTAAGATCATCGAAAGGCAATTCAGCGACGCAATAAATCCTCGAGCATCGTCGCGTGCCTCGAGCAAGCGCAGTGAGCACGATTGAGCCATCACGTAACAACAAGCTCCGCAAACAATCTCGGATGACGGCCCCGCAGAAGCCCGCAGCGGGAATTCATACCTTAAACTGCAGTTCAATGTGTGCTGTTAGCCCGCATTTCTCCAACTCGCCATTTGTTTGAGTCAGCGTCACTCAGGAACCGCCTTTGGTGCAACGGCCAGTCAGGGAAGAATAAGACCAAAATAACCTCTGGGGTTTTGCAGGTGTCCAAGCTGGGGTGAGGGAGGGGTTCTCTATTCTCAGTGGAGGAACTGCTCCCGAAGCCTGCAATCTCGAACAACCCCTGCTTCATGACGAGATCTCAGCTGCCAACTCTGGTCATCTCAGCGTCGTAATACAAGAGTCCGGGCAGAGAACGACGCACCCCGATGTAAGGGGCAAAAATGCTCAATCGCCGCAAGGTACCAATTGAGGAGGTAGCAACCTAGGCGCCCGACTTGCCGTTCTCACTTTCTAGATGGAGACGCACACGGCCAGAGCGAGCTGCGTGCGAGCGGATACGGAATCAGATGCAAAGAATCAGTACTTTGCCAGGGGCCGACAGAAGACTAAGGTATGCCGCGCGCCTGCCGCCCATCCTCCACGGCTCCAGGTTCACAAGGCCAGGGAAAACAAAGGGTCTCAACATGGCGGGGTGGACGAGTGACTGCCCTGGCCCGCGTGATGGACTCGGCAGATGATGCCTGTGCCCAGGGAGCCGCAGACCTGCCTGATTCGGTATCGCTCTCCGACGCGATGGAACCGCGTTATCGATCTAGGGACTCATATCCGACGTGCCTTGCACCAAGCTCTCTAATCCGTCACCCAAGACCATGAGCTGGAGCCTGCCTTGACAACTAGCCGCGGTGTCCAGTGATTTGACAGAGTTAAACCGGCTAATGTGACTTTCTGCTTTCGGGACGTGTTCCTGAGATTCGTGATTCAACGAATTTGAGCCAAGTCTTCAACCAAGGCTCCGATTCTGCCAAGATGCGCTGATATTGGTTCTTGTGTAACCCCGAGCCATTTCTAGAAGGCGGATGAACATGTTCGTAGCAAGGCATTATCAATCGTGCGGGGAGGCTCGGTTCGTGCCGAATGATTCTATGACGCGCTGATTGCCAATCATTTCGCGGGGCAAGGAGCAGAGAAGTGACATTCACATACATGATACTTTTGTAATTTAAGGAATCCGGGTGACACAATGAATCAAACAACTCCGCACACATTTGTAGCCCAACCGTTTGCGTGATCATCTAGATAATGACTTGTATCATGTATTCTCGACTGGAATATATGAGGTCTTCTCTTGTCATAGCCCATGCAACGTACTGTTCTTCAGCGACTTCAGAGTGGCAAGCGAACGACATAAAAGCTGCGATGACCCAGTGATTAAACAATCTCAACTGTCTTCTTCATTGCCCCAGTAGATCCTGCTGCTTCAAACTACAAAAGCAAAATGACGCTTGCTTCAAGTTGATAGCAACGTAGATAAAACCAAATGGAGCCCCACGAACCATGCCAGAAAAAAAAAGTAATATATGGAAAGAAAAGGCAGACCACATCATGCACCCATACAAGAGAAAATAGCTAGCTAGTACATGAGACCAAAGTCATTGAAGCAAAACAAAAAGAAAACAGTTCACTCCCTTCACAGCTGAAGTCAATAGCTCCCCCACGGTCCTCTTTACAACCCCTTCAGAATATCACTGAGAAGCCCGATCATCTCATCAGCAGTAGTCTCAGAGACCTGCGTGGAAGCTCCAAAGACACCAATATCCATACCGCCTACGTTGATTGAAGCTTCGATGTCCAGTGCATCCTGTTGCTTTGTTAGTCGCTGCTTGCTTTCATCGCTGTAAGATGGGACGCATACCGGGAACGCATCTCGAACTGCGTTATCTTTCAGCCAGCGCGTCGAGCATCTCGTCGAGCTGTCGCTGCTGCCAATAATGTGCCTAAAGCTCTCAATCTCATGGGCTTCAGAGACAGATTCGAATGCTAGATCTCCTTGTTTCAAGTTTTCGGTGCTCTCGTCATCAAGATGGAGGAAGTTGATAAAGCAATCGATCTCGACTCCGGTCCAGTCCTTGACCTCCCAAAGCCCAACAGTCGAGTGTGAGGAAATGAGATGTAAGTCTTCTTGGACCCTTCTAGCGACTTGCAAGATGTCGAGGTCGTGCTGGAGTGAGACCTTCAGTGGCACTAAGTTGAGGGTTGGGTATGTGCTCTCCAAGTTCGCCGCCAGTGATCTGTTTGCGTAGTAAATGCCAAATACAACCTCCTTTGATTCTGATACCGAAAATTCCCTTTGCAGTTGCTGAAGGGTCTTCGCCGTTGCTGCGAAGAAGAGTGCGGGGAGACCAACGCCAGCTTGGGAACAAGAACGTTGTAGTCGGCTGACTTCTTGAACAGCGGAGCGCCGAAGGAGAGATACTCGATCCGCAGCATCGATTGTGTCTGCGTGTCTCTTGATGGGCGCTGGATGGATGCCCTCCAAGTATTTGGTCCAGAACTCCCTGTTGCTCTCTTTCGTGTCCTTATCATTATGCGAGACAAGAAAGGACTTCCAGTTGTCAATGTTGGGTTTCACGAGAGGAGATTGTGCCCCAACTATCGAAAGCAGCTTTCTCAAGAGACTTGGAAGACTGAAGCCGTCATACAGTGAGTGCTGAAGACTCAGCCGAAGCAGCCAAGTTCCATCGTCTTCCAATTTGGCACCGAGTTGAACTTGCGGCCAGCAACGTTCTGCCTCCGCTGGGGCCACCTCTCTCTCGAAAGCGACGTCCCGATACGGCCCTTTGATTCCCGATTGAATAATGACTTGCACGAATGGAGTTGATCTCTCTCCAGTCGCGACAAGGCAGGTCCTCAAGATCGGTTCTGAGTCAACTAGAGCAGCCCATGCCGACTCCAGCTGACTCTTTTTGACTGAACCATGGAGCCGGTAGAAAAAGTCTGGGTAGAAGACACGTCCTTGAGCATTCTGCCATGACGACATCATGTATACCTGCATCGGTAGCGGCGGTAAGACCTCCTCTATATCGGATTCAGCGAGACCGGCAATGATCAGGAGTGCGTTGATGTTGATTGAATCTGGGAGCTGATAAGGGATGCTTGAAGTCCGCGGGATCTTTATAGAATCCTTATTGTTGCTAAAACTGACTTGAGCTTGCCGTGCCATCTCTTTGATTGAGGCAGAAGTCAAAAGATCACGAACTCCGAGGCTAAGACCTTCTTTTCGAAGAAGCGCAGAAACCTTAATGGCACTGATCGAGTCCAGACCCAAGTTGTACAAGGTGTGGCCTTTCTTGATGGATTCAACTTCAACGCCGGCTGCTTGAGAGAGCACTCTTCGAAGGATGATCTCAGTGTTCGTCCATTCTCCGTCATCCGTGTCTGACATGACTGCTGCATCAAAATTTGCGGCCGAAAGTGTCGGTTTCCGAGTTTGGAACATCGGCAACTGACAGATGGAGACATCGTCGCCCTCAAAGTGAAGTAGATTGTCATTTGGCGTCCCAATGATGTACTGCAACGCCCTGTCGAGTTGATGGAGCAGCTGTTGCGTCATCTTCTCGGTTAAAAAAGCATCTTGTCCTGCGACGCGCCAGATAAGTCTTTCAGAGGTGACTTCTAGCTCAGCGCATACCGCGAATTCGGTTGCTGAGGAGCCTTGAACAGACTTTAGGATGGGGTTCTCAGGCTCAGAATCAGGGTTCTTCTGAAGTATGAAAAGGGTATTGAATAAGCGCCCTCCAGCTACGCTTTGAGCTTTTCTCAGAGGGTAGTTCTGGAATTCCGTGATGTCTCCCATAGTCTCCTGAAGATAGTGCAAGAATCCGGTAGTTGAGCCGTGAAGAAAGCATCGCACAGCCACCGTGTTCATGGTCGGGAACATCAGATTCTGGGCTTGTTCCGAGTCACGACCGGCCAAGACGACGCCAAACGTGACCTCGAGGGTTTGAAGCAGAGTTGCGAGAGTTGAAGCCCAGCAAGCTTGGCCCAGTGCCTGTAGGCTCACGGCATGACGTTTGCAGAATGCTGTCACTTTATCGTACTTGATGCTCGAGACAGCCTCTGTTCTGTGAGTTGTGTTTCTCGACAGCTGATCCGAAGAGTGTCTTTGAGGCAAAAGAGAGGGCTGAGTGTTTGCAAGGTACTGTGACCAAAACTTCCTTGACTGGTCCGTTGGCGTCTTGACAAGGCTTTGGAGGAACGTCTCAGTCGGGGGGCGTGGAGGAAGGTGTCCATGATAGGCAGAGGCAACGTCTTGGTGCAACAAAGCCAAGGACCAGCCATCGTAGAGAGCGTGCGCTATCGAGAGTACGAGCAGCGGCTTGCCATTGAGTGAGACGATTGAAAGTTGAAGCAAATCGGCACTCCCTTGGGCAACTCTGGCGTTGTCTTTGTGCGTTTTGATGACGTTTTGAAGCTCGACCTCGTCCTTCGCTTCTTGCCTGGAGATTTCAAGGGGGTTAGACCTTAGTATGACTTGGGAAAACGTCTGTTCGAGCTTGGGATCCTCGATTTGAATAAAGACTGTTCGCAAAATCGGGGAGCGCTCAACAACTTGGTGCCAGGCCTCTTCAAACTTGTTAATGTCCATTCCACCCGCTAGCTCCAAGACGTCGTTGTTGAAGTACTGATCAAAATTTGAATGCAGCATATCTGCTATCATGGACTCTTGGAGAGGAGTTGGCGGTAGGACGGCTTCCACATTTTGGAGGTCAAATTTTGTTACCTCGACAGCCTTCCACAGTCGAGACTTGAGCTCTTCGAAGCTGGTTTTTTCATCAGTCTCTGTTGAGGATGGCTTCCTGTCGTTAAGGATCCTGGACATCGCAGAAATGGTCTGCGATCGCATGAGTTGAGACAAAGTGAGCTCGTAGCCAGTGTGCTTGAGTCGAGCGGAAAGCTTAACGAGATCGATGCTGTCGAGGCCCAACTCAAGAAGTGCCATGTTTTCAGTAATGCTCTCTTCGGAAGCACCAGACAAGGCCGCGATTTCTTTTCTCAGAGCCAGAGCGGCTGATGTCCAATCAAAGTCTGACGCGCTCAAGTCGAGGCGATGATCTTTCATCATGTCTCCGTCGACGGACTCGGGCCTTGAGGTAAGTGGAGTTCTTGGCGATGCCGCCGTTGAAGCTTCTCTGGACGGGTTCTCCGTGACAGGCAAAGAATGTGTGCCACTCGACGTGACGTCGACCATGGCCTCGTCAATTTCTTCGAACAAACAGCTCATTGTCGTTTCGTCTGCCAAGTCTCTATGTGCGACAATCTGGACGCGGAGCTGGCCATCAGGGGTGGCTGATGCTTCAAAAGCCAGAGGGTAGTCTGACACACTGTAGTCATCCATGATAGACCACATTCCAGATGGCTCGGTCGATTGAGGAGACTCGATCTGGAAGACGAAGAGGTTCTCAAAGATTGGACGACCTCTGGACTTTGTGCACCACTTCTGGATGTTCCGCAGCGGCACATGTTGGAACTGCAAGACCGCAGTATTGAAGTCGTGACATTTTTGGATCAGGGACAACCAAGTATCCCCTTCTTTGATTCCAGCGTGAAACAACAGTGTGTTAAACAATGGCCCAATAGTGTTCTCAATCCGGTCCATGTCGATGGATCGGCCGGATACGATGACTCCAGTGGCCGCGTTCACTGGGAAATGTTTCTTGAAAACGGATGTCCACAGAGCGAGAACCACGGATTGGAGAGTAACGTTGAGCGATCTTCGCAGAGTCTCGAGATTCCGTGCTGAGTATGTCTTTGTCTGAGTAATGATAGCCGTAGCATCGCCGGCATGAAGTCTGGGAAGAGTATCAAACGAACAATTTCTCAGGTGCTCAACCCAGAACTGACGGCTTGAATCGTAGTTGGCCAGAGGACCATGTGCAAGGGTGTCGAGGAAGGGTGGTGCGGTCTCGTGTTCCTTTTGTAGGTATTCGGCGGAAACCCAGCGCAGCATGGTTTCAAAACTTGTGCCGTCATAGAGGGCGTGGAAAATGTGAACAATAAGTACGGTCTGATCGCCGAGCTGAGCAACAATCAACTCCAGAGGGTTTGAAACATTCTTGCTGTTTTTGTGTATCAAGTCGGGCAGCGCTTGGGAAAGCTTGGATTCAACGTCGGTGGAGTCCTGATCCCGCAGATCTCTCCAACTGAGCCCGGTGGATTTGATGGCGACTTGAGCGAAACCTGCCGGTGTCTGGATGAAGCTGGTTCGAAGGATGGCATGTGATTGAACCAAGCTTTCGCAAGCATCCTTGAGCTTCGCAATCGAAACCTCTGGTGCGAGTTTGAGACGGAAGGCTGTGAAGTAGGCCCCTTCGTCTTGATCCGACATGAATCGGGAGAGCATACCCTCCTGGAGAGGGGTGCATGGAGCAACGTACTCAATGTCTCCGTCATTGGTAACACCAAGTTCTTGGAGGGCAAGAGATCGGTAGCGGTGACCAAAAGCTTGGATGAGCTGGCGTGCTTCTTGAACACCACTGCCCTCTTTGGAGGACTCATTCTGCTGAAGTGCTTCAGCCAGATCTATTAGAGCCGGGTTTCTCAGTATGACCTTAGGGGACGCGCCCATCAGACCGTTCTTGCGCAACAATCGTGAGAGTCTAAGCGCAGAAATCGAGTCAACTCCCAGGTCGAAGATGTTGCTTGATAGGGAGATGGTGGTGTCTTCGCCCAGGAATTCTTGCATGGTCGACAATATTTGTCTTTGAGTCTCATTCGAAGGCTCAGAAGCTGCTCTGGACGATGGTGACAGCTGCACCAGCTTTTCAGGTGTAAGCGTGCAAAAAAGCTGGTTCAGCTGCTTGATATCCGCCTTGTTGTTGGGAGAGAGAGGAATACGAGGAACCTGAAAGATATAGGATGGCACCATATACCCAGGCAACGTGTCTCTGCAGGCCTTCTGCACAGACCGGACAATGGAGGCGGTGGTTTCTTCGTTAAGAACTTGGAGCTCGCCCTTCGAAGCAGTGGTCGAATTGCAGCTAACGAAGGTGACTAGCAGGTCTTTGTCCAAACTTCCATGCTTGGTGACCAAGGTGGCAACGTCACTGACCTCGGCAACCCGTGTGCGGATCGAGTGATTGATCTCTCCGATCTCGAGACGTTGTCCTCTCAGTTTGACCTGGTCGTCGGCACGGCCAAGGAAGTCAAAGCACCCATCATGCAATAACCTGACGAGATCTCCAGTGCGGTAAACACGCTCGCCCAGTCTCTCGAGGAATGGGAACCGTTCTTGAGTCAACTCCGGTCGGTTGAGGTATCCTTTGCCAACCAGCTTTCCAGATACACAGAGCTCACCAACGGCACCCTTCATGACGGGAACGTCTGTGTCCGGTTGTAGAACAAACGAGCCCACATTGTCGAACTGCCTGCCAATGTTTGAAGCACGTCCGTTTTGTGGAACTCGCTGATACATGGTAACTCCAATAGTGGCTTCAGTTGGGCCATAGGCGTTGTAAATGACACCAACTGGCCCCCAAACGTCCAGGATTTCTTGCTTTAGAGCCTCGCCTCCAGTGATAAACACTCCCCTCGAGAGACTTGGTACCTCTGACGGATCAAGGAGACGTGCCAAACTGGGCGTTAGATCTAGGTGAGTGATGTTGAGACGTCGAATTGTGCCAGCAAGGTCGTCGAGGATGAGATCTCTGGGGGCGGCGACCAGTGGCATTCCCACTGACCAACTCCAGTATTGTTCCAGAACTGAAACATCGAAATGGAACGAGGCGAATTGCATCCATCTTGAAGTCTCATCCCAGTGGCCGGCAAACAGCCTTTGGAAGGCCTTCATGGCCTGTACTGCATTCTCGTGGGTAATCTCGCATCCCTTTGGTGTTCCGGTAGTGCCGGAAGTATACAAACAGTATGAGTTGTCCTGCACAGTGAGAGACTCGAGAGAACTGAAAGTCTGAGATGCGCCGTCTAGCAGGACATCATCCACGTAGATAAGAGGCTGTTCAACGGTGAAATCGATATTGGTGTTGGTCAGTAGTGCCAGTGCACCCGAGTCTCTGAGGATGAATTCCTTTCTCGCTTTCGGAGCCGATGGGTCAAGGGCCAAGAAGGCACACCCTGCTTTCAAGATACCGAGAATCGAGAAACAAGCCTCCGGGCACTTGTCGAAGTGGATGGCAATGATGTGTCCAACCTTTGCATAAGGTGCCAGAACATTTGCGACTTGGTTTCCCCGCTCGTTGAGCTCGCGGAAAGTCCACTGTTTCGATATCGGGATTTCGCCATCAAACCCAGTGACAAATTCGAGGGCAATCTTGTTGGGGTGAGTCTGAGCTTTTGTCTCGACGAAGCTGTGCAAGAACTGTTCGTCAGAGGGAATCGTGGGCTCGAGCGGAGGTGTGATGGAGAAGATGGATGGATGGTTGGCCCACAGATCATCGGCGCTTTCATCTGGCTTCTGAGCAAGGTGCTGCAGCACGGCGTCAAACTGATCCAATAGATGCAATGCCTGAGGTTTAGGCAAGACATCAGTTCTGAAAGAGAGGCGCAACTGGATCTTTCCGCCGGAAAGCGGCTCCACCTCCATAGACACTGGATAATCCAAGTTGCCCTCGTCGCTCACAGTTTGCCAGGGGAAGTCTGGAGTCGTATCTTCTGGCATCCGCTGGTACACGAGTAGTGTATCAAACAGTCTTGTGTTCGGGTGCCCAAGCCATCTCTGAATTTGTGCAAGAGGGGTATTCTGGTGCTTGAGGAGCTGGTTGTTGTAGTCAAGTAGTTGCTGGAGAAGTTCCAAGTTCGATGACTTGTTGTGTGCAATCACAGGGACAGTGTTGATGCACGGAAAGACCGCATTCTTAGTACCCTCGTCCATACGACCGGAAAGGACTACACCGAAGACAACATCCTCTTCACCAAGATATGCTGAGAGGACTCGGGTCCAGGCTGCTTCCAGAATTGCTTGAATTGGGACACCGACTTTCTTCGCGTTGTCTGCGAGGTCGGTAAAACTTGTGCCACAGATTTTGCTTGCTGTGAGAAGCTCGGGGTACTTTTCCGCTAGAGGCGTCAAAGTTGGAAAGCGATTGACCACGACTTCCGACGCTTTCTGCTTCCAGAAGCCTTCTGATTGGCTAGGGTTAACAGAAACTTGCAGAATTGGCGAGACTGCCTGCTCGACTGACGGATGCTCCGACATGACGCTCTCTGAGATACACGAAGAAAGATCCCTTAGGATCAACTGTAGAGAGTAAGCATCGTAGAGAGCGTGGTGCATAATGATGTGCATCGTGATAGAGACCCCGAAGTCGAGGGCCAGAGCCCATGGGGGTTGATGTAAAGAATGCAAGACATTATGAGCAGTGTCCAGTTTCCATTTCGTAACATTGAACGGTCCCGTAGCGTTGTTGTGGGTCGTTACAGGCAGCTGATAGTCCTCAGGGGAGTATTGTACCATTGCAAACGAGGCGTCCCGATGCTGCGTGGCCATGAAACCAGTTCTCAGTATTTCATGATGTTTGAGTAGCGCTTTCCATGCGTGACGGATCTGATCCAGTGAGATGTTTTCCTCGAAAGCAAAGGCCATGTAGTTAAGGTAGTCTTTGCCCTCAGACTGGATAAAATCGTTGAGCATGGCACACTGCAAAGGCGAACATGGCAAGACTTTGACTGATCCATTCCAGGGAGAGCCCCCGACTTCTTGCTCAAACTTGGCAAAGTCGTATTGTACCGTCTCTTGAGTTGTTGTGGAGGTTCCGAGACAACTTGCCATCTTCGCGCAAGTCGGAAACTCGATGACATTCAAGGCAGACAGCGCTATGTTGTGCTCTCGCATCATAGCTGCGAGTTGCACAGCATTGATACTGTCCAGACCGAGCTGAAAAATCGAAGTGTGTCTGCCAATCTTAGATGCAGAAACCTTCGAGAGCTCAGCCACGATTGAACGAATCTGGCTCTCCGTCTCGCTCCACTCTTCCTTGTCAGTCGGTGTCTCGTTGTCCAATTGGTCGACTTGATCGGAAGTAGTTTCAATAACAAGGCTTTCCAAAGCCTGTATGGAGTCTGGAGTCAATTGTTCCCGACTTGGTATGCTTGAGGCTGGATGAACTGCAATGCGAGAAACAAGGTCCAAGAATACGTCCATGAGTCCGGCAAGAGCGTCGTCCGTCACAAATTGGCTATGTCCGATGTCAGTTTATGGGTTCAGATGGTTTTCTTTTCGTGTGAAAAATGGCTTACCTATTTGAGTGAAGTTTGACATTCATCGAGTTGTTGGAAGTGTGAGGCGTGAGCTCACAGACGAGAGGCACCTAGAGAATTGCGGATCAGCGTAATGGACTCTTTATCCGTGTTGCCAATGCTGCAACTTACGTCCATCGTTCCGTTGTCTTCGACCAACTCCCAAATAGAGGACACTCGCTCTGCTTTTGGTTGCTGCAGCAGAAGCAGAGAGTCAAAAAGCTGTTTGCCGCTCTTCGATACTTGGTTCTGGATGGATCGTAAGGGCGTAAACTGATATTCCAGGAGTTGAGGGTTGAGTGTGTGAAACTTCTTGAGCAAAGCCAGAAGCTGTGTTGACGGAGCTATTTCGACCCTGACTGGTAACGTATTGAAACAAGGGGAAACCAGGCGATCGATGCCATCTACTGACAGTGCCCTGCCACTCATAACGTTACCGAAGCAGATGTCTGCCTCTTTATATACGAGACTCAAGAGGACGGACCAGGCTGTTTGAAAGAAGGACAGTGTCGAAACTCCCAATGTCTTGCAAATGTCTTGAAGTTGGGCGAGTGGGATGTTGATTGGCTTGATCGCAACCTTTGTCGACTGCTCCCGGAGAGTCACTGGCAACTTTGCAGAAAGTTTGTATTGCTTGGGCTTGAAGTCTTCAAAATGACTCTTCCAAAATTCGCCCACGTCGCCAGGGGAATTAAGAACTTGCAAAAGGACCGGCACATAGTCGACTGGGGGATCGAGGCTCTTTCCAGTGGCGAGCTGTTCCACCTCTGCAAGCAATATCTCCATTGCCACGCCATCGTACAGCGCATGATGGCATGCAAACGAGATGAAGACACCTTCTTCGGTCTTGAGCACGGCGAGTGACACTGGTGGAATTTTCGAGTCCAGCGCATTTGGAACCTCTTGCGCGTGTTGGTCAGTTGCTTCCCGCAAACTGCTCGCTTCCACCACACGCCACAGCATCGGCCAAGAGTCGAGTATCACTTGAGCAACGGCTCGTTTGGCATCTCGAGTCGAGATGAAGCATGTTCGGAGAATTGCGTGCCGGTGATGCATTTGCTCCCAGTATCCCTTCATGTCTGCCTCTGAAACGTGCAGTTTGAAAACCATCTGATTTGAGTATGAGGAGCTCGCCGTCGAGGAAAGCATGGCTTCCTGGAGCGGCGTGCAGGGTAGAACTGCAGACACGGTCTTATGCTCCTTTGCAAAATCCTTCCTGACTTTATCAACGAAGCTTTCGGGAAATGATGTTAACATGCCGAGAACGTCACTGGACGACGCTTCGGTTTTTCGAGACTGCAATTCTTGGGCCAGTCGAGCCACGCATCCAGCTCGAAGAATTACCGACACAGGCACTCTGCGCTGCAAGGCGTTCTGAAGCCCCCTTGCGAGAGAGATGGCGGAGATAGAATCCAAGCCGATAGCAGCGAATGGCTGCCATCGAGTGATCTCCTCCGCTGGGACGTTGAGAACCTTAGAAAGGGCCGTGCGGATTGTCTTTTCGTCTTTTGACCAAGAAACCTCGTCTGCATTCTGTGACAAAGAGCCTGCAGCACGGTCCAAGTAACCCCGGTCAAGCTCTCTGAAGGATGACTGCAACTTGGCCCTGTCGACCTTGCCGCTCGAAGTCAGTGGGACAGAGGTGATGGGAACCAAGTAGCTGGGCACCATGTAAGCAGGCAAGCGAGATTGAAGGTGTCCGAAGAGAGTGTTGTTTGCTTCAGACAGTCTGTCGTTGATTGGTAAAGTCCTATAGTCGGCTTGTGTGCAATCGACAGGCACGTAGAAGACAGCCAACTGAGACGCGGACGAGTTGGCACGGTTGACAATGACAACTGCGCTTGACGTCGCAATACCAGAGGTAGTAAGAATACTGCTGACCTCACCAGTATCGATCCGCTGTCCACGCAGTTTCAGCTGGTCATCCATCCGACCGAGTACCATCAGAGAGCCATCTGGTAGCATTCGGCCCATATCGCCCGACCGATATATCCTGCCAAATTGTGGATGGTCAAGGAACTTTGCGTTGGTGAGGTCAGGCATGCCCAAATAGCCCGCGGCGACTTGGTCGCCTCCAAAGCATAGCTCGCCAACACAACCGATAGGGACGACATCGGTCGATGCTGGGCCGAGGACAAAAGTTGAGGTGTTCTCGAATGAGAAGCCAAGATGGTCGATAAAGTCACCGGGCTTCATCTTTTTGACGGTACAGATGTTTGTCGTCTCTGCCGGTCCATAGCCTGCAATACCGATCAGCGCGTAATTATTACCATCTTTGTGGCATGGGAAACATACCTTGAAACAGATAGCCAGTCCATTTCCTGGCCACGACGGTGGTCATGGGCTCGCCTGCAGTAACAAGAAATTCGACAGTGGGTACGTTGCGAGGATCGACCAAAGAAGCCACTGTTGGTGTCATGCTGAGGTGAGTGCACTCAAAGAATCGAATGGCGCGCTCCAAGTCTTCGAAAAGGGTATCATTGGTACCGGAACACAAACACGCGCCAACCTTCCAAGTGAAGAAAATTTCAAAAACTGATACGTCAAACGCTTGTGAACATGCTTGTAGAAGACGAGAACAGTTGCTGTGGGGGTATATCCTGGACAAAACGTCGAGGTTGCTCACGATATTCTCTTGAGTGACGACCACACCCTTTGGTGTGCCTGTTGTTCCGGAAGTATAAATGACATATGCTGGTCGAGATGGGTCTGGAGGCAGGCACAAGTTGTCGTTGGCAAAGCTGGAGATGTCGATCGATCGGGTATCTACAAACTTGCAACTGGAGAGGCCGTCCAGGTTTGTCGATACTTTGTCATCGGCCACACAGAGCTTGACCCCGGCCTGAGTCAGAATGACTCTAATTCTCTCGACTGGTGTGGTGGGTAAAAGAGGCAGGTATGCACAGCCAGCCTTGAGAATTCCGAGCATCGCCGCATATAAACCGATCGACTTTTCCATGATCAAGCCAACTATGACCCCCTCCTTGGCGCCTTGCTCCCGAAGAAAGCGAGCAATTTTATTGGATAGGGAGTTAAGGTTACCGAATGAAATTGTCTCAAGCGCCTCTCGATTCAGAGACTTGGCGAAGCTTATGGCTGCAGCATTGGGTGTGAGACATGATGATTGTTCAAAGGTTGCCGCCAAATCAGGAACTGTCGAAAGACTCGAAGGGTTGGCGTTGAATATTGAGGTCAGTTCCCGAGGTAAAGCCTTCTCAATACAGTCTATGCGGCTTTCTGGCTGACGGACGAGGTGCAGAACCACCGACCCAAGTTGCTCGATCAGCAAGTTGACGTGCTCAGTGGAAATTGCACTTGTGTGATAGGTGAGTCGACAAGTTGGCCCGCTGGATGAGGGCTCAATTTCAACAAGAAGATTGGTTTCCGAGAAGTCTCTATGTGAAACTTCCTTAACCTGACCTTGGCATTGTTGCTGGCTGTAGAGAGACTCCTGATATACAAAAAGCATATCAAAAAGTGCATCGCCGGGGTTCACAGCCGCAATTCTTTTGATCTCGGACAGTGCCAGGATGCCATGCTGTAGCACTTGGCGGTTCGATGAGTGGATGTCGCGAACAAGGTCGGCAATGGTTGTGAGTCCGGCCAGTTTGACTCTAAGTGGCGTTGTCGTAATACAAGGACCAATTATACGCTCGACATTCGCCACTGGAATTGTCCTGCCTGACGAGACCGATCCAATAACAACATCGGGTTGCCCTTGCAAGCCTGCCCAAAGCCAGAGAAGACCAGCTTGGAAGAAGACCTGCGGGTGACAATTGAAACGCGAAACTGCTTCGTCGAGAGCGCTCTGCGGGACGTTCAACCTTCTGACGATAGTTTGAGCCTGGGGAGCGTCAACAGAACGTCCCATCAGGCGTGGGAGGTTATGCCGTTGCCAACCAAGCAGATGGTCGGCCCAGAAGCTACGTGCCTCATCCATCTGGGCGTTAGTGATGGGATCGGCGTAGAATCTAGCCACATCCCGGAATTGTGGTCGCGGCTCTGGCAATCGACAGGCGGACAAGAAGGAGAAGTCTTCGATCAACATGTCGGCAGACCACCCGTCGTATTGTGCATGGTGAACTTGCAAGAGAAGTGCTGGTCCACTCTCTGACTTTCCGTTGCAAACCTGGGCTCTGAATGGATGCAAATAATCCTGGTCGGACGCCAAGCAGAAGTTGTGGTTGAATTCCTCTACGGTTTGAATGTTGGTGTGGGGCAGCCGGCGAAATACGACTTGTGCAAAACCTGAGTCGAACGATACGAATCCCGACCGCAAGATTTCATTGTTTGTTGCAATCTGGTGCGTCCATCTTTCAACATCTTGAGTAGTAGTCTCAGCTGGGAACTGAAGCTCGATCCAGTTGCAGTACGCTTGAGGGTTAGCAGAAGTCTCTGCAAGCATCGAGCTTTGCAGTGGTGTGCACCACTGTACGTGCTCAATCTCGTTTGATACTGTTGAGAGGTCCGCACGCCACTCTAGCAGCTGGTTGAGAAGTATCTCGGACGGATCTGCGACATCGTCCTGGGGACTTGTTTTGCGAGACCTTGATTTTGAGGCTGCTCGAAGTCTTGTGCACAAAGCAGACAGAGTCCTGGATCCGAGTATGTCCGTTGCAGACACCTGAAAACCGCCGTCTCGCAACGCCGAGGCAAGTCTGATAGCTTTGAGAGAGTCAACACCTGCAGGTGCAAGCTGTGTTGATGACGAAGCCTGCAGCCCAACAGATTTGAACATAATCGCTGATACTTCTTGTTCCATTGGATCAGTCGACTCTATATGGGTCGCGCTTTGTGATTCCATTGTAGCCTCGTACTCACTCCTGAGTTGCTTTCGGTCTACTTTCCCGGAGGGTAATCTCGGGAAGCCTGCTCTGACAACCACGTCACCCGGCACCATAAAAGACGGGAGCCAGGTCCGACAGTTGTTGGTGATGACTTCAACTTGCTCTCTTGAATTTGAAGTGTCATCGATGGCACAGAATGCGACTAGGATACCACCTAGAACCATGGCAATGGCGCTATGACACCCTTTGGTTCGCATCGCTGCTTGCTCAACTTCACCGAGTTCGATTCTTTGACCACGCAGCTTAACTTGCCCGTCGGATATCCTTCCAAGACACTCCATGGTTCCATCGGGGTTCATGATGGCTTTGTCTCCCGTGCGATAAACGCGACCATATGGGGTGTCGAGGAATGCTGCATGTGTTTGTTCTGGCCTATTGAGGTACCCGGTGGCAAGTTGATGTCCACCGACAACAAGTTCACCCGGCTCGCCCACTGGGAGTATCCTGAACTCATACGCACTCTCCTCTTGAGGGATTGAGACGACAAAACAAGACACCGAGTCCAAGGGAAAGCCGATGTTCGAAGGAGCGCAATCACTAGGGTAGCTCGGTCGAAGAGTACTGCTTACGGTCAGTGTTTATTCATCCAACAGTCACAACATAAACATACCAATGAATCGCAGCCTCTGTTGGGCCGTACATTCCCCATAGTATGCTCTCCGACTCCTTGGTGCCTCCAAACTCGCGGATGACGGACTCCGTCAACATCTCACCAATCGTTAAGAGTAGCTTTAGACATGGGGCATTTTGCCGTGACCGGAGAAGACTGCCGGCAACAGTTGGAGTCAACTCGCAGGCGTCAACTTGCAACGTCCTTATGACAGCAGGCAAATCATTGAGCATAAGGCCGCGATCGCAAGTGACTAGTGTAGATCCACGGAAAAGAGGAAAGAAGATCTCGAACACTGATACGTCGAATGTCGGCGATGCGAACTGGAGGAAGCGCCTGAATGGCGGAATATGTCGGTTGTGGGCGAGGAGGCTCTGAGCTGCTGCATCATGGGAGACACCAACACCTTTGGGTGTACCGGTGGACCCAGATGTGTACATGACATAGGCCAGATTGTGCGGCTTGGGATCGTGGGCTGAATAATACTTTGATGGAGTCGATTTCTCTACTTCATCTTCATCCACTACCAAGATGACTCTGTCTGGCTCATCTCGTGGCATCTTTGAAACCATGTCTCGACTGACAATAACGACCTTTGCCGATACATCTTGGAGAATGAATTTTACCCTCTCGGGAGGAGCGTCTAGATGTAAAGGACAGAAAGCTCCGCCAGCTTTGAGTACGGCCAAGATCGCGATGTAAAGATGCGAAGACTGAGGGACAAGAAGCGGCACGACGAAATCCCCTGACGTTGACGCCTTCTCTACGGAACGAGAAATCCGGCTGGCTAGGTTATCAGCAGCGCGATGCAGCTGCGAATACGATAGTAACGACTCTCGTCCATTGCTCTCCAGATGATGAATGGCAGACAGAGAAGCGTCTGATGTAAACTGCACGAGCTGGTGAAGAAGCCGAGGTCCTGGTATCCTGTTGGGATGGGGATTCAAGACTGAGAATTTGAGCTCAGGCTTGGGGTTAATGTCGGTCATGTTGGCAACGTCGTCGAGCAGACAGCTTCTATTCCCAAGTCGACGAGGTGACTCAAGAAGAGCTCTCGAAGAGCTTTGTAATGTGGTCCGATGAGCAAAGCTCTCTGTTAGTTTCGCGCATTACAAACAGGTACTCACGTATTAGTCGGGCCCTCTTTTCAACGGGAACTTGCACCACGGTCAATGCGCCCGGGTCCAGATCGAGATGGACCTGCAGCAAGAGGTCAAAGAGACCACGCGCTGAGGAATTTGTCGTCCAATAAGACGAGTGATGATTCACAGATCCGGTCGTGCAACGGCGTGTTTCCTCGATTGGGTGCTGCACGAGCTGCCTGGGGGGGATGCGAGGGGTCTTCACGGGGTCGGCTGCGGGTTGCCGGACCTGTTAGATTGCAGCAATTACTCAGCTGGGGGATATGTCGAGCAATCCTCCAACGCAATGTACAACTGGCCGCCAGAGCTTCGCGTGTCGATGATGAAATATGAGATCGTTCATTCGTGGATGATGACGGCGTGTTGGTGCGAGACGACTAGCTCAAGACGGCTCGGCCCTGTGCGTAGGGCTGTCGGAAGCCTGTGCGTAAGACTGGCGGGTAACAACAATGCCTGGTTTGACTGTCAGGGTGTTGCAGGGAGAGAAGAGGTGTACGCTGCAGGGCAAAGATATGGACTTCTGGTGATCTACCACTACCACTCGCGTGTGCGTGTGTGTTTGTGTGACCGCCAGGGAAGAAGTTTGTTGGAAGCTCGGACTGAACAACCAAGCCAACTACGCTAACAGCATACAAAATAGCCGGGCGGTTGCTGAGGTGGCTGATGGGGGCGGCGTCAGGTGTTGGACCGTTTGAGCGACTAACACGCAAGCCCTGGTCTGGTCAGTTAGTTTGGTCAGATGTGACTTGTGGGATTCCCATGCTGCCATCCCACACTCACGCCGGTTTGAGGCCGGTCAACCACCGTTCCTCTGAGGGAAGGGGAAAAAAAAAGGCGGCCCTATCTAGAGGGAGGGGGAGACCCAGAATCTCTGAGGGGCATTTCCGCGCTTATGGCGTCATGACTTAAAGAAACCGCCGCGTTGCTAGGAAATCACGCCGCGCCGTGGAATAAGCCTCGACAGTCCATCCATTTCCTTTATGCAACGGTAAGGTACGCAAGGCAAAGTTGTTTTCTTGACTTGCATGTCCGACTCAGAAGTGCAACGTTCAACGTACCAACGACAAACAAGTACAGATAGATAGGCACGATTACCGCTGCAGTGGCGAGCCTGCACGGCATGCCGGCATGCCGATGTCCGGCGGCAGCCCTACCCAGATCTTGTGGCCAAGCAAAGCTTTTGGCATTCGCTGGGTTCCATGACGCCTGCTATCAGGCATGCGAAATCATCCTTATTTGTAACAAGCGCAGGCATTATCAGCACCTCCGGGGCGCCGGCCGGGGAAGGGGGCGCCGGTTTGCGGCAGTTCGGCCGGTGGCAATCTACGGTAAGACAGCTCAGCTCCCAAAGCTTATATCTGTCTGATCCAGTCTGGATTGTCTTCATGGGTCGTCGAACACTGAAGGAAGGCACAAAGGGTTTGGAATAAACATGGACTAGGGGTGGTTCTGCAACGACCTCGTGGCGCATTCAGAACAGGCCATTCTGCCCCAGACGCCACGCCATGATCCGCATCGACACTCATCCGCGTTCGCGGCGGGTGGGCGATCTCGTCTGACTGCCGGAGAACGGTTTCCACAAACGGCAAACTCTCCGAGCCCTTGCCTCAGAGGCTGTCGAGAGGCGATTCGGAGTACCACGGCGCGGGGCTTTTTTGGGAACCACTCAACCACCCCGTCTGCAGCCGAGCGGGCAAGACGGCGACAGCAAGGGAGCAGCTGGCTGGCCAGACGTCGTCCGTGGCTTCGTCTGGATCGACGGGTGTGGCACACAAATATAAGCCTGGGTCGGCGAGGTGGTCTGTAGGGAAGCGAGTGTGCCCCAAGACGGGGTTCGGTGTGCGCGCGTAGGCGAATTGGGCCATAGTAAGACGACTGACGCCGCTCGCTTGGTACATGCTTCTGTATGCGACGGGCGACGTTGTAGAAGCACCCATGCCTGGCATGCAAAGGTTGGCCGTGGAGTCCCATCAGAGAGGCCTGATATTGTGTCACCTCTCCGGCCCGTCTACGTGGAGGAGGGGTCATGTATCGCCGGGACACAGGAGCGCAGAGTGTGGCCCAGATGTGGGGGTTGCAATGAGTCGAGGACAGTACGTAACTCAGCATCTCGGGCGTGTACAGCGCTTCTTGTCAAGTCTCCTGTCAATGGCTCGTTTCCACGGCAAAAACGGGTGCAAAGCGACCTTCTCTGTGCAGAGAGTGCGGTCAGTACGTAGCTGGCGATGGCCGGCATGCTGGTCAGGACAGGGTGGACGGGGTCCCAGAAGCAGTCTCGACAGTTCACTCTCTGTCCCGTCTGGTCCACTGTCCGTCAGATCCTTTCCTTCGACCCCCTTCTTCGGTAATCATAGCCCAAGGAGCGAGGGATGGCATTGCAAGAGCCAAAGGACGAGACGGAATGGAATGGGGTAGGCGGGTGAATTATGTCGGTGGATGCCGCCATTGTGCCATAAGTTGGATGGATTCATTGGCCCAAAGAGGGGGATGTGGATGGGATGGGATGAGATGAGATGAGGTGAGATGAGATGGGTGTCGTGTCGTGGAACGCAACGCAACGAGGGCCTGAGTTGGGCCTTTCGGCGTCACCATAGGACAGCGACTTGCGCGAGACAGAGCGAGCGGGCTTGGAGCGCGGCCGATGGTTGATGGACGATGGGCGGCGGTTCGGTGATGTTGTGGACATTGGGCTGGTGCTTGACTGGTGCCTGGGACGCTGGGACGGGGACTCGGGAGAGATTCTGGCTGAGTGAGAGGTGCGTGAGGGTGTGCGGATGGGGCGGCGGAGCGACGAACGGGGAGTGGAGGTGGAGGTGGATGCGGATGTGGGCTATGGACGAGTGTCAGTGTGCGGTCGTGCCTTGCTTGGATCACAGCTGTCCGGGCAGGCGGGCGGGTGGGAATCCATGTGAAGAATTTTCCCTTCCCACCTTCCCTGTTCTGTTTCTTGACTCTTGCCCTGTCCCTTCCTTGAGTCGACGTCGACGGGAATGTCCCATCTCGGGCAGGAGCAGCCATGATGGGAGGGTGGAAGGAGCGAACGCAGCATGCGCCGCCTCCCCGTTCGTCTCTCTGCCACTCTCTCTCCTTCTCTGGCCTACCTTGGTACAATCCCCATTCACTTTCTAGAAGACTTCCGAAGTAGCCAGAATGCTGCCTCTCAACTGTGATATGCAATACGAAGAGAGCAGGTTGAGAGGCCAGCTCCTCCGGCCCGTCTCACACAGCTCAGTGCCTGCGTAACGAGCTTGTGTTCGCCAGTGGATGTCCAGCGGGTTTTGGCGCTAGAGCCAGCCATGTTTAGCGACAGGGAAAAGGCTCGTCACGAACAAGGGCCTCATCGGTGATGGACGGGGGGACAGGGCCGCTGGAGGGGCCTTCGGGGGCATCGTGGCATCGTCACTGGGCCCCAATCCAGCAGGTACGTACGCCTTACCTAATTAGACCCGGATCTTATCAGATTTAGATAATCAGATCATCAGATAACTCGGGCAAAATGATGCCAAAAAAAAATCTGTGTACTCCTGCTAAAGCGCGCCCAAAATTCCCGCAACACAACCCACTGCACAAACTCCGACGATCCATCTGCCATCCTCGGTTGTCAGGACTCGGGATTCAGGACTCACGAATCCTGGGCCACTTTTGTTTTTGTTTTTTGGTCTCTTCCCGTTCCTTCTGTTTCATTCGACCCATCTCGATTGTCCATCGAGGTACACCTCGATTTCACCGCAACGTTCGCCAAGCCAATGGATGGAGTTGGGGGGGCTCTTGCGAGGCAACCTCCCTGCCATGGCCCGCGTTCTCAGCCCTCCGTCTCCGCGTTTACATGCGGTCTCCGTTCGGCCTTTCTGTGAGTCTTGAGGCCTTACTGTCTAACTGGAGAGAACGACATCTTGCACTGCATCGAGACGAAGATGAGGCAAATTGATAGCCCCCTTAGCTTGTTCTAGTACGGATGGCCCGAGTACGTACCTAAGTGAGTGGCTTGACGGAGTCTTCCCAGCTGCGCGCCCACATCGCATCAGATTAGATCCATCACCACAAAAAGTGCGAATACACAGTACGTACGTATGTACGTCTTGGACGAGACAAAGTACCTCATTCTGCATAATGCCAGGGCTCGAGCTACTGCGCGTGCTGCAATTCGCTACTTGCGCTAAGGAAAGGTTCCTCTCTCACTGCTACGCAATGGCCTCATGGGCGCAGACCAGCAGTCTCTAGAACGGTTGAATCGCAGGCCATGGTACCGAATACCTCTGGAGACTTTGGATGTCAACGCCCCCCCCCCTGGATTCTCCATCCCGACGTCTTCTCGTGAACCCCTGGCCGCTTCTGCCCGCTCTCGGAGCAAAGCTTTGCACGCCCAGAGTCCTCGACTCATGATTCTTAGTGATCCTGCCGCCTCCACACTCCGCAGCCGTTTCAATCCAATGCGAAGCTCCTCGAGGAGGCTTGGTGGCCATCTGCAACGCAACCATGACAGTCTGCATCTTGGCTTTCCTTCCGTTGAGCTTCCAGACATGTTCGACGGCGCAGAAGACGACGTAGAGGAACAACGAAGCCCCTCGCAACGGAGGGATAGTCTTTTGCTGCGAAATTGATTCGCCTGCCCGCCACTCCTTCCACGCCCAGAATCCTCCAGGCGGGTTGCTCAAGGTGACGGGCTGGGGGACGAGGTGCACGAGTAGAGCATCTGACGTGGCTTAAATGTACGTACCTAGGGCACGCATACCAGACGGTGCCCATCCTACTGAGCTCCTTCTTTGGGCTCCTTCGGGCTCTTCCCTCCTGCCGTGGACGGGGACGAGCTGGGATGAAGTCGGAAGGAGCGAGGCCTGAGTGAGAGATTTGATCTTATCAGATCCGAAGATAAGCCCGAAATCGCATCATGACCCCTCCCCTCCCACTCCACCCATCGTGCAAAAACTGTTCATCATCGATTTTTTTCGCCCTCTTCCTTGCCCTCCGCCGGGTTATCTCGCCCCTCCTTCCCTGCGTCTCCTTATGTACAGTGTTTTTATTTTATTTTACTCTCCCCTCCCCCTCCTCCCCTCCTTGGCTTCCCACATCATCCTGCTCCTGCATATCGGACCCCGTCTGGTTTCTGCACCGCGACCAATTGAGAGTGGGTCTCGCTAGCACCATCGATCTGCATCGTCTTGGAACCCGTCGGCGAGAAGTTCTCGTAAACCGACGGCGTTGGGCCTTTTCCTGCTGCACGGACTGCCTACGATGGCCGAGCATTCTCTCCGGGGCGCCTTCGATGATATCGCCATGCCCTATGAGCTTTGGACCGCAGCGGTCAGTAGCCGAGCAACACGTCAGACCCGGACGGCTGGGGCAACATTGGGAACTAGTGCTCTCGCTACGGGGTAGCCATTCTTTGGAGAACGTCGACAAAGACGCAAGCACTGCGAGCTGCCCTTCGGCTTCGGCTCACGCTGGAACTTGTCTTGTCTGAATCTGTACCTTGTCTCGGGCGAGCATTGGCTGAGGCGTCCAGGGTCCAGTCAAAGATGCTGCCCCCGCGTTGGGAAAACTGTTCGTCCATCGAGTCGCCTGGGCCTTTTTCTCCCCTTCAGAGAGCCACCCCTTCGTTCAAACTTCTGTGCCTCCGGTCCATCCCTCCCGTCCGCTCCACTCCTGTGGTGGCCCGGCACATGCAAACGACGGACGAGGTGCCAAGTCCTGCGCACCGCCGCACGCCGCCGCCGATGCCAGACACCAACTTGTGTATAGCTCTGTTCTTCATTGCTCTTCTCGTCGTCTGCATCGGCTGCTTTGCCGCCTACCTTGTCGTTCTCTGCGTACAGATGGTGCCATGGTGCTTTGATCATGGTCTTAGTATGTGGTACCCGTCTGCCAGAATCCAGTACCGGAACCAGAACGAGAACCAGGTGCAGACCCAGACCCGAACGTGGACCCAGACCCTCTTCCCAGGGCGTGTCCCTTACTAGCGAGCCCATCTCTGGAGTCAGCCCGTTGCAACTCTGTCCCTGGCCCCGGCCCCTAGATGTGGAAAGGCGTCCGTTGTGGATGGCTTCTTGCTTCAAGCCGAGCTGGCACTACTGCGCACACCAATACAGCTCCTCGCCCAAACACGATTGGCAAGGGTCCTGCGCAGGCTTTTTCCGACACAATGACAGGATCGCAACATCGACGACGTTGCCCCATTCGAGCGAAGAACCGAATGTTGCAATTTGAGTAGGCCCCTCCAAATATGTACGTGCGTGTAGTTCTAGCAGCAGCTCCCAGCCTCGGGGGCGTGTAGCAAACGGCGAGACCACATGTACAGAGTACCCCTACCCATCCCCATATCCATCTGCTCGTTCGTGAGCTCCGAGGGCCCAGTGGCCCAGCTTCGAGCTGGTCGGTCGGTCGGTCGATCACGCCGCCTCAAAGGGACGCGGGCATCCATCGACGTCTGTCGGTTTTGCATATTAGCCCCCGTTGCCCCTCCTCTGCCGTTCAATCCTTCTTTTCTCAGCGCGTCTCTCGATTCCCTACAATTCACACACTTCCTCCCTCATCTTCCCTTAACCGCCCATTCAACCGGTGGCTCGTCTTCGCTTATACCCCAAGGCTTCATTCAACCCGAGCGCCACTCTTCGAGAGTCGATGACGAACAGTGTGGCTTGAACCCACCGTGGAGTAAGCTTCTCAAAAATCACAAGGGAAAAACCGGCATTGGAGAGGAGGTGAAAAAAAGTTCCAAGCGAAAAAGAAATACCCCGCGCGCTTTCGCACCCGCCTCCCGCATTTACACCGGGCAGCATCTCTTTCGAACCGTCGCAACGAGTTGCGGAATAAAGGTCAGTTGATGCTGCCACTCCCCGAGATCGAGTATTCTGAGTGCCATGTAGCTAACAACTTAAAGCACCTGCTCTGCCCTCTCAGTCACTCTGGCATTGGCATCTCATTTGCTCGATACGCTTGTCAAAATATACCCCGCCGTCGTTGCGACTCACACGTACATACTTGTGCACACACGCAGACACTTACAACCACCACATAATACCCCACCACCACCATCATCAGCATCATGTCTCCTCACTGCGACTCACCGACCAACGGCTCCGACGCCGGCAGCGGCATTTCTCAATTCAACGGCAACGGCTTCGCCAACGGAAACGGCGCTGTTTACCAGAACGGCAACGGTGTGAACGGCCACCACCCCGGCCGCTCCCACATCCAAAAGTCTCAGTACCTGCAGCCATGCGACCCCAGCGAAATCCACGACCTCATCTGCGTGGGCTTTGGCCCCGCCAGCTTGTCTGTCGCTGTCGCCATGCACGACTTCCAGGAGGCTGGCCGCCAGCTCGCCCCCGGCCAGTCGGCGCCCAAGGTGCTCTTCCTCGAGAAGCAGCCACAGTTCGCGTGGCACCCGGGCATGCTCCTCTCGGGCGCCCGCATGCAGATCTCCTTCATCAAGGACATGGCCTCGCTGCGCAACCCGCGCTCGCAGTTCACCTTCCTCAACTACCTCCACTGCAATGACCGCCTGGTCGAGTTCACCAACCTCGACACCTTCCTGCCCGCCCGCGTCGAGTACGAGGACTACCTGCGCTGGTGCAGCCGTCACTTCGATGACGTCGTCGAGTACGGCCGTGAGGTCGTCTCCGTCTCCCCGGACCCCCAGACCGCCGGCGGCGTCAAGACCTGGACCGTCAAGTCTCGCAACATCAAGACCGGCCAGGTCAGCTCCTACCAGACCCGCAACGTCCTGATCGCAACGGGCGGCCAGCCCCGCCTCCCCAAGGTCCTGCCCGCCAAGCACCCCAGAATCATCCACTCCTCCCAGTACGCCCAGCTGGCTCCCCAGATCCTCAACGACAACTCGCGGCCCTACAGAGTCGCCGTCATCGGCGCCGGCCAGTCCGCCGCCGAGATCTTCCGCGACGTCCAGCGCGCCTACCCCAACGCCAAGACGTGGATGGTGATGCGCTCCGAGTTCCTCAAGCCCGCCGACGACTCGCCCTTTGTCAACTCCATCTTCAACCCCTCGTACGTCGACGAGCTCTACCCCAAGTCGCAGACCTACCGCCGCGCCCTCATCAAGGAGGCCAAGGCGACCAATTACGGTGTGGTTAGACTGCAGCTCATCGAGGCCTTGTATGAGATGCTCTACCACCAGAAGCGCACGCTCGGCACCGACGAGCGCAAGTGGCCCCACCGCATGCTCTTCGGCCGCGACATCACCCAGGTCACCGAGAGCAAGGAGACGGACCGCCTCCAGATCCACGTCCGCCGCCTCGAGAACGCCTGCGACAGCCTCGAGGACGGCTTCGTCAGCCAGCTGCCCGGCGACGAGGTCCTCGACGTCGACCTCATCGTCGCCGCCACCGGCTACCAGCGCAACGCCCACATCGACATGCTCCGCGACAGCTGGAACCTGCTGCCCGAGGCGGCCCCCGCCGGCAACGCCGGCGACCGCGAGCTCGTCGACGGCTGGGAGATTTGCGGCCCCGACGCGACCTCGGGATCGAGGAAGCTCGAGGTCGGACGCGACTACCGCGTGCGCTACGCCGCGGGGGCTGTGGCGCCAGAGGCTGGTGTTTACCTGCAGGGATGCTGCGAAGCGACCCACGGAGTGAGTAACCCCCCACCCTTCTCCGAGACGCTCTTGACTGACGACCTTTGACAAAAGCTGAGTGATACCCTTTTGTCGATTCTTGCCGTGAGATCGGCCGAGATCATCGACTCCATCTTCCCCTCGACGCCGAGGGCCAAGGCCGTTTCCAACTAGACTTTTGCGGTTTCGTCCTTGGTTTCCTTCCCCCCTCTCTCATGATACGGTTTTTTTGTTTCTTTCCACTTTCTTGTTAGAGAGAAGAGCATCTTATCCTGACAAACTACGTTGTGTGCACGGTGATAGAGAGACGAGAGGGATGTTTCACGGGTTATCTATCGTCATGGGAATTGTTGGGATGGTGTACTGACGAACATCTCTTTATATGTGTGTGTGCGTGTGTGTGTGTGTGCGGGTACTTTTCGAGATTCTTTCGAAAGTTGGATTGAAAAAGACATGGCGCGGAGTTTATCCATCTCTTGGTTTTCATGGAAAATACAGCTTCATTTTTCACGAATTCCGGTCCATGGTGGTTTTCGGGTTTATTTTCCTTTTGTTCATCGTTAGATTCACGAACCACGACTCTGGTCTACGCTCTATGGAACCATACATCTCGTGCTCACGGCTTCAACGTTGAAATGGTTTCCTCATTTGTTCACGCATGTTTATATGGAATAGTTATTATTATACAGTTGCGTGTCGCTGTTGTCCACCCACGTCATGAGCTCTTGATACAGCGGACCGCTCTCGTCCATGGAGTAAAGCTGACTCGGCCCCGGCGAGAACGTCGGATGCTGAGGCTGTTGCGAGACGGTCGTCGTGGGCGTGTTGCTGCTGCTGGCAATCGTCACGTCGTCCGATGGGAGGCCCGGCGTCAAAGGGCCGCCCGCGCGGGCTGCAGAGGCGCCATGCCCGTCTGGACGGAGGCGCTGAACCAGGGATTTGAGATCCAGGAGAACCGCGGCACAGTCGTGGCCGTAGTTGCTCCCCGTCTTGGCCTCCTCCTCGAACACGCCGATGGCGAAGCTGACATCGTCCGAGTCCGCGGACGACGAGACGAGGTTCGGGACGAGCAGGTCCTCGAGCATGAGCACGATGGCGGCGTTGAAGACATAATGCAACCCCGCCTGCAGGAGCTTGCGGGAGCCCCCGTTCAGACTCAGCAGCCAGCGCGCAAAATACAGGTTTCGGTGGGCGGCCTCGGAGCAGGCGCTTATACGACCTGCATGGTGATCAATGTCCCAGCGGCGGTCTGACGGAATGTAGCGCTCGGCGAAGGCCTTCTTCACGGCGGCGAAGAAGATGGGGCGGACGACAAGGATGAGAAGCTGCAGATCCCGGAGAGGGATCTTTGGTGAGCATGGGGGTTGTTGTCTTTTGGGATTCTTAAGTTGGGAGGGAGGGGAGGGGGCGTATCGAGACGGAAAGGGGGGGAGGGAACCTATGAGGCCCAGTCTAGGTTCCAATAAACAGGGAAAGGAGCGGGCAAGAGAGGGGGAGAGGGAATTACAGGGAAGAAACAAGCTTACCTGATTATATGCCATGTGCAGGAGGCAGCATGCGGGATCGGTACTTGGACGGGCGGTTGACATCTGCAGGGTAGGAGGAAGTGAGGAGTGCCAATTCTCGAGCAGCTGCAGCGCTCGGTCGACATGCCGCGCCGCTCCTCCGGGACGGTGGTCCCAGGGGGCGACTCTATACGTGTTGCAGACAATGTGGTCCGAAATGCGGGCCAGCAGGACGTGGGCTCGGAGGCCAGCTGCAGGGGGCAAGGAACTGCATGGGGGGTTGGGCCGTCAATGTTAGATGAGTGCGCTGGTTGGCTTTGGGTCTCGTGTCCGGTCGTCGGAGGTGCCTCCGTCGGTGAGGGCAGACGAAGGAAGGGGAAGGGGGTGGAGGAAGGCGGACTTACGGAGCATCGCACGGCAAGGGTAGCCTGATTGCATCGTCCATGATGGTGGGCGGACGGCCCATGAGACAGCTCAGCCAGCGGTCGAGGATGTACAGGGTCCAAAAGACGCGCTTGCCTCGCTCGTCGACCCAGCCGCGGTGGGCGCCGTGCATGATGGAGATGTGCATAGCGTTGCTGACGTACATGTACGCGGCGTCGCGGCGGTTCATCTCGATAAGGTAGAAGCCCATGAGGGCGAGCACGGCGACGTCGCTGATGGTATACTGAGTGATGTCGAGGGGGTTGCCCAGGAGCATCCGGGCGCGGGAGAAGTAGTTTTGGCTCAGGTCCCTCGGGACGGGCATCGAGGCCGCCGTGGTTTTGGCCTGACACGCGACGGCAAAGGCTGTGTGGTAAAAGGCCAGGTGACGGAACCTGTGGCAGATGGCCTGGCGAGGCGTCTCGGGCGGGAACGAGACGGGTTTCGGGTCGATCGGCACGGAGCCGAGATCGCCCCACCAGTAGATGCCGCCGCACGGGAAATTGCCGCTGCCGTCTTGGATAAAGTATCGGAGTTCGGAGAGCATGGCCGACATGTCGGCCCGGGACGGGAGGGCAAGAGGGTCCGCATCCGATTCGACTTCGATAGGACGCGAGTCGTACGTTTGATAGCGGCCGAGCGAGGCGAGGAAGGCGGAGCCGTTGTTCGGCGTCGGCGACAGCCACGGCTTGTTGAAGGCCAGAGGCGAGACGGCTGACATGAACCCTTTGAGGTGATCGAGGAAGGTGGCGCCGGACGTCTCGCCGAGGAAGCGGGCCCTTCCATCTTGGTCTTCCAGTGGGCGACCTTCGGCGGCCTCGGCCTCGCTGTCGTTGAATGCGATTTCGTTGGAATCGTCCTGGCGAAGCGACGGCTGTTGCTGTTGATGCTGCTGAGGCGGCGTGAATGACGAGTTCGAGCCGGCGCGGGAGCCGCCGGCGTCGGCATCGTGCTGCAGCAGCTGCCGCCTCGCCGTGTCGTCGGGTACGGCAGCCTGCAGGGCGCGTTCGGTGATGTCGAGCTTTCTCCGCAAGTCGTCCAGCTCATTGCGGGAGATGGAGACCTTCTCGATGATGGTAGGGTACTGGCAGTCTCGTGAGGAGCTGCGACACTGGCGGCAGGGTCTCTCGCCAGAACACTTGATTCGACGGATGTTACAGCTGTTGCATCTACAAAGACGGTTCGTAAACGAGGTCCGATGTGTAAAGGAGAGGCCATATCATGATTGTTCTTCAGGGGAAATATGAGAGAACCCAAAGTTGAAAACGAAGCCAATGAGATTCATGACGTTGACCGGGGGGGGCGGGCTCGCGGGCGCCATGCACGTGTGGTAGGACAGCAAAGGGAAAGGCTTAAGCAAACTCACGCTGTGGCGACGCGCTTTCTCTGGTCGGGCGCTACCTTGTGTCGTCGCGGGTTGACAGGCAGACGTGGTCCACGGTTGGGGTTTTCCGTCTGGTCTGGCTGCTGCTGCTGCATCCTGGTGCTGCGGGATAGTGAGACCGCATGTCACCGCTTCGCCGAGCCCTCGTGCACGGAGTTGAGGATGAGGACGGACGTGTGAAGTGGGTTGGCGTTTTATTTTCGGGTGGGCTTGATTATGGGCGTGTTCGTAGGCTCTTTTTCTCTCTCTTCCTCTCTCTCTATACCGTCGTCGTCGGCGCAGCGGGTGGTGGGTGGTGTTGGGTCGCGTTGGCTGTGCTGGCTGGCCGGTGTTGGTTTGCTTGTACCCCGGTAGTCGGCAGCTAGGCAGCCGTGTGTCCGTTTTGGGGATTGGGGTAAGGAGAAGGATGGGACGTCAAACTTGCACAACGGTTTGTGTGGGTGGCTTCGTCGGTGAGACTTGGGGCTTGGGCCCAGCTAGTGTTGATGGAAGTATCGCCGTCGTCCTGAGTTCTCGGATCGTGCGCCAGCAGCAGCAGACCTGGGAGATTGTCGATGTGTGGAACGTCAGATTCGTTCGCTTGGAAAGGGCCTCCGGGGAAACGTGTGAACATGGACAAGGCGTGGAGAATGGGGATTTTGGGAAAGAAAAAAAGACGTTCAATGTCGCGAAGCAGCGTCCAGGAAGGGGGAAAGAAACGTCCTCCCCATGTCCAAGGCGGGATGGGAGGGGTGAGATTTTTGGGGGGAGGGGGGACCGGAAGGGACTCCGCGTTAGTCGGCAGCATGTGAAGACGTGCCATTTTCTTAACACGAAGCTCCTCCCCGTCCACCCCCCTTGGTGGTGGGGGGGATGGGAAGGGGCCCTTACGATTCGGCAGGAGGCACAGAGCAGACACACCTTCCGGTTGCCAGCAAAGATGCCAGAGGCATCAGCGCAAGCCTGTAAGCCTCCTTCCTTGGTTGAATCACAAATCGAATCACACACAGACAGTGAAATGCAGCCACACACATCCGCTACCTACTGCAATATCGAACCCCGGTCGTCCATGTTTCGACCCCTTCCCCCCCCCGAGGCGGATTCGGGGGCCGCCGATCATTGATTGATTCGAACGAACCCTGGGCTGGCCTTGCTCCCCCCTCCGAGCCTGTCTGTGTGTGCCCAACCCGTGCGGCCAATGGCCAAGGTAACGTACTATGCCCGAAGGCCTATCTCTACCGCACTGTAGTGTGCACTCGAGGAGACCCCCTGCTTGGCCTTGTTTGTCCCTGCTGCTTCGAACAGCAAGGGCGCAATTGCAATGCCAGCTACAGATGCAACGTGCACGGTAAATAAGGTGACTCCTCCACGCCGAGCACAACCGAGCCATTCACGTCGTCCAGAGCAGAGCACCCCCAAGCCCGCGGCATTCCCAGCCCCCAGGGTAATGGGACGGAGGCCCCAGAAACGGCCTAGAAGAACGCCACTAACGTCCCGTCTTACGTTGCCCTTGGGCTTCCTCGCTTCCTTTCTCGTCCCACGCGGGAGGCGGCATGCCTCTGGGGTGTCCTTGGCAAAACAGCACAATCCGTCCAGATGCAGAGGATGGCGGGCAACTCGGCTGCCTCGCCGGCTCACTTCAGAACCTCTCTCTCTCTTGACATGCTTCATGGCCATGCTCATTTCCCATCCTCACATCTCACGCATACCCCCACCGGGCTACATCCCTCGCATGGGGATTTGCAGATAAACGGCGACGACGCTGTCCAGGCACAAATCCTCGCTACGGGCATCTCGGCCTGTTCAATCGCGCCCTGCTGGCCCTCCAGCGACCCAAGGTCAATCGGCCGAACCTCCATGGGGAAACACCCATGGCTTTGTTGATTTGCCGCGGTTTCTGTCGCTAGAACCGGTCAATTCCACTGCGTCTCCTGCGTCTGGCGTGATAAAAAAGCAATGTGCATATAAGAATTGAGACACGGTTCGTTCTTCGACTCTCATTCCACATTCGCTGCGGAACGGCTCGTCTTGCTGCCTCATCCCTGCATCCTTGCGTCCATTTCGGGCTTCCTGTGCTTCTTCTCGTCATCTCTCCTGCCCATCACAATGGCATCCCATTCCTTCTTGGCTCCTGAGACAAAAATCACCTAGATCATCACTAGACTCAGCTTTATAACTCGCTAGGTGTCTCCCACTTTACCTGATCGGCAATGATTTCTCCATCTCTGTGGACCTCCGTCGTCTGGAATGCGCTCGTGAACTGGCAGAGCAGGTCCTCCCTGCCCCTCTGCGCCGTCACGAAGCAGCTGAAGTGCTGCCCTCTGGCCCGGTCTGCAAGTTCCTCGGCGGCACAGTCCCAAACGGCCATCTTGCAGCCCCTGCGAACGCCACCGTGAGGGAATCCGACACCGGCACGACTATATCCACCAGTGTGCTCCGCGCATCACCTTCTCGAGGCCAACCTCTCCCCATACCGCTGCGAGGCTCCGCAACCGCTGTCCCACGTTCCTCGTCGGATATGGCCCTGTCGGACGACGCCTCGAGCTCGGTCTGCGTCGTATAGGCTGCTTGTATCGTCGGTCAGTAATTCGGTTAGCGCTGCACATGGACCCTGGCCGGGTCCTGCCAGGCACCCACGTCTCGGAAGAGCTGTGGCGGAGGTGCTTCCGGTTTTGGGCCGTTACGTCGTCGATGGTCTTGATGCCAACCTTTGATGATCGAGGGACTTGACAAGTCCAGCCAGCTGCGATGGGAATTCTGGCCTGTGACGGGATACGGCCAGCGAATCGCTGCTGGATAAACGGACTCGAGGCGTGTAACAGGGTGAAGGGTCTGTCTCTCGTGAACCGCCTTGTCGCATGAAGACATTCTTTTCTTTTGACCTTCATCCGTCCGAGCATGTCAGGCTCATTTCTAACTTGCATCGAATATCAACTTCCAGTCTGGATCGTGTCTCCGTTCCTTCTGCGCATAGTGATCCCTGCCCCTTGCCCAGACCGAAATCCTATGTGACAGCGGTTCCTAGCCCTGACCATCGTCACATCTCGTCTGGTGCAAGCTTGAGCGCTTTCTAACAGATTGTCGTCGGTCGAGTCGATTTTTTTCAGGCCTCTCATTCACTGCAAGGGTAGGTCCCTGGGTTGTGGAGGAAAATAACAGCACCATTTGACAGACTGGGGCTTGGGGCTGCGTATGTCGGTTGATTTACTAAAGCCACTGAAAGAGATTGTTCCCCTGTCTCCTGCCCATAGACGACGTCGAAATTCAGATGAGTGTGGGAAACCCCTGGCTTCATATGTTGCGGGTCTTGGGGATTAGCACCGTGGCCTCCTCGGGCTTCCATTCCAGAACTCTACAAAGCGGCTTCATCGTAAAAGCCTCGAGGCCATCCAAAAGTTGTGTCAGGTTCAGCATCCCATCGTCTTTAGAGTGAGGCCCTTAGCCCAGGGTCCGATTGGGATTTTGTAGTGCTTATGGACGACGTTTTGGAAACCGGCTTCCTTCACTTAATCATGCAACGTAGGGCTCGGGCTGAACTTAACTACAGCCAGTTTTGTCAAAACTCTCGTTTGCCAACCTATTCCACTTCATGGTCCTGTGGCCAGCTGTCAACGTTCTGTCGTCCAAATCAAATAAAAGGCTGTAGACTTAAACCTTAGCCTAGCCATTACAGCTCAAGATTGTATAGATGATGTGCATAAGTTTTAGCTGTTTAGCAATAGCGGAAGTGAGGTAGCTTGTAAAGATAATGTAGTGCTTAACATCTCTGACTTATAGGCTCGCCAACGGTCCTGCCTATTACAGTGTGGTTGAAGACAGGCCTATATAGTTCTTGATCATCGTTAGGAAACCGGTACGAGCAAGCTCGGTAGGCGCGGTATCGGCGGCCGTATTACTCTGGGTAGTCAATCACACTCGGGGCTAAGGGCACCAAGAAGAACAAGATTTTGTCATCCATCGCGGAGGCATCGTCGGCCATGTCTTCCTTGTTAACCTCAATTTGAAACAGGGGTGGCCCGACCTCCGATGGGAGCACTTGGAGTAGTTACCACGATCCACCATGGCACGAGACAGTTCGTTGTGGGGTTTATGTAGGTTTCAGACATGATGTGGAATTTGAATTGGAGGGAGGCGGAAGCCAGATCTTAACCAGGCGATTCGATACCGCTCCATCGAAGTTTTGGTGACGTTGCGGCGGAGAGCTTCGTTTTCATTTTACCATTGAACAGCTTCCCTTTGGAACCCACTCCGACGCTGTTGAAGCGGGTGCTCAATATCAACATACCTTTCATCAGAACGGAAAACCACATGAGCTTTACATCATATAGCCCCGAGAGATGGCCGGGTCGACCACGGGTACGGTCGTTTCGGTGCCGATTCCAAGTGGAGCGAAACCAGTGGCGACAGAAATTGCCGAGCCCAAAGACGATCTTCCGTTGATTTGTTGTTTGCGTCGGCTATTGCAAATCAAATCAAAGCTTTAGGTTTACCGACTGCTCGGGTCTGACCAGGTTTTGTCACTGCTGTGGAAGTTTGGCTGGCCGACGTAGACACTTTGTCTCAACGGGCTATTGTAGGCATGTGACATTGATCATGTGCCACAAATAAAAGGAGTCGACTTCGAACCGCAAGACTCATGGCTTGTGTCAGAAAATTTCTCAGTCTATTTCTCATATGACTCTCCACAATCTGGTAGGCCTTGAACGGATCAGGAGGGCGGCTTCAAGCAGCCTGTCAACGGCGGTGACATTCTTCACCACATTCATCGAGCCGAAGACTAACGACTGAACGATCGTATGCATAATCAGATTTTGATCCGTGAATTGAGAATTCTAGGCGTCAGCTTCTGGTCACTCGATGTTTGGCATCAAGCTCGCTTTGACGACCACCAGGATTGTCAGGGTCGCAATCCAGAGTGATGAGGTCAACAACGAAGATGGGTGTGAATGGGTGACTGCATTCATCTCTGACCCCTTCCCTATAGCCAGGGAGAAAAGGGCCCTTATATATACATGTAGGTAGGGACCAACAGGGTCCCCTAGAGTTCATCTGTCCTTGAGACACGTGACAAGGATGCCGCCCAGCCTATCTGCCACGAAAACAACACATGTGCCCCAAAGCCACGAAAGCTATAAGGCTTAATTAAGGGCGGATATCATGGGCCAAGAAGATATTGTTTGGAACCCCAGACTATTCAGAGCCTAGATACAGAGCTCAGGCTCCTATGGGAACCAGTGTAGCACCAGAAGCCCCTGTGTAAGGGCCTCTCCATTTCTATGGGGGAAAAGGAGGCCAGAGAAGAATGAAGCCTTCTTTTCATAACTACCTTTTAGTCAACGTTCTCATTCTATACCACATCCCCTGATGCTGCCGAGGATGTGTTCTGCTTGCCTTCTAGGTCGAGCATAGAAGCCATCTTCAGCGCTTAAAAAGAACAAAATATATCTATTTTGTTAATTATTTTTCTCTTTATCAGAGAACACAGCAATTAAGGCACTCATTTTATTACTATGCCTCACAATATAAGCAATGCAAAGCTTGGTGGGCCGAACACTGGCCAGCGAATCACTCTCGAGCTGGCCTTGACGTTGAAGGACGGGATAGATAAGCAGGTAGTAAGGCCAGTTCATATCAGTTAGTGGACGATAACGCGGGGGAAATCATTGTTCTTTCAATAGCATTACAAGTTCCTGTAGTTCGATGATCAGCGACAGCGCATCTCAGTTGCTAGGCAGCTTGAGATAGGCCTTTTGTTTCATGCCCCTCATCAAGACATTGCGGAAGCTCTCAGTGGGCGGGGGGTGTGTCGTCCGACCCTCAAAGTCTCAGATCACATCCACAACAAGTGCCAGCCTGTTCTCAAAGGCGACATGAAGTATGAAGCCCTTGACGACAGTGAGGTTGTTACAAGCCTCACATGCGCATTCCGTGTCCACCACGCATTTTGTGTCCCAGGACAGAAGGGCGAGCAGCTTGGGTGGGCATCGCTGTGTCAAGCCCCGTGACCAGTCGTTGCCAGCTGTCAGGCCCCCCTCGCCCGCTGCTCATGATGACCTCATTCTTGGTCGAACCCACCTCGAGGGGAAACGCGCGACAGCCAGGCATCAACCTCCGGGGGCGGCCGTTTCTGTCGAAGATACTCAGCGTAGAAGCCCAGCGCGGATGTGATGGATTCAGCTGAAAAGACAATGACCCGTCGCGCAGTCGTTTCTTCCTTTATCTTCAAGTTTCCGCCCAACCGGGGGCCTCAGGTCGCCCTGTTCCGGCGGAGCGGCAATGTGCGGACTTATCCGTGAGCTCAGATCCCTTTCTCATAGCGACCCGACGTCGAATGGTTCGCCTGGAGCTCTGCGGATGACTAATCTCTTGCCTGCAGAAACCGCCTTGCGCCAGTATCAGGCAGCATAGAGAAGGACGACCCGTCACCCCTCGATGCTGCCTGGCGGGAGATCCGCGAGGAAACGACGCTTACGCCGGCAACGCTGACACTTCTCCGCCAAGGCAAAGATTACCGTTTGGCTGACGAGAAGATCGGCCGTGAGTGGACTATCCACCCCTTCGCGTTCCGCCTCAAGTCCCATGAGGACGAGTCGCGCATCCAGATTGACTGGGAGCACCAGGGGTTCCAGTGGTTCGATCCCCACGATGTCCGCGATGCCGACGAGTTTGGCGGCGTGCCGCGACTGGCCGAGAGTCTGAGGCGTATCTGGTTCGAGATCGAGCTTGGCGAGAACAGGGGAAAGGTCCTCAGCGAGGGGTTACTTGCGCTGCAGAAGGATCACGAGAGCGGGGCACGCCAGCTGGCGGGGAAGGCGCTCGACGTTCTCCTGTCGGTGATCACCGAGAAGTCCGGCGTTGAGAAGGATGGCTCATTGGAAAAGTGGTGGCGGAACACCCGTCTTGCAGCATGGCATCTGTGGAAGAATGGTCGGGAGAGCATGGGGGCCGCGATCTTGAACAACATCGTTCGATCCCTGACCATCATCGAGAAAGAAGTTCACCAAGCGAAGGATGACGAGGTGTCGCCAGAGTTCCTGGACAGAATCACACAGAAATTACGCGGCTTTGCGGCACTGAGAGACTCTTCGGTCGACGGCATTTGGAAGTCGTTTGAGGCTTTCCTCAGGGAGAGGCATGGTTCCGGTCGGCCGGTCCGAATTCTCACCTTGTCGTCGAGTTCAACTATTCTTGAATGTCTCCAGCGAGCAATCACAGGCTTCGACTCGGAGTTTGACATCCGAATCCTCGAGTCACGTCCGCTTTTCGAGGGCGTGTCAATGGCATCTCGGTTGGTCAGCCATCTGCGCGAGTCGGAGCAGAGAGAGAAGAAGGTGGAGGTCTCCATATATACCGATGCAGCCGCGGCGATCGCGAGCAAGGACGTGGATCTGGTTCTTGTTGGCGCCGACATCATCGGAGAGGATGGATCGACGAGCAACAAGACGGGCTCGCTACCAGCAGTCCTCTCGGCTAAGCACTGTTCTCCTCACGCCAAGGTCTTGGTCCTGGCCGAGAACGAAAAGATCCTGCCGTACGAGCCGCCTGGTTTTGAAGAGAATGACATTGAGGAGGTGGTGGCGTCCTGGAAGCATAACGACACCGTGCAGGAAGCCGCCTCGGCTGTCTTGAACATCGCACAGGATGCGAACCCTAAGGAAAACGGGATCAAGGCAAGCATCAGGAACGTCTACTTCGAATGGGTGCCTACAAGTCTGATCGACGGCTACATGTTTGAGGATGGCCAGAAGAGTGCAAAGGACATCTCAGACCTTGCAGCTCAAATTCGTCGTGAAGCAGACGCCTTCTTTGCCGATGTCTAACTATATCGCTTTTTGTTGTCCCATGGATCACCCTCCATCAAAGACCATAGATGAACGTCCACTTCTTGTCAGCGTAACGTGTTCCGTCCACCCGCTCTTTTTCAATGTCCTCTTGCGACTTTTGCCGCAGTATCTCCAATTTCTTCTGGTTGACCGCGGCAAGTGTGAGTCTGTACGAAAGGTATCCCACAAGTGCCACTGCTACAAAACCCAGTGTTATGTAGAAAGGAATCTCGTAGTTGGGCCTGTACTTTGCACGGTATAGCTGCGCGCCAATGACGCCAGAGATGTTGCCGAAGCCGTTGAGGCCGAGAACGAGGGATCGCTTGCCGGGTTCTGATGGGGGAAAAAGTTAGCAACGTTGCTCGAATGGAGTAATTGCGTCTAATTAGTTTTCCGCATACCTGGTGTGTTTCCACTTAGCCACGCGATAGTCAGCGGTGCCGCAACATAGCTTCCCAGGAGCAGCACGCAAAGCGCTGCGTATTTTCCACCGCTTGATTCGACTGTGACAGTAGCAATCAAGCCAACGAGGGCGACCATGATTCCCCCGAGAATGTGGTAACCACGCTCCTTGCTACGCAGAGTTTAGCTTGAAATTTCACCCCGATAATACTGTTGGGCAAACGTACTGGTAGTCGGAACTCAGAGTGAAACAGTATAGTCCAACTGCACCGCAAACATATGGCGGAACAGACATCTAGGGCACAAAGCTTGTCAGTTCTGTAAGTTGTGAGTAACCAGAAATTGTCACTACTAACCAAGTTGGCCTCGATTGACGAATAACCCAGTCCCTGCACAACAAGCGGCAGAAACACAGAAAATGCCTGGCCCGGCACGCTGGCACAGATGTTGAACGCCAAAACGTACCAGAACTTCCAGTCCTTGGCGGTTTCAACAAAATCACGCTTCGTCAGTCGATCCTCCTCCACGCCGTCAGAGTCGTAAGAGTGCTCGACAAAGAGAGCATTGTCTGCCTTCATTCTGTCCGCAGCAAACCGACGCTCTTCTGCAGTCAAGAACCAAGCGGAGCCGGGGCCGGCGGGGAGAAGGATCCACGCGAGGAGGCCGAAGAACACCGTCAACGCGCCCTCGATGATGAATAGGTACTGCCAATTTCTTAATGGACCGTTATTCAAATGAAAAACACCGTATGCTGTTACCACATTAGCAAATAGCTCGAAGGCGATAATTATGACTTTCGTTGGCCAACGTACAAATTGCCCCTGAAAAGGCACCCGCGACCGCATATTGTCCGTAAAAGAGTCCAACTCGTACGGCAAGATCGTATCTGCAATAAAAAAACGAGAGGTATGCGACGGCGGTTGGATAGAAACCGGCTTCGAAGGCACCGATCAGGAGGCGGGTTGCGATGAGGGAACCTGATTGACCACAAAGATTAGAAACTCGTCGGCACAATACACAGGGGGTAACTTGCCTCGACCCTTAATAAATGCCTGACCCAAGGTGACAAAGCCCCAGCCTAGCTGTGCACAAGTTAGTCCAATTTCTGAGTGTTTCTGTGGCGCTTTTTTCTTTTTGGTAGTGTCCCTTACCATCATGATCGGAATCCAATGTTGGGCTCCAAGCCACCTTCCAACAGCCGCAGAGGGCGGCTGGAATAGAACAAAGGTAATGAAGAACAGGGAAACGGCGAGGTTCAGATCGTCCGGCACAGCGCCAATGTCCTGGGTAAATCCTAATTCACAGTGTAAGCTATGCAATTATCCTAGTGTTCGAGGCCTAGTATCAATCCTCGTGGAACGTACCTTGGGTTTGAGCATTTCCAACGTTGCCCCTATCCAAACCGTTGAACAGATAAAGAAGAGAAAGTAGCGGAAGAAGTGCAATATCCATCTTTCTGTTAACTCGTCGGTTCATCACAGCGTCATCGATTATCTGGGTGTCGTCCCCTTCCTGGTCTCGGGGAGGCTTTACCACCGAGATCGAGGACATGGAAGCTGTCGCTTCAGTGTCGGAGCTACGAGACGGGCGACTCATCTTGCCTTTTCCTCTTTTTCCTTTTTGATTTTGTGCCTGTTTGATGGTAAACTGTAGTCTCCTAATGGTCTCAGTCTAACAACTGATTGTCTAAGAAAACTTAGCATTCCTTCGCTTTATTTAGTATTCTTTATACTGCAAATGTTCATCGGTAGGCTTGGCGAAAACTGCCTGGACAGGACACTCGAACCGGGTTGGTGGATTTTGAGCCTCATCTGCCTGTTACGGTTTGTCATGCGATTACTCGATGTCATAAGGCAGCAGCTGCAGTCATTCACCTCTCGCTCAGCCCTAAGAGGCTGACATCCAGGGGTCGGCAAGTAAATACCGAGCCGTGAATGGTGAAGGGTACGATGGGGGTGAGAAAACGAGTAAGCAACGCAGAAGCAAACAGTCCACATTGACGCTGTTGTATTTCTCTACCACCCGCGAGTGGAGAGAATCGATTTCGGTGAATAGAATGGAGCATTTTGTGCGACAATCTTGCCTGCCGGCCGGAAGAAATCCAAGACCCTGTTCTTCTCCCCAAGCATCACGTCAGTCGACGCGCGCTTTCCAACGGGCCCCGACCCTCTTTCTAACTGCACAGTACTTGTCGTCCCACACACCTCGTGACCCTGACGCTGCGCGCAACGAACTCTGATGTGACTTTGTTTGAACGGCGTCTTTATCTATTTGGTCCCCCCAGCGGCACTTGGCGTGGCCACTAAGACCGCCCAGCTCCGAAGGGGGGCATTAGCTTTCTTGCAACGTTGACCGTTTAGTCTTCCAGCAGTTTGGGCCAGACCGTTCTAGGGCTAGTGAAACGGGGACCGAGGGGAACCTAGAAAAAGCAACTAGCAGGTGGGGAGAGGGAATCGTGACATTTGACACTCATGGATCAGGGTACCACAACGAGTAACGAGGGGGCTTCGTCCAATGATGGGAAGCTTGAGTGGCTGATATCGGGTGTTAGAGAGGGGCTGCGGGCTTGATGGACGTTGGTAGTGCAGAAACCAAGACCTCCGCTTCAAGCCGTTGGGCTGTGTTAGTCTCTGCTATCATCGCTTCATCGGTGAACCATATGTAAGAGTGGAGAGGTGCCACAGCCAGAACTGCCTGCATGGCATGAGGAGTCAGATGGTATCATATGTGTGTATGCCGGGCGTCATTTCGGCCTGCTGCCCAGAGCTGGTCCAATCCAGATCGCGAAACGACAAGTACCGTGCAGCGTAAGATCGATGGCGACGCCGGGGGCCTGGGTCGTGGAGCTGGTGTAACATGCAGACACTATCAGCCCTGTTTTCTGTTCTAGGTTGTCGATTGGCGTTCCTTCGGCGCATGTCTCACTTTATCTTCCGGCGCTTGGTGCCCCCCCCTTACGCAAGATTCGTGTAGCTTCCCAGTAAGATTCCGTCCCCAAACTGTGCCTCTGTTCGGACAAAGACGCTTCACGATGGTCTCAAGAACAGTAAACATGGGATAGCGTGTGAGTCCGAAAAGGGTCTGAGAGTCGATGCTCTCTCGTTCTGATTCCCTGAGCCCCTCGTTGGAGGATCCAATCCAAAGTCGAACATGGACGGTGCGGAGTAAGACGATGGAACTTTCAAGTCCTCCAGCGTAGATTCAAACACAGCCGCGATGGCCGCCCTCCAAAATTGTGTCGCGCTGGAACGGCTAAATTCATTTGCCGGGACCAGCGAAAGGGGTGTCAAGGAGTCGAGTGACTCAATTGCGTCGGATCGAAGCAAACAGCGCAATATGTTGTGTCAGGGGAGCGGTGCTCTTAGCTTGAAATTTACTCCCCCCCCTCCCCGGTGGTTGGAAAGGGGGGTCATCGCTTTCTATTTGAGCGAAATGACACGATCCATTGTTCAACACGTTTATTGACTGAGCAGCACACGTGTCGTGATGGGCCAACCCCATCAAACGATCCACGCCGAAACAAGATCCATTCCGAAGTTGAACTGCCGGGTCAATGTTGCCTTAATGGGAATCTTGCCCTTGTCAATATTTGCAAGAGGAGCACGTGCTAGCAATGCCGTTCTTGCTAGTTGAGCTTGTGTAACCTCAACCTCCTTAACCCACTCGGATGTAATTAGGTGTCAATTCCCCATCCCTGGTCGGACCCTTGGTCCCCGACTATCCGGTACGGCGTTCACAGAGATCGTAGTTGCCCTTGCTTGTCTTCGAGTAGTGGTAACGGAACCCAAGGACTTCCCTTCTCTTTCTTTCAACAAAGAACAACAGTCTCCCATCTTGGGTTACAGTCTTTCCACCGGTAAGTCCAGACTTCTCCTACTTCAACCCGTCTCGCAACGAATGGCTGGCATGGCAGCCTTTCGACCATCATAACGTATAGGCGCCACGTCTTGTCCCACTCGTTCCCGAATGCGAGCCATTTCCTTATGCCATAGGTTTCTAGGGCCCCGCAGATCACGATGAAATCGAAAAGCCTTCGGTTTCCGTCACTTCCCTCTCGCGCTTGTGTCCATCCCCGACTTTTCCGACTCAAGACGCCCACTCTTTCCCCGTTTTCATTGCAGATCGCCGGATGGACGAGTTCATCCTTCGGCCCTGGACCACCCTCAACAACCTCAACGTTTTTGATCCCGAGGGACGCGACTGTTGTGTTGAAGACAATAGAACCCGGAAAAAATGCGGCAATACTTTGAGCTTCCTTGTTGAGGGCTAGATGGCCCATTGCGGTCCATGGGTTGTGAGGGCATGCCTTCCAGATAAGGTCAGATCTCCAGTCGCTGGGCCTCCTCTTTTGCTTTCGTACTGTTGGTGGCAAACTGCCGAGGCTTGCAACCTCTGCAATGCTTATCTGGTGTTCCTCCCATCTTTGCTCTACTTCCAGCTTCCGAAACCCATTGTCAGGGTCCTGGAAGTAGAACTCAGCAAGACTGGTTATTTCCAGGAGTTCAGTAATGTGCAGTGACCGGCTCTGCCCATGGAGCCAGTGGTAGCCGACAGACTTCAAGGACGATGCCCAACTCCAGCTTGGAATATGTGGCACATCTCCCTTTCTCTCCGGTGTGCTGCAGCAGCTCCACATCAGGGTTTGAACGAGGTATTTTTCGGGTAAACCAAACAGTAGTGTTGTGTCTAACGCTTTGCTTAACACGTTACCTACACCGGCAAAAGCATTTACTACGTCCGATCCGAAGGATAGCTGCCGAGAGGTATAATCCCCTGCCCAATTGCAGTAATCTTCAAGTTGGGGTGTTTCGTCGACATAGAAGCCGATTTCTGAAGAATACGGTGACCTTTCCACGTACCCAGGCAACCACACGGCTGGGCTGTTCACAGACTCGATCTGAGCAGTCTCGCTGCTAGCATCTTTAGGAAGTTGCATCTCTTCGGGGCTCGGAACAGGCCGAACACCATTCCCATGTCCCGAGTTCCATGTTAATTCTTCCTCTGCCGTCGTAACAGAGCATTCAAAAATGACCTGATGCTCGGTGATGAACAGCCGCCTCTTGGAAAGAACACGCTCTTGGAAAGTCCAACCTCTCTTGTTCCACAAAGATGAGTTGACTAAATCCGCTACTCCACTGGGTTTTATACCGCGTCCTTCAACCTCAGGATGTCGAGGTGGCCTCAAGGCCGAAGACATGGACATCCTTGGTTGGCTACCGTATCCAGGAATACCTATGCCAAGTCGGTTGTTGAGAGCTGCGACTATCGTGAAAGTGGCTGACCGGTATATTTTGTCCATTGCGGCGATTTGAGCAGGCTTTGTGATTTTGTCGTCCTGAATGATGCAAAGACGATCGACCCAGACATAGGGTTCACCAAGGTCCCTGCACAAGGAAATCGTGTCTAGAATAATTTGTGGAAGAGGGACCCCTGCCAAGCTCCCGGTTATCTCGAGTGCGTCCTTGTTGCTCATCTCGAGCTGGACATCCTTAGATTCTGGCCCGCCCCCGGCCCACATATAGCTCAAAGCCACAAAGGAAACAGTTTTGTCTGGCTCGACGATACTCATGGAGTGGGTATCAATAACCCGGAACCCTTTGGGCATATCGCCTTGGCCGTTTTAGTACTTGGATTTCCTTGCCTCTGTCACGTAATCAAGAATTACTCACTTGGAAGATGGTATGTTCCAACGCAGCGCTCTCCGTGCTCGTCTTGACAGTAATCAATCCAGCCCCTCAGTGTTTGCAGGCTAAAAAAAGGTATCTCTCCCTCCGATGTTCGGGAAAGCTCCCAAGTGTTTTCACCAATGTTCGAATAATGCACCATGAGCTGTGGTGTCAAGGTAAAGAGGGGTGGCTTGGAGCGACTCCCTAGCCGGAACGGTTTGGGTGATCTCATCCCCCCCTCGGAATCCTCATCCTCAATCTTGTTGACGTCTAGTTGCACCCATATACGGCTGAGTATGTCTTGAGACGCATCGGAAATATGGTATCTTTGGCGCAACAGCTCCGGAGTGGGCCATCTGCTGTCGAAATAGAACGGACCTAGAACCTCAACGCGTAGATTTGCCTTGTCCAGACTCTGTCGGTTTCCATTTTCCCAGGTGTGGATCGCGGCCATCACGAACCGGCAAATTAAACAGTGACCGCCATTTTCTGCAGTATGATCGTAAGAGATACTGTAGGACAACGGGTTTTCAATCCCTTCTGTGCTTCTTTGTTCATGCCAGCCTTGGCATTTATCGCAGAGAAGCGGATTTCGCTGGCCAGCATCAGTTGCCATGATGGTCAAGTTGCTCATCCCAGCCGGTTTGGTTAGGATAGCATCCACCGGTTCAGCTCAGCAACTATACAGGAAATTGTTCTCTTGGAAAGTAAGAAAGATCTCTGGCCAGATGGCAGCGTACGATCTCAAGGCGGTGTTGAGTTAAAAGCTGGTTGTGGTTGACGAGCCTAATACAGCAATGTTGTGTGGTATCAACGCGATGTAACATACAAAAGAGGGGTTGAAGTATCCCAGCCATTCAGGTATGGATTGTTTGTGCAGAGTGACGTGGCAAGGCTGCAGCGACTTTCTGCACGCAGATGTAGAGTGTTTTTGGTTATCAACCTCGCTATTTACTAACACGCACAGCTCGTTCAAAATAGGAGATCCAAACTGGGTTTGACAAACAAACTTCAATGAGTCAGCCTGACAGTGTCTTGGTGGGAAAGAGTATTCTTTTCTTATAATTTAAAAAAAAAAAGGTCTTTTTCCCATCTTTGTACAGTGATTGGAGTTGAATGTATGACACAGTCATTATTTTTGATCTTCTGCCCGTTTCAATGCGTAATATGTTATAGCTAAAGATGCCACGTATTATAGGTTTAGGATCATATATTCTTTAGAAAGCCGGGACATAAAAGGTTGCAATAAAAGTATCAATTTGAGCTTCCTACGGATACAGAGTAAAGCGATAGGTCCCTTTAACGGTTGGCCTACCCTAATACAAGCCAATCATTGAATGGAATCAGATGTAATTGTGACTCCCATTTCTGTAATACTATATTTAAGGAATGTTTGTTATACAACTCAAACTGAAATTGGCAATATCCTAACAGCCACCAGGTTCTCTACCCGCCACTCGCCACTCGACAATCGACATTGTCCTCATGCAACCGTAATTATGAAAGAAACGTTATTTAGTGAGCCATAGTCTCAAACCCGCGAGGTAAACCTGTAGTTGTCGTTCTCAACATCATAAATCATATCAAAGGCTTGTAGCTTTGACTCAGATCTTCGGGTCCGACACCGAGGATCCACGGCTCCCGCTCTGGCGTCCACGAGACCGTCTCACGAGCTTGTGCTCCTCCACAACCACAACCGCGGGCTGGCGGCTGCGACGGCTCTCACTGATCACGGCGACGAAAATCCAGGCAATTCCAAAAACGGCAGCGAGGATGGCGTACGCGATCTTGAACTCCTTGGGCGAGTTGGAGATATAGAGCCCCAGACCGCCGTTTATGATGCCAAGGGGAATCAGGAGACGGCCGATGATGAGGTGAATGTGTGACCAAATCTGGCGTGCGCCGTACTTCTTGAACTGCACGTGGTGGATGTAGCCGAAGATGGGCTGGAAGAAGAAAATGGCGAGGATGACGAGGCCAATGATGGGGTGGAAATTGATGGTGCTGATTTCATACTGGTAATAACTGTTAACAAGCGTGTCGGAAAGTGTTAGGAATCAGTAAAACAACGCACCAGACTTGTGCCGCCAAACCTGACTTCCTGAGTCAACTTGATACCCAACGCAGCGGCAGCGATGTACAGAACGAAGCCGGCCATCTGTATGAGAGCGTGGAGGACCCAGCTGAAGCGACCAGGGATGATTCTCATGGCGATCGAGCCGATGGGAAATACGATGACAAAGGCGATGGTTCCCAAGATGCCGTGGATCCTCCGCGTGTGCATCGCCTCTTGAATGTTGAAGCCGACGAAGTTGTTGAAGTTGCCCCCTCCGAATCCGTTGCCCCCATTGCCATTGCCGTTACCGTTGCCGTTTCCGTTGCCCGGAAAATTTCCTGGGAATTGCTGGGCCATTACAATTGAGACTGGAATTTTGTTAGTCGAGATTATCGATGTGACGGTGGGGATGGGAAGTCGTACCGAAAGCCGTAAGGCCGAATAGTGTAAGTCCCGTCGCACCCATAATGCCGCTGTCCTGTCTCTCTTCGTTGAAAAGCAAGGATTCGGGATATCGTCAATTAATCTGCCAAAATTGACAGAAAGAAAGCTCAGACTAGCAAATGAGTGAGGTCGTGGGCCAGGGAATGACAGCGGCTATCATATAAGACACTAAACGACATGACATTTGCCCTGGTCTGCTCCGTCGACGGAGTACGCTTGGGGATGTGCGGCACGGTCAGCGCTCCATGACCGACGTGACCGACGTGGCCGACGAGCCAATGGGCGGGCCGCCGATTTTCAGGCGATCTTTGACGCACGAACACGAACGCGCTGGATGGTGTCATTTAGTGCGCTGTGGCAGGGAAGTTGGCCAGCAAGAAGGGCATTCAATCCGAACTATTGCTTGGAGCAATGTTTCTGCTCAACCAACTTTATACGTGGGGAAGCAGGGAACAACGTTGAAAGTGTGGCTGAAAAAGTCTGATGGTTCCGTTGATGGATATATTGAATACAGTCATCCCAGTTATCATAGGACGTGCTGCCACGACTCAGATGGTGGGACAGAGGTTTCAACTGTTACGCACAAGGAGGGTTTCGCAAGAACAGTTGGTCTGCGATGTGTTGGGGGTTCCGGCCTGTGTGACACGGCTGGGAGAGGCTCGAGTCAAACTGATGTAATGGAGAGGCTTGGTAGGTACACACATGTCAGAAAGACAGTCTGGTGTTCTTGCATGAAACCCGGTTCCTGCAGGAGTCGGTGAAGCGATCGATGGACTCGACTGCGCTGTTAGTGCCAAGGCACGCTTATGGCAGGACGGTCCTATCACAGGAGACGGAAACGTTGACGTTGATTTGGAAATACGCCGTCTGGTGTTTGCGTGGAAAAAAAGCCTGGCTTCTTTCTTTTTCTTTCTTCTGCCCCAGCCACACAGCTGTCTATGCATCAAGATGATCGTTCCTCTGGGCGCTCGCCAGCTGGCTTTGCAGACCACGCTTGCCAACCTGCATCGCCTGCTCGATCTCGCGCTCTCCTTCCCGCAGCCTGGCGCGGCCCATCTCGAGGCTTCGCTGCTGTCGTCTCTTTTGCTCGGCTACCTTATCCTCATGCTCCCGTAGCGCCTTCTCTCTCCGTTCCCTAGCTTCCCTCGCCTTGCGCGTCGCCTCGTCCTCTTCTTCGGTGGCTCCACCCTCAGGCGGCGGTCCCAGGGTCTGGATATACGCCTCAATCATGGGGTCTCTCACTTGTGGTGGCAGTGAAATGTATCTGATGTCAACCAGCAGCTGCGGTGGTAGGCGTGATAGGCCTGTCTTATTGTTTAGTGCAGAGAGTGGTAGTGATTTCAGAAGCGTGGCGAGATCCGACTTGAGCGTTGCTTGAGGCATCTTCAAACGGTTGATGTGCTCCCGGTACCATTTCTCACGGTCCTTGTCTTTGACGTAGGGGTCCGTCATGGCCGGTTCCTTCCGATACTTCCTCTTGAACTCTTGCCAGAAAAGCTTGGGCGACGCTTTATCCTGCAGTAGCGTCATGTAGGGTATCCGGGGGTCCTTTTTCTCTTCTTTGGCTCGAAGTTCCTTCAGCTCTCTGATCTTGTCCTTGGACCATTCTTGCCAAGTCTCCTTTCGTGCTTTCATGGTGTTGAGCAGCGTGTATCTCGGGTCCTCGATAATGTGACCGTCCTCAATCAGCTTCTCCCACGTGCTGTATGGGTTGATGTTGAAGTCGTCGAGAAGGTCCCTGAAGAGTGCGGCGGCATCTTCCTGCGAAAATTCTACTCCCTCCGCGCCCTCTGGCCACTCGTCCATGTTGCCGTCGTCGTATTCTCCCGGGTCGAGCCCGTATGCTTCGCCCATGGCTTGGAGCTGGAATGCAATGTCTGCCTCGCTGAACTCCATCGGCGCGTCATCGGCTGCATCTTCTGTGCGCTGACGCTTGGAGGTGTGCCCATCCTCGCCGTCCTCGCCCTCAGCCTCGTCGTCCGTGACCTCGACCTCTTCGTACTCTGAACTGTCGTCATTGTCGTCATATGTCGAAATCGCTGGGGCCTCTTGCTGTGGCCTCGGTTGAGCTGTGGGTGTGCTATCCTTCCCTTTTTCTTCTGCTGGGGCGCTTTTAATGCCGGCCTTCTCGCGAATTCTGGCTTGGTCCAATTCCAAGATACCAGCTTTCAGCTTGTCTGGAATGCGCCAATAGCTAGCATTCTTCTCGGGATTGTAGACGAAGCGACGCCCATATTTAGTGTCGACGAGAATCCAGGGTTCGCATCCGGGTATCGGAGCCTTTGACTTGGGCTTGTCTATGGGCTCAGGACGTGGCCGTCCGTCTCTGCCTCCCCTGCCTCCATGGCTGAAACCTCCTCGCTGCGCCGGCGGTTGATTTTGCGCGTTGTATTGTGCCAGGTATGCATTCGCAACGTTCGGGTCAGAAAGCTGGGGAATGGTCTGGTACTGGAAGAAACTTGTCGAGGCTGCTCCAGGTACAGGCCCTTGAGCAGCAGTGACGTCGGGCGCACTCGGTCTCGTGTATGTTGATTGCTTGGTCTCGGCGTTGTAGTAATATTTGTGGCCATTGGGCGCGTCGTGCTCCGTCCATCCAGGAAGCAGCGGCGTAGGGACCGCAGTATTTGCGGATGGTTTGTAGGTTGACCTTAGCATGTTGGGTAGGTCGGCGCAATCGTGATATATGCCGATCGTGATGTCAAGGTTGCTAGAAAACGAAATGTTGATTTTTGGAGGTGAGCAGCTTCGACGGACCGAGCCAGACTGGAGAAACTTCGGGTATCCGATAAGATAAAGGAGTTGCTTCCCCAGACCGGCACGACGAGGCAAGCGCTGGCGGCAGCTCGTGAGCTCAAGTCTTCCAATCAAAACGCCACATACACCGGTAGTGAGCAAACCCCTTGAAAACTGCACTCCAGTTCGAACTAGGGACAATTGGGCGGGGACCTGCACATTGATCAAGTGACAATCGATAGTCTTTGGCGGTTGTTTCTCGAGCTAATTTTCGCCTTTGCCGTTCTGCTCTTGACGGTAGCCATTACTCCACGTCGACAGCTTGGCAAGAACATCCACCGCAACGCGCCCTTAGCCCCAATCGCCGCAGCAACAAGTTGTCCCATGTTCCTGAGAGCCTGTCGCAAGGCTCGTAGACGGTGACTGCTCATGATGGCGCCTAGTCGCCGAAACAGCAGTTCGAGCGGGAATGCTGTTGCATCCGCGTTCTCCAGGTTCTGGAAGGTAACGTAGCTTCTTGCTCATCTCATGTGACGGGGGCCGTGAGGCGATCTGACGAGGAAACTATCTTCAGAGGACCCATGCGCCAGACTATCTGGGGTTCGCGATCCTACTCGCGGGATGGATTACCGTGAGTTTCTCCCCAATTGAACATCGCTTACGCTCATCGTATTGACTTGGCCCTCTAGATGCTGGCTTTCATCGAACCTTTCCACCGCATGTTCTTTATCAATGATCTCCACATCTCATACCCTCATGCGGAAGTTGAGCGTGTGCCTGTATGTGAGTGGCACTGACCAGCTTCCGAGACAGTAAGATGAGACTGACATATCTTCTAGACATGAACTTCGTTTACGCCCTCTTCGTGCCACTGGGGATCTTGGTTGCTTACAACGTTGTTACTAAAGCTTCACCTCATAAGCACGAGGTCACATATCTCTCCTTCGCCATCGCCATCGTCATGACTTGTTTCATCACAGACCTCATCAAGAACGCGGTCGGTCGCCCGCGACCTGACCTATTAGCCCGATGTAAGCCAGCCGCCGGCACCAAGCCAGATGTCCTCGTCACTATCGACGTATGCACCGAGGCGGGCCATCACCTTCTCCACGATGGATGGCGGTCTTTTCCCTCCGGCCACTCATCCTTCTCCTTTTCTGGTCTTGGCTTCCTGAGCCTCTTCTTCGCTGGACAGCTGCATATTTTTCGACACAACAGTGGAGGTCGTGACCTTAGCAGAGCACTGGTTTGCCTCCTGCCCCTACTTGGGGCCGGATTGATTGCCATCAGTCGCTGCGAGGACTATAGACACGATGTGTACGACGTCTGCGTGGGGTCTCTGTTGGGATACCTTATTGCGTACTGGAGTTACCGACGACATTGGCCCAGATTGACCTCCAGGGAGTGCCATGAGCCTCACCCTTACCCAGGGTCGGACCCGAAGGCTGGCTGGAATCGACTGCGAGATGAGGAGGAAGCCGGGGACTCGCGAACCGACGTAGGCTATGAGATGACCCAGCTAAGTAGCCAGAGACACTAATCACCGAGAGTAGGGTCCTTCATAGAGTCCGAATGCCACAGAATCAGCCATCGACATATCCGCTCACCTCTGTAAGACTAATCGAATCGCCGCTTTGTTTTGTGTGCTCGCCGTGTTCTTGTTTTGTTTTACAAGCTTTACCACCGTTGATTTCCCTGCCTATTTAATTCATGTCACATTACTATCCAGGATACCACGGCTTCGCATTTGCACATTGGCAGCAACCTGCTTGGGGTTGGGGATCTCGGGGCTGGGGGATTTGGGGCATCAATTCTATTGGTACATCAGGGTTAGGGGCAATCATCACGCCCCATCTATGTTTTGATTTTTATCCATGCCATTATTTGTCCTCGGTGGTCTCGTCCTTCGCCAGGTCGTGCTCCTTGAGAAGCTCCTTGATCTCCTCCGCGGTCCAGAGTCTGTGATAGATCTTGCCGTCGCTCGTCTGGCCAACCGTGGCGAACTCGACTATGGCAATCAATTAGCGGAGTTCTGAATGGTTTCTGTCTGCGAGATAACTTACGCTTCTCTGCGCTCAGCTTCGTTGAGTCCATGGTCTTGCTTAAGACCTTGACCGCCATGCCGCAAGCCTCCTTCAGGGTGCAGTCCTCCTTGTAGTCCTGCTTCAACAAGCTCTCCGCGCTGGCTCTGTTCGCCCCGACAGCCGTCGCCTTCCATCCGCCGTAGTTACCCGAGGGGTTACTCTGGTAGAGCTGGAACTGCCTGCGGGGATCCCAGCCGGCGTAAATGAAGGAGACACCGAAGGGTCTCAGGCCTCCGTGTTGTGTGTAGCCCTGCTTCAGATCGCACAGTCGCCGGACAAGTTGCTCGCATGGGATGTCTTCGTTGTAGGTGAGGAGATATCTTTGGGCAGCCTGGCGGGCGTAGTTAATGAGGATGTTGGCGTCGGCCGTCATACCTGCGACAGCAGCAAGCATGTTGCTACAGAATGCCATGTCAGAAATTGCAGACCTTTTGTTAGAAAACAGCGGCACCTACTCGTTGACGATGTACAGCTTCTCGGCGGAGGTGTCCTGCTCCAACAGCTTCGACGTCACCTTTCGCTCTGCAGCCAGGACGATGCCGTCCTTGGCAAGGATGCCGATCGCAGTTCCGGCGTGGGAGATGGCCTCAAGAGCATATTCGACCTGGTAGAGACGGCCCTCGGGCGAGAAGATTGTTGTCTAGCATGGAGTGTGAGCTTGGAACCTTGGCAGGCGGGAGCGGGATGTAGAGCAAGGGAAGAGCGGGGAGGGGCCTTACGCGGGAATCGTATCTGCGAGACATGACGGGCGAGCAATCGAATGTCGATTAGCTTGATCTGATGGGTCGGTTGCGGTGGTGATGTCGGTTTTTCAAAGCCGACAGGAGAGAGAGGTATGCGGTGCGGCGGGATGGGTTGTTTGGCGATTGCAGGGAAGGCTGTAACTTTGGGGTGCAGCTTGATGAAGCTCCAGGCAATCGATGCACGCGTTAGCTCGTTGCGCCTGCTCCAGCCAGCCTGCCAGAGCAGGACAACAGCCGGGGCTGAGCTGAGGTAAGGTCAGGATGCTAGGTGCTGGCCCGAGCTTTTGCCGGAAGCGCCTTAGCGCCTGTGATGCTTACCTTATCGTTCGGCCTTGCTCACCTCGACACTCACCCCCAGCCCAGGCATCAAGGCCACGACATCGAATCCCCCGCCTCCCATTGTCCGTGCGCCGTGCGCCGTTCACCGAGCGCGAGGCCCAAGACAGCGGTTTCCCAAGCTTACATAACGGTAGGAAGTGGAGGCGGCTCGGCATTTTCCCTCCAACCTCGCGCCGTTTTATCGCACCGCACCGCACCGCAGCCCACTCGCATCACCTCCACCTTTGCGCAAGCTCTCTTTCGCTCTCTCCCACACAACCAAAAAGGCGGCACGCGAACACCGCTTCAACTTCGTTCGACCTTGTTACTGCCGTCGCAAACCACACTACGCGACCGCTTCCATTCGGACTGGAGCTGGGGATTGCTGGGACGGACAATTTGGGAGGAAACCCGCGCAGTTTGCACTCTTCGCATCGAGTCTGCGTCGCGCGCGTACTGGATGGGTCACATATCTTAGTCTTTTTTTTTTTTGCTCTGCCGTAAAAAACCAATGCATGTCTGAGAGAAAGAGAGAGAGAAGACATTACCTTCCTGTATCGACACCAAGAACCCATACCTCCCCCAAGGTACACGCCCTCGCGCTCCTTGCCCAACAAAGGGAGACGTTTGACATATCCCCGCCCGCCAACAAAGCGACCAAGCAAGCATGTCTGGTAAGTGTCGCAACCACAGTCGCGCTGCCCCGCAGCTAGCCAAGTGCTGCTGCTCTTCCTCCCCAAAACATACACACACCTGCTTCGTTCTTTAGCAAGATCTAACCAACATGGTTCGCGCAGGAGAGCCGGAACCGCGCCGCTCGGTACGTGCGACCAAGGGCCAACACACCAAGGCCTTCGACGACCAACCGATCGAACCGCCCAAGAAACGAGGGAGGAAGAAGAAGCAAGAGGAGGAGCCCGAAGAAGAGATCATCCGCTGCGTCTGCGGCGCCACAGAACAGGACGGCGACTCGGAAGAGCCTTGGATCGCTTGCGACAAGTGCACAGCATGGCAGCACAACGTTTGTATGGGCATGAGTGTCTTCACGGAAGACCTTCCTAAGAACTACTACTGCGAACAATGTGCTCCTCAATATCACAAGGAGCTCCTGTCCGCCATGGAGCAAGGCGAGCGCCCATGGGAAACGCGCCGGAAGGTCTACGAGGAGGAACAGAACGAGAAGAAGAAGAAAAAGAAGAAGGGCGGCAGGGCTGGGAAACGCGCCAGCGATCCCAAGGAGGACTTGTCGCAGGAAACGCGAAGCAACAAGGCTGAAGACTCGCCAGCTCCCTCGGAAACCAAGGAGAAGAAGGACAAGAAGGACGGCGCCGCCAAGGCGACTACGGGCAAGCGCAAGGCACGAGACGACACCCTCGAGAAGGACGCCAAGGTAAGACGTCGTCCCCTCAACTACTGTGACTGTTCATCACTGACAAAGCTTTTCCAGACACCAGTACCGAAACAGCGCAAAGTATCCGAGCCAGAGGCATCCCCTGTCGTTAGCTACACCGCGCCAGCCGATCTGGATGCGAAGGTCACGGATCTCCAGGAAGACCGCAAGGGCCCTGCCCAACTCCTGCAAAAGGCCATTGGCGGTATCCTCACCGCCGCCGTCAAGGACAAGAGCGTTACTCTCCCGAAGGACACCACTGTGGCGGCGAAAGCGGAGCGTCTTGCTCTCGAGATCGAACGCGCAGTTCACGATGCACACCCGGATCGGAGCCAGTATGCTACGCAAGCAAGGATCTTGTACGCAAACATGAGGATGAATGGCGATCTAACCAAGCGACTACTGAAGCGCACTCTTTCGCCGCCAATGCTCGCTACCATGACGGCTGACGAGCTGGCTACCAAGGAGAGACAAGAGGCCAATGCCCAGCTGAAGGCCATCTCGGAGAAGCAGTCCATCTTAATCACAGAGGATGGCCCCCGTGTTCGCAGGACGCACAAGGGCGAGGAGATCATCGAGAACGATTCTTTCCAACAAAATGACGATGGGAGAACCTTCATTCGACGACCCGGTGGCCGAGAGGCAGGAGATTCAAACTACGAGAACCCAGTCGAGCTCTCGGCTCACTCCGGATTGCATATCGATACCCACGGAGCTCGGCACTCACCCAAGCATCCCGACTTCGATATCAATAAAGTGTATGCAACCGTAAAGTCGCCGACCGGCGCCCACAACCGCCGGCCATCAGCGCCAATCCATGGACCCGGCGTAGACCTCGACGTGGACAGGCTTCTTCAAGAAGAGACGGATTCCCCGCCCTATTCGCCCACAGATGAGACTGACCCGGACGTGGTTTGGCGTGGTCATCTGGTCATGAGCTCGATCGCCGATTTCCCAGCGTCAGCTAAGTTCGTCGGTGGAGCCAACCTGTCGAACACAATTGGTTTGCCTTGGACCAGCCTCATTCCGAAGAAACTCGCGGTAGCAGGGCGCATTGACGAACAGAAGGCTATAGAATACCTCTGCGGCTTGCGGTACGCTGACCAGACCGATATTGTCGTCGTGGCAGTATCGCCAGCCTCTGAAGGCTCTCGGCGCGAGTTCCAATCCCTCTTCGATTACTTTGTCTCCAAGAAGCGATATGCTGTTGTCGGCGACAAGAGCGTTGGCAATGTGAGGGACACATACCTCGTACCCGTCCTTCCTGGGGAGGGCAATGTTCCCGAGTTCATGCTCAACTTTTCCGACAACCTCGTACCTCAAAAGAGAACAGAGCCAATGCTTCTGGCTGTCTTTGTGTATCGGAACAGTCCTAGGCAACCCCAACTTGGCGGTGCCGCCTCTCAATCACCCGTCACCAACACGCCGACTCCTACGCAGGCGGGTTTCCCTCCAAGGCATCCCTCGATGTCTGGGCCAGCGTTCTCGCCGACCGTTGCCCAGGGTCCCTTCCAGCAACCGGGCCAGTCCCCTGCCGGCAACAACGGACACGCACCACAGGAGCACCCAACACAAGGTGCACACCAGGTTGTGCCGCCGAACCAGCCTCCTGCTGGCTACGCGGCTAACCGCGGCCCTGAAGCCGACAAGCAACAGCGCCAGCAACAGGGTCATACTCTTGCACAGGAGGTGCTAGGTCCGTTGATTAACAGTCCTACGGTGAAGTTTCTCCTGCCGCAAGCCTATCAAATGTCACGGACAGAATGGGAGGTTATTCGGGGCATTCTGGAGAAAGATCCCCGTGCAAGAGACGATCTGACGTACCTCAGCCAGCTGTTGGAGAAGCAGCCGTCGGTCGCAAGTAAATCTAGTGATGGTCCTCCGCCTGCGGCTCCCCAGGGCGCTCAGGGTGTGGCACCGTCAGCATGATCCACGTGGATACAAGAGGGGACGAAAGTGAGGTTGATGAAGCACATAGCCTCTTCTTTGCGGTACATAGCTGTTCATGGGATTTTTCCAATTTCTTTTTTTTTCTACAAGGTCTGGGACTGAGAGACGGAGATACCGCTCCCTCGTGAGAGGGGTTTGGCCATTGCTCAATGGGATTTACTATGGAGTTTATCGTCTAGCTGTATCGGATTCGGGCACAATCGAACAGTATCCTTCAAATGTATAGACACCTATCTTGGTGAGATGTGAATGTTTGATGGCCATGTGTTAGTATTATGTCGGTGACACGTCAATGCCCCAACTTCGACCAACCAAAGCCAACTTCAAGTCTCGTCGGAACGCGGCATCTGGCTGGGTCTTGGCCTCATGATAGGCTTTCGGCTAGAGCGATGTGCAGTTCACCACAGTATCCTGCACTCACGATCACAACTAAGCTTCTCTTCTTCGTGGAAGACCCTGACCTATGCGAAGATCTCATTTCGGTCATCTCCAGCTCTGAACCAGTTGCGAGTCAACAGCCTGGCTTGTCATTCTACTCGACCCATAAGAATGCTGAAACGGAGAGCCATCAATGGCCAGGAACTGTAAAAAGATAGCCCGGCTCACTCTGGGGTGCCACAGCCTCCCGGTGCTCTTGGGTGCCACCTCCCACCTCCCGGTGTGTTCTGTCCGAGTCTCTCCCATTCGACAAATGACCATTCAGCCACAACAGCCGGGGTGCTGAGTGTGCATTGCCCCACCACGCCATGACGACAACTCTCCTGGATTTAGAAACACGGGACCTTGGAGAAGTTCAAGCATTGGTTGGGGATGGCACTCTATTTAAGGCTGGGCTGAGACTGGGTCCGGACCGCTTTTTCATTTGGGGGAGAGAGAGATTGGAGTGTTTGTCTGATAACCACTGCGACTTGGAGACTACTTCTTCAGAGCTTCGCCCATTCTTCGAACTGCACATAAGGCACTTCAATAACAGTCGCTTCAATTGAGACAGCTCCGACCAACACCAACTGTAAGTCCAGTCTGAGGGGTGACGTCACTTGCCTTCGTCCCAGAAAATAAGGTCTGACAACGTCCCAGATTACTTACCTCCTTTTCTACGCAACTCCCAACAAACGTCAACGATACTCGCTATGGCTTGCGGCTCAGCTTCCTCTGGCCTCGTCAACCGTAACGGCCCTGGCAGTGCCGCCACCTCCATCGTCGATAGCATCGTCAAGCCCGCCGAGGCCACAGGCGGCAAGACAAAGTGCATCGAGTGCGACGGCTACGAGTGCTGCTGCATCCCCATCCCTTGCACCGTCATGTAAGGTGGTGGTTCAGGGGTAGCAAGACACGCTGGAGCAATGGTTTGGAAGGATACCTGTACTACCGGCGATGGAACGGGATGTTTTGATACCATATGCAGCTTTGGTTTAACGCCGGCATCAGCCAGCCGAGCATGAATTCATGATTTGCCTTTTTGGCCGTTCTATATCATCTGCTTCGTCAGCCAACTCATGACTGTTTTCTTCCCGACCATCTGGTAACCTTGGTTGAGTCTCGTTCCTTTTGGTGAAATTGGGTATCTATGCTGGCGACCGCTCCTGGTTCTCTTCCCAACGCTGAAACATTTCTTCCACTTCGTCGACAAGTGGGTAAGTGTGCTCAATGATAGCCTCTAGCAGCGCGGCGACGGGCAACTCATCTCATCTTCCCGCTAGAGAAACAACGCATCCGCATCCGCCCACACTTCTTGTTCTCTTGCCTTGCCAAAGGCCTCCGCCTCTTTAGGAGTCAGTTCACCATCAACGGCCGAGGTGATGTTTTCTGGTGCCTTGGGGGTATCGATACTGCCGAGGCCCTCGAGAACGCGCTTCGCCTTGTCTACTTGGGCCCTGATAGCTGCCGTTTCTGCCCTTGTGCGATCGAGGTTCGATTGCATCAGCGCGATGGCCGATTCGCGAGCTTGATGGGGTCGGTATTCGTTAAGAAGGTGATGAAAGTTAATAAGGAGGGTTCGCAGGTCTTGGATTTTGTCGGCGCCCTATTGGAAGTCAGCGAGGATACGGGATTGAGGAGGAGGGTGGACTCACGTCATCTGGGACTGTCGCCATGACGCTGACGAGTTCCAAAAAGTTTAAGAGAAGGGACTTGGCCATCTTCTTCAGCTCAAATGCACGATCGAGGGGTTTGCCGTCCTTTTCATCGGAGTGCGTCGGCGCCAGTCGCTGGATTTCGCCCTCCTCCAGCGAGGGAAGCTTGTCGTCGAGCTACGCAGATTGTCAGCTGATCCATAATTACCATCGCCGCTGTTGCTGTCGTACAGTATAGTTTCCTCCAAGGACTTTCCAGGTGCCTACTGCCGGTTCGGCTGGCGGTTGAAGGTTCATGAGGTCTTCTGGGATGTCTGGCAGACGGACGGGCAAGTCGTTGACTGCGACGCCATCTTTTTCGGCCCGAGCTTTGCGAAGCTCCTCGAAGCGGGATATGTTCTCGGGTGTGAATTGCCTCCAGAACGGGGGCGGGTTGGGAAAGGTTGAAGCCAGCGCATTCTGCGATGGCTCCTCTGGGTTGTCAGCCATGTTGACGATGTCGGTGACAGTGGTTAGTCGACGGGAGGCGTTGAGTTCCTTAGAAAGGCAGAGTGGCCATCGTCCCGCTTGCGTTCGTGCAGACCTCGGAAGAAACGTCTCGTCTTGGTAAAAGGAATGCTGGAAATGTTGATAGATAATCAGACGCAACAATCCGCAAGGGTGCAGGAGACCTTGAAGGGCGCGAACTCAACTTCCAGCGCGCTCGGGGGTCAGCACATCCGTCCACCGACACTGGAAGCTGCCCGGGGTAGCGGCGGCAGGTCTTTCCTTCGCAACCCCGCTGTTCCAAATTCGGACTGGCGTCTGTGCGCTCACCTGGCACTCGCACCATGTCACCTCCACTCTCCAGCTGACAGTTGCGTTACGTCGCTCGCGTTGGTCGCTTGCTGCAATCTTGAGCAAAAGGATGATTTCATCCCCCTTCTATTCTTCACCACCAACAAACCATTGACCGAAATCGCGACCCCAATCGACTTGGAGGGGAAGCTGCACACAACCAGGTGTCGCGAAGACGCATCCATACCCACCATGGCCGACGTCCGATCACTCCTTCGTCAGCAGCGCGCTGCCCGACGAATCGAGCACCCTCACGCCGCCTACTCGGATGCGGGCAAGCTCCTCTGCACCCTCTGCCACGAGGCAATCAAGTCCGAATCACTTTGGGACGGCCATATCCGCGGGTCAGGACACACGACAAAGCTCAAGGCAGCACAGCAAGCCTCCGTCGACACGAACGGCTCAGCGGCCGCGGACGGCGCGCCGTCGAACAAGCGGAAGCACGACTCGGATGAGGATATGGAAGATGAGGATGCCGCCGAAGCTATGCGGAAGAAGCGAAGCAAGACCAATATGAGCACTCCTGCGCGGCTGTCTCTCGGCGAGTCGGACCGAGACTTCAAGGAGGTGACGCTCACACCGCCGTCGCTGAATCGTCGGACATCGACAACACCTGTTCAGGGCGTTGAGATACAGATTCCCTCGCGTCCCCATACGCCCGCGTACAAGGATGGGACGTCTTCAAACTCGACACCGATTGTGCAGCCAGTCGGTCCGTCGCCGCTGATTCCGCAGGAGGCAGCTTCGGCAAACGTAACGCCAGCTGCACGAGAGAATGGTACAGCCATGAAAGCTGCGTCTGGTGGAGGCCAGGTGGACGAAGACGAATGGGCAGCCTTCGAAGCGGATATCGCAGCAGCAACAGCGCCGTACGCGGAAGACGCCGTGATTGCTGCCCCGGCCATGACGGCAGAAGAGACCGCAGCGGCGGCGAAGACGGAAGAGGAAGAACAGGAGAAGAGGCGTCTTGCCGCCGAGAAGGACCTTTTGGATGAGAAGGAGGAGGCCACGAGAGCTTTGGAGACGGAGTTCGAGGACATGGAGGAGCTCGAAGCCAGAGTTCGGAGATTGAAGGAGAAGCGTGAGGCGTTGAGGAGACAAAGCGACGCGGGTACGGCTGCGCCTGCTGCCAAATCTCTCGGCAAGCCTGCCGAAGCCACCGGGAAGGAAAACGTTGAAGGGATTAGCGAGGAGGAAGAGGATGAAGATGAGGACGAGGATGAGGATGACTTCATGGGCTTCCGCTATCGTTCATGACGATGCGTGTCCCATGCTCCTACTCGCCAATTCGAAGGCGCTTGCTGATCAAGATCGGCAGTTGGACGTCTTTGTGTTGTATAACTATTGTAACTTACTCTTTCACTTCAGGTTCATAAAACGACGTTCCAAGGCGTACTTTCAGCCACTTCCGTATGAGCACAGTTTTTTTTCAATCACTGCGTATCATTAAGAACCCTTCTACCTCTAGTAAACATTACTTTTCACCATTACTCTACATATTAAGGGGAGAAATACACCTTCCCCTGAGATCCCCATCCATACTATATTCAGATTGCACTCGAACAAAGGCTTCACCACTCCGCCGCCACTGCCGTTGGCGCGCGAGGTACATGCACCGGACCTGTCGCCGGCGAGGGGCCACTCTGGTAGACGGTCGCTGTGACAGTGTTGTAGACGGTGACAAGAGCCACGGAGACGGAGCAGACCGAGTAGGTGGGCAGAGCGTTTTGAGTTGTCGTGCCCGTAACTGTGGCTGTTGCTGCCGCGGTGGAAGTGACGGCGGTAGGGTCAGGAGCGTCCGTTGGCTTGACGCACCTGGTGCCGTCCCAGTGCTTGCAGTGATGGGCCGAAGTCGGCTTGGGTCCGGTGCCGTTGTTGCCGTCGTCACCATCGTCTCCGTCATCACCGCCTCCAGGAGGGTGAGTAGGCTTAACGCCGCCAGATCCAGTGCGGGTGCCCGTCGCGGATCCGCCATTCGTCTGAGTAGTCTCGCCATCGTCGTCATGGTGAGGCGGCTTTGTCTCAGAACCGTGGTGAGAAATGCGCGTCCTCGTTTGAGTGTGCCCGTCGTCTCCAGGAGGCTTGGTCTTGGTGGTGACAGTGCCGTCGGGGCCTTCGCTGACGACCTCGGTGCAAGTAACAGTCACCTGTTCATCGACGGACTTGGTAACGCGGACCGTCTCAGTCACGGTCACCGGGGCGCGAGTGATCGTGAGGGTTGCAGTGATAGTCTGCTTGATCACAGAAGCACTCTGGTGAATAGTTTCGTAGGCGGTCTCGGTCTTGGTGGAAATGCTTGATGTGCATTCCGGCACGGGCAAGCAGGCGCATGTACTTGGGATGGCAGGTGCGCGGCCCCTCAAGTTGTCGGGACGAGCCCTTGAGAGTGATGTCAAGGAGAGAACGGCTAGAGACAGAAAGCTGACTTGGTGGACCATTGTGAATTTGTGTTACAGGTAGCAGAGTGAGTGATGTAGACAAGCAGAGAGGAATACTAGTGTGGTTGTGAGCGTAGACTGTTGGCTGCTTGTGCGGCAGCTGCTGGGGTCTTGTTCGAAATCTATCTCAAGTGAGTGGAATAGAGGTTGATGACTGACAGAATAGGCACGTTGTCGGGAGAGAACACTGGTTTATATGCCTCCTCGATCCAATGGATACTGTGAGTATAGGCGTAGTGGGATTCGTGATGCGCTTTGTGCCATCACGGAAGGAATGCCGTTTCCCTGTATTGCAACCTATTGCTCCACGAAGCACACTGCGCTTGAGAAAGGGTGAGGAAAACCGGAGAACTTCTCGCGTTGAAAAGATTCGTAGGGAGTTACAGATTGTATAGCATTTCTCATATTCGTAGAGCCGTCATCCGCTTGGACGGTCAGCATCCCAAAAAGGACGGGTGTTAAGCTGATCTTGGCGACTACAAGGGGTTTCCCAAGTCAATAGTCTGCAACGCCGACCGTTCCTAGGGATCAGGGAGGAACAAAGAGGAAAACGCGCAACACAGGGCTTAATATTGAAGTCCGTGTTCCAAGGGAGACCCAACTTCGGCTTTTCCGCAGGTAAGATAATCCAGCCGACCTCTGAGAACATTACGTAGCCCAGCCAGAACTGCTTGGATGGATCTGTGCAATGCTTAGTGGGGATGCCACCAAGATGCCAGGCATGATGTACATCGCAACTGCGACCGAAGAAGTTCCCCATTGGGAGTTCGGCGATTGTCCGTTTCGACAGAATAAGGTGAGGAAACCAAGATGGGTTGGTGCAAGGTCCAGGTTTCGACTCACTGCCGGGTCCTACTCGTTTTTCGTCCCAACGACCAGAAACTCGGCGTGGAGCTCGGCGCTGCCCGTCCCGTCCCGCTGTGGGGAATATTCGGCGAATCCCATAATCCGTGCCGTATCTGCGACCGCCTGCCGAAATGAGAACGTCATTCCATCGTCGCAATCTTGCTGTTTCTGCCAACAGCATCATAATCACAACACGCGCCATCAATCCAGTCGTCCTCGCCATCGATTTACAGTACGAAGCCTGGCTATTGAGCTTCTTCCACTCTTTTATGACTTTTAATTTCCAGGATCCCCCAATCTTATCTGTGCGAGGACCATAATACCACCGACGATAACGTATCGCTCAATCAAGGACGGCCGACTCTACGATTACGATGGGCGTTTGTGCGTCATGCCTCGGGCGGGGAAACAAGGACGTGTATGACGAGGTGGGTTGCTTTTGCCTCGCGCACTAGCAGCGTAGCATGCGGAGGCTGACGGGCTTCTCTAGGACGAAGAATCACGACTCCTCTATGACGATCCAAACAACGTGCACTATGGAAGCTTCGGAGAGCAGAGCGTAAACGGACAGGAGGACCCGATGGAGGTGCAACGAGAGACCGAGGCTCTGCAGCGAGTTGTTGCAAAGACATCCGAGTACGTACTCTGACTCTTGACCCAAGCTCCGGGACCTTGGGCTTGCTTTCATGTCAGAACCGGGAGTGCTAACATCGGTATTCCTAGTAATATGGTCGACATTTTCGAGATTGCCCCGCAGGATCACGCACATCGGCCTGCGCCGACTACGTTTGCGTATGCAGGGCAAGAAGCCCGCATTGTGCGGTACCAGCACCTCCTCTCAAAGCTGGCGTCCAAGGACGAAGCCCCAGCCGGTGTCCAAGTGGATTGGCTTCCCCAGGAAGATGACACGATCGAAATGCAACGCGGCGTTCCAACAGTCAAGACCGAGTCGGACAAGCCCCTTGTCGGTACATTTGCAGATGCAGCAGCGGCAATGGTATGACACGCCTTGGTCATGAATCATTTCCCCTTGGCTTTTTCCGGTGGTGGGGTCTTTTTTTTCCTACCCACGAGATCACAACCAGAACGGCTAAGCTAGTCTCCCTTTCTTTTTTCGTCGTGTATTCTTACAAAGATTCGTGTTGGTCGACATAAGGTCAGGGTCTTGTCGGATTACGGCAACACGGGACGGAATGGCTTGGAGTGACGACATTTTCCCCCCTTCCCTCGATACCCCCCAAACGCAGCACCCAAACACATATTTTCAAATCCACACACACACACACAGGCACCCACATTCACTCACATATCGCTTTTCCTTTCTATGTCGAAACCCTGTACTTGGTCACAAACCCTTGTATAAAACACCTGGGCAACAACGAGGTTTATGAGAAAGGTGGACACGATGGGCCCAAAAGACCACGAAGTAATCAATGAAAAATTCCATCTATCCCACTTTGAAGCCACCCCTGGTTCGTACCACGGCGAGCCAATAAAATGCGTCTCGAACATTCTTCAGCGGCAGGCCATGGGTTGTCTAGCCCATTGAAAGATGGCCACGTGCACCTCCGGCTGATGTTTACCTTTTCTAGTGTGGACCCTTTAGCAAGGGATGTTGCATCCTAGCATGGCCCATAGCTGGAAGCGACCACTTTTAGCTTCGATTTCGGCTGACTCTCGGGTCGGGAGGGCAACGTCGACTTTTGAACAGGAGGGAAGCATTAAGAGGCTCATGTTGAAGACTCTTGATGCCCGCCATTCAGGGTTGTGCGGGAGTCCGTGCGGTTCCCGTGGCTCATTGGCGGAGACAAGACTAGGAGATGGTACCTTGGAAGTGAAGTGGGATGGACGACATGAAGATGAGGGGTGGTTGCTGCGGCCAAATGGGGCGGCCTCCCAGTCCTATCCCATCAAGCCCGACACAACCCACCACCCTCTCGACCGTCGTTTCTGTCCCCAGTCTGAGGTCTCCCCTACGCTAGGGCCTTCTCTGCTCCTCCCGCTCCTCCCTCCACTTTATCCTTGGGTCAGATGACAGGTACGCTTCTCAATGTCTGAGTATGCTAAGAATCGAAGACGGGAGAGGGGCACAAGGGAAGGCTTGGGGCTCGTCCAATGTCCGCGGGGTCCTCGCCTCACCTGCTACACGATGACACGTGAGGACGAATGACGTCCCTTTCGGACAAAGACTTCACAAGCTCGGCATTGCAGCACAGAAAAGACAAATACAGCGGACGATGAGAGAGCCGGGCAACATACTAAATGGCCGCTATTTGCCGTACTTTGCCTGTACCTTGACCAGATCGACGCAATGCCGCCTGCTGCCACTCACCTTTAGCATTCGTATGTCGTCCTCATTCGCCGGGAGAGTCCGCTTCCTGCAACTTGCTTGCCTGATGAGCACACCAAAACCTGCTGGATGGGCAGCTGTGCAGAAAAAAAAAGTGGGAGGACCATCTTCCTTGATCCCCTCAATCCCGGCCCCAAGCAAGACCGCCTCGTTCTTTTTGGAGCCTTTCGACTTTGGGCTTGGATTTCTTCGGATACATCCTCGTTTAAGCGAGTTTGGGAGAATAGTTTCATCGCCGCCAAATTGAGGCAGAGTATGAAGGGAAAAGAGACCAAGAAAAACATGGGAGGACAAGAGGATGTATGCTATAATGAGGGGCCATCTATTATGTCCCTGTCGCCGTCTAAGCGGCGGGCCGGCCTCAGCGACGAAAACATCTGAGCGGTCTCTCTTGCGGGCACACGTACTTTGGTACACGCACGCACACATATTGTCCGCACACGCGCACAAATTAAACGTACAGAAGAAATGCCCTCCTGTTCAATCGAGTATACAATAGTTGCGTCCCAAAATTTTATCTCTGGAAGATTTCAAAGGACCGTCCCAAGCCTAATCACTAAAGAAGGCCAAAAGAAAAGAATTCAAAGAGCAACGAATGAATGGCCGTTACGTGGCTCAACTTGAGAGAAACCTCCAGTCCCGCCCAAGCTGGTCCTCCCCCTTTTCCCTCATCCTCTTGTCCCGACTCCCAAATACTCCTGCGCTTTTATTCATCTTTCGTCCGTCATCTTCCGCATTGGAGGGGTCGAGGACCACTGACATAACCAAGTTAGCAAAGGTCCTACGACCCGCGAAGCGGTTTACCCCTGAGCAGCATTACCGCCACTCCCACCTTACCTCACACACACACACACACACACACACACAGGAAAAAAGTACAACAGACGAGGGGAACCTGTATATGGGGAAAATCTCGGAAAGAAAATGAGGAGTAAAGAAATAAGGCCAAAAAAGTGTTTCAACATACCTATCCAGAAACCCCTCATCCTCACCACGCTCAAACGACCACAAACAATCGACGATCGTCAGTTTGCCAGCGTAACCCTGTTCCAATGCGAAGTGTTCATTTCGTGGATCTGGCGCTCAACCTCCCGCGCCTCGATGGTCGTCCGCTCGATAGTTGCTCTGCGGTTCCCCTCGCGGCGCCAGCGCTCAATGTCCCTGTTCATCTTGTCGAGCCGGCGGTGCTTCTTGTCCATATCGTAGCACAGCTTGCATTTGTCCGGATCCAGGATGGTCTCGAACACGAGCTTCAGCCCGCACGTCTCGCCCGTCCGGTATTCCTTGTTGCACTGCTGTTTGAACTGACCCCATCTCCAATATCCGCAGACCCAACGTGTTTGATAGAAGTAACACATGTTTTTTTTTGTTTGTTGGGGTTTTTTTTTTCTCTTCTCTTTTCTTTCGTTCTGGGCCCCCCTTTTTCTACCCTCTGATTTGTTTGTTTCTTTCTCTCTCTGTCTCGTCTCTGTGTCTTGGTCGTTTTTTCTTTTTCTTTCCGGCAACGTTTGTTTTTTCCCTTTGCGGGCCGGTCCGTCTGGCTTGGCTTGTGAAAGTAACTAGCCCGTTGATGCGCAGAGATGTGGTGGAGAACAAAATGGAGGAGACAAGGAGAAAGAGAGGAGTAGGAAGCAGCAAAGAAGCGAGAGGAGTAGAAGTGGTTCGTTCGGGGGTCTCGGGTATGGTATGAAGTCACTGATGCGAGGTATTCTTGTACTGAACCTGAAGCCCAGAACAGAGGTTTGTTAGCCATCTTTTATTTATGGTTTTTCGTCGCTTCCTTTGGTTTTGTCGTTTATTCAGTTCTTCCATGTTGCCCCCCCTCCCTCCTTTTACCCCCCTACAATATGCAACACCATGCTGTACATTGTGATGTCTCTTGTCACTTTCTCCAATGGTGGTCCCTCCTCTTCAGGGGTAGATCTTATGGCTTGGAGGGGGTTTGTTGTTGTCATGGGGGTGAAAATGTGTGGGATGAACGATGTGAGAAGGAGGGGCGTGTGAGGAAAATAAGAACGAGCAATGGTTGAAAACGGGAAACTGACCAGCACAAGAAAATACCTGTCGTACTATTCGAAGAAAAAATGCCCGCCTAGCAGCAAGTGGCAGTGGTGTGGCCTGGCAGCCCGTTCCGGCAGAAAGAACAAGAAGTGTCGTTCGCAACCGCGATCCAGAAGTCTCTTTTTTTTTTCCCTTTCGCCGGCGCAAAGGTGGTTGGGCAGCAGTGGTGGTCTCTTTTTGCTGGCCCGGCTCGGGGGTGTGGGTAACGGGGGTGCGCTTTTTTGAAGTTGATTCACCGGCCCGACTCTCAAGGTGAGGTTGTTCGTTTCGTTCTGTATTCCTCGTTTCAACGGTTGATCGTTCGTCTGGTGATGGATGTTTCTCGTCTTGGTGTTGATGTCTTCGCCGTTTATTTCGTTTTCAGTAATAATCTCGTGTCTGCGTTTGGATTCACTTTGCCATGTAGCTTGTTGCCCATTTCTGCATCTCCTCCTCTAGTTTGAGGGGCATCAAAGCTAACTTATACTTTGTCAAGAGATCAACCTCGTTGATTGGGACCCGCACGATGTGCTGTCACGATGCCTCCATGCACTCGCAGACAACACTACATCGCGCTACACTATTCACGTACACACGCACATAAATGCGCACTTGATGTATATCCTATGGTCCACGATCGTGTGGTTGTTCGATTTGTTTTCGATTCGAGACTTGGAAGCAATATTCAGCTGACCACTCACCTCCACTTACACACCCCCTCACCACCGAACATAACGACCCATTTCTTCGCAAAGGACTCGAATAACTCCAAGTGGAAAGGGAAGTGATGTACATTGCATCGAGGAGTTCGTGAAGGTTGTCGTGGCGTGGCTTATCGGATCTGCCCCGTCTGGTCCTTCATGCCTCCCTCATCACCGAGTTCGTCGTCTCCTGCGGACTGAGCCAACCTTGGACCGCATATCAGGCCTGCCGTCCGCCATCCCGCATCTCGAGGCTGAGGCTGGCGGACATCGGAGGACGTCTGCTTGCCACGTTTGTCGTAACCTCGAAAAACCTCCTTCCAGGGGACCTTGCTCGATGTTATAGTTCTCCACTTTCGAGCATTGGAGCTCCTCAAAAAGATGTAAAAAAAACCTTGCAAGGGGTTCAAGGGGCAGAAATGGCAGATTTTGGCCTAGTCTGACTTAGGAGAGGGAAGAACAAAGAAAGAAAACAGTTATGAAAGTTAGTGTGTGTGGGTGGGTGCAACGAGGCGCTGGCAAGAGACACATCCTGTGCCTGTCAAAATCAGGTAAGAATTCATGTTGGTGGGTGACATGCTCTCTTTTCCCCTTGCCTTTTGGTTCACCGGTTATCCTTTTCGATGTTCTGAGTTCGCAAACCCCTGAACCTGGCAAGATGTAGCTCATCTGCCTATTCATCGGACACGAACTTTTCGATATCCTATGCACCTTTGTTCCTCTTTCCAAATTCGTAATATCCCCAATCCTCACTACACACGTCTGGCCGCAGTATCATACAGACGCAAGGCGGACGACATCGCTCCACTTTCCAACGAAAATCTCATGTAGGCTATCATGCGCGAGTGTGCCTTGCCGGAAAAGGCTTGCAATTCTCATCTCCAAGGAACAACCCTGAAGTCGACCCTGGAGCATTCTCCTCCTTGACATTCCCGCTGCGGGCTGCGACCTGCAAGGAGCGACGGGGCAGCGTTCTTAGCCTCCCGCTCGAAAGACAAGGCTGTCTTTCACTTGCCCGCGTTGCCTGCGGCCGCTGTGGAGCTTTATGTTCCACACACACCCCCTCGTGCCCGTCATCGAGGTTTTGTTTCCTTGTCTTTGTTTAGGACGCTCTACCGTCGATTTGTGTCCATCCTACACGAGACAACTGTCATTCCGGAGGTTATATGTCAGGGATGTTTGCCTGCTGCCCCTGGAGGGGAGCAGTCTTGGCGAGAGTGGAAGCCGGCATGAACCATTGAGTCCAGGCTGTATTTGTGCGGGATTGTTGGTGAAGCCATTGGATTCCCCCACACTACTAGATACGAATGGGACTCCACGGCGAAGCTATGTCCAAGAGAGTTAGAACCGCAAGCCGTCAGAGCTGACCGAGGGCCATTTCGTAAGACCACCCCAGAGCTATTGCCTGCCGCGTAGAATGGAACGTCATCGAGATGGCATGGCTGCAAGGTTGGCATACTCGTTTGACTCTGTCACCACCTTCCTATCCTTCTCTTCCCCCATCTTCGGCATACTCGGGCCTAATTGAGCGTGGGGAACCTGGGAGACGGCCTTCCACGAGGCCAGGCCAGACAAAATCGTCAAGGACGAAAAACTGTCTTGCAAGATCGGGGACCCATGCAGCCACTTGGGCAGGAACGAGCAAAGGGAACCATGGGCGAGGCCAGCTCAACATGCCATCGAAGTAGAGCCTTGTCATTATGAGCCAGACCTGCCAAAGCCAGAAGCCCGTTTCCTGAGTCGATCGACCTCATCGTTGACGAATAATCGGACGCCTCCGACATCCTTGCCATGCAGGACTGCTTCCGTGGAGGGAGGGGTGTTCCTCTTGTCTTTTCCTTACGAGAGAGAGGTGCCCATCTTTCTGCTTAATGCGCCATGCGGCCTATTGCAAATCAGGTGAACCGCTCAGGGACATGGGAAATTCCGCAGGCCTGTCCCCTCACATCTACCCTTCCGCTTGTCCCAATATGGATACACGTTGGCTTCGCGACCAGATCGTCGCGGGCTACGGTAGACAGAAAAAAAGAGAGAGTCGGAAACGGTCCTAATGAAGGCTTCGGGCGTTGGTTAGAGCCCTGGGCGGGACAACGTGGCGGCCGGCCGCTGGCCATGGCCGATGTTCCACCTTGCATTGCGCATGGACTACGTTAGAATCCCGACCGAGGTGCATGTACCCAGGCCATAGTCCCGTTGAAAGTATCTCCTGACAAAGGTCCTCGTACACTCACTCCCTTCAGTTCTGGACTGACTGGCAGCGTGCCTGGTTCGCCGATCAAGGATGCGGGACTGTTGCTTCACATCCGCATTTTACCCTGAACCTCTTAGTGGATGACATGTGGCTTGTCAAGGCCACCGGACGATGCTCCCCGGCGACAAGCGATTGACCAGATTGCGCTCCCATCTTCCTCCGCAGCTCGTTGATTGACGATGCCAATTCTCATTGGAGTGTCCTGCCACCACTTATTCTTCCTGGGCAACACCATGTGTGAAGTTACCCGGCGATAGATCTGCAATCGCTGACAGCGGTCAAGACAGGACTTTAATGCTCCAACAAGGATACGCACGAGTTTAGTCCAGCCAGGGGAGCCACGCGGTTCAGAATCTTGTAATAATGAGACTCAGCGCACGTCAGGCTCAGATGCGCCTGGCAAGTCTATGTCAAACCACAGGCTTTGGCCCAGGTTCTTTCGACAACGGCTTGGCGTATGGAGGGACATGAACGACGGGCTGGCCAAGTGGTCCCGCGAACACCTCTCTCAATGCCAACACCACCTATTGGGGGGGTTTTCAGGGATCGCAAGTAGGGAATCCCCTGTGTGGACTGTCGATGCGCTGTCAACTCGGGGAACCGTTTCTGGATAGGCTTGCGTCTGTGGACATCAATGACCCCAGAACTACACCCTGCAGGTGCCCCCTTCCCTTTGACACGGCCGTCGTGAACTAAAAGTAGCAAATGGACTGGCCGGTAGTGCCACCTGGGCGACTTGGGCAACACTTTTGCCGGCGGGGTACCTGGGGACTTCCTCGAGGACCATGGTAGGGCGTGGATGAGGCCATTATCGCTGCCCAGTATCATTGTCAGGCCGAATGATCCGCCGTCGGCGCAAAGGTGGCCGTCGGTTAGGTCGCCTCTCAGTCGGCCATGTTCTTTCTCGAGACATTGACATGGAGCTGATGGGCAAACGGGACGGCCCGGTGGCCGTGAGCAAAAGGTTGAGCACGGCCTCGGCTAGGACATAGTGACAATAGAAACACTCTCGAGCACGAAGCGAGGTAGCACCGGACACACCGCAGACTGCGCTTAGGGGTGTTGATCCGTCACCAAGGACTCTGATGTCGCCACTCGCAAACATCCATGATGCTCGTTGGAAGATTGGACCAAAGAAGCTTGAAGAATTAAGGCCAATAAACATCCTGGGCTTCCAGAAGGCGTTCGCAGACTATCCGTATCCTTGGTATTTTGCGAATCATATGTTGAAGAAACGATGCACCTTTCTCTGAGACATGATTGGGCCCGTTCGATGAAAGGGGATAAGATAAAGACCAATGACGGGCAGCAGAAACGCATGTCAGCACGTCAATCGTGGAAGCCACGAGACGATAGGGTCTAGACGTGTAGTCCAGCAGAGTGTACTTCGGGTGGAGTAGCCAGGCTGAGCGGTGTCATATTCCTTGTCCGGCGATCACACCGGTGAGGAAACCTGCAGGTAGTTTTTACACCTTCAGCCATGCTGCCGACTTTAGCAGCTGTGACATAGACCAAGGAAATTGGCGCAAGATTGGCTGTCAACAACGAAAGCGAGGAGGGAGAAGGGCGATGTCAGGGCAAAGCACGGTTGACATTGTGGTAGGGGCAACGTTGGACGTTGGCCGGCCAAAACGGGCGTGTTTCTGTTGCAGCCGCAAAGGGGGCCAGAAGTGGATGTGATTGGCTAGGGCCGGCTTTCGAGGCGTTAGGCCGGAGGAATGGGCCGCACCCACCACAGCAGAAGTCAAGGCAGATTTGACAACACGCGATGAGCTCTTAGCGGAAAGGCGGGCTGCTGAATACAAGAGCAACGGCGAGTGCGAGGGCATCAGACGGCTGTTGACAGAATCTGGTGTTCGTAGCCCGTGGGGGTGAGTGCCCTGGCTTGTATTCTCTGCCCGATGCCAATGCTCCTATGGCTCACCATGCCGTGTGACAATACTCCCCATGTCGTTCGATGTACTCAAAGCTCATGGTTAATGTAGTGGGAGTGGAAAATAGGCCTAATAGAGTGTGCAGTCTCGTGTTTGCAGGAAGCCGCATAGACTCTCCTATTTGCTTCATCCGTTAACGCATTAGCAAGCTTAGGTCCCTCGTAGCCTCGTTGGCGATTCGTTGCGGCACGCGAAGCAACACACGAATGCTTGGAAAGGGTGACCCGTATTCCGCGCTGTTCAAGGTTGAGGGGCATGGGAGCCGGCGGAAAGCGGATATGGCTAGGCACAGTGTGCCATGGAAGCAGCATAATGGAGATTACCTGGCGACTGTGTGATGGTCGTAGCGCGGCGTAAACTTGCAATTCTGCGATGACATAGCGGATGACATGGCGATGCGGCCAGGGTCAAGGTTCCTCATGTTCAGGTCTGTGACAATTGTCAGTTGATTGAAGCCCAATTGCGCAGTCTAGGGGGGAGAACCTAGGTAGAACGGATTGGGATGTCTTCATTCCCGGGATGGCTCATCGTCGAAATGGTCGTGGGAGTGGCCAAGTGGTTGACGGCCCATTGGGAGGCCATGTCCACGTCAGGGGCGAGGGGATGGAAAGTAGCAACGGCCGGGGCCTTGTTCAGAAGTTGGCCGGTGGGCCAGGGATTCGCAAGCATTGTGACCGCAGCCAAGCGTAAAACGGAGGCTACTCTCGTGTGGAAGCATGTCGCGTCTGGAATTCCCAATGATTCGAGATCTGAATACGTATGGCGGCGTTGTGGCTTGGAGACGCGAAGAGACCATCAGGACGTTGGAAGTTGCAGTTGAGCCCAGGGCCGGACCGGGAGCTACCTGAAAAGCGGGTCAGGTCTTACGGAGGACCCCCTTAGACGAACGCCCCCCGCCTCTGGCCAGATCCACTAGGGGCACCCCTCAGCAATTGAGGGAGGCGCTTTAGGGCAGGAAAGAAGGCGAAGAACAGGCGACCACCCTGCCCAACTCCCGTCTGTAATAGATCTCTCATGCCTCAGGTTGCATGCATTCTGCGGCGATGTGTTCTGGATGATGCAGACTAGCAAGACTTGACTGACGTTCGAGTCCTCAAAGAGGCGGCCCAATCAATGTGTGTGTGTTCAGCATCTGGAGTAGCATCAATGTTTCCATCATCCAGACTATCGATTGACAAACCACGAGGGGCGGCAGTGGTTTCCGTCCTGTGCGCTATTTTCTATTTTCAATACGGGCCTTTGCCCTTTGAACGAACTAGCGACCTTATGTCGACTTCGTCGTCGCGGAGGAACGCGCGAGATTGCAATTGCAGGATGGAAGCACTTCCTCTCCAGAATACGGCCTAGGAAGGAGATACGTACCGACGCCGCTCACCTTCACAGTGTCACCCGGGGCCGTTGAGCGAGCTGAACCAAAGCAGCTCGGCACCTCACCCCAAGCCGATTGGGGCGCACTGTGACTGGCCTTCACCCCTGTTCCTGGTCCCTCCTGGGCCGTGTGACGCAGCCTGGAACGATGGAGGCGCAAGCTGCTGCGACTCCTCCTCAGTCCTTCCTCACTCATACGGATGGGCAGGCGCAATCAGTGCCCCCACATCGTCACGCCTTCTCACCTTCAACTCGGATGGACGGAGCCTGTGATTTTGGGGAAACAACGTTCATCGCCCAGGCCGTTTATTCTGAAATCCAGCCGACGGCGTCAACATCGTCACCACACCAGGCCCTCCTCCTCTTATCCCCGTCTTCGACCTTGCATCCTGTCTCAGTGCTCAGCATCCCTGTTCCCGCCTGGCTCCCTTGCGCCGAGCTTCGGACCTCAACTTATGGTTCTATCGATGGTCAGCCTCGCATAAGGCACTTCTTTGTGGCCTCCTCGTGTAGTTATTCCACCATAGCCGCCCCTTCCATTCTATGTCGCTCTCTTCTTCTACGCCCACGATTGATCCCCGCCAGAACCGACGCCATTTCTCCGCCCGCCCCCCATCACGAAGCGTTTCTCCTGCCGGTCGCCGGTCGGGTCTCGAACGGCCAGTCACCTCTCGGCACGCGCGCGCAAACACGTCGAGCGCGAGGCGCCCTGTTTCGCTGAGACCCGCGCGGCACTCTGGCTGTCTGGCCGTCCCGTCCTCGGCGCATCTCGTCCCCCTTACGCGACGTTTCTTGTCGCTGGCTGGCTTGTACCGCTCGTTACGCGCCGTCTTCTGTCTCGCGTGCCTCTCATCCTTGGGTGCTTTGGTTACCCAACTCTGTGCTTGGCACTAGGCAGGCACTGGATCGGGCTCCGAAGGATCAGTCACAGTCACGGAAAGCGGTTGCTCCCGCTGGGTCGACTCCGTGACCCCATTCTCAGCCTCCCTAGAGGCCGACAACCGCCATTAGTAAAACTCCGCATCGTCGCTATAGTTGAGCTCCTCGGAGCGGGAATTCGCTCGCTCTGATTTTCTCCGTCTTGACGTTTGCAGGCGGCCGAGTCAGCCATGGACGCAATGCACGACGAGTTGGTCCCAGACCACCTCCTCCCCCCGACCCGCCAACTGGCTATATCACGCTCTTCGTCTCCCGCAGTTCCTGTATCCGCCGGCGATCACGGCCCTGGCCATGCCAGTCACCCGCAGCTCGACTCCACGTACGCGGCGGCCGCTGATGCCCGACCACGTTTCCAAGCAGACGATGGAGCCCGTGCCGAGCAGCAATGGGTCCCCGAGGCCTCCTCTCCATCTTGCCTGACGCTGTTTCGACCGCCGAATCACCCCACGGGCGCCATCTCTGAACTTCCCAACGAGATCATGCTGCACATCCTCGGCTATCTGGATGTCAATGACCTTTTGTCCGCTTCGAGGGTAGGCGTTCCCACGTCCCAGTGACCCTACAATCGACCATTGCCTTGACGCTGCTCTTCTCCTTCTCACGCACCCGACCCCGCCCATGTTCGCTGCCCCATTGAGATCCGTTGACCCCATCGTTGCTGAACTCTGCTGATGGCACAGACCAACCATCACCTGCGTCACTTGTCCCTCTCGCCGATTCTCCATCACTATCGGCTCCGTCACACGCGCGCCATCCTGCCGCCGCTGCTATCCTCCCCTTCGCGCCCTTCTCTGGCGGAGCTCATCGCCCGCTCCATCTTTCTGACTCACACGTCGGTTGTCTCACGAAGGCTAGCCCGCTCGCTTGTCTCCATCCGACTGTCCCGCCGCCTTGCAACTCGCCCGTCGGCCGAAGCCCTCGTCGAGCGGGCTGTCCTCCCACCCGAATGCGTCCCCGGTATGAGCATGGTGCAAGTCGCGCCCGCCCTCGTTGCCAAGCGGCGGGCTATCGAGAAGGAGAAGGTCAAGGATGGACTGAGGAAATGGGTAGAGGGCGTGTGGAAGGGCGAGGTACGCCAGCGAGAGGAGGGCATCAAGAAGTGGGAGGAGACCAAGGGCGTTGGAAGGGTCTGGCGGCTTCGGCGTTTCTGGGAACGAGTCTCGAGAGGAGATGGTGCCGGCCTCCGGTAGGCCGGGATGTATGTTGAACTGATGACTCACTTGTGATTCTTTGAACTCGGGCGTTTAGGTTGGAATACCGCCCCGGGAGCGGTGATGATGTTCTGGCTTCACTGTACATCCAATGTATAAATGATAACGCGTATTATGAAGGCAACGAGTGTTCAGTTGTCGGAGACGCAAGTCAAGCGGTTTGTGCACTGTTTCAACAACAACTTCTTGTTACTGTAACGCGTTGGGGTCAACCTGAACCATATCACGAATGAAGAAAAAAAAAGAAAACACCGAAAAAACAGCAAATCTTGTGGAGTAGCGAATTAAAGGTGTATTACGTAGGGTACACAGTAAAGCTGTTATAGTAATATCAAGTGCCGTCCAAGTTTCTCGATAACGACGATCCTCCAATCTTGTCGACTGGGACTCCCCTCGGGTTGCACCTTTTCTTTTTGTCATATCTAAGTGAGGTGGGTAGAATCGAGGCGGCTGACTGTTATGGCGAATACAATGCCGGTGGGGATCAAAAGAACGAAGAGAACTATGTTGAGAATAAACATGGCCGTTACCATCCACGAAAGCCGATGGATTTGCCTGACGCATTGCTCTCTTGACTCGTCGTCGAATCCGTGGTCAACCTTGGGTTCCTAGAGAGAGACAGAAGAAAGGGGATCAGCCATGGTTATGGGAGCGATATGCAGGGAAGGGCAGCGGGATCGGTCGCTTACAGGCGTTAAGGTCTTCGGAGGCGTGGTAATTCTGTAATCGCACTCTGGACAGCCCGCGTTGCCAGGCGCGAGGTTGTGTCGAGGACCGAGACACTAGGCAATGTTAGTTTCTGGCACAAGCCTCACGAATCCCTTCTTGAAAGAAATGAGACGCAGCGTAAAGCAGACCTCGTTGCAGTAGACATGGCCACAGCCGAGAGGCTGGCAGAACGACGCACGGCAGTTCCTGCACTGATGGGAAGGCCTCATTGTGCCTGGGGACTGGGGAGTCGACGTCGGTGTCCTTGGGTCAGCGGTGGTGGGGGCGTCGCTGGAATCGTTTGGGGCAACCATCTTCTGATGGTTGGCGTCGGTTCGACGTTGAATGTAAAATGTAATTCTATGCGTGACGTCGGAGAAGATGCCGGCTCTGGTTCGCGAAAGGAGGTGGTCAGGTCTGTATGAAGGTCGGAGGAGGTTTGATGCAGTGAATCCGTGGAGATGATGCCCAGGGGGAGGACCTGTTCAGTTGTGGTCGGCAATGGCTACTTGGAGAACGAATGTAAATGGAAAGTTGTCGTCGAGGTTTGAAATGACGACGTGAAGGATGGGAAGCCATGTCGACTGTTGACGCGCCAAAGCTAGAATGCGTCGAGGCGAGGGAAGGCAGGGTGCCATGATGCATCGTGACTGCCGTTTTCTCTATTTGGTTTTATCTGGGCCGAATATCAAGCACACGCCTGCTCTGCGATGGTTGTGATGGACAGAATTGAGAAAGAGCTATCTTCAGGGAGGAGCCCCTGAGCGACTGCCAGCCAGAGGGGAAAGATGTTTCTTGCTGACAACTTCACACAGCGGGCCATTCTTTCATACCAATACAACATCAGGTTGAAAACAATGGCCCGGCGCCTGAAGACAACATTTGGCACGTCTTGTCGCTGAAATAGACTTGGACGGTGTGTGCTGAGGCGACAATCTCATATGCCACCGCTCCCTACCACACACCTGGAATCGACAATCACAGCCGACGAACATTGACGCATATTTCGGAACGCCTCTAAATCATAGCAAAGCTACCGGTGTGTGTCTTTCGCGGTTTCTGTCTGATTTCCGAGCCACTGATGACGAGTGCCAAAGGCAACATTGAACCCCTGTGCGAAGCGGCTCCAAAGTTTTGCGCCGAAGTTCTGCAACGAAAGCACCCTGTCTCGTCACAATAGAATCCAGTTGTTTTCATTCATGTTTTCGCATAAGCCCGAGTGAAATACGCAAGGAGCAGTCTCCGGTTCTCCAGCATGGTTTGACTGAATCCAGTAAAGCTATCCGAGGGAAGGCCTGCCAGGTACAAAGTAGGATCACGGCCGCTCAGAACCCCCTTGGCCTTCGCTTCCATTCTTGAGAGAGGTTTTGGAACCGCTAAATTCTTCCAGTAAACTCTAAACGACCCGAAGCCTGCTCGCTACGAGCCAAACCCACTTGGCTCATAACCCATTTCGGGCGACGATTTCTCCCTCGAGGCACAGGACCCAAGAGCTATCGAGTACACACACATACACAACCAGGGTGCTTGGAAAAGGCAAGAGATCGACCTTGGTGTCTTGAGTACGAGCATGATTTGGTGGCTTCTGGTCGTCAAAAATGAATTATGACCAAGTAGTCTGGATAGTCGGCGAGCTCAGTCAGGGGGGCGGATGCCAAGCGGAGCCCGCCAGTCCCCCTGCTTTCTTTTTTCATCTTCTTCACTGGAATGTTTTAACTAAGTGCCGGGGGCGCAGGACGGCTTGACCAAGGACTAGTTGCCGTCCGCTAAGTCAGACACGCATTTACATTCCACTGATCAGTCCTCTTCCTTTTTTGCCTGTCGAACCATGGCTTGAATCGATTGCTGCCATCACACTGTAGTATTGTAAAATTAAAATTTAAAAAAAGTAAGCAAACAACAAAACAGTCCTATTCCGCCGGCGTTATCCCCATAACTACTGGGTACGCAAGAAGCGTAGGGATGGCAGCACCGGCGAGCAGTGCAAACGCAACCACCACAGACACCGCGACTGCCGACGAAACTGCCTATACTCAATTTTGCTAGGATTTGCATAAGCTCACTGAGCGCCACTTTTTGGGCGGTGGAAAGGGTCTCTCTTACCTGCTCCTCATCGGCATCACCCACGAGAATCCCACCTTCGTGGGATGTGCTTCTCGTGCGAGGCGGAGGCTGGTGATAGGCGATTGAGAAAGGCAAGCCAACCGAGATGGAGTAACTTGATCCGGGAGTAGGCCAGCCGCCGCTGAAGGAGCTTTGGCCCATACCTGGGTAGCTGGATGCCTGAGATGGAGTTTCGATCGGAGACGAGGCCATCTATACGGCAGGTGTTGCTCTGGCAACATCATGTCCCCAATCAAAGGAGGCGGGTAACGATTCCATCGCCCTTACCGCTGGCGGACGACCCCCGGGGACCTCATTGCCTTGGGCGGTCGTATCGACGTCCGCCGTCAAAGTCCCTCCCATTTCGTCTCGAGGCCTTGTTCTGTAAGTCTCGTACTCGGATTCATCCTCGTCCGACTCTTTGTCGGTCAGCCACTTCTTGTCATCTTCGGCTTCCTCCTCGGCACGAGTCTTGTAATGAGCCTCGGTCTCGATATCTAGCTGACGCCACGAACAAGCCGTCTTGGGAAGGGACAAGCCCTGCGCCAGAATCTTGTCGTCCCTGGCCCTTCTCCATTTTGCCCATTTTCGAAGATGAACTAAATGCTTCTCTGCCTGGCGCACATGATGTCAGCCGAGCTCGTAGACCAGGAAATCATCATCTTGTGCATCAGAACACGTACTGTGATAACAACCGGGACACTGAGAATGCCGTGTTTGGTCAAGTCGAGCCCAATTTCGACTCGACAGGTCGGACATTGAGCATAGACCTTAGCCTTGGGCTGAAGGCTAAGACTGTTGTCCCTGACGGGTCGGCGCTCCCCTTTCTCTTTAAACTCGTTGCGGATACACTACATATCCGGCGTCAACCATCCGCTCCCCCAATTTCCTTGGGGAAGACTAACCTGTGTGCAATGACTGTGCCCGCAGTGAGCAATGTGCATACTGCGCAACGGTAGGTAGCAGATACTACACGCACTCTGCTCCACCATGTCATCCAACATCTGCTGGGCATCATGGAGGAGTTCCTGTGCCTCGATTTGCGCCTGGACTTCGTCGGGGGGATAGATACTCGACTTGCCACCGACTCTCTTAAGCACTTTGGAACCCGTCTCCAGCGCCATGGTCTCGGGCTGGCCACGTTTCGCTTCTCGTTCAGGGGGTTGCGGGAGCGGTTGATTCAGATGAATGCGGCGCAAATGTCTCAGTTGGCTTCGAGCGCGGTGAGTGCCAAGAAACACAGTTAGTTCCTTTTACGAGTTTCTTCTTTTTTCACCGAACAAGGTGGGATTTAGGGCAGATTTATGGAAGAAAAAGACTCGGAGGACGAATGGTTTAACCATGGGAAATGGGTTGACGATGAGGGACCCTACGAAGACGACCCGTAGTGGTAGTTAGAGTTCGTGATGATCAAGGTTGAGAGACAAATGATGCCTTGGACGCAAAGGACGTGAGACCAGTTGGCACATGAAGTTAAATGAGTTTGAGTTCTTGGTTGAAGAACAAAGTCAAGGCCACCATATATGCCCTGCTATGCAATGCTGTGTAATTGATGCTAAATCCCAGAACGCCATCACCAAATCCTCTTTGCAATCATTTCGTACCGCTGTACTCCGTGATAATCCCCTTCTTGCGGCTTTTCCGGCTTCGGAGTCCGTCCCTTGCCGCCCTTCAGGCCCTCTTTCTCGTCCGCATGTATCCACCTTCGTCGGTCTTCGGTAACCTCGATCTGACCGTAGCCGCCAACCCTCTTGCCCGTGGCGTCGTAGACTTCGCGTTCCTCTTGACCTGTCGCAACCATGTGTTCCTTACGTTTCATCTTGGCGTATCTGTTCCGCGAGTACCGCAGCAGGACCATGCCGAGTAGCAGTTTAATAATGAGCAGGACCAAAAAGGCGATGAAGAAGACAACAATCATGGTGACCGCCGCAATCACATCGTCACTGGTCCAGGTCCACCATGCTCTGCTCTGGACACTGGGTTCGCCATACGGGTAACCGTACACAGCCCGGCCCAGAGCGTCCCGTAACAAGGTATCCAGGCGATCGAGGGCTGCGACCATCACCGGCGACGACGGAGTTGCGGACTCGACAGACAAGGATGTCTGTGTGGAATCCGGGATAGGAGTAGGAATCCGAGTTGACAAGAACATGTGATAAGTTTGGACCGAGGCTCGTATAAACAAGCAGGACAACGGTATGACGGCCAGACCAAGCCGTCGCGTCAATGAGGGCGAGACAAAAGCCTGCAGAAGTTAGTTGTGAAGGAGATTTGTTAGGGAAAAAAACGACTTACATTGGTATAGTAGTCCTTACACAAGATGTCCAGAATGCGGCTGTAGAACGTCGGCTTGATGTTATTGAACTTGTTCACATAGGCATGCTTGATGGTATCGACCAGCATCTCGCTGCCGATAACAATGAGGAATGGGGAAAGGACCTCGCCAGACCAAACCCACGACGGAAGAATTGTGAAGCTGAATGGCAGGATTGATGGGCTGTGGAGAGGCATCGCCCCTGAACCTCCCAGATCGCTGTTCTCAGAGCCAGCTCCAGGCACAGAAAGTCCTCCCACCTCCACAATGTTGCGCATGCCGATGATGAAAAGCATAATCCACAGTTGGAAGCGCTCAACAATGTCCGCACACGTCAACTGGAACAAGTTGTCCTTCTCAAAGCGCTTGAAGACTGTGCTCTTAATCTCAACAAATTGGTTTGAGATCATGAGAGTCAGAAGGGCATTTGAGTAAGAGTTGACAGCGACGTTGAGTGTGATGACTTGGTAATACAACGCAACCGAATGGATAACGTTGTAAATGAGGGCGAGGACGAACATGCCCAGAGGTAGGAGCACCTTGGAACGGCCAGAGCTATTCCTGGACAGGGTCTCGGAGCTAAATAGGCACTCGAAGATGTCTTGTCCAAGAGCCGACAAGAGACGGTCACCAACCTGAGGCACTCAGTCAGCGAAATATAATTGTAACCTTAGCAGTGAGTCGCCTACCTCGAGGACGTTGTAGATGACATAAAGTTTGATGCCATCCTGAGCGCGGATGAAATGGTACATACGGCTGGCATCAAGTTTCATCAGGAACAGAGAGCTAAATAGGATAACGGCACCCTGCAGCAAGTCCGCCTTGTGGAAGGAAGACAGATTAGATGGCATCGACTTCGTTCTACGATGCCGGTGCGTCCTGTGACCAGAGGCATGCGAGGGATGGTGGCCAGCAGATATATTCATCTTATGAGTGATGTGCCCATTGCCGTTCATCTTGGTCTCCTGTTCCACGACCCTATTGCCATTCGCCTTCAAGTCCGAGTCCAGATGAATGGTCGATGCGCCATCGGGCGATCTGAGGTCCAATGTGGGGATGGATGGTCTCCGCTCGGCCGGTCGACTTCGACTGCTATCGCGACTAGCAACGTGGTTGTTGTCTTCCTGCTGGGCAGACGAGGCAGTCTTTGCTCTTGGTCGACGAGCCCTGGCCCAGACTCTGCCCATTCCGTACCAGACAAAGCCAATCATCCACTGCGCCTCCTTAACCGCCATGTAACCCCACCATTTGAACAGGACTCCAAGAGCGATGCAGAATCTCATGGGCAGAATGGTGAAGTTATACAACCAGGCATCGAGACAGGCCAGCGCTCCAAAGTAGAGAGTCCTCTCAAGAAACGACGGGAGCAAGAGGACATTCTTCAGCCTTTCCCACTTGACAACGTAGGACTCGTATGGAATATCGTTCGTGTGCGAGTGGTGTATGTACAGGGGGCTCGGTCGTTGGGCGGCCAATTCCAGCTGGAGATGAGTTGGTATAGACATGGGCGGGAGTGGTATCGAGGGAGGAAGAGGCGAAGGCGGGATGGGCTCATTTCTATGTGACTTTGTCGGCGGCGGTACATGGATTTGAGGCGGTTTGCTCTGGGTCGGCGGTTGGAGGTTGATCGCATTGAAATGACTGGTTCCATCAAGATTCAGCGGCGGTGGCCGAGCAACGGTGTAGAAGGAATTCCGGCGGGGCGAGGCAGTCTGCGATTGTGACTGGCGCCGGGTTGTTGGGGGTGTCGAGAGCGTTCTGCCGGAAACCGGTCTTCGAGGCTCGTCCTGATACCGAGATCTGTTTCCGCCATCCGTCACGGGCCCGTTGGGTCGCAGGGAGGCCGGTTGACTGAGTATTGACTGCCGAATAGCTTGCAGCTGGTCTGCGATGGGTAAGCGCGCTCGTTGTTCTTGGTCGCCAGAGGCTTGGTCGGGAACGATTGCCACAGGGAGAGCCTCGGGAGCCGTGAGCTGCTGCATCCCTGCGACAGATAATCTCCTAACGTTATCATGGCTCTGGTTCTTCTTCATGGATACGGAGCTCGATCCGGCCCTGGCCCTCGTCTTTGACGCCACGTCCTCCTCTTGCTCGACCTCCCGCTTCCCAGCGACGGTCGCAGGCTCTGATGTGGACGACGAGTTCGAGGAGTCCTGTTTCTCAGGCTTGCTGTGCGTCGAGGAGGCATCGGAAGACTGGTCTTCGTCGGAGTGGCCGCCGGGTATGGTAGGGAGAGTCGAAGTCGGGGGGGCGCTCGCGGAGACGTTTGGCAGCGGAGGGAGAGGAATGTGCGACACCTTAATGTCGGTCTTGGTGTCTAGGCCACCATCGTCGTACGCCGTGCTGCCCTCGGGAATGAATGTCGGCATGGGCGGGAATGCCTCGACCGGCTCAGAAGGCATGGTGGTCGGGTTTTCAGAAGCTCCATGATTGTCGTCAGCCTCTCGGTCATCGCGGCGTTCACTCTCCGCCATTCCCAAGCCCTTCACTGTCTTTGTTGGGGAAAAAATATCGGCGCCATTCGCATGGGCTCGCAGGTTCGATCGGTGTTCGGCGCAAAAGGGTTGTCGGCAAAATGAAGCGGATATGTTGGTAGGGCGGGATTCGATTTGTGCTGCCGAGCGGTTCAAGCAATCGCGCTTGCAGTCGTCTGCAGTTCTTCAGGTGCAGAGGTCGCGTGGGGGGGGAAGGTGCCGAGCGGTCGATCTCCAGGGGCGGTTTGGATTGGTGACCGGACAGGGAAACCTGGCGGCACAGCGCGGTAAAGGGCCAAAGGCGACGACCGTGGGGACGCTATCTTGGATCTGGGCCAAACAGCGTGGGAAGTGACGTACGGAGCTGGGCCGTGCGCTGACTGCCGACTTGAGGTGAGAAGCCGAGACATTGTTGGACAGCCCAGCAAACGAGGCAACTTGGCCAGTGGTGAGCCTCCGGGATTGACTAAGCAGCTACGCTCGATGAGGGAGAAACTACCGGAAGAGACACAGACGGCAAGAGCGCAACCCCGGATGGTCGAATCCGACATGACTCTCTCTCTGCCTTCAGCCTGGACCTGGACGAGGACCGAACCGAAGTGCGACTGGCTCGTATCTGCATTCCCATCTCCGGTCCTAGGAGCATTGCCATCTCCAGCTGTGGGAAGTTCTCTTTGGGAGCTCCCTCTACACATACATGCCCCCTCCCCTCCACCCCATGTTACCGTCGATGAGGCAATCGTCCTCGGAATTACGGAATTGCAACGCTCACTTCTGCTACCTGTGATGGAGGGTTGGGTTTTTTACGCTGGCACCTGGCGAAACGCGACCTCGATCAAGGCGCTGCTGACCCGGCAATATGAGCAAGCAGGATAGTTCTAGTGTAGCATCCTCAGAATGCCTTTCCACTTTACTGAAGATCAATAGTCAGAGCCTTCACAAGCCCTAGCACTTGCGCATCTCCGTGCTAGAGCCGTTCCGCCCTATTTCCGCTATTGCCGCTGGTCGCCAAAGCCGGATCGGAACCGCGCCGCTCACTACGAACCCCCGTCGGCGCTTGCTGAAGAATTGAAACCCCCGAGGGCCGTGAGAGATGAAGCTCGGCGAAGTGGGGGTTGGAAGATTCTATTCCATTATGTCTCATCGGGAGGGGGCACAGCGTCCGAGTTCCAACCGTCTCGGCCAGGCTTGTCATCCAGTCAACCAACCCAATCATTTCATTACATCGAGGGGATCGGGAACGGATCTCGACCCACCAAAGATGCCAACCTACGCCGTATGCACTGCTGGCAGTTACCCAAGTCCCGTTCCCAAAAAAGAGGGATCCAGTTCGCCATTGCGAATCCCCATCCGCTTGGTAATGCCTCACGTCAACAACGCAATGGCCACGGCATTATTGTTCCGCAGGCCCCTCCATCATCCATGACGCCCCTCCCAAGTCTTCCAGCTTCGGTCTTCGATCATCAGCCAGACTCTACACGTATAAGCTTGCTCGGCCCCCGCCTGCTTCCTCCGCCCGTTTCGAACAGTCCTTTCTGTCTCTGATACAACTCTCCCTGAACCCGCTTCTGAATTTCCATATATACGAATTCCAACACACACAATGGCCTCCAACCCTCCCGGACAGTGCTGCACCGTCGGCGTCAAGCACGAGTAAGAAGGGCCCAAATACCCCGCCGAACGACCCCTCCCCCCACTTCTCAAAGCTTGAATCCTGGGAAGCGTGAACCTTTCACGCCGTGTTCTTGTTGCTATTTCAACAACCCGCCATGCTGACCACGTTTCCAACACAGGGGCACTCCTCAGGGCAAGAAGATTACCGTCGCCGGCAAGTATGAGGGCTACCTCGCTGAGGCTCCCGCCGACAAGGCACACAAGAACTCGGGTATCCTCTTCGTCGCCGACGTCTTCGGCATCTGGCCCAACTCCCAGCTTGTCGCCGACCAGTTTGCCGCCAACGGCTACACCACTCTGATCGTCGACCTTTTCAACGGCGACCAGCTGAGTTTGCCGCCCCCCGCGGGCCTGGACATCCCCAAGTGGATCGCCGAGGGCAGCGACGGCAAGAACCCGCACACCAAGGAGGCCGTTGACCCCATCATCGTCGACTCCATCAAGTACTTGCAGAACGACCTTGGCCTGACCAACGTCGGCGCCGTCGGCTACTGCTTCGGTGCCAAGTACGTCATCCGCCACTTCAAGGACGGCATCAAGGTCGGCTACGTTGCCCACCCCAGCTTCGTCGAGGAGGAGGAGCTCGCCGCCATCACCGGACCCCTCTCCATCGCCGCCGCAGAGACCGACGCCATCTTCCCCGCCGACAAGCGCCACAAGTCCGAGGAGATTCTGCAGAAGACGGGCCTGCCCTACCAGATCAACCTCTACTCCGGCGTCGAGCACGGCTTCGCCGTCCGCTGCGACCTGAGCAAGAAGGTCCAGAAGTACGCCAAGGAGAACGCCTTCCTCCAGGCCGTCTCCTGGTTCGACGAGCACCTGTTGTGACTGGATGATGGATGTGCGGGAGAATCAAAGTTATGAATGGACGATGTAGAAGCTGTGACGAGGAGAGAGCGCCCGGGGAGCGCCCGGAGATGTTGACAAATACCATTTGATGAATATTACTGCGAGCTCATTCCTTCAGCAAGTCCACGCTGCTGTGCGTCCCGACGAGCAACGCCGGCCTCAAGCCTCTGCTTTCCAATCGCTCTTGATGAAGTCCGCACATCGTTCCGCAAGCATGTACACCGGCGCTGCGGTATGGGCACTCGTCACTTTGGGGAACACGCTCGCGTCCGCAATGCGCAAGTTCTTGAACCCATGCACCCTCAGGTCCTGGCCAACGACGCCATTCTCCTCTTCCAACGCCATGCGGCAGGTCGACGTAGCGTGGTAGAAGTTGAGCAACCCTTGCTTGATGTACGCGTCGATCTGCTCGTCCGTCACGTCCCGCCAGCCGCCCTCTACGCTCCCGGCCTCGACGCCAGGGGCGAGATGCCAGGTCGAGTTGAAGGGGTAGTTCGTCTGGCGGAACCGCTCCACGTAGTTCATCGAGACGCGGGCTGCCTTGCGGGCTGCGGCCCAGTCGCGGGGGTCCGTGATGTAGTGGTGGAACACTTTGGGGTGCTTCAGAGGATCGGAAGAGGCGAGCTCGATACGCCCCCTCGAGAACGGCTGCACGAGTGTGGTCTGGAAGGCGGAGTAGCCTTTTCCCTTTTCGAAGCCGTACGCAGCGTTTATGAAGAGGAGCTCTATGTCGGGCACGTTCTCCGGTCGCAAAGCATCCGTGTTGTCGTGCGTCTCGTCGACAGCGTTGCCGCGATGCCTTACAGTCATCGTGGTCTCTTCAACAGTGTCCGTGTGGAACCAGGCGCAGAGTCTTGCGCCGGACGTTGCCAGCATGCCAGTCTTGAAGAGAAGGAAGAGGATGAAGTGCCAGAGTCCGATGAGGGGGTTGAGCATGCGGAGGTAGGAGTCGGCGAGGCGGACTTGGAAGGCGATGCTGAAGGCAACGTGGTCTTGAAGGTCGGCGCCGACGCCCGGCATGTCTCGCACGAGGGGGATTTTGTGCTTGGCGAGGTGTTCCTTTGGGCCGATACCACTGTGAAAGGTCAGCTGAAGAAACTTCAACGTCAAAAGATGGCTCGTCAAGATCAATACCTCAACATGAGAAACTGCGGCGTAAGGTGCGTTCCGCAACAGACTATGACCTCTCTGTTCGCCTTGACGAAGCACTCTCTCCCTGGTCGCTTGCTGAGATGGTCCAAGATGTAGACCCCCGTTGCTTCTGTACCATCGGCGCTCGTCTCGAGCCTCGTAGCCACGACGCCTGTACAAAGGGTGAGCCTGGTCTCGCGTTCAAGGACCTTTGACTTTGGCAGGTACGCTGACAGGGCCGAGTGGCGGTAGCCGAACTTGTCGATCATGCAGTCGATGGTAAAGAGGCCCATGGCCGGGGCGCCTGGGTCGTTTGCATCGTCTCGGACCGGGAGGTTCAAGTCGCCCGCTGCTTTCTGGATGCTATGTGGTGTCAGAAATCACTGTGGAAATTTGCTGCGTAGAGCGAATGCCACATACTATGCGTCTATGGCAAACAGCATCGGGTTCTGTCGAAATTGCAGAGGTCCTACAACGAGTCGTATCAGTTCCAATTGGAACAGCTTACCCGTCACGAGGGGATGTTACCATCATGACCGCGGTGAGAGGCATCTGGATAACACGCAGCGTCCTCGATCTTCTTAAAGTATGGCTCGCACTTGTCCCAGCTCCATTGATCGTTTCCCAGCGCAGCCCACTGATTGTAATTCCCCGGCGCGCCGCGGGTGAGCATCAGACCGTTGACCCTTGTGGCGCCGCCGAGGGCCTGCGTGTTGAAGGTCCGCGTCTTACAGCCATCCCACTGCTCATGCGGCTCCGACCAGAACGTCTCGATCTGGGGGCCCTTTCCGTCGTTGGCGTTGCCGATAATGGGGACGCGGTCGATCCAGGTGTCCCTCACTCTGCCCTTGCAAATGACGAGGACGGTGGTGTCGGGGTCCTCGCTGAGCCGAGAGGCTAGAACGCATGCTGCGGTGCCGCCTGGAGACTGTCAGGGTCTGGTACTCGTGAGGGTGAACTGGGGAGTACTGCTCACCGCCCACTATGACATAGTCGAACGTCTTGCCGTCAACATCAATCGCCTTACGCTCCGGATACGAACGAGGGAATGGCCAGACCATGCTCGATCAAGGGAGAAGTGGCGGGTGCCCGGTTGTCATGTGTAATGGAAAATAGTTGCCGAGTCACGACGAGGATGGTTGCACTTGGGCGACAAGCTTGCAATTTGAAGCATTACAGTTGGAAGATCACTCTGTGTGTAGGGACCCGGAAGTCAGGTTTCCTGGTATCTTGAATTTGGCGTTGCTGACATTTCGTCTGACAGGAAACCATCTTTCTGCCTAGGATGTTGAAGTAAGAGCTAGTGAGAAGGATTCGAGCATTCCAACCCAATTGCCTCTCGCTAGCTTGTTCTTCGCGAATCGGACACTTATCAGCCGAAAAATGCGGCGCTACAAGAGAGTAGCCCGCTGATGGGGATTGCAAGACGTAAATATGCTCCCAATATCCCAGATCAAAGGATCTTGTATGGCTGCATATTGACATTAAGTAAACGCCCAATTGAAAAGTCTCAACGTTTCTTAAGCGCGCCCAACGGCTCTCGCTTTCTCCCGTGTCAAAATCGAAGGCGGCATTTGAATACCTGGCGGAAATTTGCATCAATGAGGCGGTGGTTCGACGTTGGCCTGGTGGCTGTAAGAAGGACTGGTCCAAGATTAACGGCAGTGAAACACCCCTTCTGCAGTCCAGTCTCAGGAGAGGCCTACCTAGGTTGCCTGGCTGCCCGTAGTACCTCTCATATCGAGTGGTGGTCCGTGCCGCCGGGTAGGCACCAGGATAGGATTGAAAAACAGCGGATAGCAAGGGCAACAGAGCAACGCTAAGGGGGGAAGGGGGTCGGATGGAAGCTTAACATTTGCGCCTGCTGGAAAACGTGGGAAAACAAGCACTGGCAGATGGGTCGGTTCGTCAATTTCATGCCGCGTCTTCCGTGCGTTTCTCCTTGCCTTTTGCACCGCCTGCACCGGCCGACCTCTGGCTCGAACGACGGCCCGCTCCTAGTTCTGCCTTCTGCCTTCTCGGGAACACAGCACTGCCCCGAAAAACGGGGTGATGAGGAGGCCAATCCATCCCGAAATCGTTCTTCCACGTCAACACGTCAACGTGCCTTGCGTTGCACACATGCATCGCGACTGCATCGCCATCGTCGCCCGCCAGCAACGACCGTCAACAGCGATGGCGGAGCCACCCTTGCCCTCGAAATCCCGCTGCCTACCACCATGTCCGTATTGCACAGCAGAATAGCCCCATATGAGCCACGAGCTAGCGACCGATAGGGCTACTGTGCAAGACAAGGGGGCCATGCCGACACAGGGGGTTGGGTTGGCGATGGGGCAGGCAAGTCAACCAGCAGCAGAGCAGAGCGACTGGCAAGCTGGAGAGGAGACGAGACGGAGGATGGCTGGGTGGTGAAGAGGCCTGGCAGGTCACTGACTGGGCAATTGGCGCCGCTCATCCCACCCGCTCGTTTTCTGCCATCCGCCGCTTCTCGCTTCTCCCGGTTGATTCTGCCAGCGGCTGTGCCGCCGTCGTGCGCTAGCTCAACGTGCAGCCTCGTTCGACTACGTCTCTTTTTTCCCCTTCTTTCTTTTCGCTTTCCACCACACGTCAGGCCTTCTGCGTCCCTGGGGTCTGTCTGTCTTTTCAGCTGAGCCTGCTGATCTGCCAGGAAGCTGGAGGACACCACATACTCCATGGCTTCTCCGACCTTGGCCATATCCGTTTGCCATTTCCTCCCCATTCTCTCTTGATCCGTTCTCTGTCAATCCACCTTTGAACAGTCAAATCCAAGCAATCCAGCTGCGAACGAAGGTACCAGACCACCAACCACCAATACCAGACGCAAACGACGAGGCACGGCAAACAACGGCACATCGACGCCCCGAGAACGATCCCTGACCGCACAGAGCGGTTATGGACGGCATGGACGAAGCACAATTCAACAAGACGCTCGAGGCCATCAACAACAACATCAACGACGATGATAAGGAATTGTTCGTCGCCATTGCCGCCCTGGTCATATCCATTGTCGCCTTAGTCGCGGCCCTCCTCCAGGTCGCCCAGCAATACTATGCTTCTGCCGCCGGCTACTCCAGTTGTGGGAGCAAAGTCATAGGCAAATGGTCCGAGTCCAAGAAGCGCATCCTCAAGTTTACCGAGTTTCGATTCGAGGTGCAATTCGAAACCCCCGTCATCTTCCTATGTCCCCCGACAAACGACAAAGGCCCTGTCAAGGGTGAGCCCATCATTTTCATTGACGGGTCAGAAGCTAGTCTGCAGAACAGTCGGTCTGAACTCCCAGACCAAGATGCCAAGAACAAGAATGTATCTGCCAAAGAGTTGGTCAAGCAGTCTGTGCACACGGCCGACAACGAGCGGGCTTCATGGGTGACGCTGCTCTCTGCCCTACAAAAGATGGAAACCGAGTCCAGAGAATGGCAGAAGGAACAGTACAAGGAGAAAGTCTTCAAGAGTCCACCGAAGGGACCGAAAGGGGCTTTCCAGGTTGAGAAACAGGAGGATATCGAAGCTGTACTCCGGGAAGTCAGCCAAAAGTACACTCTGACGATCGCCATACAGAAGAAGCTCAGAAGCTGGGACACGATGCCAACAAATGTCAAGAAGCCCTATGCTACTACCACCTGGTGCCACGTTGTGGAGATGCTGGCTATGCTTGGAGTATACTGGATTGAATTTAACAGAACCAACGACAGGTATCGCGCCGAAGGCAACGGCTACACAGTAACAGGAGAGAAAGTTAGCGACCTTGGCATCATGTTCACCTTTCAGGTGTACGGGCGCAGCCGCTTCCAGGGCAATCGCGTTATACCTGTTGACGAGACCAAGGAGTTCTGCTTTGGCTTTGTCCCGACCATTTACAGATCAACGTCAGACAGTCGACGGCTGCAGTTCCCCAACGACGAACCCAGAGATCTGTCTACTTTGAACTTTGCTAGCAACCACGAGATTGCAGAAACATTAGTCCTGATTGGCTGTAACACAAATACTGTGAACTACTTTGCCGATAAGTCAACTGCGCGAATCGGACACCTGTTTCCTGGTAAGTCTGACGCCTTTGCGCTTGGATAAGACTCCCGTCATCTAACGACGTCTCTGTAGTTGCTTTCGAGATAGTGGGAATGCTGGCTCGCACGCTCCACATTGAGAAGAGCGCGTTCCGTCTTCTTCCAAACCCAACCCACTATCGATGGGATACGAAGAACTTTTCTTTGACCAGACTGCTCGATGCATACGCCAAGCAAATGAACAAACTGAAGGCAGACCCACAGTATGCCACCAGCATCGTCGGGAAAGCGATTCGAAGGAACATTCGGACAATACAAGAACATATCATGGCCTCCGAACGTGGCAACTGGGTTACCCTACCCCTCATGGACGCCTTGCATTCAGCGCTCGACGACATGGACGAGATCTTGACGGCGACGCGTAGGGAATCTCGGCCAGCTGTAACCCGGAACTACACCACGGTGTCTGGCATGCAGCAGACTGTCCCTAACAAGCCTGCCCAGCAGTCAGAACCCGCCAACGAAATCCCATTCGAAAGCACGCGACAAGAAATGGTCAAGGACGTGCTACGAAGCCACATCCAGGAGGTCCTTGCTGGCTTCAACGAAAAGACTGAAAAGGCGGCAACCTTGAAGGCCCCCAGCGGCAACCAGATTCTGGAAGACAAGGCGAGACCTCTCCGCTTTGAGGACATCGACGCTGCGGCCCCAGAGCTCAAACAAGACAAACTCATGGAAGTGTACTTTCGTGTGGTCCGGAGCAAGGTCATTGCAGAGTCCAAAGAGTCGAAGGACAGGCGAGCATCCATTTCACCCACGGCGCCGCCGGTGGGTTTTGGCGGGCTAAAGAGGAGGAACCAGACGAACCTCAGCACCTGGACGGCAGACACGGTCGACGACGACGAACAGATCTTCTTGTACGCCTTGGAAGACGAGGAGGTCAAATACGGGGACATCTGGTGCACCCTGGTCTTCCGGATGATCTGCTGGCTCATGCTGCACGACTTCCACAAAAAGGACGTCCAGGTTTCCAAGAGCGAGCTCTTGGGTAGCCGTCTGCCCGTTTACATTTCCTAAGTGGGGCGGCTGGGGTCGGGGGCTGGCGGGGCAGTTCCAGACCGTCTGCCGTGGTTTCTACGCATACACAGGCTTCTTGGAGACAAAATTGCATTGGTTGGCGGAAACGGGTTTGGGGGACTTTGTTTTTTGTGAGCGTACAAGCGAGCGAGCGAGTTACTACGGCCATATCGCGGTTTCCTGTGACGATAGACTACTCGGTCGTTACATTACGAATGATGATTTTGACGTTCACATGACGAGAGACGGTTTGCTGAATGGGTTTGGCTCGACACCTCGAATGGCAAGAAACGCGTTTTGAATATCTGATCATGACCCCATTGTAACGGGGAGCCATGTCAGATAGCTACCGGTAGGCCAGTCCTGGAGAGGCAACCCGGAGTCCGGAAAGGAGGATGGAGCCGTACTGGACGTCGGCGGGGCCCGTCATTGGGTCGTCACCGAGGTCCGACTTCCAGCGCAACGCTGTGCGTCTCCGGACCTCGCGCTCACTACTATGTACATATTTCCCCCGCCCAGCAGACAGGCGGGCGGGGGTGCTGACCTGCAAAGTGGTTGCAGCCTTTCACATTCCTTGGCTTTCTCTCGGCGTGCTCCGGGGGTCAGGGATGGAGAAGGAGCGCTAGGCCGCATCAGTGCGGGCGGCGGCAAAGGAGAGAGAGAGAGAGAGAGAGAGAGAGAAGGAGAGAGAGAGGTCCTGCGAGAGGGAGCCTAGGGTGATTTGACCGATCATGTGCCTGGCCGAGGGAGAGACGAAGATCTGCTTACAAAAGGAGGCCAGAGTGAGATGTATGGAGTTAAGCCAAGGCAGAATGAGCCCCCTTTCTTGGGGTTGTCAGATGGGGAAGCACTGCGACGCTCGCGACTGGACAGAGCCTCGTGTCTGGCGTGTGATGGGAAGTGTGTGCGATGCGTATCGGAGTCGAAGATTGACACAAACGCCGATGGCACAAGTCACCGCGCCATGACACTGAAAAGGCCCTCAATGTCACGTAGTGCGACTCTCGACCCTCCAGAACTACATCATCTTCTCGAGTTCGCAAGGGAATGCCGCGATCGGGCTGCTTTGCATCGCGGGCAGGGGAAAAAAAAAACATAAAGAAGACTTGGTCTATTAGTCCAGTTGCAGCCGGAAGACGAAGGCAGACGCATGAAGCCAGGCGGTGCAAATGGTTCGATGCAAGCCGCAACCTTCGCTGCCATCCTAGACAAACGATAGCTTAGACGCCGCCGCCGCCGCCTCCGCAGTGTGATGTCGTCTAATGCCGCGCAGCGCGCATCTGTGCGTGCGGGCTGGTTGCGAACCCTCTTTGCATCTGGTGGCGTCTGTTACCGTCTTGTCTCTGCGAGGCCCGATGACAACGGAAAATGTCTTGGTCGCCGTTGGTCCCTTGGTGGTGATGCTGGCGAACGGGGGAATGCAGCGAGAGCGTAGGCGGATGGCACAGGGTGCAGGGGACCGATGCATTCCTCGAGACTGCCCGCGGCGCGAGACACGGGTCGGTAACGCGTTCGTGGGGGAAAAGCATCTTTGGGCTCGGTGGTGTGAGATCAGCGGCGGATCCGTAGGGGAAGGGTTACAAGGCACAGAACAAGCGAAGCCAGCGTATGAGTGTCGACGCGAGAACGTGAATGTCACTGGGCGACCACCTTGTCGTACCTCTCTGTTGGGCCCAGGAAGAAGGGTGGGCGTCGGACCGAGGGGCTGGTTTTGACGAGGTCTCGAATGTTAGGCCAGGCCACGGTCATGACAAGGGGAACAATTCATAGTGACGACTTGGAGGGTCCTCCGATCCTCTGGAATGGCCATGGGGGGATGGGGGGGACCTTCCTGGACCGTCTCCTCTCTCAGGCACTAGGGAGCTATGTAAGCAGAAAGCAAGGGACGAGACAGGAGAATTCCAAGATTGATGGAGGCGTGACTGCAAGGATGGAGAGAGAGAGAGAGTTGAGACAATTGCGGCATGGGCACACCGGAGCAAGCCACGGCGTGTGCTTGACGGTGAGGAGGCGGCGTGGCAGAGACAGAGACGGCAAGGAAAGGTGAGAATATGCCTCGGTGGGCAGTGGGCAAAGAAAACGGACGGTAAGGATTGGGTCCAGGAGCCCACGCGAGCAGCACTTCCATGTTCTGTCTGACTGTTCCGGAAACAAGTACCTTGCACGCTTGAAACGACGATGCAGGTACTCGGGGTCCTATCAGAGGGAGAGGCTCCGCTTTGGTGTTGGCGGCAGTGGGGGCGTCTGCCAATGGTAGCGGGCGGTTGGCCCAGAGTCCTGTCGTGGGTGTGCGGAAATAGCAAGGACGGAAGATGCAGTCCACTCTGCACGCTGCAGAGGCAGAGAGAGAAAGAGAGAGAGGAGGCCACCACTTGCAAGGACCTGGTGAGGTGTGAGGCTGGTGAAGCACGGATATCCAGACTCTGATTGACATCCACTTTTATCCCTCCACTCCCCGCTGACGAAGAACAGGCACGATTGAAGGAGCGGCTTCCCAGCACAAGGAGGGAGGCAGTCGGCTGTTGCGACCTGAGGACGGTCAGCGTGAGGCGAAGCTCGAGGTTTCAGCGCGCGGGATATCGACGGGGCCACATTGGAGAATCGCATTCGTTTTCATACAGGAACGATCGACTTGCCGGTCGATGGAAACCATCTTCTCACCACAGCATCCACGGCCATCTACATACACTGCGGTGCATTAGGTCATGGCACGAAGCCTTGGCCGAGATGCATGCTGTAGCCGCCCCGGAACCAACACGCTCGACCGAAGTGGCCCAGTGACGCTCGTCGTCGTCCAGAGGCAAGTGGAGGCCGCTAGGGGACAGACTGAAGCAAGGAAGGGCCGTGTATCTCGCCACGGGGTTTTGTATGGGGAGATACCTGCAAGCCTTGAATGCAGGCGGTGGAGTTTATTTTTATTTTGGGTTCTGGTCGTTTTCCATCCCAATCTTGCTTGAGTTGTCCTCCTCCGCCTCTCCCCCTCTCTCATTGTCTAGGGTGTACACTAGGTACCATGGTACCTGGCCAACCCGGGATTGAGGTGACTGGCCCACTTGTCACGTTTGCGCTGTGATTCAGTCTCCCCAGCATCCAGCATCCAGACAAGGCCCCTGAAGCCCAAGCCCAGCCCTCCTCTCCTTCTCTGTGTCCATGCCTTCCTCGATTGCATGCACGCTGCAAAACTGCCCGCACTGGCTGCACTGCAAGCTTGACGTGCACTCTCAAAGAAGGCGACCCTCGAGGCCACTGAACCACTCAAAAAAGACCACTACTGAACCGAACCCGGGCCAAACAAGAAAGGAGAAGGGAGAAAGGAGACAGTCCTCGACACTCACTTCCACCCTCACTTTTAGTCTCCGTCTCAGTCTCGGTCTCACTCTCACACGCCTCGACTCGACTCCGGGAGCCTTCCATTCTTCAACCTTGCATCTCGACATTCCAATCCCCCCTCCGCCTCCGGCACTCGCCCCGTCATCCTCCACCGCCGACTTGTCTGTCGTCGTTTTCCCCCAATGCGCCGGCCGCCGTCCGTCCTCGTCTCACCGCGTTATTGACCGACATCTGCCTTGCCTTGCATTGCCTCGCCTCCTTTCCTTCTCTCTCCGTTGCACACTCTCGTCCTGTCCCTGTCTCTCTCTCTCTCTCTCTCTCTCTCTCTCTCTCTCTCTCTCTCTCTCTCTCTCTCTCTCTCTCTCTTAGTCCCTCGCCCCCTTTACGCTTTTTCCCTTGCCCTTCCGACCGGGTTGCGGTGTGTGTGTGTGTGTGTCGTGGGCTGCTGCTGTGCCGTGCACCCACTCCACCACCTTGCCTCACTCAGGTACCTCAGGGGCCCATTCAAGCAGTAAAGGTACCGACGCGACACCTGCACAGCGTGCACGCGAGTCGCACCTCCCACTGAGAGACGTGTCGCTTGCCCGTGGTGACTGCTGCTACGTACCGCTGCGCTCGCCTTTCATCCGTCCTTCTCTCTCTCGCGCGCGCTGCCGCCGCCGCCAAAATTCTCCACCTCCACAAGTACATACTCACTGCCCGACCCGTACCTGCGACCGTAATCCCGCCCGCCACCTTTGAAATCCCCAACCCTCAAACTCTCAAACCTGGTTCCACCGTCACACTCACCACCCTCGCACCTCGCCTCTGATCCTGATCCCGCCCTGCACCCGATCTTGATCCGAAATCTCTCCTTTCGACATCCCCCCTCCTCCGACCGCGACCATCCTCCCCGCCGCCAACCCCATCGCCTTTCCTTTACCTCGCTCCGCCTACCACCTCTCTACCACCATCGCCGTACTCGAGAGGCACCATGACGCCCTCGCCCGGTCCCCAGATCAACACCACCGAGGTGCGGCGGCCTCGCTCGAGCCAGACCGTCTCCTTCTCCGTCGACGAGGGCAACAACTCTAGCCATGGCACCGACTCGACAAGTCTGCAGCTGGCCGTCTCCGAGTGCATAGAGACCACGACCACAACCACCACAACGACAACAAAGCGCACTTTCCCCCCCGTCTACCTGCGCGAGGTTCGTCCCCTCCACGAGCTCGACTCCAAGGAATACCCTCTCGCCTCCAAGCCTCTGCCTCCCGAACTTGCAAATTTCTCCTTCAGCGTCACCGGCTCCTCCTCCGACGCCATGGCCGACAACCCCTTTGTCTACAAAAAGGTACGTGACCTCCTTCCGCGTCGTGGCTCTCTCTGCTGGAACACTCGCTGACATGGCTGCTTTCGCAGCGCAAGGCACCGCT